>CM077595.1:48937500-50187500 GCA_039654915.1 Aquilaria yunnanensis
TCTTTGGATGCAAGTTCTAATGATGGTTACATTGCCTGTTGAATCCAAGTGCTACCCTTACTAAGTTTCTCAATGAAACTTACTCTCCTCAATTCTGTCATTTCAGGTCCAGCAGAAAGATCTCATTCAAATTGACATTTTTTGTTTGAGTTTTGATCTGAAATTTTAGGTACATGAACTTCCATATGTCTAATTGTTATCTGAAAATTTTGGTGATTTTAGGAGCACATTTGGTAATTTTGGTGATGGTACTTCTTGTGTTGTGCAGCAGCTGTCCAGCATCCTGTTCTAGAGTCCATTGTGTCTTAGGCAACTTGTAACCTAGGGTGTATATTTAGCTGAGTTAAGATCATTTTTTAGTGCATGTCTGCATGTACATGTAGTGTATGTAAAATGAGAGAAGTATGTGAGCATTTGAGTAATGTTTTGGCTATATAAGTGATGTGGTGCAAAGCTGCCTAAGTGTGAATGATGCGCTGCTTACTTGTAAATGTTGTTTTCACCACATAAAGTTGTTAAAAGCGAGGGAATGTAATTCCTATGTGTAATGGACATATATTGGATAGCTTTGGATGGTTTTCCCCTTGTGAATGAAGTGTTTACACACTTATAAAATTTTGTATGGGCACAATGGTCATGAAGTGACAAGAATTTTGACTCTACACTTAAAGTTCTATATCTCCCTTGATGCTCGGCAGCATCCTCATTGTATGACATGCTGGCCTGAGGGAGAGTCTTCCGATGTGAAGGTGCCTAAATGATTGACTTCCTGTAGGATGGTGTTTGCAAGACTTTGAAGAACAGGGGTTAGAGACTCCCCAGAATGTGTTTCCGGGAGAGGAGCCTCCGATGCCCGAATCAGTATTTGAGAGGAAGAGTTATAAGGAGCAAAGAGTGGGGAATAGCTAGAGTTCTGTAACTTTTCTTACCAAGTTCCTTCCTAAATATTTATAGGAGGGTGGAGGGTGGAGGGAGGAGGCCGTTTGACACAGCCTGTTTAGATCGTGACATGTGTTCGGTTAGATTTGATCCGTACCCTTGGAGATAGGTATCTCCAGCTGGCGGCAGGCCATTCCGGCTAGAAGGCAGGGGTGTGTGCAATGTCTCTCTATTAGAGGCTCCTTAACCATTTTTTTCATATCTCCAGAAGACCCCTTCGTGCTATAAGGCTCCTTCAGAATAGGAGGCCCCCTTCGGCTCAATATAGCCACCGAGGGCTATTAGGAGAGGCCCTTCGGCAGAGTAGGGCACCTTCAAAAGATGCTCTTCGTTGTCGAGGATAGGGATATACATTCCTGAACTTGGTGAGTTCGCTATTCCAAAGGTAGTATATTGAGTTTTCGAGGTCAGTTCTGTTACCTATCGAGGGTGGTTGTCGTTCACCGATGTTGGTGCTAGGTCTTCCCTGAGGGTGGTTTTTGGCTAGGTGATCTAGAGATATCGGGATCATGGCCCCTCGGTTATAAGGTGGTGTTCTTCTCGAAGATGGTAAGGGCCCCCTCTTTCCCGAGGTTGGTCACTCATGTTTCCTGAGGCTGGTGCTTTTCAGGTCACTTTGGGAATTCTAGAAGGGTTAATAGCCCTTTGGCTATCACATGCCCCCTCGGAAAGCCGAAGTTGTATCTTCGGTACTTGAGCTTTTTGAATTGTTTCTTGGAACTCTTTGTTGTAGGTGACAGTCATCTCAACAAGTATTAACTGAATTTTTGACCCAGGCTACCTTCTTCGGATGAGAGCCCTTCTTCGGTTCAGGATGCCTCTCCTAGCCGAGGTAGTGCCTTCAGCATTAGGTGGTACTCATTCTCTGCCCATGCTTTTGGTGTTCTCGAAGTTGTTCCTACGGACAGAAGTGTACATTCCCCTTATGGGTTTTTTGTTGCCTGTCAACGAATCATCACATCTTCTGATCAAATAGACACGTCACTTCGGGCTAGGCTTGCATAGATCTGCTAGCTGTTAGAAGGCGTGCCTTTGTTTCTCGTGTCAAGTGACACGTGCCACCTGGTGATTGGTGAACAGTCACGTCTGTTACATCAGTTATGTCTCTTCATCTATGAGGGGTCATTATGGCGATGCTTCGCCTATCTCCTTTGGTCTATATAAACCCTTCCTCCTCCCAAGTTCTCTACACTTCTCATTTTTCATTGGCTTTGCTCTCTGCTTTTCTCTCCTTTTTCACCTTCTTTTTGGTGGTGGCACTAGCAGTGGAGCGATTTCCGGCAACACTTGCGGCGGTCTTCCAAAGTTCCTACCTCGGTCTAAAATAGGTGGGTTTAATTCTGAAATTTTCATTTTTTCTCAAAATTTTCTCCTTCATCTCCCCAAGGTTAGAGCCTTCACGTCGAACATGTCGTCTCAACAAGCCAAAGTTCAACCCATTCCCGAGAGTTGGCTTCCTCTTAAGTCTCATCTGAGCTGTGCCACTTCGGAGAAAGTCTAAAAGTGGTTGGCCAAATTCTTTCTTCCTTTTTATGCTGTCACTAGGCTTCCAAGTCCTGGTATCCCAGTTATGCCCCTCATTCGGATGAGGTTACTGTCCTTAGGGCTCAGCTGAAGGCCGGACTTCGGTATCCCCCTCCAAATATGGTTTGTAACTTTTGCCAATTTCATGGCATAGCCGTGAACCAACTTCCCCCAAACTCCTATTCTTATTTCAACGCGTTCTTCTGCATGTGTGAGGTCTTCAAAATAGAGACCCACTTCATCTTCTTCATGCAGTACTACAAACTCCACACCCAGTTCTGAAGGGTGGCTTTTACTTCTTGCTTCCTCGGGGATCTGGGAGCAGGAAATATACGTTCACCTTCGGAACAAAGGACAGTTGGTGAGGATCGCAGAAGAAGTTCTTCTTTCTGAAGGTGAATGAGCAGTGGAAGCATGTGCCAACCAAATGGGCCTCAGGGACTCTTGATATTGATGTAGTAGATCCCCGAAAGCTACTAACTTTGGAGTTAGAAGCCCAATTCGAAGAATGTGACAGCCGTATTCGGTCTGTTGTGGATTGGGATTCTAAGGTCCCTCTGTGTTCTTTATACCCCTTCCCCATTAGGTGGAACTTTATGACCGAAGAGGTCCTTCGTGAGCTGGGGGTAGTCAAGGAACATGTTACTGACAAGGATATGCTGAAGCCCCTTTTTGATGGCAAGAAGGAGTGGTTCCTAAAGCTCATTCAGGGCAAACTTACCTATTCGGCTCTTGAAGAGAGTAAGTCGCTTTCCAGATTTTTTTCATATATATCCTCTGTACTTACACTGATGTTCTTCTTTTTGCAAAGATGGGTGACAAGTTTGCTGCCTTCTACAAGAGTCTCTTCCACGGCCAAGCCGAAAAGGGGGAGCAGCAAAGAAAGAAAGTGGCGTCGAAGAGGAAAAAGGCGCTGGGGGGACTGCCTTGGGCGTCGAGGTCGAAGAAGGCCAACGAGAACTCACTTTCACCTTTGCTTGAAGTGTTATGGCCATACTAGTGGGAAGCATACTTGAGGAAGGTAAAGTGTTTTAAATTATGTTTGGAACCTTAATTCAAGTTTACATATCAAGAATAGGAAAGTTTATCAAAGTTCACTGAGTTCTATGGAAGTTAAGGCACTAAATGAGGTTTTGGGGAAAATTGGTAATTTTGCATCCTGAATAACCACGCTTGGTCCCGAGTGGTTAAAATGAAGTTTTATAATTTAACTTTCAACCTTAACCCAAATGATGCCCTTCCGCATCTTCGTTGTGCAACATGGTGAGCCTGGAGCAGGAACTTCCGGTGAGTGAACGCCTGGTTGAGAGGTCTCTGGTGGGAGGAGGGCTGCAAGGGCTCAGAAAAACAAGGGCCAGGAGCTCCCCGGAGTATTTTCTGGGGGAGGAACCTCCGACACCCAAGTCAGTGTTTGGAAATGGAGAATAAGTAGGGAGTGGAGAGATTTTTCCTTTGGAGTCGGATCCCTTTACCTGGGGCGTTTCCCGAATATTTATAGGGAGGTGTATAAGAGAAGTCTGTTTGCTACAGCCTGCCTAGATCATGACACGTGTTCGGTCGGATGTGAACCGTACCTCGGGAGAGGGGGGGCCTCTAGCCGGCCATAGGCCACCTGGTCAGGAGCCAAGGGCAGCGTGTCAGGGACAGTACAAGGGCGGCGTGTTAGAGGCTCTTTAGCCATTTTGTCGTATGCCCACGTGGCCCTTTCGGGGGACCGAACTCCTTCGGAGCACAGAGCTCATTCGGGGAGGTGACCTCCTTTGGAGGGAGGTCCCTTTTTTGCACAAGGCACCTTCGGTTGGGCTCTCCCGAGGTCAGGCTTGGGTACCTGATGATGGTACTTCATGTGCGCACCCTGAGGGTGGTCCAAATAGTATCCGAAGGTGGTTTCAGGCACGTGAGGTCAGCACAGGGTGACCCTCGGGGAGGGTGGTGACCCCTTCTGTCCGAAGTTGGTCCCTTGGGTTTCCTGAGGGTAGCACCTATCTGGCTTGTCCGAGGGTGCTGCGGCCCTCTCTTTGTCATAGTTTTGTCATGTCTGTTTCGACCGGAGGTGGTGCGCTGGTCAGGGGTGGTGCGCACACGCGAAGTTATTCAGGGGGCGATAGCCCTTCGGCTATCACATACCCCCCCTCAGCAAATCGAAGATGTTTCTTCAGTTTGGGGGGTTTTTGAAGCATTTTTGTGGCAAGCGATGCTTGGTCTTTTCACCTTGGCGGGTTTCCATCCGAAGTCTCCTTCTTCCCAGGAGGGAACTTCGGCAAGCTAAGGTGTTCTGCCGAGGTAATTCCTCTGACATTTGAGTGGTGTCCCTGGCTCTTCTGCCGAGGTAATCGTCTGAGGTTCGTACTTCCACTGGCCTTTCTGTCAGTGAATCGTTTTGTCTTCTCATTACATACGGGCGCGTTACTTTAGATAAGGTTATGTAGGTCTGCTAGTTGTTAGGGTCGTGCCCTTGTTTCTCATGTTGCGTTGCACGTGGCAATTGATGAATGGTGAACGGTTATGTCGGTTACATCAATTGCGTCTTTTCGCCTTTGAGGAGCAATAATGAGATGTTTCCCCTGCCCTCTTCAGCCTATATAAACCCCTCTTGCCTCAGACCTTCACACTCTTTTCCTTTGCTCTTATCTGCTCCAGATTTCTCTCTCATCTTTTTTCTCCTTTTGACAGCGGTTCTAGCGGCGAAGCGATTTCTGGCAACCCTTCACGACGGTGTCCAGGAATCCAGATTTTGGTAAAACTTTCGGTAGGTCATTCTTTCCAAATTTCTTCCTTTCTTCCGAAGTTGTTTGTTCCGAAGTTTTGTTTGTTTGAAGTCCTTCGGTTCTTTTTCTTTAGTTTTCCCGAAGTTACCTCTCTTCTCTTTGAGAAATGTCAATCTCGGTTCCACTGATGACGATCCGTCCTATTCCCGAGAGTTTTCTCCCCCTCGAGTCTCATCCATGCTGCACTACTTTGGAGAAAATGACGAAGTGGGTAGTGAAATTCTATCTCCTTACTTATGCCGTCCCGAGATTACCTGCCTCGGGCATGTATGGTTACATGGCCAATTCTGATGAGATCACTGTTTACCAAGCTCAACTGAAGGCCGGTCTTCAGTATCCTCCCGTGCGAATGGTGTGTGAGTTTTGCAGGTTTCATAGGATTGCCGTGAACCAGCTTCCTCCAAATTCTTATTCTTATTTCATTGCCTTTCTTTGCATGTGTGGGGTCTTTAAGATAAGGCCAAATTTTCTTTTCTTCTTGCAATACGATAAGCTCCACCCAGTCCCGAAGGGTGGCTTCTACTTCTTACTTCCTCGAGGATCCGGGAACAAGAAGTTCACCTTTACCTTCGGGATGAAGGATAGCTAGCGGGGGTGGTAAAAAAGTTCTTTTTCCTGTTAGTTCCTGAAAGATGGAGCTATGTTCCGACCAGATGGACTTCGGGGGTGTTAAAGACTGATGTTGTTGACCCTCGGAAGCTGCTGACCTCTAGGTTGGCCGCGGAGTTTGACGAGCTCGATAGACGCATTCGGGCCATTGTGGATTGGGACACCGACGTCCCTCCGCATTCCTTATACCCCTTTCCCATTAAGTGGGACCATATGTCTGAAGAGGTCCTTCGGGAACTCGGGGTAATCCACGAGCACAAGTTCGACTTGAACCTACCCATGCCCATTCTCCCAGGAAAGAAGGCATGGTTGGTGATGCTTCTTCGGGCCGAGATCTCATATGAGGCTTTTGCTAAGAGTAAGTTATCTCCCAGGTTTTGCTGCCTGTATTCCTTTTGGACTTATACTGATGTTTTTTCCTTTTGCAGAGATGGGTGGTAAATCTGCGGAATTCTATAAGTCCCTTTTTCTCGATCAGGCCGAGAAGGGGGAGCAGACAAGAAGGAAGGCATCTGCGAAGAGGAAGAAGACTACTGAGGGGCCGTCCAAGGTGATGAAAGCCAAAGCGGACGTCCTCCCCCCTCCCCCCGAAGACGTTGTGAAGGTGCAAGACCAGTCACCTCCAAGTCTCTTGCCCAGGCCGACCCCACCTTCAGATCCTGCCATCCTCAAGGCACCTTTGAGTTTGGATGCTGCAACTGAGACTTCGGTCGAAGGTACTTCGACTCAGGAGCTCGAGGAGAGCCAGAGAAGGAAGGGCAAAAACATTCCCGGTGAAGTTCGTGAGACGGACGAGGCCGAGGATGTCGTCACCGAGGTTCCACCAGGTTCGTTACTTAGCCGTTTCTCTATGAATTTTGGTTTTTTTGGTATCTACATTTTTATAGATGAATGGCTAAGGGATGCCGTACTAATGGAATTTTGGCGTGATCTTGCAAATGAGGTGACACCTGCTCCTTGGGTGGAGGCTTATGCCCAGAAGAGAGCTCTTTGGGATAGCCATATCCCAAAGGACAAGGTACCGAGGGAGCGCTTCTGGTCTTTCACAAAGGACATGAACTTGTTCTTTGAGGACAGCCAGCTTATGGCTCCCCAAATGGCGAAGGGTCTGCTGACGAACGCCACCTTTCAGTCGTTCATCACCGAATGCCTAAACGAGGAGATCCTCGCGGCAAGGATGAGCGAACACGCCGCCCAAGTAGATTTCTTCTTTCTTTCTTTGGGGACTTAGAAAATTTGCTTCTGATTTTTGTTGCCATCTGACCCTTACTCGGGGCTTTCTTTTCTGCAGCTCTTGGCGTACAGTGGATATTTCTGAGCTTAGGCGGCAAAGCAGACTGAGGCTCGTTCTCGGTCTGAGAATTTGCTGAGGAGGGCGAGGAAATTCTGTTCCAAATATGCCCTCAAGGACAGTGAATTGGATAAAATCGCCAAGGAGGAGGTGGAGAATCTTCGGGCTGAGCTCCGAGAGAGTAAGATGGAGCTCCTTCTCGACTTTTCGGCCAAGCTTGAGCACCTCAGCACAAAGTGTGTTGTTCTCTCTTCGGAGAATGAAGTCCTTCGGAAGGAAAAGGCAGATGACGCTGAAAACCTTACGAAGGCACTTGCTTTGAATGCCGATCTCCAAGTCGAGGTCAATCTGTTGGGGAAGGAAACCAAGATGAAGAAGAAGAAAAAGCTCAAGAGGGAAGTTGCTGAGCTAACTTCTAAACTAGCGGCTTTGAGTGCCGAGAAAGGCCAGTCTGACCAGATGACGAAAGTGTCTTTCCAAGATGATTTTTGTCTGGCCCGTCATCAAGAGTTCTTTCGGCACCGCGAACTCGACCTCTCCTTCCTGGCTGCTTTGGATTTTCCCAAAGAGCCCAAGTGGACGTGGTCGAAGTTGGAGTATCTCAACCTCCCACCTGTTGTGGCCACGCCTTTGGATGCTCCCATTCAAGAGAAATATGCCAACGCCGAGGAGGTACCGGACGCTGAAAACCCTGAGGGTTTTCTGTTAGTATTGTGCCCAAAAATCCAATCATGAGATGATTGTATTTTTGCACATTGAGTCATGATATTTTATTGAGGCATTAATCCAGCAATTTTGTTTGTTGTTTTGTTTCTGCGTAACGTAATAAACATAATTGTAACCCTAGAATAATGATATTCTTAAACGTCCCTAGTCTAGTATTATTGTGGAGCGGGTTGCAATAATACATAATGACTAGCATATATGGAGACTAATTTGAGATATGTAGTCTACATATGGGTACAAGTTGGAGAACTTGTGTACTGGACCGACCCACCATGAGAACACTTCATGGATCGTTATATGAGTGTCATAAGTGATTCTCATAGTGATCATGGTATATGTAGTCCTTCGACCTAAGATCAGCAAGGTTCCCTACATGTGAGTCACATACTTTGATACTTTCCTTTGTTGCTCGTAACTGAGTGAACTTAAAGGAGGTCATTGGGTATGTCACATATCATGCGGAGGGATTTGTATGATCAAGATGGGATTTGTCCCTCCTATGTAACGGGAGTGATATCTTTGGGCCCCTTGATAGAGTGAGACTTAGAAAATGCATGGCCATGCTCCGATGAGTTGATATATGATATCAATGTCGTCAGTTTAAGTTGGTCTACTCGGTAATCAAGAAACCAAAGATTGGGCTATACGAGAGTGACACATTCCATGTCTCGTGCTTAGTCTTGATATCTTGGACAAAGGGACAATGGCATATATCGGTGATGATCATAAAGGTTTAGTCGATTCACCGACAATCTTGTCACTTGGGTAGCAATGATGTGTTGCTAGACACCGCTCATTGCTTATGATCATAAATGTGATTTATGATCATTGCCAACATGGCAAGAGCCTATTGGGTCGCACACATAGAGCTATTTGGATCATTAGAGTGCATGGGCTAATTATTTGGGTTATGGTTTCACTTTAATTTCGTATTAATAATGGGCCAAGGAGTTGAGCCATTATTAAGCCCGACATTAAATCCTAATTGGATTAGGGCTTTGAAACCCATTAGGCCTGGAAGTTGAGTCTCACTATAAATACAACTTTTAAGTGAGAAATTCGCAGGTCTCCTTGCCCTAGCCTCCCAAAAGGACAGCCGCACTCTTCTCTTGCACTTCCTTGGAGGACGCAAGCTAGCACTGCGAGCGCAAGAGAAACGCATCTGCCGGGACGTGGTGGAAGTTTGGTGATCCCGAGAGGCTCGTGTGGATACCATAGAGAGCCTGAACACGTCAACTGTTCAGGTTTTGTGATTCAACTCTACAGTTGAGTGAGAGATCTCAACCGAAAATTAGGTATGAAATTTTTGAACACCCGGTTTACCCCGTTTCACTTTGATCCTGGAGGGTTTCGGTTAAATTCCGCTGCGCTGTTTGGCTCCTGAAACCCAACATTTTCATCTTGGTGAGTCAGGTGACTAAAGAACCAGCCGCCATTTAAGGTAATTTTACTTTTCAGAATGGTAGTGTTAGAGTGCTTTTTCATACAGGATCTACTCTTTCAGTGACATCATCTGCTTTGGTAGATAAGTTTAAATTGCAACGAGAAATCTCCAGTGAGTTAAGACTCATCAAAGCTGTAGGAAGGAGTTTTATTGTGACCAATGAACTAGTTACTAGGTATCCCTTATAGTTAGCCAACCATGGTTTATATTGTGAGCTATGGGTGATAGAATTCAGGTCTTATGACCTAGTGTTGGGAATGGATTGGCTAAGTAAGCATAAGGCACAAATTGATTGTGTGAATCACTCAGTTGACATTATTGATGCTTAGGGAGCTAGAGTGACTTGCACAGGAGGATTAGCATCCAGTGCTAAAAGTTTACATCTTAGACTCATCGATACCATCCCTATAGTTGGTGAAGGAGAGTATTATTCATTGAATGGGGTGCCCGTAGAGGAAGAACTTGGGAAGACTTCTATAGCCAATTAGTTTCCTGAAGTGTTTCCAGTAGAATTGCCTGGGTTACCGCCTAAGAGGGACACTGAGTTTGCAACCCATCTTCAGCCTAGGGTTGAACCTATTTCAATACCAACTTATAGGATGTTAACTCCTGAGATGGATGAGTTAAAGAAGCAATTAGAGGAACTGCTAGAGAAAGGTTTTATAAGGCCTAGAGTATCACCGTGGGGAGCCCCAGTGTTGTTTGTGAAGAAAAAGGTTGGAACTTTTAGATTGTGCATCCACTATAGAAAGGTGAATGCAGTAACAATCAAGAATAAATATCCACTTCCTAGAATTGATGATCTTTTTGATAGACTCAAAGGAGCAAAAGTGTTTTCTAGGATTGACCTCCGGTCTGGATTGTCATGCCCAACTTAGCCCCTAGCCCATTTTGGGCCCAATTACTTAATCATGCAGCGGAATTTCCTAGAAGGAACATTTATTCATTTCTAAAATATATGGGCATGTTCCTAGGACATTACTAGTACTCGCTCATTAAGTGTTTACTTAAAGGTTTATATTGTGCTCTCGGAAATAAGCTAGTACTTATGTGTCTCTTATGTGCTCATTTCAAGCTCGTTATCCAGCATAGCCAAGTACATGCATGGCAACCAAAACACCAGATTCAATTTTTGAAAAAAAGAAATTTGTTTATGATGCATACTTCTTGCATACTCATATGTGTCTTGGTAACCCACTATTGCACAAAAACACATACATGGTTTTAATTTCATTGGTTACCATTTTAGCTCGTTATAGGCATGCATTTTCTTTCTAGTTCATGTTTACTTAATAGTCATCTTTAAACATACATATAGGGCCGAGACATACATGATTCCATATTTCAATATGTGTTTAGAAAACATAGTCATGCACATCTATCAACTTTTTGCTTCAGCCCAAAGATGACTATAAACCAGAATATCCAAGAGTTCATATATATGCCATAGACGTACTACGTAGCTGAATATACTTAGAAATGAATTTAGCATGCAATTTTACTTAAGTACCGTAAAGGGTCCAAAAACACATAAAATCACAAATTTGGTTTTTAAGACAAACCAAAATACATAGCACTTGATTATACATGGAAAATCACACATAGAACACATTTCCACCTTAGAGACTTTGTTCCCACAATCTAGACTCCAAATCCTGAAAGTCCACACTTATTAGCTTGTTACACAAGCAACCAATAACACTTAGAATACTTAGAATATTGAGCAAATACCACACATATGCATAATACGTTTACGACAGAAAGAGTATAAAATACTCTTAACCTTAGTGCCTTTCAAGTACTCCTTTTCCTACTTGAAGTAGAGAAGGGTGGGTGAGTAAAACTGAGTAAGGATTCTGTGTGGCTCCCAGAGCCTAACATATGGCTTCCAAAGCCTAACATAGCCAAGAATAACATGGCAACAAATATTCCATGCTCCTGCAAAAAAAAAAACACTAAGACAAAGAAGATATAGGTACATGCAAATAACAATAATAATAATAATCAGGGGTTAGCATGCACAACCAAACATAGAAACATACAACACACACACCACTTAACACCTTATCCTCTTGAAGGGCAGAGCAAGCATGATCTGATGCCCTTCGGCATCTGCTTCGTGTGTCATGGTGAAGGCAGCAAGGGCTTATGGAAATGAAGAAAGGTCCGGGACGAACGTACTCTAAGAAGATCACCTGAAAGTCACAGGAAGCAAGGGTTAGGAGGTCCCCGGAGTGTTTTTCCGAGGAGGGGCCTCCGACGCCCAAGTGAGTCCTTTTTTGAGGAAATGAGATGATGTCTTTAGAGTAAAGGAGTACCTTATCTCAAGTAACGTCCCCCTCCTACCCAGAATATTTACCAAGTACATATAGAGGGGAGGATAGTGATAGTTCTTCTCATGTGGCCAACCCAGATCGTGACACGTGTTCGACGGGATGCATTCCATGTCTTTTGGTCAACAAGGGACTCCTAGCAGGGCATGGGCCTCTGGGCTAGGAGTCTAATCAACCCAAGAGGCTCCTTAAATGCTTATGTTGTACTCCTAAGGTCCCTTTTGGTAGGGGAGGCATCTTCGGAGAACTTGTCCTCTTATGTCACTTTAGTATCGCAGGAATATATTTCCCGAGAGCGACCTTTCTCGGAGGCACCCCCACTTCTGAGGATGGCTTACTCATTCTCCCAAGGTTGGCACTATTGTTTCCAGGAGTGGAGAAATGCCAAAGCAGGATTTCGGGAGGTCGGGCATCCTTCTTTCCGTGGCAGGTGGTTTCCCTTCCAAGGTTGACGCTTTGTCCGAACCAGTGGGTTCTGAGGGTGATCGGCACCTTGGCTATCACATGCCCCCTCCCGGGAAGCCGAAGTGGGGACTCGACTTTATGCTTTTGGGAAGGCTTCTTTACCGAACTCGCAGTTGGAGCACTACTCAATGAGTTGCTCCTTTTCAGGCGTTCCTTCATGGCCGAGGTACCTTTCCCTAGTTCTTTCTGCGACCTCAAGGCGCATGCCGCTTTTGCTTTTTCTTTCTTCTACTGCAGGTTCGTGAACCGTCGTATCCTTTGGTCAAACATGTCAGTTATGGATAAGCGTGCCTAGGTTTTCACGATGTCAGAGGGGCGTGCCCTAGTTCTTCGCGTTGGATGACACGTGCTAGATGGCGGGATAGTTACGCTGGTCAAACTAATTGCGTCTCTTTGCCTTTGAGGAGTAATAATGAGTCTGTTGCGCTTCCGAGGGATAATAATGACGACATTTCGCTTACCCTATTCGGTCTATATAAGCGCCTTTCACCTCATTTTTTGCCTTACTCTTTGCCTTTTCTCTCATCTGTTCTAGAGCATTCTCTTGTTTTTCTCCCTTTTTTTTTTTGCAGTGGTTTCTGCGGCGGAGCGATTTCCGGCAATTTTTGTGGCAGCGTTCAGTAATTTCAGCAAGACTTTTGGTGGGTGCTTCCTCCTGTGATTTCTTTTCTCTTCTCTCTTTCGAGGTCACTTTTCCGAGATCTCTTTGTTTCCTTGCTTTTCCGGAGTCGTCCTTCTTTTCTTTTGTGAAAAATGTCTGATCTGGCCTCGTTGAATCCGACCCCATTGCTAACTGTCTGACCTCTCCCCGAGAGCTTTCTTCCTCTCGAATCTCATCCTTGTAGTACCATTACGGAGAAGGTGAGGAAGTGGATGGCTAAGTATTACCTTCCTTCTTATCTCGTCCCGAGGCTGCCCATCTCGGGCACCTACGGCTTTATGTCAGATTCGCATGAGGTTACCATTTAATGAGCTCAATTGAAAGCCGGTCTTCAGTACCTTCCTCACCGCGTAATCTGTGAATTTTTCAAATTTCACGGGATCGCCGTGAACCAACTTCCCCCAAATTCTTACTCCTACTTCAATTCTTTTCTCTGCATGTGTTGGGTGTTTAAGATAAAGCCCCATTTTGTTTTCTTCATGCAGTACTACAAACTCCACCCGGTCCCGAAGGGCGACTTTTATTTCCTTCACCTTTGACAACAAGGACAGCTGGTGGGGGTGGCAGAAGAAGTTTTTCTTCCTGCCGGTCCCCAAGCTTTGGCAACATGTGCCCACCAGATGGGCTTCGGGGATCCTGAAGATGGACGTCGTTGATCCCCGAAAACTCCTGACTTCGGAGCTGGCTGTTGAGTTTGATCGATTTGATAGGCTCATCCGGGCCGTGGCAGACTGGGACCCCGAGTGATGGGTTTCGGGAGACAAACAGCGCAGCGAAATTTAACCGAAACCCTCTAAGATCCAAGTGAAAAGGGGTAAACCGGGTGTTCGAAAATTTGCATACATAATTTTCGGTTGAAATCTCTCACTCAACTGTAGATTCGAATCACAAAACCTGAACAGTTGACGTGTTCAGGCTCTCTATGGTATCCACACGAGGCTCCCTGGATCACCACGCTTCCACCACGTCCAGGCAGATGCGTTTCTCTTGTGCTCGCAGTGCTAGCTTGCGTCCTCCAAGGAATTGCAAGAGAAGAATGCGGTTGTCCTTTTGGGAGGCTAGGGCAAGGTGACCTACGAATTTCTCACTAGAAGTTGTATTTATAGTGAGACTTAACTTCCAGGCCTAATAGGTTTTAAAACCCTAATCCAATTAGGCTTTAATTTCAGGCTTAATAATGGCTCAACTACTGGGCCCATTATTAATATGAAATTATTGTTAAACCAAAACCCAAATTATTAGCCCATGCACTCTAATGATCCAAATAGCTCTATGTGTGCGACCCAATAGGCTCTTACCACGTTGGCAATGATCATAAATCACATTTATGATCATAAGCAATGAGCGGTGTCTAGCAACACATCATCGCTACCCAAGTGACAAGATTGTCGATGATTCGACTAAACCTTTATGATCATCACCGATATATGTCATTGTCCCTTTGTCCAAGATATCAAGACTAAGCACGAGACAAGGAATGTGTCACTCTCGTATAGCCCAATCTTTGGTTTCTTGATTACCGAGTAGACTAACTTAAAATGATGACATTGATATCGTATATCAACTCATCCGAGCATGGCCATGCATTTTCTAAGTCTCACTCTATCAAGGGGCCCGAAGATATCACTCCCATTACATAGGAGGGAAAAATCCCATCTTGATCATACAAATCCCTCCGCATGATATGTGACATACCCAATGACGTCTTTCAAGTTCACTCAGTTACGAGCAACAAAGGAAAGTATCAAAGTATGTGACTCACATGTAGGGAACCTTGATGATCTTAGGTCGAAGAACTACATATACCATGATCACTATGAGAATCACTTATGACACTCATATAACGATCCATGAAGTGTTCTCATGGTGGGTCGGTCCAGTACACAAGTTCTCCAACTTGTACCCATAGGTAGACTACATATCTCATATTAGTCTCCACATATGCTAGTCATTATGTATTACTCAACCCGCTCCACAATAATACTAGACTAGGGACGTTTAAGAATATCATTATTCTAGGGTTACAATTATGTTTATTATGTTACGCAGAAACAAAACAACAAACATAATTGCTGGATTAATGCCTCAATAAAATATCATGACTCAATGTGGAAAAATACAATCATCTCATGATTGGCTTTTGGGCACAACACTAACACCGAGGTCCCTCCGTGTTCATTTTACCCTTTTCCCATCAAGTGGGATCTCATGACCGACGAGGTCCTTCGGGAGATGGGAGTAGTGGATGCAGACAAGAGTGATCCCGGGAAGCCCGTGCCCGTTCTTCCAGGAAAAAAGGCTTGGATAGTCATGCTCCTTCGGGGCGAGATCAAATATGAGTATTTTGCCGAAAGTAAGTCTCTTTCCTGTTTTTGATACCTTTTTTCCTTTTGGACTTACGCTGATACTTTTTCCTTTTGCAGAGATGGGCGATCAATCTGCTGATTTTTACAAGTCGCTCTTCCTCGGCTAGGCCGAGATGGGGGAGCAGACGCGCAAGAAGTCACCTGCTAAGAGGAAGAAGTCGATCGGCAGCGGCCCTTCTAGGGCCAAGAAGGCTAGGGCTGTTACTCCCCCTCCCGAAGTCATTGTGGAGGTGCAGGATCAATCCCCTGCTCTTCCTTCAAGGCCGGCGGACCTTTTTTCGGACCCTGCCCTTCTTGGGGCAACACTGAGCCCCATTCTTCCCACCGAGTCTTCTTCTGAGCAAAGACCTGCTTAGGAACTTGAAGAGAGCAGAAGAAGGAAGGGGAAGAACATTCCCGGTGAAGTCTGGGAGGGCGAGTCTGAATATGACGTCACTGAAGTTCTACCAAATTGGTTCCTTAGCCATTCTCCTACAAGCCTTAATATTTTTCGTATCTACGATTTTTTGGATGAATGGCTAAGGGATGACGTACTGACAGAACTTCGACGTAAACTTGCAGAGGATATGCCTGCGGCACCCAGGATGAACGCTCACGCCCGGCGAAGGGCTCTTCGGGACGAGTGGATCCCTCTCAGCAAGGTGCCAAGGGAGCCCTTCTAGACGTTCACAGAGCACATGAACTTGTTCTCTGAGGATAGCCAGTTGATGGCTCCTCAAATGGCGATAAGGGTGATGATAGGAGCCAGCTTTCAGTCGCTCATTACCGAATGTCCCAACGAGGAGATCCTCGCGGCAAGGATGACTGAGCACGCCGCCCAGGTAGTTCTCTCCCCTTTATTTACTTAGAGATTTTCCTTCTAAGTTTCCATCATTCTTTTGATACTCATTCGGGGCCTTCTTTTTTGCAGCTTTTGGCATACAGTGGTTATTTTCGCACTTGGGCGTCGAAGCAAACAGCGGCCCATTCTCAATCCGAAGATTCTTTGAGCAAAATGAAGGAGGTTTGCGCCAGGCATGTCCTCAAATATGATGAGCTCAAGATTGTGAAAAAGGACGTTGTGAATCTTCGGGCTGAACTCGCAACGAGCAAGCAGGAACTTCTTCTTGATTTTTCAGCCAAGGTCGAGGACCTCAGCTCAAAGTGTACAGTTCTTTCTTCAGAGAACGAAGCCCTTCGGATGGCGAACGCTCAAGATGGTGAGAACCTGACGAAGGCGCTCGCTTTGAATGCTGAGCTCGAGGCTAAGGTTGAATCTCTGAAGAAGGGGGCCAAGAGCAAGAGAAAGAAGAAGCTGGAGGAGAAGATCGCCAAGCTTAAGACCGAACTGGATACTTTTACTGCCGAGAAGGACAAGTCTGGGTGAATGGCGAAGGTGGCTTTCCAAGACGGCTTCTGCCTAGCGCGCCACCAGGTCCTTGCTCGGTACCTTGAGCTTGACCTTTCCTACCTATCCGCTCTAGACTTTCCCGAGGGGCCCTAGGAGGTATGGTCAAAGCCAGATTTTCTCAATCTTCCTCCAGCTAAACCGGTGCCTCCGACTGAGCCTAATGACGATAATGATGATGATGAGACATCGGATGTCCCGGCTCAGCCATAAACTTCATCTTATTTTCTTGTACTCCTGCTTGCTTGTATATCTTTGCCTTAGAATTTTTTAATGAAGATTCTTCCTCCAATCTCCATTCGTTCTTCCGAATAGGATTCTTCAAAAGTAATTCTAAGCACGCACTTTTGGCAAATTGCTCGCTCTTACTTCTTCGGCAAGAGTAGTTTTAGACTTTTTTCAAATCTCCGCCGAGTGTATACTCCATCTAGGAGTTAATTCCAAAAGGAGAGCTATTAAGGAACTATGGCGACAACATTCGGCTTGTGTCTTTATTGACGACTGCGGGGAAGAGTAACTACAATCTTTCTAAAAAAAGTTCTAAGTATAGAATTTCTTTATGGCATCCGAATGCTAGGTATTTTTCAGTTCTCCCCCTTCGGTGTCACCGAGCTTGTATACTCCCTTTCGGACCTCGTCCAGGACCAACTAAGGTCCTTTCCAATTTGGCCGAAGTACCCCGTGGGATGGTTTTTGGGGTTCAAACTTGGCCTTTCAGAGGACGAGGTCTCCTTTCCTTATTTCTTTAGGCCTAGCATGCAAGTTTGCGGCTATGGCCACTCTTTGCTGAAAGGCCTTTCTTCTGAGCTCGGCCATCTCTCTGTGCTCATCTACCAGGTCGAGCTTGGTTCTCAACCCGAGGTCGTTTCCTCCTTCATCGAACACATGTATTCTAATTGATGGCCGCACTACCTCCACAGGGATAATAGCCTCTGTGCCGAAGATGAGCGAAAAAGGTGTTTCGCCCGTTGCCCTTCGGGGCGTTGTCCGATAGCTCCATAGCACACTAGGAAGTTCTCCAGGCCATTTTCCCTTTCCCTCCCCCAATCTATTTTTCAGACCATCTTTTATGGTCCTGTTAGACACCTCTACTTGTCCGTTGCTCTGGGGATGAGCTACGGGGGTGAAGTGCATCTTTGTTCCGAGGTTGGTGATGAATTCCTGGAACCCTTTGTCAAGAAACTGGGAACCATTATCGGCGACTATCACCCTCGATATGCCAAACCTGAATATAATTCCTTTCTAGACAATTTTTTGTATATCATTTGCTGTGATGGTTACTAGGGGCTCTGCCTCTATCCACTTGGTGAAGTAGTCCACTACGACCACGCATAATTTCACTCCTCCGAGTGCTGTCGGGAGTGGGCCGATGAGGTCAATGACTCATACTGCAAAGGGACAGGGGTAGTCAGTCAAGTTTATTAGTTCCGAGGGCAATCTTTGAACTTTTGAGTGTCTCTAGCAACTGTCACTTTTTTGGACGAACTGTCTTGCATCTTTTCTTAACGTGGGCCAAAAATACCCTTGGCGAAGTATCACTCCTGCCAAGGTGTCAGTCCCGATGTGGGCATCGCAGATTCCCTCATGGACTTCCTCGAGAATTGCCCGAGTGTCCTTTTCGCCAATACATATTTGCAATGGACTTGCATATCCCTGTCGATATAGTTCTTCCCCTATCAAGAAGTATCGTCCGGAACATCTTTGCACTTTTTCTGCTTCATGAGGGTCTCGGGGAAGCTCCGAGGTTGTAAGATTCCTCTTTATAGGATTTTCCCATCCTTCCTCCGAGGTTGTTGTGCTCATTACTATAATGCTAGGGTGACTCAGTATTTCGGTGAAGTTTTTCGACTTCGCCAGACTATCTGCCTCGGTGTTGCTTCGTCGAGGCACATTTTCAATACGCACTGCGTCGAATTCCCAGATGAGCTTTGACACGAGCTCGTGGTATTTTGCCAAAGTTGGATCTTTTGCATTGTAGTCCCCCGCCATCTGTCGGACCACCAGCTGAGAATCACTATGGGCTTTCAGGTTTCTCACACCAATCTTTCTAGCAAGGCGCAACCCTGCTATGAGAGCCTCGTACTTTGCCACGTTGTTGGTGACACTAAACCTGAATTTCATGGCTTTCATTACTCCCATGCCTTCGGGGCCGTGAATGACTACCCCGGCTCCCTGATGTTCAGAGCCGGAGGCCCCGTCTACGAACAGAGTCCATTCTGGCTCACTTTTTCCAAGGTCAAACTGATCATTCTTAGTGAAAGGTACTTCGGCAATGAAGTCTGCCAAGGCTTGGGCTTTTATTTCTTTCCTTGGTTCGTAAGTGATATCATACTCACCGAGCTCTATGCACCACTTGGAAAGCCTTCCCGAATGGTCTACCCTCTTCATGACATCCCGAAGGGGTAGATTAGTTTGGACAATGATGGGATGAGCCTGAAAATACGGACGCAGTCTTCTACTTGCTAGTACTAAGGCATAGATAGCTTTTTGTAGTAAAGGGTACCTAATTTCGGCTCCATGCAGAGATTTGCTCACGTAATAGACTGGCCATTGCACCGCTCCTTCTTTCTTTATGAGGACCAAGCTCAGTGCCTTTTCTGCAACAGCAAGGTATAGCACAAGGGGTTCTCCCTCTCGAGTCTGCCGAAGAGTGGGTAGTTGGGCCAGATAAACTTTGAGCTCTTCCCAGGGCTTCTGGCAATCCTCGTTCCAAGGATGATCATTGTTTTCGAGGTTGCCATCATTTTTTTTTGCCTTAGTGAGTACCTTAAAGAATGCTCGGTAGCGATCTCCATACCTGGAGATGAACCTGCTATGGAGGTTATTCTGCCCGTAAGCCTTTGAAAATCTCTTGTTCTGACAGGAGTTTAGAATTCAAGCAGAGCTTTGACTTTTTCTAGGTTGGCATCAATACCCTTTTCTGATACCATAAATCCAAGGAACTTTCCCGAACTTACGCCGAAGACACACTTCTCAGGATTGAGACGAATTCCGAATGCTCTAAGTTGGTGGAAATTTTCCTCCAAGTCGGCAATGTGGCTGCCGGGCAATCTGCTTTTGACTATCATGTCATCCATGTAGACTTCCATGTTTCTCCCTATTTGACTGCTGAAGACCTTGTTCATCAGCCTCTGGTAGGTAGTTCCTGCATTTTTAAGCCCGAAGGGCATTCTGACGTAACAATACGTACCGACTTCAGTGATGAAGGCGGTTTTTTCCTTGTCCTTGGGGTTCAACCTAACTTGGTGATACCCACTGAAAGCATCTAGGAAGCTCAGGAGTCCATATTCAGCGGTCGAGCCCACCAGTTGATCTATCGGCGGGAGAGGATATGAATCTTTAGGACAAGCATCATTTACATTTCAGAAGTCGATGCACATTCGGAGCTTGTCGCTCCCTTCTTTCGTGGCGATGACTACATTGCTTAGCCATTCGGGGTATTTGACTTCCCTGATTACACCTGCGTCTAATAGGTGTTGGACTTTGGTTTTAATGAAATTACTTTTGTGCACCGAGAGGCTTCGCTTCTTTTGGCGGAACGGTTTTGCCTCCGGATTTACTTTGAGGCTATGCTGTATTATGCGAGGGTCTACCCCAGGCAAGTCTTTCGGCGAGTAGGCGAACAGATCTTTATTCATTAGTAGGAAGGATACAAGCTTTTCCTTGTCTCCTTTGGCCAAATTTTTTCCTATTCGGGTGTTTCGGCCTAGGACAAGCTATATCTCTTCCGTTTCCACTTTCTTGGGATCCTCTGTTCCTTGTTCTTCTGACTCTTGTGCGGGCAGAGCCTTCATTTTTGTAGTCTGCGTACAATTCGTTGCTGGGGCTTTT
Source organism: Aquilaria yunnanensis (assembly GCA_039654915.1). Taxonomy (NCBI): domain Eukaryota; kingdom Viridiplantae; phylum Streptophyta; class Magnoliopsida; order Malvales; family Thymelaeaceae; genus Aquilaria; species Aquilaria yunnanensis. The sequence continues at coordinate 48,957,845 of CM077595.1, forward strand.
CTTGCCTTTACAAACACCTTTCGCACCTCCCCTTGGTCGATGAAGATCTCAGCATCTCCATCCTTGGTGGCAAAGGTGACAGTTAGGTACTTCACATCCGGGCGAATGTGAAGGTTTCCTTGTGTTTGTCTTCCAAGAATGGTGTTATATGATGAAGGGACATCGATGAGGATGAACCTTGTCATTTCGGAGGCAAACAGCTCATTTCTATTGTTTACTGAAGTTCCCTTCAGCATCAGAGGAAGATCTACCCATCCAAGGACGGGAAGTTCGGACGGCCCCACTCCAAAAGTAGGGGAAGTGACGGATTTGAGGTCACTTCTCGAAATCCCCAAGTTTGGTAGCAGGTGTGAGAATAGGACATCTGCGTTTGAGCCATCGTCAAGTAGTACTCTCTTGACGTCCCAGCTTCCTATCTTTTCCATAATTAGCAAAGGATCGTCATGGGGAAAAATGACGGTGGATCCGTCCTTTCAGGTGAGCCTCTTTGATGGATTCCTGTACTCCATTGCCGAAATCTCTCTGGCTTTTCTTTTTCTTTCCGCCGACGGCAACCCTGTGGTGATCATTTGTATTACTCCTGCCGGGGACACCTTTTTGGACTTCGGTTTCGACGCCTGTCGGAGTCATACTTCTCGTCCTCTACCTTTCATTCTTCTTCCCTCCTTCCCTTTGGGGAGGGAATGCGCAGGTAATGCCGAAGTTGTCCCTGCTTTATCAGCATTTCTATGTACTTTCTCAATTGAAAGCAATCTTCGGTATCATGCCCGTGGTCTCGATGGAATTGGCAAAATTTTCACATATTCTTCTTGTTGTCCGAGGTCATGGCCTTCGGACGTTGAATCTGAGTCCCTTTCTTTTCCATCACCATCAGGATGTTCGTCCTCGTGGTGTTTAGGGGAGTGAAGGGAATTGGCTTCCTCCCCTTAAACTTCCGAGGACGCCCACTCGTTTCAGCTGGGTAGCGAGTTTGCTGACTTGGTCCCTCGGTGCGGACATGATCAGACCTCGGGCCTCCCATTCTTAATTCTTCGGCGGTCATGTGCTGCTCCGCTCTTCGGTAGAATTCACCGAGCGTGTCGAGGGGATCTTTGGAGAACTCGTAGAAAAGCTGGGAGTCTCTCCGGAGTCCTCGTGTCATGGCCAAGATACGTATTTCCTGCCCGAAGTTTGGGACACTCAGGGCTTCCCTGTTGAACCTTTCGACATAGTCGCATATGGTTTCACCACTTTTCTGGGCTAAATCGAACATTTGGACTGGCATTTTCACCATTGGGCAGCTCCCAATGAACTGCTGCGTGAAGGCAGCAGACAATTCTTGGAACTCCGTGATGCCCCCAGGAGCTAGCAAGTTGTACCACGCCGTGGCTTGCCCAGCAAGGGTAACCTCAAAGCATTTGCACAAGGTAGCATCATCAACTCCATGCAGCACCATACTACGCTTATACTTGGTCAGATGAGCCTGGGGGTCAGTTCGGCCATCGTAGGTTTCTAGCCGAGGTACCTGACAATCACTTGGCATAGGTGCCTCGACCACTGCTCGGGTGAAGGTTGACTCATCTCCATTGAAGGTTTTTGACAATATAGCCCAGACAGGTTTCCGAGCTACTTGTTTCTCCACTCTTTCTATCCTCTTTAGAATTTTTTCGATGAGGAGTGTTGCACTGGGTTCTTCTTCCTGCTGTCTGTAGGCTTCTGGGAATGGAGACTGACATCTTCGCTTTGGGGAATGACTTCAGCGCCTAGGAGATGGCGACTTTCCCTCAGGCGTGGAACTCCTTTGGCGGGGGGCCTTGGGCTGCTTTGGCGCCATTTCACCCACAAGTCAGGCCGTGAGGGGTATTTTTTCCGTTGAGGACTCATCGCGTTGATCCCCACTTCCCGAGCTCCGATGAGTTGATCGGGGGCTCTTCTCACGCCGAGGTGCCGGTGAAGAGGGCCTTCGTCCTGGTGTTGGCTGTGGCCATCTTTGGTCTAACTGCTGCGTCATTTTGGCCATAACGGAGTACTAAAATTTGTGCAGGAATGCCATAGTAACAGTCTGTGGACGCTCGTCCTCGGGCGAGGAAGTCCTTTGGCGGTGTCCCTTGTCCTTAGAACGCCGAGTTTCAACGACGGCGACCAGAGGGTGGTTTCCCACAGACGGCGCCAAATGATGCCCTTCGGCATCTGCTTCGTGTGTCATGGTGAAGGCGGCAAGGGCTTACGGAAATGGAGAAAGGTCCGGGACGAACGTACTCTCAGAAGATCACCTGAAAGTCACAGGAAGCAAGGGTTAGGAGGTCTTCAGAGTGTTTTTCTTGTTGGATTTCGGGAGCCAAACAGCGCAGCGGAATTTAACCGAAACCCTCCAGGATCCAAGTGAAACGAGGTAAACCGGGTGTTCAAAAATTTCATACCTAATTTTCGGTTGAGATCTCTCACTCAACTGTAGAGTCGAATCACAAAACCTGAACAGTTGACGTGTTCAGGCTCTTTATGGTATCCACACGAGCCTCTCGGGATCACCACGCTTCCACTACGTCCCGACAGATGCGTTTCTCTTCCGCTCGCAGTGCTAGCTTGCGTCCTCCAAGGAATTGCAAGAGAAGAGTGCGGCTGTCCTTTTGGGAGGCTAGGGCAAGGAGACCTGCGAATTTCTCAGTTAAAAGTTGTATTTATAGTGAGACTCAACTTCCAGGCCTAATGGGTTTCAAAGCCCTAATCCAATTAGGATTTAATTTCGGGCTTAATAATGGCTCAACTCCTTGGCCCATTATTAATATGAAATTAAAGTGAAACCATAACCCAAATAATTAGCCCATGCACTCTAATGATCCAAATAGCTCTATGTGTGTGACCCAATAGGCTCTTGCCATGTTGGCAATGATCATAAATCACATTTATGATCATAAGCAATGAGCGGTGTCTAGCAACACATCATTGCTACCCAAGTGACAAGATTGTCGGTGAATCGACTAAACCTTTGTGATCATCACCGATATATGCCATTGTCCCTTTGTCCAAGATATCAAGACTAAGCACGAGACATGGAATGTGTCACTCTCGTATAGCCCAATCTTTGGTTTCTTGATTACCGAGTATACCAAATTAAACTGACGACATTGATATCATATATCAACTCATCGGAGCATGGCCATGCATTTTCTAAGTCTCACTCTATCAAGGGGCCCAAAGATATCACTCCCGCTACATAGGAGGGACAAATCCCATCTTGATCATACAAATCCCTCCGCATGATATGTGACATACCCAATGACCTCCTTCAGGTTCACTCAGTTACGAGCAACAAAGGAAAGTATCAAAGTATGTGACTCACATGTAGGGAACCTTGATGATCTTAGGTTGAAGGACTACATATACCATGATCACTATGAGAATCACTTATGACACTCATATAACGATCCATGAAGTGTTCTCATGGTGGGTCGGTCCAGTACACAAGTTCTCCAACTTGTACCCATATGTATACTACATATCTCATATTAGTCTCCACATATGCTAGTCATTATGTATTATTGCAACCCGCTTCACAATAATACTAGACTAGGGACGTTTAAGAATATCATTATTCTAGGGTTACAATTATGTTTATTACGTTACGCAGAAACAAAACAACAAACATAATTGCTGGATTAATGCCACAATAAAATATCATAACTCAATGTGCAAAAATACAATCATCTCATGATTGGCTTTTTTTGGGCACAACACTAACGTTTCTGGGGAGGAGCCTCCAACGCCCAAGTGAGTCCTTTTTTGAGGTAATGAGATGATGTCTTTAGAGTAAAGGAGTACCTTATCTCAAGTAACGTTCCCCTCCTACCTGGAATAATTACCCAGTACAATAGAGGGGCGGATAGTGATAGTTCTTCTCGGTGGCCAACCCAGATCATGACACGTGTTCGGCGGGATGTATTCCACGTCTTTTGGTCAACAGGGGACTCCTAGCAGGGCATGGGCCTCTTGGCTAGGAGTCTAATCAACCCAAGAGTGACGTGTTGGAGTGTCCTTACAAACGGCGTGTCAGGGTATGGCCGCGGCAGATTATCGGGGATGTGTTAGAGGCTCCTTAAATGCTTATGTCGTACTCCCAAGGTCCCTTTTGGTAGAGGAGGCCTCTTCGGAGAACTTGTCCTCCGATGTCACTTTAGTATCACAGGAATATATTTCCCGAGGGCGACCTTTCTCGGAGGCACCCACACTTCCGAGGATGGCTTACTCGTTCTCCCGAGGTTGGCACTATTGTTTCCAGGAGTGGAGAAATGCCGATGCAGGATTTCGGGAGGTCGGACATCCTTCTTTCCATGGAAGGTGGTTTCCCTTCCAAGGTTGGCGCTTTGTCTGAACCAGTGGGTTCTGAGGGTGATCGGCACCTTGGCTATCATGATCCATATTTCTCATTTCTTAGGTTAACCATTTATTAATCCATTTTAAAATCTAAGCTCTTTATGCTTGGGAATTGAGTTGGCCAACTCAATTCCTAGCCGTAATGCTTGCACGGAGCTAGGTAGAACGGAGTTGCCTAAGTAACAAAACATAGCCCTCTATAGCCTTCTTAGGATCACATGGCATCCAATATCCATCACCCAAGGGCTCGAATACTCAAAGAGTATAAGAATCCTTACCAAAACCATTAGCAACTTTTGTTGCCCGAAAGCTTTAGAACCTTGGCTCTTTGCCTTTTCCTTGCTTATCATAGCTAGAACTTAATTTCTAGCTTGAGAACCTCAACAAAGGAGGTATGGCCGAATCTTTATGCTTGATTTCCTTAAAGTTTCCTCTTGACTTTTCTTGAACCCTCCACTTGATTCCTTGCCTGGGAAGGTTTTAGAAGCTTATGAATATTGAAGACACAAGCTTCACACTCAAGAACACCAAGAGCAATACTTGGCCGAATGGTATTGTGGGAGAAAGAGTTGGATAAGTGTTTGAGCTTTAGGAGGAAAGAATGAGTGTTTTAGAGTAAGTAAGTAAAATGAGTGAAATGGAGACTAAAATGGAACTTGTATGGCTAGCCATGGGAGTATATATAGAGTGAAACCATGTGATTCATATAAGACAAATTGGGGAGACAAATTGGAAGACTTATGTGGGTGGTGGGTGAGATAGTCAAAAGTAGGTGACATATTGGAAGACTTGTGTGGGTGGTGGGTAAGATAGTGAAAAGTATGGGACAAATTGGAAGACTTGTGTGGGTGGTGGTTGAGATAGTCAAAAGTAGGGGACAAATTGGAAGACTTTGGTGAAAGTTGGGTGGATTTGTCAAAAGTGGGGGACAAGTAGGTGGAGGAAGGAATCCTAAGTGATGAGTTGGATGGGAGGTGGAATAAAATAATGGGAAATGGAGGGAGGTGGCAGCCATGGCATCCAATGCCTTTAAAATTGGCTAATCCCCCCCTTAGACCCTCAATTCCTTGTATTTGGGCAATTGAGCCCAACCACCAAAAGTCCCCTTTGTCTAATTTAGTGTCCAACACTGATCATACTTCCCAGTCCCACTTAATTTAGTGTCTCCCGAGCTTAATGAGCTTAATTCCCAAATTGGGAAAAAAAATTCTCTTCATAGCCCGAGGCTTAAATTACTTAGGATTTTTGCAGGCATTACATGGATACTTTCATATCAGAGTTAAGGAGGAAGATATCCCAAAAATTGCCTTTAGGACAAGGTATGGACACTATGAATATACAGTTATGCCTTTTGGTGCAACGAATGCTCCACAGTATTTATGGAAGCTATGAATCGGATCTTTAAACCATTTTTCGATTATTTTGTTGAAGTATTCATCGATGACATTTTGGTATATTCACAGTCTTCATCAAAACATGAAAGACACCTTAGGATAGTTCTGCAAGTGCGGAAGGATAATCAGTACTACGCAAAGTTGTCTAAGTGTGAGTTTTGGTCTGAAAGGATTCAGTTTTTGGGGCACATCATCAGTGCTCAAGGTCTGTGAGTTGATCCTGAAAAAGTTCAGGCAGTAGTTGAGTGGAATAAACCAACTACAGTTACAGAAGTGAGGAGTTTCTTAGGCTTCGCAGGTTACTACAGGTGATTCATAGAGAAATTCTCTGTGATAGCTACACCGTTAATGGGCTTGACCAAGAAAACTTAGAAATTTGAATGGACACCGAAGTGTGAAGAAGCTTATATGGAGTTGAAGAAAAGATTAACTAGTGCACCTATACTTATTCTACCAGATCCGAACAGAGCTTTTACAGTATATATTGATGCATCAGGTTCTGGTCTAGGGTGTGTGTTGGTGCAGGATAGTCGGTAATAGCCTATGGTTCAAGATAGTTGAGGCCTAATGAATTGAACTACCCTATTCACGATCTTGAGGTAGCAGCAGTAAATTGTGCACTTAAGCTGTGGAGACATTACTTGATGGGAAGGTCGTTCAGGATCTTCACTAATCATAAGAGTTTGAAGTATCTGTTTACATAGAAAGATCTGAACATGAGGCAACATCGATGGATTGAATACATAAAAGATTATGATTGTTCAATTGAGTACTGTGCTGGCAAGGGAAATGTGGTAGCAGATCCATTGAGTCGGAAGTACACAGGAGTAATCCTATCTAAGGATTAGGCTATGAATTCCTCTAAAGGAGTGTTGAGCGATTGTTTCTTAGTGTTGCATGAGTTTTCAAAAAACCAAGAGAAATCCCTAGTCTACATTCTGGAAATACAATTAGCTTGGTTAGCCATAATTAAGGAAGCTCAGATAAATATCCATTGTTGAAGAAAATTTCAAGAGAAGTGAAAGTTGGTACTATGAGGAAGGAATTCCGATACAAGGATGGAATACTACACTATGGAGATCATCTCTATGTACCGAATGTGGAAGGACTTAGGCAGCAAGTCCTATAGGAGGCAGATAGTAGTACTTTGAATATTCACCCTGGTGTTAGTAAAATGTATCACGATCTGAAGACACATTTCTGGTGGCCAGGACTGAAAAGAGATGTAACAAGACATGTGGCAAACTGTTTAACATGCCAAATGGTTAAAGCTAAACATCAGAAACCAGCAGGTACACTTCATAGTTTACCTCTTCTAGTGAGGAAATGGGGATCTATACTATGGATTTCTGGTAGGATTGCCAAATAACCGGAGTCAGCATGATGCTATATGGGTAGTGGTTGATCGGTTAACGAAGTTGGCATACTTTATCCCTATCAAGATACTTATACATTGGAGAAGTTGGCTCAGTTGTATCTCAAAGAAATTGTGAGACTCCATGGTATACCGGGTCAGATTATATCTAATAGAGATCCTCGGTTTGTGTCACAATTTTGGAATGCTTTCCAGGAAGCATTGGGAAGCAAGGTTAGTCTCAGTACTGCTTTTCATCTTTAGACTGATGGGCAATCTGAGAGAGTAATTCAAACTTTAAAGGATATGTTACGTATGTGTGCTATTGATTTCAGAGGTGATTGGGATTAGCATTTACCACTCATCGAGTTTACTTATAATAACAGTCATCAAACTGTTATTGGTATGGCACCATATGAGGCTTTGTATGGAAGGCGTTGTGTGATGCCCCATTGTTGGGCAGACCCTGCAGATAGAGTAGTTATTGGACCTGAAATCATAGTTGATACCACAGTTAAGATCAAGTTAATCCAGAAACGAATTAAGGTAGCCAATGACCGGCAAACTAAGGATGCAAATTTAAGAAAAAGAGACTTGAGTTTTGAACTTAGGGACAAAGTACTTCTAAAAGTGTTGCCTATGAAAGGAGTTAGTCATTTCGGGCAGAGGGGAAAGTTAGCCCCTAGGTACATTGGACCCTATGAAGCATTGGAAAAGATAGGGAAAGTTGCTTATCGATTGGCCTTACCACCTAACCTATCCCAAGTGCATAACGTATTTCACGTTAGTCAACTCTAAAAAAGCACAGTGAATCCGGGATAGGTAGTTAATGCTTAGTGGTACCCATTCAAGAAGACTTGAGCTACGCAGAGAAACCCATTCAAATACCTGATAGGCAAGTCAAGAAACTTCAAACTAAGTGGATTCCAATGATTAAGATGCTTTGGACTAACCATAGTGAAGAGGAAGCTACCAGGGAAACAGAACAGGCTATACTAAAAAGATATCCTAGTGTTTTTCCCGAGTTGCAGCGAAATTTGGGGGACCAAATACCAGAAGAAGGGGAGAATGTTATGGCTCTACTAGTGGGAAGCATACTTGAGGAAGGCAAAGTGTTTTAAATTAATTTTGGAACCTTAATTCAAGTTTACATATCAAGAATAGGAAAGTTTATCAAAGTTCACTGAGTTCTGGGGAAGTTACGGCACTAAATGAGGTTCAAGGGCAAAATGGTAATTTTGTGTCCTGAATAACTAGGCTTGGTCCCGAATGGTTAAAATGAAGTTTTGTAACTTAACTTTCAACCTCAACCCAAACTTGAAGAAATAAACAAGAATTATTGCAGAATAACTAAGTTACCAAAATATGGGGGCTTAAGTGTATTAAGTCTAATACTTTTGTGGCTTTTGTGTTAAGCAAGGGTTATAAGAAAGGAAAGTGAGGGATGGCTACCACAATTTCGAGCTCAGCCTTCCCACACTCATTTTGCCTTCCAATTAACCTTGAAATCCAAGTTTTTTGGTGCAAAGAGAAGCCATCAAAGGTATATAAACTATTAGGAGCCCATTTCAAGTGTTAAGCCATGGTTTTGGAGCTTGGAGGCATGTGTTCTCCCATCCCCTATTTTTAGTACGAGGTAACCAATGTGTTCTTGATTGAATTCATGTTTATTGGTTAGTCAGCAGCTTGGGTTTTGCTTAGGAAGTAATAATTTGATACTTGGTGCCTATGCTTTGCTTGGAACTTAGGTGGTACTTGGGTGGGCTTAGTGGATTGGAAAATAGTTTGATTCTTGCTTGTTACTTGGAGTTGAGGTAAGGGAGTTATGTTTTGAAGTTCAATTAATGTTATTGGCATGAGTTTGCTTGAAGAAATTGAGTGATTCTAGCATTAGCATTAGTTAGAGGATATGGTTGAATTGTGGTGGACTATGAGGGTTGTGAGGATTGGAATGATGTTAGAAGGCATCATAGATTGGCGTCTGATAGTTGGTTGTGATCTATGCAACATGTTTTATGTGTATGTGAAGTTTGGAGGCGTTCCAAGCATGTTTGATATGTTTGGGAGGTGTCCAAAGTTCATAGTAGCAAAATGTGTGAGAATTCTGCAGAAATGTAAATTGGCGACGTGTTGCTAATTTCATGCTCTAGTCCATGATGCGTCGCCAATCCTAGAAAGAGTCAACAGAATATCACCAACTATGGCAATGCGTCGCCACAGTTTGTAATGTGTCGCCAATACAGGAGAAAGTTGGCAGAACGTTACCAGCTGTGGCGACGCGTTGCCATAAGCAAGTTACCAGAATTTTCCAAGTTTTGCTAAGAGGGTTGAGGGGAAACCTAAGGGGGTTCTTAGGGTACCCTGGCATCTAAGTATTCTGGGGCTACTTTGGGACTTCCGAAATTCCTCCAAGACCTAGGAGTTTTCTTGAGTTTTGGATGATTTTATGGTTACTTGTGCCATAAGCAAGAAAACTAGTTTACAAGAGATCACAACTAGGCATCACTAGCTTGGGTGAAAGGTTTAGAACCCTTGGCGACCTAGCCATGCCGGTAGCCATGAGGTTGCAAGGTGAAAGCTTAGTGCACCTTGTTTACAAGGTCTTTATCGCCTAGTCTACAATAGTCCCACCATAATTCCCCTGTATAAAATAATAAGGGAGAGGTTCAACTGGTGATTTATCACTGGCAAGCTATGCTTGCTAGAGGACAAGGCAATGCCTTGTAGTTTGAGGACTAGGATGAAGAGAGCTCTTAAGGGACCTAGTTATATATGCATATATTTTAGACCCTTAAGCTGTATGAGCTCACAGCAGGTTACATATGTTATCATATGTGGAGTCCTTAGTAATTTTAGTATAGGTACAATGAAGACCCTTACTGAGAATGTTTATGTTCTCACTCCCTAGTTATGTTGTGCAGATTCTGAAGTTGTTGGGCCGGGTAACCGCTGAGGGTTATCACGGTAGTAGCTTTTGTACAGGTATTGTACTTGAGAATCCCTATGATTCTAGTCTACATAGGTAACTTGTTGGTTAAGTAATGGTACTAACTAGAGTCTTCCTTTGGTTGCAGAGCCTAGTAGCAATTGGACCAAGGATTTTTTAGACTCGCCACTGGGACTAGCATCCAAGGTGGGAGTTAGATAAAAAAGATCTCAATATAGGCTTGTAAATACAGTACTCTTAGTTGCCTCCATGGTTTATGTTTTGAGGAGTCCTAGACTTTAGGGTTGCTCTTGGGTAAGGGCATTAGTCTACTTTATGTATGAATGCACACAGTTGTTATGTGTAGTAAACTTATTTTTGATTGAAATCTCTTGGCCAAGTTAATGTTTTATGGGTTTTGTTAATCCAAGTCAAAGCATGAAGAGCATGCATCTTGCATATTCTAGGTTAATCAACTAGTATCATGAAGTTTTAATCTGCACACATATACAGCTAGCCAATTACAACCACCATGAGACCAACTATCACAGGCTTCCTGGGTAGGGGCGAAGGACGGCCGTGTCATGAAGACTACGTGGAGGTGTAGAACCAAACTCTTGTTCGTGCTGATCCACCTTCGGAGCCGGCTATTTGTTAAACTCCCCTTAGTCCTAGTACTGCTGCAAATATTTTAGGGACTTCGGTTGGTGGTCTTTCGACTGAAGAACTTGAGGAATGCTGAAAAAGGAAAGGCAAAGGTGTTCCATCCGAGGTCCTCAAAGTTAGCGACTCTGAGGAAGAACATACTGAACTTCTTCCAGGTTTGTCCTTTAGCCATTTTCTATGAGTTTGGGAATTTTTGGCATTTTAGACCTTATAGATGAATGACTAAGGGATAACGTTCTAATGGAACTTTGACATGACTTTGCAGGCGAAGAATTACAGGCCCCTTGGGTGGAGGACCACGCCCAAAAGAGGGCGATTTAGGATTCTAAAATCTCGAGGGACAGGGTCTCGAGGGAGCCCTTCTAGACTTTTACAGAAGACATGAACCTGTTCTCTGAGGATAGGCAGAAGATGGCACCCTAGATGGCAAAGGGCGATATGACAGAGCCATTTTCCAGTCCCTAACTGAGGAGTGCCCAATGAAGAAGTCCTCGCCGTGAGGATGAACGAGCAGGCAGCCCAGGTAAACTGCAATCCTTTAGGACTTGGAAAATTTCTGAGTTCCCTTTTTTGAGTTCCTTTTTTACCCTTATTCAGAATTTTCCCTTTTTGCAGCTGTTGGTGTACAGTGGGTACCTTTGGGCTTGGGCAGCTAAACAAACCTCAGTCTGAAGTCGGTTAGAGGAGAGTTTGGCTAAGGCCAAGGAACTCTTTGCTAGCTCGGTCCTTAAGTGCGACGAGCTTAATAAGATAGTCAAAGAGGATCTGGCTAACCTCGGGAGGAGGTGCTTAAGAGCCAAGGGGAGTTGATTCAAGAATTTTCTTCGAAGATGTCTGACCTCGGCACGAGGGTGAGATCTTTGACCTCGGCAAATGAGGTTTTCCAAAAGGAGAAGGAGGATGCCGTTGCTGATCTTACAAAGGCATTTGCTCTTAACTCTGAACTCCAAGCTGAGGTCGATAGGCTGAAGAACGAGAAAAACAAGAAAAACAAGAAGTTGGAAAGGGAGGTCGAGGTCCTCAAGGGAGAACTAGAGGACTTGGATGCAGAGAAGGCTAAGTCCGATCAGGCGACTAAGTCCTCTTATCAGGATGGTTTTTGGCTGGCTCGTCACCAAGTTCTGTCCAAATTTCCCGATCTCAACCTTTCCTTTTTGGCGGCCCTCGACATCCCCAAAGGACCATCTTGGTAGTGGTCAAGGATAGAGTTCCTCAATCTCCCATCTAATCCACCTTCGGCTCCTAAAGTTGCTTCCGAAGAGGACGATGCTGAAGGTGAGAAAGCCGAAGATGCTGAGGAGCCAGCAGGTGACTAGGACCCTGAATAGGCTTTCTTTTTCTTCTTTCCCTTGTAATCTACTCCTTGTATTTTGTGATTTTGTGATGAAGTGTTAATGCAATTTCTCTCTTCTTCAAAATTTGGCTAAGTCCACGATTGGTCTTTGGATATCATCTTCATTCTTTAACACTCTACTATCTTCGGCCGAGGGGTTTTGCGACCATCTTCGGTCAATGACCTTTAGGCCGGTAGTTAGGTATTTCCTTTGGCAAAGGCTGCCTATTTCCACGAATGCCCCTTCAAAAGAGACCATGTTCACTTTCCCCCCTCGAAAGTGAATATCTTTGGTTTTCTCTTGCGGAAGTGAACATGTTCAGTCACTATGCTTTAGCAAAAATGTATAACTTTACATACAGGCACCTTCAGATTCGACCACCTTGAAAATTTTTCTAAGTATGGGAATTCACTTACGTAATTCAGGAAACAACCACTTTCAGTTTTCCACCTTCGGCCATGACCATGTTCGGTCAACGCCCCTCAGATGGAACCATGTTCGGTTAAAGGAAATTACCACCTTCGGTCATACCTCCTTTGGTGTTTTTTGCACAATTTCCCACCCAAAAAATGTTCTAAGTGTAAAATTTTTTCAGAAAGTCTGAATGCCATGTATTTTTTCAAATCTCCTCATTCGGTATTACCAAGCTTGTAGACTTCTAACCGAACTTCTTTGAGGACCAAATAAGGTCCATCCCAATTTGCCCGAAGTACTCCATGGGATGATCTTCGTGTTGGGTGCGCAGTGGAATTTAACTGAAACCCTCCAGGATCCAAGTGAAAACGGGGTAAACCGGGTGTTCGAAAATTTCATACCTAATTTTTGATTGAGATCTCTCACTCAACTGTAGAGTCAAATCACAAAACTTGAATAGTTGACGTGTTCAAGCTCTCTATGGTATCTACACAAGCCTCTCGGGATCACCACGCTTCCACCGCGTCCCGGCAGATGCGTTTCTCTTGCGCTCGCAATGCTAGCTTGCGTCCTCCAAGGAATTGCGAGAGAAGAGTGCAGCTGTCCTTTTGGGAGGCTAGGGCAAGGAGACCCGCGAATTTCTCACTTAAAAGTTGTATTTATAGTGAGACTCAACTTCCAGGCCTAATGGGTTTCAAAGCCCTAATCCAATTAGGATTTAATTTCGGGCTTAATAATGGCTCAACTCCTTGGCCCATTATTAATACAAAATTAAAGTGAAACCATAACCCAAATAATTAGCCCATGCACTCTAATGATCCAAATAGCTCTATGTGTGCGACCTAATAGGCTCTTGCCATGTTGGCAATGATCATAAATCACATTTATGATCATAAGCAATGAGCGGTGTCTAGCAACACATCATTGCTACCCGAGTGACAAGATTGTCAGTGAATCGACTAAACCTTTGTGATCATCACCGATATATGCCATTGTCCCTTTGTCCAAGGTATCAAGACTAAGCACAAGACATGGAATGTGTCACTCTCGTATAGCCCAATCTTTGGTTTCTTGATTACCAAGTAGACCAAATTAAACTGACGACATTGATATCATATATCAACTCATTGGAGCATGGCCATGCATTTTCAAAGTCTCACTCTATCAAGGGGCCCAAAGATATCACTCCCGTTACATAGGAGGGACAAATCCCATCTTGATCATACAAATCCCTCCGCATGATATGTGACATACCCAATGACCTCCTTCAAGTTCACTCAGTTACGAGCAACAAAGGAAAGTATCAAAGTATGTGACTCACATGTAGGGAACCTTGATGATCTTAGGTCGAAGGACTACATATACCATGATCACTATGAGAATCACTTATGACACTCATATAACGATCCATGAAGTGTTCTCATGGTGGGTCGGTCTAGTACACAAGTTCTCCAACTTGTACCCATATGTAGACTACATATCTCATATTAGTCTCCACATATGCTAGTCATTATGTATTATTGCAACCCGCTCCACAATAATACTAGACTAAGGACATTTAAGAATATCATTATTCTAGGGTTACAATTATGTTTATTACATTACGCAGAAACAAAACAACAAACAAAATTGCTAGATTAATGCCTCAATAAAATATCATGACTAAATGTGAAAAAATACAATCATCTCATGATTGGCTTTTTGGGCACAACACTAACAATCTCCCACTTGCACTAAATGCCAATCATCCATGTATTTAATACCGATGGACCTAGAATGGCTATCATGCTTCTGCTGCGTAAGGGGCTTTGTCAGTGGATCAGCAATGTTGGTGTCTTTCGAAGTCCTGCATATCCTTACATCACCCCTCTCGATGATCTCCCTGATGAGATGATAGCGTCGGAGTATGTGTTTGGATCGCTGGTGAGATCGAGGTTCCTTAGCCTGTGCGATTGCTCCATTGTTGTCACAATAGAGCTCTATCGGGTCGACAATGATTGGAACCACTCCAAGTTCAGTGATGAACTTCTTGATCCAAACTGCCTCCTTTGCAGCATTAGAGGCAGCAATGTACTCAGATTCTGTTGTAGAGTCAGCTACTGTCTCTTGCTTTGAACTCTTCCAGCTCACAGCACCACCACCAATACAAAACACATAACTAGATTGCGATCTAAAATCATCCTTATCGGATTGGAAGCTTGCATCGGTGTAACCCCTTACAACGAGCTCATCTTCACATCCAAAGACCAAGAATGCATCCTTAGTCCTTCGTAAGTACTTAAGGATGTTCTTAACAGCTGTCCAGTGACTTTCACCGGGGTTCAATTGGTACCTACTCATCATGCTCAAAGCATATGACACATCGGGACGAGTACATATCACGGCATAAATGATAGATCCAATTGCTGAGACATATGGAATCTTACTCATGCGCTCTCTCTCCTCGGTTGTACTCAGACACTGAGATCTAGAAAGAGTGATACCATGTGACATGGGCAAGAATCCTTTCTTGGAATCTTGCATGCTAAACCTCTTTAGCACCTTGTCAATATATGTACTTTGACTTAGGCCAAGAAGCTTTCTAGATCTATCTCTATAGATCCTGATGCCTAACACATAGGCTGGTTCACCCAAGTCCTTCATAGAGAAACATTTCCCTAGCCAAGTCTTCACAGACTGTAGCTCAGGAATGTCATTCCCGATGAGTAGTATGTCATCTACATACAACACCAAGAAGACAATAGCGCTGCCACTAACCTTCTTGTAGACACAAGGTTCATCTTCATTTTTGATAAAACCAAACTCTTTGATTGCATCATCAAAATGAAGATTCCAACTTCGAGAAGCTTGCTTCAGTCCATAAATGGACCTTTGCAATTTGCACACTTTATTGGCATTCTCAGGAGTGACAAAACCCTCAGGTTGTGTCATGTACACATCCTCAAGTAGCTTTCCATTTAGGAATGCAGTTTTGACATCCATTTGCCATATCTCATAATCATAGTGTCCAGCAATAGCAAACAAAATTCGGATGGATTTAAGCATAGCAACTGGTGAAAAAGTTTCATCATAGTCAATACCATGAATTTGCTTGAAACCTTTTGCGACCAATCGTCCCTTAAAGGTAATCACATTACCATCCATGTCAGTTTTCTTCTTGAAAACCCATTTGCACCCTATGGGTTTTACCCCTTCAGGTGGGTCAACCAAAGTCCATACTTGGTTTTCATACATGGATTCCATCTCGGATTTCATGGCCACTAGCCATTTCTCAGAGTCAGGCCCCGACATAGCTTGTTGGTAGGTTGTGGGCTCATCTTGATCCATGAGCATCACATCACCGGTGTGAGTCATGAGAAATCCATATCTCTCGGGCTCACGCTGAATCCTGCCAGTCCTACGTGGGCTCTGTGCTACAGGAACAGACTCTTGAACCACAACATCTTGTGGTGTCTGTTCAGGTTCCATTTCAGGTTCGATGTCTCCTTGTTGTTCTTGAATTTCTTCAAGTTCTACTTTCCTCTCACTAGTTCCTTTAGAGATAAACTCTTTCTCCAAGAAGACACCAGTTCGAGCAACAAACACTTTTTGCTCAGAGGGATTGTAGAAATAGTAACCCTTTGTTTCTTTGGGATACCCAACAAAAAGGCATTTTTGAGATTTGGGCCCTAGTTTGTCAGAGGATTGACGTTTCACAAAAGCATCACAGCCCCAAATCTTCATAAAAGACAAATTGGGACGCCTCCCACTCCATATCTCATATGGTGTCTTTTGAATCGATTTAGATGGAACTCGGTTTAGTGTAAAAGCGGCTGTCTCTAGAGCATGTCCCCAAAAGGAGTTTGGAAGGTCAGCTTGACTCATCATGGAGCGAACCATATCTAACAGAGTTCGATTTCTCCTTTCAGAAACACCATTCCATTGAGGTGTACCTGGTGGAGTAAGTTGTGATACTATACCACACTCCTTCAGATAGTCAAGGAATTCTCGATCCAAGTACTCTCCACCTCGATCTGATCGAAGCACTTTGATACTCTTCCCGAGTTGATTCTCTACTTCATTCTTGAATTCTTTGAACTTTTCAAAGGATTCTGACTTGTGTCTCATAAGATACACATAGCCATATCTGCTGAAGTCATTAGTGAAAGTAATGAAGTATTGCAAACCTCCTCTAGCTTGTGTAGACATAGCGCCACATACATCACTATGTATGAGTCCTAGTAAGTCATTAGCCCTTTCACTTTGCCCTGTGAATGGGGCTTTGGTCATCTTGCCCAACAAACATGACTCACATGTCTCATATGATTCAAAATCAAATGAGTCCAAGAGTCCATCCTTATGGAGCTTGGATATGCGGGTCTCATTTATATGGCCCAAGCGATAGTGCGAGAGATAGGTCGAGTTTGAATCATTTAATCTGACCTTCTTGGTATTCACATTATAGATTGGATCTTCAAGGTCTAGAACATACAACCCATTGCTAAGTTGAGCACTACCATAAAAGATTTCATTCAAATAAATAGAACAACATTTGTCCTTTATTATAAATTAAAAACCTTTCTTGTCCAAACAAGAAACAGAAATCAAATTTCTACTAATAGTAGGCACAAAGTAGCAGTTGACTAATTCTAAAACTAATCCACTAGGTAAAGTGAGAACATAAGTCTCTACGGCTAAGGCAGCAACCCTTGCTCCATTTCCAACACGTAGGTCCACTTCACCTCGGGCCAATCTTCTACTTCTACATAGATCCTACACATTTGCACAAATATGAGATCCACATCCAGTATCCAATACCCAAGATGAGGAAGTAGAAAAGTTAGCCTCTATAACAAAAATACCTGAAGTGGAAGTCTTACTTCCCTTTTCCTTCGCAAGTTCTTCAAGATAGAGCTTACAGTTGCGCTTCCAGTGTCCAGGTTGCTTACAATGGAAGCACTCCCCTTCCTTTGCCACACCACCCTTTGGTTTCAGTGCAGCTGAAGAAGAACTAGCATTGGACTTTCCATTAGCTTTATCCTTCTTCTTGTTGGCTTTTCCCTTTCCCTTGCCCTTTTGAACCATCAAAATGGGCTTAGCCTTCTTAAGGTTTTGCTCAGCAGTTCTCAACATGTTGAGCAATTCAGGAAGGGACTTGTCAAGGTCGTTCATGTTATAGTTCATGACGAACTGACTATAGCTTTCAGGCAACGATTGCAAGACTACATCGATAGCCAACTCTTTCTGAAGAGCAAATCCCAAATTCTCAAGATTCTTAATGTACCCAATCATCTTGAGCACATGAGGACCCATGGGACTTCCCTCAGACATCTTGCACTGAAACAATGCCTTAGAGGTCTCAAACCTCTCATGCCTAGCTTGCTCTTGGAAAAGCATTTTGAGATGTTCGATCATATCGAACGCCCCCATGTTCTCATGTTGCTTCTGAAGCTCAGATTCGATGGTAATAAGCATGAGGCATGCAACATCCAAAGCATCATCAGAATGCCTCTTGTGAGCATCCCTTTCAGCTCTTGGAGCAGTGGCAGCAGGCTCATTCGGAATGGGCTGCCCTAGGACATAAGCCTTTCTCTCTTGTTTGAGGACTATCCTCAAGTTTCGGTACCATTTGAGAAAGTTGGTCCCATTCAGTTTTTCCTTCTCAAGGATCGATCGCAACGAAAGTGTCGATGTGTTTTGTGCCTTGGTAATCTACAACAGTAAATATGCAGTGTAAGAGTCATGTATTTTAATTCATTTAATAAGGACTTTTATTAAATGATACTCCCACTATTTTCCTCAAAATAATAACCCTCGATATTATTTCGAACACCTCGGCGCTAAGGTATTCTAGTGGGCCAAGATCCATATTTGACGACAACCTGAGTCAGCTTTGGCTTTTCTCTCAAGTTACAGCTATTTAGGTAGGCAACTCCTTGCCAATTGCATCTTATGCAACTCTTGGATAGTTGGGTGAACAACACTTGTCCAAGCTCATCTCATGAACTTAAGCCCAACTCTATGCCTCTAAGTCCCTAATCCTATTAGGGTGACTTAGTTAAGTCGAACCCAAAGTTAGCAGTTTGGATATCACTATTATCCCATCGCGCCTTACCAAGATGAACATAGGTGCTTTGCATTGGCAAACCCACCTAATGTTGATCAAAGTCTTGATGAGTGCCAACATTTGGAAGGCATCACATTTAATGACTTAATATTTTTTTGAGGGATTTTATCTTTTGATCTCACCAATTTGTTATCTCCGGTTGTTTTATACATGCATCACATACAAATATAAAACATGCATCTCATGCTTACAAGAAATAAACGTGACATGGTTATAGCCCAAACTATGCGATATTCTCAAGCCAATGAGAATATCATAAAAGCCTAAGAAAAGAAAAGAGTCTTCACAAACTCCTTCTCTTCCTTTCTTGGCTGCCCTTTTGTTGTCACCTCCTTGGACATACCTCCTTGCATGATCCTTGGACATACCACCTTGGATGAGCCAATAATGCACCATTACATCAATAATAGAAACCTCGAGTTACATTCAAGGGGAGTAAGGTGAGAAGAGAATGTACAATGAGAGTGATAAGAAAAGGCACGACTCGCAGGCCGTATTTACAAGTACAACCAATCAAGGGCTATAACCATGAACCATGCTTCAAACACCAATCAACATATCATGTCAAATCTCATTCAACAAAGATGCATGCCAATTTTCACGTGTTGATTAACCAGTTTTTATTTATGTGGCGCTTCGCATACGGTTGTCCCGCTGGCCGGTCAGCGGGCGCAAAAAATTGTCTTACAATTGCTTAGCCTGAAATCTTCTATTTTGAGAAAGTAGGCACCCGAGACTCCTCCATTCGAGCCACCAAAAATACCTTACTTTCGGTGCCCGAACAGGCCGAATCCGAACAAACCTAGGGTTTTTGCAACTATTGCAAGAATCCTAATCCATATAGGTATCTCATACCTATCAATTTTGGGTTAATCTCATTAACCAATTTGTGTCGTTTCTTCATATATCTCATATGTTCATTACGAATTCCGGTTTCATGCATCATGAATCAATCTAACTAATCATGGCCGAAAACCAATCGAAGACATAGCATCATGCGATTCAACACTCAATCCCGATTTAGGGTTTCACCAGTAGCTCTGATACCACTGTTGGGTTTCGGGAGCCAAACAGCGCAGCGGAATTTAACCGAAATTCTCAGGGTTGAGACGGATTCCAAATTCTTGAAGTCAGTGGAATATTTCCTTTTAAGTCTAAGATATGATTACTTGGTAGTTTGCTCTAAACTATCATATCATCGACATATACTTCCATATTTCTCCCAATTTGGCAGTTGAACACCCTGTTCATCAACCTTTGGTACGTGGCCACTGCATTCTTAAGGCCGAAGGGCATTTTGATGTAGCAGTAGGTCCCGACTTCAATGATGAAGGCATTTTTTTCCTCATCTTCGGGATCCATCTGAATTTGGTGGTATCCATTGAAGGCGTTGAAGAAGCTAAGCAGACCATATTTAGTGGTTCAGTCCACCAATTGATCTATAGGTGGTAGAGGATAAGAATCCTTAGGACAGGCATTGTTTACATTTCGGAAGTCGATGCACATTCAGAGCTTATCACTCCCTTTCTTTGTGGCGATAACAACATTGCTAAGCCATTCGGGGTATTTCACTTCTCTTATTACACCCGCTTCCACTAACTGTTGGATTTCAGTTTGGACAAAATTGCTCTTATACGCTCAAAGGTTGCGCTTTTTTTTTACCTCCGGGTGTACTTTAAGACTGTGTTGAATTATACCAAGGTCTACCCCAAGCATGTCATTCAGGGGGTAGGAAAATAGATCTTTGTTCATTAATAGAAAAGATACAAGCTTTTGCTTGTCAGTTTGGCTAGCTGTTTCCCCACTCACGTACTTCAGCCTAGGACAAGTTCTACATCTTCTGTTTTTATTTTTTCGAAGTCACCTACTCCTTCTCCTATTGCCTCTTCAAATAGTATGCTCTTTTCTTCCAAAGTCTATGCATGAACTTTCATTGGACTTTGTCTTGCCTTCATGAAGGCTTTCCTCACCTCATATTGATCAATAAATATCTTCATGTCCCCTTCCTTCGCACTGAAGGTGACCGTTAGGTACTTCACATCTGGATGAATGTGGAGATTTCCTTGTGTCTGCCTTCCTAGGATGGCATTGTCTGAAGAAGGGACATGTCTGATAATGAACCTTGTCATTGTGGAGCCAAAGAGCTCATCCTTGTTCTGAACTGAAGTTCCCCTTAACATCAAGGGCAGGTCAATCGACCCGACCACAGGGAGTTTGGAGGGACCTACACCGAGTGTAGGGGAAGTAACAGGTTTGAGATCACCCTTGGAGATGCCCAAGTTTGGCAACAAGTGGGAGAACAGAACATCGACATTGGAACCATCATCAATGAGCACTCTTTTGATGTCCCAACTCCCTATCCTTGCCATGACTAAGAGGGGATCATCATGACGGAACTTCACAGTAGACCCATCTTTTCGAACAAGCTTGTTCGCTGGGTTTCCAAACTCCATCATCGAGATTTCCTGGACTTTCCTTTTTCTCTCAGCTGAGGGTATCCCAGTGGTGATTGTCTGGATTACTCCTGCCGGAGGTGGTGGATGCTTTCTAGGACTTCGATTCCGATTTCTGTCAAAATCGTAGTCCTCATCTTCCCCTTTCCTTTCTTCTTCCCTTCTTCCTTTGGGGGATGGCATTCATAGGTATTTCCAAAATTGGCTTCATTTGATCAGAGATTCGATGTACTTTTTCAGTTGGAAGCACTCCTCTGTGTCGTGGCCATTGTCTCGGTGAAACTGGCAAAACTTCTTCATGTTCTTCTTATTCTCCGAGGTCATGGCCTTCGGACATTGGATAGTAGTCCCTTGCCTTTCCATGGCCATCAGTATGTTTGTCCTTATGCTGTTTAGGGGAGTGAATGACACCGGCCTCTTCCCTCTTTGTTTTCGAGGTCTACCTCCACCCTCAGTAGGATACCAAGAGTGGTGACTCTGACCCTCGAAGTGGTGGTGATCGGACTTCAGGCCCCCCATGCTCAATTCTTCAGTTGTCATGTGTTGTTTAGCCCTTCGATAAAATTCTCTGAGTGTGTTTGGGGGATCTTTGGAGAACTTGTAGAAGAGTTGTGAATCTCTCTGAAGTCCTCTGATCATGGCAAGGATGCTAATTTCAGGGCAAAGGTCGGGCAGGCTCAGGCTTCTCGGTTGAACCTCTCAACATTGTCCCGAATGGTTCCCCCATTTTTTTGGGCTATGTCAAGCATTTGGACTGGCATCTTCGCCATTGGCCTACTTCCAATGAACTGCTGGGTGAATGCGGTGGATAACTCCTAGAAACACAATATGGTTCTGGGAGCCAGGGAGTTATACCACGCAGTTGCTGATCCTGAAAGGGTGACTTCAAAGCATTTGCAGAGGGTGGCGTCATTAGCACTGTGCAACACCATGCTATGCTTATACTTTGTCAAGTGAGCTTTGGGGCCACTACGTCCATCATATGTTTCCCAGTGAGGTACTCAGAAGTTACTCGGCATAGGTGCCTCTACCACTGCACGGATGAAGGGTGACTCTTCTTCGGTGAATGGCTCCGACAACCTTGACCAAACAGGCTTCCTGGAGATTTGTCTTTCTACTTTTTCCAACCTCTCTAGGATCTTCTCCATGAGGGTGGTAGCACTGTCTTCCGCTCACTATCTGGTGGCTGCTGGCGACGGAGAGCAACGTCTTTTTTTCAGAGAGTAACTTCATCACTGGGGGGACTGGGACCTCCCGTACGAGGACGGACTTCACCAACGGGAAGTCTTGGGTTCTTTTAACGCTGTTTCTCCCACGCAACATCCTCTGGAGGGTACATGCTCCGTTGAAGACTCATCGTGAAATGCTCCATTTCCGGAGCTCCGGCGGGGTAACTTTGGGCTCCTCTCTTGCCGGGTGTTAAGAGAAGGTGCCCTTCCCCCTATAGGTGGTTGTGACCACCTTTGGTTGAGCTGTTAGGTCATTTCAGCCACAACAGAGCGCTAAAAGTCCCATAGAAAGCTCATCGTGATTGTCGAAGGACATTTATCCTCAAGCAAAGAAGCCTCTACCACAGGTTGTTCAATCGCTATTAGAGCTTCCAGCACAAACTGGGACTTCAGGAGTCCCTTGTCCTTAGAATGTCGGGTCTCAACAATGGCGACCTGAGAGGGAGTTCCCACAAACAGTGCCAAATGATGCCTAGCGGCATCCTCGTTATATGACATGCTGGCCTGAGGGAGAGACTTTCGATGTGAAGGTTCCTAAATGAGAGACTTTGAAGAATAGGGGTTAGAGACTCCCCAGAATGTGTTTCCTGGGGGGGAGCCTCCAACGCCTGAGTCAATATTTGAGAGTAAGAGTTTTAAGGAGCAAAGAGTGGGGAATAGCCAGAGTTCTATCTATTTCCTTACCAAGGTCCTTCCTAAGTATTTATAGGAAGGTGGAGGGAGGAGGCCGTTTGACATAGCCTATTCAGATCGTGACACGTGTTCAGTCAGATTTGATCCGTACCCTCGGAGATAGGTATCTCCAGCTGGCCATAGGCTATTCTAGCCAGAAGGCAGGGGCATGTGTGAGGTGTCTCTGTCAGAGGCTCCTTACACATTTTTGTCGTATCTTCGCAAGACCTCTTTGGGGTATAAGGCTCCTACGGAATAGGAGGCCCCCTCCGGCTCAATATAGCCACCGAGGGCTATTAGGAGAGGCCCTTCGGAAGAGTGGGACACCTTTGAAAGATGCTCTTCTTTGCCGAGGATGGGGATATACTTTCCTGAACTTGGTGAGAGTGCTATTCCGAAGGTGGTAGTATATAGAATTTCCAAGGTTGGTTCTGTTACCTACCGAGGGAGGTTGTCGTTCACCGAGGTTGGTGTTAGCTCTTCCCCGAGAGTGGTTTTTGGCTAGGTGATCTAGAGATCTTAGAGATTGTGGCCCCTTAGTTATAAAGGGGTGTTCTTCCTGAAGATGGTAAGGGCCCCCTCTTTCCCGAGGTTGGTCACTCATGTTTCTTGAGGGTGGTGCTTCTTAGGTCATTTTGGAAATTCTAGAAGGGTTAATTGCCCTTTGGCTAAGATCCTTGTGTAGAGTGAATATTTATATAAAATTTGGATGACACCTAGAGAACATCTAGAGGCTAAACTGGAATTTGGAATTTCTAAATTTGGAGCCTTGTAGCCAAATATATGATGTTGCAAAGTTGACTAAGTTACTGTTCATTTGGTCAGAATTTTGTAATCAACTTCAAAAATCCATAACTTGGTCCATAGGTGGGCTATTGATGTAAAACAAAATTCCTTGGTTTGATCTAAGTCTCTACTTGATAATGGAGCAAATAAAATAGGGGGTACATAGCTAGAGTGATATAGTTTATTAGTGGAAGTTACAGCTTGTGTTTTCCTTCTTTGCTGCCATGGTGTGCATGAAATATGAATTTATGTGTGATGGTTGGACCAATATGCATGTGTTTACATAGTGCCCAAGAGGGCCACTTGGGTATGCACACTAAGGGTAGTGTTCTGATGGCCTATAGAACTGATAGCCAAAGGCTATCGCCTCTATCTGGCCGAACTCCCTGCCACAAGAATGGCCAGAAGAGACTGGCGATACCCGAGTGAGAATGAGATCATACACCTCGGGAGATAGCCGAAGAGCTCCGAGCCCGGCACGCCAGGAAACTTGAGGATACTACCACCCCCCGAGGTTGCAAACAGATCGCCTTCGGAAAATAGGCACCAGCTATTTGCGGGCCGAACATGATCTCCCCGAAGGCGGAACTCCCTGAAGCTGGGAACCCCCGAACTGGGTGCGTGTTTCCCGAAGAGGCACCGTCCGTACCAAAGGATGACCTCGTCCAGGGACCTCGGGAGTACGGCAGGAGCATTTAAGGAAGCATTTAAGGAAGCCTTTGACACGTCCTTTCACAGACGTCATAAAGCCGCCTCAATAGGCGCTCTGGCACACTGACGCCATCAAAATCACATCATGGCCCATCTCAGCACAAGGCTCAAGGCAACCTGCTACCAGCTATCTGTCCCCTACGCCCAGAAACTCAGGGAACATCCGACCGAACACGTGTCGCGATCTGAATGGGCTAGGCACTCCTATAAATACCAGGAAATAAATACTTGGCAGGAGGTTGGTTGGCAAAAGGTCTGACTCCCAGACTTTGAGAAAATCACAGGCAAGACTCTTCAGCCCTTTGTGCTACTTCCTCTGCCTTTTTCTCAGCCACCACTGACTTGGGCGTCGGAGGCTCCCCCCTCGGAAAAACACTCTGGGGGCCTCCTAACCCTTTGTTTCTGAGCTTTCAGGCACACTCCCTCGGGCGATCCATCCTCCAGGCGTTCTTCCTCCCAGAAGTCTCTCCACCAGTCACTATGACTATAAATGATGAGGCCCCAGGCCATCATTTGGCGCCGTCTGTGGGAACCCGCTCTGAGATCGCCGTCGTTGAAACTCGGCATTCTAAGGACAAGGGACTCCCAAGGTCCCCGTCCGCGCCTGAGACACAACCGGCTGCTGAGCAAACACTCCTAGGGACTTCTGCGTCCGAGGAAGATCGCCCTCTAGTGATCACCAAGAGCTTCCTGAGGGACTTTCAGCGTTCAGTCATGTCTGAAATGACACAGCAGATCGACCGAAGGTGGCCACAGCAAACGCAAGCCCAGAGGCCTCCCTCACCAGCACGCCCTCGGGAGAGAAGCCCCAAGTCTACTCATCGTAGTTCGGGAAGCAGAGACCAGCGCGAAGAATCCTCCACAGAAAATATACCCCTCGGGAAACAGCCTGTGGGACAAACTGGGTCCAAACGACCGAAAGTCTCACGGCGAAGGAGTTCGTTGCCTGAGGTGAGGTCCGTATCCCCTCAGCGCCGAACTCGCTCCCCGAAGAGGCGCCGACGATCTCCCTTCCCTGATGAAGGGCCTAGTGCCACTGTGCTTATGGAGAGGATACCAGCACGGCTAGATAGGGTGGAGAAAGAAATGGCCAGAAAACCCGTTTGGGACAGGCTCACAGGAGCCTTCTGTGAAGATGGGTCCCCGTTCACCCGGACCGTGGCCGAGGCAGCCATGCCAGGTGACTTCAGAGTACCTCGGTTGGAGATTTATGATGGCCGTACTGATCCACAGGCCCATCTGATGAAGTACAGACGCAGCATGATAATGCACGGTGCTAACGATGCTACCATGTGCAAGTGCTTCGAAGTCACCCTCACAGGGCCAGCAACTGCATGGTACAATTCATTGCCTTCAGGGACAATCACTGAGTTCCAGGAGTTGTCCACGGCCTTCACACAGCAATTCATTGGGAGCAGGACAACGGCGAAGATGCCTATTCAGATGTTCGACATAGAGCAGAGAAACGGAGAGACCATCTGGGACTATGTCGAAAGGTTCAACAGGGAAGCACTGAGCGTCCCAGACTTCCGGCCCGAAATCCGTATTCTCGCTATGACACGGGGCCTTCGGCGAGACTCACAGCTGTTCTACGAGTTCTCAAAGGACCCTCCGGAGACCCTCGGAGAATTTTACCGAAGGGCGGAACAGCACATGACCGCCGAGGAACTAAGAATGGCTGGGCCGAAGTCCGATCACCACCGCGCCGAAGGGTCCAATCAACAAGCTCGGCATCCGACCAAACAGGCAGGACGACCTCGGAGGATGCGTCGAAGGAAACCTCAAAGTTTCACGCCACTGAGCACCACATGGACCAACATCCTCATGGCACTGGAAAGGCAAGGGGCGCAGATTCGGCGACCAAGGGCCATGACCGCCGATAATAAGAAGAATGCCAAGAAGTTCTGCCAGTTTCATCGCGACCACGGTCATGACACCGAAGACTGCTTCCAGCTGAAGAAGTACATAGAGTCGCTGATAAAGCAGGGCCAACTTCAGAAATACTTGCGGATGCCATCCCCGAAAGACAAAAAAATGGAGGAAGAAAGGGCCGAAGATGAGGACTATGACTCCGACAGGCGGAGAAACCGAAGTCCAAAAAGGCGCCCTCCACCTCCGACAGGGGTTATCCAAACAATCACCACGGGGCTCCCATCCTCGGAAAGAAAGCGGAAGGCCAGAGAAATTGCAGTCATGGAATATCAAAATCCAGCAAAGAAGCTGGCCCGCAAAGACGGATCCACCATCGTCTTTCCCCACGACGATCCGCTGCTGATCATGCCAAGGATAGGGAACTGGGACGTCAAAAGGGTGCTGGTTGATGACGGATCAAATGCGGACATCCTATTCTCGCACTTACTGCCAAGCTTGGGCATTTCTAGCAGCGAGCTTAAGCCAGTCACCTCACCAACCTTCGGGGTGGGACCATCCGAACTGCCCGTTCTCGGATGGATTGACCTCCCACTGATGATGAGAGGGACTTCGGTAGATGGAGCAGCTGAGTTGTACGTTTCCACAATGGCGAGGTTCATCGTCATGGACGTCCCAACCTCGTACAACGCCATCCTTGGAAGGCAGACACAGGGAAACCTGCACATTCGCCCTGATGTGAAGTACTTGACTGTCACATTCGCCACCAAGGATGGAGATGCTGAGATCTTCATAGACCAGGCCGAGGTAAGAAAGGTGTTTGTGAAAGCACGAAAGGCCCCGGCGAGCAACTTCGCACAAACAATGGAGGCAAAGGCGCCATAAAAAGGCAAAGAAGAAGATCTCGCAAAAGCGGAAATGGAAACAGTAGAACTTATCCCAGGACAATCTACCCGAATAGGGAAGAGCTTGGCCGAAGGTGAGAAAGAAATCCTTGTATCTTTTCTGCTGAAAAATAAAGATCTGTTTGCCTACTTGCCGAAAGATATGCCAGGGGTAAACCCTGGCATAATACAGCACAGCCTCAAAGTAAGCCCGGGAGCAAAACCTGTCCGGCAAAAGAAACGAAGCATCTCAGCCCAAAAAACCGACTTTGTCAAAACTGAAATCCAGCGACTGTTGGACGCCAAAGTCATTAGGAAGGTGAAGTACCCCGAATGGTTAAGCAACGTGGTCATTTCCACAAAAGAAGGTAGCAGCAAACTTTGGATGTGCATCGACTTCAGAAACTTGAACGATGCTTGCCCGAAAGACTCATACCCTCTGCCGCCAATAGATCAACTGGTAGATTCAACTGCCGAATATGGGCGCCTAAGTTTCCTAAACGCCTTCAGTGGCTACCATCAAATAAGGATGGACCCCGAAGATGAAGAAAAAACCGCCTTCATCACCGAGGGAGGAACATACTGCTATGTCAGGATGCCCTTCGGGCTCAAAAATGCAGGAGCCACCTACCAAAGGCTGATGAACAAGGTCTTTAAAGACCAAATGGGGAGAAACATGGAGGTGTATGTTGATGACATGATAGTCAAGAGCAAGCTCCCTCACAACCACGTTGCAGATCTAGAGGAAACCTTCCAAAAGCTCAGAGCCTTCGGGATTCGGCTCAATCCGGAAAAGTGCATCTTCGGAGTATCCTCGGGAAAATTCCTTGGGTACATGGTATCCGAAAGAGGCATTGACGCTAACCCCAAGAAGATCAAGGCGCTGCTTGAGTTCTGAACTCCTGCCACACTCAAAGACGTGCAGAGGCTCCCTGGAAGAATAACCTCCCTGAGCAGATTTATTTCCAGGTACGGAGATAGGTGTCGACCTTTCTTCAAAGTCCTCACAAAGGCAGCAAAAATGGAAGGCGACCTCGGAAGGAATAATCACCCTTGGGGTGAAGATTGCCAAAAGGCCTGGGAAGAACTCAAAGTCTACTTGGCTAGCCTGCCGACTCTGCGACAACCTCGGGAGGGAGAACCCCTCGTTTTGTACCTCGCCGTCACGGAGAAAGCTGTAAGCTCGGTCCTCATGAAAGAAGAAGGGCCAAAGCAATGGCCAGTCTATTACGTTAGCAAATCCCTGCATGGCGCCGAAGTCAGGTACCCTCTGCTTCAAAAAGCTATATACGCCTTGGTGCTTGCAGGGAGAAGGCTGCGACCATACTTTCAGGCTCACCCCATCATCGTCCGAAGTAGTCTACCACTACGGGATGTTATGAAGAAAGTTGATCATTCGGGAAGGCTTTCCAAGTGGTGCATAGAGCTTGGCGAACACGAAATCATATATGAACCTCGGAAGGCCATAAAAGCTCAAGCACTGGCAGACTTTATCGCCGAAGTACCCACCACTAAGGAAAGCCAGATGGATCCGAACGGAGGTGAGCCAGAGTGGACCTTACATGTTGACGGAGCCTCGGGATCCGAACACCAGGGAGTTGGAGTAGTTATCAGAGGACCCGAAGGCCTAGAGGTAAAGAAGGCTATTAAGTTCAGCTTCAGCGTCACTAACAATGTAGCAGAGTATGAAGCCCTCATAGGGGGATTATGCTTGGCCAGAAGGATTGACGTGAGAAACTTAAAGGCTCACAGCGATTCCCAGCTGGTAGTTCGGCAGACGGCAAGAGATTATGGGGCGAAGGACCCAGTCTTGGCAAAATACCACGAGCTGGTAGCAAAGCTCATCCAAGAGTTTGACGCTGTATGGATCGAAAATGTACCTCGGCGGAATAACACAGAGGCAGATTGCTTGGCGAAGTCAAAAACATACACCGAGGTGCTAAATCATCCGAGCATCTCAGTACTGAGCATAGTGACCTCGGGAAAGGGTGGAAATATCCCATAAAAAGATACCTCGCAGAAAATGTGCTCCCCGAAGACCGCGGCGACGCTGCAAAACTACGAAGACGCTCAGGCCGATTCTTCCTGATTGGTGAAGAATTATACCGACAGGGATATGCAAACCCGCTGCAAAGATCTGTGGATGAAGAGGATACTGAAATGGTCCTTGAAGAGGTCCACGAAGGCATGTGTGGTTCACATATTGGAACTGATGCCCTTGCGGCGGTGATACTTCGCCAAGGATACTTCTAGCCTACCCTGAGAAAGGATGCAAGGCAGTTCGTCCGAAAATGTGGTAGTTGCCAGAAACACGCGAACATCCAGAGGGCACCCTCGGAAATGGTATCCTCGGCCGACTATCCTTGGCCCTTCGCAGTCTGGGGTATAGACCTTATTGGGCCACTCCCCACAGCACCCGGAGGCGTGAAATTCTGCGTTGTAGAAGTGGACTATTTCTCTAAATGGGTCGAGGCAGAACCGTTGGCAACTATCTCGGCAAAAGAAGTGCAGAAGTTCGTATGGAAGAACATTGTATGCAGATTTGGCATACCGAGGGTACTAGTAGCTGATAATGGATCCCAATTCATAGACAAAGGATTCCAGGAATTTATCAGCGACCTCGGAGTAAAAATGCACTTTGCCCCAGTAGCTCACCGCCAAAGCAACGGGCAGGTGGAAGTATCTAACAGGACCATAAAAGATGGCCTGAAGAAAAGACTGGGGGAAGCAAATGGGAAATGGCCAGGAGAACTCCAAAGCGTATTATGGAGTTACCGAACGACACCCCGAAGAGCCACAGGGGAAACTCCCTTCTCACTAGTCTTCGGGACAGAGGCCATTATCCCAGTCGAGATAGTCAGACCATCAATACGGGTGCAAATATTTGATGAAGGTGGAAACGACCTCAGCCTCAGAACCAAGCTCGACCTCGTCGGCGAACACAGAGAAATAGCCGAGCTGAGAAGAAAAGCTTTTCAGCAAAGAGTGGCCGCGGCTATAAACTTACGGGCCAGGCTGAAAGAGATCAAGAAATGAGACCTCGTTCTCAGAAAGGCTGACTTCGCACCCCGAAGGCCGTCCCACGGAGTACTTCGCGCGAACTGGGAAGGACCATACGTGGTTCTTACCGAAGTACGAAAAGGCATGTACAAGCTTGGCAACGCCGAAGGCGTAGAATTGAAAAACACTTGGCACTCAGACGCCTTGAAAAAATTCTACGCCTAAGGTTGAGCGGAGGAATCGCGGTGTACGAAAAATATTCTAAGTACAGAAGTGTCTTCAGAAAATTTCTTAAGTGCAGAATTTTACAGAATTCCGCGAAGATGCTCACCACAAGCGCAGATATGACTTTCCGAAGTCCCTTGAGCCATCACGCTCGGGAAAGATGGAAAAATCTCCCAGCAGTACTCGCCGAAATAAGCGCAGAGACAGTTTTCCGAAGTCTCTTGAGCCGTCACGCTCGGGAAAAATGGAAAACAGAAAAAACTCTCGAAAGATTTCCTAAGTCTCTTGAGCAAAGATGCTCGGGACAAAAGGAAAAGAAGGAAAATTTTGACTAAGTGTTTTCCGAAGTCCCTTGAGTGAACGTGTTTGGGACAAAATGGTAATACAAAAGCCTGCAAAAAGACTTAGTCAAATTTTTCAGACTTTCCAAAAAGCCTCTTGAGCGAATAGGCTCGGCCAAGAGAAGGTAATAAAGTTTCTTTGATTGCAGGTTTTCCGAAGTCTCTTGAGCAAATGCGTTCGGGGCAATGAAAATAAAGAAACTTGAAGAAACACTTAGCCAAAAAAAGTGTTCATTAAGGAGTAAGCTGCTTTACAATAAAGAAGTGCCCGAAGAAGGAATACAAAATAGAAGGGAAGGAAAAGGGGCCTTAAAATAGCCTAAGGGTTCGTGGCGTCCCGAGAGCCGCTTGCTTGCCCACCCTTTTCCGCCACCTTCGGCGCTGGAATTGAAGGAGGAAGCTTCAAGTGTTCGACCTTGGACCATTCCCACCGAGGTCCCTCAGGAATGTTTAGAGCCTCTAGAAAAGAGAGGTCCAAATCTGGGAACCTTTGGAGGACCTGGTGCCGAGCAAGGCCGAAGCCGTCCTGAAAAGCGACCTTGGCCATTTGATTAGACTTGCTCTTCTCAAGCTCGAGGTCGTCAAGCTCGTCCTTCAGATCCGCGATCTCCTCGTCCAGCGCCTTTATCTGCTTCTTCCCCTTCGGATCCTTCTTCAAGGACTTGACCTCGGCTGCAAGGATGTTTTTCTCAGCTATCAGCGCCAGTATGAGCTTGTCAGAATCTGACTTGTCCTTTAGGAGCTCCTCGTTGGCGGCCAGCATTCCATTTATCTGCTCGCCGAGGTCAGCAATCTTCCGGGAGGAATCCTTCTCAAGTTCTTCTCTCTCCTTCCGGAACTCCTCCCGAAGGGCGGCAACTTCTTCCTTCGCAGCATCTGACAGCTGCTGGTTCTCGGCGGTCAATGCCAAGCGAGTGGCCTTCGCCTTCTCGAAAGCCTCTAAGGCCGAAGCTCGGAACTTCGCTTGTCTGGCCACCCGAACTCGGAGAAAGACGGCGTATCCCAGCAGCTGCAAAAAGATGAACGCAAGGTCAGTAAGAGCCAGGCACTTAGGAAAAATTGAAGGGAAAAAGGTGTGAAGAACATACCTGAGCAGCATGCTCGGTGACTTTGGCGGCAAGGGTGTCATCATCCTGATGGGCCGCCGCAATAGCCTTGAAGGAGGCCTCTGTAAGCACCCCCTTCGAATTTTGCTTCGCGATTTCAGGACAGTCCTCGGAGTACAAGTTCATGTCCTCCGTGAAGGTCCAGAAAGGCTCTTTGGGAACCTTCCCTTGCGGGACTTTGGCGTCGCGAAGGGCCCGCGCCTTCGCGTGTTCGGTTGCCCATCCAGGGGTAACCAACTCCCCTGTGTGGCAAAAATGAGAAGGAAGTTAAAGACAAAGAAGAAAATCCAGAAAAGCAAAGCAACTGTACCGTACTTTATCTGAAGACAAACCTGGAGGGACCTCGACAACGACGTCCTCGGAGTCCTCAGCCTCCATGGTCGAAATGCCCTTACCGTTCTGCCTACGCCGCTCCACGGTAGAAGGTGCCTCTAACACGGCATCCAGAAGGACTTGCGACGGGGTAGGACTTTGGGGAGGGGCGTCGGTGTGAGGGACGTCGGTGGCGGCAGGAACCTCGGCCGAAGGATCGGGCAGCGAAGCGATAGTGGCCTCAGCATCCTCGCTTTCCTCCCCAATACTTTCCAAAGGGGAGGAAAGAACAGTCTTCCTCGCCCGTTTAGCCGAAGGACCAGCACCGACAGACTTCCGCCTTCGGGAAGTTGCCTTCTTTGTCTGCTCCCCCTTCTCCACTTGGCCGGAGAAAAGGGACTTGTAATAGGCGGCAGTCCCATCGCCCATCTCTGAAAAAGAAGAGAAATATCAGCGTAAGTCCGAGGAAGAAAACAGCAAGGGAGTAGAAGACAACTCACTTTCGACAAGCGTTTCGAAAGAAATTTCCTCCTTAAGAAGCTGGACCAACCAGGAATCCTTCCCGGCGATGGCAGGAGCTGGCATCTTGAGGTCAGTCTCGTGCTCCTTCACCACCTTTAGTTCCCGAAGGACCTCATCGGTCATCAACTTCCAGTTGATAGGAAAACGGTAAAGGGCACGTGGAGCGACCTCGGGAGTCCAGTCAGAGACAGCCCGAATGCGGGCGTCGAAATCCGTGAACACGGGAGCCAACTCTGGAGTCAGCAGCATCCTCGGATCAACGACGTCCACATTCAGTATTCCCTGAGCCCATTTGGTCGGGACGTACGACCAGGCCTCAACCATCTTCAGGAAGAAGAACTTCTGTTGCCACCCCCGCCAGCTGTCCTTAGTGGCGAAGGTGAACATGAATTTTTTGCTCCCGGATCCCCGAGGTAGCATGAAATAGAAGCCACCCTTCGGGACCATAGAGAGCTTGAAGTACTGCATGAAGATTATAAAATGGGGTTCTATCCCGAACACGCCACACATGCAGAGGAACGCGTTAAAATAGCAGAACGAGTTCGGGGGAAGCTGGTTCACAGCATGAAATTGGCAGAACTCGCAAACCATCTTCGGGGGAGGATACCGAAGACCGGCCTTCAGCTGGGCTCGGAAAACGGTAACCTCGTTTCTGTGGTTTGGAAAAGCATAATGGCTAGAACGAGGCAGCCTAGTAATGGCATAAGAGGGAAGAAAGAACTTTTTCTTCCACCTCTCTAACTTTGCAGGGGTGGTGCAACAAGGATGGGCTAAAAGAGGCTGCCAGCTCTCAGGGATAGGCATTGTAGACATGAAAGCGAGTTTGGAAAAGACAAAAAAACAGTTTCCAGAAAAAACTCCAAAGAACAGAGAGATCAAAACACTCTGGAAAACAAAAACCCACCAAAAGATTTGCCAAAGTCTGAGGACGCCGTCGTGAAAGTTGGCTGGAAAAAGCTCTGATTAAGGCAGCTCCGCCACAGAAAGCAAGAAAGTGCAAGAACAGGGGCAAAGCAGAGAAGAGCAGAAGAAAAAGAAAAAGGAACTTATGATGGAACGAGCCATTTATAGGCCAGAGGTGGGTAACCGAAACATCGTCATAAGTACCCTTTGGAGGTGAAAGATCGCCGTAACTGCCCTCTGCGCCTGAAAAGGCGCGCCCTCTGTAACCGACGTAACTCTCCTCCAATGGCAAAGCGCCACGTGTCAGCAGCCGCGCCAAAACGGGGACACATCTCCTGACATCCCTAGGAAAAAGAGGGCACGTCTTCTGACATCCCTAAAAAGCTGGGACGCGTCGCTCAGACTGACACGCTTGGCCATCAGACCTGCAGAAACAAAGAGCAGGCCACCTCGAGGACACCAAGAGACAGGCTATGGCCAAATAGCCCATGACCTTCGGGCAAGAGGTGTATCTTCGGCACAGGCTCCGCCTCGAAGACACCAAAGAACAGGCCAAGGCCGAACAGCCCTTGGGCAGAAGGTGCATCCTCGGAACAGGTTGAGCTTTCTAAGAGACTCCCAGGAACAACCTCGGAAAGAGATGCAAAACCGAAGTCTTCAATTCGGCTTTCCAAAGGGGGGCATGTGATAGCCAAAGGCTATCGCCTCTATCTGGCCGAACTCCCTGCCACAAGAATGGCCAGAAGAGACTGGCGATACCCGAGTGAGAATGAGATCATACACCTCGGGAGATAGCCGAAGAGCTCCGAGCCCGGCACGCCAGGAAACTCGAGGATACTACTACCCCCCGAGGTTGTAAACAGATCACCTTCGGAAAAGAGGCACCAGCTATTTGCGGGCCGAACATGATCTCCCCGAAGGCAGAACCCCTGAACTGGGTGCGTGTTTCCTGAAGAGGCACCGTCCGTACCAAAGGATGACCTCATCCAGGGACCTCGGGAGTACGGCAGGAGCATTTAAGGAAGCATTTAAGGAAGCCTCTGACACGTCCTTTCACAAACGTCATAAAGCCGCCTCAATAGGCGCTCTGGCACACTGACGCCATCAAAATCACATCATGGCCCATCTCAGCACAAGGCTCAAGGCAACCTGCTACCAGCTATCTGTCCCCTACGCCCAGAAACTCAGGGAACATCCGACCGAACACGTGTTGCGATCTGAATGGGCTAGGCACTCCTATAAATACCAAGAAATAAATACTTGGCAGGAGGTTGGTTGGGAAAAGGTCTGACTCCCAGACTCTGAGAAAATCACAGGCAAGACTCTTCAGCCCTTTGTGCTACTTCCTCTACCTTTTTCTCAGCCACCACTGACTTGGGCATCGGAGGCTCCCCCCCCGGAAAAACACTCCGGGGGCCTCCTAACCCTTTGTTTCTAAGCTTTCAGGCACACTCCCTTGGGCGATCCATCCTCCAGGCGTTCTTCCTCCCAGAAGTCTCTCCACCAGTCACTATGACTATAAACGATGAGGCCCCAGGCCATCAAGAACACTACCAATCCTAGGAGTCTAAATGCACAATTTTGGAACCATAATTGGACTAGCCCGAAGTGGGTAATACAATTATTTTTGGGCGACTAAGATGATGGAATCTTGTTCTTAATGGCTACATTGTGCCATGCAATAAAAAGGCTTACCTAGGCTAGAATTTGCACCCAATTTTGCACCACTCGGCATGTTGTGGAATTTTGCATGGTTCCACATTCACAATCGGTTGCATTTTGGGTTTAGGATCCAACTTTGGAGAGAACCAAGTGTTCTTCATGAGGAACATTGGGTTCTAAGCAAATTCAAGTGTATTTGAGCTAGAAGTGGAGAATTAAACTTAATCAAGGTGTTGTTAAAGTTAGGCAACCTTGAACGCTTGTTTGCAAAGCTTGAAGAGGCCAAAGGAAGGTTAGGCAATAGGGGCTATGGTGTTCGTAAGGAATCATTGTGCTTCTCCTTGAATTTGTGTTGAATTGCCTTATTCAAGTAAAACACTAGGCACTTAGGTGATAGCTTGATTTCTAGATGAACATAAGAAGCTGTAGAGGCTAGGGTTACTTTCAGGTAACTATGGATTTTACTAGCTAGTTATGTTAGATATAAGTACTAGGATTCAAGGTTAGGTTGGCGATCTCATCTCTTGAATACGGAGCTCTAACTTACGTTAGAAAACTAATGGAACATAAGAATTGAACATAGTTTAGGTGAGTACTTGCTAAGCCCTATTTGTTTCCACCTTACAAAAATAAAAGAATTACAAAGTGTGGCACAATGGCCAAAAACCATTATATTGTGTAATTCACACCACAATGATTAAAGTGTGATGGGTAATGGGCATGATCAACACCTCCTTAAAAGTGTTCTAAGTTGGTTACTTGGCCCCCAAGAAAAGCCTTAAGGATTGCTTGTTTGTCAAGAAACTTATGGAATTTTTTGTAAGATTTTGAAAAATTGGGTACTCAATTGAAAAATTTTACAAAAGAGATTGGAGAGTTATGAGAAGGATATGAATGGTATGAAAGTAATATTGAAGGACCAAATTGCTTATGGAAGACAACTAAGCACAAAGAAAACATAAAAAGACATAAAGGACCTAAGTGTTCTAATGTAGGCCTTAAGATGTGTATGTCTTTAACTTAGGTCAAATGGTGAAATTGTGGGGTTATCCCACCTAAGGAGGCACTGCTAAAACAAGATAAAGTTGGTCAAATTTGGGCCAAAGGATTAAGACTAAGAAACCACAGTCTTGTTGCAAGGAAAATGACATAAGACAAGGTTAAGGCTACTTAAGTGTGTTTAGTGTACTTTTGACCATTTAAGTAGTGAAGACAACCTTTTCTTCTTTCATATTCAACCATACCAGCTAGGGGATGTAGCTTACCAGCCTAAAATAGATGGGCAAACAGCATGAACCACATAGGTTTTTGAAGATATGCTAAGGTGCTCTGTAATAGACTTTAAAGGAAAATAAGACTAACTCTTACCCTTGATAGAGTTCTCATATAACAATAGTTATCACTTAGTGATAAAGATGCACCTTATAAAGCTTTGTATGGAAGGAGGTGCATTACTCCTCATTGTTAGAAAGATTGGAAAGATGGGATTGAAATAGGGCTAGAGCTGATCCATGAAGCCATTGAAAATATCATAATGATCCAAGAAAGGATCAAGGCTACCAACAACCGGGAAGAAGCCAATGCCAAAAAAAAAAAAGAAAAAGGGACTTAGAGTTCCAAATAGGGGACTATGTATGGAACAAGGTATCGCCAATAAATGAAGTTATGAGATTTGGCAGGATTTGCAAGCTGGCTCATAAATATATTTGGCCATTCCAGGTATTGGCCAGGATTGGAAATGTGGCATATAAGCTAAACTTACCTTCAGATTTAGGTCACATACATGATACTTTTCATGTTAGTACACTTAAAAAGTACATATCTGATTCATAGTTGGTAATGCCAACTTCTGACATCCCAATAGCTTTTAATTTTACCTGTGAGGAAGAACCTACATGGGTGTTAGCTAGGGATGTAAGAAAGTTGAGAAGTAGATCGATAAGCATGGTGAAGATTCAGTGGACACACCATTCTGAACAAGAACCTACATTGGAAATGAGATAGAAATGCTCAAGAGATATCCAGAATTTCTCCCTAAGTTGCTTAAGATTCAGATAGACAAGCTGAAACTGAGAACTAATCTCATAGTGCTAGAGAGCCATGACTATGATGTAATCTTGGGCATGAATTGGTTAGGGGAGAATTGGTAGGCACCTCCTAAGTGCTTGGCTTAGACCAAGGAGAATAAAGGAAAATAAGAGAAAACAGAAGGGAAAGACTGAGAGGAACTATGGAAACTAGTACAGTGACCTATGTACAAAACAGGAAACCTTCAGACCTTAACTGCACATAGAAACTAGACTATGGGAAAGCTGGCAGAAAACAGAGAAAGGGGATCAAATTGTACACTTGGATGAGTGATACAATTTAAAACTACAAACTTAAAGTTGGCATTTTAGGCCATGCAAGTTTTTATGGTGCCTAGTGCAAGACTAGACCAAATTTGGTGGACAACCATGATTACTAGTCAAATCTTGTCTACCACTAAAGTACTATTCACTAGTTAACTAGTTAAACTAACTAGTTTTTATTCTAGTTTATGGCCGGTTATACAAGGGGGATTATAATGCCTTGGTATTTGTGTTGTCTTATGCTTGGCATTATGGGCCAAGGGGTGACTTGAATGACATACTAGACACATGTTTTAGTGGCGGCATTGTGGACATGAGGAATTGAAGGCTACTTTGCACCATGCAAATTATTGGAAGGCAAAAGTTAGCATTTTAGCTAACTGAAGCATAAGACTTTCGGCCGAAACTAGTCAAGGCCATTCACTTGGTTCATTTTCAGGTTTCATTGTTCTTGTTGGCCGACAGCTCTTCAATGATTGTTCATCCAAATTTCTTCTTGAAATCAAGCTAATCTTGGAAGCATTTGAAGGAAACAAGCTAGGAGACTTGGTTTCGGCCTTTGCTTGCTTGGAATCAAGCTTTGTTCTTGGAGATTCAAGGAACGCCGAGCAATCAAGCTAGGGTTTTGAGGTAAATTTCTATTCTCCTTGAATTCATGGTAATTCTTCCATGTACAAGGAACTTAAGTGCTTGATTGAAGTTATATTAAGCTAATGGAGCAAGAAATGTTTCGGTTTGGAAGTGAAATGTTGGCCGAATATGATGGATGAATGAACTTGATGTTCTTCTTGGTTTACATGGAAATTAGTCCATTATTAAGGGTAATTGATGCCTATTTGATCTTATGCTAGGCTATTTTGGGTGAGGAACGTCAAGGTGAGCCAAGTGGAGTTTGACCGAGAGGAGCAACTTGAGGTAACATCATGATTTTCAATTGATTTCATGGTATTGATGCCATGAACATTGATCATTGGTGATTAGGTGTTTATGTGATGGGCTAGTTTGGTAAAGAACACTATTGTGTGAAATGGGCAAATTTGGCCGAAAGCTTGGATTAGTGTATTTGAGTGTACTTCACTTGGTTACATGGTAATGATGCCATGAGTGATGTTCATTGGTGATTAGATGAGCATGTATTGAGTTAGTGTGATGGATAACACAAATATGTGGAAATGGGCATTGTGACCGAGAGCTTAAGTTTGTGTATTGTAGTGTTCTTCATTGAAAACATGGTAGTTAATCCATGAGTTTGTGTTGTTGATGCCTATTGTTTGTTGTGGTAGGCATTGTGTGTGAAGAACAGTTGGATATTGGAAGGTTGGCTTGAGACCGAAAACTATTGAGGTAGGGTTCACTAACACTTGATGTTGCCTGGTAATGTACCATGATTCAAGTGTTTAGAGTGGCTAAGTGATGGTTAAAATTTGCCAAATGACCTTAGTTGCTTGATGGGCTATTGAGCATACAATTGGTTTACTTGATGATTAGCTAATTAACTAATGTGCATGTACTAGAAATACAAGTAAATGTGGCCTATTTGCTTGGCATTTTGGAGCTCTAAGTGGAAGTGGATTGAAAGGTGGATATATGTGTGCATTGTGCACATGGGTTACATGTATGGTTTATCTTGGCCGAGAGCAAAAGTGTGGAGTGTGTGTGTGTACTTGTGTGCTTTGGTGTTTCCATGTGCTTGCTAACCCCACTTATGGTATTATGGATTATTTGCTATGGTTAATTATCTTGTATATGTATATGTTTGGTTTCTTTGTCTTGTGTTTGTTTTGTAGGTAAAGGTAACAAATGGGAGGTTAAGCTTTGAGTGAATACTCAGCTTAACTAAATAGACTCACTTTTGAGTTGTATATGTATATAAGTGAATCCTACTGAGTTATACTCACTGCCCATCCTTTTATTTCAGGCAAGGACATTCGGCCTGAGTAGTGCTAGCTTGCTTGTTGCTTGTGTTTTGCACTAATTTGCTTAGTTTCCAAGGTATATGCCAATGTGTGTTTGGCTTATCATTTTTAGGTTCATTACAAGTCTTATATATATGGTTGGCCGAGACTTATGAGCTAAGCTTGCAGGCTGTAGTTGGAGACTTGTCTAGGATGGCTATGGATACTTGGACTTTGGCTCTAATCATAGTATTTACTTTCATGACAATGAACCAGGCAATTGGGTTGGTGTTGTAGTGTGTACTCTTGTACGGCATACTCAAGGTTATGTTTGACCATTAGTGGTCTTGGTATGTCATAACTTGGCATGTTTAGCTTTTGGGATTCATGGCATGTAGCCATGTTGGACACTAGGTAGACTACTCTTTTGTGTACATATATGTAGTCCTTGATGCCTAGACTTGTGTTGGTTTTGTTGGGTTTGTATGCCAAGTTATGTATGACTTATGGTTGGCAATATGCCTGTACTTGGATGTTGAATGTTTTGGGCCAATGTTTGGCAATTTTATGTGAATAGTTATGAGCCTAAACTTATGGAAATGTGGTGCACTATTATATGTTTGTATGTTGGCCGAGAACATCATGTGCATATTAACTTGTGGTTTTCAAAATCTAAACCAATAATGTGGCTTCTTGGTTGTCATATAAGTAGCACACATGATTGCACACCAATTATGCACTTAAAACTCCATTAAGTGTTGCCTTGCTTGAGATGCAAGTAATCAATTAAAGCCTTGCTTGTTGTGCAAGTTAGTGGTATTGGGCCTTGCCTTTGCTGCAAGTAACTGTTGGGTTTGTTTAAAAGCCTCCTGGGCCACCTCCCAGGCTTCTCACCTTAAGAAAATACGACTTAAGGTTTCCGTTGCTTGTTTGGCCGAATTGAAGACTTTAGTGTTAAAGTGGGTTTGGGAGTTAAACCTTGGAACTTATGGGCCAGGGCCTGAGTGACACGATCCCCGTGCCCCTGCCCGGGATACCCTGTGAGCGTTTGTCTCACGGTGGATTGTAATTGGCTAGCTAGTTATGTGTGTGGATTAAATCCAATGCTACTAGTTGATTAACCTAGAAATGCAATATGTATGCACTTATGCTTTGACTTGGTTTATTAAAACCATAAAACATTTGATCATTTAGACATTTAGCCGGCTAAGTAAAATTCTATATAAATAATTACAAAATGCCAAAGCATATCAAAATCAACCTTTGAGTGATTAACTACACATACACCGCTCGTGAAAGCATTTATACATAAGTAACTAATGCTCTCACCCAGAGAACAATCCCCTGAGTCAAGGACTCTTTATAACATAATTACTGGAGGCAAAATAAAGTACTGTATCAAAATACAAGACTTTGCTGAGATCTTTTACCCTAGCTCCCACTTTGGACTCCTGTCCCAGTGGCGAGTCTCATAAGTCCTTTGCCAAGTGCTACTAGGCTCTGCAGCCAAAGGACGAAGCAAGTTAGTACCACAGCCTGACCAACAGACCAACTAAACACTTAAGCAAGCTAGAAACTTAAAGTTTCTCAACTACCGTACCTTTACAGACAAAAAGGTACTACCGTGATAATCCTCAGCGATTATCCGGTCCTGTTACTCCAGACTCTGCATAACAAACAGGGAGTGAGAATTCAACATTCTCAGTAAGGGTCTTCGATGTACCTGCAAGAAAAAGCTAGGACTCTGGCTGCGAGCTCACACAGCATGAGGGTACTAGTCATATATATATATACTAGGTCCGTAAACTTCTCCTCAAGTAGTCCTCTGTATCAGGCCAAGTGCAATCACTTAGCAACCTGACACATATGCAGGCCAAGCGCAATCACTTAGCAACCTGACATATATATATATATATATATATATATATATATATATATATATATATGGCCCAAGGGCGAACCTTAGCAAGCCCCAAACAATCATAAAACCTCTCACCTAATTGTTATGCAGGGGAATTTATGACGGGACTTGTAGACTAGGCCGCAGGGCCTCTTTGATGTAAACTAGATGAACAAGGTTTCGCCTCGTGGCCTCGTGGCTCCGGCACGGCTAGGCCGACGAGGGTTCTAAACCTCTCACCTGAGCTATTGATAGCTAATTAAGTTCAATTGCAACATTTGTTTCCTTACTTGTTGCCTAAGCAACTTACTTACCTCAAACAGTTCAAGAAAACTCATACTTCCGGTGGGACTTTCGGAAGTCTCGGAGTACCATCGGGATCCTCGGACCCTTAGGCACGTTCCGAACCTTCCGTAGTCTCGGTCGGGTCAACGCAGCAAAAAGTCAAACCCCCCATTTTTAGGTGTTGGCGCCGCGTCGCCAAAGGCAAAAGGAATTGGCGACGCGTCGCCAACGAACAAACGCTCTGTGACCGAAAAATGAATTGGCGACGCGTCGCCAATCGTCGGGCGACTTGGCGCCGCGTCGCCAATTCTGCAAAAATGCAGAATTTGGCCGATTGCTGCTATGAACTTTGGCAACCAAATACATATAGCAAACATGCATCAAAAGTTACCAAATTTCATACACATGAAGTACATGTTGCAAGGAACAAAACCAACTATCAAAGCTAAACTATGATGCATTAGAAACATCAAACCAATCCTTCGAATTTAGCTAGTCCATCATAATTCCCAAAACGTTTCTTCACACCATACCCAAAAATTACTCAACTTTCTCAATCCATTTCAATCCAAAAGCAATCCAACAACTTAAAAAAACACTTTCTCCCTTACCTTAACACCAAGAACAAGCAAGAATTCGAACCCTTTCTCTTCCAAACAAGCTTCCAAAGTTCTACACAAAACCATACCAAAACAAAGCTCTAAAACATCAAAAACACATCTTTCAACCAAAACTCAAGCTTCCAATCAATCAAATAACATGAATTCAATCAAGAACATAACTCATACCTCGTTCAAAAACAGGGGATGGAGAAAAACGCCCTTTCAAGCTTCAAAAACAAGGATTCAAGCTTGAAAATGCATCCTCCAAGCTTATACACCCTTAATTGCACCTTTTGGCACCAAAAGCTTTTGATTCCAAGCTTAATTTGAGAGAGAAATGAGTGAGGGAAGCTTAAGAACGTGTTAATGGCAGCTTCTCCCCCTCTTTCCCTTCTTAAACCCTCACTTAGCAACCAAGATCACCAAGGTTTCAAGTTAAGTGCAATTAGGTCCCCCATCTTTGTAACTTAACAGTTCTTGATTAAATTCTTGTCTATTTGTTGAGTTTGAGTTAAGGTTAAAAGTTAAGTTCTAAAAATTCATTTTAAAACACTCGGGACTCGTCCCGGCCACTCAGGGTGCAAAATTACCATTTTGCCCCTGAACTTAGTTCAGAGCTTTATTCTTGTCGGAACTTAGTGAACTTTGGCAAACTTCTAAATTCTTGCTACGCAAACTTAAATTAAACTTCTACACTAAATTCTAAAGTCCTTACCTCCCTCTAGAAGGGCCGTAACACTGAGTGAGGTGTGACAGGCTTTGTTTGGTATCGGAGCCTGTTTGATAGTATGATCAGAGCTTAGCCTAGACAATGTCTCCTTTAGGTCTAACTTATATAAGACTTGTATTATTTTGGATATATGTGAATATTTGCAATTGAAAGTGCAGGATGAGGACTAGAGGCAGGGACAGGGATTCCCTTAGCAAGTAGAAGGCACTGCAGCCGATCATGTAGAGGGATTGCAGGAAAATGTGCCTGAAACTCAGGCTGAAGAAGTGGAATATAATGTGGCCGAAGAGCCCACTGCCAGGTACCAAGCACCTGGCCCTAGTAGAGACAGACAGGAGAGAATGGAAGTGATGATGGAGTCACTACATGCCACTGTGGCTTAACTTGTGCTGGGAATGCAATCCTTGGCTATAGGCCAAGCCCAGAATCAGGATGAACCAGAACCAGTAGAGGCTGACGGGAGTAGGAGGAGAAGAAGAAGGCCTGGCAAAGAGCCAGTGGGTTATGACCAGTCTAGCAGGGCTGGAGGTAATCAAGAAGAGGAAGAAGCAGAAGAGGAAAGGAGACACCCAAGGGCCGGAAGAATGAGATCAGAGGTAAGGCAGCAGCCCAGAATTGAGGAGGAAG
Organism: Aquilaria yunnanensis; assembly: GCA_039654915.1. Lineage (NCBI taxonomy): Eukaryota > Viridiplantae > Streptophyta > Magnoliopsida > Malvales > Thymelaeaceae > Aquilaria > Aquilaria yunnanensis. The sequence continues at coordinate 49,001,454 of CM077595.1, forward strand.
AGGAGGATGACAGCTCTGACATTGAAGAGAGAGATGCATATATATACTCCAGAGGGACTGAACCCTCTACTGAGGAGACCACGATGAGGAGCAGATCAAGCAGATCATCCAGGGGTAAATCCAGTAGTAGAGAAGAGAATAAAAGAAGGCATAGTAGAGGAGGACTAAAGGAGGGCCAGTTGGAGGGGTTCCTGGCACTGAAACCTCCAGTCTTCAGAGGAGGATGTGACCCAGAGGAGGCAGAGTTCTGGGTATATCAGATAGAGAAGGTATTGGAGAGGATGGAGGTCACTTCCTCACAGAGAGTACTACTAGCCACTTTCAGGCTAGACGGGAATGCTGAACTCTGGTGGAGGGCAGTACAAAGGAGCTATCAGGAGAGGAACCAAAGGAGACATCCAGACAGGAGGAGGTCCATGAGGTGGGCTGATTTTCTTAGGGTATTTCGTCAGCAGTATGTTAGTGAGGCATAGAAAGACCAAAAGCAAGTTGAATTTGACCAGTTGGAGCAAGGGAACCTTAGTGTGCTAGAGTATGAACAGAGATTCAATAGTTTAATCAGATATACTCCACAGTATGAAGGACAGGAGGAGCTGAGAACCAAGAGGTTCATTAGGGGTCTAACACCTGAGCTGAGAAAAATCCTCAGAGCAATTGGAGCCAGAGCCTACTACACAGTCAAGCAGAGTGCACCGGCTCTGGAGCAGGAATTCCAGGAACAATTCAAAAGTGGGCCTGGAAGTGGAAGTGGAACAAAGAAAGGACAAACATCAAAAAGGCCGAGAGATAAGAAAGATGCAGGTGGGAGCAGGAAAGAAAACAGGAAGGAAAGAGGACTACAGCCACAAAAGTATGGTCCTCAGTGTAGCACATGTGGAAAGTTTCATGGCAATAAGCCATGTTTTAAAGCTTCCACAGGGTGCCATAGGTGTGGAGCCCCAGACCACTGGGTGAGGGATTGCCCAAAGTGGGGTGAAAGTGACAAGAAGTGGCTCAGAAATTTTACTCCAAGAGGACCTAGGGGGAAAATGCCTATGCCCCAACTGAGGACTCAGGGGCCAGCCCAGGTTGGGAGGCCAGCAACCAGAGTACCTTCGGAGAAGAGAAGGCCTGGTACACTTCCAGGAAGGGTGTTTCAACTGGAATCTTCCAGGAAAGAACAAGAGACACCTGAGGCCGAGGGCGATGGAAGGGAGACTAGTCAGAAAAGGACTATAAGAAGGGCCTTGGAAGGTAAACTTTACCTTAATGGCCAATTAGTATCTGTTCTATTTGATATTGGAGCTTCATTGTCTATAATAGCTACAAGCTTGGTTAAGGCCATGAATCTAGAAGTAAAGTATATGGACAACATGTACTTGGTAAGAACAGCTGGCAATGAAATTTTGTTTGCCTACTGATAGCCAAACGCTATCGCCTCTATCTGGCCGAACTCCCTGCCACAATGATGGCCAAAAGAAGCTGGCGCTACCCGAGAAAAGGTGCGATCAGGCACCTCGGGATATAGCCGAAGAGCTCCTAGCCCGGCACACAAGGAAACCCCGAGGACACTACTCGCCCCCCCAAGGTTGTGAACAGATCGCCTTCGGAAAAGCGGCACCAGACAGCGAGCCGAACAAGATATCCCCGAAGGCGGAACTCCCTGAAACTGGGAAACCCCGAACTGAGGGCTTGTTTCCCGAAGAGGCTCTATCCGAACTAAAGGACGACCTCACCCAGGGACCTCGGGAGTACGGCAGGAGCATTTATGGAAGCATTTAAGGAAGCCTCTGACACGTCCTTTCACAAATGTCATAAAGCCACCTGAATAGGCGCTCTGACACACGGACGCCATCAGAATCACATCATGGCCCATCTCAGCACGTGGCTCAAGGCAACCTGCTACCAGCTATCTGTCCCCTATGCCCAGAAATTCAGGAACATCCGACCGAACACGTGTCGCGATCTGAACGGGCTAGGCACTCCTATAAATACCAGGAATTAATACTTGGCAGGAGGCTGGTCGGTTGGCAAAACACGGCTCCCACACTCTGAGAAAACTACCAGGCAAGACTCTTCAGCCCTGTGTGCTATTTCCTCTGCCTTTTCTCAGCCACCACTGACTTGGGCGTCGAAGGCTCCCCCCCGGAAAAACACTCCGGGGGCCTCCTAACCCTTTGTTTCTGAGCTTTCAGGCACTCTCCTTTGGGCTATCCATTCCATCAGACGTTCCTCCTCCCAGAAGTGTCCCCACCAGTCACCATGACTATAAACGATGAGGCCCCTGGCCATCATTTGGCACCGTCTGTGGGAACCCGCTCTGAGATCGCCGTCATTGAGACTCGGCGTTCTAAGGACAAGGGGCTCCCGAAGTCCCCGTCCGCGCCTGAGATACAACCGGCTGCTGAGCAAACACTCCCAGGGACTTCTGCGCCTGAGGAAGACCGCCCTCTGGTAATCACCATGAGTTTCTTGAGGGACTTTCAGCGTTCGGTTGTGTCTGAAATGACCCAGCAGATCGACCGAAGGTGGCCACAGCAAGCACAGGCCCAGAGACCCCCCTCACCGACACGCCCTCGGGAGAAAAGCCCCAAGTCTACACATCGCAGTTCGGGGAGTGGAGACCCTCGTGAAGAATCATCCACAGAAGATATAGCCCTCGGGAAACGGCCTGTGGGACAAACCGGGTCCAAGCGACCGAGAGTTTCACAGCGAAGCAGTTCATCGCCGGAGGCGAGGTCCTTGACCCCTCAGCGCCGAATTCGCCCCCCGCAAGAGGCGCCGGCGATCTCCATTCCCTAAAGAAGGCCCTAGCGCCACAGTGCTGATGGAGAGGATACTAGCACGGCTGGACAGAGTGGAGAAACAAGTGGCCAGAAAACCCGTTTGGGCCAGACTCTCGGGAACATGCTGCGAAGATGACTCGCCATTTATTCAGGCCGTTGTTGAGGTAGTGATGCCAGGTGACTTCAGAGTACCTCGGTTGGAGATTTATGATGGCCGTACAGATCCACAGGCCCATCTGACGAAGTACAAACGCAGCATGATAATGCACGGTGCTGACGAAGCTACCATGTGCAAATGCTTCGAAGTCACCCTCACAGGGCCAGCCACGGCGTGGTACAATTCCTTGCCTTCAGGAACCATCACTGAGTTCCAGGAGTTGTCCACAGCCTTCACCCAGCAGTTCATTGGGAGCCGACCTACGGCGAAGATGCCTGTGCAGATGTTCGACATAGAGCAGAGGAATGGAGAAACCATTCGAGACTATGTCGAAAGATTCAACAGGGAAGCTCTGAGCGTCCCAGGCTTCAGGCACAAAATCCGCATTCTTGCCATGACACGAGGCCTTCGGCGAGATTCACAGCTGTTCTACGAGTTCTCAAAGGACCCCCCGGAGACCCTCGGAGAATTTTACCGAAGAGCAGAACAGCACATGACCGCCGAAGAACTAAGAATGGCTGGGCCGAAGTCTGATCACCACCGCGCCGAAGAGTCCAGTCAACAAGCTCGGCATCCTACCGAACACGCAGGACGACCTCGGAGGATGCGAGGAAGAAAACCTCAAAGTTTCACACCATTAAGCACTTCACGGACCAACATTCTCATGGCGCTGGAAAGGCAAGGGACGCAGATTCGGCGACCAAGGGCCATGACCACCGATAACAAAAAGAATGCCAAGAAGTTTTGCCAGTTTCATCGCGACCACGGTCATGACACCGAAGATTGCTTCCAGCTGAAGAAGTACATAGAGTCGCTGATAAAACAGGGCCAACTTCGGAAATACCTGAGGATGCCATCCCCGAAAGGCAGAAAAATGGAGGAAGAAAGGGCCGAAGATGAAGACTATGACTCCGATAGGCGGAGAAATAGAAGTCCAAAAAAGTGCCTTCCACCTCCAGCAGGGGTTATCCAAACCATCACCACGGGGCTCCCATCCTCGGAAAGAAAGCGGAAAGCCAGAGAAATTGCAGTCATGGAGTATCAAAGTCCATCAAAGAAGCTGGCTCGCAAAGATGGCTCCACCGTCGCCTTCCCCCACGATGATCCGCTACTGATTATGGCGAGAGTAGGGAACTGGGACGTCAAAAGAGTGTTGCTTGATGATGGCTCAAATGCTGACGTCCTATTCTCGCACCTGCTGCCGAGCTTGGGCATCTCCAGCAGCGAACTGAAGCCTGTCACCTTGCCCACTTTTGGGGTTGGACCATCCGAACTCCCCGTCCTCGGATGGATCGACCTCCCGCTGATGATGAAAGGGACTTCGGTGAACGGAGCAGCTAAGTTGTACGCCTCCACAATGGCGAGATTCATCGTCATGAACGTCCCGTCCTCGTACAATGCCATCCTTGGAAGGCAGACAATGGGGAATATGCATATTCGCCCTAATGTGAAGTACTTGACTGTCACATTCGCCACCAAGGATGGAGATGCAGAGGTCTTCATAGACCAAGCCGAGGTAAGAAAGGTGTTTATAAAAGCACGAAAAGCTCCGACAAGCAACCTCGCGCAAACGATGGAAGCAAGGGCACCAGAAAAAGGCAAAGAAGAAGATCTCACCAAAACAGAAATGGAAGCAATAGAGCTTGTCCCAGGTCAATCTACCCGAATAGGGAAGAGCTTGGCCGAAGGTGACAAGGAAAATCTTGTATCCTTTCTGCTGGAAAATAAAGATCTGTTTGCCTACTCGCCAAAAGATATACCGGGGGTGAACCCTGGCATAATACAGCACAGCCTCAAAGTAAGTCCGGAAGCAAGGCCTGTCCGGCAAAAGAAACGAAGCATCTCAGCCCACAAAAGCAACTTTGTCAAAACTGAAGTCCAGCGTCTCCTAGATGCTGAAGTTATCAGGGAGGTCAAGTACCCCGAGTGGTTAAGCAACGTGGTCATCGCCACAAAAGAAGGTAGCAGCAAACTCCGGATGTGCATCGACTTCAGAAACTTGAACGATGCTTGCCCGAAAGACTCATACCCTCTGCCGCCAATAGATCAACTGGTAGATTCAACTGCTGAATATGGGCTCCTAAGTTTCCTAGACGCCTTCAGTGGCTACCATCAGATAAGGATGGACCCCGAAGATGAAGAAAAGACTGCCTTCATCACCGAGGGAGGAACATATTGCTATATCAGGATGCCATTCGGGCTAAAAAATGCAGGAGCCACCTACCAGAGGCTGATGAACAAGGTCTTCAAAGACCAAATGAGGAGAAACATGGAGGTGTATGTTGATGATATGATAGTCAAGAGCAAGCTGCCTGGCTACCACGTTGCAGATTTAGAGGAAACCTTCCAAAAGCTCAGAGCCTTCGGGATCCGCCTTAATCCTGAAAAGTGCATCTTCGGGGTGACCTCGGGAAAATTCCTTGGGTACATGGTATCCGAAAGAGGCATCGATGCTAACCCCGAGAAGATTAAGGCTCTGCTTGAGTTCCGAACTCCTGCCACAGTCAAAGATGTGCAGAGACTCACCGGAAGAATAACCTCTGTGAGCAGGTTTATTTCCAGGAACGGAGATAGGTGTAGACCTTTCTTCAAAGTCCTCACAAAGGCAACAAAAATGGAAGGCGACCTCGGAAGAAATGATCATCCTTGGGATGAAGATTGCCAAAAGGCCTCGGAAGAACTCAAAGTGTACCTGGCCAGCCTGCCGACTCTGCGACAACCTCGGGAGGGAGAGCCCCTCGTACTGTACCTCGCCGTCACAAAAAAAGCTGTGAGCTCGGTCCTCGTGAAAGAAGAAGGGTCAAAGCAATGGCCTGTCTACTATGTCAGCAAGTCCCTGCATGGCACCGAAGTCAGGTACCCTTAGCTTTAAAAAGCTATATATGCCTTGGTGCTTGCAGGGAGAAGGCTGCGACCATACTTTCAGGCTCACCCCATCATCGTCAGAAGTAGTCTGCCGCTACGGGATGTCATGAAGAGAGTTGATCATTCGGGAAGGCTCTCCAAGTGGTGCATAGAGCTGGGCGAACACGAAATCATGTATGAGCCTCGGAAGGCCATAAAAGCTCAAGCACTGGCAGATTTTATCGCCGAAATACCCACCACTGAGGAGAGCCACTCGGATCCAAAAGAGGGTGAGCCAGAATGGACCTTGAACGTAGACGGAGCCTCGGGGTCCGAACACCAGGGAGCTGGAATAATCATCAGGGGCCCCGAAGGCCTAGAGGTAATGAAGGCTATCAAGTTCAGGTTCAACGTCACCAACAATGTAGCTGAGTATGAAGCCCTCATAGCGGGATTGCGATTGGCCAGAAAGATTGGCGTGAGAAACTTAAAGGCTCACAGCGATTCCCAGCTGGTAGTTCGGCAGACGACAGGAGATTATGGGGCAAAGGACCCAATCTTGGCAAAATATCATGAGCTAGTAGCAAAGCTCATCCAAGAGTTTGACGCCGTACGGATCGAAAATGTACCTCGGTGGAATAACACTGAGGCAGATTGCTTGGCGAAGTCGAAAACATATACCGAGGTGCTAGACCATCCAAGCATCTCAGTCCTGAGCATGACGACCTCGGGAACAGGGTGGAAAGACCCAATAAAAAGATACCTCACAGAGAATTTGCTCCCCGAAGACCCCGGCGATGCTGCAAGATTGCAAAGGCGAGCCGGAAGATTCTTCCTGATTGGCAAAGAGTTATATCGGCAGGGATATGCGAATCCGTTGCAAAGATGTGTGGATGAAAAGGATACTGAAATGGTCCTTGAAGAAGTTCACGAAGGCATGTGTGGTTCACACATTGGAACTGATGCCCTGGCAGCAGTGATACTCCACCAAGGATACTTCTGGCCTACCCTGAGAAAGGATGCAAGACAGTTCATCCGGAAATGTGGTAGCTGCCAGAGACACGCGAAAATCCAGAGGACACCCTCGGAAATGGTAACTTCGGCAGACTATCCTTGGCCCTTCGCAGTCTGGGGTATAGACCTTATTGGGCCACTCCCCACAGCACCCGGAGGCGTGAAATTCTGCGTGGTAGCAGTGGACTATTTCTCAAAATGGGTGGAGGCAGAACCACTAGCAACTATCTCGGCAAAAGAAGTGGAGAAGTTCCTATGGAAGAACATCGTATGCAGATTTGGCATACCGAGGGTACTAGTAGCTGATAATGGATCCCAGTTCACAGACAAAGGTTTCCAAGAATTCATCAACGACCTCGGAATAAAGATGCACTTCGCCCCAGTAGCTCACCCCCAAAGCAACAGGCAGGTGGAAGTATCGAACAGGACCATAAAAGATGGCCTGAAAAAGAGACTAGGGGAAGCCAAGGGGAAATGGCCAGGAGAACTCCAAAGTGTATTATGGAGCTACCGAACGACGCCCCGAAGAGCCACCGGGGAGACTCCTTTCTCACTCATCTTCAGAACAGAGGCCATTATCCCAATAGAGGTAGTTCAACCTTCAGTACGGGTGCAAGTATTTGATGAAGGTTGTAATGACCTCGGCCTGAGAACCAATCTCGATCTTGTGGCCGAACACAGAGAGATAGCCGAGCTGACGAGAAAAGCTTTTCAGCAAAGAGTGGCCGCGGCTGTAAACTTACGGGCCAGGCCAAAAGAAATCAAGAAGGGAGACCTCGTTCTCCGAAAGGCCGACTTCGCACCCCGAAGGCCATCCCATGGCGTACTTCGCGCAAACTGGGAAGTACTCGCCATAGCCAGTGCAGAGATAATTTTCCGAACTCCCTTGAGCGAACATGCTCGGGAAAATGGGAAGTGAAAAATCTCGCGAAAGGTTTTCCAAAGTCCCTTGAGCAAACATGCTCGGGACAACTGGATAAACAAAAAATTTGACTGAAGGTTTTCCGAAGTCCCTTGAGCAATCATGTTCGGGGTAAATTGGAAATGCAAAAGCCTGCAAAAAGATTTAGTCAAATTTTTTCAGGCCTTCCAGAAAGTCTTTCGAGCAAGCGCACTCGGGACAAAGGAAGGTAAAAAAGTTTCTTTAATCGCAGGTTTTCCGAAGTCTCTTGAGCGAACGTGTTCGGGACAATGGAAATGAAGAAACTTGCAAGAAAAGACTTAGCCAAAAAAATCTTCATTAAGAGCAAAGCTGCTTTACAGTAAAGAACTGCCCGAAGAAGGATTACAAAATAGAAGGGAAGGAAAATGGGCCCTAAAATACCCTAAGGGTTCGCGGCGTCCCGAGGGCCACTCGTTTGCCCGCCCTTTTCCACCACCTTCGGCGCTGGAATTGAAGGAGGAAGTTTCAGATGTTCGACCTTGGACCATTTCCACCGAGGTCCCCCAAGAATGTTTAGACCCTCTAGAAAAGAGAGGTCCAGATCTGGGAACCTCTGGAGAACCTGGTGCCGACCAAGGCAGAAGCCGTCCTGGAACGCGACCTTGCTCATCTGATCAGACTTGTTCTTCTCAAGCTCGGGGTCGTCAAGCTCGTCCTTCAAGTCCGCGGTCTCCTCTTCCAGCGCCTTTATCTGCTCCTCCCCCTTCGGCTCCTTCTTCAACGACTCGACCTCGGCCCGGAGACCGTTATTCTCACTCGTCAACGACACTATACGGCTGTCAGAACCAGCCTTGTGCTGGAGAAGATCTTCGTTGGCGGCGAGTATCCCCTTTATTTGGTCACCAAGGTCAGCGATCTTCTTGGAGGAGTCCTTTTGAAGTTCTTCTTTTTCCTTTCGAAACTCCTCCCGAAGGGCAGCTACTTTTTTCTCAGCAGCCTCTTTCAGCTGCTGGTTTTTGGCGACCGACTCCGCGAGTGCGGTCCTCGTCTCATTCATGGTTTGAGTGGCCGAAGTTCGAAAAACAACCTCCCTGGCCACCGGAACTCGGAGGAAAGCGGCGTACCCCATCAGCTGCAAAAAGATTAAACGCAAGGTCAATAAGAGCCAAACACTTAGGAAAAAATTGAAGGGAAAGAGCTGTGAAGGATATACCTGAGCAGCGTGCTCAATGATCTTTGCGGCGAGGGTGTTATCCCCCGGATGGGCAGCCGCTATAGCCTTGAAGGAGGCCTCGGTGAGCACCCCCCTCGTAATTTCCTTAGCCATTTGAGGAACGTCCTTGGAGTACATATTCATGTCCTCCGTGAACGTCCAGAAAGGCTCCTTGGGTATCTTCCCTTGCGGGATTTTGGCATCCCGAAGAGCTCGTTTCCGAGCATGTTCGGCCACCTAGCCAGGGGTAGTCAACTCCCCTGCATGATAAGAATGAGGAGGAGATTAAAGACAAAGAAGCCAATCCAGAAAAAACAAAGGAAGTACACTTTGTCTGGAAACAAACCTGGCGGAACCTCGACAACAGCGTCCTCGGAGTCCTCGGCCACCTCGGCCGAAATGCCCTTGCCCTTCCGCTTGCGCCGCTCCTCGGCAGAAGGTACTTCTACCACTACATCAAGGAGGGCCTGTGACACGGTAGGACTCTGAGGAGGGAATTCGGTTGAAGGGACCTCGGAAGCAGCAGCTTCAGGCTCCGGAATCTCGGCTGCCCCAGGCTCCTCGGCAGTCTCCTCGGGAATTTCCTCTAGAGGAGCCTGGGCAGCTCTCTTTGCCCGTTTCCTCGAAGGCCCCGCGCCAGTAGACTTCAGCCTTCGAGAAGACGCCTTCTTCGTCTGATCGCCCTTCTCCACCTGGCCGGTGAAAAGGGACTTGCAATAGGTGGCAGTCGCGTCGCCATCTCTGAAAAAGGAAAGAAACATCAGCGTAAATCCGAGGAAAAAACCAGTAAAGGAGTAGAAGATAACTCACTTTCGGCAAGCGCTTCGAAAGAGATTCGCTCCTTAAGAAGCTTGACCAACCAGGAATCCTTCCCGGCGATGGCAGGAGCTGGCATCTCGAGGTCAGTCTCGTGCTCCTTTACCACCTTTAGCTCCCGAAGGACCTCTTCGGTCATCAACCTCCAGTTGATTGGAAAAGGGTAAAGGGCGCGCGGAACGACCTCGGGATCCCAGTCAGAGACAGCTCGAATGTGGGCGTCGAAATCCGCGAACAAGGGAGCTAACTCTGGGGTCAGCAGCATCCTCGGATCAGCAATGTCCACATCCAGTGTTCCCTGAGCCCATTTGGTCGGAACGTACGACCAGGCCTCGTCCATCTTCATGAAGAAAAACGTCTGTTGCCACCCCCGCCAGCTATCTTTAGTGGCGAAGGTGAACATGAATTTCTTGCTCCCGGATCCCCGAGGTAGCATGAAATAGAAGCCACCCTTCGGGACCACAGAGAGCTTGTAATACTGCATAAAGATTCTGAAATTGGGTTCTATCCCGAAGACGCCACACATGCAGAGGTAGGCGTTAAAATAGCAGAACGAGTTCGGGGGAAGCTAGTTCACAGCAATGCCATGAAATTTGCAGAACTCACACACCATCTTCGGGGGAGGATACCGAAGACCGGCCTTCAGCTGGGCTCGGAAGACGGTAACCTCCTTACTGTGGTTTGAAAAAGCATAATGGCTAGAACGAGGCAGCCTAGTAATGGCGTAAGAGGGAAGAAAGAATTTTTTCTTCCACCTCTCTAACTTTTTAGGGGTGGTGCAACAAGGATGGGCTAAAAGAGGCTGCCAGCTCTCAGGAATGGGCATTTTCGACATGAAAACGAGTTTGAAAATGGAAGAAAACAGTTTCCAAAGAAAAACTCAAAAGAACACAGGGATCAAAGCGCTCTGGAAAACAAAAACCCACCGAAAGATTTGCCAAAATCTGAGGACGCTGTCGTGAAAGCTGGCTGGAAAAAAGCTCTGATTAAGGTAGCTCCGCCACAGAAAGCAAGAAAGTACAAGAACAGGGGCAAAGCAGAGAGAAGAGCAGAAGAGAAAGCAAAAGGAACTTATGATGGAGTGGGCCATTTATAAGCCAGAGGTGGGTAACCGAAAAATAGTCATAAGTACCCTTTGGAGGCAAACCGTCACCATAACTGCTCTCTGCACCTGAAAAGGCACGCCCTCTATAACCGACGTGACTCTCCTCCAATGGCAAAGCGCCACGTGTCAACCGCTGCGCGAAAATGGGGGACACGTCCTCCAAACGTCCCTTGAAAGCTGGGACACGTCTTCTGACATCCCTGGAAAACTGGGACGCGCCGCTCAGACTGACACGCTTGGCCAAACAGACCTGCAGAAACAAAGAGCAGGCCACCTCGAGGACGCCAAGAAACAGGCTATGGCCGAACAGCTCATGACCTTCGGGCAAGAGGTGTATCTTCGGCATAGGCTCCGCCTCGAAGACACCAAAGAACAGGCCAAGGCCGAAGAGCCCATGATCTTCGGGGAAAAGGCGCATCCTCGGAACAGGTTAAGCTTCCAAAGAAACTCCCATACACAACCTCGGAAAGAGATGCAAAACCGAAGTCTTCACTTTGGCTTTCCAAAGGGGGGCATGTGATAGCCAAACGCTATCGCCTCTATCTGGCCGAACTCCCTGCCACAATGATGGCCAGAAGAAGCTGGCGTTACCCGAGAAAAGGTGCGATCAGGCACCTCGGGATATAGCCGAAGAGCTCCTAGCCTGGCACGCCAGGAAACCTCGAGGACACTACTCGCCCCCCCAAGGTTGTGAACAGATCGCCTTCAGAAAAGCGGCACCAAACAGCGAGCCGAACATGATATCCCCGAAGGCGGAACTCCCTGAAACTGGGAAACCCCGAACTGAGGGCTTGTTTCCCGAAGAGGCTCTGTCCGAACTAAAGGACGACCTCACCCAGGGACCTCGGGAGTACGGCAGGAGCATTTATGGAAGCATTTAAGGAAGCCTCTGACACGTCCTTTCACAGACGTCATAAAGCCGCCTGAATAGGCGCTCTGACACACGGACGCCATCAGAATCACATCATGGCCCATCTCAACACGTGGCTCAAGGCAACCTGCTACCAGCTATCTGTCCCCTATGCCCAGAAATTCAGGAACATCCGACGGAACACGTGTCGCGATCTGAACGGGCTAGGCACTCCTATAAATACCAGGAATTAATACTTGGCAGGAGGCTGGTCGGTTGGCAAAACACGGCTCCCACACTCTGAGAAAACTACCAGGCAAGACTCTTCAGCCCTGTGTGCTATTTCCTCTGCCTTTTCTCAGCCACCACTGACTTGGGCGTCGGAGGCTCCCCCCCCGGAAAAACACTCCGGGGGCCTCCTAACCCTTTGTTTCTGAGCTTTCAGGCACTCTCCTTTGGGCTATCCATTCCATCAGACGTTCCTCCTCCCAGAAGTCTCTCCACCAGTCACCATGACTATAAACGATGAGGCCCCTGGCCATCACCTACTATATGGTAGAAAACTGTGAGATACAGATAGGCAAGCTGAAACTGAGAACTAACCTCATAGTGTTGGAGACACATGGTTATGATGTGATCTTGGGCATGAATTGGTTAGAGGAGAATAGAATCATTATTGATTGTCGGCCAGACGATTATTATTGCCTGGTGGAACAGTATTTGATTTGGATAAGCCCTTAGAGTTGGCTATGGATTGCCACTTAAAAGTGCTGGAGATGATAACTCCAGAAAGTGAGCAAGAATGCCTGGGATTTAATGACCAGGAAGCATCAGATGAACTTAGGAAAATACCCATAGTTCAAGATTTCCCAGGGGTCTTTCCCACAGACTTACCTGGTTTGCCACCCTTGAGAGAGGTGGAATTTGAAATTAAGTTGGTACCTGGAGCAGTACCCGTATCTACTGTTCCTTATAGAATGGCGGTGCCTGAGATGGTAGAACTCAGGAAGCAGTTGGATGAACTACTAGAAAAAGGGTTCATTAGACCCAGTGTGTCTCCTTGGGGAGCACCTATGCTGTTTGTGAAAAAGAAGGATAGAACCCTTAGGCTCTGTATAGACTACAGAAAACTAATTGCATTGACCATAAAGAATAAGTATCCTCTTCCAAGGATAGAGGATTTGTTTGATCAATTAAAAGGAGCAAAAGTGTTCTCCAAAATTGATTTGAGGTCCGGATATTTCCAGCTAAGAGTAAAGGAAGAAGACATACCTAAGACTGCTTTCAGGACTAGGTATGGATATGTTGAGTACACAGTGATGCCATTTGGGCTCACTAATGCACCTGCATTCTTTATGGACTTAATGGAGAGGGTGTTCAGGGCACACCTAGATCACTTTGTGGTGGTGTTTATTGATGATATCTTGGTATACTCCAAGGATGAAAAAACTCATGAAGAACACCTTAAAGTAGTGCTTGGCTTGCTCCAAGAACATCAGCTTTATGGAAAGCTGAGTAAATGCAAATTTTGGACAAAAGAAATTGGATTTTTGGGTCATATAATAAATGATCAGGGATTGGCTATAGATCCTGAAAAGGTAAGATCAATCCTTGATTGGAAGCAACCCCAAAGTGTAAAGGAAGTCAGAAGCTTCCTGGGGTTAGCTGGCTATTACAGAAGATTTGTACCAAAGTTTTCTGTTTTAGCAGCTCCTATGACTCAGTTAACCAGAAAGAACCAGAAATTTGTTTGGGAAACCCGGTGCGAGGAAAGTTTTCAAGAACTAAAGAGGAGGCTGACTACAGCTCTTGTACTAGTCCTGCCTGACCCTGAAAAGGAATATGAGGTGTTTACAGATGCCTCTCATGTAGGACTAGGCTGTGTTTTGATGCAAGAAAAGCAAGCAATTGCTTTTGGGTCTAGACAATTGAGACCACATGAAAAGAAATACCCAGTGCATGATCTGGAATTGGCAGCAGTGGTATTTCCTCTTAAGCAATGGAGGCACTATCTTCTTGGTAATAGATTCCAAGTATTTACAGACCACAAGAGTCTCAAGTACCTTTTCACTCAAAAGGATTTGAACTTGAGACAAAGAAGGTGGTTGGAATATTTGAAAGATTTTGATTGTGTAATTGAATACACAGCTGGAAAAGCCAATGTAGTGGCAGATGCCTTGAGTAGAAACTATACTGGAATACTCAGAGTGGGTGAGGTTGAACATAAAGCAGAAAGCCTGAATATTACCCCCTAGCAAACCAATGGTTAGCTAAGGAAGGTAAGCAGTTGAAAGTACTCACTATTACACCAGAATGGAAAAAGCTTGTTAGGAAAGCTCAAGCTGGTGACAAAGAGCTAGACTCAATTTCTGGCAAGAATAAGGGAGAACTATTCCAAGGTTTTTCCTTTAAGCAAGGAGTGCTACATTTCCAGAATAGGTTCTATGTGCCTGAAAAGGACAACCTAAGAATTCAAATACTGGTGGAAGCTCACTCTAGTAAGCTGGGTATGCACCCAGGGGCCACAAAGATGTACCATACTCTCAGAGCACATTTTTGGTGGCCTTATATGAGAAGGGATATTAATACACTTGTGGCTAGTTGTGAAACATGCCAACAAGTGAAGGTAGAGCACCAGAGACCAGGGGCAAAGCTACAGAGCTTACCATACCTGAGAGAAAATGGGGATCCATCTCTCTGGATTTTATAGTGGGATGCCACTGACAAGGAGGAGGCATAATGCCATTTGGGTCATTGTGGATAGATTGACCAATGCAGCCCATTTTCTTCCTATGAATCTTACTGATTCTTTGGACAAATTGGCACAACTCTATATGAGAGAAGTAGTAAGATTACATGGAATACCTGATGATATTGTGTCAGATAGGGATCCTAGATTTGTCTCTAGGTTCTGGAAATCCTTGGATCAGGCATTGGGCACCAAGCTCAAGTTTAGTTCTGCCTACCATCCTCAGACTGATGGACAAACAGAAAGAACTATACAAACTCTGGAAGACATGTTGAGGTGCTGTGTAATAGACTTCCAGGGTGAACGGGATGTGCATCTCCCATTGATAGAGTTTTCCTATAATAATGGCATCATTCAGTGATAGGAATGGCTCCTTATGAGGCCTTATATGGCAGGAGATGTGTTACTCCTCACTGCTGGCATCAGCTAAAAGACAAGTTAGAATTGGGGCCAGACATTATTAAGGAAACTACTGAGAAGATTAAGCTGATCCAAGTCAGGATCAAAACTGCAAATGATAGGCAGCAAGCCTATGCAAACCTGAAAAGGAGAAGGGACCTGGAGTTCCAAGTAGGAGACTGGGTGTGGCTTAAAGTTTCTCCAATGAAAGGAGTAATCAGATTTGGGAAAAAGGGGAAACTGGCACCTAGATATGTTGGGCCATACCAAATACTGGCCAAAGTGGGAAATATGGCATATCAGCTGGACTTACCACCAGAACTTGGGAACATACACAATGTGTTCCATGTGAGTTTACTCAAAAAGTATGTTCCAAGTTACAAGCATATAGAAACACCTGCAGTTGTAATTGTGGCACCCAACCTCACTTATGAAGAGGTGCCAATTCAGTTCCTGGCCAGAGATACCAGGAAGTTAAGAAGTAGGTGGATTTCTATGATTAAGGTGCAGTGGAGTAACCACACTCCAGAGGAGGCAACCTGGGAAGTGGAGCAGGAAATTGCCACTAAATACCCTCAATTATACCTTAAGTTGGTGTAGAATTTGGAAGACCAAATTCTTTAAGGAGGGAGGAATTGTTAGGCACCTCTGATAGCCAAAGGCTATCGCCTCTATCTGGCCGAACTCCCTGCCACAAGAATGACCAGAAGAAACTGGTGCTACCCGAGTAAAGGTGGGATCATGCACCTCGGGAAATAGCCGAAGAGCTCCGAGCCCGGCATGCCAGGAAACTTGAGGATACTACTAGCCCCCCCAAGGTTGTAAACAGATCACCTTCGGAAAAGAGGCGCCAGCTATTGTGGGCCAAACATGATCTCCCCGAAGGCAGAACTCCCTGAAGCTGGGTACCCTCGAACTGAGGGCGTGTTCCCGAAGAGGCACCGTCCGTACCAAAGGATGACCTCGCCCAGGGACGTCGGGAGTACGGCAGGAGCATTTAAGGAAGCATTTAAGGAAGCCTCTGACACATCCTTTCACAGACGTCATAAAGCCGCCTCAATAGGCGCTCTAACACACTGACGCCATCAAAATCACATCATGGCCATCTCAGCACAAGGCTCAAGGCAACCTGCTACCAGCATCTGTCCCCTACGCCCAGAAACTCAGGGAACATCCGACAGAACACGTGTCGCGATCTGAACGGGCTAGGTACTCCTATAAATACCAGGAAATAAATACTTGGCAGGAGGTTGGTTGGCAAAGGTCTGACTCCCAGACTCTGAGAAAATCACCAGGCGAGACTCTTCAGCCCCTTTGTGCTATTTCCTCTGCCTTTTCTCAGCCACCACTGACTTGGGCGTCGGAGGCTCCCCCCCGGAAACACATTCCGGGGGCCTCCTAACCCACTTTTTCTGAGCATCTCAGGTACACTCCCAAAGGCGGACCATCCTCCAAGCGTTCTTCCTCCTAGAAGTCTCTCCACTAGTCACCATGACTCTAAACGATGAGGCCCCCGGCCATCATTTGGCGCCGTCTGTGGGAACCCGCTCTGAGATTGCCGTCATTGAAACTCGGCGTTCCAAGGACAAGGGACTCCCGAGGTCTCCGTCCGCGCCTGAGACACAACCGGCTACTGAGCAAACACTCCAAGGGACTTTTGCGTCCGAGGAAGATCGCCCTCTAGTAATCACTATGAGCTTTATGAAGGAGTTTCAGCGTTCGGTCGTGGCCGAAATGACACAGCAGATCGACCGAAGATGGTCACAGCAGACACTGGCCCAAAGACCTCCCTCACCTGCACGCCCTCGGGAGAAAAGTCAGAGGTCGACCCATCGCAGTTCGGGAAGCGTAGACCCGCGCGAAGAGTCGTCCACGGAGAATATACCCCTCGGGAAACGGCCTGTGGGACAAACTGGGTCCAAACAACCGAAAGTCTCACAGCGAAGGAGTTCGTCGCCTGAGGTGAGGTCCCTGTCCCCTCAGCGGCGAACTCGCTCCCCGAAGAGGCGCCGACGATCTCCCTTCCCTGAAGAAGGGCCTAGTGCCACAGTGCTTATGGAGAGGATATTAGCACGGCTAGATAGGGTGGAGAAACAAATGGCCAGAAAACCCGTTTGGGATAGGCTCACGGGAGTCTTCTGCGAAGATGGGTCCCCGTTCACCCGGACCGTGGCTGAGGCAGCCATGCCAGGTGACTTCAGAGTACCTCGGTTGGAGATTTATGATGGCCGTACTGATCCACAGGCCCATCTGACGAAGTACAGACGCAGCATGATAATGAACGGTGCTGACGACGCTACCATGTGCAAGTGCTTCGAAGTCACCCTCACAGGGCCAGCAACTGCATGGTACAATTCATTGCCTTCAGGGAGCATCACTGAGTTGCAGGAGTTGTCCACGGCCTTCACCCAGCAATTCATTGGGAGTCGACCTACTGCGAAGATGCCTGTCCAGATGTTCGACATAGAACAGAGGAACGGAGAAACCATCCGAGACTATGTCGAAAGATTCAACAGGGAAGCTCTGAGCGTCCCCGACTTTCGGCCCGAAGTCCGCATTCTTGCCATGACACAGGGCCTTCGGCGAGACTCACAACTGTTTTATGAGTTCTCAAAGGACCCCCCGAAGACCCTCGGCAAATTTTACCGAAGGGCAGAACAGCACATGACCGCCGAGGAACTAAGAATGGCTGGGCCGAAGTCCGATCACCACCACGCCGAAGGGTCCAATCAACAAGCTCGGCATCCGACCGAACAGGCAGGACGACCTCGGAGGATGCGGGGAAGGAAACCCCAAAGTTTCACACCACTGAGCACTACACGGGCCAACATCCTCATGGCGCTGGAAAGGCAAGGGACGCAGATTCGGCGGCCAAGGGCCATGACCGCCGAGAATAAGAAGAATGCAAAGAAGTTCTGCCAGTTTCATCGTGACCACGGTCATGACACCGAAGACTGCTTCCAACTGAAGAAGTACATAGAGTAGCTGATAAAGTAGGGCCAACTTCGGAAATACCTGTGGATGCCATCCCCGAAAGGCAGAAAAGTGGAGGAAGAAAGGGCCGAAGATGAGGACTATAACTCCGACAGGCGGAGAAACCGAAGTCTAAAAAGGCGCCCTCCACCTCCGACAGGGGTTATCCAAACAATCACCACGGGGCTCCCATCCTCGGAAAGAAAGTGGAAGGCCAGAGAAATTGCAGTCATGGAATATCAAAATCCAGCAAAGAAGCTGGCCCGCAAAGATGGATCCACCGTCGTTTTCCCCCACGACGATCCGCTGCTAATCATGACAAGGATAGGGAACTGGGACGTCAAAAGGGTGCTACTTGATGATGGATCGAATGCAGACGTCCTATTCTCGCACTTACTGCCGAGCTTGAGCATCTCCAGCAGTGAGCTTAAGCCAGTCACCTTGCCCACCTTTAGGGTTGGACCATCCGAACTGCCCGTTCTCGGATGGATCGACCTCCCACTGATGATGAGAGTGACTTCGGTAGACGGAGCAGCTGAGTTGTACGCCTCCACAATGGCGAGGTTCATCGTCATGAATGTCCCGTCCTCATACAACGCCATCCTTGGAAGGCAGACACAGGGAAACCTGCACATTCGCCCTGATGTGAAGTACTTGACTGTCACATTCGCCACCAAGGATGGAGATGCAGAGATCTTCATAGACCAGGCCGAGGTCAGAAAGGTGTTTGTGAAAGCACGAAAGGCCCCGACGAGCAACTTCGCACAAACAATGGAGGCAAAGGCGCCAGAAAAAGGAAAAGAAGAAGATCTCGCAAAAGCGGAAATGGAAACAGTAGAACTTATCCCAGGACAATCTACCCGAATAGGGAAGAGCTTGGCCGAAGGTGAGAAGGAAAACCTTGTATCTTTTCTGCTGAAAAATAAAGATCTGTTTGTCTACTCGCCGAAAGATATGCCAGGGGTAAACTCTGGCATAATACAGCATAGCCTCAAAGTAAGCCTGAAAGCAAAACCTGTCCGGCAAAATAAATGAAGCATCTCAGCCGACAAGAGCAACTTTGTCAAAACCGAGGTCCAGCGTCTGTTAGACGCCAAAGTCATCAGGGAGGTGAAGTACCCCGAATGGTTAAGCAACATGGTCATTGCCACAAAAGAAGGTAGCAGCAAACTCCGGATGTGCATCGACTTCAGAAACTTGAACGATGCTTGCCCGAAAGACTCATACCCTCTGCCGCCAATAGATCAACTGGTAGATTCACCTGCCAAATATGGGCGCCTAAGTTTCCTAGAGGCCTTCAGTGGCTACCATCAAATAAGGATGGACCCCAAAGATGAAGAAAAGACCGCCTTCATCACTGAGGGAGGAACATACTGCTATGTCAGGATGCCCTTCGGGCTAAAAAATGCAGGAGCCACCTACCAAAGGTTGATGAACAAGGTCTTTAAAGACCAAATGGGGAGAAACATGGAGGTGTATGTTGATGATATGATAGTCAAGAGCAAGCTGCCTAGCTATCACGTTGCAGATCTAGAGGAAACCTTCCAAAAGCTCAGAGCCTTCGGGATTCGGCTCAATCCTAAAAAGTGCATCTTCGGGGTAACCTCGGGAAAATTCCTTGGGTACATGGTATCCAAAAGAGGCATTGATGCTAACCCCGAGAAGATCAAGGCACTGCTTGAGTTCCGAACTCCTACCACAGTCAAAGACGTGGAGAGGCTCACCGGAAGAATAACCTCCCTGAGCAGATTTATTTCCAGGTACGGAGATAGGTGTCAACCTTTCTTCGAAGTCGTCAAAAAGGCAGTAAAAATGGAAGGCGACCTCGGAAGGAATGATCACCCTTGGGGTGAAGATTGCCAAAAGGCCTGGGAAGAACTCAAAGTCTACTTGGCTAGCTTGCCGACTCTGCGACAACCTCGAGGGGGAGAGCCCCTCGTTTTGTACCTCGCCGTCACGGAGAAAGCTGTAAGCTCGGTCCTCGTAAAAAAAGAAGGGCCAAAGCAATGGCCAGTCTATTACGTCAACAAATCCCTTCATGGCGCCGAAGTCAGGTACCCTCTGCTTCAAAAAGCTATATACACCTTGGTGCTTGCAGGGAGAAGGCTGCGGCCATACTTTCAGGCTCACCCCATCATCGTCCGAAGTAGTCTACCACTACGGGATGTTATGAAGAAAGTTGATCATTCGGGAAGGCTCTCCAAATGGTGCATAGAGATTGGCGAACACGAAATCATATATGAACCTCGGAAGGCCATAAAAGCTCAAGCACTGGCAGACTTTATCGCCGAAGTTCCCACCACTAAGGAAAGCCATATGGATCCAAACGGAGGTGAGCCAGAGTGGACCTTGCATGTTGACAGAGCCTCGGGATCTGAACAACAGGGAGCTGGAGTAATTATCAGACGACTCGAAGGCCTAGCGGTAAAAAAGGCTATCAAGTTCAGCTTCAGCGTCACTAACAATGTGGCAGAGTATGAAGCCCTCAAAGCGGGATTACGCTTGGCCAGAAGGATTGGCGTGAGAAACTTAAAGGCTCACAGCGATTCCCAGCTGGTAGTTCGGCAGACGGCAGGAGATTATGGGATGAAGGACCCAATCTTGGCAAAATACCACGAGCTGGTAGCAAAGCTCATCCAAGAGTTTGACGCCGTACGGATCAAAAATGTACCTCGGTGGAATAACACTGAGGCAGATTGCTTGGCAAAGTCAAAAACATACACCGAGGTGCTAGATCACCCGAGAATCTCAGTACTGAGCATAGCGACCTCGGGAAAAGGATCGAAAGATCCCATAAAAAGATACCTCACAGAAAGTGTGCTCCCCGAAGACCCCGGCGACGCTGCGAAACTGCGAAGACGCTCCGGCCGATTCTTCCTGATTGGCGAAGAGTTATACCTACAGGGATATGCAAACCCACTGCAAAGATGCGTGGATGAAGAGGATACTGAAATAGTCCTTGAAGAGGTCCACGAAGGCATGTGTGGTTCACATATTGGAACTGATGCCCTTGCGGCGGTGATACTTCGCCAAGGATACTTCTGGCCTACCCTGAGAAAGGATGCAAGGCAGTTTGTCTGAAAATGCGGTAGCTGCCAGAAACACGCGAACATCCAGAGGGCACCCTCAGAAATGGTAACTTCGGCTGACTACCACTGGCCCTTCGCAGTCTGCGGCATAGACCTTATTGGGCCACTCCCCTCAGCGCCCAGAGGCGTGAAATTCTGCGTGGTAGCAGTAGACTATTTCTCCAAATGGGTCGACGCAGAACCCCTAGTAACTATCTCGACAAAAGAAGTGCAAAAGTTTGTATGGAAGAACATAGTATGCAGATTCGGCATACCGAGGGTACAAGTGGCTAATAATGGATCCCAATTCATAGACAAAGGATTCCAGGAATTTATCAGCGACCTCGGAATAAAAATGCACTTCGCCCTAGTAGCTCACCCCGAAAGCAACGGGCAGGTAGAAGTGTCTAACAGGACCATACAAGATGGCCTGAAGAAAAGACTGGGGGAAGCAAAAGGGAAATGGCCAGGAGAACTCCAAAGCGTGTTATGGAGTTACCGAACGACGCCCCGAAGAGCCACAGGGGAGACTCCCTTCTCACTCATCTTCGGAACAGAGGCCATCATCCCTATCGAGATAGTTAGACCATCAGTACGGGTGTAAGTATTTGATGAAGGTGGAAACGACCTTGGCCTAAGAACGAAGCTCGACCTCGTCGGCGAACACAGAGAAATAGATGAGCTGAGAAGAAAAGTTTTCCAGCAAAGAGTGGCCGCGGCTATAAATTTACGAGCCAGGCCAAAATAAATCAAGAAAGGAGACCTGGTTCTCCGAAAGGCTAACTTTGCGCCCTGAAGGCCATCTCACGGAGTACTTCGCGCAAACTGGGAAGGACCTTATCTGGTCCTCGCCGAAGTACGAAAAGGCGTGTACAAACTTGGCGATGCCGAAGGCGTAGAATTGAAAAACACTTGGCACTCAAACGCCTTGAGAAAATTCTACGCCTAAGCTTGAGCGAAGGAATCATACTGTACGAAAAATATTCTAAGTACAGAAGTGTCGTGAGAAAATTTCTTAAGTGCAGAATTGTACAGAATTCCGTGAAGATGTTCGCCACAAGCACAGATATGACTTTCCGAAGTCCCTTGAGCCACCACGCTCGGGAAAGATGGAAAAATCTCTCAGCAGTACTCGCTGTAATAAGCGCAGAGACAGTTTTCCAAAGTCCCTTGAGCCATCACGCTCGGGAAAAATGGAAAACAAAAAATCTCGCAAAAAGTTTCTTAAGTCTCTTGAGCGAACATGCTCGGGACAAGGGGAAATGAAAAATTTTGACTAAGGGGTTTCTGAAGTCCCTCGAGCGAACGTGTTCGGGACAAAATGGAAATGCAAAAACCTGCAAAAAGACTTAGTCGAATTTTTTTCCAAAAAGCCTCTTGAGCGAACAGGCTCGGCCAATGGAAAAATCTTTCACACTTAGCCAAGTTTCTTTCATCGCAGGTTTTCCGAAGTCTCTTGAGCAAATGTGTTCGGGGCAATGGAAAAAACACTTAGCCAAAAAAGATCTTCATTTACAATGATCAGGCTTACAAAGAAGAAGTGCCCGAAGAAGGAGCACAAAAACGAAGAGGAAAAAAGGAAAAGGCCCCTAAAATAGCCTAAGGGTTCTCGGCGTCCCGGGAGCCACCAGCCTCTGTTCCCTTTTCCACCACCTTCGGCGCCGGAATTGTGGAAGGCAGGTTCAGGTGCTCGATTTTGGACCAGGACCACCGAGGCCCCTCGGGAATATTGAGAGCTTCCAAAAAAGAGAGGTCCAGACCTGGGAACCTCTCAAGGACTTGGTGCCGAGCAAGGCAAAATCCGTCTTGGAAGGTGACCTTGGTCATTTGGTCGGATTTGTCCTTCTCAACCTCAAGGTCCTCGAGCTCGTCCTTCAAGTCTGCAACCTCCTTCTTCAGCGCCTTCACCCTCTTCTTCCCATCGGGCTCCTTCTTAAAAAACTGGACCTCGGCTTCGAGAGCTTTCTTCTCACTCACCAACGACCGAATGAGATTGTCAGAATCTGACTTATCTTTAAGAAGGTCTTGGTTGGCAGCAAGCATCCCTTTCACCTAATCGCCGAGGTCAGCAATCTTCAGAGAGGAGTTCTTCTCAAGATCTTCCTTCTCCTTCCGGAACTCCTCCCGAAGGGCAGCAACTTCTTCCTTCGCAGCATCTGACAGCTGTTGGTTCTTGGCAATCAATGCCAAGCGCGTGGCCTTCGCTTTCTCCAAGGTCTCTAAGGCGGTAGCTCGGAACGCCGCTTGCCTGGCCACCCGAACTCGGAGAAAGCCGGCGTACCCCATCAGCTACGAAAAGATGAACGCAAGGTCAGAAGGAGCCAGGCACTAAGGAAAAATTGAAAGGAGAAAGGTGTGAAGAACATACCTGAGCAGCATGCTCGGTGACTTTCGCGGCAAGGGTGTCATCGTCCGGATGGGCCGCCGCAATAGCCTTGAAGGAGGCCTCTATAAGCACCCCCTTCGAAATTTGCTTTGCCATTTCAGGACAGTCCTCGGAGTACAAGTTCATGTCCTCCGTTAATGTCCAGAAAGGCTCTTTGGGTATCTTCCCTTGCGAGACTTTGGCGTCGCGAAGGGCCCGCGCCTTCGCATGTTCGGCCGCCCAGTTCGGGGTAAACTCCCCTGCGTGGTGAAAATGAGAAGCAGGTCCGAGACAAAGGAAAATTCAGAAAAACAAAAAGAG
Organism: Aquilaria yunnanensis; assembly: GCA_039654915.1. NCBI lineage: Eukaryota > Viridiplantae > Streptophyta > Magnoliopsida > Malvales > Thymelaeaceae > Aquilaria > Aquilaria yunnanensis. The sequence goes on from CM077595.1 coordinate 49,024,976, forward strand.
CCATACTTGTTCTGAAAGCAACAGACCTGGCGGCACTTCGAATACGGCGTCCTCGGAATCCTCAGACTCCTCGGTCGAAATCGCCTTGCCTTTCCTCTTGCGCCGCTCCTCGGCCGAAGGAGCCTCTGCCACGGCCTCCAGAAGGGCCTGCGGCGTAGAAGGGCTCTAGGGAGGGACGTCGGCGGAAGAAACTTCAGCAGCGGCAGGGACTTCGGCAGCTGCCTCAGACGCCGGAATCTCGGCTGTACCAGGCTCCTTGGCTGCTTCCTCGGAAATTTCCTCTAGAGGAACCTGGGCAGTTTTGTTTGCCCGTTTCGCCGAAAGCCCAGCACCAGTCGACTTCCGCCTTCGGGAAGCCGCCTTCTTTGTTTGATCGCCCTTCTCCACCTGGCCGGAAAAAAGGGACTTGTAAAATGCAGCAGTCCCGTCGCCCATTTCTAAAAAAGAAAAAAGACATCAGCGTAAGTCCGAGGAAAAAACATCAAGGGAGTAGAAGACAACTCACTTTCGACAAGCGTTTCGAATGAAATTTCCTCCTTAAGAAGCTTGACCAACCAGGAATCCTTCCCGGCGATGGCAGGAGCTGGCATCCCGAGGTCGGTCTCGTGCTCCTTAACCACCTTTAACTCCTGGAGGACCTCTTCAGTCATCAACCTCCAGTTGATGGGGAAGGGGTACAGAGAGCGCGGCGTGACCTCGGGAGCCCAGTCAGAGACGGCGCGGATGCGGCCATTGAAGTCCGCGAAAGTGGAAGCCAGTTCTGGAGTCAGCAACAACCTCGGATCAACGACGTCCACATCTAGCCTTCCCTGAGCCCATTTGGTCAGAACATATGACCAGGCCTCCTCCATCTTCAGGAAGAAGAATTTATGTTGCCACCCCCGCCAGCTGTCCTTGGTGGCGAAGGTGAACATGAATTTTTTGCTTCCGGATCCCCGAGGTAGCATAAAATAGAAGCCACCCTTCGTGATACAATCAAAGAAGGCACAACCAAGGAAGGCAAGGACCCACTGAAGGTTTCTAGTGGACCATTGACAAGGAAAAAGGCTAAGGAGCTCACTAGTGCACTTCAAGCTCGGATGTTGACAGATTGGCGATGTTCTGGTGGAAAAATCATATATTGAGCCAAACAGATCATAATTGAGTGATTCTTGATTCATTGGAAAGATAAAATCTAGAGCTACAAATCATATGAAGACCATGAAACCCAGTTTGCACGATAAGGACGTCCAATTTAGCTTCAAAGTCGCGATTTACGAGTTATCGCTGGTTCAAAAGTAGTTGCAGTATTTTGGGAATATCTTTCGATTCAGAAGCCCATTTTGTGTGATTCAAGTGTGGTTTAGAAGCTGAGAAAGAGATCTACAACTTTCATGTTTTACATTTTGAGAAATCATGGCTCCATGAAGTTCGAATTGCAGCTTGAAGTTGAAGACACAAGCAGGAACCACCTGAGAAGACTATTTTGGGTTTTTATGCCCAATCTTGTGCTGTAACGTATCTTATTTTATTTTCCTAATTATTTACATTATTTAGGAAGTTATTTAGGCTATAGAATATTTTTAAATTTTTTTGGACAAGTGGCATACGCTGCATTCATTAAACTTATTCAAACTAGGAATTAGAGTCCTAATTTGACTAGGATTTCCTAAGTCTTTGTATCTAGGATTCCTAAGGGACTTGGGCTGCGAATTTTGCCCAGATTTTAACCCTAGTTTAGGCCTATATAAAGGCACATATTCTGGATGTAAACATACAGAAAAATTTCGAAATAATATTGCTCTTTGGAGAGGTTTTCTCTTTGGTTCTTTGTGGACTGCCTTGGTGCACAAGTGTGCTTGTGTTCTTGGAGTTCTATACTTCTCATTTCTAATCACAGGTTGATTAGGGGTGGAGGTTTTAAACCTAGTCTCTTTGATGTCTTGTGGAGCTTGAATCACATCTTGGGCACGTTTCATGGTCTTTATACCATCGGGGTTCGCATCAGTTGGTATCAGAGCCATAAGTTCCATTGAAGGACATATCTTGTGTTCTTGTTTCCCTTCATTTTTCTTTCAATTCTGTCCAGTAATTTTCATGTTTTAATTCTCTGTTTTAATCTGTTCTCTTCTTGTTTCAGGTCTTTTCTTTTTATTCCACCCTTGTTCAATTTCGAAAATCACAAAAACAACAAAAAGAAGTCAATCCATGTCACCTAGTATTCTCGGTTTCAATTCGTTTGTTCTTGTCTAATTCTTATCTTTCTGTTTCGTGTCCAGCCATATTAATCTCTTTTGTTTTCATTGTTTCCAGCATCTTAGAGTCTAGAAAACTTCAAAAAAAGAAGGATCCAAGTTCAGGAATTTTCGGTACCAAAAAGTTGCTTCAAATTGTGCCAATTTCACTAGTCTTCTTGTCTTGGCCAAAAAGAATTCTAACTTTTTGTCTTTGGCAGCAAGAAGTTTCAAGGAGAACATTTGGTTAGCATCAAAACAGCAAGCAAAAAAAAAAAAAAAAGGAGGAAAAAAAAAAGGAAGGAAAAGAAAAGAAAAAGAAAGATCAAAGAAAAGAAAAGAAAAGAGCTTGCAAAAAAAGAAGTTTTCTCAAAGTGTTGAAAGTTTTGCGCCCCAAAACCTATCCCATTGTTTTTAAGCCGAAAAGCTTTCTGTGTGGTTCTTGTGATCATCAATTGCAAGAGCTTCCTAGAGTCTTTTAAAGCTTGTTTAGCCCACCTCTTTTGGAGTCAAAATAGTTCTTCAAAAATTCAAGTTTTCTTGTGTGCTTTGAGGATAGTTTTCTTAGAACTTTGGAGAACTCTTTGAATAAGCAATATCTCACTAACAAATTGAGTGTTTTGATTGTTCATATTTTGAGTGAAACACGTGAGGTGAGTGTTTGTGAGGATCTTTGTTATTTTCAGGAGTATGGAGGGCCAGGAGGATAGGAGGATGAAAGTGAGACACAATGAAGAGCCAACCATGAGAGAATTTCAAGAAACTCTCAATAGACTTGTGGGGACGATTGAGGACATTGATTTGAGGTTGCCAACGAGAGGTCCAAGGAGAAAAGAACCCGAGGAGGAAGAAAGAGTTTGGCATGACCATGGGTTTCCAATGAGGTGTGAGCCAAGAGAGGATAACAACCTAAATTCCATCAAGCCTACCATTCTACCTTTCCAAGGGAGGAGTGATCCCGATGCATATTGGGAGTGGGAGCAAAAGATTGAGATGGTGTTTGATTGCCATCATTACTCCGAGGAAAATAAGGTTAAATTGGCTACCATAAAGTTCACTAATTATGCTCTTGTATGGTGGAATCAGGATGTTACTTCTAGGAGAAGGAATGAGAAGGAGCCCATACACACATGGAGAGCCCTGAAAGCCTTGATGAGGAGGAGATTTGTGCCTAGCTACTACACTAAAGATCAACGCCTCAAGCTTCAAAAGCTAGTGCAAGGCCAAAGGAGTGTGGAGTACTACCATAAAGACTTGGAGATAACCTTGACCCGAGCCAACATCATGGAGGATGAGGAGACCACCATTGCTAGATTCATTAATGGTCTCAATCCTGAGATTGCCAACAAAGTGGAAATGGCACCTTGTTTGAACATGGAGGATTTGGTTTATTATGCCACCAAGGCCGAGAAAATCATCAAAAGGTCCAAGGCATCCAAGATGTGTCAAGGAGGAATTTCCACATGGAGAGGAGCATGGAGCAAAGATGTAAGAGAAGTACCCAAGCCAAACATGGAGATCAAAAAAGGAGACTTGTCTCAATCTCAACAAGAAAAGTCAATCATGCTTGTACCACTTTCACCACAACAAGTCTTTGAGGATCAAAGAAAACTTCAAAGTAAGGTTGAGAGAAAAGTAAATGAGGGGAAAGTTGAGGGCAAGAGTGATGAGGGGAAAGTTGAGAGAACAACCGAGAGATTAAGTGAGAAGAATGAACATGAGGGGAAGAAGAGTGGAGAGTTCCCGAGAGAAGAAATTGAGTGCGAAGTTGAGAGAAGACAAGAGTTCCCGAGAGAAGAAATTGAGTGCGAAGTTGAGCAACTGATGCGAACCCCGATGGTATAAAGACCATGAAACTCGCCCAAGATGTGATTCAAGCTCCACAAGACATCAAAGAGACTAGGTTTAAAACCCCCACCCCTAATCAACCTGTGATTAGAAACGAGAAGTATAGAACTCCAAGAACACAAGCACACTTGTGCACCAAGGCAGTCCATAAAGAACCAAAGAGAAAACCTCTCCAAAGAGCAATATTATTTCGAAATTTTTCTGTATGTTTACATCCAGAATATGTGCCTTTATATAGGCCTAAACTAGGGTTAAAAGCTGGGCAAAATTCGCAGCCCAAGTCCCTTAGGAATCCTAGATACAAAGACTTAGGAAATCCTAGTCAAATTAGGACTCTAATTCCTAGTTTGAATAAGTTTAATGAATGCAGCGAATGCCACTTGTCCAAAATGATTTAAAACTATTCTATAGCCTAAATAACTTCCTAAATAATGTAAATAATTAGGAAAATAAAATAAGATACGTTACAGCACAAGATTGGGCATAAAAACCCAAAATAGTCTTCTCAGGTGGTTCCTGCTTGTGTCTTCAACTTCAAGCTGCAATTCGAACTTCATGGAGCCATGATTTCTCCAAATGTAAAACATGAAAGTTGTATATCTCTTTCTTAGCTTCGAAACCACACTTGAATCACACAAAATGGACTTCTGAATCGAAAGATATTCCCAAAATACTGCAACTGCTTCTGAACTAGCGATAACTCGTAAATCGCGACTTTGAAGCTAAATTGGACGTCCTTATCGTGCAAACTGGGTTTCATGGTCTTCATATGATTTGTAGCTCTAGATGTTATCTTTCCAATGAATCAAGAATCACTCAATTATGATCTGTTTGGCTCAATATATGATTTTTCCACCAGAACATCGCCAATCTGTCAACATCCGAGCTTGAAGTGCACTAGTGAGCTCCTTAGCCTTTTTCCTTGTCAATGGTCCACTAGAAACCTTCAGTGGGTCCTTGCCTTCCTTGGTTGTGCCTTCTTTGATCGTATCACTTCGGGACCACAAACAGCTTGTAGTACTGCATGAAGATTACAAAATGGGGTTTTATCCCGAACACGCCACACATGCAGAGGAAGGCGTTAAAATAGCAGAACGAGTTCGGGGGAAGCTGGTTCACAGCAATGCCATAAAATTAGCAGAACTCGCAAACCATTTTCGGGGGAGGATACCGAAGTCTGGCCTTCAGCTGGGCTCGGAAAACGGTAACCTTGTTACTATGGTTTGAAAAAGCATAATGGCTAGAGCGAGGCAGCTAGTAATGGCGTAAGAGGGAAGAAAGAACTTTTTCTTCCACCTCTCTAGTTTTGCGGGGGTGGTGCAACAAGGATGGGCTAAAAGAGGCTGCCAGCTCTCAGGGATAGGCATTTTCGACATGAAAATGAGTTTGGAAAAGGCAAGAAAACAGTTTCCGGAAAAAAACTCAAAAGAACAGAGGAATCAAAACACTCTGGAAAACAAAAACCCACCAAAAGATTTGCCAAAGTCTGAGGACGCCGTCGTGAAAGTTGGCTGAAAAAAGCTCTGATTAAGGCAGCTCCGCCACAGAAAGCAAGAAAGTACGAAAACAGGGGCAAAGCAGAGGAAAGAGCAGAAGTAAAAGCAAATGGGACTTATGATGGAATGGGCTATTTATAGGCCAAAGGTTGGTAACCGAAACGTCATCATAAGTACCATTTTGGAGGTGAACCGTCGCCGTAACTGCCCTCTGCACCTGAAAAGGCGCGCCCTCTGTAACCGACGCGACTCTCCTACAACGGCAAAGCGCCATGTGTCAACCGCCGCGCCAAAACTGGGGACACGTCTTCTGACATCCCTAAAAAGCTGGGACACGTCGCTTAGACTGACACGCTTGGCCACCGGACACAACGTTACACAGACCTGCAAGAAGAAAAAGCAGGTTACCTCGAGGACACCAAGAGACAGGCTATGGCCAAACAGCCCATGACCTTCGGGCAAGAGGTGTATCTTCGGCACAGGCTCCGCCTCGAAGACACCAAAGAACAGGCCAAGGCCAAACAGCCCATACCTTTGGGCAAGAGGTGCATCCTCGGAACAGGTTGAGCTTCCTAAGAGACTTCCAAGAACAACCTCGGAAAGAGATGCAAAATCGAAGTCTTCACTTCGGCTTTCCAAAGGGGGGCATGTGATAGCCAAAGGCTATCGCCTCTATCTGGCCGAACTCCCTGCCACAAGAATGGCCAGAAGAAACTGGCGCTACCCGAGTAAAGGTGGGATCATACACCTCGGGAGATAGCCGAAGAGCTCCAAGCCCGGCATGCCAAGAAACTTGAGGATACTACTAGCCCCCCCGAGGTTGTAAACAGATCGCCTTCGGAAAAGAGGCGCCAGCTATTGCGGGCCGAACATGATCTCCCCGAAGGCGGAACTCCCTGAAGCTGGGTACCCCCGAACTGAGGGCGTGTTCCCGAAGAGGCACCGCCCGTACCAAAGGACGACCTCGCCCAAGGACCTCGGGAGTATGGCAGGAGCATTTAAGGAAGCCTCTGACACATCTTTTCACAGACATCATAAAGCCACCTCAATAGGCGCTCTGACACGCTGACGCCATCAAAATCACATCATGGCCCATCTCAGCACAAGGCTCAAGGCAACCTGCTACCAGCTATCTGTCCCCTACGCCCAGAAACTCAAGGAACATCCGACCGAACACGTGTCGTGATCTGAACGGGCTAGGGACTCCTATAAATACCAGGAAATAAATACTTGGCAGGAGGTTGGTTGGCAAAGGTCTGACTCCCAGACTATGAGAAAATCACCAGGCGAGACTCTTCAGCCCCTTTGTGCTATTTCCTCTGCCTTTTCTCAGCCACCACTGACTTGGGCGTCGGAGGCTCCCCCCCCGGAAACACATTTCGGGGGCCTCCTAACCCACTTTTTCTGAGCATCTCAGGTACACTCCCAAGGGCGAACCATCCTCCAAGCGTTCTTCCTCCTAGAAGTCTCTCCACTAGTCACCATGACTCTAAACGATGAGGCCCCCGGGCATCAACCTCCTAAGTGCTTGGCTTAGGCCAAGGAGAACAAAGGAAAATAAGAGAAAACAGAAGGGAGAGAGTGAGAGGAACTATTGAAACTAGTATAGTGACCTATGTGCAAAACTGGAAACCCTCAGACCTTAACTGCACATAGAAACTGGACTATGGGAAAGCTGGCAGAAAACAGAGAAAGGGGATCAAATTGTACACTTGGATGAGTGATACAATTTAAAACTACAAACTTAAAGTTGGCATTTTAGGCCATGCAAGTTTTTATGGTGACTAGTGCAAGACTAGACCAAATTTGGTGGACAACCATGATTATTAGTCAAATCTTGTCTACCACTAAAGTACTATTCACTAGTTAACTAGTTAAACTAACTAGTTTTTATTCTAGTTTATGGCCGGTTATACAAGGGTGATTATAATGCCTTGGTACTTGTGTTGCCTTATGCTTGGCATTATGGGCCAAGGAGTGACTTGAGTGACATACTAGACACATGTTTTAGTGGCGGCATTGTGGACATGAGGAATGGAAGGCTTCTTTGCACCATGCAAATTATTGGAAGGCAAAAGTTAGCATTTTAGCTAACTAAAGCATAAGACTTTCGGCCGAAACTAGTCAAGGCCATTCACTTGGTTCATTTTCGGGTTTCATTGTTCTTGTTGGCCGATAGCTCTTCCATGAGTGTTCATCCAAATTTCTTCTTGAAAGCAAGCTAATCTTGGAAGCATTTGAAGGAAACAAGCTAGGAGACTTGGTTTCGGCCTTTGCTTGCTTGGAATCAAGCTTTGTTCTTGGAGATTCAAGGAAGGCCGAGCAATCAAGCTAGGGTTTTGAGGTAAATTGCTATTCTCCTTGAATTCATGGTAATTCTTCCATGTACAAGGAACTTAAGTGCTTGATTGAAGTTATATTAAGCTAATGGAGCAAGAAATGTTTCGGTTTGGAAGTGAAATGTTGGCCGAATATGATGGATGAATGAACTTGATGTTCTTCTTGGTTTACATGGAAATTAGTCCATGATTAAGGGTAATTGATGTTATGCTAGGCTATTTTGGGTGAGGAACATCAAGGTGAGCCAAGTGGAGTTTGGCCGAGAGGAGCAACTTGAGGTAACATCATGATTTTCAATTGATTTCATGGTATTGATGCCATGGACATTGATCATTGGTGATTAGGTGTTTATGTGATGGGCTAGTTTGTTAAAGAACACTATTATGTGAAATGGGCAAATTTGGCCGAAAGCTTGGATTAGTGTATTTGAGTGTACTTCACTTGGTTACATGGCAATGATGCCATGAGTGATGTTCATTGGTGATTAGATGAGCATGTAATGAGTTAGTGTGATGGATAACACAAATATGTGGAAATGGGCATTGTGACCGAGAGCTTAAGTTTGTGTATTGTAGTGTTCTTCATTGAAAACATGGTAGTTAATCCATGAGTTTGTGTTGTTGATGCCTATTGTTTGTTGTGGTAGGCATTGTGTGTGAAGAACACTTGGATATTGGAAGGTTGGCTTGAGACCGAAAGCTATTGAGGTAGAGTTCACTAACACTTGATGTTGCCTGGTAATGTACCATGATTCAAGTGTTTAGAGTGGCTAAGTGATGGTTAAAATTTGCCAAATGACCTTAGTTGCTTGATGGGCTATTGAGCATACAATTGGTTTACTTGTTGATTAGCTAATTAACAAATGTACATGTAGTAGAAATGCAAGTAAATGTGGCCTATTTGCTTGGCATTTTGGAGCTCTAAGAGGAAGTGGATTGAAAGGTGGATATATGTGTGCATTGTGCACATGGGTACATGTATGGTTTATCTTGGCCGAGAGCAAAAGTGTGGAGTGTGTGTGTGTACTTGTGTGCTTTGGTGTTTCCATGTGCTTGCTAACCCCACTTATGGTATTATGGATTATTTGCTATGGTTAATTATCTTGTATATGTATATGTTTGGTTTCTTTGTCTTGTGTTTGTTTTGTAGGTAAAGGTAGCAAATGGGAGGTTAAGCTTTGAGTGAATACTCAGCTTAACTAAATAGACTCACTTTTGAGTTGTATATGTATATAAGTGAATCCTACTGAGTTATACTCACTGCCCATCCTTTTATTTCAGGCAAGGACATTCGGCCTGAGTAGTGCTAGCTTGCTTGTTGCTTGTGTTTTGCACTAATTTGCTTAGTTTCCAAGGTATATGCCAATGTGTGCTTGGCTTATCATTTTTAGGTTCATTACAAGTCTTATATATATGGTTGGCCGAGACTTATGAGCTAAGTTTGCAGGCTGTAGTTGGAGACTTGTCTAGGAAGGCTATGGATACTTGGACTTTGGCTCTGGATCATAATATTTACTTTCATGACAATGAACCAGGCAATTGGGTTGGTGTTGTAGTGTGTACTGTTGTATGGCATACTCAAGGTTATGTTTGACCATTAGTGGTCTTGGTATGTAATAACTTGGCATGTTTAGCTTTTGGGATTCATGGCATGTAGCCATGTTGGACACTAGGTAGACTACTCTTTTGTGTACATATATGTAGTCCTTGATGCCTAGACTTGTGTTGGTTTTGTTGGGTTTGTATGCCAAGTTATGTATGACTTATGGTTGGGAATATGCCTGTACTTGGATGTTGAATGTTTTGGGCCAATGTTTGGCACTTTTATGTGAATAGTTATGAGCCTAAACTTATGGAAATGTGGTGCACTACTATATGTTTGTGTGTTGGCCGAGAGCATCATGTGCATATTAACTTGTGGTTTTCAAAATCTAAACCAATAATGTGGCTTCTTGGTTGTCTTATAAGTAGCACACATGATTGCACACCAATTGTGCACTTAAAACTCCATTAAGTGTTGCCTTGCTTGAGATGCAAGTAATCAATTAAAGCCTTGCTTGTTGTGCAAGTTAGTGGTATTGGGCCTTGCCTTTGCTGCAAGTAACTGTTGGGTTTGTTTAAAAGCCTCATGGGCCACCTCCCAGGCTTCTCACCTTAAGAAAATATGACTTAAGGTTTCCATTGCTTGTTTGGCCGAATTGAAGACTTTAGTGTTAAAGTGGGTTTGGGAGTTAAACCTTGGAACTTATGGGCCAGGGCCTGAGTGAGGTGCGACAAGAATAAAGTAATTATTGATTGTCAGGCTAGGCAATTAATAATGCATGGTGGAATACCATATGACTTAGATAAGTCCTTAGAGTCAGCCATGGACTATCACTTGGAAGTGCTGGAGCTGATAACTCCAGGAAGTGAGCAGGAGTGCCTAGAACTCAATGACCAAGAAGCATTAGATGAACTTAGGAAAATACCTATAGTTCAAGAATTTCCAGGAGTCTTTCCTACAGACCTGCCTGGTTTACCACCCCTGAGGGAGGTGGAGTTTGAAATTAAGCTGGTACCAGTAGCAGCACCAGTATTCACTGCTCCATATAGAATGGCATTGCCTGAGATGGTAGAACTCAGGAAACAGTTAGATGAGCTGCTAGAGAAAGGGTTCATCAGACCCAGTATGTCTCCTTGGGGAGCACCTATGTTGTTTGTGAAGAAGAATGATGGAAGCCTTAGGCTCTGTATTGACTACAGAAAGCTAAATGCATTAACCATAAAGAACAAGTATCCTCTTCCAAGGATAAAAGACTTGTTCGATCAATTAAAGGGAGCCAAGATTTTCTCTAAAATAGATTTGAGATCTGGGTATTTCCAGCTAAGAGTAAGGGAAGAGGACATACCTAAGACTGCTTTCAGGACTAGGTATGGACACTTTGAGTATACAGTAATGCCATTTGGGCTTACTAATGCACCTGCATTCTTTATGGATTTAATGCAGAGGGTGTTCAGAGCACACCTAGACCACTTTGTGGTGGTGTTTATTGACGATATCTTGGTGTATTCCAAGGATCAGGAAACTCATAAGGAACACCTAAAGATAGTGCTTGGCTTGCTCCAAGAACATAAGCTTTATGGAAAGTTGAGTAAATGCAAATTCTGGACTCGAGAAATTGGGTTTTTGGGTCATATAATAAATGATCAAGGATTGGCTGTAGATCCTGAAAAGGTAAGATCAATCTTGGATTGGAAGCAGCCCCAGAGTGTGAGGGAAGTCAGAAGCTTCCTGGGGTTGGCTGGCTATTATAGAAGATTTGTACCAAAATTTTCTGTTCTAGCAGCACCTATGACTCAATTAACCAGAAAGAACCAGAAGTTTGTCTGGGAAACCAAATGTGAAGAAAGCTTTCAAGAGCTAAAGAGAAGACTGACTACAGCTCCTATACTAGTCCTGCCAAACCCTGAAAAGGAATATGAGGTGTATACAGATGCCTCTCATGTAGGACTAGGATGTGTCCTGATGCAGGAGAAGCAAGCCATTGCTTTTGGGTCTAGACAATTGAGACCACATGAAAAGAAGTATCCAGTACATGACCTAGAATTGGCAGCAGTGGTCTTTGCTCTTAAGCAGTGGAGACACTACCTTCTTGGTAATAGATTCCAAGTGTTTATAGACCACAAAAGTCTCAAGTACCTTTTTACTCAGAAGGACTTAAATATGAGACAAAGAAGGTGGTTGGAGTATTTGAAGGATTTTGACTGTGTAATTGAATACACAGCTGGGAAACCGATGTAGTGGCAGATGCTTTGAGTAGAAGCTACATTGGAATACTCAAAGGTGGTGAAATTGAACTTAAGGGCGAGAGCCTAAGTATTACTTACCTGGAAAGCCAATGGCTAGCTAAGAAGGGTGAACAACTAAATGTACTCACTATAACACCAGAGTGGAAGGAGCTTATTAAGAAAGCTCAAGCTAGTGATAAAGAGATAGAATTGATTTCTGGTAAAAATAAGGGAGAACTATTCCAAGGTTTTTCCTTTAAACAAGGAGTACTACATTTCCAGAATAGGTTGTATGTGCCTGAAAAGGACAACCTAAGACTGCAAATACTGGAGGAAGCTCACTTTAGTAACCTGGGTATGCACCTAGGGGCCACAAAGATGTACCATACTCTTAGAGTGTATTTTTGGTGGCCATATATGAAGAAGGACATTAGCACACTTGTGGCTAGTTGTGAAACATGTCAACAAGTGGAGGTGGAGCACCAAAAACCAGGAGGGAAGCTACAAAGCTTGCCCATACCTGAGAGAAAATGGGGATCCATATCAATGGATTTTGTAGTGGGTATGCCACTAACAAGGAGGAAACATAATGCCATTTGGGTCATTGTAGACAGATTGACCAAGGCAGCTCATTTCCTTCCCATGAATCTTACTGACTCCTTGGATAAACTGGCACAACTCTATATAAGAGAAATAGTAAGATTGCATGGAATACCTGATGACATAGTCTCATATAGGGATCCTAGGTTTGTTTCTAGGTTCTGGAAATCCCTACATCAGGCATTGGGCACCAAACTCAAGTTTAGTTCTGCTTACCATCCTCAGACTGATGGACAGAAAGAACTATACAAACTCTGGAAGACATGTTGAGGTGCTGTGTAATTGACTTCCAGGGTGAACGGGATGTACATCTCCCATTAATAGAGTTTTCCTACAATAATGGCTATCATTCAGTGATAGGAATGGCTCCTTATGAAGCCTTATATGGCAGGAGATGTATTACTCCTCACTGCTGGCATCAGCCAGAAGACAAATTGGAGTTGGGGCCAGACATTATTAAGGAAACTACTGAGAAGATTAAATTGATCCAAGCCAGGATCAAGACTACAAATGATAGGCAGCAAGCCTATGCCAACTAGAAAAGGAGAAGAGACCTGGTATTCCAGGAAGGAGATTGGGTATGGCTTAAGGTTTCTCCTATCAAAGGAGTAATCAGATTTGGCAAAAAGGGGAAACTAGGACCTAGGTATGTTGGACCATACCAAATACTAGCCAAAGTTGGGAATGTGGCCTATCAGTTGGATTTGCCACCACAACTTGGGAACATACACAATGTGTTTCATGTGAGCTTGCTCAAGGAGTATGTTCCAAGCTCCAAGCAGATAGAAATACCTGCTGCTGTAACTGTGGCACCAAACCTCACCTATGAAGAAGTGCCAATTCAGTTCCTGGCCAGAGATACTAGGAAATTAAGGAGCAGGTGGATTTCTATGATTAAGGCACAATGGAGTAACCACACTCCTGGAGAAGCAACCTGGGAAGTAGAACAGGAAATTGCCAACAAGTACCCTCAGCTGTACCTTAAATTGGTGAAGAATTTGGAGGACCAATTTTTTTAAAGAGGGAGGAATTGTTAGGACCACCCTTCTAAGCTTGGCTTAGGCCAAGAAAAATAAGAAACATACTATGAAAATATAAAAAGGGACTCAGTTGAGCAAGGAGGTAGTGCTGAGAATGCAAAACTACAGGGCTATCTACCTTAAGTGCACCTAAGTGAGAGACTATGGTGAGTTTGACAGAAAATAAAGTTGAAGGGCTAAACTGCACACAAGGACTAGTGGTGCAAACAAAACTACAAAGTATGAGTTGATGTTTTCGGCCATGCAAAACTATACAAGGGTTAATGGCAAACTAGACCAAATTAAGGCAAACAACAATGATAACTAGTCACATCATGTCTCCCACTAAGGTAGTAAGCATTATTACTTACTTAGTCTAACTAGTACTTACACTAGTTACTTGGCCGGTTTCACATGGGAGAAATGGCACCTTGGGACTTGTGTTGACTTGTGCATGGCATTGTAAGCCATGAAGTAACCTAAGTGCCTAAGTGAACACGTGATTTAGTGATGGATGTGTGCCCGTGAAGATGTGAGTGTTGGGTTTCAGGAGCCAAACAGCGCAGCAGAATTTAACCGAAACCCTCCGGGATCCAAATGAAATGGGGTAAACCGGGTGTTCAAAAATTTTCGTACCTAATTTTCGGTTGAGATCTCTCACTCAACTGTAGAGTCGAATCACAAAACTTGAACAGTTGACGTGTTCAAGCTCTCTATGGTATCCACACGAGCCTCTCGGGATCACCACGCTTCCACCATGTCCCGGCAGATGCGTTTCTCTTGCGCTCGCAGTGCTAGCTTGCGTTCTCCAAGGAATTGCAAGAGAAGAATGCGGCTATCCTTTTGGGAGGCTAGGGCAAGGAGACCTATGAATTTCTCACTACAACTTGTATTTATTGTGAGCCTTAACTTCCAGGCCTAATGGGTTTCAAAGCCCTAATCCAATTAGGATTTCATTTTGGGCTTAATAATAGCTCAACTCTTGGACCCATTGTTAATAAGAAATTAAATTGAAACCATAATCCAAATAATTAGCCCATGCACTCTAATGATCCAAATAGCTTTATGTGTGCGACCCAATAGGCTCTTATTACGTTGGCAATGATCATAAATCACATTTATGATCATAAGCAATGAGCGGTGTCTAGCAACACATCATTGCTACCCAAGTGACAAGATTGTCGATGATTCGACTAAACCTTTATGATCATCACCGATATATGCCATTGTCCCTTTGTCCAAGATATCAACACTAAGCACGAGACATGGAATGTGTCACTCTCATATAGCCCAATCTTTGGTTTCTTGATTACCGAGTAGACTAACTTAAACTGATGACATTGATATCGTATATCAACTCATCTGAGCATGGCCATGCATTTTTCTAAGTCTTACTCTATCAAGGGGCCCGAAGATATCACTCCCATTACATAGGAAGGACAAATCCCATCTTGATCATACAAATCCCTCCGCATGATATGTGACATACCCAATGACCTCCTTCAAGTTCACTCAGTTACGAGCAACAAAGGAAAGTATCAAAGTATATGACTCACATGTAGGGAACCTTGATGATCTTAGGTCGAAGGACTACATATACCATGATCACTATGAGAATAACTTATGACACTCATATAACGATCCATGTAGTGTTCTCATGGTGGGTCGGTCCAGTACACAAGTTCTCCAACTTGTACCCATATGTAGACTACATATCTCATATTAGTCTCCACATATGCTAGTCATTATGTATTATTGCAACCCGCTCCACAATAATACTAGCCAGGGACGTTTAAGAATATCACTATTCTAGGGTTACAATTATGTTTGTTAAGTTACACAGAAACAAAACAACAAACATAATTGCAGGATTAATGCCATAATAAAATATCATGACTCAATGTGCAAAAATACAATCATCTCATGACTGGCTTTTGGGCACAACACTAACAGTGAGGGCTTCATTGCACCCTGCAAACTTGTTGAGGCCGAAAGTGTCTTGTAACGGGTTTGCCTAAGACCACTTAAGCCTTTTGTTTTCATTTTGGGCTTCATTTCTTTTGGCTGAGAGCTAGCTTAGCTTGGTGTTCTTGGCTTAGCTCTTGGTTTCGGTTAAGGAGCAATTGGAGCTAGATTGAAGGAGGCAAGCTAGGATGCTTTGATTTCGACACTAGACAACTCAAGTTCAAGCTTTGTTCTTGAAGAAACAAAGGAAGGCCGAGATGTTTCCAAGCTAGGGTTTGAGGTAAACTTATGTTCTTCCTTGAATACATGGTAGATATTCCATGAACAAGGAGTAATGGTGTTGATTTGGTGTTATACTAGGCCAATTGTGTGAAGAACATCACGGTTTGGAAGTTGGGTTTCGGCCGAAAGCTTGTTTGAGGTAGGGTTCACTTAACATCTTGATTGCTTCGTAATATACCATGATTCAAGTGTTTAAAGTAACTAAGTGATGGTTAAAATGTGCTAAATGATCTTAGTTGCTTGATGGGCTATTGTGATTGATTCGGTTATGGATGTTGGTTAGCTAACTAACTATGGACATGTGCTAGAAATGCTAGTGAATGTGGCCATTTTGCTAGATATTTTGGAGCTCTAGTGGAAGTGGAGAATATGGTGAAGTTTGGTGTGCAAAAGTGCACGATGGCACATGTTATGGTACTTGGCCGAATGGTCATGGTGTGTGGTGTGTGTGTTCATTGTGTGCTTGAGTGATTCTTTGTGCTTGCTAACCAAAATTATTGTTAGTGCAGCTTATATGTCTCAGGTACTTTAGCATGTATATGTATATGTTGTGTTTTCCTTGTCTTTGTGTTTGTTTTGCAGGTTATGTTGAGCTAATGGGAGGTTAAGCCTTGAGTTGTATACTTGGCTTAACTAAATAAACTTTTAATTGAGTTGATATTGAAAGTGAACTCTACCGAGTTATATGCTCATTGCCTAAATATATTGTTTTTCAGGAAAGGACATTCGGCCTAAGTAGTGTTGCTTGAGTTTGTGCTAGTGTGTTGTGCTAGTTTTATTGTATATCAAGGTATGTGCCAATGTGTGGTTGGCTTAATGGTTTTGTACATTGCAAGTCTTATTTTGAGGTTGGTCGAGACTTATGTATTAAGTTGTGCAGGCTTGTAGAGTTGGGACTTGTCTAGGTGGGTAGCTATGGACATGTGGACTTTAGCTCTGATCATAGTTTTCACTTTCATGACCATGAACATGGCCATAGGTTTGGTTTTGCAGTGTGTTCTACTGTATGGGATACTGAAAGTGTTGTTTGACCATTAGTGGTCTTGGGTTGTAACCTAACTTGGCATGGAAGACTTGGAATCATGGCATGTAGCCATGTATGTGTACAGGTGGACTACTTTTGTATGTACATAATGTGTAGTCTTGGGTGCCTAGTTCTTTTATGGTACATGGAGTACCTTTGTAGCCAAGTTATGTTTGCACTTATGGTGGTTTTGGACTTGTGTATATAATGGATGCTATGGATCAATGGATGGCAAGTTTATGTGAATGGAAGTTATATTTATATTGCGAACCTCCCTTGTATCTCTTATGGCCGAGAGGCACATGTGCACATAAAATTGAGTTTTCAAAATAAAGTGACTACCATGGGCTTCTTGGTTGCCATTTAGGTAGCACACCTGATTGCACACAACTTAAGCACTTAAAGTTCTTTAAGTGTTGCCTTGCTTGTCTTGCAAGTAACTTGTTAAGGCCTTGCTTGTTTTGCAAGTAACTAGTATTGGGCCTTACTTTTGCTGCAATTTAAACATTTGGACTAACCCATAAGCCTCCTGGGCCACCTCCCAGGCTAGTTACCTTAAGAAAATAAGACTTAAGGTTAGTTTTGTTAGTTGGCCGAATTAAAAGACTTGAGATTAAATTTTAGAATTTGGAGTTAACCCTTAGAATTTGGGCCAGGGCCTGTGTAAGGTATGACAAAAACACTAGCACAAGTCTTAATTTTGGCTACTACACAATAGGCAATCTTGTTAAGTTCTAGTGACCAGCCACTACACTTGTAACTTCCACTAATAAACTATATCATTATAGTGATGTAACCTCCTATTTAATTGGCTTGATTATCAAGTAGAGACTTAGAGCAAACCAAAGAATTTTTTTTTTTTACATCAATAGCCCACCTTTGGACCAAGTTATGGATTTTTTAAGTTGGTTACAAAAATCTGACCAAATGAATAGTAACTTAGCCAACTTTGCAACAACATATCTTTGGGTGCATGGCTCCAAATTCAAAAATTCAAAATTCTAGTTCAATATCTAGATATTCTCTATGAGTGGTCAAAATTTCATATCAAGATTCATTCTACATAGGGACATACAGTGTTTTGAGTCTAGAGTCAAAATTCTGGTCACTTGAAGACCATTTTACCCATACAAAGTTTCATAAGTGTGCAAACACTTCATTCACAAGGGGTAAGCCCTCCAAGGCTAACGCACACATGTCCAATACACATAGGAATTATATGCTTTTGCATTTAGCAACTTTATGTGCTAGAACAAATTTTACAAGTAAGTAGCCATCATTCACACTTAGGCAGCTTTGTACCACATCACATACATAGCCAAAACACTGCTCAAATGTTTACATACTTGTCTCATTTTACATACACTATATGTAAATGCATACATGCACTAAAAAATGGTCTTAAATTAGCTAAATACACACCCTAGGTTATAGGAGGGCCTAAGATACAATGGACTCCAGAAACAGGATGTTGGACAGCTGCTGCATACCACAATAAGCACCACCATTAAAAATACCAAATGTGCTCCTAAAATCACAAACACTTGCAGATAAAAACTAGATATATGGAAGTTCAAGTACCTAAAAATTGGGGGCAAAACTCAAGCGATAAGTGTTAGTTTGAAGGTGATCTTTCAGTGGGACCTGAAATGACAGAATTGAGGGGAGTAAGTTTCATTGAGAAACATAGTAAGGGTAACACTTGGTTTCAATAGGCAATGTGACCATCATTAAAAATAGCATCCA
Source organism: Aquilaria yunnanensis (assembly GCA_039654915.1). Classification (NCBI taxonomy): domain Eukaryota; kingdom Viridiplantae; phylum Streptophyta; class Magnoliopsida; order Malvales; family Thymelaeaceae; genus Aquilaria; species Aquilaria yunnanensis. The sequence continues at coordinate 49,043,276 of CM077595.1, forward strand.
AATATGCTAAAACACAAAACCATAATGCATATACAAGACATAGCAACCAAATACAGCAGCCATTCACAACCAACAAACACATGAAATGCAGCAGCAACATAAACCATAGGTTAGTCCATAAAACATACAATAAACTTAAGTAAATCACTATGGTAGCCCCCCTCAAGCTAATTCTTGGTCTTAGGAGGATTTTAACACTAGTTAGTACTAACTTTGGGCTCTAGAAAGCCTCATTTCACTACCATCTCTGTGCACTTCACACTAGGTCACAAAACCTTCAATAAGTGCACTCCCCTCACTAAGCTTGGTTGATTCAGCTCATGGCTCTCTTCCAAGCTTTTCCCTAGCTCCATGGTTGATTGAAAGTACAAAAAATAACCCATGAGAGCAAGAAAACCCCTACCAAAGTGGGTAGGCCAAAAATCAAGCATGATCCTTGAAGTATCCAAGCAATAGCTCTAGTTTGCTTTCAATTGCTTCCTTTTGCCTTCAATTTCAAAAAATTGCAAGTTTGAATATATGGTGTCTATGGAGGAAGTGTGGCTCCATTTTTGGGTTGGAGGGGGACAAAAATGGGAGAGAGATAAGTGAGTTGGCCACTTAAATGGGCTTAAATGAGCTTAAGTGCACAAAACACACTTAACAAGCTTAACCTTGCTTTATGTCCTTTTCCTTGCCCATAAGCATGGTTTATTTGTCTTAAACTTATTGGTACAAATTTTTCCCACATTTTTTACCAATGTCCAAGCCATACCTGCCCTTCCCTAAGTGGGAAAACTCCACATTGCTCCATTTAACCAAAGTCAAAGACATACACATCTTAAGGCCTACATGGAACACTTTTGTCCTTTATGCCTTTTTGTGTTTTCTTTGTCCTTAGTTGTCTTCCATAAGCAATTTTATCCTCCAATAGCACTTTCATATCATTCATATCCTTTCCATAACTCTCCAAAGCTCTTTCTTTAGAGTTTGCAATTAAGTACCCGATCCAAAACCTTACAAGAAAAGTCCATTGGTTGCTTGACAAACAAGAAATCCTTAAGGCTTTTCTTGAAGGCCAGGTTACCAACTTGGAACACTTTTAAGGATGTGTTGATCATGTCTTATACCCCCACACTTTAATCACTATGGTGAGAATTACACAATATAATCATTTTTAGCATTATGACACACTTGTTATTGTCTCATTTTTGTGAGGTGGTAACAATTTCAGTGTCTGTAGGCATTGAAATAGTGTGACTATATTATGTTGCACACATGCTTCTGTAATGGCTTAACTTTTGGATGTATTTAACTTTTGGCCATGTAGTTCCTAGGATGCCGAATTTTGTTGTGTAAATGTATGTACATATGTTTGGCTTAAGAACTCATAATAGTGCATGGCTTGTGCCTTAGTTGTACATACTGGGCTTGGGTAAGCCTTCAGGGGCACTAAGTGAAATGGACTAGAAATATGCATGGATGATTTGTAACTAATCAACCTAGTATGTATGTATGTATGCATGATTGTGCATATGTATGATAGGCTACAAGCAAGCCTCCTAAGTACACTAAAGCACACACACATACAAGTACATCCACAAGCCCACCTAAACTTACTCATATACACCCAATAGGTAACAAGGCAAGCTAAGCCAAGTGTACTCATTAAAGTAACACATTAAACCTGTAACTTAATGTGTTAAATTTGCAACTTAACCTGTTAAACTAGAAACTTAATAGGACTTCCTGACATAGTTTATTTGGTAATCACCACCTAAATCATACTTTGTTAGCAACTAAAATTTATGGTTAAGTATCCTGGTTGTCAATGTAGAGTTTCGGGAGACAAACAAGTGCAGTGAAATTTAACTGGCACCTTCCAGGATCCAAGTGAAATGGGGTAAATCGCGTGTTAAAAAATTTTCATACCTAATTTCGGTTCAGATCTGTCACCCAACTACAAAGTCGAATCATAAAACTTAAACAGTTGACATGTTCAAGCTCTCTATGGTATCCACACGAGCCTCTCGGTATTGCCACGCTTCCACTACATCCCAGCAAATGCGTTTCTCTTGCGCTTGCATTACTAGTTTGTGTCCTCCAAGGAGTAGCAAGAGAAGAGTGCAGCTGTCTGTTTTTAGGAGCCTAGGGCAAGGCTGCAAATTTCTCAGTATATGTTGTATTTATAGTGAGACTCAGCTTCCAGGCCTAATGGGCTTCAAAGCCCTAATCCAATTAGGCTTTAATTTTGGGCTTAATATTGGCTTAACTTTTGGGCCAATTATTAACACAAAATTATCATGAAACCATAACCCAAATAATTAGCCCATGCACTCTAATAATCCAAATAGGCTTTATGTGTGTGACCCAGTAGGCTCTTACCACGTTGGCAATGATCATAAATCACATTTATGATCATAAGCAATGAACGGTGTCTAGCAACACATCATTGCTACCCAAGTGACAAGATTGTCGGTGATTCGACTAAACCTTTATGATCATTACCCATATATGCCATTGTCCCTTTGTCCAAGATATCAAGACTAAGCATAAGACATGGAATGTGTCACTCTCGTATAGCCCAATCTTTGGTTTCTTGATTACCGAGTACACTAACTTAAACCAATGACATTCATATTGTATATCAACTCATCCGAGGATCGCCATGCATTTTCTAAGTCTCACTTTATCAAGGGGCCCGAAGATATCACTCCCATTACGTATGAGGGATAAATCCCATATTGATCATACAAAACCCTCCGCATGATATGTGACATACCTAATGACCTCCTTCAAGTTCACTTAGTTACAAGCAACAAAGGGAAGTATCAAAGTATGTGACTTACATGTAGGGAACCTTGATGACCTTAGGTCAAAGAACTACATATACCATGATCACTATGAGAATCACTTATGACACTCACATAACGATCGATGTAGCATTCTCATAGTGGGTTGGTCCAGTACACAAGTTCTCAAACTTGTACCCATATGGAGAATACATATCTCATATTAGTCTCCACACATGCTAGTTGTTATGTATTATTATAACCTACCCCACAAAAATACTAGACAAGGGATGCTTGAGAATATCATTATTCTAGGGTTACAATTATGATTATTACGTTACGCAAAAATAAAACAACAACCATAATTGTTGGATTAATGCCTTAATAAAATATCATGACTCAATGTGCAAAAATACAATCATCTCATGATTGGATTTTGGGCACAACACTAACAATCTACCACTTGCACTAAAGCTAATTATCCATGTGTCTAATGCCGATGGATCTTGAATGGCTATCATGCTTTTTCTACGTAAGGGGCTTTGTTAGCGGATCAGCAATGTTGCTATCTGTCGAAGTCCTGCATATCCTCACATCACCCCTCTTGATGATCTCCCTGATGAGATGATAGCGTCAAAGTATGTGTTTGGATCGCTGGTGAGATCGAGGTTCCTTAGCCAGTGCGATTGCTCCAATGTTGTCACAATAGAGCTCTATCAGGTCAACAATGCTTGGAACCACTGCAACTTTAGTTATGAACTTCTTGATCCAAACTGCCTCCTTCACAGCATCAGAGGTGGCAATGTAGTCAGATTCTATTGTAGAGTCTTCTACTATCTCTTGCTTTGAACTCTTCTAACTCACAGCACCACCACCAACACAAAACACATAACCAGATTATGATCTAAAATCATTCTTATCGGATTTGAAGCTAGCATCGGTGTAACCCCTTACAACGAGCTCATCTTCACCTCTGAAGACTGAGAACGCATCCTTAGTCCTTTATAAGTACTTAAAGATGTTCTTAACAGCTGTCCAGTGACTTTCACCAGGGTTTGATTGGTACCTATTCGTTATGCTCAAGGCATATGAGACATCGGGAAGAGTACATATCATGGCATACATGATAGATCCAATTTGTTACCACCACACAAAAATGGGAGAATTACAAGTGTGTCATAATGGCTAAAAACCATTATATTGTGTAATTCTCACCATAGTGATTGAAGTGTGGGTGGGTAAAAGGCATGATCAACACCTCCTTAAAGATGTTCCAAGTTAGTAACTTGGTCCCTAAGAAAAGCCTTAAGGATTGCTTGTTTGTGAAGCAACCTATGGACTTTTTTGTAAGGTTTTGGAAATTCAGGTACTCAATTGCAAAACTCTCAAGAAAGAGACTTGGAGAGTTATGGGAAGGATATGAATGGTATGAAAGTGCTATTGGAGGACCAAATTGCTCATGGAAGACAAGTTTGGACAAAGGAAACACTAAAGGCATTAAGGACCTAACTGTCCTAATGTGAACCTTAAGGTGTTCAAGCTTTTGACTTAACTCTAAGGGTGGAATTATGGGGTTATCCCACCATGGGGGAGGCAGCCAAGACTTGATAAATAGTAAAAAATTTTGGGCACACATATACCAATGAGTTTAAGATAAACAAACCATAATTAGTGAGAAGGAAAATGACATAAAGCAAGGTTAGGCTTGTTTATGTGTGTTTTGTACCCTTAAGCTTATTTAAGGCCATTTAAGCGGCCAAATCACTTATCCCTCTCTCATTTTCATCCTCCTCCAGCCCAAGAACACAGCCATAGTTCCTCCATAGCCACCACACCTTCAAACTTGCAATTGATTGAAATTGAAGGCAAAAGGAAGCAATTGAAAGCAAACTAGAGCTATTGCTTGGATACTTCAAGGATCAAGCTTGATTTTCAGCCTACCCACTTTGGTAAGGGTTCTCTCACTCTCATGATTTGTTTTCTGTATTTTCAAGAAACCATGGAGCTAGGGCTAAGCTTGGAAGAGAGCCATGAGCTTGATGAACCAAGCTGAGTAAGGGGAGTGCACTTATTGAAGGTTTTGTGACCTAGTGTGAAGTGCACAATGATGGCAGTAAAGTGAGGGTTTCTAGAGCCCAAAGTTAGTACTAACTACTGTTAAAATCCTCCTAAGAGAAAGCATTAGCTTGAGGAGGGCTGCCGAAGTGATTTATTTATGTTTATTACATGTTTTATGGACTAACCTGTTATCGTTGCTGCTGCATTTCATGTGTTTGTTGGTTGTGAATGGCTGCTGCATTTGGTTGCTATATCTTGTATATATGCGTTGTGGTTTTTTTTTTTTTAGTGTCTTTGGATGCAGGTTTTGATGATGGTCACAGTGCCTATTGAATCCAAGTGTTACCCTTACTGAGTTTCTCAATGAAACTTAGTCCCCTCAATTCTGTCCTTTTAGGTCCAGCAGAAAGATCACCTTCAAACTAACCTTTGTGGTTTGAGTTTTGCTCTGAATTTTTAGGTACTTAAACTACCATATCTCTAGTTGTGATCTGGAAAGTTTGGTGATTTTAGAAGCACATTTGGTATTTTTGGTGATGGTACTTACTGTGTTGTGCAGCAGCTGTCCAACATCCTATTTCTGGAGTCCATTGCATTTCAGGAACTCCTGTAACTTAGGGTGCATATTTAGCTAAGTTAAGACCATTTTGTATTGAATGTATGCATGTACATGTAGTGTATGTAAGATGAGACAAGTATGTGAACATTTGAGTAATGTTTTGGGTATGTAAGTGATGTGGTGCAAAGCTGCCTAAGTGTGAATGATAGGCTGCTTACTTGTAAATTCTGTTTTGGCCACATAAAATTGCTAGATGCAAGAGAATGTAATTCATATGTGTATTGGACATGTATGGGATAGCCTTGGAGGGCCTTATCTTTGTGAATGAAGTGTTTGAACGGTTTGGAAAAATTGTATGGGCAAAATGGTCCAAAAGTGACTAGAATTTTGACTCTGGACTTAAAGTTCTATATCTCCCTGTGTAGAAGCAATATTTGCGTGAAATTTTGACCACATCTAGAGAACATCTAGAGGCTGAACTAGAATGCAGAATTTCTAAATTTAGAGCCTTGAAGCCAAAGATATGACATTGCAAAGTTGGCTAAGATACTATTCATTTGGTCAGAATTTTGTAACCAACTTCAAAAATTCATAACTTGGTCCATAGATGGGCTATTGATGTAAAAAAAAAATTCCTTGGTTTGATCTAAGTCTATAATTGATAATGAAGTAAAGAAAATAGGGGGTACATGCCTATAATGATACAGTTTATTAGTGGAAATTACAGGTGCAGTAGCTGGTCACTAGAACTTAACAAGATTGCCTAATATGTGGTAACCAAGATTAAGACTTGTGCTAGTGTTTTCCTTCTTTGCTGCCATGGTGTGCATGAAATGTGAATATGTGTGTGATGGTTGGACCAAAATGCATGTGTTTACGTAGTGCCCAAGAGGGCCACTTGGGTATGCACACTAAGGGTAGTGTTCTGATGGCCTACATAACATTACCAATCCTAGGAGTCTAAATGCACAATTTTGGCACCATAATTGGACTACCCTGGAGTGGGTAACACAATTCCTGAGGCATATGGAATCTTACTTATGCGCTCTCTCACCTCAGGTGTACTCAGACACTAAGATCCAGAAAGAGCTATACCATGTGACATGGGCAAGAATCCTTTGTTGGAATCTTGCATGCCAAACCTCTTTAGCACCTTGTCAATGTATGTACTTTGACTTAGGTGAAGAAGCTTTCTAGATCTATCTCTATAGATCCTGATGCCTAACACATAGGCGGCCTCACCCAAGTCCTTCATAGAGAAACATTCCCTTAGCCAGGTCTTTACAGACTACAGCTTAGGAATGTCATTTCTGATGAGTAGTATGTCAGCTACATACAACACCAAGAAGACAATAGCGCTTCCACTAACCTTCTTGTAGACACAAGGTTCATCTTCATTTTTTATAAAACCAAACTCTTTGATTGCTTCATCCAAATGAAGATTCCAACTTCGAGAAGCTTGCTTAAGTCCATAAATGGACCTTTGCAACTTGCACACTTTATTGGCATTCTCAGGAGTGACAAAACCCTCAGGCTGTGTCATGCACACATCCTCAAGTAGCTTTCCATTTAGGAACACAGTGTTGACATCCATTTGCCAGATCTCATATTTGTAGTGTGCAATAATAGCCAATAAGATTTAGATGGATTTAGGCATGGCAACTGGTGAAAATGTCTCATCATAGTCAATACCATGAATTTGCTTGAAACCTTTTGAAACTAATCGTCCCTTAAAGGTAATCACATTACCATCCATGTCAGTTTTTCTTCTTTAAAACCCATTTTCACCCTACAGGTTTTACCCCTTCAATTGGATCAACCAAAGTCCATTCTTGGTTTTCATACATGGATTCCCTATCGGGCCTCATGGTGACTAGTCACTTCTCAGAGTCATGCCCCAAAATAGCTTGTTGGTAGGTTGTGGGCTCATCCTGATCCATGAGCATCACATTGCCAATGTGAGTCACAAGCAATCCATATCTCTCGGGCTCATGCTAAATCCTACTAGACCTACGTGGGCTTTGTGCTACAGGAATAAACTCTTGAACCGCAACATCTTGTGGTGTCTATTCAGGCTCCATTTCAGGTTCAATGTCCCCTTGTTGTTCTTGAATTTCTTCAAGTTCTACTTTCCTCCCATTAGTTCCTTTAAAGATAAACTCTTTCTCTAGGAAGACACCAGTTCGAGCAAAAAACAATTTTTTCTCAGAAGGATTGTAGAAATAGCAACCCTTTATTTCTTTGGGATACCCAACAAAGGGGCATTTATGAGATTTGGGCTTTAACTTGTCAGAGGATTGACATTTCACATACGCATCACAATCCCAAATCTTCATAAAAGACAGACTAGGATGCCTCCCACTCCATATCTCATATGGTGTCTTTTGAACCGATTTAGATGGAACTCGGTTTAGTCTAAAACTAGCTGTCTCTAGAGCATGTCCCTAAAAGGAGTTTGGAAGGTTAGCTTGACTCATCATAGATTAAACCATGTCTAACAGAGTTTGATTTCTCCTGTTAGATACACCATTCCATTGAGGTGTACACGGTGGAGTGAGTTGTGATACTATACCACACTCCTTTAAATAGTCAAGAAATTCTCGATCCAAGTACTCTCCACCTCAATCTAATTGAAGTACTTTGATACTCTTCCCAAGTTGATTATCTACTTCTTTCTTGAAATCTTTGAACTTTTCAAAGAATTCTAACTTTTATCTCATAAGATACACAAAGCGATATCTACTGAAGTTATCAGTAAAGGTAATGAAGTATTGGAAGCCTCCTCTAGCATGTGCAGACATAGGGCCACATACATCACTATGTATGAGTCCTAGTAAGTTATTAGCGTTTTCACCTTGCCCTGTGAATGAGGCTTTTGTCATCTTGCCCAATAAACATGACTCACATGTCTCATATGATTCAAAATCAAATGAGTCCAAGAGTCTATCCTTATGGAGCTTGGATACGCAGGTCTCATTTACATGGCCCAAGCGACAATGCCAGAGATAGGTCAGGTTCAAATCATTCAATCTGACCTTCTTAGTATTCACATTATAGATTGGATCTTCAAGTTCTAGAACATACAACCCATTGCTAAGTTAAGCATTACCATAAAAGATTTCACTTAAATAAATCGAACAACATTTGTCCTTTATTATAAATGAAAAACCTTTTTTGTCCAAACAAGAAATAGAAATCAAATTTTTACTAATAGTAGGCACAAAGTAGTAGTTGTCTAATTCTAAAGCTAATCCACTACATAAAGTGATAACATAAGTCCCTATGGCTAGGGCAACAACCCTTGCTCCAATTCTAACACATAGGTCCACTTCACCTCGGGCCAATCTTCTACTCCTACTTAGATCCTATACATTTGCACAAATGTGAGATCCACTTCCAGTATCCAATACCCAAGATGAGGAGGTAGAAAAGTAAGCCTCTATAACAAAAATACCTGAAGTGGAAGTCTTACTTCCATTCAGCTTATCAAGTTCTTCAAGATAGAGCTTGCAGCTGTGCTTCCAATGTCCAGGTTGCTTACAATGGAAGCACTCCCCTTCCTTTGCCACACCACCAGATGGTTTCTGTGCAGCTAAAGAAGAATTAGCATTGGACTTTTCTTTAGCTTTATCCTTCTTCTTGTAAATGGGCTTAGTGTTCTTAAGGTTTTGGTCAACAGTTCTCAACATCTTGAGCAATTTAGGAAGGGACTAGTCAAGGTCGTTCATGTTATAGTTCATGACAAACTAATTGTAGCTTTCAAGTAACAATTCTAAGACTACATCAACAACCAAGTCTTTTTGAGGAGCAAATCCCAAACTCTCAAGATTCTCAATATACCCAATCATATTGAGCACATGAGGACCCACGGGACTTCCTTGAGACATTTTGCACTAAAAGAAAGCCTTAGAGGTCTCAAGCCTCTCATGGCTAGCTTGCTCTTGTAAGAGCATTTTGAGATGTTCGATTATATCAATTGCCCCCATGTTTTCATGTTGCTTTTGAAGCTCAGATTCCATAGTAATAAGCATAAGGCAAGCAACATCCAAAGGCTCATTAGAATGCCTTTTGTAAGCATCCCTTTTAGCTCTTGGAGCAATGGCAGCGGGCTCATTCGGAATGGGCTGCTTTAGGACATAAGTCTTTCTCTCTTACTTGAGGACTGTCCTCAAGTTTTGGTACCATTTGAGAAAGTTGGTCCCATTTAGTTTTTTCTTCTCAAAGATCGGTCGCAACGAAAGTGTCGATGTGTTTTATGCCATGGTTATCTACAACAGTAAATGTGCAGTGTAAGAGTCATGCATTTTATTTCATTTAATAAGGACTTTCATTAAACGATGATCCCAGTATTTTTCTCAAAATAATAACCCTCGATATTATTTTAGAACACCTCAGCGCTAAGGTATTCTAGTGGGCCAAAATCCATATTTCACCACAACCTGAGTTAGCTTTGGCTTATCTCTCAAGTTACAGTTATTTAGGTAGGCAACTCCTTGCCAATTGCATCTCATGCAACTCTTGGATAGTTGGGTGAACAACACTTGTCCAAGCTCATCTCATGAACTTAAGCCCAACTCCATGACTCTAAGTCCCCAATCCTATTAGGATGAGTTAGTTAATTTGGACCCAAAGTTAGCAATTTGGCTATCACTATTATCCTATCACGCCTTACCAAGATGAACATAGGTGCTTTGCTTTGGCAAACCCACCCAATGTTGATCAAAGTCTTGATGAGTGCAAACATTTGGAAGGCATCACATTTAATGACTTAATATTTGTTTGAGGGATTTTTCCTTTTGATCTCACCAATTTGTTATCTCCAGTTGCCTTATACATGCATCATTTACAAATATAAACATGACAAATGTGACATGGTTATAGCCCAAACTATGAGAAATTCTCAAGCTAATAAGAATATCATAAAAGACTAAGAAAAGAACAGACTGTTCACATGCTCCTTCTCTTCCTTGGTTGGTTGCCCTTTTATTGTTACCTCCTGATATGATCAAGGAAGGTAGACATGGAGAAGGCAAGGACCCATTGAAGGTTTCTAGTGGACCTATGACAAGGAAGAAAGCTAAGGAGCTCTCAAGTGCACTACAAGGCTTTGTTTCAAGTTTCTTCATCGAGAATGGACATGAAACTTCACAAGGAGCTGCTGGAACTTTCAAGACACCATATGGACATGATGGATATGCTTGGTACTCAGTTCTGGAGTGCTTAGATAAGTCAAAAAACAAGGACACCAAGGACACCACTCAAAGTGCACCATTTGAGCCACCTTAAGTGTTCTTGATGCATTTTGTGTCCACAAGCTGGATTTTTGAGCTCTAACTTTCCAGACCTTCATTACCACATCTAATATGAAGATTCATGCCATTGGAACTCAAAGATTCAAGCTTGGATCTGAAGATACAAGAGAGAACCTTAAAGTGCCCAAAATGCACCCAAAAAGGCTATTTGGGAGTTTTCGGGTTTAATCTTGTATTTATATTTTATTTTCGTTCAAATCCTATTTAGATATATTATTTAGGAAGTTATTTAGGCTATGGAATAGTTTTAAATCGTTTTGGGCAAGTGGCATGCGCTGCATTCATTAAACTTGTTCAAACTAGGAATTAGAGTCCTAATTTGACTAGGATTTCCTATGTCTTTGTATCTAGGATTCCTAAGGGATTTAGGCTGCGAATTTTGCCCAGCTTTTAACCCTAGTTTAGGCCTATATAAAGGCACATATTCTGGATGTAAAGACACAGATTATTGCCGAAATAATATTGCTCTTTGGAGAAGTTTTCTCTTTGGTTCTTGGCGGACTGCCTTGGTGCACAAGTATGCTTGTGTTCTTGGAGTTCTATACTTCTCGTTTCTAATCACAGGTTGATTAGGGGTGGGGGTCTTCAAACCTAGTCTCTTTGATGTCTTGTGGAGCTTGAAAAACATCTTGGGCACATTTCATGGTCTTTATACCATCGGGGTTCGCATCAGTTGGTATCAGAGCCACAAGTTCCATTGAAGGACATATCTTTGTGTTCTTGTTTCTCTTCGGTTTTCTTTCAATTCTGTTCAGTAAATTCGTATTTTAATTCTCTGTTTTAATCCTTTTTCTTCTTGTTTCAGGTCTGTCCTTTTTGTTCCATCCTTGTTCAAATCTGAAAATCACAAAAACAACAAAAAGAAGTCAATCCGTGTTGTCTAGTGTTCTCGGCTTCAATTCGTTTGTTCTTGTTCAATTCTTATCTTTCTGTTTCATGTCCAGCCCGATTAATCTCTCTTGTTTTCATTGTTTCTAGCATCGTAGAGTCAAGAAAACACCAAAAAAAAGAAGGATCCAAGTTGAGGAAGTTTCGGTATCAAAAGTTGTTTCAAAATTGTGCAAGTTTGAATAGTTTCTTGTTTTGGCCAAATTAAAAACTGACTTTTTGTCTTTGGCAGCAAGGAATTTCAAGGAGAACGTTTGTTTAGCATCAAAACAGCAAGCAAAAAGAAAAAAAAAAGGAAGAAAAGAGAAAAAGAACAAAGCAAAGGAAAGAAAAGAACAAAGACAGGAAAAGAAAAGTACAAAGGAAAGAGCTTGCTGAAAAGAAGGTTTTTTTTACAAAGTGTTGAAAGTTTTCGTGCCCAAAAACCTATCCCATTGTTTTTAATCCAAAAAGCTTTCTGTGTGGTTCTTGTGATCATCAATTGCAAGAGCTTCTTAGAGTCTTTTAAAGCTTGTTTAGCCCACCTCTTTTGGAGTCAAAATAGTTCTTCGAAAATTCAAGTTTTCTTGTGTGCTTTGAGGATAGTTTTCTTAGAACTTTTGAGAACTCTTTGAATAGCAATATCTCACTAACAAATTGAGTGTTTGAGTGTTCATCTTTTGAGTGAAACACGTGAGGTGAGTGGTTGTGAGGATCTTTGTTATTTTCAGGAGTATGGAGGGCCAAGAGGATAGGAGGATGGAAGTGAGGAACAATGATGAGCCAACCATGAGAGAGCTTCAAGAAACTCTCAATAGACTTGTTGGGAGGATTGAGGACATTGATTTGAGGTTGCCAAGGAGACCAAATCCCATCTTGCAACCAAGGAGAGGTCCAAGGATAGAAGAACCTGAGGAGGAAGAAGGACATTGGCATGACCATGGGCTTCCAAGGAGGGGGGAGCCAAGGGAGGACAACAATCTAAGCTCCATCAAATTGTCCATTCCACCTTTTCAAGGGAGGAGTGATCCGGATACATATTGGGAGTGGGAGCAAAAGATTGAGATGGTGTTTGAGTGCCATCACTATTCTGAGGAAAAGAAAGTTAAATTGGCTACTATTGAATTCACTGATTATGCTCTTGTATGGTGGAACCAGGTTGTCACTTCTAGAAGGAGGAATGAGGAGGAACCCATCAATACATGGAGAGCTCTTAAAGCCATGATGAGAAGGAGATTCGTCCCAAGTTACTACTATAGAGATCAACACCTCAAACTTCAAAGGCTTGTGCAAGGCCAAAGGAGTGTGGAGGACTATCACAAGGACTTGGAGATGACACTAACCCGAGCCAATATCATTGAGGATGAGGAGGCAACCATTGCTAGATTCATCAATGGCCTTAACCATGAGATTGCCAACAAAGTGGAGATGGTACCATATGTCAACATGGAGGATTTGCTTCACCATGCCACCAAGGCCGAAAGAATCATCAAGAGGTCTAAGGCATCCAAGATGGCTCAAGGAGGGAGTTCCACATGGAGGGGAACATGGAGCAAGGAGGCACCAAAGCCAAGAATGGAGGCTACCAAGGGAAGCATGTCTCGGCCTCAACAAGACAAGCCCAAGGTGCCACCCAAAGATGTGCCAAAGTCAAGGGAGATTGAGTGCTTCAAGTGTAGAGGCTAGGGGCACTACATGAGAGATTGTCCTAACAAGAAGGTGATGATTCTCAAAGATGATGGTGAGATCACATCCGAGGAGGAGGATGCCATGGAGGAGACCCCACCATTGGAGGAGGATGAGCAAGACACACTTGAGCCCGAGGAGGGTGACTTTGCTTTTGTTGCTAGGAGAGCTCTAAGTGTGCAAGCCAAGGAGGAGGCCAATCAAAGGGAGTGCATCTTTCACACTAGATGCCGAATTAAAGATCAAGTGTGCAGCCTCATTGTTGATGGAGGGAGTTGCACCAATGTAGCAAGTTCAACCATGGTGGAGAAATTGAAGCTTCCAACACAAAAACACCCACAACCATATAAGCTTCAATGGTTGAATGATGCCGGGGAGGTAAAAGTGGTAAAGCAAGTTTCGGTTAAATTCAAAATTGGTACTTACCATGATGAAATTCTTTGTGATGTTGTTCTTATGCATGCTTGCCATATTTTGCTTGGAAGGCCGTGGCAATTTGATAAAAAGGTCACACATGATGGAGAGAAAAACTTGTACTCATTTTTCCATGAAGGAAGGCCGGTTACACTTAGCCCACTTTCACCACAACAAGTTTTGGAGGATCAAAGGAAACTTCAAAGTAAGGTTGAGAGAAAAATAAATGAGGGGAAAGTTAAGGGCAAGAGTGAAGAGGGGAAAGCCGAGAGAAAAAATGAGAGAACAAGTGAGGTGAGTGACCATGAGGGGAAGAAGAGTGGAGAGTTCCCGAGAGAAAAGAATGAGAGGAAGTTGAGTGGCAAAAAAGAGTCCTATATTGCTAAAATGAGTGATGTGAGGAAAGCCATTCAAGCACAAAGACCAGTGCTTCTTTTAATTTACAAAGAATCTTTACTTGTTGTCAATGATCTAACACATCTTCCTAGTATTGTTGTGTCTTTGTTGCAGGACTTTGAAGATGTTTTCCCTGAAGATCCGAGGGGTTTGCCTCCAATTAGAGGCATTGAGCATCAAATAGACCTAGTCCCGGGAACACCAATTCCAAATAGGCCAGCCTATAGAACCAATCCCGAGGAGACTAAAGAGATTGAGAAGCAAGTAAAGGAGTTGTTGGACAAAGGCCTTGTGAGGGAAAGTTTGAGTCCTTGTGCCGTGCCTATACTTTTGGTGCCAAAGGAGGATGGCTCATGGCGCATGTGCATGGATTGTAGGCCTGTCAACAAGATCACTGTAAAGTATAGGCATCCTATTCCTAGACTTGATGATATGCTTGATGAGTTGCATGGTTCTACTTTGTTTTCAAAGATTGATTTAAAAAGTGGGTACCATCAAATTAGAATGAGGGAAGGGGATGAATGGAAAACTGCTTTCAAAACCAAGTTTGGACTTTATGAATGGTTAGTTATGCCTTTTGGACTAACTAATGCTCCTAGTACTTTCATGAGACTTATGAATCATGTCTTGCGTGACTTCATTGGAAAGTTTGTTGTTGTGTACTTTGATGATATCCTAGTATATAGCAAGAACTTAGAAGAGCATGTTGGACACCTCACACAAGTACTAAGCACCTTAAGAGGACAAAAGTTGTATGCTAACTTGAAGAAGTGCTCTTTTTGTGTTGACAAAGTTGTTTTCCTTGGATTTGTTGTGAGTTCACATGGAATTGAGGTAGATAAAGAGAAGGTGAGAGCCATACAAGAATGGCCGACGCCAACATCCATTACTGAGGTGAGATCATTCCATGGGTTAGCTAGCTTCTATAGGAGGTTTGTTAGAAATTTTTCTACCATTGCTGCACCTCTAACTGAAGTTATAAAGAAGAATGTGGGATTTAAGTGGGGAAAAGCTCAAGAAAATGCTTTCGGGTTGTTAAAAGACAAGTTATGCCATGCACCACTTTTAGCTTTGCCTAACTTTGCTAATACTTTTGAAGTTGAGTGTGATGCTTCAGGTATAGGCATTGGAGCTGTGTTGATGCAAGGAGGCCGCCCCATTGCATACTTTAGTGAGAAGTTGAATGGTGCTAGCTTGAACTATCCCACATATGACAAGGAGCTCTATGCTTTGGTAAGAGCTTTGGAGACTTGGCAACATTATTTGTGGCCAAGAGAGTTTGTGATTCACACTGATCACCAAGCCCTTAAGTTTCTTAGTGGGCAAGGTAAGTTGAATAGAAGGCATGCTAAATGGGTAGAGTTTATTGAGTCATTCCCATATGTTATCAAATAAAAGCAAGGTAAGGATAATATAGTGGCGGATGCACTCTCAAGAAGGTATGCTTTACTTTTGGCTTTAGATGCAAAAGTTTTGGGTTTTGAACACTTGAAGGATTTGTATGCTAGTGATGATGATTTCGGTGAGATTTATTCTAAGTGTTCTAAGTTTGCTTTTGAGAAGTTCTACCAAGTTAATGGCTTTCTTTTCAAAGAAAACAGGTTGTGCATACCAAAGACATCTTTGAGGGAATTGCTCACAAAGGAAGCTCATTGTGGAGGACTTATGGGTCACTTTGGACAAGCCAAGACTTTGCATACTTTGAAGGAACATTACCATTGGCCGAATATGGTAAAGGATGTGAAGAAGGTATGTGAGCAATGCATTGCATGTAGGAAGGCAAAATCCACTCACACTTCACATGGGTTATACACACCACTTCCTACACCTAGTCATCCATGGGTAGATATTTCTATGGACTTCATTGTTGGATTGCCTAGGACTAAAGGAAACCGTGACTCAATCTTTGTTGTTGTTGATAGGTTTTCTAAGATGGCTCATTTTATTCCATGCAATAAAACTGATGATGCTATTCATGTGGCTGAATTGTTTTTCAAAGAAATTGTTAGACTTCATGGTGTTCCTAGAACAATAGTTTTGGATAGAGATACTAAGTTTCTAAGCCACTTTTGGAGGACTTTGTGGGGTAAGTTAGGAACTAAGCTTTTGTTTTCTACATCTTGTCACCCACAAACTGATGGGCAAACTGAGGTAACTAATAGGACTTTAGGTTCCATGCTTAGGGCTATCATTGGTAAAAATTTGAAAGCTTGGGAAGATTGTTTGCCTCATGTAGAATTTGCTTATAATAGATCCATGCATTCTACTACTAATTTGTCACCTTTTGAGATTGTTTATGGTTTTAATCCTTTAACTCCATTGGATCTTTTACCATTACCTACTCATGAGGTATCTAGTTTGGATTGTAGTAAGAAGGCCGAGAGCATCAAGAAGTTGCATGAGAAGGTTAAGCAACAAATTGAACTCAAAAATCAACAAGTTGCTAAAAAAGCCAATCAAGGCCGAAGGAGAGTTGTGTTTGAGCCTGGAGATTGGGTTTGGTTACACATGAGAAAAGAAAGATTTCCAGCTGCAAGGAGGACTAAGCTTCATCCAAGAGGAGATGGTCCATTCCAAGTCATTAAAAAGATCAATGACAACGCATACATGCTAGACTTGCCGGGTGAGTATAATGTGAGTGCTACTTTTAATGTTTCTGATTTGTCTCTGTTTGAACATGCAGATTTGTGGACGAATCCTTCTAAGAAGGGGGGAGTTGATATGATCAAGGAAGGCACACATGGAGAAGGAAAGGACCCATTGAAGGTTTCTAGTGGACCTATGACAAGGAAGAAAGCTAAGGAGCTCTCAAGTGCACTACAAGGCTTTGTTTCAAGTTTCTTCATCGAGAATGGACATGAAACTTCACAAGGAGCTGCTGGAACTTTCAAGACAACATATGGACATGATGGATATGCTTGGTACTCAGTTCTGGAGTGCTTAGATAAGTCACAAAACAAGGACACCAAGGACACCACTCAAAGTGCACCATTTGAGCCACCTTAAGTGTTCTTGATTCATTTTGTGTCCACAAGCTGGATTTTTGAGCTCTAACTTTCCAGACCTTCATTACCACATCTAATATGAAGATTCATTCCATTGGAACTCAAAGATTCAAGCTTGGAGCTGAAGATACAAGAGAGAACCTTAAAGTGCCCAAAATGCACCCAAAAAGGCTATTTGGGAGTTTTCGGGTTTAATCTTGTATTTATATTTTATTTTCATTCAAATCCTATTTAGATATATTATTTAGGAAGTTATTTAGGCTATGGAATAGTTTTAAATCGTTTTGGGCAAGTGGCATGCGCTGCATTTATTAAACTTGTTCAAACTAGGAATTAGAGTCCTAATTTGACTAGGATTTCCTATGTCTTTGTATCTAGGATTCCTAAGGGATTTAGGCTGCGAATTTTGCCCAGCTTTTAACCCTAGTTTAGGCCTATATAAAGGCACATATTCTGGATGTAAATACACAGATTATTGCCGAAATAATATTGCTCTTTGGAGAGGTTTTCTCTTTGGTTCTTGGCGGACTGCCTTGGTGCACAAGTATGCTTGTGTTCTTGGAGTTCTATACTTCTCGTTTCTAATCACAGGTTGATTAGGGGTGGGGGTCTTCAAACCCAATCTCTTTGATGTCTTGTGGAGCTTGAAAAACATCTTGGGCGCGTTTCATGGTCTTTATACCATCGGGGTTCGCATCACCTCCTTAGACACACCACCTTGGACGATCCCATATTGTACAATTACAGTAATAATAGAAACCTCGAGTTACATTCAAGGGGAGTACATTGAGAGTAACCAGAAATGGCACGACTCACAGGCCGTATTTACAAGTACAACCAATCAAGGGCTATAACCACAAGCCATGCTTCAACCACCATTCAGCATAACATGTCAAATCTCATTAAAAAAATTGCATGCCAATTAAAGCGCGTTAATTAACCAATTTTCATTAATGTGGCGGTTCACATACAGCGGTCCCACTGGCCGAATAGCCCTAATCTAATCCAAGCTAGGGTTTTGCAACTATTGCAAGTATCCTAACCTGTGTAGGTATCTCATACCATTCAATCTAGTGTTAATCTCATTAACCAATTTGTTTCATTTCTTCATATATCTCATATATTCATTACGAGTTCTGGTTTCATGCATCATGAATCAATCTAATTAATCATGACTGAAAGCAACTGAACACACAATATCATGCGATTCGACATTGAATCCCGATTTAAGGATTCAATAGTAGCTCTGATACCACGATAGGGTTTTGGGAGCTAAACAAGCATAGTGAAATTTAACCGAAACCCTCCAGGACCCAAGTGAAACGGGGTAAACCATGTGTTCCAAAATTTTCATACCTAATTTTGGTTGAGACCTCCCACCCAATTGTAGAGTCAAATCACAAAACTTGAACAGTTGATGTGTTCAAGCTCATTATGGTATCTACGCGAGCCTTACAAGATCACCACGCTTCCACCACATCCTGACAGATGCATTTCTCTTGCACTTGCAGAGCTAGTTAGTGTCCACCAAGGATTAGCAAGAGAAGAGTGTAGCTGTCTCTTTTTGGGAAGCTAGGTCAAGGCCGCGAATTTCTTACTATATGTTGTATTTATAGTGAGACTAAGCTTCCATGCCTAATGGGTTTCAAAGCCGTAATCCAATTAGGCTTGAATTTCGAGCTTAATAATGGCTCGACCTTTGGGCCAATTATTAACACAAAATTATCATGAAACCATAACCCAAATAATTAGCCCATGCACTTTAATAATCCAAATACGCTTTATGTGTGCGACACAATAGGCTCTTAGCATGTTGCCAATGATCATAAATCATATTTATGATCATAAGAAATAAGTGGTGTCTAGCAACACATCATTGCTACACAAGTGACAAGATTGTCAGTGATTCAACTAAACCTTTATGATCATTACCCATATATGCCGTTGTCCTTTTGTCCAAGATATCAAGACTAAGCACGAGACATGTAATGTGTCACTCTCATATAGCCCAATCTTTGGTTTCTTGATTACCAAGTAGACTAACTTAAACTGATGACATTGATATCATATATCAACTCATCAGAGCATGGCCATGCATTTTCTAAGTCTCACTCTATCAAGGGACCCAAAGATATTACTCCCGTTACATAGGAATGACAAATCCCATCTTGATTATACAAAACCATTCACATGATATGTGTCATACCCAATTACCTCTTTCAAGTTCACTCTGTTATGAGCAACAAAGGGAAGTACCAAAGTATGTGACTTACATGTAGCAAACCTTGATGACCTTAGGTCAAAGGACTACATATACCATGATCACTATAAGAATCACTTATGACACTCATATAACGATCCATGTAGTGTTCTCATGGTGGGTCGGTCCAGTACACAAGTTCTCAAACTTGTACCCATATATAGACTACATATCTCATATTAGTCTCCACATATGCTACTCGTTATGTGTTGTTGTAACCTGCTCCATAATAATACTAGACCAAGAACACTTGAGAATATTATTATTCTAGGGTTACAATTATGTTAGTTACATTACGTGGAAACAAAACAACAAACATAATTGTTGGATTAATGCCTTAATAAAATATCATGACTGAACGTGTAAAAATACAATCATCTCATGATTGGCTTTTGGGCACAACACTAACAGTCAAGACCTAATTCACCATATGAAAAACAACTAGCTAATTTATACCACCTAAGGATTTAGGGTGGGGGTGAATTGCGCCCTAACACTCTAGGTGATAGCCTTTTGACCATCACATGCCCCCCTGATGAAGCTAAAGTTATGACTTTGGTTTGACTAAGCTGCCTTTTGACCATTAGATCTTCACCTTAGGGTTTCTTTCTCACTAGTGAGGATTTCAATTCCCTCCAAAATTGTACTTCAATCTTGAAGGTGAAACCTTAAGGTTTTTTCCGACCTTGGGAGTTGTGGCCTTCCCCCCAAAATTGCTCTAGTTTCGTGGGTAGAAAAGTTGATTACATCGATTCAGGGGTTGTTGATATGATGATTTCAAGAGGCATGACCTTAATTTGTGTGATGATTGACTCGTGTTATTTTTTGATTGGTTGTTACCACCTCACAAAATGGGAGAATTACAAGTGTGTCATAATGGCTCAAAACCATTATATTGTGTAATTCTCACCATAGTGATTGAAGTGTGGGGGGTAAAAGGCATTATCAACACCTCCTTAAAAGTGTTCCAAGTTGGTAACTTAGCCCCCAAGAAAAGCCATAAGGATTGCTTGTTTGTCAAGTAACCTATGGACTAAATTGTAAGGTTTCAAAGACTGGGTACTCAATTGCACAAATTTCTAAATATGGCTATGGAAAGGACATGGATGGAATTATGAAGAAAGGATATGGATGGAATTATGAAGAAAGAACATGGAAGGAATTAAATATATTGTTGGGGACCAAAGTGCTCAAAGAGGCAAAGTTTGCCATTTATGGCATAATGACAACTAAGGTGCTTAAATGTCCTAGATTTTTCTAAGGTGAAAATGACTGTTGACCAACGTTAAAAGAGGTCAAAATATGTCATTTTCCCAGCCAAAATGGCTGGAAATAATCTGTCCAAGTGTTGGCCAAAGTTTCAAAAAATTTGCATATATACCACCAAGGTCAAAATGATGTATAAATGAAGAAAAATCTTCATTTCATTGGCATTTTCCCTAAATTTCGGTTTCCAGAAGCTAAGAACTCTTCCATAACCTTTTCCACCATCCTCCATAGCCACCATACCTTAAGAAATCAAGAGAAAGCAAGAGAAAGCAAAGAAGACATCAAAGAGTGCAAGAAAACCTATTTTCGGTTCTATTAAGGTTCATCAAATTTCCAGAAAAAGGTAAGGGTTTTATCTGGGTTTCATGGCTGTTTATTGTTCAATACAGATGCCCAAACATCCATGAACCTAATACCCTAAGCTTGGAAGAGAGCCAAGAGCTTGATAAACCAAGTTTAGGTTATGGGGGAAATTGCACCAAGGGTTTCAACCCTACAGCTTTGGTGCTCTGTTATGGCAGTGAAATTCAGGGTTTCTAGAGCCCAAGTTAGTACTAACTAAGACCTAATGACCTCTTAAGACCAAGCAATAGCTTGAGGAGGGCTTCCATAGTGAGTTCTTAATGTTTAATTGAATGATTATGGACTAACCTTAACGTGTTATTGCTGCCAGCATTTCATATGTTTGTTGCTGTGTTTGTTTGTGCATTTGGATACGTATATTTGTGTGTTTGTATTGTATTTTTTTGTTTTAGTTTCTTTGTATTTCAGGTATATGGCTGGAGTTTGAAGATTTTTTTGATAAGCCCTTACTAAGTTTCATTCAAGAAACTTACCCCCTTTCTGTCCATTTCAGGAGCACCTGAAAGAGAACATTCAAATTAATAGTTTTCATTTGAATTTCTCTGTTAAATTTCAGGTACATGAACGTCCATATGTCTAGTTATGATCTGGAAAGTTTGGTGATTTTAGGAGCACATTTGGTATTTTTAATGGTGGTACTTACTGTGTTGTGCAGCAGCTGTCCAGCATCCTGTTCTGGAGTCCATTGTGTCTCAGGCACTCCTATAACTTAGGGTGTGTATTTAGCTGAGTTAAGACCATTTTGTAGTGCATGTATGCATGTACATGTATTCTATGTAAAATGAGACAAGTATGTGAACATTTGAGTAATGTTTTGGCTATGTAAGTGATGTGGTGCAAAGCTGCCTAAGTGTGAATGATGGGCTGCTTACTTGTAAATTCTGTTTTGGCCACATAAAGTTGTTAAAATAAATGGAATGTAATTCCCATATTTAATGGACATATATGGGATAGCCTTGGAAGGCTTCCCCCTTGTGAATGTAGTGTTTGCATTATTTGGAAAAATTGTATGGGCAAAATGGTCCAAAAGTTGCCAGAATTTCGACTCTGGACCTAAAGTTTAATATCTCCCTGTGTGGAATGAATCTTGGTATTTAATTTTGAACAAGCCTAGAGAACATCCAGAGGGTTAACTAGGATTTGGAATTTCTGGATTTAGAGCCCTGTAGCCAAAGATATGATGTTGCAAAATTGGCTGAGTTACTGTCATTTGGTCAGAATTTTGTAACCAACTTAAAAAATCCATAACTTGGTCCATAGGTGGGCTATTGATGTAAAACAAAATTCCTTGGTTTTCTATAAGTTTCTACTTGATAATGGAGCAAAGAAAACAGGGGGCTATGTGGCTAGAATGATACAGTTTATTAGTGGAAGTTACAGGTGCAGGTGCAGTAGCTGGCCACTAGAACTTAATAAGATTGCCTAATGTATAGAAGCCAAAACTAAGACTTGTGCTAGTGTTTTCCTTCTTTGCTGCCATGGTGTGCATGAAATGTGAATATGTGTGTGATGGTTGGACCAATATGCATGTATTTACATTGTGCCTTAGAGGGCCACTTGGGTAGGCACACTAAGGTAGTGTTCTGATGGCTACAGAACATTACCAATCCTGGGAGTCTAAATGCATAGTTTTGGCACCACAACTGGACTACCCCGGAGTGGGTAACATTGGTTATCCTTCTCATCAATTACATCGGTTGTGTATTTTCAGCAAAAGGTTGTCATTATTACATCTCTTTGCTTACCTACCTCAGGCTATATATTCTCTCACCTGAAACAGAAGTTTCTCACTTCTTATTCTGCTCTTTGGTTTGTTTCTCGCACTTGCTAGTTCCTATTTTCTCCTTTATGGTGGTCTTTTGTGGCTGAGTGATTTTCGGCAATTGTACGCAATGGTGTATCGAAAGTGAATAGGTGGGTGTTCAATTGAAGTTGCTTTTTCCCTTTCCTCTTTTTCACTTTTCTTCTTCTGAAGTTAGAGGTTTAGGTTTCTAGGATGAAAGTTCAAAATGTTGAAGTTAGTACCACTAAGGAGAGTTAGAGCTTTCTCAATGCACACCTAAGTTATGCCACTTTGGAGAAAGCGAAGAAGCGGCATAAAAAATTCTTTCTTCCCCCCTTACGTTAAGACAAAAGCCCCCAAATGTGGTGAACCAAGCTACTGACCTCAGGAAAAAAAGGTAACTATTTTTAGGTCCCAACTAAAAGACGGTCTTTGGTATCCCCCTCTGAAAATGGTCACTGACTTCTATCAATTTCATGGCATTGTTATCAATCAACTACCCCTAAACTCTTACATCTACTTCAACATTTTCTGTGTATGTGTGGGGTTTTTAAGGTAGTCCCCCACTTCATCTTCTTCATGCAATACTATAAACTTCATCCTATTCAGACGGGGTTTATTTCCTATTGCCTCGAGGAACTTGAACTAAGAAGTATAAATTCACCTTTGCGACCAAGGATAATCGATGAGGTTGGTAGAAGAAGTACTTCTTTATGAAGGTACCAAAGGAGTGGAAGGAGCTACGGACAAAGTGGGCTTCTGGAACTTTAGCTGTCAATGCTATAGATCCATCAAAGCTTTTAACCAAAGAGCGAGAGTCTCAATTCAAGGAGTTTGATAACCACATCAGATAGCTGGCCGACTAGCCCGATCAGGTGTGTTCGTGTCCACCTTACCCATTTTCCATAAGATGGAACTTAATGACTGAAGAGGTCCTTGGGCAATTTGGTGTAGTCAAAGAACATCTTACCAACCTCGAAATGCCTAAGCTTAGCATGGATGGAAAGAAATCTTTAATAGTCATGCTTCTTTGGATGAAGCTTTCTTATGGAGCTCCTTTGAAGGGTAGTTTACTTTGGCTCATTGTTTATTGGATCTATTTGTACTTACACTGATGTTTTTTCATTTTTCAGATATGGGTGACAAGTTAGCCAACTTCTATAAAAGCCTCTTCCTCGGTCAAGCTGAGAACGAGGAACAAGCAAAAAATGAGGCTCCAAAAAATAAGAAGGGGAAACCTTTTGTAGAGCCACCTAAAAAGAAGGCTAAGGATGATAGCCAACAGGTTATCACTCGTAGGACCTTCAAATATGTGGTTGACACCACTCTCGGAACATTACACAACCAACCTCGGTAAAAGGCTCGCAACAAATTTCGGTTACCATCTCAGTTAACATCAAATTGTGTCATGGAACCACCCTTGGAATGTAGCATAGCCAACCTCAGAAAAGGTGCTTGCCACCACCTTTAGGTAACAGCTCAATTGACCTTGGAAAATGGCCTAGACTAGCTTTAGGTGACCGTCTTCAGGTTGTAAATCAACCATCCTTGAGCAATTAGGTAATATCGACTCAGAAAATTGTTCAACACCCTTAGGGATAAACATGGCATCTGAAGTGATCTAGGAACATACAAAGGCTCATAGAGGAAAATGGCAAAGGCTTAGCCCATAGGACCACTGACAGGAACCTCCCACAGGTCCTTAGCTAGACGTCTGAGTGTAACTATCTACAGATAGCTGGGCACACCTCTCCTCAAGGGACGGACCTAACGTATGCAGATCTAACTGACCACGGGTCTCAATTTGTTTGACTAAGGAAAAACAGCCCTCTTCCCAAAGCCTCCTATAAATACTTGAGAGGCCCATAGGTAATACACACAAGAGACTCATTTTCTGCTTTCTACTTTTAGCAATCTCTCCCTCATGCACTAACTTCGGCATCAGAGGTCCCTTCCCCAAAAAACACTCTAGGGACCCCCTTACCCTCGTACTTTAATGCTGCAAGCGCAATTCAGGTGAAGCACCTCCAGAGGCCAACATGTCCTACATCGAAGATGTCTTAGAGCATCATTTGGCACCATCTGTGGGAACCCATTCTCAAGTTTTCATCGTAGATACTCAGTGTTCCAAGGACAAGGGAGTTCCTAAGTCCCAGCTCGTGCTTGAGCCTCCGGTGACAAGCAACCAAGCACCCTAAAAGCATTCCCTACTTGAGGATGAATGTCCTTTGACAGTCACAATGGGTTTTTTGCCTGATTTACAGCACTCCATTGTGACCAAAATGAGACAGTAGCTCGACCTAAGATAGTCACAAGCACATTTGCATGCAAGGACACCTTCCTAAAGGCTCACTAGTATAAGCCACAATAATGAGTCATCAACGGAGGATCTACTAGCATGTGGGCAACATATGGCAAGGTCAAAATCAAAGAAACCAAGGGGTTCATGGCAACAGAGTCCTTTTTTCCACACCGTAGTTACTCACCCAAAAGAAGATGTCGCTCCCTTTTACAATGTCATTGTCGGCAATGAAAAGAAGGCTGCACTATTGTCCGTCCTAATGGAAAAGATCCTAGAGGTTTGATAAGTTAGAGAGATAGGTCTCTTGGAACCCCATCTGGTCAAGGTTATCTGCGACCTTCACCAAAGATGAGTCTTTATTCGTTCAGCTAATAATGGAAGCACCAATTCCTAGCGACTTTTGGGTACCTTTCTTGGAGACCTACGATGGGTGAAGTGACCCCAAAACTTACCTGACCAAGTATAAGAGGAGTGTGGTACTTCATGGAGCTAATAATGCCACCTCTACATGTGCTTTGAAGTGACCCTATCCGGACCAGCTATTGCATGGTACAACTCTTTGGTACCCAGGACCATTATGGGGTTCCAAGAGTTTTCCATCGCTTCTACCCAACAATTCATAAGAAGTAGGCCAACAGCGAAGGTGGTCATCCAAATTTTTGACATAGCTCAGAAGAATGGGGACACTATTCGGGACTATGTTGAAAGGTTCAACCAAGAGGCCTTCAGCATCCTTGACTTCCTCCTAGATATTTGAATCCTTGCAATGATTCAAGGACTTACAAGAAACTCTTAGCTTTTCTACAAGTTCTAGGAAGATCCCCCTGAAACACTAGTGGAATTCTATAGGAAAGCTGAACAACATATGACTACCGAAGAGTTAAGGATGGGGGCCTAGAAGACAGATCATCAACCATCCGAAGGTCAAAATCACCAACCTCGGTACCATGGTGATAAACCTCGGAAAACCAGAGGCAAATGGCCAATGTTGTTTACCCCTTTGAATACCATAGGGAAAAATATTCTGATGTCCTTGGAAAGGCAGGGAATGTCAATTCAACAATCAAAGTCCATGACTTCAGAAAATAAGGAAAACATGAAGAAGTACTATCAATTTCATCATGATCATGGCCATGACACTAAAGATTGTTTCCAGCTGAAGAAATACATTAAGTCCCTTGTCAAGCAAGGCCAACTTTGAAGGTATCTAAGAATACCCTCACTCAAGTCAAGGGACAAAAGAGAGGAAGACCAAAAGGGAAAGATGCGAAATATAATTCGAATAGACATCAGCTGAACTGAAGTCCCTAAAAACACCCACCACCTTTGGCTAGCATCATTTAGACAATCACTATTGGCATGCCCTCAGTTGAAAGAAAGTGGAAGGTGGGAGAGATAACAATGATGGAATTCGATAGTCTTGCAAACAAGCTCAGTCGAAGGGATAAATCACTGGTGAAGTTTACGCAGGATGATCCTCTTTTAATCAGGGCTCAGATCAAAAATTGGCATGTTAAGATAGTGCTCTTACATGAAGGTTCGAATGTAGATGTCTTCTTTGCCCATCTGTTACCAAGCTTATGTATTACCAAGAGTGAGCTCAAACTAATGACTTCACCCACATTTGTGGTTGGACCTACTCAACTCCTTGTGTTGGGATGGATTGACCTGGCACTAATGCTGAAGGGCACCTTGGTCAAAACAGGAAAAGAGCTCTTTACTACCACTATGACAAGGTTCAAAATCATAAATGTCCCATCATCTTATAACGCCATCCCCGGAAAATAAACATAGGGCAACCTTCACCTTGAAACTAACGTTAAATACTTGATAGTCACATTAGAGGTGAAAGAAAGAAATGCCAAAATATACCTTCACCAAGCTAAAGTTAGAAAGGTGTTTGTCAAGGCAAGGCAGAATCTCAACAAAGTTAATATGCAAAAATTCAGGGAAGGATGACATGTCTAACAAGGATAGGCTAGAAATGGAAAAATGTGATAAGGAAAAAAGTAGAAACTAAGGACTTTGAGCTTATCCCTGGCCGAACTACCTGAATGGGAAAACATCTGGCCGAGGAGGAAAAGAGCAAGCTTGTATCTTTGATATTAATGAATAAAGACCTATTCTCTTACTCCCCAAAGGCTATGCCTGGAACAAAACAGGACATCATCCCACACTGCCTAAAAGTAAGCCCAGAAGCTAAGCCTATTCGGCAAAAAAAATGAAGTATATCGTCACATAAAAATAACTTTGTCAAAAAGGAAATTCAACGACTCTTGGAAGATGGCATAAAAAGGGAAGTCAAATACCCTGACTGGCTAAGCAATGTCGTCGTTGCAACCAAGGAAGGGAGTGATAAGCTCCAAATGTGCATTAACTTTAAGAGTGTTAACGATGCTTGTCCTAAGGACTTTTACTGGCTACCTTCGATCAATTAATTGGTAAACTCCATAGCTAAACATGCATTGTTAAGCTTCCTTGACACGTTCAGTGGGTATCACCAAATTCAAATAAACTTTGGCCATGAGGAAAAAACTGCCTGCATAACAAATGTGGGAACATATTGTTATGTAAGAATGCCCTTTGGCCTGAAAAATTTAAGAGCTACATATCAAAAGCTGATGAACAAGGTGTTCAATTCCTAGATCGAGAGAAATATGGAAGTGTATGTCAATGATATGATAATTAAAAGCAAACTATCAAATGATCATATCACAGGCTTACGGAAGGCCTTTCAACAGCTCTGAACATACAGAATTTACTTCAACCTTGAAAAATGCATGTTTGGAGGAGTAACTGGTATGTTCCTTGGCTTCATGGTCTTAGAAGGAGGCATAGATGCTAACCCATAAAAACGTAAGACTTTACTTGGAGCCTAAACTCTCACAACCATAAACGATATACAAACGCTTACTGGAAGGATAACGGCACTTAGCAGGTTCATATTCAGATATAGGGATAGGTGCCGACCTTTCTTCAAGGTACTGACCAAAGCTTCCAAAAATGATGTCGGTAAATTTTTTGAAAAGCACCTTTGGATAAAAGAATGCCAAAAAGCTTGGGATGAAGTAAAGGATTACCTATCTTGCTTACCAACACATTGGCAACCTAGACAAAGACAACCTCTCATACTTTACCTTGGTGTCAGTGAAAAGGTTGTGAGTTCAGTGCTTGTTAGGGAGAAAGTAAGAATGCAGTGGCTAGTATATTATGTTAGCAAGTTCGTGCATGGTGCCAAAGTAAGATATCCAATATTGCAAAAAGTGATCTATGCCTTAGCCATGGCCAGTAGGAGACTTTGACCTTACTTCCTGATAGCCAAAGGCTATTGCCTCCTCGGTAGTAACTCCCTGCCAGAATATTGGCCGAGGAGTCTGACGTCACCCAAGAGAGGATCTTTTTACAGACCTCGGAAGGTGCGAAGTCAAACACTATGAGCTCGAGACTTCGGTTAGCTCGTCAGGAATTCCGAGGACAACACCGTCTCCATCGAGGGGCCAAACTGACTGCCTCCGGGTAAGAGAGCCATCTCTCTGAAGCAAGGGAGAATCTCCCCGAAGGCAGAGGCCCCGAAGAGGATCTTCCCCGAACAAGAAACACCTGAGCAAGGGTATCCCCTAACTATGGGTGTGAGTCCCGAAGAAGGTGTTCATCAAGGGAACTCCCAGAACTATGGGATAGATCCTGAAGGAGGTGCTCGCACCAAAGGACGGATAGAATCCGAAGAGGGTGCACGCACCGAAGGGCAACCTCGCCCAGGGGACCTCAGGAGTACGGTATGAGCATTTAAGGAGCCTCTGACATGTCGCCCACAAGCCCTACACGTCACATCTGAAGGGCGAACTGACATGCCGCAGCCGCCCCCGTCCTGACACAACCCGTCCGGGTCCAGGGCTAAAGGAGGCTGCAAACGGCTGCCTGTCCCCTAGGTCCAAAACTACAGATCAAATTCGACCGAACACGTGTCATGATCTGAACGGACCAGCTACTCCTATAAATACTAGGAAATGGGATTGGGCAAAGGATGGGCATTTTCCTCCCTCTGAGAAAACACAAAACAGGCAAGACACTTGATCCTTTAGTGTTCTTCCTCCACTTTCACTCAGAAAATTGACTTGGGCGTCGGAGGGTCCTCCCCGGAAAAGCAAACCAGGGACCTCCTAACCTCTTCTTTGAGCTTTTCAGGCACGCTCAGCTGGGAAACCAGAGCTCCAGGCGCTTGCCTCCTCAGGAAGTCTCTCCGTCTGTCAGCATGACAGCAAACGAAGATGACTTGGGGCATCATTTGGCGCCGTCTGTGGGAAACTACTCCCAGGTAGCTGTTGTCGAAACTCGGCGTTCGAAGGACAAAGGACTCCCGAAGTCCCCATCCGCGCCTGAAAACCAACCAGCTACCGAACAAAGTCCCCCAGAGATTTCCTTGCCTGAAGAGGAACGCCCTATTGTCATCACCATGGGTTTTTTACGAGACTTTCAGAGGTCCGTTGTGGCTGAAATGACACAACAGATAGACCGAAGGTGGCCGCAACCAGCCCAGGCGCAAAAACCCACTTCGCCAGCACGACCTCGGGAGAAAAGCCCAAGGGCAACCCATCATAGCTCGGGAAGTGGGGAGCCGCGGGAAGAGTCCTCGACAGATAACTTGCCCCTCGGGGCACGGCTGGCGGAAAGAGCAAGGTCTGAACGACCTGAAGTCCCGTCCAGAAGAAGTTTTTCGCCAGAGGCAAAGTTCCCCTCACCCCGGTACTGAAGCCGCTCCCCGAAGAGACAGCAACAATCCTCCTACCAAAAAACCTCTAAGCACCAAGAAGAGGAGCCCAGTGCTACACTCCTCCTGGAGAAAGTCTTGGCAAGACTGGAGAGAGTGGAATAGCAGGTGGCACGCAAGCCTGTTTGGGCCAGGCTAACTAAACCGTCTCTGGAGATGAAACTCCTTTCGCCCGAACAGTGGTCGAGGCGGTCATGCCAAGTGATTTCAGGCTACCTCGGCTAGAGACCTATGAGGGTCGGACTGATCCCCAGGCCCACCTAACAAAGTACAAATGCAGCATGGTGCTACACGGGGCTGATGATGCTACACTATGCAAGTGCTTCGAAGTCACCCTCGCAGGACCAGCAACTGCCTGGTACAATTCCCTGCCTCCCGGAGACATCAGGGGGTTCCAGGAGCTGTCCACAGCATTCACCCAACAGTTCATTGGGAGCAAGCCGACGGCGAAGATGCCCGTCCAGATGTTCGACATAGCACAAAGAAACGGGGAGACCATCCGTGACTATGTCGAGAGGTTCAACAGAGAGGCCCTCAGTGTTCTGGACTTTCATCCCGAAATCCGCATCCTCGCCATGATAAGGGGCCTCCGGAGGGATTCGCACTTGTTTTATGAATTCTCCAAAGATCCCCCGGACACGCTGGGAGAATTCTACCAAAGGGCTGAACAACATATGACAGCCGAAGAGCTGAGAATGACGGGACCAAAGGCTGACCATATTCACGCTCGTGGCGAAGGGTCCAGCCAGCAAGCCCGGGGTCCAACAGAGCAGTTAGGCCAACCTCGGAGAGCACGAGTAGGAGGAAGGAAGCCCCAAAACTTTACACCTCTGAGCACCACGAGGGCTAACGTCCTCATGGCGTTGGAAAAACAGGGGGCTCAAATCCAACGACCGAGGGGCATGACTGCTGACAACAGAAGGAACATGAAGAAGTTCTGTCAGTTCCACCGTGATCACGGTCATGACACCGAAGACTGCTTTCAGCTGAAAAAGTACATCAAATCACTGATAAAACAGGGCCAGCTTCGGCGTTATTTGAGAATGCCTTCCTCGAAGGGGAAAAAGGAGGAAGAAGGAAAGCCCGATGATGAGGATTACGATTCAGACAGGCGAAGGAACCGAAGTCCGAGAAGGCGTCCTCCACCTTCGGCAGGAGTAATACAGACGATCACAACCAGACTTCCTTCCTCAGAAAGAAAAAGAAGGGCCAGAGAGATAGCGGTGATGGAATATCAGAGCCCAACGAAAAAATTGGCCCGCGAGGATGGCTCCACCATCGTATTTCCCCATGACGATCCATTGCTGATAATGGCGAGGATTGGAAACTGGGACGTCAAGAGGGTACTGCTGGACGATGGGTCAAACGCAGACGTCATGTTCTCACATTTGCTGCCAAGCTTGGGCGTATCCAGGAGTGACCTCAAGGCTGTTACTTCACCCACGTTCGGCGTAGGACCATCTGAGCTACCTGTCCTCGGGTGGATCGACCTCCCCTTGATGATGAAAGGAACTTCGGAGAAAGGAACTCCTGAGTTGTTCGCCTCTACCATGTCAAGATTCATAGTCATGGACGTCCCTTCGTCATACAACGCCATCCTCGGCAGACAGACACAGGGAAATTTGCACATTCGCCCTGATGTAAAGTACTTGACCGTCACCTTTGCAACCAAAGGAGGAGACGCAAAGATCTTCATTGATCAAGGCAAGGTGAGAAAGGTGTTCGTTAGAGCACGAAAGGCTCCAGCAAGCAACTTAGCACTTGCTGTAGAAGCAAAAGAGCTGGAAAGGGGCGAGGCAGAAGATCCCACAAAAGCGGAAACAGAAGAAGTAGAGCTTGTCCCAGGCCATAATACCCGAATAGGTAAAAGCATGGCCGAAGGAGACAAGGAAAAACTTGTATCTTTTCTGCTTGCAAATAAAGATCTGTTGGCCTACTCGCCGAAGGACATGCCAGGGGTAAACCTTGCGTAATCCAGCATAGCCTCAAAGCGAGTCCGGAAGTAAAACCTGTCCGGCAAAAGAAACGGAGCATCTCGGCTCACAAAAATGACTTCGTCAAGACTGAAGTCCAGCGTCTAATAGACGCTAGCGTTATCCGGGAGGTAAACTACCCCGAATGGCTAAGCAACGTGGTAATTGCCACAAAAGAAGGAAGTAGTAAGCTCCGGATGTGCATCGACTTCAGAAATTTGAACGATGCTTCCCGAAAGATTCATATCCTCTTCCGCCGATAGACCAACTGGTAGACTCAACTACCGAGTACGGGCTCCTAAGTTTCCTGGACGCTTTCAGTGGGTATCATCAGATAAGGATGAACCCCGAAGATGAAGAGAAGACTGCCTTCATCACTGAGGGAGGAACATATTGCTATATCAGGATGCCCTTCGGACTCAAAAATGCAGGAGCCACCTACCAGAGGCTGATGAACAAAGTCTTCAAAGACCAAATGGGGAGGAACATGGAGGTGTATGTTGATGATATGATAGTCAAAAGCAAACTGCCTGGCTACCACGTTGAAGATTTAGAGGAAACCTTCCAAAAACTCAGAGCCTTCGGGATCCGCCTTAATCCGGAGAAATGCATCTTCGGGGTGACCTCGGGAAAGTTCCTTGGGTACATGGTATCCGAAAGAGGCATCGATGCTAACCCCGAGAAGATTAAGGCTCTGCTCGAATTCCGAACTCCTGCCACGGTCAAAGACGTGCAAAGACTCACCGGAAGAATAACCTCTCTGAGCAGCTTTATTTCCAGGTACGGAGATAGGTGTCGACCCTTCTTCAAAGTGCTCACAAAGGCAGCAAAGATGGAAGGCGACCTCGGAAGGAATGGTCATCCTTGGGATGAAGATTGCCAAAAAGCCTGGGAAGAACTCAAAGTCTACTTGGCCGGCCTGCCGACTCTGCGGCAACCTCGGGAGGGAGAGCCCTCGTATTATACCTCGCCGTCACAGAAAAAGCTGTGAGCTTGGTCCTCATGAAAGAAGAAGGGCCAAAGCAATGGCCGGTCTACTATGTCAGCAAGTCCCTGCATGGCACCGAAGTTAGGTACCCTTTGCTTCAAAAAGCTATATACGCCTTAGTGCTTGCAGGGAGAAGGCTGCGGCCATACTTTCAGGCTCACCCCATTATCGTCCGAAGTACCCTGCCTCTACGGGATGTTATGAGGAAAGTTGATCACTCGGGAAGGCTTTCCAAGTGGTGTATAGAGCTTGGCGAACACGACATCACGTATGAACCCCGGAAAGCTATAAAAGCTCAAGCTTTGGCAGACTTCATCACCGAAGTACCAAACATCGAGGAGGGACATTCGTTCTCTGGCGAAGATGAGCCAGAATGGACGTTATATGTTGACGGGGCCTCAGGATCCGAACACCAGGGAGCTGGAGTGATTATCAGAGGCCCCGAAGGCCTAGAAGTAATGAAGGCCATCAAGTTCAGTTTCAACGCCACCAACAATATGGACGAGTATGAGGCCCTCATAGCAGGATTACGCCTGGCCAGAAAGATTGGCGTGAGAAACCTGAAAGCCCACAGTGACTCCCAGCTGGTGGTCCGGCAAATGGCAGGGGACTATGGCGCGAAAGACCCGACCTTGGCGAAATACCATGAGTTGGTAACAAAGCTTATTCAGGAGTTCGATGTCGTGAAAATCGAGAACGTACCCCGACGAGAAAATGCTGAGGCAGACTGTTTGGCGAAGTCCAAAACTTGCACCGAAGTGCTAAGCCACCCCAGCATCGCGGTGTTAAGCATAGCGACCTCGGGGAAAGGATGGAAAGAACCAATCAAAACGTATCTCACAACCAACACACTCCCCGAAGACCCCAGCGAAGCCGCAAAAGTGCGAAGGCGCTCCGGACGTTTCTTCCTAATTGGAGAAGAACTATATCGGCAGGGATATGCAAATCCACTACAGAGGTGCGTTAGTGAAGAGGATACTGAAATGATCCTTGAAGAAGTTCACGAAGGTGCCTGTGGTTCGCACATCGGAACCGACGCCCTGGCAGCAGTGATACTTCGCCAAGGATACTTCTGGCCTACCCTGAGAAAGGACGCGAAGCAGTTCGTCCGGAAATGTGGTAGTTGCCAGAGACATGCGAACATCCAAAGAACACCCTCGGAGTTCGTGACTTCGGCAGACTATCCTTGGCCCTTCGCAGTTTGGGGCATAGATCTCATTGGGCCACTCCCAACGGCGCCTGGAGGCGTAAAGTTCTGCGTAGTAGCAGTTGACTATTTCTCTAAGTGGGTTGAGGCAGAACCTCTGACAACTATCTCGGCAAAAGAAGTACAGAAGTTCGTATGGAAAAACATCGTATGCAGATTTGGCATACCGAGGGTGCTCGTAGCGGACAATGGATCCCAGTTCATAGACAAAGGATTCCAAGAGTTCATTGGCGACCTCAGGACAAAAATGCACTTCGCCCCAGTAGCTCACCCCCAAAGTAATGGGCAGGTAGAAGTATCTAACAGGACCATAAAAGATGGTCTGAAAAAGAGATTGCGAGAAGCAAAAGGGAAATGGCCAGGAGAACTCCAAAGCGTGTTATGGAGTTACCGAACAACACCCCGAAGAGCCACAGGGGAAACGCCCTTTTCACTCGTCTTCGGTACAGAGGCCATCATCCCTGTCGAGGTAGTACAACCGTCAATACGAGTCCAACTGTTCGATGAAAAAGGAAATGACCTCGGCCTGAGAACCAAGCTCGACCTCGTCAGCGAACACAGAGAAGTAGCTGAGCTGAGAAGAAAAGCTTTCCAACAAAGAGTGGCAGCAGCCATAAACTTACGCGCCAGGCCAAAGGGAATAAAGAAGGGAGATCTCGTTCTCCGAAAGGCTGAATTCGCACCCCGAAAGCCGTCCCACGGGGTACTTCGTGCAAATTGGGAAGGACCGTACCTGGTACTTGCCGAAGTACGAAAAGGAGTTTATAAGCTCGGTGATGCCGAAGGCATAGAATTAAAAAACACTTGGCACTCAGAGGCCTTGAAAAAATTCTATGCCTAAAAAGTTTGGTGGGAAAGTTGTATTGCACAAGTTGGACAAATTTGTCTAAGTAAAAAGTTCTGAAGAAGTACGAAACAAGAGTCTCACGAAAGCAATAGCCGAGGAAAGCAAGAGTATGGTTTTCCGAAGTCCCTTGAGCGAATATGTTCGGGACAAAGGAAAGCAAGAGTATGGTTTTCCGAAGTCCCTTGAGCGAATATGTTCGGGACAAAGGAAAGCAAGAGTATGGCTTTCCGAAGGCCCTTGAGCGAATATGTTCGGGACAAAGGATAGCAAAAGTATGGTTTTCCGAAGTCCCTTGAGCGAATATGTTCGGGACAAAGGAAAGCAAGAATATGGTTCTCCGAGGTCTCTTGAGCGAATTATGTTCGGGACAAAGGGAAACAAAGGGATCTGGCAAAAAATACTTAGCCAAATTTTTATCTATTGAGCCAAAGAGTGCTTACAGAGAAGAAAAGTTGCTGAAAGACTACAAAAAAGAAGAAGAAAATGAAGACAAAAGGCCCTAGTATAAACTAAGGAACCTCGGCGTCTTGAGAACTGCCAGCCTCTGTGCTTTTGTCAGCAGCCTTCAGCGCCGAGAAAGAAGGAGGCAGTTTCAAGTGCTCGATCTTGGACCAAGTCCACCGAGGCTCCTTCGGGATGTTCATGCCTTCGAGGAAGGAGAGGTCGAAATCTGGGAACTTCTGCAGAATTTGGTGCCGAGCAAGACAGAAGCCGTCTTGAAAGCCCAACTTCGTCATATCGTCGGACTCCCGCTTCTTGACCGCCAAATCTGCATAGTCCTTCTCCAGATCCGCGTAATCCTTCTCCAGATCCCTATGCTTTTTCTTCAATGCCTTCATCTTCTTCTTCTCTTCTGAAGGCTTCTTCAGAGATGCGACCTCGGCTTCGAGCTGGGCCTTTTCCTCAAGCGTCTTCGCAAGGATTGCGTCACTTTCTGACTTATCCTTTTGAATCGCTTCTACGGTCGAAGTCAGCTCCGCCACCCGAGAGCCGAGGTCGGAAAGTTTCTAGGAGGAGCCTTTCTCAAGTTCCTCTTTCTCTTTTATGAACCCCTCCCGAAGTTCAGCAATTTCCTTCTCCGAAGACTGCTTTAGCTGGGCATTGTCGGCAGCCAACGCCGAACACTGGGCCTTTGTCTTGGTGTAAAGGTCCCAGAGTGACGCCCTCCGTTCTGTCTCTCGTGCTACCCGAACACGGAGCAACCCGGCATACACCATCAGCTGCAAAAAAGGCAAAACAAAGGGAAAATGATGCTAAGTAAAAAGCAAAGGCGAAATCAGCACTAAGGAAACAGAGAAGCATACCTGGGCGGCATGTTCAGTGAGTTTGGCGGCCAAAGAGATGTCGCCAGGGTAAGCCTCCGTAAGGGCCTTGTATGAGGCCTCAGTAAAAACCCCTTTGCACATCTGCCTGGCCATTTCGGGACAGTCCTCGGAGTACATATTCATGTCCTCCGTGAACGTCCAGAAGGGCTCCTTCGGAACTTTCCCTGCCGGGACTTGGGCATCCCGAAGGGCCCTCTTGCGGGCGTGTTCGGCAACCCAGTCAGGAGCGGCCACCTCCACTGCACAACAAGGCAGGAAAATTGGTTAAGGCCAGAAAAGTCTTAAGGATTTACAAGAGAAAAAAGGTTCTTCGACAAAATACAAACCTGCTGAAACCTCGGTAACGTCATCGTCAAGAATCGACGTCACCTCAGTAGAGACCCCCTTGCCTCTTATTCGGCGCCGTTCCTCGGCAGAAGGGGTCTCCTCCCCATCGCCCTCCAGAAGAGCATGCAAAGGCGTGGGGCTTTGAGGAAGGACGTCGGAAGAAGGGACGTCGGCAGAAGGTACCTCGGGCAAAAGGGCAGCAGGGTCTTCGGGCTCCTCGCCTACCTCCTCCGGAATTTGCAGAAGAGAGGAAGGAGCAGCTTTCTTTGCCCGTTTGGAAGGAGGGCCGCCCGAAGTCTTCTTCCGCCTCCGAGAGGCGGCCTTCTTTGTCTGTTCGCCCCTCTAGGCCTGCCCGGTAAAAAGAGCCTTGTAAAAGGCAGCCGCGTCGTCGCCCATCTCTGAAAAGAGAAAAAAGAAGATCAGTGTAAGTCCAAGATGAAGTTATGAAGAAAAAAATGAGAAAGTAACTTACTCTCGTAAAAAGACTCATAAGTCTCCTTCCTCCGAAGGAGTTTCACGAGCCAGGAGTCCTTCCCCGAAGAAGCCGGTTTCGGCATATTGAGGTCTGTCACGTGCTCCTTTACCACCTTAAGTTCCCGAAGGACCTCTTCGGTCATGAGCCTCCAGTTGATCGGAAAGGGGTAAAGGGCACGAGGAGAGACCTCGGCAGCCCAGTCAGAGACGGCCCGGATGCGCCTGTCGAAGTCCTCAAAGATAGG
Source organism: Aquilaria yunnanensis (assembly GCA_039654915.1). NCBI lineage: Eukaryota > Viridiplantae > Streptophyta > Magnoliopsida > Malvales > Thymelaeaceae > Aquilaria > Aquilaria yunnanensis. The sequence goes on from CM077595.1 coordinate 49,080,475, forward strand.
TGCTACGTCGGCGTCTAGCAGTATCTTCGGGTCAACAACATCCATCTTGAGCCTCCCCTGAGCCCACTTGGTCGGGATGTGCGACCAAGCCTCCGACTTCTTCAGGAAAAAGAATTTTTGTTGCCACCCTCGCCAGCTGTCTTTGGTGGCGAAGGTGAACGTATACTTTTTGCTCCCGGATCCCCGAGGCAGCATGAAGTAGAAGCCACCCTTTGGGACCACGAAAAGCTTGTAGTACTGAAGAAAAACTACAGAGTGAGGTTTTATTTTGAAAACGCCGCACATACAGAGGAAGGCGTTGAAATAGCAGTACGAGTTCGGTGGGAGTTGGTTAACGGCAATGCCATGGAAGTTGCAGAACGCGCTAACCATCTCTGGGGGGGGATACCGAAGTCCGGCCTTCAGTTGGGCTCGGAAAACTGTGATTTCATCACTTCGGTTGGAGAAAGCAAATTGGCCAGGACGGGGCAACCTAGTCACAGAGTAAGAGGGTAAGAAAAACTTTTTCTTCCACTTCGCTATCTTTGCCGGAGTAGTGCAGCAGGGGTGAGAAAGAAGAGGTTGCCAACTCTCGGGAACAGGCATGATGAAAACGAGTTTGGGAAAAACAAGGAAGAATCCTTGAAAAAAAAGCAGAAGGACTAAAACCCACCAAAGGTCTTGCCAGAATCTGGATTCCTGGAAGCCGTCGTGAAAAGTGGTCGGAAAAACGCCTGAAAAAGGAGAACCGCCGCGGAAAATCGGGAGAGAATTAGAAGGCAAAAGAAAGAAAAAGCAGAAGAAGAAAGAGGGTCATGACAGGACTGATATATATAGGCCGAGAAGGCCAGGAGAACCGTCGTCATTAGTACCCCTCGGAAGGCGAAGCGTCGCCATAACTGCTATGGGCGCCTGAAAAGTCGCGCCAGCCGTACTTAGTGCATTCTTACCCAATAAAAGTGTGCCATGTGTCGGTCATCACGCAGCAAATGTGCCACGTGTCGTCCATCACGACGAGCACGCCCTCTGACACCGTTTGATCTAGAGGCGCCGCCCTAAACTGACTCTGCTGGATACAGGACGCGATGCATGAGCGGACCTATAAAGGCAAAAAAGTAGGTTACCTCGAAGACACCAAAAGACAGCCTGTGACTTCGGGCAAAACGTCTATCTTCGGTACAAGGTTATCCTATTTCCCCTTGCCACAAGGACACCAAGAGACAGCCTGTGACTTCGGACAGAAGGTGTATCTTCGGCACAGGGACAGCCTATCTTCTCGCGCCTCGAGGACGCAAAAATGCTGCCCATCGGTACAAGCAGAAGAAGGCGTCTTCGGCACAGACATCACAACCACAGGACCCGAAAACCGATGAACCGAAGTTTCTCACTTCGGCTTTTCGGAGGGGGGCCTGTGATAGCCAAAGGCTATTGCCTCCTCGGTAGTAACTCCCTGCCAGAATATTGGCCGAGGAGTCTGACGTCACCCAAGAGAGGATCTTTTTACGGACCTCGGAAGGTGCGAAGTCAAACACTATGAGCTCGAGACTTCGGTTAGCTCGTCAGGAATTCCGAGGACAACACCGTCTCCATCGAGGGGCCAAACTGACTGCCTCCGAGTAAGAGAGCCATCTCTCTGAAGCAAGGGAGAATCTCCCCGAAGGCAGAGGCCCCGAAGAGGATCTTCCCCGAACAAGAAACACCTGAGCAAGGGTATCCCCTAACTATGGGTGTGAGTCCCGAAGAAGGTGTTCATCAAGGGAACTCCCAGAACTATGGGATAGATCCCGAAGGAGGTGCTCGCACCAAAGGACGGATAGAATCCGAAGAGGGTGCACGCACCGAAGGGCAACCTCGCCTAGGGGACCTCGGGAGTACGGTATGAGCATTTAAGGAGCCTCTGACATGTCGCCCACAAGCCCTACACGTCACATCTGAAGGGCGAACTGACACGCCGCAGCCGCCCCCGTCCTGACACAACCCGTCCGGGTCCAGGGCTAAAGGAGGCTGCAAACGGCTGCCTGTCCCCTAGGTCCAAAACTACAGATCAAATCCGACCGAACACGTGTCATGATCTGAACGGACCAGCTACTCCTATAAATACTAGGAAATGGGATTGGGCAAAGGATGGGCATTTTCCTCCCTCTGAGAAAACACAAAACAGGCAAGACACTTGATCCCTTAGTGTTCTTCCTCCACTTTCACTCAGAAAACTGACTTGGGCGTCGGAGGGTCCTCCCCGGAAAAGCAAACCGAGGACCTCCTAACCTCTTCTTTGAGCTTTTCAGGCACGCTCAGCTGGGAAACCAGAGCTCCAGGCGCTTGCCTCCTCAGGAAGTCTCTCCGCCTGTCAGCATGACAGCAAACGAAGATGCCTTGGGGCATCACTTCCAAGGACACTCCATTACGGTGCGAAGTAATCTACCTCTTAAGGATGTCATAAAGAAGGTGGATCATTCGGACCAATTTTCAACGTGGTGTATTGAGCCTGTTGAGTACGACATCATATATGAACCGAGGAAAGTAATAAAAGCTCAATCTTTAGCAGATTTTATAGCTAAATTTCCAGAAACTAAGGATGCCTTGAGGAACCTTGGAGATGACAAACTCAAATGGGTGCTCTTCATAGATGGTGCTTTAGGTTCAGAACACCAGGGTGATGGTATAATACTCTGAGGACCCGAAGGAATGGAGGCATCAAAGTTAATCAAATTAGGATTTCATGTCACTCATAATATTTCCAAATATGAAGCTTTCACAGCAGGCCTACGATTGGCAAAAAGAGTCGGTGTAAAAAATATGAAGGCTTACAGGGACTCGTAACTATTTGTTAGGTAAATGATGGGGGAATATAGAGCCAAAGACCTAAAATTGGCAAAATATCACGGCCTCATCAGTGAACAAATCCAAGAATTTTACAAGATACTGATAGGAAAGGTACCTAAAAAAAGAACATGGAAGCAGATGCATTGTCCAAGTCAAAACAATCTTCCAAAGTGCTTAATTGCTGGAGCATAGCCATAATGGCAGTCTTGACCACAGTAAATGGATAGAAGGAACAAATAAAGGAATATTTGACAAATTCCTTATTACCTGAAGATCCCTAGGAAGTGGTGAAGGCTTGAAGGTGGTGGAGAAGATATTTTCTAAATAAAGAAGAGTTGTATAGGCAAAGCTACTCCAACTACATACATAGATGCATTGGTGAAGAGGATGCCAAAGAAGTATTGAAGGAAGTCCATAAGGGGATATGTGGATCCCATATCGAGATGGATGCCCTCTCCATAATCCTACTTTGGCAAGGATATTTTTGGTCAACCAAAAGGAAGGATGCTCCGCAATTCATCAAAAGGTGCCCCAAGTGCCAATGACATTCGCCCATTCAAAGAGCACCTTTGAAAGTGATAACTTTGACAAACTACGCATACCCCTTCACCATATGGGGAATTAACCTCATTGGCCCTATATAGCTCTTGGAGGTGTCAAGTTCTGCATCATTGTAGTAGACTGCTTCACAAAGTGGATCAAAACAGAACTTTTAGCAACAATTTCAGCCAAAGGCATTCAGAAGTTTGTTTGGAAAAGTATCATATGTAGATTTGGTTGTCTGAGGCTGATGGTAGCAGACAATGGTTCCTAGTTCATTGACAAAGGTTTCCAGGAATTCACCACGAACCACAGAATAAGACTGTACTTCACCCTAGTTGCCCATCCTCAAAGCAATAGACAAGTTAAAGTGAGCAACAGGAGCGTGAAAGATGGTCTGAAGAAAAGGCTGAATGAAGCCAAGGGAAAATGCCCTGGTAAACTACCCAGTGTACTATAGAGTTACCGAACAACCCCTAAGAAAGCTACTGGGGTATCTCCTTTTTCATTCATTTTTGAAGTAGAGGCTCTGATCCCTCTTAAAGTTATAAAGCCTTCCATAAGAATACAAGTATTTGACGAAGAAGGAAAAAACCTTGGCTTAAGAGACAAACTTTCCATGATTGACGAGCATAGGGAGATGGCCAAACTTAGTGATGGCCTGGGGCCTCATCGTTGTGAGTCATGATGACTGTTGAAGAGACTTCTAGGAGGAAGAACGCCTGGAAGGTGGATCGCCCCAAGGAGAGTACCTGAAAAGCTGGTAAACAGGGTTAGGAGGCCCCCGGAGTGTTTTTCCGGGGGGGAGCCTCCGACGCCCAAGTTAGTGGTGGCCGGAAAAAGGAGAAAGTCACTAGCTCAAAGAGAAAGGCAGAAAAGTCTCGCCTGGTATTTTCTCAGAGTGTGGGAGCCGTATCTCCGGCCAACCAACCTCCTGTCAAGTATTTATTTCCTGTATATATAGGAATACCTAGCCCGTTCAGATCATGACACGTGTGCGGTCGGATGCTCCTGAACTTCTGGGTGTAGGGGACAGATAGTTGGTAACCAGATGGCCTCGAGCCTTGTGCTGAGACGGGCCATGATGTGATTCTGATGGCGTCTGCGCGTCAGGGCGGCTTTTTACGTCTGTGGTGGGACGTGTCAGAGGCTTCCTTAAATGCTTCCTTAAATGCTCCTGCCGTACTCCTGAGGTCCCTGGGCGAGCTCGTCCTCTAGTTCGGACAGAGCCTCTTCGGGAAGCATACCCTCAGTTCGGGGGTTCCCAGTTCCAGGGGGTTCCGCCTTCGGGGATATCATGTTCGGGCAGCAATGTCTGGTGCCACTTTTCCGAAGGCGCACTGTTCACAACCTTGGGGGGCGAATAGAGTCCTCAAGTTTTACTGGCGTGCCAAGGCTCGGAGCTCTCCAGCTATCTCCCGAGGTGCATGATTCCACCTGTTCCCGGGAAGCGCCAGTTCTTCTGGCCATTGTTGTGGCAGGGTGTTCGGCCAGATTGAGGCGATAACCTTTGGCTATCACATGCCCCCCTCTGGAAAGCCGAAGTGAAGACTTCGGTTTGCATCTCTTTCCGAGGTTGTCGTTGGGAGTCTTGTTGGGAAGCATAACCTGTTCCGAGGTCGCACCTTTTGCCCGAGGGTCTGGGCTGTTCGGCCTTGGCCTATTCTTTGGTGTCTCCAAGGCAAAGCCTGTACCGAAGATACACCTCTTGCCCAAAAGTCATGGGCTGTTCAGCCATAGCCTGTCTCTTGGTGTCCTCGAGGTGGCCTGCTTTTTATTTCTGCAGGTCTGATGGCCAAGCGCGTCAGACTGAGCGGCGCGTCTCCACTTTTCAGGGATGTCAAACGACGTGTCCCAATCAGGAGGTGTGTCCCGGTTTTCCAGGGACATTTGGGGAGGCACGTCCCCTATTTCTGCGCAGCGGTTGACACGCGGCTTCTTGCCATTGGAGGAGAGGCGCGTCATTTACAGAGGGCGCACCTTTTCGGGTGCAGCGGGCAGTTACGGCGATGGTTCGCCTCCAATGGGTACTTATGATCTCTTTTCGGCTACCCACCTTTGGCCTATAAATAGCCCATTCCATCATAAGTCCCACTTACTGTTTTTCTGCTCTCTCTCTGCTTTGCCCTCTGTTCTTGCGTTTTATCTTGCTTTCTGTGGCGGAGCTTCTTTAATCAGAGCTTTTCCTACCAACTTGCACGACGGCATCCTCAGGCAAATCTTTTGGTGGGTTTTGATTTCCAGAGTACTCTGATTTCTCTGTTTTTCTGAGTTTTTCTGGAAAACTGTTGTTTTTTTCCAAACTCGTCTTCTGAGTTTTTTCTGGAAACTATTTTCTTTTCCATCTCAAACTCTTTTTCATGTCTACGATGCCTGTTCCCGAGAGCTGGAAACCTCTTCTGGCCCATCCTTGCTGTACCACCCCCGAAAAACTAGAGAGGTGGAAGAAAAAATTCTTTCTTCCCTCTTATGCTGTGACCAGGCTGCCTCGTTCTAGCCATTTTGCTTTTTCAAACCGCGGCGACGAGGTTACCGTCTTCCGAGCCCAACTGAAGGCCGGACTTCGGTATCCTCCCCCGAAGGTGGTTTGCGAGTTCTGCCAATTCCATGGCATTGCTGTGAACCAACTTCCCCCGAACGCGTACTGCTATTTTAACGCCTACCTCTGCATGTGTGGCGTGTTCGGGATAGAGCCCCACTTCATCATTTTCATGCAGTACTACAAGCTCTACGTGGTCCCGAAGGGTGGCTTCTATTTCCTGCTGCCTCGGGGATCCGGGAGCAAAAAATTCACCTTCACCTTCGACACGAAGGATAGCTGGCGGGGGTGGCAGCCTAAGTTCTTTTTCCTGAAGGTGGATAAGAACTGGTCTGATGTCCCGACCAGATGGGCTCAGGGAGTGCTGAACGCAGACGTCGTTGATCCGAGGATGCTGCTGACCCCACCGTTGGCTTCCATGTTCGCGGATTTCGACGCCCGCATTCGGGCAGTCGCTGACTGGGTTCCCGAGGTCTCTCCTCGTGCTCTTTACCCCTTTCCTATCAACTGGAGGTTGATGACCGAAGAAGTCCTTCGGGAGCTGAAAGTGGTTAAGGAGCACGAGACTGACCTCAATATGCCCGCTCCCGCCATCGCCGGGAAGGACTCCTGGCTGGTCAAGCTCCTTAAGGGGGAGACTTCTTTCGAATCTTTTGCCGAAAGTGAGTAATCTTCCACCCCTTTATATTTTTTCCTTGGACTTACGCTGATATTTCTTCTCTTTTTCAGAGATGGGCGATGGGCCTGCCGCCTATTACAAGGCCCTCTTTTCTGGCCAAGTGGAGAAGGGGGAGCAGACAAAGAAGGCGGCTTCCCGAAGAAGGAAGTCGACAGGTACGGGGCCCTCGGCGAAGCGAGCTAGGAAGGCTGTCCAGCCTCCTCAGCCAGAGCTTTCGGAAGAAGAAGCTGGCGAAGAGGCTGGTCTTGTTGAAATTTCACCGGCCGAGGTCCCCGCTACTTCCGCCGAGGTGCCTCCTCCCGACCTCGAGGCCCCCAGAAACACTGTAGTGGTAGAAGTACCTACTGTCGAGGAGCGGTATCGGCAGAAGGGTAAGGGTCTTTCTACCGAGGGGCCCGAGGTTCCCGAGGACACTATCTCCGAGGTTCCTCCAGGTATGCCTTCAGGCGAAGTTCAGCTCCTTTGCTTTTCGCAAATTTTTCTTCTACTCCTAACTTCCTTCTTACTTTCAGAGGAGCCCCTTGCTGCTGGCTGGAGGGCCATTCATGAGAGGAAACGGGCCCTTCGCGATGCCACAATCCCTGAGGGGAAGATCCCCTTGGAGCCCTTTTGGACAATCACGGAGGATATGAATTTGTTCTCCGACGATTGTCCAAAAATGACAAAGGAGATTTGGAAGGGGATGACCACTGACGCCTCCTTCCAGGCCATTGCGGCGGCTCACTCGAGGGATAATACCCTCGCCGCAAAAGTCACCGAGCATGCTGCTCAGGTATAGTCTTTACACTCTTTTTCCTCAATTTTCTAAGTGTTTAGACTTGTACTAACCTGGACTTTTGCCTTGCCGTAGCTGCTGGAGTACGCTGGTTACCTCCGAGTTTGGGTGGCCAGAGAGGCTGCCTCCAAGGATGCGACTTCGCGGGAACTTAGTGAAGCGAAGGCTTCGCTTGCGAAGGTGGTCACCAGCAACCAGCAGCTGACAGCGGATTGTTCTCAGCAAATCGCCGCCGTTCGGGAGGAGTTCTCGAAGAAGAGAGAAGAACTTGAAAAGGACTCCTCCCGAAAGATTGCCGACCTCGGCGACCAAGTAAAGGGGCTGCTCGCCGCCAACGGAGATCTTGTCAAGGACAAGGCTGTTTCTGACAGTCTTGCGGCAAGGTTGACGGATGAGAACAATGCTCTCCGAGCCGAGGTCGAGGCTCTGAAGAAGGAGTCCGGAGGGACGCTGGGGATAAGCGAGCTGGAGGAGGAGATTGCTGAGCTGAGGGACGAGCTCAACGACCTTGGCGTTCAAAAACATACTTCTGATCAAATGGCCAAGGTCGCCTTTCAGGACGGCTTCTGCCTTGCTCGGCACCAGGTCCTGCAGAGTTCCCAGATTTGGACCTCTCTTTTCTGGAGGGCCTAAATATTCCTGAGGGACCTCGGTGGCAGTGGTCCAAGGTCGAGCATCTGAAGCTTCCTGGTCTTCGTCCGCCCGGCTCTCCCTAGTTTGTTTTAGGGCTCCTCTTATTTTTCTCCTTTGTGCTCCTTCTTTGGGCACTTCTTTTGTAAGGCAGCGTTTGCTCTAAATGAACAATCTTTTGGCTAAGTCCTTTCTTGCAAGTTTCTTCATTTCCACTGTCCCGAACACGTTTGCTCAAGAGACTTTCGGAAAACCTGCAACCAAAGAAACTTTTTACCTTCCTTTGTCCCGAGTGTGCTCGCTCAAGAGACTTTCTGGAAAGTTTGTAAAAATTTGGCTAAGTCTTTTGCAGGCTTTTTGTTCCCTTTTATCCCGAACATGTTCGCTCAAGGGACTTCGGAAAACCTTCAGCCAAATTTTTCTGTCTTCCTATTGTCCCGAGCATATTTGCTCAAGGGACTTAGGAAAATTTTCACGAGATTGCTCATTTCCTTTTTTCCCGAGCACGTTCGCTCAAGGGTGTTCGGAAATTACCTCTGCTTTTGTTTTGGCATGTACTTTTGCGAGATTCTTGCTTTCCCTTTTTCCCGAGCATGTTCGCTCAAGGGTGTTCGGAAAATTTTCTCTGCATTGATTATGCCGAGTACCTTTGCAAGATTCTTGTTTCCCATTTTTCCCGAGCATAGTGGCTCAAGGGACTTCGGGAAGTCACATCTGCTTTTTTCGTGGCGAGCACCTTCGCAGAATTCTGTCTTGGACAATTTGGTATACTTAAAAACTTTTCTCAAGACCATTCTTCTCCAGACCATTCTGTACTTAGAATATTTCTTGTACAATATCTCCTCCGCTCAACCTTAGGCGTAGAATTTTTTCAAGGCGTCTGAATGCCAAGTGTTTTTCAATTCTATGCCTTCGGCGTCGCCAAGCTTGTACACGCCTTTTCGTACTTCGGCGAGAACCAGATAAGGTCCTTCCCAATTTGCGTGAAGTACTCCGTGAGATGGCCTTCGGGGTGCAAAGTCGGCCTTTCGGAGAACGAGGTCTCCTTTTTTGATTTCTTTTGGCTTGGCTTTTAAGTTGATAGCCGCGGCCACTCTTTGCTAGAAAGCTTTTCTTCTCAGCTCGGCTATTTCTCTGTGTTCGGCCACAAGGTCGAGCTTAGTTCTCAGACCGAGGTCATTTCCACCTTCATCAAATACTTGTACCCGTATTGAAGGCTGAACTATCTCTATTGGGATAATGGCCTCTGTTCCGAAGACAAGTGAGAAGGGAGTTTCCCCTGTGGCTCTTCGTGGCGTCGTTCGGTAGCTCCACAATACACTTTGGAGTTCTCCTGGCCATTTCCCCTTGGCTTCCCCAAGTCTCTTTTTCAGGCCATCTTTTATGGTCCTGTTTGATACTTCCACCTGCCCATTGCTTTGGGGGTGAGCTACTGGGGCGAAGTGCATCTTTATTCCGAGGTCGCTGATGAATTCCTGGAATCCTTTGTCTATGAACTGGGATCCATTATCAGCTACTAGTACCCTCGGTATGCCAAATCTGCATACGATGTTCTTCCATACGAACTTCTGCACTTCTTTTGCCGAGATAGTTGCTAGTGGTTCTGCCTCTACCCACTTTGAGAAATAGTCCACTGCTACCACGCAAAATTTCACGCCTCCGGGCGCTGTGGGGAGTGGCCCAATAGGGTCTATACCCCAGACTGTGAAGGGCCAAGGATAGTCTGCCGACGTTACCATTTCCGAGGGTATCCTCTGGATTTTTGCATGTCTCTAGCAACTACCGCATTTCTGGACGAACTGCCTTGCGTCCTTTCTCAGGGTAGGCCAGAAGTATCCTTGGCGGAGTATCACTGCTGCAAGGGCATCAGTTCCAATGTGCGAGCCGCACATGCCTTCGTGAACTTCTTCGAGGACCATCTCAGTATCCTCTTCGCCCACACATCTCTGCAGCGGATTTGTATATCCTTGCCGATATAACTCTTCACCAATCAGGAAGAATCTTCCGGCGTGTCTTCGCAGTCTTGCAGCATTGCCGGCGTCTTCGGGAAGCTCATTCTCTGCGAGGTATCTCTTTATGGGGTCCTTCCACCCTGATCCCGAGGTCGTTACGCTTAGCACGGAGATGCTTGGATGGTCTAGCACCTCGGTGTATGTTTTGGACTTCGCTAAGCAATCTGCCTCAGTATTATTCCGCCGGAGTACATTTTCGATCCGCACGGCGTCAAACTCTTGGATGAGTTTTGTTACCAGCTCATGGTATTTTGCCAAGATTGGGTCCTTCGCCCCATAATCTCCTGCCGTCTGCCGAACTACCAGCTGGGAATCGCTGTGAGCCCTTAAGTTTCTCACGCCAATCTTTCTGGCCAAGCGTAATCCCGCTATGAGGGCTTCATACTCAGCCACATTATTGGTGACGTTGAAGCTGAACTTGATAGCCTTCATCACCTTTAGGCCTTTGGGTCCTCTGATAACTATTCCAGCTCCCTGGTGTTCGGACCCCGAGGCTCCGTCAACATGCAAGGTCCATTCTGGCTCACCTTCTTTCGGATCTGAGTGGTTCTCCTCAGTGGTGGGTATTTCGGCGATAAAATCTGCCAATGCTTGGGCTTTTATGGCCTTCCGAGGCTCATACGTGATTTCGTGTTCGCCAAGCTCTATGCACCACTTGGAGAGCCTTCCCGAATGATCAACTCTCTTCATAACATCCCGTAGTGGTAGACTACTTCGGACGATGATGGGGTGAGCCTGGAAATATGGTCGCAGTCTTCTTCCTGCAAGCACCAAGGCGTATATAGCTTTTTGAAGCAAAGGGTACCTTACTTCGGCGCCATGCAGGGACTTGCTGACGTAGTAGACCGGCCATTGTTTCGGCCCTTCTTCTTTCACCAGGACCGAGCTCACGGCCTTTTCTGTGACGGCGAGGTACAGTACGAGGGGTTCTCCCTCCCAAGGTTGTCGCAGAGTCGGCAGGCTGGCCAGGTAGACTTTGAGTTCTTCCCAGGCCTTTTGGCAATCTTCGTCCCAAGGATGATTGTTTCTTCCGAGGTCGCCTTCCATCTTTGCTGCCTTTGTGGGGACTTTGAAGAAAGGTCTACACCTATCTCCGTACCTGGAAATAAACCTGCTCAGAGAGGTTATTCTTCCGGTTAGTCTCTGCACGTCCTTGACTGTGGCAGGAGTTCGGAACTCAAGCAGAGCCTTAATCTTCTCAGGATTGGCGTCGATGCCTCTTTCGGATACCATGTACGCAAGGAATTTTCCCGAGGTCACGCCGAAGATACACTTCTCGGGATTAAGGTGAATCCCGAAAGCTCTGAGCTTTTGGAAGGTTTCCTCCAAATCTGCAACGTGGTAGCCGGGCAGCTTGCTTTTGACTATCATATCATCAACATATACCTCCATGTTTCTCCCCATTTGGTCCTTGAAGACCTTGTTCATCAGTCTCTGGTAGATGGCTCCTGCATTTTTGAGCCCGAAGGGCATTCTGACATAGCAGTACGTTCCTCCCTCGGTGATGAAGGCAGTTTTCTCTTCATCTTCGGGGTCCATCCTTCTCTAATGGTAGCCGCTGAAGGCATCTAGGAAGCTCAGGAGCCCGTATTCAGCCGTTGAATCTACCAGTTGATCTATTGGCGGGAGGGGAAATGAGTCTTTCGGGCAAGCATCGTTAAAGTTTCTGAAATCAATGCACATCCGGAGTTTGCTGCTACCTTCTTTTGTGGCGATGACCACATTGCTTAACATTCGGGGTACTTTACCTCCCTGATAACTTCAGCATCCAATAGGCGCTGGACTTCGGTTTTCACGAAGTTGCTTTTGTGGGCTGAGATGCTTCGTTTCTTTTCCCTGATAGGTTTTGCTTCCGGGCTTACTTTGAGGCTGTGCTGTATTATGCCAGGGTTCACTCCTGGCATGTCTTTCGGAGAGTAGGCAAACAGATCTTTATTTTTCAGCAGAAAGGATACAAGATTTTCCTTGTCACCTTTGGCCAAGCTCTTCCCTATTCGGGTAGATTGTCCTGGGACAAGATCTACTGCTTCCGTTTCTGCTTCTGCGGGATTTCCTTCTTTGCCTTTCTCCTGCGCCTTTGCCTCCACCGTTTGTGTAGAGTTATTTGCCGGAGCCTTTCGTGCTTTTACCTTTCTTACCTCGGCTTGGTCGATGAAGACCTCTGCATCTCCATCCTTGGTGGCGAATGTGACAGTCAAGTACTTCACATCGGGGCGAATGTGCAGGTTCCCCTGAGTCTGCCTTCCAAGGATGGCGTTGTACGAAGACGAGACGTCCATGACGATGAATCTTGCCATTGTGGACGCGTACAACTCAGCTGCTCCGTCTACCGAAGTGCCTTTCATCATCAAGGGGAGGTCGATCCATCCGAGGACGGGTAGTTCGGATGGCCCAACGCCGAAGGTGGGCGTGGTGACAGGTTTAAGCTCGCTGCTGGAGATGCCCAAGCTCGGCAGTAAGTGCGAGAATAGGACGTCAGCATTTGAGCCATCATCAAGCAACACTCTCTTGACGTCCCAGTTCCCTATTCTCGCCATTATCAGCAGCGGGTCGTCGTGGGGGAAGACGACGGTGGAGCCATCTTTGCGAGCCAGTTTCTTTGATGGACTTTGATACTCCATAACTGCAATTTCTCTGGCCTTCCGCTTTCTTTCCGAGGATGGGAGCCCCGTGGTGATGGTTTGGATGACCCCTACTGGAGGTGGAAGGCGCCTTTTTGGACTTCTGTTTCTCCGCCTGTCGGAGTCATAGTCCTCATTTTCGGCCCTCTCTTCCTCCTATTTTCTGCCTTTTGGGGAAGGCATCCGCAGGTATTTGCGAAGTTGGCCCTGTTTGATCAGCGACTCTATGTACTTCTTCAGCTGGAAGCAGTCTTCGGTGTCATGACCGTGGTCGCGATGAAACTGGCAGAACTTCTTGGCATTCTTCTTATTATCGGCGGCCATGGCCTTTGGCCGCCGAATCTGCATCCCTTGCCTTTCCAGCGCCATGAGAATGTTGGTCCGTGTCGTGCTCAAGGGGGTGAAACTTTGAGGTTTCCTTCCTCGCATTCGTCGTGGTCGGCCTGTGTGTTCAGAAAGATGCCGAGCTTGCTGACTGGACCCTTCGGCGCGGTGATGATCAGACTTCGGCCCCGCCATCCTCAATTCCTCGGCTGTCATGTGCTGCTCTGCCCTTCGGTAAAATTCTCCGAGGGTCTCCGGGGGGTCCTTTGAGAACTCGTAGAACAGCTGTGAGTCACGCCGAAGGCCCCGTGTCATAGCGAGGATGTGGATTTCAGGCCGGAAGTCCGGGACGTTGAGTGCTTCCCTGTTGAATCGTTCGACATAGTCTCGGATTGTCTCTCCGTTTCTCTGCTCTATGTCGAACATCTGCACAGGCATTTTGGCCGTCAGCCTGCTCCCAATGAACTGCTGGGTGAAGGCTGTGGACAACTCCTGGAACTCAGTGATAGTCCCTGGGGGCAAGGAATTGTACCATGCTGTTGCTGGGCCTGTGAGGGTGACTTCGAAGCATTTGCACATGGTAGCGTCATCAGCTCCGTGCATTATCATGCTCCGTCTGTACTTCGTCAGATGGGCCTGTGGATCAGTCCGGCCATCATAGATCTCCAGCCTAGGCACTCTGAAGTCGCCTGGCATAGCTACCTCAACGACGGCGCGAATAAACGGGGAGTCATCTTCGTATAATGCCCCCGACAGCCTGTCCCAAACGGGTTTTCTGGCCACTTGCTTCTCCACTCTGTCCAGCCATGCCAACATCCTTTCCATAAGCGCAGTGGCGCTAGGACCATTTTCACGGGAGGGAGATCGACGGCGCCTCTTCGGGGAGCGAGTTCGGCGCGGAGAGGTCAGGGACCTAGCCTCGGGCGACGAACTGCTTCGCTATGAGACTCTCGGTTGCTTGGACCCGGTTTGTCCCACAGTCCGTTTCCCGAGGGCTATATCTTCTGTGGATGATTCTCCGTAAGGCTCTCCACTTCCTGAACTGCGGTATGTAGACTTGGGGCTTCTCTCCCGAGGGCGTGCTGATGAGGAGGGTTTCTGGGCCTGTGACTGCTGTGGCCATCTTCGGTCGATCTGCTGAGTCATTTCAGCAACGACCGAGCGCTGAAAGTCCCTCAAGAAGCTCATGGTGATTACCAGAGGGCGGTCTTCCTCGGGCGTAAAAGTCTATGGGAATGTCTGCTCAGCGGTCGGTTGTATCTCAGGCGTAGACGAGGACCTTGGGAGTCCCTTGTCCTTAGAACGCCGAGTCTCAACGACGGCGATTTGCGAGCGGGTTCCCACAGACGGCGCCAAATGATGGCCTGGGGCCTCATCGTTGTGAGTCATGATGACTGTTGAAGAGACTTCTAGGAGGAAGAACGCCTGGAAGGTGGACCTCATCGTTGTGAGTCATGATGACTGTTGAAGAGACTTCTAGGAGGAAGAACGCCTGGAAGGTGGACCGCCCCAAGGAGAGTACCTGAAAAGCTGGTAAACAGGGTTAGGAGGCCCCCGGAGTGTTTTTCCGGGGGGGGAGCCTCCGACGCCCAAGTCAGTGGTGGCCGGAAAAAGGAGAAAGTCACTAGCTCAAAGAGAAAGGCAGAAAAGTCTCGCCTGGTATTTTCTCAGAGTGTGGGAGCCGTATCTCCGGCCAACCAACCTCCTGTCAAGTATTTATTTCCTGTATATGTAGGAATACCTAGCCCGTTCAGATCATGACACGTGTGCGGTCGGATGCTCCTGAACTTCTGGGCGTAGGGGACAGATAGTTGGTAACCAGATGGCCTCGAGCCTTGTGCTGAGACGGGCCATGATGTGATTCTGATGGCGTCTGCGCGTCAGGGCGGCTTTTTACGTCTGTGGTGGGACGTGTCAGAAGCTTCCTTAAATGCTTCCTTAAATGCTCCTGCCGTACTCCCGAGGTCCCTGGGCGAGGTCGTCCTCTAGTTCGGACAGAGCCTCTTCGGGAAGCATACCCTCAGTTCGGGGGTTCCCAGTTCCAGGGGGTTCCGCCTTCGGGGATATCATGTTCGGGCAGCAATGTCTGGTGCCACTTTTCCGAAGGCGCGCTGTTCACAACCTTGAGGGGCGAATAGAGTCCTCAAGTTTTACTGGCGTGCCGAGGCTCGGAGCTCTCCGGCTATCTCCCGAGGTGCATGATTCCACCTGTTCCCGGGAAGCGCCAGTTCTTCTGGCCATTATTGTGGCAGGGTGTTCGTCCAGATTAAGGCGATAGCCTTTGGCTATCACTTAGGAAAAGGGCTTTCTAGCACTAAGTCACCATCACCACGAACTTGAAAGTCAAACCAAAGAGGATCAGGGTTAAAGATCTTGTTCTCTAAAAGGCCAAGTTGGATGGCTAAAAACCATCTCATGGTATATTTCAGGCAAATTAGGAAGGATTATACTTGGTCACAGATGAATGTTGGCTGGGAGTCTTTAAAGTTAGAAATACCAAATGAGACGAATTGAAAAACACTTAGCATTCGGACTCTTTTAAAAAAATTCTACATTTAGAAGTTTTCAAAAGAACATTGTACTTAGCAAAAATTTACCGACATAGTACGGATGGAAATTTTTAGAAGTTGTCTAAACACCAAAAACACTTAGACAAATTTTTATTGCCCAAAATTGCCAAAGAAAGTAAATGTGTGATATTCCTAACAAAATTTCATCGAAGATGGTGAACTAGAAGATGACATAGTAGGCATTGACCGAAGGCAGCAAAATGAATATTTGTCAAAGATAGTGATTTAAATGCTTTACTGAAGATAGTGAATGTGTGACCCGATTAAACACTTTACCAAAGATGGTGAATGTATTAACAATTTTACCAAAGATGTTCTGTTAAAAAAGTTGCCAAATATGATAGATGTGTTTAAATACTTTCAAAAATATGGTGAATCTCTGATTCAACCAGATATTTTTGCCAAAGATGGTGAAAATGTTGAAAACCCCTAGCCAACTAGAACTATCAATCCTTTTTTGTGGACTTAGACAAAATATTGAATAAAAAATTAAAACAAAAAGGCATTTCATTAAATTGAGGGAAGGACCGTACAAAAAAGAGAATGGTACATCAGAATCCTATATATTCTTCCTCATCTTCACCCTGAAAGTCCTCAAAGTCAACTTCAACATTGGACTTCGAGAGCGGCTGAGGAAGATTTATGAACACCCTCTAGGACCATTTGGAAAATGCACCTTTAGGAACATCTAGTGCTTGAAGAAAGGACATAACCATGTCTAGACAGTGGCAAAGCATTTGATGGAAAGCCAGGCAAAAACTATCCCAAAATGAGGTCTTTGTCATATCATCGACCTCTGCCTTCTTCACCTTCAGAGCCTCTACTTTCTTCTTCTTCTTCTTCTTCCACTTCCTCAGTTGCTCAACTGCGACTAAAAGCTACATCTTCCCCAAAAAAGCTGAGGCAACCTCAAAACCCAGGTCTTGTTTCTCCTTTTGAAAAGGGTCTATGGAGGAAATCTACTCCATCAACTTCCTCTAAGGTTAAAAACCCTGGAGGAATAGTCATTAAAGAAGGCTTGCTTGCTTTCCACCAGTTCTTGATGAAGTTTTGCTAGCCCTTCCATGGCAATTTTGCTGAGTTCTCCGTACTTAAGGCAAGTACTCATGAAAGCCTCTTTGGACTTAGACAAATTTTTCTCAGACTGAGCTTGAATCGAAGTTTGTTTTGCCGCCCATGCTAAAAAATACCCTCCATAAGAGAGCATCTACAAAGAAATAGAAGGCACTAAGAATAATGCAAAAACTTAGATAGCAAAATTTTTTCTACGTACCAGGATAAAAGGAATACCTGAGAAGCATGTTCGGTTATCCGAGCTGTAAGAATCTCCTCATTTAGATGTGACTCCATCAGTGATTGGAAAATAGTATTCATCATGATGCCTCTGGCCATTTGGGGCACCATCTTATAGCAATCCTCTGAGAACAAGCCCATGTACTCAGTAAAAGTCCAGAATGGCTCCTTGGGAACTTTGTGGAAGGGGATTTTTGTGTCTTGGAGCTCTCACTTCTGTGCATGTTCAACAACCTAGTTTGGTGTGGGCAAAAGCTCCGTAATATCATGATGAAGTTCCATCACTATGTTATCCTGTCATGCTTGTGACTTGTATAGGCCATAGGCTATAAGAGAATGTACACATAAGGTAAATTACATGGATGTATAAGAGATACAAGTCACAATTATAAAAGTAAGGGCTATGCAGTGTAGCTACCTCATGAGGGTGCCCAAAGGCATTCTATCTAAATTTCAAGTGAAATGTGGTCAAAGGTGACACCATAATGACCCAGATGAGGCTATGCCTAAGGTGTAAAGTGCATTATGATAATGAGACTTCAAATGAGGGGAAACTTGGATAAGAAACCTAGAAGCCAAGTGATATACACTAAGTCACAAAAAAGGAGACCTTAAGCACACCCTAGTATGCTCTTATGTGACCTCGAGGGATCTAAAGCCAAAGAACCCCAAGGAACATTATATAGGTACAATGCCTAAAGTGGTGGTACCAATGTGGAAAGCTATACAGATATAAAAGATGTGGAAAATCCATGCAAAATGGCAGAGACACACTAGAGTGCACTAGAACACTCTTATGTGCACTATTGTGTGTAATTGTGTGCCTATGGTGGCTTTAAAGCCTATGGCCTTGAAAGGCATTGTATGGGAATGATACTTATCATTCAAATGGAAATGTGGGCTATAATGTGGGCCAATAATAGGTAGAAAACACCAAGGAAACATGAAGACAACTCAAGAGATCCTGAAGTGCTCTTAAGTGCACTCTAAAGTGGACTTGCATTCAATGCAAAGTTTGAGGGCTTATTTGGCTAAATAATTTAGAAAAGTGGGTGCTTAGAATGTGCCACATTAGAATCTAAGAATTTCAAAACCAGGTCCAAAAATATTTGAACTACTTGGAAGAAAGTTTGACCAAGAAACAATTAAAAATCTATGGCGGCTTGGACTATTTGGCAACCTTTGGACTTGTAATCTTCAATGACCATTTGATGTAGCTTATTACCTTTTTCTTGGTACCTTCATCGGATCATTAAGTTAAGCCAACAGCCTACCAAAAATCAAGACCAAAAGAAAGCAAATGGGCAGCCAAACTAGTCAAAACTTGGAAAGTAAAGTCATTTGGCTAACCAAATGTGACTAAGTCCTTCAAGGCAATTTCCTAAGCTATTTCCAAGCAAATTCCTATGCAATTTATTACATAAGACATGTTCCCAATTCCTACCAATGACCACAAAAAATAAAAGGAAGAAAAAAGACCAAAAGAGAGACCAAAACAGATTGAAACAAAGAAAATCAAAATGGCTTAATTGAACCATTTGGCCACTAATAATTTATAGGCATCCTTAAGGTAGCTTCCTTGCAAGTGCTTAGCCATTTCTTAGCTATTTCCTACTCTTATATCTCTTGTAAGTACATTAGGTATAATCCAAAACCAGTTAGAGGGCAAGACACAAGCAAGAAGGCCAAAACAATACAAGTTAGCCAAAACCGAAGCTATGTTGACATATCCAACTTGGTGTCCTTCATGAGCTAATTTTTTCCTTTCTTCTTGATTTCTCACCACCATCTACCTACCCATACCCATACCTATTTACCCTTTAGTTTCTAGAAAAAGAAGGCATGGAGAATCAGGAATAATAAGTGAATCTAAGGTAACATCAAGCAAACCTAGCACATGGTGTTACCTATGTTGATGCTTATGGTTATGAAAGCATGATTAAGCTTCCTTACTAACTCTTTGACCATAGGTGAGGACCAATATGAGGCTTCTTCTCCTATATTTTGAAAGGGAAAAGCTACCCTAGGTGATGGCTTAAGCCAAAGGAACTTAGAGGCTACATTAATGGGCTATGTGTGCATAAAGCACTATACTGAACTAGCTAGGTTATTTCAGCAAGCATAGGGCTTTTGCTCAAGTTGGGCCAAGCTTGAAAATCATGAAGAGCTCTATGATAAATGAACTTAATCAAAGTGATCACATAAAGAAACTACCACAGAATCATGCTTGCCATGTTATGAAACCCAGTGTTGTGCTGTGTGTGTTTGTGTTCTTTTCTACTTCCATGCATGTGCTAATGCATTTATTACTTATATATGTATCATATATGTCATAACCCTCATTTACACACTAGGCTTCCATGAAATTTGAAGTAAAATTGAAGTGGAGAATGAAGTTTTGTACATAAGTGAATGGTATATGTGATAAGCCAGTGGGTACATGTGAGTACATAAAAAATATGTCTACCAAGAGTACTTGAACAAATGTTTGAAGGATGTAAGGTTGTACTGCTGATTTTGTAAGCTTGAGGACTACTTTTGCACATATTCAGGTGGCTTTAATGATGCAATTGTTTGTGGAGGGACTAAAATGAGCCATGCAAGAAGTAAGGGCACTAATGCTAGCATTAAGGCCACTTTTTGTGACATGTGCAACTAACCAATTTTGCATTCTTCCACTTGGTCAAAACACTTCATTTTTGGGTCAAAAAGCTTATTGGAAGATTAATGGGTGTTCTTGAAGCTTGAAAGTTGGGTTCATGAAGGATTGTTGGTAAATTAAGCTCCAATGGAAGAACTAAGCACACATTGGTAGTTTTCAGCCTAAGGCAAGCTTGGAGACCAAGTCCAAGCTTAAGTTCTTATGTTGGAGGCTCGACCGAGAGCTAGAGGCTAAGGTTCAGAAGGATTCACTATGCTCCTCTTGATTTTTGTTAGGAATTCCTTGTTCAAGTTGAGCATTAGGCACTTAAGGGATAGCTTATAAGCTAAGTGTCCTTTGTTCCTGTAAGGGCTTTGTTACCTTTAGGTATATGCTGATTTTGTGCTAGCTAGCTATGTAATGGCAAGTACTAGGGTTCTTATATGGGTAGGCTAGCCTATGTATAAATCTAGAGCTCTATGTGGACTAATTAACTAAAGAAACTAAGAAATGAATCAAACTAAGTGTGTGCTTCCCAGTGCTCTGTTGGCCAAACCTATGGCTGGGGTGTAGAGTGTGTGTGCTACTTGCTTTGGTGCTTTGTTTGTGTGTGTTGACCTTTAATATCTTGCTCTATGTTACACTGTTTTTATTTTCCTTATTTTTATGTTTTCTATGTATGAGCAATAGAGGTTAAGTTTTGACTTAACTTAATAGGCTTATAAAGCCGAGTGATTCCTTACTGAGTTATTTTATAGCTCATGCCCTGTAATATTACATTTTCAGGAAAAGGAATATTTCTCAATTTGGGAAGTATGAACTCTAACCAAGAGTTAAGCTCAATAAGTCTAAGTACAAGTCTATGTACATGGCAAGCTCATATGTTTTGTGTTGATTGCAGGTTTTCTGGTTAGAGTTGTGGGAACAGTCTACAGTCATGGATGTGTACTCATGGGCTTTGGTTATGTGGTTTGCCTTTTTTATTATGGGAGTAGTGGTGGGACTTGTTTTGCAAACCACCACTATGTATTACATGTTTAAAGTGTCTTTTGGGTACCACTAAGTACTTTGGCATGTAACTAAGTATCTTCGGATGTGGTGTGTTTGAATGTTCCTGGTGGTATTCCAAGGAACAATGTACTAGTTAGTGTGTGGTGTAAGGTGGGCCTTAGGTAGGCTTACCTAAACTTCTGCCTATACTTGATGTTTTGTATGTGTGATATGAAGATTATATGAGTTTGATGGTGATATGTTATGCCTATGTGGTTTTGGTGGTGTGCACAATGTGTTGTATGGCTTGTGTAAACTTAGCCAAAGTAGTTAAGATGAACTAGAGCTGGCCAAGGCTTGGTATGAAGGTTTGGGTGGCTTAGGAGGCCTCCAAACATGCTATGGATGACGTTTGTAAGTGCAGGGCTCGGGGGCTTGGCCCCTAGATGCCAGGTGGGGCTGCAGCGCCCAGCACCCCATTTGGAATCCGAGAGAAAAATGCTCCTAGCACCTAAGCGCCAACACTCAACAACATTGACATGCTATAGTATTTCTTCCATAACTTTTTACTCAGGTGTCTGATTAAGGCGATTCAACATTCCATGCGAAGCTAAGAGAAAGATCCACAACTTTGATGCTTCACTAAAGTCTAAATAGACCTAGGTTTTTCTATATTTTGCTCCAAAGTGAAGGGTCATTGAGTGCTTAAATGCCCTTAGGGGTAGAAGGTGACCTATGGTACCTACCCCCTATAACTCCTCAAAGCACTAGTTTTGGATCAAGTTCTATTGGGTGCAAAGAAAGCATGAAGGAAAGTGATCTAGGATGAGCTTGGAGCACTACAATAGGGCCATTAAGAAAGGTTAAAGGGGTTTAGCACCATTGGTAGTCTAGTTTGATGCTTTGAGCTTAAGACACCAATGAGAAACCCTAGTGTACACGAGGGGTTCTATGGAACCTAGTAAATTAAGTCCATCCATAGCAAATTTTACCATAATAGCGTGAACCAAGTAATTGTGGATAGTGGAGCACCAAGGATGAAGGCTTAGTGCACTTATGGCCTTGCTAAGTTGTGACTTGAGGCATAAGTGAAAGCTTAGTGCATCCTTGGTAGGTTAAATGAGCAAGGCCTACTACCTTGGTGATCTAGGCGAGCATAATAGCTTGACACACCAAGTGGGCACCTAATGCACCTAGTTGGGTGAAGGCTTAGTACCATAGTTGCCTAGACAAGCCAACGGCTTGAGGCATTATGCAAGAGTCTAGTACACCTAGTGAGTTCTTTAGAACACAAGCAAGGAGCATCCACCATGTTCACCTACAAAACAATCAAAGGAAGTTTAAGTTTACTATGTCAATAAGCTATGGCTTACTATGAGCAAGTTATGGGCCAGAACTGGCTAGGCACGGAGTCATGCCCGTGAAAGGACTAAGAAGAGGAAAGGTCCCAAGGGACTCAAATGTATGTGTATATGTTAGGCCTCAAACTACCTAGGGCCCATAGTAGATTTCATATATTATATAGATGAGTGTCCTCAGGTTTTTGTTTTCTGGTTTTTAATGTTTGTTTGCTGGTACCCGAATCCCTTACTAGGAATTTTCGGATTCTCAATCCCTTTAGTATTGTTGTGCAAATTGAATTTGTAAGAAGCCGACGACCTTGGACGGTTGTCGAGCTATCATTTATATTTTGGGTAACCACCTAGTAAACCATTCATTGATTCTAGTTTATTACTGGTTATGTGTTGTGCTAACTATAGTTGCCTTGCAACCTTGTAGAGGCTAGTGGCACAAGGACGGACATAGTGGACCATTGATCACAGTAGTAGTCTTTCAGTATACGTATGTATGCTAGTTTAGCCTCCAATGTCTCTCAATCGAGTAGCATTTTAGTTGCTTTTAGGCATGTGCATAGTCTTTACTTATGTAATGATGCATGTGCATGGTTATTACTTGTAGTAAATACACTTATGTTTTATGCTTTGACTTGTGGTTTGTTTATTTTTTATAAAAGCCGCGGCAATGTTTTTTATTCAATTTCTAAAATTAAAATTCAAGTCGAAGAAAGTGCATGCAGAGTGCATTGTAAGTTATTAAGTAGAAGTATGAAAGGTTTTAAAATAGGACAAGTAATTAACTAGCCAACTACAACTAGTATGAAACTAGTATGGAACTGGTATGGGACACTACGTATTGGTTGTTGTTCTTTTTTTTTTATTCTAAATTTATATCCACGATTTTGGCAAATAGCCTTCAAGGGATTTTGCCTGAAATTGTGCATCAAAGTCAAGCTGCTTTTATCAGAGGGAGGCTAGTTGTTAATAATGTGATGATGTGCCAAGAATTAGTTAAGGGTTATAACTGTAAGGATGTTAAGCCCCATATATGCTTAACGATTGATTTGAGGGAAGCTTATGATTCATTGGATTAAAACTTTTTAGAGCAATTTTTACTTATTATAGTTTTCCCTGTAAGATGGATTCATTTTCTTATGCTTTATGTGAGATCTATTCATTATTCAATTATTTTGCATGGTTCTTTATGTGGGTATTTTCCTAGTAAAATGGGTGTGAGGCAGGGTGATCTTCTTTATTCTCTTTGGTTTGTTATTCCTATGGATTATCTTGTTAGTGTTGTGCCCAAAAGCCAATCATGAGGTAATTATATTTTACATATTGAGTCATGATATTTTATTAAGGCATTATTCCAATAATTGTGTTTGTTGTTTGTTTCTGTGTAATATAATCAAACATAATACTCCCTCCATTTCATAAAGGATAGCCCTTTTACCTTTTTCTGACTAAATTTTGACTTAAATATATTTATATTAATTTGTATTAAAGAATTTTAAAAATTATATTTATAACTTAGAATTTTTAAGGTACCATTTTCATATAAAAAGTTTATATTTCTATAAGAAATTTTAAAAGAAATAATATAATGAACTAATTGTTATGAATAGTAAATGGATCAAGCTTTGTGATATAGAAGGAATAATAACTCGAAAATAATAGTATTCTTAAATGTCCCTAACTTAGTATTATTGTGGAGTGGGTTACAGTAATATATAAATACTAGCAAATGTGGAGATTAATATGAGATATGTAGTCAACACATGAGTACAAGTTGAAGAACTTTGTGTACTGGACTGACCCAATATGAGAACACTGCATGGATCATTATATGAGCATCATAAGCAATTCTCATAGTGATTGTAGTATATGTAGCCTTTTGGGTTGAGGTCATCAAAGTTTCTTGCATGTAAGTCACATACATTGATACTGCTCATTGTTGGTCATAGCTCAGTGAACATAAAAGTGGTCATTGGGCATGTCACATATCATACGAAGAGATTTGCATAATCAATATTGGATTTGTCCCACCTGTATAATGGAAGTGATATTTCTGGACTTCTTGATTAAGTTAGATTGAAGAAATGCATAACTACATTCAGATGAGTTGATGTGACATATCAATATCATCTGTTTCAATCAGTGTACTCAGAGATCATGAAACTATAGATTGAGCTATACAAGAGTCACATGTTTCATGTCTCATGCTCAATCTTAATATCTTGAACAAAAGGATGAAGGCATGTACATGAGATGATCATGGAGGTTTCATTGAATCATTGACTATCTTATCATTTGGGTAGCAATGATGTGTTTCATTGCTTATGTTCATAAATGTGATTTATAAACATTGTCAATGTGATAAGAACCTATAGGGTTGCACACTTAGAGCCAATTAGATTATTTCAGTACATGAGCCAAAATTGTTGTTATGGTTTCATAGTAATTTTGGATTAATTATCGACCCAAAAGTTGAGCCCAATGTTAAGCCTGAAATTAGGCCTAATTGGATTAAGAGTTATGAAACCTACTTGGCTTAAGAGTTACACATCACTATATATAGGGATATATAGTGTGGTTTAGCATCTAGCATGTTTGGATGAAGTTAGAAAGGTTCTAAAATTCCAACCGCACTCACTATTTGTTTTCCTTGGAGGATGCAAGCTAACATTGTGAGCGCAAGCGGAATGCTTTTGTTCTAACCAGGAGGAAGCATGGTTCTCCAATTGGTTCTTTTGGATACCTTAAAGAGCTTGAACACATAAACTGCTCAAGTTTTGTGATTTGACTAAATAGTTGGGTGAACGATCTTAACCTTATAGGCATGAAAATTTTCAAACACTTGATTTACCCCATTTTCACATGGATCCTAGAGTGGTTTCAGCTAATTTTTCCTACATTGTTTTGGCTCTTGAAACACTACATATCTTTCTACAGCTTTGATTAAAATGTTTGATAAACTCTACATTGGTTATCATCTTAAGTGTAAGAAAATTAAATTGTCCCATCTGCTCTTTACAAATGATATTATAATTTTTGCTATAGGGAATGTTAGTTTGGCTAGGCATATTTGTTACTATTCGAAGGTTTTTCTTCTCAAATTACTAGTCTTCATATTAATTATGATAAAAGCCATGTTTTTTAGTGGGGTTTTTGTTGAAACTGAGCAATAACTTTTGTTGCTCTTAAACATGGCTAGAGGCACTCTGCCTATTAAGTATCTAGAGTCCCTTTAGTTGATCGAAGGCTCCAAATTAAGCATTACAAGCCTTTTGAAGAAAGGATTCTAAAAAATCTTAATGGCTAGTCTACCAAGTTTCTTTCTTATGCTAGTAGGCTTCGATTGATTAAATCTATGATTTTTAGCATCCATGCATATTAAGCTACTATTTTTCCTATCCCTAAAGGCGCTTTTGAACCATTTGGAGAAATGTTGTAGAGCTTTTCTTTAGGCTAGTTATATTTCAAGTAGAAAATTCCCTGTACTTTGGAAAAAAAGTTTGTGTGCCTAAGGCTCAAGGAGGCTTATGTATTTTTAGTTTGCATTATTGCAATATAGTTTCTAATGGTAAGAAATTATGGTGTTTAATGGCTGAAAAATAGAGTCTTTGGGTAAAATGGATTCATGCCTATTATTTGCATGATTTAAGCATCTGTGGACTTCCTACCTTAAGTGATGTTTCTATATGTTGGAAGCATATTCTTAAGACCAGGTCCTCTTTTAGTGACTGTATTCATGATCAAACGTGGGACTGTGTGTGAAATGGTAAGTCTATTATGAAACTTGCATATCTTACTATGGTGAAAAACTTTGATAAGGTTCTTTGGTATAAAATGGTTTGGAGTTTTTTTTTAAAATTCTCTTTTATTTACTAGTTTGCTATGATGGATCAATTGTCCACCTTGAATAGAGTGAAACAGTATTGATAGCCAAAGGCTATCGCCTCAATCTGGCCGAACACCCTACCACAACAATGGCCAGAAGAACTGGCGATTCCCGGGAACAGGTGGAATCATGCACCTCGGGAGATAGCCGGAGAGCCCCGAGCCTCGGCACGCCAGTAAAACTTGAGGACTCCATTCGCCCCCCAAGGTTGTGAACAGCGCGCCTTCGGAAAAGTGGCACCAGACATTGCTGCCCGAACATGATATCCCCGAAGGCGGAACCCCCTGGAACTGGGAACCCCCGAACTGAGGGTATGCTTCCCGAAGAGGCTCTGTCCGAACTAGAGGACGACCTCGCCCAGGGACCTCGGGAGTACGGCAGGCGCATTTAAGGAAGCATTTAAGGAAGCCTCTGACACGTCCCACCACAGACGTAAAAAGTCGCCCTGACGCGCAGACGCCATCAGAATCACATCATGGCCCGTCTCAGCACAAGGCTCGAGGCCATCTAGTTACCAACTATCTGTCCCCTACGCCCAGAAGTTCAGGAGCATCCGACCGCACACGTGTCATGATCTGAACGGGCTAGGTATTCCTATATATACAGGAAATAAATACTTGACAGAAGGTTGATAGGCCGGAGATACAGCTCCCACACTCTGAGAAAATACCAGGCGAGACTTTTCTGCCTTTCTCTTTGAGCTAGTGACTTTCCCCTTTTTCCGGCCACCACTGACTTGGGCGTCGGAGGCTCCCCCCCCGGAAAAACACTCTGGGGGCCTCCTAACCCTATTTTCCAGCTTTTCAGGTACTCTCCTTGGGGCGATCCACCTTCCAGGCGTTCTTCCTCCTAGAAGTCTCCTCAGCAGTCATCATGACTCACAACGATGAGGCCCAAGGCCATCATTTGGCGCCGTCTGTGGGAACCCGCTCGTAAATCGCCGTCGTTGAGACTCGGCGTTCTAAGGACAAGGGACTCCCAAGGTCCTCGTCCGCACCTGAGATACAACCGGCCGCTGAGCAGACACTCCCAGAGACTTCTATGCCCGAGGAGGACCGCCCTCTGGTAATCACCATGAGCTTCTTGAGGGACTTTCAGCGCTCGGTCGTTGCTGAAATGACTCAGCAGATCGACCGAAGATGGCCACAGCAGTCACAGGCCCAGAAACCCTCCTCATCAGCACGCCCTCGGGAGAGAAGCCCCAAGTCTACACACCGCAGTTCAGGAAGTGGAGAGCCTCGCGGAGAATCATCCACAGAAGATATAGCCCTCGGGAAACGGCCTGTGGGACAAACCGGGTCCAAGCGACCGAGAGTCTCACAGCGAAGCAGTTCGTCGCCCGAGGCGAGGTCCCTGACCCCTCCGCGCCGAACTCGCTCCCCGAAAAGGCACCGTCGATCTCTCTCCCGCGAAAATGGTCCTAGCGCCACTGCGCTCATGGAAAGGATATTGGCACGGCTGGACAGAGTGGAGAAGCAAGTGACCAGAAAACCCGTTTGGGACAGGCTGTCGGGGGCATTATGCGAAGATGGCTCCCCGTTTATTCGCGCCGTCGTTGAGGCAGCTATGCCAGGCGACTTCAGAGTGCCTAGGCTGGAGATCTATGACGGCCGGACTGATCCACAGGCCCATCTGACGAAGTACAGGCGGAGCATGATAATGCACGGAGCTGATGACGCTACCATGTGCAAATGCTTCGAAGTCACCCTCACGGGCCCAGCAACAGCATGGTACAATTCCTTGCCCCCAGGGACTATCACTGAGTTTCAGGAGTTGTCCACAGCCTTCACCCAGCAGTTCATTGCGAGCAGGCCGACGGCCAAAATGCCTGTGCAGATGTTCGACATAGAGCAGAGAAACGGAGAGACGATCCGAGACTATGTCGAACGGTTCAACAAGGAAGCACTCAGCGTCCCGGACTTCCGTCCCGAAATCCGCATCCTCGCTATGACACGAGTTCTCAAAGGACCCCCCGGAGACCCTCGGAGAATTTTACCGAAGGGCAGAGTAGCACATGACAGCCGAGGAATTGAGGATGGCGGGGCCGAAGTCTGATCATCACCACGCTGAAGGGTCCAGTCAGCAAGCTCGGCATCTTTCTAAACACACAGGTCGACCACGACGAATGCGAGGAAGGAAACCTCAAAGTTTCACGCCCTTGAGCACGACACGGACCAACATTCTCATGGCGCTGGAAAGGCAAGGGACGTAGATTCGGCGGCCAAAGGCCATGGCCGCCGATAATAAGAAGAATGCCAAGAAGTTCTGCCAGTTTCATTGCGACCACGGACATGACACCGAAGACTGCTTCCAGCTGAAGAAGTACATAGAGTCGCTGATCAAACAGGGCCAGCTTCGCAAATACCTGCGGATGCCCTCCCCAAAAGGCAGAAAAGAGGAGGAAGAGAGGGCCGAAAACGAGGACTATGACTCAGACAGGCGGAGAAACAGAAGTCCAAAAAGGCGCCTTCCACCTCCAGTAGGGGTCATCCAAACCATCACCACGGGGCTCCCATCCTCGGAAAGAAAGCGGAAGGCCAGAGAAATTGCGGTTATGGAGTATCAAAGTCCATCAAAGAAACTGGCTCGCAAAGATGGCTCCACCGTCGTCTTCCCCCACGACGACCCACTGCTGATAATGGCGAGAATAAGGAACTAGGACGTCAAGAGAGTGTTGCTTGATGATGGCTCAAATGCTGACGTCCTATTTTCGCACTTACTGCTGAGCTTGGGCATCTCCAGCAGCAAGCTTAAACCTGTCACCACGCCCACCTTTGGCGTTGGGCCATCCGAACTACCCGTCCTCGGATGGATCGACCTCCCCTTGATGATAAAAGGCACTTCGGTAGACGGAGCAGCTGAGTTGTACGCGTCCACAATGGCAAGATTCATCGTCATGGACGTCCCGTCTTCGTACAACGCCATCCTTGGAAGGCAGACTCAAGGGAACCTGCACATTCGCCCCGATGTGAAGTACTTGACTGTCACATTCGCCACCAAGGATGGAGATGCAGAGGTCTTCATCGACCAAGCCGAGGTAAGAAAGGTGTTTGTAAAAGCACGAAAGGCTCCGGCAAACAACTCTACACAAACAGTGGAGGCAAAGGCGGAGGAGAAAGGCAAAGAAGGAAATCCCGCAGAAGCAGAAATGGAAGCAGTAGATCTTGTCCCAGGACAGTCTACCCGAATAGGGAAGAGCTTGGCCAAAGGTGATAAGGAAATTCTTGTATCCTTTCTGCTGAAAAATAAAGATCTGTTTGCCTACTCGCCGAAAGACATGCCAGGAGTGAACCCTGGCATAATACAGCACAGCCTCAAAGTAAGCCCGGAAGCAAAGCCTATCAGGTAAAAGAAATGAAGCATCTCAGCCCACAAAAGCAACTTCGTGAGAACCGAAGTCCAGCGCCTATTGGATGCTGAAGTTATCAGGGAGGTAAAATACCCCGAATGGTTAAGCAACGTGGTCATCGCCACAAAAGAAGGTAGCAGCAAACTCTGGATGTGCATCGATTTCAGAAACTTGAACGATGCTTGCCCGAAAGACTCATTTCCCCTCCCGCCAATAGATCAACTGGTAGATTCAACGGCCGAATACGGGCTCCTGAGCTTCCTAGATGCCTTCAGCGGCTACCATCAGATAAAGATGGACCCCAAAGATGAAGAGAAAACTGCCTTCATCACTGAGGGAGGAACGTACTGCTATGTTAGAATGCCCTTCGGGCTAAAAAATGCAGGAGCCACCTACCAGAGACTGATGAACAAGGTCTTCAAGGACCAAATGGGGAGAAACATGGAGGTATATGTTGATGATATGATAGTCAAAAGCAAGCTGCCCGGCTACCACGTTGCAGATTTGGAGGAAACCTTCCAAAAGCTCAGAGCCTTCGGGATTCGCCTTAATCCCGAGAAATGTATCTTCGGCGTGACATCGGGAAAATTCCTTGGGTACATGGTATCCGAAAGAGGCATCGACGCCAATCCTGAGAAGATTAAGGCTCTGCTTGAGTTCCGAACTCCTGCCACAGTCAAAGACGTGCAGAGACTAACCGGAAGAATAACCTCTCTGAGCAGGTTTATTTCCAAGTACGGAGATAGGTGTAGACCTTTCTTCAAAGTCCTCACAAAGGCAGCAAAGATGGAAGGCGACCTCGGAAGAAACAATCATCCTTGGGATGAAGATTGCCAAAAGGCCTGGGAAGAACTCAAAGTCTACCTGGCCAGCCTGCCGACTCTGCGACAACCTCGGGAGGGAGAACCCCTCGTACTGTACCTCGCCGTCACAGAAAAGGCCGTGAGCTCGGTCCTGGTAAAAGAAGAAGGGCCGAAACAATGGCCGGTCTACTACGTCAGCAAGTCCCTGCATGGCGCCGAAGTCAGGTACCCTTTGCTTCAAGAAGCTATATACGCCTTGGTGCTTGCAGGAAGAAGACTGCGACCATATTTCCAGGCTCACCCCATCATCGTCCAAAGTAGTCTACCACTACGGGATGTTATGAAGAGAGTTGATCATTCGGGAAGGCTCTCCAAGTGGTGCATAGAGCTTGGCGAACACGAAATCACGTATGAGCCTCGGAAGGCCATAAAAGCCCAAGCATTGGCAGATTTTATCGCCGAAATACCCACCACTGAGGAGAACCACTCAGATCCGGAAGAAGGTGAGCCAGAATGGACCTTGCATGTTGACGGAGCCTCGGGGTCCGAACACCAGGGAGCTGGAATAGTTATCAGAGGACCCGAAGGCCTACAGGTGATGAAGGCTATCAAGTTCAGCTTCAACGTCACCAATAATGTGGCTGAGTATGAAGCCCTCATAGCGGGATTACGCTTGGCCAGAAAGATTGGCGTGAGAAACTTAAGGGCTCACAGCGATTCCCAGCTGGTGGTTCGGCAGACGGCAGGAGATTGTGGGGCGAAGGACCCAATCTTGGCAAAATACCACGAGCTGGTAACAAAACTCATCCAAGAATTTGACGCCGTGCGGATCGAAAATGTACCCCGGCGGAATAACACTGAGGCAGATTGCTTAGCGAAGTCCAAAACATACACCGAGGTGCTAGACCATCCAAGCATCTCCGTGCTAAGCGTAACGACCTTGGGAACAGGGTGGAAGGACCCCATAAAGAAATACCTCGCAGAGAATGAGCTTCCCGAAGACGCCGGCAATGCTGCAAGACTGCGAAGACGCGCCGGAAGATTCTTCCTGATTGGTGAAGAGTTATATCGGCAAGGATATGCAAATCCGCTGCAGAGATGTGTGGGCGAAGAGGATACTGAGATGGTCCTCGAAGAAGTTCACGAAGGCATGTGCGGCTCGCACATTGGAACTGATGCCCTTGCAGCAGTGATACTCCGCCAAGGATACTTCTGGCCTACCCTGAGAAAGGACGCAAGGCAGTTCGTCCAGAAGTGCGGTAGTTGCCAGAGACATGCAAAAATCCAGAGGATACCCTCGGAAATGGTAACGTCGGCAGACTATCCTTGGCCCTTCGCAGTCTAGGGTATAGACCTCATTGGGCCACTCCCCACAGCGCCCGGAGGCGTGAAATTCTGCGTGGTAGCAGTGGACTATTTCTCAAAGTGGGTAGAGGCAGAACCGCTAACAACTATCTTGGCAAAAGAAGTGCAGAAGTTCGTATAGAAGAACATCGTATGCAGATTTGGCATACCGAGGGTACTAGTAGCTGATTATGGATCCCAGTTCATAGACAAAGGATTCCAAGAATTCATCAGCGACCTCGGAATAAAGATGCACTTCGCCCCAGTAGCTCACCCCCAAAGCAATGGGCAGGTGGAAGTATCAAACAGGACCATAAAAGATGGCCTGAAAAAGAGACTTGGGGAAGCCAAAGGGAAATGGCCAGGAGAACTCCAAAGTGTATTATGCAGCTACCGAACGACGCCACGAAGAGCCACAGGGGAAACTCCCTTCTCACTCGTCTTCGGAACAGAGGCCATTATCCCAATAGAGATAGTTCAGCCTTCAATACGGGTGCAAGTATTTGATGAAGGCGGAAACGACCTCGGTCTGAGAACTAAGCTCGACCTTGTGACCGAACACAGAGAAATAGCCGAGCTGAGAAGAAAAGCTTTCCAGCAAAGAGTGGCCGCGGCTATCAACTTAAAAGCCAGGCCAAAAGAAATCAAAAAAGGAGACCTCGTTCTCTGAAAGGCCGACTTTGCACCCCGAAGGCCATCTCACGGAGTACTTCGCGCAAATTGGGAAGGACCTTATCTGGTTCTCGCCGAAGTACGAAAAGGCGTGTACAAGCTTGGCGACGCTGAAGGCGTAGAATTGAAAAACACTTGGCATTCAGACGCCTTGAAAAAATTCTACGCCTAAGATTGAGCGGAAGAGATATATTGTACAAGAAATATTCTAAGTACAGAATGGTCTGGAGAAGAATGGTCTTGAGAAAAATTCTTAAGTATACCAAATTGTCCAAGACAGAATTCCGCGAAGGTGCTCGCCACGAAAAAAGCAGATGTGACTTCCCGAAGGCCCTTGAGCCACTATGCTCGGGAAAAATGGGAAACAAGAATCTTGCAAAGGTACTCGGCATAATCAGTGCAGAGAAAATTTTCCGAACACCCTTGAGCGTACATGCTCGGGAAAAAGGGAAAGCAAGAATCTCGCAAAAGTACACGCCAAAACAAAAGCAGAGGTTATTTCCGAACACCCTTGAGCGAACATGCTCGGGAAAAAGGGAAAGCAAGAATCTCGCAAAAGTACACGCCAAAACAAAAGCAGAGGTTATTTCCGAACACCCTTGAGCGAACGTGCTCGGGAAAAAGGGAAATGAGGAATCTCGTGAAAATTTTCCTAAGGCCCTTGAGCAAATTTGCTCGGGACAATAGGAAGACAGAAAAATTTGGCTGAAGGTTTCCTGAAGTCCCTTGAGCGAACATGTTCGGGATAAAAGGGAACAAAAAGCCTGCAAAAGACTTAGCCAAATTTTTACAAACTTTCCAGAAAGTCTTTTGAGCGAAGCACACTCGGGACAAAGGAAGGTAAAAAGTTTCTTTGGTTGCAGGTTTCCCGAAAGTCTCTTGAGCGAACGTGTTCGGGACAGTGGAAATGAAGAAACTTGCAAGAAAGGACTTAGCCAAAAGATTGTTCACTTAGAGCAAACGCCGCCTTACAAAAGAAGTGTCCAAAGAAGGAGCACAAAGGAGAAAAATAAGAGGAGCCCTAAAGCAAACTAGGGAGAGCCAGGCGGACGAAGACCAGGAAGCTTCAGATGCTCGACCTTGGACCACTGCCACCGAGGTCCCTCAGGAATATTTAGGCCCTCCAGAAAAGAGAGGTCCAAATCTGGGAACCTCTGCAGGACCTGGTGCCGAGCAAGGCAGAAGCCGTCCTGAAAGGTGACCTTGGCCATTTGATCAGAAGTATGTTTTTGAACGCCAAGGACGTTGACCTCGTCCCTCAGCTCAGCAACCTCCTCTTCCAGCTCGCTTATCCCCAGCGTCTCTCCGGACTCCTTCTTCAGAGCCTCGACCTCGGCTCGAAGAGCATTGTTCTCATCCGTCAACCTCGACGCAAGACTGTCAGAAATAGCCTTGTCCTTGACAAGATCTCCGTTGGCGGCGAGCAGCCCCTTTACTTGGTCGCCGAGGTCGGCAATCTTCCGGGAGGAGTCCTTTTCAAGTTCTTCTCTTTTCTTCGAGAACTCGTCCCGAACGGCGGCGATTTGCTGAGAACAATCTGCTGTCAACTACTGGTTGCTGGCGATCACCTTCGCAAGCGAAGCCTTCGCTTCACTGAGTTCCCGCGAAGTCGCATCCTTGGAGGCAGCCTGTCTGGCCACCCGAACTCGGAGATAACCAGCGTACTCTAGCAGCTACGGCAAGGCAAAAGTCCAGGTTAGTACAAGTCTAAACACTTAGAAAATTGAGGAAAAAGAGTGTAAAGACTATACCTGAGCAGCATGCTCGGTGACTTTTGCGGCGAGGGTATTATCCCCCGGGTGAGCCGCCGCAATGGCCCGGAAGGAGGCGTCAGTGGTCATCCCCTTCCAAATCTCCTTTGTCATTTTTGGACAATCGTCGGAGAGCAAATTCATATCCTTCGTGATTGTCCAAAAGGGCTCCAAGGGGATCTTCCCCTCAGGGATTATGGCATCGCGGAGGGCCCGTTTCCTCTCATGAATGGCCCTCCAGCCAGCAGCAAGGGGCTCCTCTGAAAGTAAGAAGGAAGTTAGGAGCAGAAGAAAATTTCGCGAAAGGTAAAGGAGCTGAACTTCGCCTGAAGGCATACCTGGAGGAACCTCGGAGACAGTGTCCTCGGGATCCTCGGGCCCCTCGGAAGAAAGACCCTTACCCTTCTGCCGATACCGCTCCTCGGCAGTGGGTACTTCTACCACTACAGTGTTTCTGGGGGCCTCGAGGTCGGAAGGAGGCACCTCGGCGGAAGTAGCGGGGACCTCGGCCGGTGGAATTTCAACAACACCAGCCTCTTCGCCAGCTTCTTCTTCCAAAAGCTCTGGCTGAGGAGGCTGGAGAGCCTTCCTAGCTCATTTCGCCGAGGGTCCTGCCCCTGTCGTCTTCCTTCTTCGGGAAGCCGCCTTCTTTGTCTGCTCCCCCTTCTCCACTTGGCCAGAAAAGAGGGCCTTGTAATAGGCGGCAGCCCCATCGCCCATCTCTGAAAAAGAAAAGAAATATCAGCGTAAGTCCGAGGAAAAAGTATAAAGGGATGGAAGATTACTCACTTTCGGCAAAAGTTTCGAAAGAAGTCTCCCCCTTAAGGAGCTTGACCAGCCAGGAGTCTTTCCCGGCGATGGCGGGAGCGGGCATGTTGAGGTCAGTCACGTGCTCCTTAACCACTTTCAGCTCCCGAAGGACTTCTTCGGTCATCAACCTCCAGTTGATAGGAAAGGGGTAAAGAGCACGAGGAGAGACCTCGGGATCCCAGTCAGCGACTGCCCGAATGTGGGCGTCGAAATCCGCGAACACGGAAGCCAACGGTTGGGGTCAGCAGCATCCTCGGATCTACGACGTCTGCGTTCAGCACTCCCTGAGCCCACCTGGTCGGGACATCAGACCAGTTCTTATCCACCTTTAGGAAAAAGAACTTAGGCTGCCACCCCCGCCAGCTATCCTTCGTGTCGAAGGTGAAGGTGAATTTTTTGCTCCCGGATCCCCGAGGCAGCAGGAAATAGAAGCCACCCTTCGGGACCACATAGAGCTTGTAGTACTGCATGAAAATGATGAAGTGGGGCTCTATCCCGAACACGCCACACATGCAGAGGTAGGCATTAAAATAGCAGTACGCGTTCGGGGGAAGCTGGTTCACAGCAATGCCATGGAATTGGCAGAACTCGCAAACCACCTTCGGGGGAGGATACCGAAGTCCGGCCTTCAGTTGGGCTCGGAAGACGGTAACCTCATCGCCACGGTTTGAAAAAGCAAAATGGCTAGAACGAGGCAGCCTGGTCACAGCGTAAGACGGAAGAAAGAATTTTTTCTTCCACCTCTCTAGTTTTTCGGGGGTGGTACAGCAAGGATGGGCCAGAAGAGGTTTCCAACTCTCGGGAACAAGCATCGTAGACATGAAAAAGAGTTTGCGATGGAAAAGAAAATAGTTTCCAGAAAAAACTCAGAAGACGAGTTTAGAAAAAACAACAGTTTTCCAGAAAAACTCAGAAAAACAGAGGAATCAGAGTACTCTGGAAATCAAAACCCACCAAAAGATTTGCCTGAGGACGCCGTCGTGAAAGTTGGTAGGAAAAGCTCTGATTAAAGAAGCTCCGCCACAAAAAGCAAGATAAAACGCAAGAACAGAGGGCAAAGCAGAGAGAGAGCAGAAAAACAGTAAGTGGGACTTATGATGGAATGGGCTATTTATAGGCCAAAGGTGGGTAACCGAAAAGACATCATAAGTACCCATTGGAGGCGAACCGTCGCCGTAACTGCCCGCTGCACCCGAAAAGGCGCGCCCTCTGTAAATGACGCGCCTCTCCTCCAATGGCAAGAAGCCGCGTGTCAACCGCTGCGCAGAAATAGGGGACGTGCCTCCCCAAACGTCCCTGGAAAACCGGGACACACCTCCTGATTGGGACACGTCGTTTGACATCCCTGAGAAATGGAGACGCGCCGCTCAGTCTGACACGCTTGGCCATCAGACCTGCAGAAATAAAAAGCAAGCCACCTCGAGGACACCAAGAGACAGGATATGGCTGAACAGCCCATGACTTTTGGGCAAGAGATGTATCTTCGGTACAGGCTTTGCCTCGGAGACACCAAAGAATAGGCCAAGGCCGAACAGCCCAGACCCTCGGGCAAAAGGTGCGACCTCGGAACAGGTTTTGCTTCCCAACAAGACTCCCAACAACAACCTCGGAAAGAGATGCAAACCGAAGTCTTCACTTCAGCTTTCCAGAGGGGGGCATGTGATAGCCAAAGGCTATCGCCTCAATCTGGCCGAACACCCTGCCACAACAATGGCCAGAAGAACTGGCGCTTCCCGGGAACAGGTGGAATCATGCACCTCGGGAGATAGCCGGAGAACCCCGAGCCTCGGCACGCCAGTAAAACTTGAGGACTCCATTCGCCCCCCAAGGTTGTGAACAGCGCGCCTTCGGAAAAGTGGCACCAGACATTGCTGACCGAACATGATATCCCCGAAGGCGGAACCCCCTGGAACTGGGAACCCCCGAACTGAGGGTATGCTTCCCGAAGAGGCTCTGTCCGAACTAGAGGACGACCTCGCCCAGGGACCTCGGGAGTACGGCAGGCACATTTAAGGAAGCATTTAAGGAAGCCTCTGACACGTCCCACCACAGACGTAAAAAGTCGCCCTGACGCGCAGATGCCATCAGAATCACATCATGGCCCGTCTCAGCACAAGGCTCGAGGCCATCTAGTTACCAACTATCTGTCCCCTACGCCCAGAAGTTCAGGAGCATCCGACCGCACACATGTCATGATCTGAACGGGCTAGGTATTCCTATATATACAGGAAATAAATACTTGACAGGAGGTTGGTAGGCCGGAGATACAGCTCCCACACTCTGAGAAAATACCAGGCGAGACTTTTCTGCCTTTCTCTTTGAGCTAGTGACTTTCCCCTTTTTCCGGCCACCACTGACTTGGGCGTCGGAGGCTCCCCCCCGGAAAAACACTCCGGGGGCCTCCTAACCTTGTTTTCCAGCTTTTTAGGTACTCTCCTTGGGGCGATCCACCTTCCAGGCGTTCTTCCTCCTAGAAGTCTCCTCAGCAGTCATCATGACTCACAACGATGAGGCCCAAGGCCATCAAGTATGTGTCTTTGGACTGTACTTTTTACCCTTTGTGTTTGATGATAGAGGAATCCAAGAATCACCTCTTCTTTGAATGCTTCTTTTCTATATCTCTTTGATGTGAGCTTATGTGTAAGCTTTGTTTAAGAGATACTCCTAGATAGTGGAATCAATTTTGTTGATGGCTTAATACATTGGTGGAAAGGAAATCTGTTAAATCTAAAATTAGGAGGGCTAGCTTTGCTACTTTGGTCAACATTCTCTGGCAGGAACATAATCGAAGGCTTCATCACTGTGGCTGCCAAACTGCTTTGTAGCATATTAGTCTAATTGAAACTTTTATTGTAGTTAGGTCTAATATTTCTATTAGTGAGGTCTTTTAGTTATGTGTATTCACTTGATTTTTCTTTAAGCATAGGTTTTAGGATTTGTTTTTCTTTATTTTTAGTCAGGCTTTACTAGTTCCATTTGTAGGCCCTTGACCTTTTTTATATGTGTGGTTGGGCTATATTGGTTGAAATGAAATATGCACTTGCCGAAGTGTTTCTTAAAAAAAATCAAACTCATTAATAAGTTCCTTATTTCTATATGAGTTTAACAAAAAATTATTTTTTAAAGACTCAAAATATTTACTTTAAGATATCTTTTGTTCTTTGAAACTTTTAATCATATTTTAAAAATTTCAAAAAAGTATTTTTAATTTTTATTTTTACAAAAAAAACATATATATTTTAGCTTTTTTTCTAAATTTGAAAACATAAAAAATTATATAAAAACTACTCACATAAAAATTAAAAATTTATAAGAAATTTTTACTTCTAAAAAAATATTTTTCAAGTTAGACAGGGAAGGATCATTTTCGGTTCTAAATCTTTCACAACTTTTATATTTAAATTCTAAAATATTTTAAGTTTCTATTTGAATCATAAAACTTGTAAAATGTGTGATAGTCGAAGGGCTATCACCCATAAGACCTTCAGACAAGTGAGCCCGAGACCACACTCGAAAGACCTTATGACCAACCTTGGAAAAGGGATCAACACCACCCTCAATAATTAACAGAGCCAACTTCGAAAATGCTGAGCCACCACTTTCGGGTGATAACTTAACCCACCTTGGAAAGAGAAGTCTACCAGCCTCAGTAAGGAAGATGTCTCTCGAATAGATTTGTACCTTCAAAAGAATCCCCCGATCGCCTTTGAGACTGAAGACCACCTCTGAAGGGGTTTACGAGCTCTTGAAGTGTCCTAAGGGAAGACAAATACACAGTTTTTGGGGACCACTGACAGGAACCTTGCACACACCCATACCCTCTAAGCATAACCACCTATAGACTGGACATACTTCTCCATGAGGTACTGACCGAACGTCCGACAAATCCAACTGACCATGTGTCCTAATCTACTCAACTCGGGTATAACGACTTTCTCCTCTAAGCCTCCTATAAAGGCCCAGGAGGCTCCTAGGTAATACAGATGAGAAACATTTTTTCTTCTTACCACTTTCTATAATCTCTTATATACTGACTTGGGGGTTAGAGGTCACTCCCTAGAAAACACTTCAAGGAACCCCTAACACACATTCTTTAACTGTTGCAAACATCATTCAAGAAAAGCATCTTTGCAGGCCAAGCATGTCCTACATCGAAGATGTTCTAGAGCATCATATGGTGCCATCTATGAACCATTCTAAGGTCACTGTCATAGAGACTCGGCATTCCAAGGACAAAGGAGTTCCCAAGTCCCAGTCCACACCAGAGCCTCTAGCAACAAACAATCAAGCATCCTTAAAGCCTTCCCTACCTGACCGAAAATGTCCTCTAATGGTCACAATGGGTTTTTTGTGTAATTTCCAACATTTCATTGTGATCGAAATGACACAGTAGCTCGACTAAAGGTGGTCACAAGCACGTTCGCATGCAAGGACCCCTTTCCCAGAGGGTCACTTGGTGAGGGGCCATTGGTCATCTCACTAGAGCTCACCCAATAGAAACCCCCACAATGAGTCTTCAAAGGAGTACCCACCATCTCATGAACAACACACGATGAGATCGAGATGAAAGGAACCAAGGACTTCATGGCGACAAAGTCCTTCTCCCTGTGAGAAGTCCCCATCTCCTCATCGCTGAAGTTACTCACCCAGGAGAAGACACCACTCCCCCCTGCCACATCATTCCTGACAATGAAGAGAAGATAGGACTACTATCTTCATCGAGAAGACCTTAGAAAGGTCAAACTGTTAGTGATGTGCCCAAAAGCCAATCATAAGATGCTTGTATTTTTGCACTTTGAGTCATGATATTTTATTAAGGTATTAATCCAGTAATTATGTTTGTTGTTCTGTTTCTGCGTAACGTAATAAACATAACTATAACCCTAGAATAATGATATTCTTAAATGTCCCTGGTCTAGTATTATCATGGAACAAGTTAGAATAATACATAACGACTAGCATAGGTGGAGACTAATATAAGATATATAGTCTACATATGGGTACAAGTTGGAGAACTTGTGTACTAGACCGACCCACCATGAGATTGCTACATGGATCATTATATAAGTGTCATAAGTGATTCTAATAGTGATCATGTATATGCAGTCCTTTTACCTAAGGTCATCAACGTTCCCTACATGTGAGTCACATACTTTGACACTTCCCTTTGTTGCTCATAACTAAGTGAACTTGAAGAAGGTCATTGGGTACATCACATATCGTGCGGAAGGTTTTGTATGATCAAGATGGGATTTGTCCCTGCTATGTAACAGGAGTGATATCTTCAAGCCCCTTGATAAAGTGAGACTAAGAAATAGATGGGCATGGTTGGATGAGTTAATATACGATATCAATGTTATCAGTTTAACTTAGTCTACTCGGTAATCAAGAAACCAAAGATTGGGCTATACGAGACTGACGCATTCCATGTTTCATGCTTAGTCTTGATATCTTGGACAAAGGGATAATGACATATACAAGTAATAATCATAAAGGTTTAGTCGAATCACCTACCATCTTGTCACTTGGGTAGCAATAATGTGTTGCCAAACACCACTCATTGCTTATGATCATAAATGTGATTTATGATCATTGCCAATGTAGTAAGACCCTATTGGGTTGCACACATAAAGCCTATTTAGATTATTTGAGTGCATGGGCTAATTTATTTGGGTTATGGTTTCATGATAATTTCATAGTAATAATTGGCCCAAAGGTTGAGCCATTATTAAGCCCAGAATTAAACCTAATTGGATTAGGGATTTGAAACCCATTAGGCCTGAAATTTGAGTCTCACTATAAATACAACATATAGTGATAAATTCACAGCTCTTGCCCTAGCCTCCCAAAAGTTCTAGCCACACTCTTCTCTTGCCATTCCTTGGAGGACGCAAGCTAGCACTACGTGTGTAAGAAAAACACATCTGCCGAAATGTGGTGGAAGTGTGGTGATCCTGAGAAGCTCATGTGGATACCCTAGAAAGCTTGAACACATCAACTATTCAGGTTTTATGATTCAACTCTACAGTTGGGTGAAAGATCTTAACCGAATTAGGTATAAAAATTTTGAACACCTAGTTTACCCCATTTCACTCTGATCCTGGAGGGTTTTGGTTATATTCTGCTATGCTTGTTTGGCTCCTAAAACCCTACACAAACAAGGTGGAGAAACAAGTCTCCTGAAAAACCTGTTTGGTCGAGGTTATTTGAGACCTTTACATGTCATACCTATAACTTGTATGAGCCACGGACTATGACTTTTGTGTGAGTATGATACATCAAAGATGTGAATAGACAATGCAAGTTGTGAAACATTAAGATATAAGAAACTCACCAGATACCTTAAGGGCATATCAGGGGGAAAATGAGAAAGAAAAAATGCTCGATTCCTAAACCAAAAGTGATTAAAGTATGGCTATGAAGGGTCTTGAGAAAAGGACTCATGGTTTGGAAGAACTTGGAAGCATTAAGGAGAAAAAATTTAAGGAGGTCCACAAGGGGGAATCTGAGCACACCCTTGTGTGTCTTTATGTGAACTTGAGGGCTCTAAACCGTAAAACCCTAAGGGAAATTGTGTAAACTTAATGCCTAATGACATGATACAAGTGAGGGCAGCTACAAAAGCCCAAGAAATGTGAAGAACACATAACAAAGAGCAAGAACACCCTAGAGTGCAATAGAGGACTTTTAAGTGCACCTTTGTGTGCAACCATG
Organism: Aquilaria yunnanensis; assembly: GCA_039654915.1. Taxonomy (NCBI): domain Eukaryota; kingdom Viridiplantae; phylum Streptophyta; class Magnoliopsida; order Malvales; family Thymelaeaceae; genus Aquilaria; species Aquilaria yunnanensis. Next base: position 49,121,572 of record CM077595.1, read on the forward strand.
TGCTGATGAAGGCTCTAAAGCCTAATGTCATGAAAGGAATTACATGAGACTGATACTTATAATTTAAATGAGAGTAAGGGCTACAATGTTGGCTAATAGAAGGTGGAAAACACAAAGAACCTATGGAAACACCTTAGAGAACACAAAAGTGCCCTTAGACGAACTTTAAGTGTGTCTATTTTCAATGCAATGTTTGAGGGCCTAATTGGCCAAATTAATTGACGAAATGTGTGCTCAATATGTTCCAATTGAATATTAAAGTAAGAAAAAAATGATGATTTAAAGGAATTGAGCTGCTTGGAGAATGATTTGACCAAAACTTAGTCAAGAGTCTATGGCGGCTTGGTCATTTGGCCACCGTTTGCTCTGTAGTCATCAAAGGTAGCTTCATTATATCTTCTTATCTATTTCCTAGCTATCTCATTTATAGCCTACAAATATAGCAAACATACACCAAACACTTGTTAGACACCAGAACATAAACAAAATAAAAGACAAAGCAAGTTAGCCAAAACTAAGACTCAATATGGCATATCAACTATGGCATTCCTCATGAGCTACTATCTTCTTCATTTCCTACTATTTTCTTACCCTCTCCTACATGGCCAAACCTCTACCAAGCACCTTAGAGCTACCAAAAAGAAAGGAGGCAAAGAAGGACAAAAATAAGGCAAATTCGAAGCATGGTGGTGCAAGACTAGTTCATGGTAGTGTCTACATTTGATGCTTATGTTCAATGATGTGTGATCAAGCTTCCTTACTACCATTTCAACCATGGGTAAGACCCATATGAAGCTTCTTCTCCTATATTTTGAATGGGAAAATATGCCCTTGGTGATGGATTAAGCCAAAGGGACCTAGAGGATATGTAACCATCTATGTGTGCATAAAGCACTATGGTAACCTAGCTAGTTTGCTTTCAGCAAGCATAGGGTTTTTGTTCAAGTTAGGCCACGCTTGATCAATCACTTGGAGCTCTATATTAATTGAACCCAATCAAAGTGATCACATGAAGAAACTAAAGAAAAATCATGCTTGCTATGTTAAGGAAACCATGTGTATGTGGTCTATGTGTTTGTGTGCTTCTCTATTTGTATGCATGTGCTACCCCCTATTTTGTATATATATGTTTTATGTATTATTCTGTATATGTTGTTTTTGGTGTCTTCCTTGTTTTCGGATGTAGGTTATTAAGCAAAAGTGGAGGTTTATATGTATAAGAATGTTTTAAACATTGTGAAGGCACTAGGTACTGTATTGGGTCTTTACTGAGTACCTACGTACTCACACCCTCTTTTGCCCTTTTCAAGCAAAGAAGTTGAAGAGTGAAGGGGTAGAAAACCTCTAGGAGAGGTCTATGTGCAAAGAGGTATACTATGGAATTTATGGCTTATGAAAAGGAAGCATGGAAAAGTTCATAAAACTGAACTAATGATTGTGTTCTGTTGTTGTATTTGTAGGCCTTGATGGCTACTATAGGAGTTACTATGTTTCGCTCTATCCTAGCATGGGCTAGGGCTAGGAGAGTAATAGGTGAGTTATGGCCTAAGTGTTAGCTCAAAGTAGAGGTCAAAGTGATTGTAGGCTCAGAGAGAGGTTAAGCCTGGTTTGTACCAAGCATGACACTTACTGAACCAAACTTTTCTGTACATAACCAAACCTCTTAATAAGGTTTAGGGTGGGGGTGAATTGGGCCTTGATAGAGTTGGTATTAAAGCTTATGGGTTGGGTTTATTTAGGATTTGAAAGGTCTATTAGGCAAGTTCCCACTATGATACACAACCATTGTTATGTTTCCAAGACTAAACGACTAGAGGTAGAAACAAAGGAATGAGAAACCAAATGACTATTAGGGCTGATCAATTATTGGATCAATAGCCTGAAAATAAGGAGATAGCTAAAAGTAGGATAGGACCTCTTGATAAGGCCACAAGCCTAAACCCAGTGTACAAAATCACCACAGAATAGAACATATGATGGAAATGATGCAGGCTACAACTACTTAGCTTGTAGTAGGGATGCAAGGTTTTACTAGGGGCTAGCCCCAAGCACCTATAGGCGATACTACTGATGAAGAACAAAAAGTAGAAGAAAGAAAAGGAAGAAGGACAGGCAATGAACCAATAAAAGAAAAGCTAGAAAGTAGGCTTGTAGAAGAATAGCCCAAGCCTGATGATGACAAAAGACATTTAAGAGTTAGAAGACTGAGGTTAGAAATCAAAATAAGTGAAGAAACTAGAGAAGGAGAGCAATTAGGCACTAATGCTGGAAGAATTGAGCTAGTCTTAGAAAGCTCAAAGGAGCTGGCTTCTCAAAGAAAGACCAGGACTCTTAAAAGAAGGGAAAAAAGATCAAAAAATGAAGGCTTAAGGAAAGGACAATTGGAAGGCTTTTTGGCACTTAAACCTTCAGTGTTTAAAGGCAGTGGCGATCTAGAAGAGGCTGAATTCTAGATTTACCAAATAAAAAAGGTATTTGAAAGGATGGAAGTCACATCCACTCAAAAGGTGTTGCTAGCTACCATTAATCTGGAAGGTAGTATAGAGCTTTGGTGGAGGACAGTACAAAGGGCATATATGAGTAAGAATGAGAGGAAACCCAAAAGGAAAAAAGAACCTATGAAGTGGGCTAAGTTCGTCCAGTTCTTCCAACAACTGTATGTTAGTGACGCTCTCAAAGATCAAAAACAAGTATAGTTTGACTTGCTAGAGCAATAGAATATGTCGGTCAAAGAATATGAGCACAGGTTTAGAAGTCTCATCCGGTATGCTCAACAATATGATGGACAAAAGGAGTTGAACACTAAGAGATTCATCAATGGGACTAAGGCCTGAATTAAGACAGATATTGAGGGCTATTGGCTTCAAAACTTATTGTGAAGCTGTTCAAAAGGCTTTGACATTGGAGTAAGAATTTCAGCATCCTATGGCTGGAAACATTAAAGAGGCTCCTATGGGACATCAAAGTGAAAGAAAAGAGGCAGAGACAAGCTAGGAAAGACTGATGTGTGCAAGGAATAAAAGAAGCCCAAAGGTTTGGACCTCAATGCCAAACCTGTGGAAAGTATCATGGTTTTAAACCATGTTACAGACTCTTTAAAAGATGCTTGAAGTGTCATTCTTAGGAGCATTAGTTAAAGATTGCCCAGTTAAAAAGGAAGAAAGAAAAGTGCTAGGCAAATTTGAGGCTCTTTGGCCAATAAACCAACAAAGCAAAGGCAAAGGGATCGCCTTACCTCACCTCCTAGACAGACACAAAAAGGGGCAGGTCAATCCACCCTAGCTAAAGCCTAACCACCAACTAGGAGGGTGTATCAAATTGAAGGATCAAAAAGAAAAGGAGAGACTAACCTTGGAGAATAGGCTATCAGTTATGGCAAGCTGAGGAAGGAAGCATTAAAAGGTAACCTTTACCTTTTTGATAAGCTCATTTTAGTGCTTTATGATACTGATGCTTCCATATCTATTACTTCAGCTAACTTGGTAAGATGACAAAATCTAGGGGTTACAACACTACCTTAAATGTATATGATTAGAACAACTAGAAATGAAATAATGTTTTCACATCACATAGTTAAAGACTGTGTGATTAGGCCAAATGAGCTGGAACTAAGGGCTAATTTGATCATTCTGGAAACAACTGGTTATGACATGATATTGGGCATGAATTGGTTGGTTCAAAATAATGTTATAATAAGTTGCGAAGACAGAAAGTTGATATTGCCAAGATAAATAGAACATTTTCTGGAAGATTCAATAAAATGTGATATTGGGCAAGTAAACGTAATGGATTGCATACGTATACTTTTTGAAGAAGAATATATGGGCTTGAATGATAAAGAATCTAAAACTGAGTTGGACAAGATCCTTATTGATATAAAATTTTCAAAAGTATTTCCTCCTGAACTACCAGGTTTGCCACCCCTAAAGGGGACAGAGTTTGAGATAAAGTTAACTTTTGGAGCAACTCCTGTATCTGCTGCACCCAATAAGATGGCAAATCTTGAAATGAATGAACTAAAAAAGTAGCTGGATGAACTCCTAAAAAAAGGATTCATTAGGCCAAGTGTGTCTCCTTAGGGACCACCGGTGTTGTTTGTGAAAAAGAAAGATAGGACACTTAGGTTATGCATTGACTACAAAAAACTCAATGCTATAACTATAAAGAATAAGTACCCTCTCCCAGAATTGAACACCTATTTGTTCAACTTAAGGGAGCCACAGTGTTCCCAAAAATTGATCTCTGATCAGGGTACTTCCAATTAAGAGTTAGGGAAATATATATTCCCAAGACTTGTTACCACCTTCACAAAATGGGAAAATTATAGCATAAGGACCTAAACTTGTATGCTTTAATTTTCACCATAGTGTATGAATTGTGAGGTGTAATGTATTCAATTACACTCCCCTAAGTGGCACAAACAATGATAATTTGGTCCTTAAGAAACCATTGGCATATTGCCTAATTTTCAAGTAACCTATGGACAAAATTGGAAGGTTACAAAAGTTGGGTACTCAATTGCACAAATTTCCAAAGATGGTTATGGAAAGGACATGAATGGAATTGTGAAGAAAGGACATGGATGGAATTATGAAGAAAAGACATGGATGGACTTGTGAGGAAAGGACATAGATGGAATTATGAAGAAAGGACATGGATGGAATTAAGGATATTGTTGGGGACCAAAGTGCTCAAAGGAGGCAAAGTTAGTCATTTAATGCTTAAGGACACTTAAGGGCTTAAGTGTCCCAAACTTTTCTAAAGGTGAAAATTACCCTTGAACAAGGTTACAATAGGTCAAAAAAATGTCATTTTTCCATCCCAAATGGCTGGTAAAAACTTTGTCTAAGCGTGGCCTAAAGTTTGAAAAATTTGCAAACATGCCATTACTAAAGACCAAGAAAAAAATAAAGCTAGAAAAAAAAATCATTTTCTCCCCATTTTCTTCCAAAAATTCAACCTCCACCTGCTAGGGTTCTTCCTTGAACTCATCCACATCCCTCTATAGCCACCTTACTGCAAACAATCAAGAGAAGGCAAGAGAAAACAACCAAAGGATCAAGGAAGACCATAAACCCTAGTTTTCGGGTTTATCTAAGGTTTATTGGATTTCCAGCAAAACGTAAGGAGTTCTCTTGCTCTCATGGGATGTTTACTATATTTCCAAGCATCCATGGAGCTAGGGCTAAGCATGGAAGAGAGCCATGAGCTTAATGAACCAAGCTTAAGGAGGGGAGTGCATATAGTGAAGGTTTTGTGTCCTAGTGTGAAGTGCACAGTGATGGCAGCGAATTTAAGGGTTTCTAGAGCCCAAGTGTTATGGCTCTCCTAGTGGGAAGCATACCTGATGAAGGTAAAGTGTTCTAAATTAAGTTTGAAACCTTAGTTCGAGTTTACATAGCAAGAATAGCAAAATTTTAGCAAAGTTCACTAAGTTCCAAAGAGGTTAAGGCACTAAATAAGGTTTAGGGGAAAAATGGTAATTTTGCATCCTAAATAGCTAGGCTAGGTTCCAAGTGGTTAAAATGAGTTTTTATGACTTAACTTTTAACTTTAACCCAAACTTTAAGAAATAAACAAGGATTAATCAAGAATAGCTAAGGTTACCAAAAAATGGAGACTTAATTGTAACAAGTCTAATACTTTGGTGGCTTTGGTGTTAAGCAAGGGTTATTAGAGGGTAAAGTCAGGGGAGGCAGCCATATTTTGACTTCATCATCTCCAACCTCATTTCTCTACCCTTGAGCTTGGAATCAAGATTTATTGGTGAAAGGATAAGCATCATAAGTATATAGGCCATCGAGAGCTCATTTCAAGTATTAAACCATGGTTTTGGAGCTTGGAAGCATGTTTTCTCCCATCCCTTGTTTTTAGTACGAGCTAGCCAATGTGTTCTTAATTGAATTCATATTTATTAGTTGGTTAGGAGCTTGGGTTTTGGTTAGGAAGCAAGAATTTGATGTTTTGTGCCTATATTTTGTTTGGAACTTAGGTGGTGCTTTGTTGAACTTAGTGGATTGGAAGAGTGCTTGATTCTTACTTATTACTTAGAGTTGAGGTAAGGGAGTTATGCTTTTGAGTTCAATTAATGCTATTGGAATGAGGTTGCTTGAAGAATTTGAGTAATTCTAACAATAGCATTAGTTAGAGGACAAGGTTGAATCATGGTGGACTATGAGGTTTGTGATGATTGGAATGATGTTATAAGGCATTATAGATTGGGTTGTGATAGTTGGTTGTGATATATGCAACATGTTTTACATGTATGTAAAGTTTGGAGGTTAAACAAGCATTTTGACATGTTTGATAAGTGTATAAAGTTCATAGCAGCAAAATCTGTGAAAATTCTACAGATTCGCAAATTGGTGACACATCGCCAGATTCATGCCATTGCCCACAACGCGTTGCCAATACAAGAAAGAATTGGCAGAACGTCACCAACTATGGCTACACGTCACAAATACAGGAGAAAGTTGGCAGAACGTTACCAACTGTGGCGACACATCGCCACAAGTATGTTGGCTGAATTTCCCAAGTTTTGCTAGAAAGGTCAAAGGGAGACCTAAGGGGTTCTAAGGGTACCTTGGGGTTTAAGCATTTTGGGAGTACTCCGAGACTTTCAAAAGTCCTTCGAGACCTAGGAGTTTTCTTGAGTTTTGTAAAGTTTTATGGGTACTTCTACCATAAGTAAGAAGCCTAGTTTACTAAGGATCACAACTAAGTACCACTAGCTAAGGTGGAAAGTTTAGAACCCTTGGCGAGCTAGTCGTGCCGTTAGCCACAAGGTTGCAAGGTGAAAGCTTAGTACACCTAGTCTACAAGGTCTTTATAGCCTAGTTACAATAGTCCCACCATAATTCCCCTATACAACATAAAGAGGGAGAGGTTCAACTGGTGATTTATCACTAGTTAGGCTAGCAAGCTCAACTTGCTAGAGGACAAGGCTATGCCTTGTAGTTCAAAGACTAGGATGAGGAGAGGTCTCAAGGGACCTAGTTATATGTGCATATATCAGTACCCTCAAGCTGTATGAGCTCACAGCAGGATACTTATGCTATCATATGTGGAGTCCTTAGTAATTTTCTTGCAGGTATAATGAAGACCCTTATCGAGAATGTTATGTTCTCACGCCCTAGTTATGTTGTGAAGTTTCTGAAGTTGCTGGACTAGGTGACTGTTGAGGGTTATTGCGGTAGTTAGCTTTTGTTAGAGGTATTTTACTTGAGAATCTTTATGGTTCTAGTATACTGGAGTAACTTGTTGGTCAAGTAACAGTGCTAACTAAAGTTTTCCTTTGGCTGCAGAGTCTAGTTGCACTTGGACTAGGATTTTTGTGACTCGCCACTAGGACTTCCATCCAAGGTGGGAATTAGTTGAAGAAAATCTCAGTTGAGGCTTGTATATATAGTACTCATAGTTGCCTCCATTGTCTATGTTTTGAGGAGTACTAGACTCTAGGGTTGCTCTTGGGTGAGGGCATTAGTCTACTTTATGTATGAATGCTCCCACGCAATTGTTATGTGTAGTAAACCTACATAAATGTTGATTTTGTATGCTTTAGCTATTTGAACTTATTTTTTATATAAATCTCTTGACCAAGTTAATGTTGTATGGTTTTTGTTATTCCAAGTCAAAGCATTAAGAGCATGCATCTTGCATATTCTAGGTTAATCAACTAGTATCATGGAGTTTTAATCCGCACACATATTCAACTAGCCAATTGCAATCCACCGTGAGACCAGCTCTTACAGGTCTACTGGGCAGAGGCCAAGGATGGCTATGTCACCATGGTTAGTACTAACTAGTGTTAAAAATCTCCTGATGCCAAGCTTATGCTTGAGGAGGGCTGCCAAAGTGATCTACTTATGTTTATTACATGTTTTATGGACTAACCAATGAATGTTGTTGCTGCCGCATACATGTGTTTATTATTTGTGTTTGATTGCTGCATTTGGATGACCTATATTGGATATTTGCATTGTGTTTTCTTGTGTTTTAGTGTCTTTGGATGCAGTTTATTGCTTAAGGTTACATTACCTTAGTGTTAAAGTATTCTCCTTACTAAGTTTCTCCATGAAACTTACCTCCCTTCAAATCTTCCCATTTCAGGTCCAGCAGAAAGATCACATCCAAAATGACCTTTTTTGTCTAATTTTTTATCTGAAATTTTAGATACATGAACTTCCATGTGTGTAGCTATGATCTTGAAAGTATGGTGATTTTATGAGCACATTTGGTCTTTTTAGTGATGGTGCTTATTGTGTTACGCAGTAGCAGTCTAGCATGCTGTTTTGGAGTGCGTTATGTCTCAAGCATCTCCTATGACTTGGGTGCGTGTCTTTAACTAAGTTAAGGCCATGATGTAGTGCATGGATTCATGTACTTGTAAGGCTTGTAAAGTTGAAACAAGTATGGGAACATTTGAGGATGGTTTTGCTATGTATATGAAGGCGGTGCACAAGCTGTCTAAGTGTGAATGATGGGTTGCTTGTTTGTAAATTCTCTTTTGACCACATAAAGTTGTTATATACAAGAGCATGTAATTCCTATGTATAATGGACATGTATGGGAAGCTTGGAGGGCTTACCCCTTCTGAATGAAGTGTTTGCACACTTATGAAATTTTGTATGGGCATAATGGTCAGAAAGTGGATAGAATTTTGACCCTACACTCGAAGTTATATATCTCCTTGTGTAGAGTGAATCTTAGTATGAAATTTTGACTACACCTAGAGAACATCTATAGGTTTAACGGGGATTTAGAATTCCTACATTTGGAGCACTGTATCAAAAGTTATGTTGTTGCAAATTTGGCTAATTTACTTTTTATTTGGTCATAATTTTTTAACCAACTTCAAAAATCCATAACTTGGTCCATATGTGGCTATTGATGTAAAACCACATTCCTTGGTTTGGTCTAAGTTTCTACTTGATAATAGAGCTAAGAAAATAGAGGTACATGGCTAGATTAATACAGTTGTTTGAGAGAAGTTCGGGTGCAGTGGCTGGAAACATGAACTTAACAATATTGCATAATGTATGGTAGCCGAGATTAAGACTTGTGGTAGTGTTTTTCTTCCTTGGTACCATGATGTGCATAAAATGTGAATATGTGTGTAATGGTTGGACCAATATGCATGTATTCATACAATGCCCAAAAGGGCCACTTGGGTATGCACATTAAGGGTATTGTTCTAATGGCCTATAGGACATACCAACCCTGGGATTTTAAATGTACAATTTTGGCACCACAATTGGACTACCCCAGAGTGGGTATCAAGACTGCTTTTAGAACAAGATATGGTCATTTTGAATATACAATAATGCCATTTAGGCTTACTAATGCGCCAGCTTTCTTTATGGATTTAATGCAAAGAATATTCAGACTATATCTATACCACTTTGTGGTGATCTTTATAAATGATATTCTGGTGTACTCAAGAAATAAGGAAAAGCATGAAAAGCACTTGAGAACAGTGTTGGATGTGTTAAAGACAAATCAATTATATGGCAAAGTGAATAAATGTCATTTTTGGACCAATCAAATTGAATTCTTTGGCCATGTAATAAATGGGCAAAGAATGGCTATAGACCCAACAAAGATTAAAGCTATCTTACAATGGAAGCAACCACAAAATGACAGAGAAATAAGAAGCTTCTTGGGTCTAGCTAGCTATTATAAAAGATTTGTACCAAAATTTTCTGTAATGGTAGCTCCTTTAAAGTTGACAAGGAAGGGAAAAAGTTTGAATGGTCTGAGGAGTGTCAAAGAAGCTTTCAGGGGCTTAAACACAAGCTCACTTCCACTCCTGTACTAATACTGCCTAACCCCAGTAAACCTCTTGAGGTTTTCACAGATGCATCAATTATGGTTTAGGATATGTATTAATGCAAGAAAAGTAAGTGATAGCCTATGGAGCGAGGCAATTGAGACTATATCAGAGAAATTATCCAGTGCATGATCTAGAGTGCCCAACTGTGATCTTTCCTTTGAAACAGTAGGGACATTACCTATTAGGTAATAAGTTTCAAATCTTCACTAATCATAAAAGTCTCAACTTTCTCTTCACTCAAAAGGAGTTGAATATGAGACAGAGAAGATGGCTTAAATATCTTAAGGATTTTGACTGTACCATTGAGTACCCTAAGGGCAAGGTTAATAAAGTGGCTTATGCCTTAAGCAGAAAATACACAGGCATCTTGAAACATAGAGAAGAAAAGCCTAATGAACTTAATAGCCTAACTTGTTTGGCTAACAAATGGCTAAGATGGGAACAAGCCCAATTAAGAGTAGTGACTATTCAGCCAACTTGGAAAGCTAAAATACAAAGGGCACAACAATAGGATGTAGATCTAGCTAGAATATCTGGGCAAAGGCATGGGGAACTATTTCAATGGTTCTCTTATAGGCAAGGATTGCTATACTTGTCAAACAAGATTTATGTACCCATGGGGTATGAATTAAGGGAACAAATTCTGAAAGAAGCCCACTCTAGTAAGATGAGCATACATCCTAGAACTATAAAAATGTATCAAAATCTAAAAGAACACTCTTGGTGGCTCAATATGAAAAGGGAAATTTACACATTTGTATCCAAATGTATGGTATGCCAACAAGTAAAGGTAAAGCACCAAAGACCAAGGGGTAAAATACAAAATTTGTCCATCCCCGAAAAAAAGTAGTGTTCCATATCTATGGATTTCCAGATAAGCATGCCTATGATAAGAAGAAGCATGATACTATCTAGGTAATTATGGATAGACTTATAAAGTCAGCCCACCTTTTACCTATTAATCTCACAGATCGATTGGATAGGCTGGAATAGTTGTACATTGAAGAAATTGTGAGATTACACAGTATCCCAAATGACATAGTTTTAGACAGAGATCCAAGGTTTGTGCCAAGCATTAGGTACTTAATTGAAACTAAGTTCAGCTTCCTACCCTCAAATTGATGGACAAATAGAAAGAACCATACAAGTCCTTGAAGATATGCTAAGATGCTGTGTATTGGACTTTAAAGGAGAATGGGATCAAATCCTACCTTTGATAGAATTCTCCTACAATAATAGCTATCAGTCAGTGATAAAAATGGCACCTTATGAAGCTTTGTATGGGAGGAAGTACATAACTACCAACTTTTGGTAGGATACTAAGGATACAGTTGAGATAAGACCAGAACTGATCCATGAAACCACTAAAAAAATCAAAATGATCCAGGAAAGAACCAGGGCTACCAATGATAGAGAGCAAGCCTATGCCAGTCAAAGAATGAGAAGAGACCTGGAATTCCAAGTAGGGGACTAAGTGTGGATCAATGTTTCTCCAATGAGAGGAGTTATGAGATTTGGCAGGAAAGCCAAATTAGCCCATAGATACATTTGACCATTTCCAATAATGGCTATGATTAGTAATGTGGCATACAAGCTTGATTTACCTTCAGAGATGGGTCATATATGTGATACCTTTCATGTTAGTATGCTTAAAAAGTACTTATTGAATCCACAATAAGCTATACCAACTTCTAATATTTCAGTGACCCCCAACCTTTCTTACGAACAAGAACATGTAAAAGTTCTAGCCAAAGATGTCAAAAAGTTGAGAAGTAAGTGGATAAACAAGGTAAAAATCCATTGGTCTAACCATTCAGAGCATGAAGCTACTTGGAAAATAGAAATTGAAATGCTCAAAAGATACCCAAGGCCATTTCCCATATTACTTGAGAATTTGGAGGACCAAATTCTTTAAGGATGGGAGAATGTCATACCTATAACTTACATAGGCCATGGTGTTAGTGTTGTGCCCAAAAAGCCAATCATGAGATGATTGTATTTTTTCACATTGAGTCATGATATTTTATTGAGGCATTAATCCAGCAATTTTGTTTGTTGTTTTGTTTCTGCGTAACGTAATAAACATAATTGTAACCCTAGAATAATGATATTCTTAAACATCCCTAGTCTAGTATTATTGTGGAGCGGGTTGCAATAATACATAATGACTAGCATATGTGGAGACTAATATGAGATATGTAGTCTACATATGGGTACAAGTTGGAGAACTTGTGTACTGGACCGACCCACCATGAGAACACTTCATGGATCGTTATATGAGTGTCATAAGTGATTCTCATAGTGATCATGGTATATGTAGTCCTTCGACCTAAGATCAGCAAGGTTCCCTACATGTGAGTCACATACTTTGATACTTTCCTTTGTTGCTTGTAACTGAGTAAACTTGAAGGAGGTCATTGGGTATGTCACAAATCATGCGGAGGGATTTGTATGATCAAGATGGGATTTGTCCCTCCTATGTAACGGGAGTGATATCTTTGGGCCCCTTGATAGAGTGAGACTTAGAAAATGCATGGCCATGCTCTGATGAGTTGATATATGATATCAATGTCGTCAGTTTAATTTGGTCTACTTGGTAATCAAGAAACCAAAGATTGGGCTATACGAGAGTGACACATTCCATGTCTCGTGCTTAGTCTTGATGTCTTGGACAAAGGGACAATGGCATATATCGGTGATGATCATAAATGTTTAGTCGATTCACCGACAATCTTGTCACTTGGGTAGCAGTGATGTGTTGCTAGACACCGCTCATTGCTTATGATCATAAATGTGATTTATGATCATTGCCAACATGGCAAGAGCCTATTGGGTCGCACACATAGAGCTATTTGGATCATTAGAGTGCATGGGCTAATTATTTGGGTTATGGTTTCACTTTAATTTCGTATTAATAATGGGCCAAGGAGTTGAGCCATTATTAAGCCCGAAATTAAATCCTAATTGGATTAGGGCTTTGAAACCCATTAGGCCTGGAAGTTGAGTCTCACTATAAATACAACTTTTAAATGAGAAATTCGCAGGTCTCCTTGCCCTAGCCTCCCAAAAGGACAGCCGCACTCTTCTCTTGCAATTCCTTGGAGGACGCAAGCTAGCACTGCGAGCGCAAGAGAAACGCATCTGCCGGGACGTGGTGGAAGCGTGGTGATCCCGAGAGGCTCGTGTGGATACCATAGAGAGCCTGAACACGTCAACTGTTTAGGTTTTGTGATTCGACTCTACAGTTGAGTGAGAGATCTCAACCGAAAATTAGGTATGAAATTTTCGAACACCCGGTTTACCCCGTCTCACTTGGATCCTGGAGGGTTTCGGTTAAATTCTGCTGCGCTGTTTGGCTCCCGAAACCCAACAGATGGGTTGTGACTATTGTATGAGTATGATACATCAAATATGTGAATAGAAAATGCAAGTTATGAAACATTAAGAGAAAATAAACTCACCAGATGCCCCAAAGGCATATCAGGGGAATATGAGAGAAGAAAAATGCTCTATTCCTAAACCAAAAGTGATTAAAGTATGGCTATGAAGGGTCTTCAGACAAAGACTCATGGTTTGGAGGAACTTGGAATCATTAAGGAGCAAAAATTTAACAAGGTCCACAACGGGGACTTTGAGCACACCATTGTGTGCCTTTATGTGAACTTGCGTGCTCTAAACCCTAAAACCCTAAGGGAAAATTTGTAAACTTAATTCCTAAGGACATGATACAAATTAGGATAGGTACATAAGCCCAATAAATGTGAAAAACACATAAGAAAGAACAAGAACACCCTAAAGTGCACCAGAGGACTCTTAAGTTCACCTTTGTATGAAACCATGTGATTATGAAGGCTCTAAAGCCTAATGTCATGAAAGGAATTACATGAGATTGATACTTATCATTTAAATGAGAATGTGGGCTACAATGTGGGCTACGAGAAGGTGAAAAACGCAAAGAAGCTATGGAAACACCTTAGAGGACACAAAAGTGCTCTTAAACGCACTTTAAGTGTGTCTATGTTCAATGCAATGTTTGAGGGCCTAATTGGCTGAATTAATTGATGAAGTGAGTGCTCAATATGTGAAACTTAAAGAGTAAAGTAGGACAAAATGAAATTTTAAAGGAATTTAGCTGCTTGGAGGAGGATTTGACCAATAATTAGTAAAAAGTCCATGATAGCTTGGTCATTCGGCCACCATTTTTTTTTGTAATCTTCAAAGGTAGCTTCATTACATCTTCTTAGCTATTTCCTAGATATTTTCTAGCTTATTTATAGCCTTCAAATATAGCAAACATAGACTAATGACTTGTTAGACATCGAAACACAAGCAAAACAAAAGACAGAGCAAGTTAGCCAAAATTGAGACTAAGTATGGCATATCAACTATGGCATTCTTCATGAGCTATTTTCTTTTTAATTTCCTACTATTTTCTCACCCTCTACTACTTTTCTAACCTTCTACCGAGACACCCTAAAGCTACCAAAAAGAAATAAGGTAAAGAAGGACAAAAATAAGGCAAATCAGAGGCATGATAGTGCAAGACTAGCTCATGCTGGTGTCTACATTTCATGCTTATGTTCAATGATGCATGATCAAGCTTCCTTGCTGCCATTTCAACCATCGGTAAGGACCTATATAAGTTTTCTTCTTCTATATTTTGAATGGGAAACGCTACCTTAGGTGATGGCTTAAGCTAAAGGAACCTAGAAGCTATGTAATGGACTATGTGTGCATCAAGCATTATGGTAAGCTAGCTACTTCACTTTCAGCAAGTAGTGGGTTTTTGTTCAAGTTGAGCCAAGCTTGATCAATCAATTAGAGCTCTTTTTTAATTGAACCTAATCAAAGTGATCACATGAAGAAACTGAAGAAAAATCATGCTTGCTATGTTAAGGAAACTGTGTGTATATGGAGTGTGTGTTTGTATGCTTCTCTATTTGTATACATGTGCTAACCCCTATTTTTTATATATATGTTTTATGTATTATTTTGTAAATGTTTTTTTTTTGTGCCTTCTATGTTTTTGGATGCAGGTTATTAAGAAAAGGTGGAGGTTTATATGTATAGTAGTGATTTAAACATTGTGAGGGCACTAGTGAAGATTTTCAGGATCTCAATAATAACATACTCTTATGTTATTCATTTGTGTATATGCCACATGCATATAAGTTTTCCATACATATTGTCTCAAAAACAATATCTAGCATGCTATTTGAGTTCAACATGAATATAGACATACTTATCCAGTCAAACAAACTTAGCATGCCACTAAGATCATTCATAAAACTTAAATCCTTAGCATGCTACTAAAGCAAGAAAGGATGCGTACCTTCCTTTTTGATAGTCTTGTGCCGAAAAGGAAAAGGAAGGACTTGATCTTAGAGATACGCCTTGAGGCTTGAATTAAGATGAAGAATCTCAATGTAATTCCACCCACAATGCTCTAAGAAAGTGTCTAATATTTCGGCTCTTTAAAGGAATGAAAGGAGGAATTTTTCTCTCAAGAAAAATGGTGCAAATTGAGTGTAAAATTCGTACCATCAATGGCCAGCCACTAAAGGCTATTTATAGATGACCAAAAGGCACACCTTTACACCAAGAAAGGTGTCCTTTAAGCCAAAGAACACTTCCTTTGGCTAAGGGTCATGTATGGTGGCGAAAATACATGTCTTTTAGCCAAGGAACACTTCCTTTGGCCTATAACCACCCATAACTACCTTATGGGCGAAAATACATGTCTTTTAAGTCAAGGAACACTTCCTTTGGCCTATAACCACCCATAACTACCTTATGGGCGAAAATACATGTCTTTTAAGTCTAAAGGACATCACATTTGGTGCAATAACCACCTCAACCACCTCCATGGCCGAACATACATGTCCTTTAAAGTCAAAGGACATCACTCTTGGTGCTATAAGCACCCTATGGCCGAATATACATGTCCATTCACCCAAGGAACACTTCCTTTGGATGAAAGGACATGTTCTTTTAGCCAAGAGTTATTTCTTTTGATGAAGAGACATACCTTTACACAAAAGATGTGTCTCTTGGTGGTTTTGAGCTAAAAACAAGGTGAGCTGGCACAAAGCTAGCTCAATATGCTACTTATGCACCATTGAGCTCCTTTGAGCTCCAACCTAGCACCATGAACTAAGGTCCAGCTCCAAGAACTGACCTTGAGCTGGAGTTAGCTGCTTTCAGCTGAAGTAAACTGAAGTCCAGCTACACTCAGCTACCAAAAGCTGAAGTGAGCTGACTTGAGCTGACTTGAGCTGAAGTCCAGCTACATTCAGCTACCATAAGCTGAAGTGAGCTGACTTGAGCTTACTTGAGCTAACTTGAGCTGAAGTCCAGCTACATTCAGCTACCATAAGCTGAAGTGAGCTGACTTGAGCTGACTTGAGCTAACTTGAGCTGAAGTCCAGCTACTTTGAGCTACTTATAGCTGAAGTGAGCTGACTTGAGCTAAGGGGAGCTACTTCTAGCTGCCTTAGATACCTTTTCAAGCTATAGTTAGCTCAACGAGCTCAAATCCTATCTTAAAAGGATCTTGGTGCGCCAAGAATTCCAACAACTAGGTGTTGTATTGGGTCTTTACTAAGTGCCTATGTACTCACACCCTCTTTTTCCCATTTCAGGTAAAGAAGTGAAAGAGTGAAGGGCTAGGGAACCTTTAGGGGAGGTCTGTATATAGAGAGGTGTAATCTGGAATTTAACACTTATGAAAAGGAAGCATGGAAAAGTTCATAAAATTGAACTAATGATTGTGTTTTGTTGCTGTATTTGTAGGCCCTAGTGGCTGCTGTAGGAGTTGTTGTGGATGGCTCTGTCCTAGTATGGTCTAGGACCAGGAGAGTAATAAGAGAGTTATGGCCTAAGTGTCAACTCAAAGTGGAGGTTAAAGTGACTGTAGGCTTAAAGATAGTTTAAGTCTTGTTTGTACCAAGCATGACACTTAGTGAACTAAATTTTTGTTTGCATAACTTTTGGGCCATGTTGTCCCTTTTTGTAAATTTTGGCCTATATATTTTTGTATATAATTGAGGGCAATGGGACTTAGAATAAAACATGGCCTGTGCCTTGTATGTATTTTGGGCTTAAGTAAGCCATAATGCATTAAGTATGGTATGATACAAAAATGCATGCATGGTTTGTAACCTATTAAACTAATTTGTACGCATGTATATGTGCGTTGGTGTATGTGTATGTTTTTCACTAGGTAGTCTCTAATTAGCCCTAAAGACACTAAGACACATATTCATAAGCCCACCTATACTTATGCACCATATATTCATTAAAAGAAAGATAATGAAACTGGTCAAGTAAATGCATTCACAAGAGTAACACATTAAACTGATAAATTAATGTGTTAAAGTAGCAACCTAACGTATTAAACTGTTAATCTAAAGTGTTAAGTTAGGATTAAGTATCCTAAGAATCAGAGTCTAATTCACACTAAGAAAATCAACTGAGTAATTAAAAAACAACTAGTTGATCTCAAACCTCTTAATAAGGTTTAGGGTGGGGGCAAATTCGGCCTTGACATTACTGAAGATGAGTCCCCATTTGTTCAAGTAGTAATGGAAGTGCCCATGCTTAACGACTTCAGGGTGCCTCACCTAGAGAGCTATGACAAGCAAAGCGATCCCCAGGCTCACTTGACTATAACTTTTTGGGACCAGCTATTGCATGGTATAACTCTTTAGCACCTAGAACAATTGTGGGGTCCCAAGAGTTATCCGCTACATTTACCCAATAGTTCATCAGTAGCAGACCAAGGACAAAGATGCCATCCAAATGTTTAACATAGCCCAAAAAAATGAGGGAACCATTCGGGACTACATCGAAAGGTTTAACTAAAAATCCCTTAGTATCCCTGACTTCTGCCTAGAAATACGAATCCTAGCAATGATCCGAAGTCTCAAAAGAGACTCTCAGCTCTTCTACAAGTTTGCCAAGGATCCCCTAGCCACTAAATGAGTTCTACAATAGAGCCAAATAACATATGACCACCGAAGAGCTAAGGATAGGATGGCTGAAGGTAGACCATCAACCATTCGAAGGTCAAAGTCACCAACCTTGGTACCATGCCGAGGGAGGAGGTAGACCTAAAAAAAGCAGAGGCAAAAGGTCAATAACGTTCACCCCCTTTGAACATCATAAGGACAAATATTCTGATGGCCTTGGAAAGGTAGGGAACCTCAATTCAACGACCAAAGCCCATGACTTTAGAAAATAAAAAAAAAACATGAAAAAGTACTGTCAATTTCATTCGGACCATGGCCATGACACAGAAGAATGTTTCCAGCTGAGGAAATACATTGAGTCCTTCATCAAGCAAGGCCAACTTCAAAGGTATCTGAGAATCCCTTTGCCTAAGTCAAGGGACAAAATAGAAGAAGGGTGAAAGGCAGAAAATGAGGAGTACGATTTGGACAGACGTCGAACAAACCGAAGTCTGCAAAACCGCCCACCACCTTCGGATAGGGTCATTCCGACAATTTACTAGAATGCCCTTGGTTGAGAAAATGAAGAAGGTGAGAGAGATAGCAATGATGGAATATGATAATCTTGCAAACAAGCTTACCCGAAGGGATGGGTCAGTGTTGAAGTTCCCGCATGACGATCCTCTCTTGATCATGGCTAGGATCAGAAACTGGGATGTCAAGAGAGTGCTCTTAGATGATGGTTCAAATGCTAACATCTTATTTGCCCATATGTTACCAAGCTTAGGTATTACTAAGAGTGAGCTCAAACCTATGACTTTACCTGCATTCAAGGTTGGACCTGTAGAACTCCCCCGTGTTGAGATGGATTGACCTGCCACTGATGTTGTAGGGCACCTCAGTCAAAATAGGAGAAGACCTCTTTGCCTCCACTATGACAAGATTCATCATCATAGATGTCACATCATTCTATAATTCCATCCTTGGAAGACAGACATAGGGCAATCTTTACCTCTAAACTAACATGAAGTACTTGGTAGTCACATCCAAGGCAAAAAAAAAAGATGTCAAAATATACATCGACCAAGTTGAAGTTAGAAAAGTGTTTGTCAAAGCAAGGGAAAGTATCGCTAAAGTTCATATGCAGACTTTGAGGAAAGAAGGCATACTTGCTGAAGATAGGCTAAAAGGGGACAAAGGTGAATGCGAGAAAGTAGAGACTGAGGATATAGAGTTAATCCTTGGCCAAAGCACCCGAATTGGGAAAAAGCTAGCCAAAGGTGAGAAAGAAAGACTTGTATCCCTTTTATCAATGAACAAAGATCTATTTGCTTACTCCCCAAAGGATATGGCAAAATTAAATCTAGACACAATCCAGGATACTCTAAAAGTACGCCCTAAGGCAAAACCTGTTCGACAGAAAAAGTGCAGCACCTCAGCCCATAAGAACAACTTCATCAAGAAAGAAATCTAACGACTCTTGGAAGCTGATATAATAAGGGAAGTCAAATACCCTGACTAGTTTAGCAAGATCATCATTACTACCAAGGAAGGGAGTGATAAACTCCAAATGTGTATCAACTTCAGAAATATTAACGATGCTTGTCCCAAGGACTTATATCCTCTACCTTCAATTGACTAGTTGGTAGATTCCACTACTAAATATGGGCTATTGAGTTTCCTTGATGCATTCAATAGATACCACCAAATTTGGATGAACCTTGAGGATAAGGAAAAAACTACATTCATAAACAACATTGGGACATATTGTTACATGAGAATGCCCTCGGACCTCAAGAATGCAGGAGCCATGTATCAGAGGTTGATCAAGAAGCTGTTCAATTCCCAAATTGGGAGAAATATGGAAGTGTGTCGATGATATGATAGTTAAAAGAAAACTACCCAACGATCATATTGTAGACTTACAAGAAACATTCCAACAACTTCAGATGTTTGGAATCTGTCTCAACCTAAAAAAAATGCGTATTTAAAGTAATAGCAGGAAAGTTCCTTGGCTTTATGGTATCTAAGAGAGGCATAGATACCAATCTAGAAAAGGTCAAGACCTTGCTTGGATTCTGAACTCCCACAACCATCAAGTACATATAGAGGCTTACTAGAAGAGTAACAGCACTTAGTAGATTTATATCCAAATACAGGGACCATTGACGACACTTCTTCAAGTTATTGACCAAAATGTCCAAAGTAATGACGGCAAAAGTTCCAAAGAATGCTTATGGAACAAAGAATGTCAGAAAGCTTGGGATGAACTAAGGAACTACCTATCCTACTTACCAACACTTTGGCAACCCAAGGATGGAGAACGCTTCATACTTTACCTCGCTGTTAGCGAAATGGCTATGAGTTTGATACTTGTCAAGGAGGAAGGAAGAAAGCAATGGCCAGTACACTATGTCAGCAAATCTTTACATGAAGCCAATGTAAGGTACCTGATATTGCAAAAAGCAATCTATGCCCTTGTCATGTCAAGTAGAAAACTTTGACCTTACTTCCAAGGACACTCCATTATAATGCGTAGTAATCTACCTCTTTAAGATGTCATGAAGCAGGTGGATCATTTGGGCTGAATGTCAAAGTGGTGCATTGAGCTCGGTGAGTATGACATCATATATGAACCAAGGAAAGCAATCAAAGCTCAATCTTTAGCAGATTTTATAACTGAATTACCAGAAACCGAGGATACCTTGAGAAACTTAGGAGATGAGGAACCCAAATGGGTGCTCTTCATAAATGGTGCTTCAGGTTCGAAATACTAGGTTGCTAGTACAATACTCTAAGGGCTTGAAGAAATGGAGGCATCAAAGGCCATCAAATTTGGAATCCATGTCACCAATAATATTGCAGAATGTGAAGCTCTCATAGTAGGCCTACGGTTGGCAAAAAGAATCTGTGTGAAGAATCTGAAGGATTACAGTGACTCGCAACTAGTAGTTTGGCAAATGATGAGGGAATGCGGGGCCAAGGAACTAATATCATGACCTTATTAAAGAACTAATCCAAGTATTTGACAAGATATAGATAAAAAAGGTACCTTAGAAAGAGAACATGGAAACAGATGTATTGGCTAAGTCAAAATAATCTTCCCAAGTGCTTGATTGCCTAAGCAAAGCTATAATGGCAGTCTTTACCATAAAAAAGGGATAGAAGGATCCAATAAGGAAATATTTGGCAAATTCCTCCTTACCGGAATATCCTTGAGAAGCAGCGTAGGTAGGAAGGTGATCGTGAAGATATTTCCTAACTGGAGAAGAGTTGTATAGGCAAGGGTACTCGAATCCCTTACAAAGATGCATTGGTGAAGAGGATGTTAAAGCAGTATTGAAGGAAGTCCATGAGGGGATGTGTGCCTCCCATATCAGGATGGATGCCCTCGCCGGAGTACTACTTCGGCAAGGATATTTTTTGCCAACCATAAGGATGTTGGGTTTCGGGAGCCAAACAGTGCAGCGCAATTTAATCGAAACCCTCCAAGATCCAGGTGAAACGGGGTAAACCGGGTGTTCAAAAATTTTCATACCAAATTTTCGGTTGAGATCTCTCGCCCAACTGTAGAGTCAAATCACAAAACCTGAATAGTTGACATTTTCAAGCTCTTTATTGTATCCACACGAGCCTCTCGGGATCACCACGCTTCCACCATGCCCCGGCAGATGCGTTTCTCTTGCGCTTGCAGTGCTAGCTTGCGTCCTCCAAGGAATTGTAAGAGAAGAGTGCGACTGTCCTTTTAGGAGGCTAGGGCAAGGAGACCTGTGAATTCATTAACAGTTGTATTTATAGTGAGACTCAACTTCCAAGCCTAATGGGTTTCAAAGCCCTAATCCAATTGGGCTTTAATTTCGGGCTTAATAATGGCTCAACTATTGGGCTCATTATTAATACGAAATTATTGTGAAACCAAAACCCAAATTATTAGCCCATGCACTCTAATGATCCAAATAGCTCTATGTGTGCGACCCAATAAGCTCTTACCATGTTGGCAATGATCATAAATCACATTTATGATCATAAGCAATGAGCAGTGTCTAGCAACACATCATTGCTACCCAAGTGACAAGATTGTCGATGATTTGACTAAACCTTTATGATCATCACTGATATATGCTATTGTCCCTTTGTCCAAGATATCAAGGCTAAGCACGAGACATGGAATGTGTCACTCTCGTATAGCCCAATCTTTGGTTTCTTGATTACCGAGTAGACCAACTTAAACTGATGACATTGATATTGTTTATCAACTCATCTGAGCATGGCCATGCATTTTCTAAGTCTCACTCTATCAAGGGGCTCGAAGATATCACTCCCATTACATAGGAGGGACAAATCCTGTCTTGATCATACAAATCCCTCCGCATGATATGTGACATACCCAATGACCTCCTTCAAGCTCACTCAGTTACGAGCAACAAAGGAAAGTATCAAAGTATGTGACTCATATGTAGGGAACCTTAATGATCTTAGGTCAAAGGACTACATATACCATGATCACTATGAGAATCACTTATGACACTCATATAACGATCCATGTAATGTTCTCATGGTGGGTCGGTCTAGTACACAGGTTCTCCAACTTGTACTCATATGTAGACTACATATCTCATATTAGTCTCCACATATGCTAGTCGTTATGTATTATTGCAACCTGCTCCACAATAATACTAGACCAGGGACGTTTGAGAATATCTTTATTCTAGGGTTACAATTATGTTTATTACGTTACACAGAAATAAAACAACAAACATAATTGTTGGATTAATGCCTTAATAAAATATCATGACTCAATATGCAAAAAATACAATCATCTCATGATTGGCTTTTGGGCACAACACTAACAAAGGAATTATGCTTGGCAGTTCATCAAAAGGTGCCCCAAGTGCCAACCATTCAGGGAGTACTTTTGGAGGTGAAAACTTTGGCAAATTATCCATGCCCCCTCATCGTATGGGGAATTAACCTCATTGCTCCCATCCCGATGGCTACTGGAGGCGTTAAGTTCTGTACCATCACTGTAGATTACTTCATAAAGTGGATTGAAGTAAAACCCTTAGTAACAATTTTAGCCAAAGACATGCAAAATTTTGTTTGGAAAAATGTCATATGCAAGTTTAGATGTCCGAAGGTGATAGTAGCGGATAATGGTACCCAATTTATTAATGAAGGGTTCTAAGAGGCTACCATCATTGTCGGTATAAAATTGCACTTCACTCTAGTTGCTCATCCCTAGAGTAATGGGCAAGTAGGAGTATCCAACAGAACATTGAAAGATGGTCTAAAGAAAAGGCTAAATAAAGCCAAGGGAAAATCACCTGGTGAATTACCAAGTGTACTATGGAGTTACCGAAAAACCCCTAGAAAAGCCACTAGGGAAACTCCTTTCTCACTCACATTCAAAATAGAGGCTCTAATCCCTATTGATGTTACTAAGCCTTCCCTACAAATTCAAGTGTTCGATGAAAAAGGAAACAACCTCGGTTTAAGAGCCAAACTTGACATGATTGATGAGCACATGGAGATGGCTGAACTCAAGAGAAAGGCTTTCTAGTAGCGAGTTCCCATCACCACGAACTTGAAAGTCACACCAAAATGGATCAGGGTAGGAGACCTCGTTCTTAGAATGGCCAAATTGGAAGCCTGAAAATTGTCTCATGGTGTACTTCGAGCTAATTAGGAAGGACCTTATTCGGTCACAGAGGAAGTTCAGCCAGGAGTCTTTAAACTTAGGCTTACCGAATAACAGGAATTGAATAACACTTAGCATTCAGATTCTTTGAAAAAATTCTACACTTAGAAATTTTCTAAGGACTTAGAAATTTCAAAAGGGACATTGTATTTAGAGGAAATTTTTTGAAGTTGTACAAATACTTTACAAATGGAAACTTTCTGAAGAAGTTGTACAAATGCCATGAATTATTCCTAAAACACTTAGGCAAAATTTTCATTACTTAAATTTGCCAAAGATGGTGAAAGGTTGTTCTTTATGATTCTTTAATCGAAGATGGTAAAAATACCACCCTTGGTAGCTTTTCGAAGATGGGAAAAAGAATATAATTTGGCCAAAGGTGATAAAAAATTGACATCCTTTTGAAGATGGTGTTGAACTTATCTTTTGGGTAGCCTTTGAGCATTTTCAGATCACGAAATTATCACCTAGTAAACTTTTTTCCCGAAGATGGTAAGTGCACCATAAAGTCAAGTACTTTGCTGAACTGGGCAAAAATTTAAATATTTCATCAAAGGTGCCTAACCTTGGAAGAGTTATTGTTGCTTGGTATACTCGAAGAAGAAAAATTTTGGGGCTTAGATGAAATTTTGAACACAAAAGCATTTCATTAAATCAAAGGGAGAAGAATACAAAAAAAAGGGTGGGGAGGGTACAACAAATCCTATCTATTCCTCTCCATCTTTTCCTTGAGACTCATTGGATTCAACTTCGACATTGGTCTCTGAGGGCCACTAGGGAAGATTTAAAAACTCCTTTTGAGACCATTCGGAAGAGGAACGTTTGGGGATGTCGAGCACCCAAAGAAAGGACATGTCCATGTCTAGATAATGGGAGAGCACTTGATGGCGAGCCAGGCAAAAACCATCTTGGAACGAGGCCTTCATCATTTCATTGGCCTTTACCTTCTAGGCCTTCAAAACCTCCACTTTTTTCTTCTTTTTCTTTTTCCACTTTTTCAACTGCTCGACTTCCTCAATGAGCTAATTCTTCTTCAAAAGAGCTCATGCTACCTCAGAAACCAGATCTGCCCATTCTTTCTGAAGAGCCTTCATCGAGGAAGTCTACTCTACCAACTTTGCTTCGAGGTCAGCAACTCTAGAGGAATAATCCTCGAAAAGAGCCTGCTTACTCTCCGCCAGTTCCTGGCAAAGTTTCGCCAACCATTCTTTGGTAATTTTATTAAGCTTGCCGTACTTAGAGCAGGTGGTCGCCACCATTTCCTTGGTTTTTGCCAAGTTCTCCTCCGATTATGAACAAATGGCAATCTACTTGGTGGACCATGCTCGAAAATACCCACTATGGGCTAGCATCTGCAGAGGAAAAGAAAGCCCCAGGGGTAAGACAAAAACTTGAAAAGGTGGCAAAAATTTTTTAAGTATCACAAGAAAAACTAGTACCTAAACAACATGCTCGATAATCTGAGCAACCAAAATGTCCTCATTCAAACAAGACTCTATCAGAGATTGGAATGTGGCATTAGTCATGATCCCCCTTGCCATCTAGGGGACCATCTTCTGACAATTTTCTGAGAATAGGTCTATATATTCGATAAAGTTCCAGAAAGGCTATCTTAGAACCTTCTCGTAGGGGATCTTTGCATCTCGAAACTCTTGCTTCCTTGCGTGATCAGCCACCCAATTGGGAACAAGTAGCTACTCTACAAGATCACGTCGAAGTTCCATTACAATGTTATCCCTTAGCCATTCATCTATAAAGTCCAGAATTCCAAAAAAACCAAAGTCCATAAATGAAAGGTTAAAGGATAAACTTGGTAAGGGAACCCCGAGGTCTCCACCCTCGGAATCACTCAGCTCGAGGATATCCACTGGTATATCCCTTCCCTTCTGCCTCCTCAACTCTATGGTCTCTTTGGGCGAAATCACGTCTAGAGCAATCCCCAAACCCTTTACAACTGAAGTTGGCCTAATTAGAGTGGACAAAATGGCAACCTCGGTTGCCACATGTTCAGCTTTAGTAACCTCAGGAAGGGGAGGGAGAGGATCCTCTTGAGACTTCTTCAATTTTTGCTTCCCAGAAGCCTGACCCTTTTTTTTTTTGGGGGCTTTCTTCTTGGTTTGTTCACCTTTCTTGGCTTGGCCGAGGAAGAGATTCTTGTAGAAGGCAGCTGACTTGTCGCCAATTTCTACAAAGTAAAAAACATCAATGTAAGTAAAAGATTATCCGATGAGCAATAGATGAAAAGTAACTTACTCTCCACAAAGGCTTCATAAGACAGTTCCTCCCGAAGAAGCAAGACTAGCCAAGAATCCCTCCAATCTATTTTTGGCTTGGGCATCTCGGTGTCGGTAACGTGCTCCTTGATGATGCCTAACCCCCGAAGGACCTCTTTGGTCATTAGGTTCCATCTAATTGGAAATGGATAAGGTGGATGTGAAGATGCCTGGTCATAATAGTTGGCAATCTCTCTAATTCGACCATCGAACTCCTCAAAATGAGACTGCAGCTCTTCAGTTAAAAGCTTCGATGGATCCATGACATCAATAGCCAAATTCCTAGACACCCATTTCATATGTAGACCCTACCACTTATTTGATACTTCCATGAAGAAGTACTTCTTCTGCCACCCTCGCCAGGTATCCTTGGTAGTGAAGGTGAATGTAAATTTCCTACTTCCAGTCCCTTGGTGTTACCACTCTGAGTTCTTCTATATAGTGATTAGATTTAGTGAGCTCAAGTACTAGACAATACATGTCTTGTAGGCGAAGCAAAACATGCACACTATATTTACCCAAGTGGCCTTCTTGGTCTTTTTGCAAATGTATGTATATTGGCCCAACCATCACACACATATTCACATACAATTTCATCTAGAAGTAATGACGATAGTCAAATTCTTTATTCTCGACCAATATGGAATTTGACTAAAATACCCAAGTGCATGTACAATCATATGCACACTTGGTGCTATTACTGCCCATTATTCATGTGTCCAAACTTTTATACCGTGTCCAAGTCAAATTCTACCCGTGTCCTCCTATGCCCTAAGGGTTTTAAACCTTTTAATAAACTTAAAAATTGATAAAGAAATAGGTTTAAGACATTAAATCTATCTAAGATTGCCATTATGGATTTTACACTCAACCGGATAAAATTGACCGTATGAATAGTATCTAGCAAAATCAGCCAAATTTGACATGCCATAACTCTTGCTATAGAGTACCAAATGTAGTGATTCAAGAGCAAAATTCTTCATCTTGAAGTATTCTAAGTATGGCCAAAATTTCATAGCCAAACTCATTAAGTATAGAAAGTTATGGTTATTGGAGTACAGGGTACCAAATTTGAACAACTAAAGACCATAATTCCTATACAAAATTTCTTAAAATTCATACACTTCATTTCTAGGTACAAAACCAACATGGGAAGTTTCATACATGTCTTAGGCACATGGGGAAACCATTCCCTTGGTTTTTAAGTCATTACATAAGCATCAAACACCGTACTCTTCAAAACAGTCCATAAGAATCAATATGGATCACACACACATACTTCAAACTACACTCCATTGATCCATATATCATTAAAAAAATGTACATACAGCATACCTAACTCATTTACATGCATTTATGCACTACAAACATGCCATAACCTAGTTAATATGTACACTAAGCTTCTTGGAGAACTTCAAAAGCACTAAACACTCCAGAAACTTAAAGGAACTAGTAGCTGTGTAAGGCAGAAAGTACCATTACTAAAAATAGCTAATGTTCTAAAAAAATCATGAAACTTTTCCATTTACAATAAAAATATAGAAGTTAATATGCCTAAAATTTCACAGATGAATTCAAATGACAACTATTAGTTTGAATGCTCTCTTTCAGGTGCTCTTGGATTAGACAAAACGGGGTAAGTTTCTTGAATGAAACTTAGTAAGGGCTTATTAATAAAATCTTCAAACTCTGGTCATATACCTAAAATACAAAGACATTAAAAAACAAAAATATAGTAGAAATATACAAATATAACCATCCAAATACATAACAAACATAAGAACAAAAAAATGCAATACTGGCAACAATAAAACATTAGAGTTAGCTCATAAACATTCAAATAAACATTATGTAATCACTATGGTAGCCCTACTCAAGCTAATACTTGGTCTTAGGAGGTTAATTGGTCTTAGTTAGTTCTAACTTGAGCTCTAGAAACCCTAAATTTCACTACCATAATAGAGCACCAAAGCTGTAGGGCTGAATAGGTGCAATTTCTCCCTTAAGCTAAACTTGGTTCATCAAGCTCTTGGCTCTCTTCCAAGCTTAGGGTTTTAGCTTTATGGATGTTTGGGCATTAGTATTGAATAGTAAATAGCCATGAAACCTAGATAAAACCCTTACCTTGGGCTGTGAAGGCTGGTTATAACAAGTATTGCACAATAAACCCGAAAACTAGGGTTTTTCTTGTTCTTGGTACATCTGATTGCTTTCCTTTGTGATTTCTTGAGAGCCTAAGCTATGGTGGCTATGGAAGGTTATGGAGGAGCTAAGGAAGGAACTCTGGCTGGTGAAGGCCGAAAATGACCAAGGAAAGGCAAAAAATAAAGATATTTTTCTTGGTTTAATTACTTTAATCTTAACCCTCACTTAGGTCACTATAAGTATGCCTTAAGTAAAGGCTTTTTGGCTAATATTTAACCCACCTTTTTTACCTTAGAAGCTGGAAATAAAAGGCTAGGATAATACTAGAAATGACCATCAAGAAATGGCCATCTTTGACCCTTGTCAATGATCATCCAATCCTTAAGTTATTTTTGTGAACAATTGTAAACCTAGTTGTCCTAGGTTCTTGAATAATAGCCTTTGTTTCCTTTACGCAATTTAGCCTAAAAAAAAATTCTTTCATTCCATTTAAATCCTTTTTTTAAAAAGTTGTACAATTGAGTACCCAAGTCTTGAAATCTTACAACAAAGTCCATAGGTTACTTGTTAACCAAGCAATCCTTTAGGGTTTTTTGAGGGTCAAGTAACCATTGTGTGGAAATTTTTAAGGAGGTGTAGATTATACACTTTACCCCTCACATTCCATTCACTATGGGGAAAATCATGCTATATAATGGTTTATAACCATTATGCCTTTATATTGTAATTTTCCCATTTCTTGAGGTGGTAACACTCGAGGCAGCAAGAAAGAAAATAACCCATTCGGAACAGGGTGAAGCTAATATTATTGCATAAAGAAGATGAAGTGGGGGACTATCTTAAAAATGCCACACATGCATAAAAAAGCATTAAAATAGGAATAAGAGTTCGGGGGCAATTGATTGACAGCAATACCATGAAACTGACAGAAGTCAGAAACCATCTTTGGGGGAGGGAACCGAAAGCTAGCTTTTAGCTGGGAACTAAAGACAGTTACAGTAGCTCTACTCACCACGCTCGAGAACCCTAGTCTTGACATAGGAGGGCAAGAAAAAGTTACTATGCCACTTCTCCAACTTCTTTGACGTGGAGTAGCTTAGATGGGCATCAAGGGAGCTCTAGCTCTCTTCGGTGACACTAACATCTGCACTCTGAACTTTCATCCTAGGATCCAATGGTTTTAACTTCAGAAGGAAAAAATGAGAATGATGGAAGAAAAAAGCGACTTCGGGAGAATACCCACCTAGTCATTTTTCGAAGAAGCTCATAATCACCATAAGGAATCACTGGAAATTGCTTCGCCACAGGAGAATTGCCACTAAGAAAGATGAGAAACTTGTGAAAGAAAAAGGAAGAATAGAGAGCAAAAATGAGAAGTAAGGAACTTCTGAATCGATCAAAGGAATAGATAGCCCAAGGAAGGCAAACAAAAGAATGCCATAATGAATGGATTCAAAAAGAAGTGATGTAACCTATGTAACGGATGGGAAAATTAGCCGCTAAAATAGTTAGACATGTCATCAGATGCGTAAAATGAGGGCATGACCCTCAAGCTATCAACTCTATAACGTACAAACCAAGGTTGTAGGTCTACATACCCTCGAAGATTAAATGATCATTGGAGATCATGCACTCTGGTGGGAAACAAAAACCCTGAAGAGGGAAAATAGTCCGAGAATGCCAGGAGTACAACTTTGCCAGGAAAAGAAATCTTTGGCTAAGGATAACTTAGTTTGACCGAAGAATCAACTTCACCCAAAAAAGGGATCACGGATAAAAGAAAACCTTTTCAAAGACCCAAGCTTAACAAAGGTACGACCTCGATCAAAATTTTTTTTGGCTAAGAACAATTTAGGTGAACCAAGGATGCAACTTCACCTATTCGTTGAGGGGCATGTGATAACCAAAAGGCTATCGCCTATAGGACCTTCAGACAAGTGAGCCCGAGACCATACTTGGAAGACCTCACGACCAACATTGGAAAAGGGATCGACACCACCCTCGGTAGTTAACAAAGCGAACCTCGGAAGTGCTGAGCCACCACCTTTAGGTGATAACCTAATTGACCTTGGAAAGAGAAGTCTACCACCCTCAGTAGGTAAGATGTCTCTCGAACACATTTGTACCTTCAAAAGGCTCCCCCAACCACCTTTGAGAACGAACACCACCTCCGAAGGGGTTTATGAGTTCCCGATGAGTCTTGGGGGAAGATGATAAATACACAGCCTATAGGAACCACTGACAGCAACCTTGCACACGCCTTTACCCTCTAAGCATAACCACCTACAGACAGCTGGATATACCTCTCCCTGAGGTATAGACTGAACATCCAACTATCCGACCAACCATGTGTCCTAATCTGCTTAGCTCGAGTATAACGGCCTTTCCTCTGAGCCTCCTATAAAAACCCAGGAGGCTCCCAAGTAATACAGACAAAAAACATTCTTTCTGCTTACCACTCTTTATAATCTTTCATATACTAACTTGAGCATCGGAGGTCACTCCCCAGAAAACACTCCGGAGAACCCCTAACCCATGTTCTTCAAATGTTGCAGACATTACTCTTGTTGGGTTTCGAGAGCCAAACAGCGCAGCGGAATTTAACTGAAACCCTCCAGGTCCAAGTGAAATGGGGTAAACCGGGTGTTCAAAAATTTTCATACCTAATTTTCAGTTGAGATCTATCACTCAACTGTATAGTCGAATCACAAAACCTGAACAGTTGACATGTTCAAGCTCTCTATGGTATCCACACGAGCCTCTCGAGATCACCACGCTTCCACCGTGTCCCAGCAGATGTGTTTCTCTTGCGCTCGCAGTGCTAGCTTGCGTCATCCAAGGAATTGTAAGAGAAGAGTGTGGGTGTCCTTTTGGGAGGCTAGGGCAAAGAGACCCGCGAATTTCTCACTAAAAGTTATATTTATAGTGAGACTCAACTTCTAGGCCTAATGGGTTTCAAAGCCCTAATCCAATTAGGCTTTAATTTCGAGCTTAATAATGGTTGAGAATATCATTATTCTAGGGTTACAATTATGTTTATTACGTTACGCAGAAACAAAACAACAAACATAATTGCTGGATTAATGCCTTAATAAAATATCATGACTCAATGTATAAAAAATACAATCATCTCATGATTGGCTTTTGGGCACAACACTAACAATCTCCCACTTGCACTAAAGCCAATCATCCATGTATCTAATACCAACATACCCTGAATGGCTATCATGCTTTTGCTGCGTAAGGGGCTTTGTCAGCGGATCAGGAATGTTGCTATCTATCGAAGTCCTGCATATCCTTACATCACCCCTCTTGATGATTTCCTTGATGAGATGATAGCGTCAGAGTATGTCTTTGGATCGCTGGTGAGATCGAGGTTCCTTAGCCTATAAGATTGCTCCATTATTGTGACAATAGAGCTCTATCAGGTCGGCAATGCTTGGAACCACTCCAAGTTTAGTGATGAACTTCTTGATCCAAACTGCCTTCTTTGTAGAATCAAAGGCGGCAATGTACTCAGATTCTGTTGTAGACTCAGCTACTGTCTCTTGCTTTGAACTCTTCCAGCTCACAGTACCACCACCAATACAAAACACATAACCAAATTGCGATCTAAAATCATCCTTATCAGATTGGAAGCTTGCATCAGTGTAACCCCTTACAATGAGCTCATCTTCACCTCTAAAGACCAAGAATGCATCCTTAGTCGTTCATAAGTACTTAAGGATGTTCTTAACAGCTGTCCAGTGACTCTCACTGGGGTTCGATTGGTACCTACTTGTCATGCTCAAGGCATATGAGACATCGGGACGAGTACATATCATGGTATACATGATAGATCCAATTGTTGAGGCATATGGGATCTTACTCATGCACTCTCTCTCCTTGGGTGCACTCGGACACTGAGATCTAGAAAGAGTTATACCATGTGACATGGGCAAGAATCCTTTCCTGGAATCTTGCATGCTAAACCTCTTTAGCACCTTGTCAATGTATGTACTTTGACTTAGGCCAAGAAGCTTTCTAGATCTATCTCTATAGATTCTGATACCTAACACATAGGCTGTTTCACCCAAGTCCTTCATAGAGAAACATTTCCCTAGCCAAGTCTTTACAGACTGTAGCTTAGGAATGTCATTCCCGATGAGTAGTATGTCATCTACATACAACACCAAAAAGACAATAGCGCTCCCACTAACCTTCTTGTAGACACAAGGTTCATCTTCATTTTTTATAAAACCAAACTCTTTCATTGCTTCATCAAAATGAAGATTCCAACTTCGAGAAGCTTGCTTCAGTCCCTCAATAGACCTTTGCAACTTGCACACTTTATTGGCATTCTCAAGAGTGACAAAACCCTTAGGTTGTGTCCTGTACACATCCTCAAGTAGCTTTCCATTTAGGAATGCAGTTTTGACATCCATTTGCCATATTTCATAATCATAGTGTGCAGCAATAACGAACAAAATTCGGATGGATTTAAGCATAGCAACTGGTGAAAAAGTTTCATCATAGTCAATACAATGAATTTGTTTGAAACCTTTTGCAACCAATCATCCCTTAAAGGTAATCACATTACCATCCATGTCAGTTTTCTTCTTGAAAACCCATTTGCACCCTATGGGTTTTACCCCTTCAGGTGGGTTAACCAAAGTCCATACTTGGTTTTCATACATGGATTCCATCTCAGATTTCATGGCCACTAGCCACTTCTCAAAGTCAGGCCCCAACATAGCTTGTTGGTAGGTTGTGGGCTTATCCTAATCCATGGGCATCACATCACCAGTGTGAGTCACGAGAAATCCATATCTCTCAGGCTCACACTGAATCATACCAGACCTATGTGGGCTTTGTGCTACAAGAACAGACTTTTGAACCACAACATCTTGTGCTGTCTTTTCAGGTTCCATTTCAGGTTCGATGTCTCCCTGTTGTTCTTGAATTTCTTCAAGTTCTACTTTCCTCCCACTAGTTCCTTTAGAGATAAACTCTTTCTCTAAAAAGACAACAGTTCGAGCAACAAACATTTTTTGCTCAAAAGGATTGTAGAAATAGTAACCCTTTGTTTGTTTGGGATACCCAACAAAAAGGCATTTTTGAGATTTGGGCCCTAGTTTGTCAGAGGATTGATGTTTCACATAAGCATCACAGCACCAAATCTTCATAAAAGACAAATTGGGACGCCTCCCACTCCATATCTCATATGGTGTCTTTTGAACCGATTTAGATAGAACTCGGTTTAGTGTAAAAGTGGCTGTCTCTAGTGCATGTCCCCAAAAGGAGTTTGGAAGGTCAGCTTGACTCATCATGGAGCGAACCATGTCTAAAAAAGTTCAATTTCTCCTTTCAGATACACCATTCCATTGAGGTGTACCTGGTGGAGTGAGTTGTGATACTATACCACACTCCTTTAGATAGTCAAGGAATTCTCGATCCAAGTACTCTCCACCTCGATCTGATCGAAGCACTTTGATACTCTTCCTGAGTTGATTTTCTACTTCATTCTTGAATTCTTTGAACTTTTCAAAGGATTCTAACTTGTGTCTCATGAGATACACATAGTCATATCTGATAAAGTCATCAGTGAAAGTAATGAAGTATTGAAAACCCCCTCTAACAAGTGTAGACATAGGGCCACATACATCACTATATATAAGTCCTAGTAAGTCATCAGCCCTTTCACTTTGCCCTGTGAATGGGGCTTTGGTCATCTTGCCCAACAAACATGACTCACATGTCTCATATGATTCAAAATCAAATGAGTCCAATAGTCCATCCTTATGGAGCTTGGATATGCGGGTCTTGTTTATATGGCCCAAGCGACAGTGCCAGAGATAGGTCGGGTTCGAATCATTTAATCTGACCTTCTTGGTATTCACATTATAGATTGGATCTTCAAGGTCTAGAACATACAACCCATTGCTAAGTTGAGCACTGCCATAAAAGATTTCATTCAAATAAATAGAACAACATTTGTCCTTTATGATAAATGAAAAACCTTTCTTGTGTAAACAAGAAACAGAAATCAAATTTCTACTAATAGTAGGCACAAAGTAGCAGTTGTCTAATTCTAAAACTAATCCATTAGGTAAAGTGAGAACATAAGTCCTTACGGCTAAGGCAGCAACCCTTGCTCTATTTCCAACATCTAGGTCTACTTCACCTCGGGCCAATTTTCTACTTCTACTTAGATCCTGCACATTTGCACTAATGTGAGATCCACATCCAGTATCTAATACCCAAGATGAGGAAGTAGAAAAGTTAGCCTCTATAACAAAAATACTTGAAGTGGAAGTCTCACTTCCTTTTTCCTTAACAAGTTCTTCAAGATAGAGCTTGCAGTTGCGCTTCCAGTGTCCAGGTTGCTTACATTGGAAGTGCTCCCCTTCTTTTGCCACACCACCCTTTGGTTTCAGTGCAGCTGAAGAAGAATTAGCATTGGACTTTCCATTAGCTTTATCCTTCTTCTTGTTGGCTTTTCCCTTTCCCTTGCCCTTTCGAACCATCAAAATGGGCTTAGCCTTCTTAAGGTTTTGCTCAGCAGTTCTCAACATGTTGAGAAATTCAGGGAGGGATTTGTCAAGGTCGTTCATGTTATAGTTCATGATGAACTGACTGTAGGTTTCAGGCAACGATTGCAAGAGTACATCAACAGCCAACTCTTTCTGAAGAGCAAATCCCAAACTCTCAAGATTCTTAATGTACCCAATCATCTTGAGCACATGAGTGTTAGTGTTGTGCCCAAAAGCCAATCATGAGATGATTGTATTTTTTGCACATTGTGTTATGATATTTTATTAAGGCATTAATCCAACAATTATGGTTTGTTGTTTTGTTTCTGCATAACGTAACAATCATAATTGTAACCCTAGAATAATGATATTCTCAAATGTCCCTGGTCTAGTATTATTGTGGAGCGGGTTGCAATAATACATAATAACTAGCATATGTGGAGACTAATATGAGATATGTAGTCTACATATGGGTACAAGTTAGAGAACTTCTGTACTGGACCGACCCACTATGAGAACACTAGATGGATCGTTATATGAGTGTCATAAGTGATTCTCATAGTGATCATGGTATACGTAGTCATTCGACCTAAGATCATCAAGGCTCCCTACATGTGAGTCACATACTTTGATACTTTCCTTTGTTGCTCGTAACTGAGTGAACTTGAAGGAGGTCATTGGGTATGCCACATATCATACGGAGGGATTTGTATGATCAAGATGGGATTTGTCCCTCCTATGTAACGGGGGCGATATCTTCGGGCCCCTTGATAGAGTGAGACTTAGAAAATGCATGGCCATGCTCGTATGAGTTGATATACGATATCAATGTCATCAGTTTAAGTTGGTCTACTCAGAAATCAAGAAACCAAAGATTGGGCTATATGAGAGTGACACATTCCATATCTCGTGCTTAGTTTTGATATCTTCGACAAAGGGACAATGGCATATATCGATGATGATTATAAAGGTTTAGTCGAATCACCGATAATCTTGTCACTTGGGTAGCAATGATGTGTTGCTAGACACCGCTCATTGCTTATGATCATAAATGTGATTTATTAACATTGCCAACGTGGTAAGAGCCTATTGGGTCGCACACATAGAGCTATTTTGATCATTAGAGTGCATGGGCTAATTATTTGGGTTATGGTTTCACTTTAATTTCGTATTAATAATGGGCCAAAGAGTTGAGCTATTATTAAGCCTGAAATTAAAACCTAATTGGATTAGGGCTTTGAAACCCATTAGGCCTGGAAGTTGAGTCTCACTATAAATACAACTTTTAGTGAGAAATTCGTAGGTCTCCTTGCCCTAGCCTCCCAAGAGTACAGCCGCACTCTTCTCTTGCAATTCCTTGGACGACGCAAGCTGGCACTGCGAGCGCAAGAGAAGTGCATCTTCCGGGACGTGGTGGAAGCATGGTGATCCCGAGGGGCTCGTGTGGATACCATAGAGAGCCTGAACACGTCAACTGTTCAAGTTTTGTGATTCGACTCTACAGTTGAGTAAGAGATCTCAACCGAAAATTAGGTATGAAAATTTTTGAACACCCGGTTTACCCCATTTCACTTGGATCCTAGAGGGTTTCGGTTAAATTCCGCTGGGCTGTTTGGCTCCCGAAACCCAACAATGAGGACCCACGGGACTTCCCTTAGACATCTTACACTAAAACAATGCCTTAGAGGTCTTAAACCTCTCATGCCTAGCTTGCTCTTGGAAAAGCATTTTGAGATGTTCGATCATATCGAACACTCCCATGTTCTCATGTTGCTTCTGAAGCTCAAATTCCATGGTAATAAGCATGAGGCATGCAACATCCAAAGCATCATCAGAATACCTCTTGTGAGCATCTCTTTCAGCTCTTGGAGCAGTGGCAACAGGCTCATTCGGAATGGGCTACTCTAGGACATAAGCCTTTCTCTCTTGCTTGAGGACTATCCTCAAGATTCGGTACGATTTGAGAAAGTTGGTCCCATTCAGTTTTTCCTTCTCAAGGATCGATCGCAATGAAAGTGTCGATGTGTTTTGTGCCATGGTTATCTACAACAGTAAATATGCAGTGTAAGAGTCATGTATTTTAATTCATTTAATAAGGACTTTTATTAAACGATACTCCCACTATTTTACTAAAAATAATAACCCTCGATATTATTTCGGAACACCTCGGCTTTAAGGTATTCTAGTGGGCCAAGATCCATATTTGACCACAACCTGAGTCAGCTTTGGGTTTTCTCTCAAGTTACAGCTATTTAGGTAGGCAACTCCTTGCCAATTGCATCTCATGCAACTTTTGGATAGTTGGGTGAACAACACTTGTCCAAGCTCATCTCATGAATCTTAAGCCCAACTATATGCCTCTAAGTCCCTAATCCTATTAGGATGACTTAGTTAAGTCAGACCCAAAGTTAGCAATTTGGATATCACTATTATCCCATCGCGCCTTACCAAGATGAACATAGGTGCTTTACTTTGGCAAACCCACTTAATGTTGATCAAAGTCTTGACGAGTGCCAACATTTGGAAGACATCACATTTAATGACTTAATATTTGTTTTGAAGGATTTTTCTTTTGATGTCACCAATTTTTATTTCCGGTTGTCTTATACATGCATCACATACAAATATAAAACATGCATCTCATGCTTATAAGAAAGTAAACGTGACATGGTTATAGTTCAAACTATGCAATATTCTCAAGCCAATGAGAATATCATAAAAGCCTAAGAAAAGAAAAGGGTCTTCACAAGCTCCTTCTATTCTTTTCTTGGTTGCCCTTTTGTTGTCACCTTCTTGGACATACCACCTTGGATGATCCCATAATGTGCCATTACATCAATAATAGAAACCTCGAGTTACATTTGAAGGGAGTAAGGTGAGAAGAGAATGTACAATGAGAGTAACAAGAGAAGGCACAACTCGCAGGCCGTATTTACAAATACAACCAATCAAGGGCTATAACCATGCACCATGCTTCAAACACCAATCAGCATATCATGTCAAATCTCATTCAACAAAAATGCATGCCAATTGACGCGCGTTGATTAAGCAGTTTTTATTTATATGGCGCTTCACATGAGGCGGTCCCGCTGGCCCTTGCTGGGGGTTGCGAAAGGGGCAGGCCCCCCGACGCAAAAAATTGTCTTACAATTGCTTTGCCCAAGATCTTTTATTTCGAGCAAGTAGGCGCCCGAGACTCCTCCATTTGAGCCACCAAAAATACCTTACTTTCGGTGCCCGAAGAGGCCGAATCCGAACCAAGTTAGGGTTTTTGCAACTATTGCAATAGTCCTAATCCATATAGGTATCTTATACCAATCAATTTCAGGTTAATCTAATTAACCAATTAGTGTTGTTTCTTCATATATGTCATATGTTCATTACGAGTTCCGGTTTCATGCATCATGAATCAATCTAATTAATCATGGCCGAAAGCATTTGAACACATAACATCATGCGATTCAACATTCAAGCCCGATTTAGGGTTCCAGCAGTAGCTCTGATACCACTATTGGGTTTCGGGAGACAAACAACGCAGCGGAATTTAACCGAAATCCTCCAGGATCCAAGTGAAACAGGGTAAACCGGGTGTTCGAAAATTTTCATACCTAATTTTCGGTTGAGATCTCTTAGTTAACTGTAGAGTCGAATCACAAAACCTGAACAGTTGACGTGTTCAAACTCTCTATGGTATCCACACGAGCCTCTCGGGATCACCACGCTTCCACCGTGTCCCGGCAGATGCGTTTCTCTTGCGCTCGCAGTGCTAGGTTGTGTCCTCCAAGGAATTGCAAGAGAATAGTGCAGCTGTCCTTTTTGGGGGCTAGGGCAAGGAGACCCACGAATTTCTCACTAAAAGTTGTATTTATAGTGAGACTCAACTTCCAGGCCTAATGAGTTTCAAAGCCCTTATCCAATTAGGCTTTAATTTCGGGTTTAAAAATGGTTCAACTCTTGGGCCCATTATTAATACGAAATTAAAGTGAAACTATAGCCCAAATAATTAGCCCATGCACTCCAATGATCCAAATAGTTCTATGTGTGCGACCCAATAGGCTCCTACCACGTTGGCAATGATCATAAATCACATTTATGATCATAAGCAATAAGCGGAGTCGAGCAACACATCATTGCTACCCAAGTGACAAGATTGTCAGTGATTCGACTAAACCTTTATGATCATCATCGATATATGTCATTGTCCCTTTGTCCAAGACATCAGGACTAAGCACGAGACATGGAATGTGTCACTCTCGTATAGCCCAATCTTTGATTTCTTGATTACTAAGTAGACCAACTTAAACTGATGATATTGATATCGTATATCAACTTATCCGAGCATGGCCACGTATTTTCTAAGTCTCACTCTATCAAGGGCCCGAATATATCACTCCCGTTACATAGGAGGGACAAATCTCATCTTGATCATACAAATCCCTCCGTATGATATGTGGCATACCCAATGACCTCCTTCAAGTTCACTCAGTTACGAGCAACAAAGGAAAATATCAAAGTATGTGACTCACATGTAGGGAGCCTTGATGATCTTAGGTCGAATGACTACATATACCATGATCACTATGAGAATCACTTATGACACTCATATAACGATCCATCTAGTGTGTTGGTCCAGTACAGAAGTTGTCTAACTTGTACCCATATGTAGACTACATATCTCATATTGGTCTCCACATATACTAGTCGTTATGTATTATTGCAACCCGTTCTACAATAATACTAGACCAGGGATGTTTGAGAATATCATTATTCTAGGGTTACAATTATGTTTGTTACGTTACTCAGAAACAAAACAACAAACATAATTGCTGGATTAATGCCTTAATAAAATATCATGACTCAATGTGCAAAAAATACAATCATTTCATGAATGACTTTTGGGCACAACACTAACAACTCTGGTGAAGCATCTCCGGAGACCAAACATGTCTTACATCAAAGATGCTCTAGAGCATTAATGTGTAAATAATTAATCTTAATATTAATTTCAGAATAAATGGCTAACGATTTAGGACTAACAATTAATACGTTTTGAAAATATTAAGATTCAAAGAGAACGTTGAAAAATTTTAGAACTTAAATGAAAAAATAATAAAAGGTGTCATTTTCTAAAAAGTTTCGCTTCGCATGCTTAGCGGCACGTAAATCTCGCGGGACCCACACGATTTCATTTCATTTTTTTTTTAATTTTGCCGACAAACTTGCACTACTCTTCAAAAAATAAACGTAACATCACTCCCGCTCCCTTGCCACAACCGCAGCCACAGCCTCGCCGTCTCCGTTATCGTGTAACCTCCGGCGAATTATGGGAGTCGACTACTACAACATCTTGAAAGTGAACCGCCATGCGACGGAGGACGATCTCAAAAAGGCATACAAGCGGCTGGCCATGACATGGCACCCCGACAAAAACCCTTCCCACAAGCGGCCCGAGGCGGAGGCGAAGTTCAAGCTCATCTCCGAGGCTTACGACGTCCTATCCGATCCTCAGAAGCGTCAGATCTACGATCTCTACGGAGAGGAAGGCCTCAAATCCGGCCAATTCCCTCCGTCCTCTTACGCTTCGTCTTCCTCGTACAATCGCGGTGGCGGTGGGGCACATTATTACCAGAGGCAGCCTCAGAATCCGTCGTTCCGGTTCAATCCGAGGGACGCCGAGGATATTTACGAGGAGTTGTTTGGATCGGAGGGGACTAGTGACGGGGCTGGGAGGGGGAATAGAGGATTTAGAGAGGGGCAGTCAAGGAACAATTGGAATTATAATCATTGGGGTCATAGTAATGGAGAAATGAAGAAGGCGGCGTCTGTGGAGAATGTGTTGGTTTGCAGCTTAGAGGAGCTCTATAAAGGCACCAAGAGGAAGATGAAGATTTCAAGGAAGGTTTCTGATGCTTCTGGGTACGTTTCTTCCTCTGATTTTTTATATCTTATGATTATGTTACTGTTGGAGTTTACTTGCGGAAAATAGTTTTGATTTCAGCGGAGAACGGTAGGGTAGACTGATATTAGATGTACGCTTGGAACACCCTCCAGTTCGTCCATCTAGATGTAGCATAAAGCGTCAAAGCATGTTGGACTGGCTGAACTGTTTAGTTGATTCTAGAATCTTTGAGGAGGGAACTGTTGCTCTTTGATGAGGGATATATCATATGTGAGACTTGAGAATGATCTCCACCATAAATTTTCTTAAACTGGGGAAGATGTTTTCTTTCTGTCGAATTAGTTTTTTTCTTTTTTGCATGGTTAGGTATATGGTCAAAGTTCTCCTTGTGAAAATTAAGTTTACTAGCATGAATTTGGTGGCGTCACGCCATTGAAGTTAAGGCACTTGTTTCCCCGTTGCTGTCAGCTGCATATATAGCTTTGCTTGCAGACTGAAGTTAAGGCATTTAGTTAGCTATGCTGGCAATGTATTGTTGTGCGTGTGATCAACTCAGTTATGGGCTTTACCTTCTGATCCATGTAAACCAAATCTTATTACAAGAAGTAGGGCCTTGGGGATATATGTCAAGGAGGAGCTTAACACCCAGTTCATTTTAACTTAAGTTAATTGACTTCGAAATAACGTCTTTTTATTCCTATATCTTTTTTACCCTGAACTAATTCTAATTAAAAGTCAATATTATGTAGTTGCAATAATCCATCAAAAATACAATTTTTGTAATTTTACTAAATTTTTATGACATTTTTAGTTTAAGACATTTAAAAAGAAAAATTCATAAAAATTTAATAACTTCATTTAAATTTACTTTCAAATGGATTATTGCATCTACATAATATTGGCTTTCAAATGAAATTGGTTTTAGGTAAAAAAAATATAAAAATAAAAATAAGTCAATTGACTTAAGTTAAAACGAGTTGGCAATTCATCCAAAATTTATGCAACCAATCATGTCATAAAACAAACAATTTAGTCTATGCCAGAGGGTATTCATATGCAAGATATGTGATAAAATTTTTAATGTGCTAGTCTAAAATGTACTAATTGTGTCCATCTTTTGGAAGTTGAGGTTTGTTTTACATTCGGCATAAATATCAGCCCCAATGAGTTGTAAATGCTGTGTTTCTTAAGGAAGATAAAATGATCTATTGGTATTCTATTCACCCAAGTGACTGCGGCATTCGGTCATTGAGCTACTTTCTTTCCATTGGGTCAAACATCATCATGATTCAAGTTTTAAAATTGCAAAACTTAATTCTGTGAAAGGATCAAGCAAAACAATTACATGGGAAGATGATAGGCAAGGAATTGGTAGTCTTTTTTTGGAGTTACAATAAAAATGTTCGTCTCCA
This sequence comes from Aquilaria yunnanensis, assembly GCA_039654915.1. Classification (NCBI taxonomy): domain Eukaryota; kingdom Viridiplantae; phylum Streptophyta; class Magnoliopsida; order Malvales; family Thymelaeaceae; genus Aquilaria; species Aquilaria yunnanensis. The sequence goes on from CM077595.1 coordinate 49,163,292, forward strand.
TCATGATTGTCATCATCACACTACACCTTAATCCCAAATAAGTAGGTAGAGAATGTCCTCATTGATGATATGTATATTTCCAGTAAAGGCAAACAGATACCGTAGGGCCTAAGAATGAGAGGATGGAGAAGGAAGAGTAGACTTGCACTTTCTTTGCTGTAAAGAGCTAAGGGTATCTTGCTTCCTGATTGAGTGAAACAAAGACAGAAGATTCATGTTTCCAACTGTCACCAGTTGGTACTAATGATAGGTAGTTAATGATATTGCTAAAATTTGATTGTTTAGTGGATGAGCTTGGTGGTTTATGATATTGCTAATGTTTTGAACTATAAGTTGTTGTGTGTTTCTTTCTTTCTTTGTTTTTTTTTAAGGAAAAGAAAACTTTAATAACTTCATATTAGTAACTTAGTATTCCTCTCTGATTTACATGGGTGACAAATGTTAAGTTTTTTTCAAGTTTATTGAATATGGATGTCAAGGCTATGGCGTAGCTTGTTGAAGGTAGGTTATGCTTATCTTAAATAAGTTCTGTTAGCTCAGTCAAAAAGGGCAAAGTTCTTGCACCTGTGTTCGTCAGAACATTAACAACTGCTTTTATTTCCCCTCTACCCACCTGTTCTTCTTGCAGAGTTATTACTTACTATTGGTCTCTTGATCCTTCATTCCACTAATTGGTTTACTACTAGCCTTTGTAGCCATTTGTAGCAGAATTAGTTTTACACTTTGTATCTACTGGTTTATACACATAAAGATATACATACCACAACACACAAATATATACAAACACATGTTTGAGCGCACACATACAAATACACATATTTACGTGTGTGCCTACAATTATAATTGAGCAAGTATATACCATAACCATCTCTGGGTATTATTAAGTCTACTTCGCTCAATAAGCTTAAGCTGAAATGGTTTCAAACAGATAAAAGGATAGTCACATTTTAATTACTACAATCTTATAGGGGCTGCTTACTATCGGATTCAATTTTTTTAAAAATGTGTTGGTTTTATGAAATGTGCTTCTAGGAATTCTTTTTGTCTTATTTTCACTTTATTAAAATGTAAATCATGAAAAATAAATCTCATTAAGAAGAACTCAGCTAGGCCTCTCCAGTTACAAGAAGGAGGTATCAACTCCACATCAGCATACTTGCACCTACCATTTTTTTCTTCATGAACTAGCCTTTTTTTTTTTTTCCTTCCCTTTGCTGGTCACTTCGTCCAATTGCATGAAATCCCCTTTTATTCCAATTGTTTTCTGTTTCTGAAAATTTGTTTTAATTTTCACATCCTTTTCTCTCAGTTGATTAATACAGGCCACCAATTACTGGAAATAGAAAAAAACCAAAGGAAAGAAAGAAGGAAAACCTGCTGCTGGTGGAGTCATTGTGGGTTTCTTCTAGCTCAGGCAGAGCAGTCACCATATCAAGTTGGTGTTCCACAAGTTTTCTTTTTTACTCCCTCTCTTCCTCTTTGCCCAGTTTCCCTGGAAGTTAAGACGTGAGCAACAATTACTTCCCACCTAAAATAAAATCCAAAGAATTAAAATATGTCTATTAAAATTTTATTTAATTGTAGAAAGATCAAAATTTTTATTGTAAAAGAGTTGAATGGATAGAAAAGAAAAATTTGTTTCCAGGGATTCCATTAAGCTGGATGTCAAGTTTCTCATCGACTTGTGTGATGGGCCCATGTTTTGATTCCACATTCCAACGTGAGATGATTTGTCAATGGGAGATGCCAAATATCTCGCCATTTCGAGCAGGACATGTGAAAATGACTCAGATTAGATGATTAGAGTTCTGTGAACCGAGTGTTTCTGGCTTTGCTAGAGTAAGAGAACAAAGAAGAAATCCAGGACTCTACTGGTATAGAGTAGTTGTGGCCAATATTATTCAACAGGCAGCGATAAGGATGTGAAAATCAAACGAATTTTTCAGAAACAGAGAAGAATTAGCTTAATGGGGGATTTCATGCAATTGTATGCAGTAACGTGGAAAGGAGGAAGAAAAGGATGTTAGGTGGTGACAAGAAAGTAATAGGCTCCATTATTCCAATATTGGGTAGATAGCTCCCTCAAGTAAGCGCAGAGGAGCCAAATCGGATTAATATGTTTTGCAGATGTGGAAACTGCTTAGGGAGCAATCAAAGTCATCTATTTTGGGTATTCTTTTTGGTATCCGTGTGGTGGCTGAGCTCTGACTAACATGGTCGATACAATTTCCATGGTTCCCACAGGTGCATGGCTTAGCTTGCTACTCAGTTCAATTCAGTTCAGCTCAGTGAGGTGCCAAACCTGACTTGAAAACTTTTTAATTTATAGAAAGTATAAGTTTAAATATCCGAGAACATACACATGGTTTTTTGTTAAATAAGTGCTGTACTTTTTGAAATCTATATTTGAGGAAATTTCTTCCCTGCACAAATAGAAATCTCTTTCCTGAACATAAAATAGATCTAAATGCACAGTTCACTGCCTTGTGTTGGTGCACTAAAAAAAAGATGCATATAAGACTACAGTAACATGGTTTGAGCTTACACCAGGTTGTTACTAGATTTCAACCCCAATAAGCCATCACAGAACATCAGAATTCAGAAGTTAAATGCTGTGATCTCCACTGTCCATGAACAACATGTAGACAGAACTGGAACGGTAGCAATGACTTTTTGCACAGCAGACTGACTGACTTACCTGCCACAGTGCCCATTAACTAGTGAAGTCAAGCTTGCACAACATTCCCCATGATTCCCTTTGGGCTGCAAGAAACTTAATAAACTTCAAGTTAAGACTACAGATTGACTCACAAAGGGAACCTCAGGTTGAACACAACTCTGATCTTTCTCTATCTGATCAGCTGGCCATTAACTAATGCTGGAAATTGGAATAATGTTTGGTTCTGTCGGGAGAAGGAAGGTGAAGTTGGTGGCATTGGCAGGCGTCTAAGGGGTCAGACTGGGGTTGACTAGTTCACTAAGGCACTAAACTTAGAATCTTGTATGTACACTAATCCCACTATTGCTATTGCTTCAGGGCCATATCGGTTCAACCTTTTAATGACTGAACTCTCTTCAGCACGTGGCTGGTTTTACGTTTATCCAGATAATTACTTAAATATAGTGTTCTATTTTGTGTTCTTTTTCTCTGTTTTGTTTTGGCCTTTTGGTTTTCTGCACGATAAATATTTGCAGTAAAAACTGAAGTGAGAGTTGATAAGGGCAAGTAAAGAAACATAAAAGAGGTTTATGACATTTACTCACCTGGCATCTTGTATAGAAGTTTATAGGAACTTTGTATTTGATTTGTGATCTTCTTTCTAAGAACTGGTGACCATACTTTAGCTAAAGACATTATTGCTATGTTTTGACTTTTTTCTGTGTTGTTCTTTTTTGTTGCTTTGATCTAACACATAAAAGCCTATCCTGCAGGAAGTTCAGGACTGTAGATGAAATATTGACCATTGAAATAAAACCTGGTTGGAAGAGGGGCACAAAGATTACATTCCCTGAGAAGGGTAATGAGGAGCCTGGTGTAATCACAGCTGATCTTATCTTTGTGGTAGAAGAAAAGCCGCATGCTATTTATAAGAGGGATGGTAATGATTTGGTGGTGAACCAAACGATAACGCTGCTGGAGGCCCTCACTGGTAAGACAATTGAGCTGCTCACCCTGGATGGAAGGAACCTCATGATTCCATTATCCGATATTGTCAAACCTGGCTCTGAGATGGTTGTTCCTAACGAGGGCATGCCAATCTCAAAAGAACCTGGGAAGAAGGGTAATCTAAGGATCAAGATTGACGTCAAATACCCATCAAGACTAAGCTCAGAACAGAAATCCGAGTTGAAGAGAGTATTGGGTGGGGTCTCATGATGATATGGCATAATAATGTAGATTTCATAATAATTTATAGCAATTGCATGTAAATATAGAATTTATTTGGTTGTAAAATTTGAAGGCCTGGAGGTTTTGGGGTTTCGAGTATCGGCAACCTTGGTTGGCTCACCTGCTTTTTGTGCTTATGCCGGTAAAGCACGACTAATTTTCCTCTTATACATGTAAGATATAGGTTGTAGAAACTAATCGGACTTGGAAGGAATGGCAAAGTACATGTAGAAAATTGTTGATTAATTGCAAGTTTTTTCAAGTGACGTTCTTATTTTTGTTTATGGAAGTTAACAAAGCTTTTTGTCTGGTAGTGAGTGACTTGAGTAGAATTTCCAGCTTTTGTTTCAAAAATCCCAAATTCCATGTTTAATTTCGCGGTACGTTTTATGTAGGCCGAAGGCTCATAAGATTTTACACAAGAAAAATCGTGGAGCTAGACGACCAAGTCGACGGACTTACAATCAAGAGTATGGATAAAATATTCTCAGATTACACATTATACTCATGTCTAAAGGGAACAATATTTCTTAATAAATTAAATAATATTATTTATGAAACTGTCACAATACCTTGAATAACACATTTATTTAGAGAGAGTAGCATATCATAGAATAACATATTTATCTTACGGGAATAACATTTTTGAATAAATTAAATAATATTATTTACGAAGAGTATTTTTTCCAAAATTAACACTATTTCACACAACATCACATTTGTAAAAATAGAAAAACATTTATTACTGAATAGAATAACATTATTTATGAATAGTACATCTTATAAAATGAGTTGTATACTATAGAACAACATGTTTGTCTAAATCAAACAACATTATTTACATATACCCCACTTTTACATTATTTACAAAAATGTCATTGCGCTTGAACAACACATCCTATAAAAAAAGAACAATATTTTTTACTGAAAGGAACAACATATTATAGCACTTCTTATTATTCAGCAAGAAGTGTTATTCTATTCATATGAATGTGATGTTTTCTAATGTGTTATTCATTTAGTAAGTATTCTGCAATATGTTGTGTATAATATTACAAAAATAGCGCGTTTGCAATTTGAAGATATCAAGGTACAAATTAGTGTTTAACTTAGTATAATGTAGTGTCTTTTTCTATAAGAAGGTGCTATTCGACGTAGTGATATTTATTTCATAAAATATGTTATTTAAGACACGGTGACTGTCATACGGATGGTGTTCGTTTCTATATTTGTTGTTCAAGACGTGGTGGTAGTTTTGAAAATATTTAAAAAATATGGGTGTAGTGCATAGATCGGCTTCATTGTATAGCTTATCTACATCTAAAAGAAAAACAAGGAAAGAGGGATCCGGGGTGTTTTTGCCCCTCAGTGAGTTTTCCAAGTAAGTGAATAATTTGTTATGAAGAATTATCTCAAGGATTTGGTCTAGATTGGAGTTGAGAAAATTACATCTATGGTCTCTAACATTTAGTTATCACATCATTTTGGACCTTAACTTTGATTTCTTGCATAGAAAGCCCCTAACCACATTTAAGTGTTCTATTTTAGCCTTTTTGTAGATGAAAACAACTAGTGTTGATGGAAAACACCAAGCAGCATACCAGCATGGTTGATTTTGCCACAAAGGCATAATGAATCAACTCCAGCGATGATGTGGAAAAAGAAGAAAAAAGTAACATAAAAATTTGAAACCGTCCCCTACACCATTGTCTACCCCTTTGGGCCTTCGGCTTTCCTTCCAATGCTGTTATCATCTACTTCTTCGACTCCTCTTGCAATGTTGTTGTTCTCTATCTCGGAACCCTTTGCTACACTGACCTCACCCCTATGCCGCCCTCCACCACCTCGCCCTTCCTCTGTTTCTCTGGCCGCAGATCAATTCTCTGTTAAAGAATCCTCATCGCATTGTCTGCTGCTCCTCCATCACATTTTCCTCATCTGAATCACCTTCATGCCAATGTTGCCCTTCCTTGCGTTGTCCACACAAGCCCAATCATTCACCCTAAGTCAATTTGTGTCATCTGCCTAAGCCCAGTAGTCCACCCTAAGTCGATTTGCATTGTTCGCCCAAGCCTAGCGGTTTACCCCAAATCTTCGCAAGTCAACTTTCTTTTTCTTGAATATGTTATTTTCATTTGCCCCATTAGGTTAGTCGAACGGAAGGATTGAAATGCAATTTTTCCTTAAACAAGGGGATTACCAAAGGTTACAGTCGGTGGTAGACGGTGGAGGGGATTAATGGAGCTTGCAGACAACTTAGGGGATTTTCCTTTTTTGTCATATTTTTATTTTTTTTAATTGTTTTCCCTTTCTTTCCATGTCATCTCAAGTGGTTGATTCATTGTGCCACTATGGCAAATCACCTACGTTGGCATGCTGTGTACTGTTTTCCTTCCATACTCAGCTATGATAGTTTTCATCCCAAAAGAGCTCATATGAAATACTTAAGCAAGGTTAGGGACTTTCTATGTAAGAAATCATGGTTAAGTTCCAAAATGGTATGATAATTAAAGGTTAGGGTCCACAAATGCAATTTACTAGAATCCTATTTGTTACCCCCTCACAAAAATGAGAGAATTACAAATGTGTCATAATAACTAAAAACCATTATATTGTGTAATTTGCACCATAGTAATTGAAGTGTGGGAGGTAAAAGACATGATCAACACTTCTTTAAAAGTGTTCCAAGTTAGTAACTTGGCCCCTAAGAAAAGTCTTAAGGATTGCTTGTTTGTCAAGCAACCTATCGACTTTTTTGTAAGATTTTGGAAATTCGGGTACTCAATTGCAAAACTTTCACAAAAGAGATTTGGAGAGTTATGGGAAGTATATGAATAGTATGAAAATGCTATTAGAGGGCCAAATTGTTTATAGAAGACAAGTATGGACAAAGGAAAACATAAAAAGGCTTTAAGGGTTTAAGTGTCCTATTGTGTGCCTTTGGTTGTCCATGCTTATAACTTAAGTCAAATGGAAGTTTTGTGGGGTTATCCTGTTAGTGTTGTGCCCAAAAAGCCAATCATGAGATGATTGTATTTTTGCACATTAAGTCATGATATTTTATTGAGGCATTAATCCAGCAATTATGCTTGTTATTTTGTTTCTGCATAACGTAATGAACATAATTGTAACCCTAGAATAATGATATTCTTAAACGTCCCTAGTATAGTATTATTATGGAGTGGGTTGCAATAATACATAATGACTAGCATATGTGGAGACTAATATGAGATATGTAGTCTACATATGGGTACAAGTTGGAGAACTTGTGTACTGGACCGACCCACCCACCATGAGAACACTTCATGGATCGTTATATGAGTGTCATAAGTGATTCTCATAGTGATCATGGTATATTTAGTCCTTCGACCTAAGATCATCAAGGTTCCCTACATGTGAGTCACATACTTAGATACTTTCCTTTGTTGCTCGTAACTGAGTGAACTTGAAGGAGGTCATTGGGTATGTCACACCTCACACAGGCCCTGGCCTATAAGTTTCTAGTTTAACTCTCAACCCAACTCCAATTCTAAATTCTTTAATTCGGCCAAGCAAGCAATGGCAACATTAAGTCTTATTTTCTTAAGTTGAGAAGCCTGGGAGGTGGCCCAGGAGGCTTTGACACAAGTCCAACAATTTCCTTGCAGCAGAGGCAAGGCCCAATACCACTAACTTGCAAAATAAGCAAGGTATTAATAGATTACTTGTATATCAAGCAAGGCAACACTAAATGAAAATTCAGGTGCATATATGGTGTGCAATCAAGTGTGCTACTTATATGGCAACCAAGAAGCCCAGAGAAGATACTTTAATTTGAAAACACTATGCTAAAATGCACATGATCTTCTCGGCCAACATAAGTACACATGGAGGTTCACAACACTTATCCAAGAATAGGCCCATAACTTTATACATAAAAGTGCCAAACCTTGGCCCATAGCATTCAACATATATATACAAGCACAAAACCTTCCATAAGTCCATACATAACTTGGCATACAAGTCCAACAAAGCCAACACCAGCCTAGGCATCAAGACTACATATATATACACTCAAAAGGTAGTCTACCTAGCACCTAACATGGCTACATGCCATGAGTCCATAAGTTGTCCATGCCAAGTTAAATACAGACCAAGACCATTAATGGTAAAACAGAACCTTAAGGATCCCATACAGAAGCACACACTGCAGCACCAACCCAATTGCCATGTTAATTGTCATAAAAGTAAAAACTACAATAAGAGCCAAGGTCCAAGTATCCATAATGCTTTCCTAGACAGGTCCCCCACACTACAGCCTGCAAACTTAACTCATAAGTCTCGGCCAACAAGATATAAGACTTGTAACGAACCAAATTCACTAAGCCAAGCATCCATTGGCACATACCTTGGAAAATAAGCAAGCTAGTACTAAGCACAAGCACAAAGCAAGTTAGCACTACTCAGGTCGTATGTCCTTTCTTGAAAACAAATGGGATGGGCAGTTGTTGGGTTTCGGGAGCCAAACAGCGCAGCGGAATTTAACCGAAACCCTCAAGGATCCAAGTGAAACAGGGTAAACCGGGTGTTCGAAAATTACATACCTAATTTCTGGTTGAGATCTCTCACTGAACTGTAGAGTCGAATCACAAAACCTGAACAGTTGACGTGTTCAGGCTCTCTATGGTATCCACACGAGCTTCTCGGGATCACCACGCTTCCACCACGTCCCGGCAGATGCGTTTCTCTTGCGCTCGCAGTGCTAGCTTGCGTCCTCCAAGGAATTACAAGAGAAGAGTGCGGCTGTCCTTTTGGGAGGCTAGGGCAAGGAGACCTGCGAATTTCTCACTTAAAAGTTGTATTTATAGTGAGACTCAACTTCCAGGCCTAATGGGTTTCAAAGCCCTAATCCAATTAGGATTTAATTTCGGGCTTAATAATGGCTCAACTCTTGGGCCCATTATTAATACGAAATTAAAGTGAAACCATAACCCAAATAATTAGCCCATGCACTCTAATGATCCAAATAGCTCTATGTGTGCGACCCAATAGGCTCTTGCCATGTTGGCAATGATCATAAATCACATTTATGATCATAAGCAATGAACGGTGTCTAGCAACACATCATTGCTACCCAAGTGACAAGATTGTCGGTGAATCGACTAAACCTTTATGATCATCACCGATATATGCCATTGTCCCTTTGTCCAAGATATCAAGACTAAGCACGAGACATGGAATGTGTCACTCTCGTATAGCCTAATCTTTGGTTTCTTGATTACCGAGTAGACCAACTTAAACTGACGACATTGATATCATATATCAACTCATCGGAGAATGGCCATGCATTTTCTAAGTCTCACTCTATCAAGGGGCCCAAAGATATCACTCCCGTTACATAGGAGGGACAAATCCCATCTTGATCATACAAATCCCTCCGCATGATATGTGACATACCCAATGACCTCCTTCAAGTTCACTCAGTTACGAGCAACAAAGGAAAGTATCAAAGTATGTGACTCACATGTAGGGAACCTTGATGATCTTAGGTCGAAGGACTACATATACCATGATCACTATGAGAATCACTTATGGCACTCATATAACGATCCATGAAGTGTTCTCATGGTGGGTCGGTCCAGTACACAAGTTCTCCAACTTGTACCCATATGTAGACTACATATCTCATATTAGTCTCCACATATGCTAGTCATTATGTATTATTGCAGCCCGCTCCATAATAATACTAGACTAGGGACGTTTAAGAATATCATTATTCTAGGGTTACAATTATGTTTATTACGTTACGTAGAAACAAAACAACAAACAAAATTGTTGGATTAATGCCTCAATAAAATACCATGACTCAATGTGCAAAAATACAATCATCTCATGATTGGCTTTTTGGGCACAACACTAACAGCAGTGAGTATAAACTCAGTAGGATTCACTTTTCAAATACAACTCAATAAGAGTCTATTTAGTTAAGCTGAGTATTCACTCAAAGCTTAACCTCCCATTAGCTCAGCTTACCTGCAAAACAAACACAAAGACAAGGTAAACCAAGCATATACATATACATGGTAATTAACCATGGCATATAATTCACAATAACATAAGTTGGTTAGCAAGCACATGGAAAGGACCAAAGCACACAATAACTCACACACACACCACATAGTTCTCTCGGCCATTATACCATACAAGTACACATGTGCATTTTATTTGCACACCAAACACCATCAAACATTCCACTTCCACTTAGAGCTCCAAAATGCTAAGCAATTAGGCCACACTTGCTTGAATTTCTAGTACATGTACATTAGTTAATTAGCTAATCAACAAGTAAACCGAATGTATTCTCAACAGCCCATCAAGCAACTAAGGTCATTTGGCAAATTTTAACCATCACTTAGCCACTCTAAACACTTGAACCATGGTAATTCACCAAGCATAATCAAGTGTTAGTGAACCCTACCTCAAAATAGCTTTTGGCCACAAAGCCAACTTTCAATGCCCAAGTGTTCTTCACTCAAATAGCCTACCATAACAACAAATAGGCATCAACAACACTTACTCATGGATCAACTACCATGTATTCAATGAAGAACACCAAACTACACTAGTTCAAGTTCTCGGCCAAAATGCCCAATTCCATACATTAATGTTCTTCCTCAATCTAACCCAACATATAATCATTTAATTATCAATAAACCTTGTTCATGGCACCATTGCCATGTAATCAAATGAAGAACATGAAGTTACCTCAAATTGAACCTTTCGGCCAAACACCAACTTGCACCATTTTGATGTTCTTCACTCAAATTTGTCTAGCATAAGATCAAATAGGCATCAATAAGCTCGAATCATGGATTAATTTCCATGTAAACTAAGAAGAACATCAAGCTAAGTCATCCATCACTTTCGGCCAATAACAAACTTTCAAACTAACACAATACTTGCTCAATTAGCTTGACACAACAACAATTGAGCACTTAAACTCCTTGCTCATGGAAGAATTACCATGGAATCAAGGAAACACAAGAAATACCTTGGAACCCTAGCTTGATTTGGCTCGGCCCTTCACCGAAATTCAAGATCAAAGCTTGATTCCAAGTTGCCTTGTGCCGAAACTATCTTCCAAGCTTGAATCCTTCAAATGCCTTCAAGATTTCTTGAATTCAAGACCGATTTCTAAGGTGAAGCTCTTAAGAACACTTTCGGCCAAGTGAGGAGCAAAGTAACCCAAAATGGCAACCAAATGGCCTTGACTAGTTTCGGGCATAAGACACATTTATAATAGTTGGCTAATATGCTAACTTTTGCTTTCATTTCTTTGCGTGAAACAATGATGCCCTCACTCATTCATGGTCACACTAGCACCATTAAAACATGTGTTCACTTAGGTACTTAAGTTTCTTCATGGCTCATAATGCCATGCACAAAATAGCACAAGTACCAAAGTGCCATAATTCCCATGCAAAACCGGCCATAAGTCTAGTATAAAAACTAGTTAGTTTAACTAGTTAACTAGTGAATAGTTCTTTAGTGGTAGACAAGACATGACTAGTAATCATTGTTGTCCACTAAACTTGGTCTAGTCTTGCACTAGTCATCAAATAAACTTGCATGGCCAAAATCTCCATCTCAAAGTTGATAGTTTTAATTGTACCACTCATCTAAGTGTACACTTTGGTCCCCTTTCTTGGATTTCTGTCAGCTTTTCCATAGCCCAGTTTCTATGTGCATTTAAGTCCTAAAAGTTTCCAGCTTTGCACATAGACCACTGTACTAGTTCCCATAGTCCTCTCATCAGTCTTCTTTGTTTTGTTCATGCTTCCTGGCCTAAGCCAAGCACTTAGGAGGTGAGCCTAACATCATGCGGAGGGATTTGTATGATCAAGATGAGATTTGTCCCTCCTATGTTATGGGAGTGATATCTTCGGGCCCCTTGATAGAGTAAGACTTAGAAAAATGCATAGCCATGGTCGGATGAGTTGATATACAATATCAATGTCATCAGTTTAAGTTGGTCTACTCGGTAATCAAGAAACCAAAGATTGGGCTATACGAGAGTGACACATTCCATGTCTCGTGCTTAGTCTTGATATCTTGGACAAAGGGAAAATGGCATATATCGGTGATGATCATAAAGGTTTAGTTGAATCACCGACAATTTTGTCACTTGGGTAGCAATGATGTGTTGCTAGACAGCGCTTATTGCTTATGATCATAAATGTGATTTATGATCATTGCCAACGTGGTAAGAGCCTATTGGGTCGCACACATAGAGCTATTTGGATCATTAGAGTGCATAGGCTAATAATTTGGGTTTTGGTTTCACAATAATTTCGTATTAATAATGGGCCCAATAGTTGAGCCATTATTAAGCCCGAAATTAAAGCCTAATTGGATTAGGGCTTTGAAACCCATTAGGCCTGGAAGTTGAGTCTCACTATAAATACAACTTCTAGTGAGAAATTCACAGGTCTCCTTGCCCTAGCCTCCCAAAAGGACAGCCACACTCTTCTCTTGCAATTCCTTGGACGACGTAAGCTAGCACTGCCAGCGCAAGAGAAACGCATCTGCCGGGATGTGGTGGAAGCGTGGTGATCTCGAGAGGCTTGTGTGGATACCATAGAGAGCCTGAACACGTCAACTCTTCAGGTTTTGTGATTCGACTCTACAGTTGAGTGAGAGATCTCAACCAAAAATTAGGTGTGAAAATTTTTGAACACCCGGTTTACCCCATTTCACTTGGATCTTGGAGGGTTTCGGTTGAATTCCGCTGTGCTGTTTGGCTCCCGAAACCCAACATATCCCACATAAGGAGGGGTTGCTATGGCATGGGATAAGGAAGTCAAATGTGGGCGAGGAGATTAAGGTAAAGAAACCATGGTCTTGTAGCAAAGAAAATGACATAAAGCTTGGTTAAGCTTGTTAAGTGTGTTTAGTGCACTTAAGACCATATAAGTGTCCATTCTTGTCCTTATCTCCCAAATTTGGGCCTCCACTAGCAAAGAAGAAGCAAGGCCTCTCCTCCACACTTCCTTTATAGCTACCATACCTTGAAACTCAAAACTACTTGCAATTGAAATCAAGGAAGCACAATTGGAAGCTATTTGGTGCTATTGCTTGAGTGCACAAAAGATCAGGCTCCAATTTCAGCATACCCATCAAGGTAAGGGTTCTCTTGCTCTCAGGGGTTGTTTTCTATATTTGCAAGAAACCATGGACATTGCCTATTGAATCTAAGTTCTACCCTTAATAAGTTTCTCAAGGAAACTTACTCCCCTCAATTCTGTCATTTCAGGTCCAGCTGAAAGATCACTTTCAAACTAACCTTTTTGGTTTGAGTTTTGCCCTAAATTTTCAGGTACTTAAACTTCCATATGTCTGGTTGTGATCTGGAAAGTTTGGCTATTTAAGGAGTACATTTGATATTTTTAGTGATGGTACTTATTGTGTTGTGCAGCAACTGTCCAGCATCCTGTTCTGGAGTGCATTGTGTCTCAGGCACTCCTATAACCTATGGTGTTTATTTAGCTAAGTTAAGACCATTTGGTAGTGAATGTATTCATGTACATGTAGTGTATGTAAAATGAGACAAGTATGTGAACATTTGAGTAATGTTTTGGCTATGTTAGTGATGTGGTGCAAAGCTGCCTAAGTGTGAATGATGGGCTGCTTACTTGTAAATTCTGTTTTAGCCATATATGGTTGTTAAATGTAAGGGAATGTATTTATTATGTGTAATGGATATATATGGGGTAGCCTTGGAGGGCTTTCCCCTTGTGAATGAAGTGTTTGCACACTTATGAAATTTTGTATTGACAAAATGGTCATAAAGTGACCAGAATTTTGACTCTGTACTCAAAGTTCTATATCTCCCTATGTAGAATGAATCTTGGTATGAAATTTTGATCACACCTAGAGAACATCTAGAGGTTGAATTGGAATTTAGAATTTCTAAATTTCAAGCCCTGTAGCCAAAGATATGACATTGCAAATTTAGCTAAGTTAATTTGGTCAGAATTTTGTAACCAACTTAAAAAATCCATAACTTGGTCCTTAGGTGGGCTATTGATGTAAAAAAAAATTCCTTGGTTTCCTCTAAGTCTATACTTGATAATGGAGTAAAGAAAACATGGGGTTACATGGCTAGAATAATACAGTTTAGTAGTGGAAGTTACAGGTGCAGTGGCTGGTCACTAGAACTTAACAAGATTCCTAGTGTGTGGTAGCAAAGATTAAGACTTGTGCTAGTGTTTTCCATATTTACTACCATGGTGTGCATGAAATATGAATACGTGTGTGATGGTTGGACCAATATGCGTGTGTTTACATAGTGGCCAAGAGGTGATAGCCAAAGGCTATCGCCTCAATCTGGCCGAATACCCTGCCACAACAATGGCCAGAAGAACTGGCGCTTCCCGGGAATAGGTGGAATCATGCACCTCGGGAGATAGCCCGAGAGCTCCGAGCCTCGGCACGCCAGTAAAACTTGAGGACTCCATTCGCCCCCCAAGGTTGTGAACAGCGCGCCTTCGGAAAAGTGGCACCAGACATTGCTGCCCGAACATGATATCCCCGAAGGCGGAACTCCCTGGAACTGGGAACCCCCGAACTGAGGGTATGATTCCCGAAGAGGCTCTGTCCGAGCTAGAGGACGACCTCGCCCAGGGACCTTGGGAGTATGGCAGGCGCATTTAAGGAAGCATTTAAGGAAGCCTCTGACATGTCCCACCACAGACGTAAAAAGTCGCCCTGACGCGTAGACGCCATCAGAATCATATCATGGCCCGTCTCAGCACAAGGCTCGAGGCCATCTAGTTACCAACTATCTGTCCCCTACGCCCAGACGTTCAGGAGCATCCGACCGCACACGTGTCATGATCTGAACGGGCTAGGTATTCCTATATATACAGGAAATAAATACTTGACAGGAGGTTGGCAGGCCGGATATACAGCTCCCACACCCTGAGAAAATACCAGGCGAGACTTTTCTGCCTTTCTCTTTGAGCTAGTGACTTTCTCCTTCTTCCGGCCACCACTGACTTGGGCGTCGGAGGCTCCCCCCTCGGAAAAACACTCCGGGGGCCTCCTAACCCTGTTTACCAGCTTTTCAGGTACTCTCCTTGGGGCGATCCACCTTCCAGGCGTTCTTCCTCCTAGAAGTCTCCTCAACAGTCATCATGACTCACAACGATGAGGCCTTAGGCCATCATTTGGCGCCGTCTGTGGGAACCCGCTCGCAGATCGCCGTCGTTGAGACTCGGCGTTCTAAGGACAAGGGACTCCCAAGGTCCTCGTCCGCGCCTGAGATACAACCGGCTGCTGAGCAGACACTCCCAGAGACTTCTACGCCCGAGGAGGACCGCCCTCTGGTAATCACCATGAGCTTCTTGAGGGACTTTCAGCGCTCGGTCGTTGCTGAAATGACTCAGCAGATCGACCGAAGATGGCCACAGCAGTCGCAGGCCCAGAAACCCTCCTCATCAACACGCCCTCGGGAGAGAAGCCCCAAGTCCACACACCGCAGTTCAGAAAGTGGAGATCCTCGCGGAGAATCATCCACAGAAGATATAGCCCTCGGGAAACGGCCTGTGGGACAAACCGGGTCCAAGCGACCGAGAGTCTCACAGCGAAGTAGTTCGTCGCCCGAGGCGAGGTCCCTGACCCCTCCGCGCCGAACTCGCTCCCCGAAAAGGCGCCGTCGATCTCCCACCCGCGAAAATGGTCCTAGCGCCACTGCGCTTATGGAAAGGATATTGGCACGGCTGGACAGAGTGGAGAAGCAAGTGACCAGAAAACCCGTTTGGGACAGGCTGTCGGGGGCATTATGCGAAGATGGCTCCCCGTTTACTCGCACCGTCGTTGAGGCAGCTATGCCAGGCGACTTCAGAGTGCCTAGGCTGGAGATCTATGATGGCCGGACTGATCCACAGGCCCATCTGACGAAGTACAGGCGGAGCATGATAATGCACGGAGCTGATGACGCTACCATGTGCAAATGCTTTGAAGTCACCCTCACGGGCCCAGCAACAGCATGGTACAATTCGTTGCCCCCAGGGACTATCACTGAGTTTCAGGAGTTGTCCACAGCCTTTACCCAGCAGTTCATTGGGAGCAGGCCGACGGCCAAAATGCCTGTACAGATGTTCGACATAGAGCAGAGAGACGGAGAGACGATCCGAGACTATGTCGAACGATTCAACAGGGAAGCACTCAGCGTCCCGGACTTCCGGCCCGAAATCCGCATCCTCGCTATGACACGGGGCCTTCGGCGTGACTCACAGCTGTTCTACGAGTTCTCAAAGGACCCCCCGGAGACCCTCGGAGAATTTTACCGAAGGGCAGAGCAGCACATGACAGCCGAGGAATTGAGGATGGCGGGGCCGAAGTCTGATCATCACCGCGCCGAAGGGTCCAGCCAGCAAGCTCGGCATCTTTCTGAACATACAGGTCGACCACGGCGAATGCGAGGAAAGAAACCTCAAAGTTTCACACCCTTGAGCACGACACGGACCAACATTCTCATGGCGCTGGAAAGGCAAGGGACGCAGATTCGGCGGCCAAAGGCCATGGCCGTCGATAATAAGAAGAATGCCAAGAAGTTCTGCTAGTTTCATCGCGACCACGGTCATGACACCGAAGACTGCTTCCAGCTGAAGAAGTACATAGAGTCGCTGATCAAACAGGGCCAGCTTCGCAAATACCTGCGGATGCCCTCCCCAAAAGGCAGAAAAGAGGAGGAAGAGAGGGCCGAAAACGAGGACTATGACTCAGACAGGCGGAGAAACAGAAGTCCAAAAAGGCGCCTTCCACCTCCAGTAGGGGTCATCCAAACCATCACCACGGGGCTCCCATCCTCGGAAAGAAAGCGGAAGGCCAGGGAAATTGCGGTTATGGAGTACCAAAGTCCATCAAAGAAATTGGCTCGCAAAGATGGCTCCACTGTCGTCTTCCCCCACGACGACCCGCTGCTGATAATGGCGAGAATAGGGAACTGGGACGTCAAGAGGGTGTTGCTTGATGATGGCTCAAATGCTGACGTCCTATTCTCGCACTTACTGCCGAGCCTGGGCATCTCCAGCAGCGAGCTGAAACCTGTCACCACGCCCACCTTCGGCGTTGGGCCATCCGAACTACCCGTCCTCGGATGGATCGACCTCCCTTTGATGATGAAAGGCACTTCGGTAGACGGAGCAGCTGAGTTGTACGCGTCCACAATGGCAAGATTCATCGTCATGGACGTCCCGTCTTCGTACAACGCCATCCTTGGAAGGCAGACTCAGGGGAACCTGCACATTCGCCCCGATGTGAAGTACTTGACTGTCACATTCGCCACCAAGGATGGAGATGCAGAGGTCTTCATCGACCAAGCCGAGGTAAGAAAGGTGTTTGTAAAAACACGAAAGGCTCCGGCAAACAGCTCTACACAAACGGTGGAGGCAAAGGCGCAGGAGAAAGGCAAAAAAGGAGATCCCGCAGAAGCAGAAACGGAAGCAGTAGATCTTGTCCCAGGACAATCTACCCGAATAGGGAAGAGCTTGGCCAAAGGTGATAAGGAAAATCTTGTATCCTTTCTGCTAGAAAATAAAGATCTGTTTGCCTACTCGCCGAAAGACATGCCAGGAGTGAACCCTGGCATAATACAGCACAGCCTCAAAGTAAGCCCGGAAGCAAAACCTATCAGGCAAAAGAAACGAAGCATCTCAGCCCACAAAAGCAACTTCGTGAAAACCGAAGTCCAGCGCCTATTGGATGCTGAAGTTATCAGGGAGGTAAAATACCCCGAATGGTTAAGCAACGTGGTCATTGCCACAAAAGAAGGTAGCAGCAAACTCCGGATGTGCATTGATTTCAGAAACTTGAACGATGCTTGCCCGAAAGACTCATTTCCCCTCCCGCCAATAGATCAACTGGTAGATTCAACGGCCGAATATGGGCTCCTGAGCTTCCTAGATGCCTTCAGCGGCTACCATCAGATAAGGATGGACCCCGAAGATGAAGAGAAAACTGCCTTCATCACCGAGGGAGGAACGTACTGCTATGTCAGAATGCCCTTCGGGCTCAAAAATGCAGGAGCCACCTACCAGAGACTGATGAACAAGGTCTTTAAAGAGCAAATGGGGAGAAACATGGAAGTATATGTTGATGATATGATAGTAAAAAGCAAGCTGCCCGGCTACCATGTTGCAGATTTGGAGGAAACCTTCCAAAAGCTCAGAGCCTTCGGGATTCGCCTTAACCCCGAGAAGTGTATCTTCGGGGTGACGTCGGGAAAATTCCTTGGGTACATGGTATCCGAAAGAGGCATCGACGCCAATCCTGAGAAGATTAAGGCTCTGCTTGAGTTCCGAACTCCTGCCACAGTTAAAGACGTGCAGAGACTAACCGGAAGAATAACCTCTCTGAGCAGGTTTATTTCCAGGTACGGAGATAGGTGTAGACCTTTCTTCAAAGTCCTCACAAAGGCAGCAAAGATGGAAGGCGACCTTGGAAGAAACAATCATCCCTGGGATGAAGATTGCCAGAAGGCCTGGGAAGAACTCAAAGTCTACCTGGCCAGCCTGCCGACTCTGCGACAACCTCGGGAGGGAGAACCCCTCGTACTGTACCTCGCCGTCACAGAAAAGGCCGTGAGCTCGGTCCTGATAAAAGAAGAAGGGCCGAAACAATGGCCGGTCTACTACGACAGCAAGTCCCTGCATGGCGCCGAAGTCAGGTACCCTTTGCTTCAAAAAGCTATATACGCCTTGGTGCTTGCAGGAAGAAGACTGCGACCATATTTCCAGGCTCACCCCATCATCGTCCGAAGTAGTCTACCACTACGGGATGTTATGAAGAGAGTTGATCATTCGGGAAGGCTCTCCAAGTAGTGCATAGAGCTTGGCGAACACGAAATCACGTATGAGCCTCGGAAGGCCATAAAAGCCCAAGCATTGGCAGATTTTATCGCCGAAATACCCACCACTGAGGAGAACCACTCAGATCCGAAAGAAGGTGAGCCAGAATGGACCTTGCATGTTGACGGAGCCTCGGGGTCCGAACACCAGGGAGCTGGAATAATTATCAGAGGACCCGAAGGCCTAGAGGTGATGAAGGCTATCAAGTTCAGCTTCAACGTCACCAATAATGTGGCTGAGTATGAAGCCCTCATAGCGGGATTACGCTTGGCCAGAAAGATTGGCGTGAGAAACTTAAGGGCTCACAGCGATTCCCAGCTGGTAGTTCGGCAGACGGCAGGAGATTATGGGGCAAAGGACCCAATCTTGGCAAAATACCACGAGCTGGTAACAAAACTCATTCAAGAGTTTGACGCCGTGCGGATCGAAAATGTACCCCGGCGGAATAACACTGAGGCAGATTGCTTAGCGAAGTCCAAAACATACACCGAGGTGCTAGACCATCCAAGCATCTCCGTGCTAAGCGTAACGACCTCGGGAATGGGGTGGAAGGACCCTATAAAGAGATACCTCGCAGAGAATGAGCTTCCCGAAGACACCGGCAATGCTGCAAGACTGCGAAGACGCGCCGGAAGATTCTTCCTGATTGGTGAAGAGTTATATCGGCAAGGATATGCAAATCCGCTGCAGAGATGTGTGGGCGAAGAGGATACTGAGATGGTCCTCGAAGAAGTCCACGAAGGCATGTGCGGCTCGCACATTGGAACTGATGCCCTTGCAGCAGTGATACTCCGCCAAGGATACTTCTGGCCTACCCTGAGAAAGGACGCAAGGCAGTTCATCCAGAAGTGTGGTAGTTGCCAGAGACATGCAAAAATCCAGAGGATACCCTCGGAAATGGTAACGTCGGCAGACTATCCTTGGCCCTTCGCAGTCTGGGGTATAGACCTTATTGGGCCACTCCCCACAGCGCCCGGAGGCGTGAAATTCTGCGTGGTAGCAGTGGACTATTTCTCAAAGTGGGTAGAGGCAGAACCACTAGCAACTATCTCGGCAAAAGAAGTGCAGAAGTTCGTATGGAAAAACATCGTATGCAGATTTGGCATACCGAGGGTACTAGTAGCTGATAATGGATCCCAGTTCATAGACAAAGGATTCCAGGAATTCATCAGCGACCTCGGAATAAAGATGCACTTCGCCCCAGTAGCTCACCCCCAAAGCAATGGGCAGGTGGAAGTATCAAACAGGACCATAAAAGATGGCCTGAAAAAGAGACTTGGGGAAGCCAAAGGGAAATGGCCAGGAGAACTCCAAAGTGTATTGTGGAGCTACCGAACGACGCCACGAAGAGCCACAGGGGAAACTCCCTTCTCACTCGTCTTCGGAACAGAGGCCATTATCCCAATAGAGATAGTTCAGCCTTCAATACGGGTGCAAGTATTTGATGAAGGCGGAAACGACCTCGGTCTGAGAACTAAGCTCGACCTTGTGGCCGAACACAGAGAAATAGCCGAGCTGAGAAGAAAAGCTTTCCAGCAAAGAGTGGCCGCGGCTATCAACTTAAAAGCCAGGCCAAAAGAAATCAAAAAAGGAGACCTCGTTCTCCGAAAGGCCGACTCTGCACCCCGAAGGCCATCTCACGGAGTACTTCGCGCAAATTGGGAAGGACCTTATCTGGTTCTCGCCGAAGTACGAAAAGGCGTGTACAAGCTTGGCGACGCCGAAGGCGTAGAATTGAAAAACACTTGGCATTCAGACGCCCTGGAAAAATTCTACGCCTAAGGTTGAGCGGAAGAAATATATTGTACAAAAAATATTCTAAGTACAGGATGGTCCGGAGAAGAATGGTCTTGAGAAAATTTTTGAGTATACCAAATTGTCCAGGACAAAAATCCGCGAAGGTGCTCGCCACGAAAAAAGCAGATATGACTTCCCGAAGTCCGTTGAGCCACTATGCTCGGGAAAAATGGGAAACAAGAATCTTGCAAAAGTACTCGGCATAATCAGTGCAGAGAAAATTTTCCGAATACCCTTGAGCGAACATGCTCGGGAAAAAGGGAAAGCAAGAATCTCGCAAAAGTACACGCCAAAACAAAAGCAGAGGTAATTTCCGAACACCCTTGAGCGAGCGTGCTCGGGAAAAAGGGAATGAACAATCTCTTGAAAATTTTCCTAAGTCCCTTGAGCAAATATGCTCGGGACAATAGGAAGACAGAAAAATTTGGCTGAAGGTTTTCCGAAGGCCCTTGAGCGAATATGTTCGGGATAAAAGGAAACAAAAAGCCTGCAAAAGACTTAGCCAAATTTTTACAAACTTTCCAGAAAGTCTCTTGAGCGAGCACGCTCGGGACAAAGGAAGGTAAAAAGTTTCTTTGGTTGCAGGTTTTCCGAAAGTCTCTTGAAGCAATCGTGTTCGGGACAGTGGAAATGAAGAAACTTGCAAGAAAGGACTTAGCCGAAAAGATTGTTCATTTAGAGCAAACGCTGCCTTACAAAAGAAGTGTCCAAAGAAGGAGCAGGAAGGAGAAAAATAAGAGGAGCCCTAAAAACAAACTAAGGAGAGCCGGGCGGACGAAGACCAGGAAGCTTCAGATGCTCGACCTTGGACCACTGCCACCGAGGTCCCTCAGGAATATTTAGGCCCTCCAGAAAAGAGAGGTCCAAATCTGGGAACCTCTGCAGCACCTGGTGCCGAGCGAGGCAGAAGCCGTCCTGAAAGGCGACCTTGGCCATGTCATCAGAAGTACGTTTTTGAACGCCAAGGACATTGACCTCGTCCCTCAGCTCGGCAACCTCCTCTTCAAGCTCGCTTATCCCCAGCGTCTCTCCGGACTCCTTCTTCAGAGCCTCGACCTCGGCTTGAAGAGCATTGTTCTCGTCCGTCAACCTCGACGCAAGACTGTCGGAAACAGCCTTGTCCTTGACAAGATCTTCGTTGGCGGCGAGCAGCCCCTTTACTTGGTCGCCGAGGTCGGCAATCTTCCGGGAGGAGTCCTTTTCAAGTTCTTCTCTTTTCTTCGAGAACTCCTCCCGAACGGCAGCAAGTTGCTGAGAACAATCCGCTGTCAGCTGCTGGTTGCTGGCGATCACCTTCGCAAGCGAAGCCTTCGCTTCACTGAGTTCCCGCGAAGTCGCATCCTTGGAGGCAGCCTGTCTGGCCACCCGAACTCGGAGATAACCAGCGTACTCCAGCAGCTACGGCAAGGCAAAAGTCCAGGTTAGTACAAGTCTAAACATTTAGAAAATTGAGGAAAAAAGTGTAAAGACTATACCTGAGCAGCATGCTCGGTGACTTTTGCGGCGAGGGTATTATCCCCCGGGTGAGCCGCCGCAATGGCCCGGAAGGAAGCATCAGTGGTCATCCCCTTCCAAATCTCTTTTGTCATCTTCGGACAATCGTCGGAGAACAAATTCATATCCTCCGTGATTGTCCAAAAGGGCTCCAAGGGGATCTTCCCCTCAGGGATTGTGGCATCGCGCAGGGCCCGTTTCCTCTCATGAATGGCCCTCCAGCCAGCAGTAAGAGGCTCCCCTGAAAGTAAGAAGGAAGTTAGGAGCAGAAGAAAAATTCGCGAAAGGAAAAGGAGCTGAACTTCGCCTAAAGGCATACCTGGAGGAACTTCGGAGACAGTGTCCTCGGGATCCTCGGGCCCCTCGGAAGAAAGACCCTTACCCTTCTGCCGGTACCGCTCCTCGGCGGTGGGTACTTCTACCACTACAGTGTTTCTGGGGGCCTCGAGGTCGAGAGGAGGCACCTTAGCGGAAGTAGCGGGGACCTCGGCTAGTGGAATTTCAACAAGACCAGCCTCTTCGCCAGCTTCTTCTTCCAAAAGCTCTGGCTGAGAAGGCTGGAGAGCCTTCCTAGCTCGCTTCGCCGAGGGTCCCGCCCCTGTCGTCTTCCTTCTTCGGGAAGCCGCCTTCTTTGTCTGCTCCCCCTTCTCCACTTGGCCAGAAAAGAGGGCCTTGTAATAAGCGGCAGCCCCATCGCCCATCTCTGAAAAAGAGAAGAAATATCAGCGTAAGTCCGAGGAAAAAGTATAAAGGGATGGAAGATTACTCACTTTCGGCAAAAGTTTCGAAAGAAGTCTCCCCCTTAAGGAGCTTGACCAGCCAGGAGTCTTTCCCGGCGATGGCGGGAGCGGGCATATTGAGGTCAGTCACGTGCTCCTTAACCACTTTCAGCTCCCGAAGGACTTCTTCGGTCATCAACCTCCAGTTGATAGGAAAGGGGTAAAGAGCACGAGGAGAGACCTCGGGAGCCCAGTCAGCGACTGCCCGAATACGGGCGTCGAAATCCGCAAACACGGAAGCCAACGGTGGGGTCAGCAGCATCCTCGGATCAACGACGTCTGCGTTCAGCACTCCCTGAGCCCACCTGGTCGGGACATCAGACCAGTTCTTATCCACCTTGAGGAAAAAGAACTTAGGCTGCCACCCCCGCCAGCTATCCTTCGTGTCGAAGGTGAAGGTGAATTTTTTGCTCCCGGATCCCCGAGGCAGCAGGAAATAGAAGCCACCCTTCGGGACCACATAGAGCTTGTAATACTGCATGAAAATGATGAAGTGGGGCTCTATCCCGAACACGCCACACATGCAGAGGTAGGCGTTAAAATAGCAGTACGCGTTCGGGGGAAGCTGGTTCACAGCAATGCCATGGAATTGGCAGAACTCGCAAACCACCTTCGGGGGAGGATACCGAAGACCGGCCTTCAGTTGGGATCGGAAGACGGTAACCTCGTCGCCACGGTTTGAAAAAGCAAAATGGCTAGAACGAGGCAGTCTGGTCACAGCGTAAGACGGAAGAAAGAATTTTTTCTTCCACCTCTCTAGTTTTTCGGGGGTGGTACAGCAAGGATGGGCCAGAAGAGGTTTCCAGCTCTCGGGAACAGGCATCGCAGACATGAAAAAGAGTTTGAGATGGAAAAGAAAATAGTTTCCAGAAAAAACTCAGAAGACGAGTTTGGAAAAAACAACAGTTTTCCAGAAAAACTCAGAAAAACAGAGGAATCAAGTACTCTGGAAATCAAAACCCACCAAAAGATTTGCCTGAGGACGCCGTCGTGAAAGTTGGTAGGAAAAAGCTTTGATTAAAGAAGCTCCGCCACAGAAAGCAAGATAAAACGCAAGAACAGAGGGCAGAGCAGAAAAAGAGCAGAAAAACAGTAAGTGGGACTTATGATGGAATGGGCTATTTATAGGCCAAAGGTGGGTAACCGAAAGAACATCATAAGTACCCACTGGAGGCGAACCGTCGCCGTAACTGCCCGCTGCACCCGAAAAGGCGCGCCCTCTGTAAATGACGCGCCTCTCCTCCAATGGCAAGAAGCCACGTGTCAACCGCTGCGCAGAAATGGGGGACGTGCCTCCCCAAACGTGCCTGGAAAACCGGGACACGCCTCCTGATTGGGACACGTCGTTTGACATCCCTGAGAAATGGAGACGCGCCGCTCAGTCTGACACGCTTGGCCATCAGACCTGCAGAAATAAAAAGCAGGCCACCTCGAGGACACCAAGAGACAAGCTATGGCTGAACAGCCCATGACTTTTGGGCAAGAGGTGTATCTTCGGTACAGGCTTTGCCTCGGAGACACCAAAGAATAGGCCAAGGCCGAACAGCCCTGACCCTCGGGCAAAAGTTGCGACCTCGGAACAGGTTATGCTTCCCAACGAGACTCCCAACGGCAACCTCGGAAAGAGATGCAAACCGAAGTCTTCACTTCGGCTTTCCAGAGGGGGGCATGTGATAGCCAAAGGCTATCGCCTCAATCTGGCCGAATACCCTGCCACAACAATGGCCAGAAGAACTGGCGCTTCCCGGGAATAGGTGGAATCATGCACCTCGGGAGATAGCCCGAGAGCTCCGAGCCTCGGCACGCCAGTAAAACTTGAGGACTCCATTCGCCCCCCAAGGTTGTGAACAGCGCGCCTTCGGAAAAGTGGCACCAGACATTGCTGCCCGAACATGATATCCCCGAAGGCGGAACTCCCTGGAACTGGGAACCCCCGAACTGAGGGTATGATTCCCGAAGAGGCTCTGTCCGAGCTAGAGGACGACCTCGCCCAGGGACCTCGGGAGTACGGCAGGCGCATTTAAGGAAGCATTTAAGGAAGCCTCTGACACGTCCCACCACAGACGTAAAAAGTCGCCCTGACGCGCAGACGCCATCAGAATCATATCATGGCCCGTCTCAGCACAAGGCTCGAGGCCATCTAGTTACCAACTATCTGTCCCCTACGCCCAGACGTTCAGGAGCATCCGACCGCACACGTGTCATGATCTGAACGGGCTAGGTATTCCTATATATACAGGAAATAAATACTTGACAGGAGGTTGGCAGGCCGGATATACAGCTCCCACACCCTGAGAAAATACCAGGCGAGACTTTTCTGCCTTTCTCTTTGAGCTAGTGACTTTCTCCTTCTTCCGGCCACCACTGACTTGGGCGTCGGAGGCTCCCCCCTCGGAAAAACACTCCGGGGGCCTCCTAACCCTGTTTACCAGCTTTTCAGGTACTCTCCTTGGGACGATCCACCTTCCAGGCGTTCTTCCTCCTAGAAGTCTCCTCAACAGTCATCATGACTCACAACGATGAGGCCTTAGGCCATCAAGAGGGTCACTTGGGTATGCACACTAGGGGTAGTGTTCTAATGGCCTACAGAACATTACCAATCTTGGGAGTCTAAATGCACAATTTTTGCACCGTAATTGGACTACCCCAGAGTGGGTAACACTATTACCCATGCATTGGCTCTCCTAGTCCTTACCCTCTCCCCTATTTCCAAGTGGCTTAGGGTGCTAGTTCTTTTATTGTACATGCATCGAAAGAACATGTTTTTACAGCGTCACTCGTTTGACCTAGTTGGATGGCAAAGAAGAATGGTCAGACTCTTTTTTGTATTAACGTTGAAGTACCATTGGAGCTTATTTCCTTCACTTGGATTTGCCCTAACTCCTATGACCTTTGCTGATGTTGCTTCTTATTCCTCTCCTCCTACATGTAACCCCATTATCGGCCCTTTCTCTGAAGTCTGATTAGACTCAAATTGTAGTAGCTGTGAGGTAAGTTCCTAGCAACAAATTAGACCGGTAAAAAACTAATCCAAACTTGTCTTTTGGAGGAGTTGTCACTTCTTGGTTTAGTGGCCATGGCCATTTGATCCATACAGAAGCTTACTTCTTCATTAGTTTTAGCCTTGTATAGGAAATTGACAGCCAATGGCTCACACTAGGCACTGAATTATTATGTTCTCAATCCCTATTGTGCTTCCTCGTCCTCCTTTTCCACCACTTCTTTTTCGACTTCTAAATCCTTATCTTCAAAGCATTAGATGGTTACTAATTGCCACTTGGTGGTGATAGCATTGTCAATGACCATAATCTCCCTTATAAAGTCCATGGCCAGTGCCTTGGTCAATGCCTTTTCCTCCTAATTGGACACAAAACATGGCGGTTGACAGCCTTTGCTGTGATACCAACAAACGTTCTTTGTCATGATACCATAACCCATAAGATTGCCAATTATTACGATCAATTGTTTGAAACTTGTTGAATCTGTGCAAGATTTGTTGGAACAACTTAGGTGAGGGGCCTAATATGACAGACAATGGATCAAAGTGCTCGCAGAAGCATTACCTAAGTCATTAGACTTGAGCCTCTTGGTTACAATTGGTTAGTTATTACCTAAAGTCATAAAAACCACTATATGCAACTATTGTTTAACCTACCCTAAACAAAAGATATGCATGAGTTGTTTTCTTTGTGTTCACAATATGTGGCCCCTCTAGCCATACCCCATGTAATTACTTCTTGCATAAGTCTGGCACCACACACCTTAGGGGACAAACTATATAAGCAACATTTTTTGTCCTTATACCTACTTGGAAGTTCCAAGCTAATGGCAAAGCCTAATGCACTGTGAGTAATTAAAATATTCTTAAAAGGCCCTTTGAACACCTTCTAAGACAAATTTGGCCAAGACTAAAGGAAAATGTGGAAAGTCAAAGTTAAGCCAAAACTGTTGCTTTTGCAAGAAGCATGTTGAATCAGTTTTATGCAATCTTGTTATCTGGCAATTTTTTTTTATATAAACCCAAGCAAGAGCTTTATATAAGTTCTAAATACTTACATACAGACATTGAAGTAGGGTTTAATTCAAGTTCAGGTTAATTTAAATAGTCAACCTCAGGTCAAAGTTCTAGAACTTCAAATAATAGAATTACTTAGAATAAGAGACTAGGTCAAAACCACAATAGTCATTTTTTGAACTGATGCAAGAAATACAAATAGACAACAACCATGCAATTGTTCACAATACAAGTCTACAAATACATCAACGACACTGTTTCTGCCACATCTTAACCCATACTACATGACCTTGGGTAGTAGAGGCCCATATTGCCAGAACTGCTCCACATAGACATATAAAAAAGCTATAACTTGCCTTTCAAACCCAAGTGCTCTAGTCTTCTCTTAATCTATATTGAGCACTTTGCACCACAGTAGCAACACACTTAAGGCCATATAAACATAGTTAGGAAAACTAAGCCATGAGCCATAATCATGTCACAGAACCAGTAACTAGTAAACATAGTTCAAGCTAGTCAATGTACTTGCAAAACCAAGACTTAACCTTTATCACCGACATTGGCTCTTATTACTCTAGACCTATGATAGATAACAAGTAAGGGGTGAGATCAAATGAACTTAGTAATGTATATATAATGTTAACCATAAAAATAAACATCATAATTTCATAACTAATCACATTGCATTGTACAATCAATGGACCCAAATATAAACATAGAGCAAACCAAAAGGTCTAAGGTAAAATGGCCATTCTATAGGGTTTAGATGACACAACCCCTCATGGCCTTGCCTAGGAAGCCTATGAGAACAATTCTCATGCTGGTTGTAATTGGCTAATTAATTATGTGCACCCTGGTTAAAACTTCATGCTACTAGTTGTTTAACCTAGGAATGCAATTATGCATGCAAGGGTTGTGATGGCCATGGGCCTCATCGTTTAGAGTCATGGTGACTGTTGGAGAGACTTCTAGGAGGAAGAACACCTGGAGGATGGTGCGCCCAAGGGAGAGTACCTGAGATGCTCAGAAAAAGTGGGTTAGGAGGCCCCCGGAATGTTTTTCCGGGGGGGAGCCTCCGACGCCCAAGTCAGTGGTGGCTGAGAAAAGGCAGAGGAAGTAGCACAAAGGGCTGAAGAGTCTTGCCTGTGATTTTCTCAGAGTCTGGGAGTCAGACCTTTTGCCAACCAACCTCCTGCCAAGTATTTATTTCCTGGTATTTATAGGAGTGCCTAGCCCGTTCAGATCACGACACGTGTTCGGTCGGATGTTCCCTGTGTTTCTGGGCATAGGGGACAGATAGCTCGTAGCAGGTTGCTTTGAGCCTTGTGCTGAGATGGGCCATGATGTGATTTTGATGGCGTCAGCGTGCCAGAGCGCCTATTGAGGCGGCTTTATGACGTCTGTGAAAGGACGTGTCAGAGGCTTCCTTAAATGCTTCCTTAAATGCTCCTGCCGTACTCCCGAGGTCCCTGGGCGAGGTCGTCCTTTGGTACGGACAATGCCTCTTCGGGAAACACGCACCCAGTTCGGGGGTTCCCAGCTTCAGGGAGTTCCGCCTTCGGGGAGATCATGTTCGGCCCACAATAGCTGGTGCCTCTTTTCCGAAGGCGATCTGTTTGCAACCTCGGGGGGGCTAGTAGTATCCTCAAGTTTCCTGGCGTGCCGGGCTCAGAGCTCTTCGGCTATCTCCCGAGGTGTATGATCTCATTTTCACTCGGGTATCGCTAGTCTCTTCTGGCCATTCTTGTGATAGGGAGTTCGGCCAGATAGAGGCGATAGCCTTTGGCTATCAGGTTGCTTTGACTTGAGTGAGTAGAAAATCATAAAACAATTATATAGCCTAGGCATTTCCATAAAAACCAATGTGATGCTTGTTGGCATCCTCATTGTATGACATAATGGCCTGCAACAGGGACTTTCGGCAAAGAAGGTATCTGCAAAAGGGACTTCTGGAGGGGGTGGCTACCTAAAAGATTCAAAGAACGGGGGTTAGGAGATCCCTGGAGTGTTTTTCCAGGGGAGGAGCCTTCGACGGCCAAGTCAGTATTTAGCTAGATGGAGAGTAATGGGTAGAGAGTAGTGTCCCCCCCTTACCAAGGTCATTTCCCAAGTACTTATAGGGAGGTGTCAAGAAAAGCCTGCTTGACACAACCCGCTCAAATCATGACATGTTTTCAGTTGGATGTAGTCCGTACCTTCAGAAAAGTCTACGTGCCAGGACATAGAAGAGGGTGGCGTGTCAGGACGTGTACGAGGGCGGTGTGTCAGGACGTGTGTGAGGGCGGCGTGTCAGAGGCTCCTTGGCCATTTTTTTCGTATTCTTGACACCCATTTGGTGAAAGAGACCCCTTCGAGATGGGAGGGTTTCTGGCCAAGGTTGCTCCAGTTATTTGCAAGTCCTCTTGACACGGGGGACCCCTTTCAGAGGATGCTCTCCTCTTCCGAGGATGGTGAGTTTACCTCTCCCGAAACTGGTCAGGTCATCTTACCGAGGGTGGTGGAGCACCGTGTTCTTGAAGTTAATACCATCACTCCCTGAAGGTGATGGTGGATCACTGAGGTCGAGGGCTTAGGAGGGCAGACCCTGTCTTACCGAGGTTGGCACTCATATTTCCCGAGGGTGATACTCGCCCTTACCGGGGGTGACGCTTTGCCAGAGCTTGGGGTTCCAAAGGGTAATAGCCCTTTGGCCATCACATGCCCCCTCTTCAAAAAGCCGAAGCGGTTACTTCAGTGTGTAGACTCTTAGAGCACTTTGCGAGGTCTTTTTACAAAGGCTGGCAATTCTCTTGGGCGGGGGACGCTTCGTTCTCCGTGGGCATGTCTTCCCAGCCGAGGTACTCCACAAGTCCTACTCCTCGTCTTTTGGCTAGGCCCTTGGCTTTTTTCAAAGTGTGTGTTTCTTCTTTCAAATTTTCTGCCACGTGTCAGCTAACCGTCATGTCTCATAATTAGTCAGGCATGCCTTTTCGGATGAGCCTGCCTAGGCATCCATCTTGTCAAGAGGCGCGCCCTCGTTCCCTACGTTAGACGACACGTGTCACGTGGTGATTGGGGGACAGTAGCATCGGTTGTGCCAGCCGCGTCTGTTCACCTTCAGCAGGCAATTATGGCGACGATTCGCCTTCAAGAGGCAGTTATGGCGACGATTCACCTACCCCCTTCGGCGTATATAAACCCTTTTCCTCTTCAGAGTTCCCACTTGTTTTCCTTTGCTTCTCCTATTGCTCTCCTTTGCTCTTAGGCTTTTTTGCCATTTTCTACGGTGGTGCAAGTGGTGGAGCGATTTCCAGCAACTTTTTACGACAGTGTCTACTAATCCTTACTTCGGCAAACATTTCGGTGGGTTTCCCTTCCAAAGGTCCCTCGGTTTCTTCCGTTTCTACTTTTTCTAGAGTCCGAAGTTGTTTTCTTATTCCTGAAGTCCCTTGAAATTCTTGCCCGAAGCCGTTTCTTTTAGCCGAACATGTCTTCCCCTGTCTCAATCATGTCCGCCCAAACTATTCCCGAGAGTTGGCTTCCTCTCATGTCTCATCCGTGTTGTGCCACTTCGAAGAAATTAATGAAGTGGATGACTAAATTTTTTCTCCCTTCTTATGCTGTTATCTGGTTACCTCGTTTTGGCCTGTTCAGCTTCATGAATAGATTGGACGAGGTTACTATTTTCCAAGCCCAACTTAAGGCCGAACTTCGGTTCCCTCTGTCGAAGATGATTTGCGACTTTTGCCAATTCCTTGGCATAGTCGTGAATCAGCTTCCTCCCAACTCCTATCCTTACTTTAATGCTTTTCTCTACATGTGTGGGGTTTTCAAGATAGAACCCCACTTCATCATCTTCATGCAGTATTACAAGCTCTATCCGGTCCTGAAGGGTGGCTTCTATTTCATGCTACCTCAGGGATCTAGGAGTAAAAAATACATGTTCACCTTCGACACCAAGGACAGTTGGCGAGGGTGGAAAAGAAAGTTCTTTTTCCTAAAGGTGGTAGAGGTGTGGTCATACGTGCCGACAAAGTGGGCCTAAGGGACGCTGGAGACGGATGTTGTTGATCCCAAGAAGTTGCTAACTCTCGAGTTAGCAGCGAGGTTTAGGGATTTTGACAGCCGTATCCACGCTGTTGCTGACTGGGATGCCAAGGTCGCACTACGCTCCTTGTATCCCTTCCCCATGAGGTGGAACCTTATGACTGAAGAGGTTCTTTAGGAGCTAGGGGTGCTCAAGGAGCACAAAACTGATCTCGACATGCCAGCTCCTACCATCGACGGGAAGAAGTCTTGGCTGGTGATGCTCATTCAGAAGGAGCTCACTTATGAAGCCCTTGTTGAAAGTAAGTTGCTTTCCAAATTTTGGTATAAGTATCCCTTTGGACTTACACTGATATTTTCTTCCTTTTTCAGAAATGGGCGACTAGTCAGCCGCCTTCTACAAGTCCCTCTTCCTCGGCCAGGCCGAGAAGGGGGAACAGAAGAAGAAGGCGGCCCCAAAGAGGGGAAAAACATTTGGAGGTGAGCAGTCTTCGGCCAAGAAGGTGAAGAAGGACCCTCTTCCCCCCCTCCAAATATGTGGAAGAGGTCGAGAATCAGCCTTCGGTACACGCTGACCCGCCATCGGAGCTAGCCATCAGCCCTACTCCTCGTAGTCCTGCCACTTCGGCGGATATCCTGGGCACTTTCGCAGGGGGCCATTCTGCCGAGGAGCTCGAGGAGCGAAGACGAAGCTAGGGCAAACATGTCCTTGCCGAAGTGGAGGAAGTCCACGATTCCGATGATGAGATTGCCGAGGTTCCGCCAGGTTTGCCCCTTAGCCATTTCTTTATAAATTCAAACATTTTTAGCATTCTTAATCTTTTAGACATATGGCTAAGGGACAATGTACTGATGGAACTGCGTCGTGACTTTGCAGAGGAACTGGTGCCCTTGGCATGGATGGTGGAGCACGCCCGGAAGCGGGCCCTTCGGGACTCCCATATCCCGAAGGATAAGGTTCCGAGGGAGCCTTTCTGGTCTTTTATGGAGGACATGAACTTGTTCTTCGAAGACAGCCAGCAAATGGCTCCCCAAATAGCGAGGGGCATGCTCACCCAAGCCACTTTCAAGTCTGTGGTAGATGAATGCCCGAACGAGGAGGTCCTTGCTGCGAGGATGTCCCAACACACTGCCTAGGTATTCTTCAGACCCTTGATCTTTTCTCCAAATTTTTCTAAGTGTTTGGCTTTCTTTGTAAAACTTCACCAAATGTCCTTATTTTTGCAGCTCTTGGCGTATAGTGGATATTTCAAAGCTTGGGCAGCAAAGTAGTCTTCGGTCCGGTCTTGGACCAAAGAGCATTTGGAGAAGGCCAAGGTATTTTGTGCCAACTCGGTCATCAAGAACGCTGAGCTGAGCAAAATAGCCGAGGAGGAGGTTGCCAAACTTCAGGAGGAGTTCTTGAAGGGTCAGGAGGAGCTCTTGAAGGATTTTTCCCAAAAAATGTCTGACCTCGGTTTGAAGGTCGTTGAGCTGATTTCGGCCAACGAGACCTACCAAAAGAAGAAGGAGGAAGACTCTGCTCTCCTGGCGAAGGCCCTTGCTGACAATGCCGATCTTCAGGCTCAGGTCGAGACGCTGAAGAAGGAGACAAAGAAGAAGAAGAAGGCGAAGAGGCTTGATAGCCAAAGGCTATCGCCTCCTCGGTAGTAACTCCCTGCCAGAATATTGGCCGAGGAGTCTGACGTCACCCAAGAGAGGATCTTTTCATTGACCTCGGAAGGTGCGAAGTCAAACACTATGAGCTCGAGACTTTTGGTTAGCTCGTCAGGAATTCTGAGGACAACACCGTCTCCATCGAGGGGCCAAGCTGATCGTCTTCGGGTAAGAGAGCCATCTCTCTATGGGTGTGAGTCCTTAAGAGGGTGTCCCCGAAGGCAGAGGCCCCGAAGAGGTCTTCCCCGAACAAGAAACATCTGAACAAGGGAATCGCCGAACTATGGGTGTGAGTCCCGAAGAGGGTGTCCACCAAGGGAACTCCCAGAACTGTGGGATAGATCCCGAAGGAGGTGCTTGCACGGAAGGACGGATAGAATCCTAAGAGGGTGCACGCACCGAAGGGCGACCTCGCCCAGGGGACCTCGGGAGTATGATATGAGCATTTAAGGAGCCTTTGACATGTCGCCTACAAGCCCTACACGTCACATCTGAACGGCGAACTGACACGCCGCAGCCGCCCCAGTCCTGACGCAACCTGTCTGGGTCCAGGGCTAAAGGAGACTGCAAACTGCTGCCTGTCCCCTAGGTCCGAAAGTATAGATCAAATCTGACCGAACGCGTGTCATGATCTGAACGGACCAGCTACTCCTATAAATACTAGGAAATGGGACTGGGCAAAGGATGGGCATTTTTCCTCCCTCTGAGAAAACACAAAACAGGCAAGACACTTGATCCCCTAGTGTTCTTCCTCCACTTTCACTCAGAAAACTGACTTAGGCGTCGTAGGGTCCTCCCCGGAAAAGCAAACCGGGGACCTCCTAACCTCTTCTTTGAGCTTTTCAGGCACACTCAGCTGGGAAACCAGAGCTCCAGGCGCTCGCCTCCTCAGGAAGTCTCTCCACCTGTCAACATGGCAGCAAACGAAGATGCCTTGGGGCATCACATGGCGCCGTCTGTGTGAAACTACTCCCAGGTAGCGGTCGTCGAAACTCGGCGTTCGAAGGACAAAGGGCTCCCGAAGTCCCCGTCCGCGCCTGAGACCCAACTAGCTACCGAACAAAGTCCCCCGGAGACTTCCTTGCCTGAAGAGGAACGCCCTCTTATCATCACCATGGGTTTTTTACGAGACTTTCAGAGGTCGGTTGTGGCTGAAATGACACAACAGATAGACCGAAGGTGGCCGCAACCAGCCCAGGCGTAAAAACCCACTTCGCCAGCACGACCTCGGGAGAAAAGCCCTAGGGCAACCCGTCATAGCTCGGGAAGTGGGGAGCCACGGGAAGAGTCCTCGACAGATAACTTACCTCTCGGAGCACGGCTGGCGGAAAGAGCGAGGTCTGAACGACCGGATGTCCTGTCCAGGAGAAGTTTGTCGCCAGAGGCAAGGTCCCCTTCACCTCGGTACCGAAGTCGCTCCCCGAAGAGACGGCAACAGTCCTCTTACCAAAGAACCTCAGAGCACCAGGAAAAGGAGCCCAGTGCTGCGCTCCTCCTGGAGAAAGTCTTGGCAAGACTGGAGAGAGTGGAACAGCAGGTGGCACGCAAGCCTGTTTGGGCCAGGCTAACTGAAACCGTCTCTGGAGATGAAACTCCTTTCGCCCGAACAGTGGTCGAGGCGGCCATGCCAAGTGACTTCAGGCTACCTCGGCTAGAGACCTATGAGGGTCGGACTGATCCCCAGGCCCACCTAACAAAGTACAAACGCAGCATGGTGCTACATGGGGCTGATGATGCTACACTCTGCAAGTGCTTTGAAGTCACCCTCGCAGGACCAGCAACTGCCTGGTACAATTCCCTGCCTCCCGGAAACATCAGGGGGTTCCAGGAGCTGTCCACAGCGTTCACCCAACAGTTCATTGGGAGCAAGCCGACGGCGAAGATGCCCGTCCAGATGTTCGACATAGCACAAAGAAACGGGGAGACCATCCGTGACTATGTCGAGAGGTTCAACAGAGAGGCCCTCAGTGTTCCGGACTTTTGTCCCGAAATCCGCATCCTCGCCATGATAAGGGTCCTCCGGAGGGATTCGCACTTGTTTTATGAATTCTCCAAATATCCCCCGGACACGCTGGGAGAATTCTACCGAAGGGCTGAACGACATATGACAGCTGAAGAGCTGAGAATGACGGGGCCAAAAGCTGACCATATTCACGCTCGTGGCGAAGGGTCCAGCCAGCAAGCCCGGGGTCCAACAGAGCAGTTAGGCCGACCTCGGAGAGCACGAGTAGGAGGAAGGAAGCCCCAAAACTTTACACCTCTGAGCACCACGAGGGCTAACATCCTCATGGCGTTGGAAAAACAGGGGGCTCAAATCCAACGACCGAGGGGCATGACTGCTGACAACAGAAGGAACATGAAGAAGTTCTGTCAGTTCCACCATGATCACGGTCATGACACCGAAGACTGCTTTCAGCTGAAAAAGTACATCGAATCACTGATAAAGCAGGGCCAGCTTCGGCGTTATTTGAGAATGCCTTCCCCGAAGGGGAAAAAGGAGGAAGAAGGAAAGCCCGATGATGAGGATTATGATTCAGACAGGCGAAGGAACCGAAGTCCGAGAAGGCGTCCTCCACCTTCGGCAGGAGTAAT
Organism: Aquilaria yunnanensis; assembly: GCA_039654915.1. Lineage (NCBI taxonomy): Eukaryota > Viridiplantae > Streptophyta > Magnoliopsida > Malvales > Thymelaeaceae > Aquilaria > Aquilaria yunnanensis. Next base: position 49,198,431 of record CM077595.1, read on the forward strand.
ACAGACGATCACAACCGGACTTCCATCCTCGGAAAGAAAAAGAAAGGCCAGAGAGATAGCGGTGATGGAATATCAGAGCCCAACGAAAAAATTGGCCCGCGAGGATGGCTCCACCATCGTATTTCCCCATGACGATCCATTGCTGATAATGGCGAGGATAGGAAACTGGGACGTCAAGAGGGTACTACTGGACGATGGGTCAAACGCAGACGTCTTGTTCTCACATTTGCTGCCAAGCTTGGGCGTATCCAGAAGTGACCTCAAGGCTGTTACTTCACCCACGTTCGGCATAGGACCATCTGAGCTACCTGTCCTCGGGTGGATCGACCTCCCCTTAATGATGAAAGGAACTTCAGAGAAAGGAACTGCTGAGTTGTTCGCCTCTACCATGGCAAGATTCATAGTCATGGACGTCCCTTCGTCATACAACGCCATTCTCGGCAGACAGACACAGGGAAATTTGCACATTCGCCCTGATGTAAAGTACTTGACCGTCACCTTCGCAACCAAAGGAGGAGACGCAAAGATCTTCATTGATCAAGGCGAGGTGAGAAAGGTGTTCGTCAGAGCACGAAAAGCTCCAGCAAGCAACTTAGCACTTGCTGTAGAAGCAAAAGAGCTGGAAAGGGGCGAGGCAGAAGATCCCACAAAAGCGGAAACAGAAGAAGTAGAGCTTGTCCCAGGCCATAATACCCGAATAGGGAAAAGCATGGCCGAAGGAGACAAGGAAAAACTTGTATCTTTTCTGCTTGCAAATAAAGATCTGTTCGCCTACTCGCCGAAGGACATGCCAGGGGTAAACCCTTGCGTAATCCAGCATAGTCTCAAAGCGAGTCCGGAAGTAAAACCTGTCCGGCAAAAGAAACGGAGCATCTCGGCTCACAAAAATGACTTCGTCAAAACCGAAGTCCAGCGTCTAATAGACGCTAGCGTTATCCGGGAGGTAAACTACCCCGAATGGCTAAGCAACATGGTAATTGCCACAAAAGAAGGAAGTAGTAAGCTCCGGATGTGCATCGACTTCAGAAATCTGAACAATGCTTGCCCGAAAGATTCATATCCTCTCCCGCCGATAGACCAACTGGTAGACTCAACTGCCGAGTACGGGCTCCTAAGTTTCCTGGACGCTTTCAGTGGGTATCATCAGATAAGGATGGACCCCGAAGATGAAGAGAAGACTGCCTTCATCACTGAGGGAGGAACATATTGCTATATCAGGATGCCCTTCGGACTCAAAAATGCAGGAGCCACCTACCAGAGGCTGATGAACAAAGTCTTCGAAGACCAAATGGGGAGGAACATGGAGGTGTATGTTGATGATATGATAGTCAAAAGCAAACTGCCTGGCTACCACGTTGAAGATTTAGAGGAAACCTTCCAAAAACTCAGAGCCTTCGGGATCCGCCTTAATCCGGAGAAATGCATCTTCGGGGTGACCTCGGGAAAGTTCCTTGGGTACATGGTATCCGAAAGAGGCATCGATGCTAACCCCGAAAAGATTAAGGCTCTGCTCGAATTCCGAACTCCTGCCACGGTCAAAGACGTGCAAAGACTCACCGGAAGAATAACCTCTCTGAGCAGGTTTATTTCCAGGTACGGAGATAGGTGTCGACCCTTCTTCAAAGTGCTCACAAAGGCAGCAAAGATGGAAGGCGACCTCGGAAGGAATGGTCATCCTTGGGATGAAGATTGCCAAAAAGCCTGGGAAGAACTCAGAGTCTACTTGGCCGGCCTGCCGACTCTGCGGCAACCTCGGGAGGGAGAGCCCCTCGTATTATACCTCGCCGTCACAGAAAAAGCTGTGAGCTCGGTCCTCGTGAAAGAAGAAGGGCCAAAGCAGTGGCCGGTCTACTATGTCAGCAAGTCCCTGCATGGCGCCAAAGTCAGGTACCCTTTGCTTCAAAAAGCTATATACGCCTTAGTGCTTGCAGGGAGAAGGCTGCGGCCATACTTTCAGGCTCACCCCATTATCGTCCGAAGTACCCTGCCTCTACGGGATGTTATGAGGAAAGTTGATCACTCGGGAAGGCTTTCCAAGTGGTGCATAGAGCTTGGCGAACACGACATCATGTATGAACCCCTGAAAGCTATAAAAGCTCAAGCTTTGGCAGACTTCATCGCCGAAGTACCAAACACCGAGGAGGGACATTCGTTCTCTGGCGAAGACGAGCCAGAATGGACGTTACATGTTGACGGGGCCTCAGGATCCGAACACCAGGGAGCTGGAGTGATTATCAGAGGCCCCGAAGGCCTAGAAGTAATGAAGGCCATCAAGTTCAGTTTCAACGCCACCAACAATATGGCCGAGTATGAGGCCCTCATAGCAGGATTACGCCTGGCCAGAAAGATTGGCGTGAGAAACCTGAAAGCCCACAGTGACTCCCAGCTGGTGGTCCGGCAAATGGCAGGGGACTATGGCGCGAAAGACCCGACCTTGGTGAAATACCATGAGTTGGTAACAAAGCTTATTCAGGAGTTCGACGTCGTGAAAATCGAGAATGTACCCCGACGAAAAATGCTGAGGCAGACTGTTTGGCGAAGTCCAAAACTTGCACCGAAGTGCTAAGCCACCCCAGCATCGCGGTGTTAAGCATAGCGACCTCAGGGAAAGGATGGAAAGAACCAATCAAAACGTATCTCGCAACCAACACACTCCCCGAAGACCCCAGCGAAGCCGCAAAAGTGCGAAGGCGCTCCGGACGTTTCTTCCTAATTGGAGAAGAACTATATCGGCAAGGATATGCAAATCCACTACAGAGGTGCGTTAGTGAAGAAGATACTGAAATGATCCTTGAAGAAGTTCAAGAAGGTGCCTGTGGTTCGCACATCGGAACCGACGCCCTGGCAGCAGTGATACTTCGCCAAGGATACTTTTTGCCTACCCTGAGAAAGGACGTGAAGCAGTTCGTCCGGAAATGTGGTAGTTGCCAGAGACATGCGAACATCCAAAGAACACCCTCGGAGTTCGTGACTTCGGCGGACTATCCTTGGCCCTTCGCAGTTTGGGGCATAGATCTCATTGGGCCCCTCCCAACGGCGCCTGGAGGCGTAAAGTTCTGCGTAGTAGCAGTGGACTATTTCTCTAAGTGGGTCGAGGCAGAACCTCTGACAACTATCTCGGCAAAAGAAGTACAGAAGTTCGTATGGAAAAACATCATATGCAGATTTGGCATACCGAGGGTGCTCGTAGCGGACAATGGATCCCAGTTCATAGACAAAGGATTCCAAGAGTTCATTGGTGACCTCGAGACAAAAATGCACTTCGCCCCAGTAGCTCACCCCCAAAGTAATGGGCAGGTAGAAGTATCTAACAGGACCATAAAAGATGGTCTGAAAAAGAGATTAGGAGAAGCAAAAGGGAAATGGCCAGGAGAACTCCAAAGCGTGTTATGGAGTTACCGAACAACACCCCGAAGAGCCACAGGGGAAACGCCCTTTTCACTCGTCTTCGGTACAGAGGCCATCATCCCTGTCGAGGTAGTACAACCGTCAATACGAGTCCAACTGTTCGATGAAAAAGGAAATGACCTCGGCCTGAGAACCAAGCTCGACCTCGCCAGCGAACACAGAGAAGTAGCTGAGCTGAGAAGAAAAGCTTTCCAGCAAAGAGTGGCAGCAGGCATAAACTTACGCGCCAGGCCAAAGGGAATAAAGAAGGGAGATCTCGTTCTCCGAAAGGCTGAATTCGCACCCCGAAAGCCATCCCACGGGGTACTTCGTGCAAATTGGGAAGGACCGTACCTCGTACTTGCCGAAGTACGAAAAGGAGTTTATAAGCTCGGTGATGCCGAAGGCATAGAATTAAAAAACACTTGGCATTCAGAGGCCTTGAAAAAATTCTATGCCTAAAAAGTTTGGTGGGAAAGTTGCATTGCACAAGTTGGACAAATTTGTCTAAGTAAAAAGTTCTGAAAAAGTACAAAACAAGAGTCTCACGAAAGCAATAGCCGAGGAAAGCAAGAGTATGGTTTTCCGAAGTCCCTTGAGCGAATATGTTCGGGACAAAAGGAAGGCAAGAGTATGGTTTTCCGAAGTCCCTTGAGCGAATATGTTCGGGACAAAAGGAAGGCTAGAGTATTGCTTTCCGAAGTCCCTTGAGCGAATATGTTCGGGACAAAGGATAGCAAAAGTATGGTTTTCTGAAGTCCCTTGAGCGAATATGTTCGGGACAAAGGAAAGCAAGAATATGGTTCTCCGAGGTCTCTTTAACGAATTATGTTCGGGACAAAGGGAAACAAAGGGATCTGGCAAAAAATACTTAGCCAAATCTTTATCTATTGAGCCAAAGAGTGCTTACAGAGAAGAAAAGTTGCTGAAAGACTACAAAAAAGAAGAAAAAAATGAAGACAAAAGGCCCTAGTACAAACTAAGGAACCTCGGCGTCTTGAGAACTGCCAGCCTCTGTGCCTTTGTCAGCAGCCTTCGGCGCCGAGAAAGAAGGAGGCAGTTTCAAGTGCTCGATCTTGGACCAAGTCCACCGAGGCTCCTTCGGGATGTTCATGCCTTCGAGGAAGGAGAGGTCGAAATCTGGGAACTTCTGCAGAATTTGGTGCCGAGCAAGACAGAAGCCGTCTTGAAAGCCCAACTTCGTTATATCGTCGGACTCCCGCTTCTTGACCGCCAAATCTGCATAGTCCTTCTCCAGATCCGCGTAATCCTTCTCCAGATCCCTATGCTTTTTCTTCAATGCCTTCATCTTCTTCCTCTCTTCTGAAGGCTTCTTCAGAGATGCGACCTCGGCTTCGAGCTGGGCCTTTTCCTCGAGCGTCTTCGCAAGGATTGCGTCACTTTCTGACTTATCCTTTTGAATTGCTTCTACGGTCGAAGTCAGCTCCGCCACCCGAGAGCCGAGGTCGGAAAGTTTCTGGGAGGAGCCTTTCTCAAGTTCCTCTTTCTCTTTTATGAACCCCTCCCGAAGTTCAGCAATTTCCTTCTCCGAAGACTGCTTTAGCTGGGCATTGTCGGCAGCCAACGCTGAACACTGGGCCTTTGTCTTGGTGTAAAGGTCCCAGAGTGACGCCCTCCGTTCTGTCTCTCGCGCTACCCGAACACGGAGCAACGCGGCATACCCCATCAGCTGCAAAAAAGGCAAAACAAAGGGAAAATGATGCTAAGTAAAAAGCAAAGGCGAAATCAGCACTAAGGAAACAGAGAAGCATACCTGGGCAGCATGTTCAGTGAGTTTGGCGGCCAAAGAGATGTCGCCAGGGTAAGCCTCCGTAAGGGCCTTGTAAGAGGCCTCAGTAAAAACCCCTTTGCACATCTGCCTGGCCATTTCGGGACAGTCCTCGGAGTACATATTCATGTCCTCCGTGAACGTCCAGAAGGGCTCCTTCGGAACTTTCCCTGCCGGGACTTGGGCATCCCGAAGGGCCCTCTTGCGGGCGTGTTCGGCAACCCAGTCAGGAGCGGCCACCTCCACTGCACAACAAGGCAGAAAAATTGGTTAAGGCCAGAAAAGTCTTAAGGATTTACAAGAGAAAACAGGTTCTTCGACAAAATACAAACCTGCTGGCACCTCGGTAACGTCATCGTCAAGAATCGACGTCACCTCAGTAGAGACCCGCTTGCCTCTTATTTGGCGCCATTCCTCGGCAGAAGGGATCTCCTCCCCATCGCCCTCCAGAAGAGCATGCGAAGGCGTGGGGCTTTGAGGAAGGACGTCGGAAGAAGGGACGTCGGCAGAAGGTACCTCGGGCAAAGGGGCAGCAGGGTCTTCGGGCTCCTGGCCTACCTCCTCCGGAATTTGAAGAAGAGAGGAATGAGCAGCTTTCTTTGCCCGTTTGGAAGGAGGGCCGCCCGAAGTCTGCTTCCGCCTCCGAGAGGCGGCCTTCTTTGTCTGTTCGCCCCTCTCGGCCTGCCCGGTAAAAATAGCCTTGTAAAAGGCAGCCACGTCGTCAGCCATCTCTGAAAAGAGAAAAAAGAAGATCAGTGTAAGTCCAAGATGAAGTTATGAAGGAAAAAATGAGAAAGTAACTTACTCTCGTAAAAAGACTCATAAGTCTCTTTCCCCCGAAGGAGTTTCACGAGCCAGGAGTCCTTCCCCGAAGAAGCCGGTTTGGGCATGTTGAGGTCTGTCACATGCTCCTTTACCACCTTGAGTTCCCGAAGGACCTCTTCGGTCATGAGCCTCCAGTTGATCGGAAAGGCGTGAAGGGCACAAGGAGAGACCTCGGCAGCCCAGTCAGAGACGGCCTGGATGCGCCTGTCAAAGTCCTCAAAGATAGGTGCTACGTCGACGTCTAGCAATATCTTCGGGTCAACAACATCCATCTTGAGCCTCCCCTGAGCCCACTTGGTCGGGACGTGCGACCAAGCCTCCGACTTCTTCAGGAAAAAGAATTTTTGTTGCCACCCTCGCCAGCTGTCTTCGGTGGCGAAGGTGAACGTATACTTTTTGCTCCCGGATCCCCGAGGCAGCATGAAGTAGAAGCCACCCTTTGGGACCACGAAGCGCTTGTAGTACAGAAGAAAAACTACAAAGTGAGGTTTTATTTTGAAAACGCCGCACATACAGAGAAAGGCGTTGAAATAGCAGTACGAGTTCGGCGGGAGTTGGTTAACGGCAATGCCATGGAAGTTGCAGAACGCGCTAACCATCTCTGGGGGGGGATACCGAAGTCCGGCCTTCAGTTGAGCTCGGAAAACAGTGATTTCATCACTTCGGTTGGAGAAAGGAAATTGGTCAGGACGGGGCAACCTCGTCACAGAGTAAGAGGGTAAGAAAAACTTTTTCTTCCACTTCGCTAGTTTTGCCGCAGTAGTGCAGCAAGGGTGAGAAAGAAGAGGTTGCCAACTCTCGGGAACAGGCATGATGAAAATGAGTTCGGGAAAAACAAGGAAAACAAGTTCGGGAAAATCAAAGAAGAATCTTTGAGAAAAGCAGAAGGACTAAAACCCACCAAAGGTCTTGCCGGAATCTGGATTCCTGGAAGCCGTCGTGAAAAATGGTCGGAAACACGCCTGAAAAAGGAGAACCGCCGCGGAAAATCGGGAGAGAATTAGAAGGCAAAAGAAAGCAAAAGCAGAAGAAGAAAGAGGGTTATGACAGGACTGATATATATAGGCCGAGAAGGCCAGAAGAACCGTCGTCATTAGTACCCCTCGGAAGGCGAAGCGTCGCCATAACTGCTATGAGCGCCTGAAAAGTCGCGCCAGCCGTACTCAGTGCATTCTTACCCAATAAAAGTATGCCATGTGTCGGCCATCGCGCAGCAAACGTGCCACGTGTCGTCCATCACGTCGAGCACGCCCTCTGACACCGTTTGGTCTAGAGGCGCCGCCCTAGACTGACTCTGATGGATACAGGACGCGACGCATGAGCAGACCTATAAAAGCAAAAGAGTAGGTTACCTCGAAGACACCAAAAGACAGCCTGTGACTTCGGGCAAAACGTCTATCTTCGGTACAAGGTTATCCTATTTCCCCTTGACACGAGGACACCAAGAGACAGCCCGTGACTTCGGGCAGAAGGTGTATCTTCGGCAGAGGGACAGCCTATCTTCTCACGCGCTTCGAGGACGCAAAAAAGGCTGCCCATCGCTCCAGGCAGAAGAAGGCGTCTTCGGCGCAGATATCACAACCACAGGACCCAAAAACCGATGAACCGAAGTTTCTCACTTCGGCTTTTCGGAGGGGGGCCCGTGATAGCCAAAGGCTATCGCCTCCTTGGTAGTAACTCCCTGCCAGAATATTGGCCGAGGAGTCTGACGTCACCCAAGAGAGGATCTTTTCATTGACCTCGGAAGGTGCGAAGTCAAACACTATGAGCTCGAGACTTTGGTTAGCTCGTCAGGAATTCCGAGGACAACACCGTCTCCATCGAGGGGCCAAGCTGATCATCTTTGGGTAAGAGAGCCATCTCTCTATGGGTGTGAGTCCCGAAGAGGGTGTCCCCGAAGGCAGAGGCCCCGAAGAGGTCTTCCCCGAACAAGAAACACCTGAACAAGGGAATCCCCGAACTATGGGTGTGAGTCCCGAAGAGGGTGTCCACCAAGGGAACTCCCAGAACTGTGGGATAGATCCCGAAGGAGGTGCTTGCACGGAAGGACGGATAGAATCCAAAGAGGGTGCACGCACCGAAGGGCGACCTCGCCCAGGGGACCTCGGGAGTACGGTATGAGCATTTAAGGAGCCTCTGACATGTCGCCTACAAGCCCTACACGTCACATCTGAACGGCGAACTGACACGCCGCAGCCGCCCCAGTCCTGACGCAACCTGTCTGGGTCCAGGGCTAAAGGAGACTGCAAACGGCTGCCTGTCCCCTAGGTCCGAAAGTATAGATCAAATCTGACCGAACGCGTGTCATGATCTGAACGGACCAGCTACTCCTATAAATACTAGGAAATGGGACTGGGGAAAGGATGGGCATTTTTCCTCCCTCTGAGAAAACACAAAACAGGCAAGACACTTGATCCCCTAGTGTTCTTCCTCCACTTTCACTCAGAAAACTGACTTAGGCGTCGGAGGGTCCTCCCCGGAAAAGCAAACCGGGGACCTCTTAACCTCTTCTTTGAGCTTTTCAGGCACACTCAGCTGGGAAACCAGAGCTCCAGGCGCTCGCCTCCTCAGGAAGTCTCTCCACCTGTCAACATGGCAGCAAACGAAGATGCCTTGGGGCATCAAGGCTCGAGAAGGAGATCGCCAGGTTGGAGAACGAGCTGGACGCCTTGTCCGTCGAAAAAGACAAGGCTGACCAAGCAACCAAGGTTGCTTTCCAAGATGGCTTTTGTCTGGCTCGACATCAAGTTTTGACTAAGCACCCCGTGTTGGGTTTCGGGAGCCAAACAGTGCAGCGGAATTTAACCGAAACCCTCCAGGATCAAAGTGAAACGGGGTAAATCGAGTGTTCAAAAATTTTCATACCTAATTTTCGGTTGAGATGTCTCACTCAACTGTAGAGTCGAATCACAAAACCTGAACAGTTGATGTATTCAGGCTCTCTATGGTATCCACACGAGCCTCTCAGGATTTTCGTGAAGAAGATCGCCATATTTTCCGAAGTCTCTTGAGCGAACATGTTCGGGACAATGGAAAATGAAAAATCTTACAAAAAGACTTAGCCAAAATTTTTAAGAAAGAGTCTTTATTGAGATGGATCTGCTTACAAAGAAGAAAGCTCGCCAAAAGAAGAAAAAGAAGGCAAAGGACCCTAAAACAAACTAAGGAATCTCGGCGTCTCGGGAGCCACTAGCTCCTGCGTCCTTTTCCACCACCTTCGGCATCGGGAAAGAAAGGGGCAAGTTCAGGTGCTCGATTTTTGACCAAGAACACCGAGGCCCCTCGGGAATGTTTATGGCCTTCAAAAAACAGAGGTCCAGATCTGGGAACCTCTAAAGCACTTGGTGACGAATGAGGCAGAAGCCGTCTTGAAAACCAACCTTGGTCATTTCATCGGCTTTCTTCTTCTCGACCGCTAGCTCATCACGTTCCCTCTCCAGATCGGCAATCTCCTTCCTCAGTGCCTTCGTCTTCTTCTTCTTTGGCTCCTTCTTCAAAGACTCGACCTCGGCCTGGAGCTCGACCTTCTCCGCAAGCACCTTCGCCAGGAGAGCCTCAGAATCTGACTTCTCCTTTTGATATGATTCGTTCGCCGAGGTCAGCTCTGCCACCTTGGCACCGAGGTCAAAAATCTTCTGGGAGGAGTCCTTCAAAAGTTCCTCTTTCTCCTTCGCGAACTCCTCCCGAATGGCAGCGACCTCCATCATCGCAGCTTGAGCCATCTCCGTGTTCTTGGCGGCCAATTCAGAGCACTTGGCCTTAGATTTTTCTATGTGATCTAAGGCCGAGACTCGAAACGCCGCTTCCTTTGCCACCCAGACCCTAAGGAGGCTGGTGTACCCCAGCAGCTGCGAAGAAGTAAGAGCAAAAGTTAGTAAGGCAAAAAGTGGGCCAAACACTTAGAAGAAATCAAAGGGAAACAAAACAAAGGCCTGAAGTATACCTGGGCAGCATGCTCGGAAACCTTGGCAGCATGGGACTCATCGCTCGGGCACGCTTCGGAAACGGCCCTGAGGGAGGCCTCGGTGAGGATCCCCCTCGAGATTTGGTTGGCCATGTATGGGCAGTCGCCGGAGTACAAGTTCATGTCCTCCGTAAACGACCAAAAGGGCTCCATCGGGATCTTCCCCTTTGGGACATGGGCATCCCGAAGAGCCCGTTTCCGGGCGTGCTTGGCTGCCGAATTCGGGTATAGCAGCTATCCTACATGGCAAAGCAAGAAATTTATCAAGACAAGGAGCCCTTAAAGAAATAAAGGTACCACAACTTGACTAAGAAAACGAACCTGGAGGCATGTCACACCTCACACAGGCCCTGGCCTGTAAGTCCCAACCTGACTCACGAGCCCAAACTAAAAACTGGGTAACTAGCCCTCGGCCAAACAACATGGACTAACTTTAAGTCTTATTTTCTTAAGGTAATGGGCCTGGGAGGTGGCCCAGGTGGCTTTCAAACCAAACTAGTAATTACTTGCAGCGTAAGTAAGGCCCAAACCACTTTCTTGCATGACAAGCAAGGTAACAAATAATGCAACTTCCAGTGCATACTTGGTGTGCAATCAAGTGTGCTGCCTATATGGCAACAAAGAAGCCCACAATGTTGGTTTAAGTTTGGAAAACCACAAGGAACAATGCATGTAGCTCTCGGCCATCAAACATACATACAATGGTGCACCATACAACTTGCAAGATCATGCCATCCATATCATATAAAAGTGCCAAACCTTGGCCCATAACACTCATAACACATATCCATACACATAACCATCCATACTCTCATACATAACTTGGCATACAAGGTTCTCAAAATAACACCATCTAGGTATCCGAGACTACAAATATACACAACCAAAAGTGTAGTCTACCTGCAAATAACATGGCTAATAATGCCAAGCACCCATAAGTTGTTCATGCCAAGTTATATACAGACCGAGACCAAACTCCTAATGCTCAAACATCACCTTAAGGATCCCATACAAAAGCACACACTACAACACCAAGCCCGTGGCCATGTTTATGGTCATAAAGGTGAAAAGCAAAACCAGAGCTAAAGTCCAGGTATCCATGCTCCCCTAGACAGTTCCCACTCTACAGCCTGCAAGCTTAAACCATAAGCCTCGGCCAACTCACAATAAGGCTTGCAAATAATTCTAAAGTGTCAAGCCAAGCACACATTGGCACATACCTTAGCTACAAAGCAAATAAACACTAAGTGCACACACAAGGCAGCTTAGCACTACTCAGGCTGAATATCCTTGCCTGAAAAAAAAATGGAGAATGGGCAGTGAGTTTAACTCAGTAGGATTCACTTCATTATACCCAACTCTTAAAGAGTTTATTTAGTTAAGCCGAGTGAACACTCAAGGCTTAACCTCCAATTAGTTAGCTCAACCTGGAAAACGAACACAAAGACAAGAAAAACAAGTATATCCATATACAAATAACCATAATGGGGGTTAGCATGCACAAGAAATCACCAAAGCACACAAGTACTCACACACACTTCACATTGTTGCTTTCGGCCATATAAGCCATACATGTACCCGTGTGCATTCCTTGCACATAATCTTACAAATAACTTTTCCATATGGAGCTCCCAAAATGCCAAGCAAATAGGCCACATTCACTTGCATTTCTAGTACATGTACCATAGTCAATTAGCTAATCAACATTGCAACCAAGTATAATCAATAAGCCTATCAAGCAACTAAGATCACATGGAAAATTTTAACCATCACTTAGTCACCGTAACACTTGAACCATGGCATAATTTACCAAGCGAACTCAAGTGCAGTGAACCCTACCTCAAGTTCTCGGTCTCCAACAAAACTTCAAGTGTCCAAGTGCCCTTCAACCACAATGCCTACCATAACAAGGCATAACCATTAACAACATATTCCATGGATCAAATACCATGCTTTCAATGAAGGACACTACCATACAACACTTTGAAGCTCTCGGCCATATGGCCTAAAATACCCAAACATGAGCTGCCCATTAATCTCACATACCATAAGCTATTATAATCACCAATAAACATCAACCATGGCATTGATGCCGAGTAACCAAGTGAAATGTACCATTTCACTCTAATTCAAGCTTTCGGCCAAAGCACACATTTTCATCTCATTGTACTACTCAACATTCCATTACACCAAATGAGTAGCCAAACAACCAATAAGCTTACTCATGGCACAATTACCATGTAACTAAGCAAAATACATGTAAACACCATTTCCACTCTTTCGGCCATAGTATCCATTTCACATACACATGTTCTTCATTCAAACCAATCCCACACACATATACCAATACATCAATAAGCATGGTTCATGGTGTTAATGCCATGTAAACAAGGATTGAACATGGGTTACCTCAAAATGCACTTTTGGCCAAAGTACTAACTTGCACAATCTTGGTGTTCTTCACCCAAACAACCTATCACAAGGTTAAATAATCATCAACAAGCATCACACATGGATTAATTTCCATGAATTCCAAGAAGAACACCAAGAACACATGTTCATCACTTTCGGCCATAGCTAGGTTTTCCACAAAATATTTCAATTGCTCTATTCTCCAAGCTTAGCAACATATGAGCATTCAAAATTCCTTGTTCATGGAAAGAAATACCATGGATTCAAGGAAATTCTGAGGTTACCTCAAGAACCCTAGCTCAAATGGCTCGGCCCTTCACCATTTCTTCATAAACAAAGCTTGAATCCAAGCAAGCACACGCCGAATCCACTTCTCCAAGCTTGAATCCGCCAAGTACTTCAAGAACTTTGGATGTCAAAGCAAGATTGTGAAGGAGCTCTCAAAATGCTCTCGGTTTAGCAAGGACAAGGAAGCCCAAAATGAAGCAAATGGACTTAGGCTAGTTTCGGCCGAAAGTCATTTGCTTGAGTTAGCTAAAATGCCAACTTCCACTTCCATTTCTTTGCATGGCGCAATATAGCCTTTAAGTCCACTTATGCACAAGGCCGCCACTCAAACTTGTGTCTAAATGGGCACTTAAGTCCACACATGGCTCAAAGTGCCAAGCAAATAAACAACACAAGTACCAAGGTGTCATAAGCACCCATGCATAACCGTCCATGTAACTAAAATAAAGACTAGTCAGTTTAACTAGTAACTAGTGAATAGTACACTAGTGGTAGACAAGATTTTGACTAGTAATCATTGTTGTCTCCCACAAATGGTCTAGTCTTGCACTAGCCATTATAGAAATTTGCATGGCCAACAATGCCATCTTTAAACTTGTGGTTTCACTTATACCACTTAACTTAGTGCACAATTTGGTCCTCTTTCTCAGTTTCCTGTCAGCTTTCCCATTGTACATTTTCCATGTGCAACCAAGTCCTGAAAGTTTCCAGTCTTGCACATAGGTCACTGTGCCAGTCTCCAAGACTCCTCTTTCTTCCCTTTCTGTTTTCTCTCATTTTTCCTTGGTTCTCCTTGGCCTAAGCCAAGCACATAGGAGGTGCCTAACACGGCACCTCTGCAACGTCATCATCGGAGTCCGAGACCTCCTCGGCAGGAATCTCCTTACCTTTACTCTTACAATGCTCCTCGGCAGAAGGGACTTCCACCAAGGCGTCCAGAAGAGCCGCCGAGGAAGAGGGACTCCGAGAAGGGGCGGCAGCTGCAACCCCAGCCGGTAGAACAGCAGCAGCAGCATCCGACTCTTTACGCGCCTCTTCGGGAATTTTCGCCTGAGGAGGAGGCGCGTCTTTCTTTGCCCGTTTGGCCACTGATGGCCCAGCCCCAGATGATTTCCGCCTTCGGGAGACGGCCTTCTTCGTTTGCTCGCCCTTCTCGGTTTGACCGAGGAAAAGGGACTTGTAGTAGGCAACGGAGTCGTCGCCCATCTCTGAAAAAGAAAGAAAACATCAGTGTGAGTCCAAGGTAAAACTATAACAAAAGAATCCTGAGATAACTTACTCTAAAAAAAGGACTCATAAGTGACTTCCTCCTTAAGGAGTTGCACCAACCAAGAGTCTTTCCCAGTGATAGTAGGAGCCGGCATCCCGAGGTACGTCTTGTGCTCCTTCACCACCCCTAGTTCCCGAAGAACCTCCTCGGTCATCAGTTTCCAATTGATGGGGAAGGGGTAAAGGGGGCCCGAAGGGACCTCGGAATCCCAGTCGGAGACTGCTCGGATCCGTTTGTCGAAGTCCGCGAACATGGTTGCCAAATCAGGAGTCAGCATTATCCTCGGATCAACAACGTGCAGCTCCAGCCTTCCCCGAGCCCACTTGGTCGAGACATGCGACCAGGCCTCATCCATCTTCAGAAAGAAAAACTTTTGTTGCCACCCTCGCCAGCTGTCCTTGGTGGCAAAGGTGAACATATACTTTTTGCTCCCTGATCCCCGAGGTAGCATGAAGTAAAAGCCACCCTTCGGGACCACAAAGAGCTTATAGTACTGCATGAAAAGAATAAAGTGGGGCTCTATTTTGAAAACGCCGCACATACAAAGGAAGGCGTTGAAGTAGCAGTACGAGTTCGGCGGAAGCTGATTTACGGCTTTGCCATGGAATTGGCAAAAGTCGCAAATCATCTTCGGAGGAGGGTACCGAAGTCCGGGCTTCAGTTGGGCTTGAAAAATGGTAACCTCGTCGCCACGGTTCGAAAAGCTAAACTGGTCAGAACATGGCAACCTTGTAATGGCATACGAGGGAAGAAAGAATTTGGTCTTCCATCTTTCTAATTTTTTAGAAGTGGTGCAGCAAGGGTGAGACAAAAGAGGTTGCCAGCTCTCGGGAATAGGCATGGTCGGCTGAAAAGCGATTTCGGAAAAAGGCCAAAAATGACTTCGGGAGATGAAAAAAAGCGACTTCGGGAAAGCTTAAAAAGCAAAAGACTCTAGAACTTAAAACCCACCAAATGTTTTGCCAAAATCTGGATTTGAAGACACCGTCACGAAAGGTTGCCGGAAAACAATCCTTCAAAGAGGATAGCCGCAAAAAGCAGGAGAAAGCGTGAAAGCAGTTGAAAGCAAAAGCAGAAGCAAAAGGAGGTTATGACGGAACAGAGGTATATATAGGCCGAGGAGGGTAGGTGAACCGGCATCATAAAGTACTCCATAAAGGCAAACAGTCGCCATAACTGCTCATTGCGCGTGAAAAGGCGCGCCTTCTGTATCCGACGCAATCCCCGCCAATAACAAGCTGCCACGTGTCAGCCATCGTGCCAAAAGAGGGATACGCTTTCTGACACCCTTAGACCCTGGGTGCGCCGCTCCAGACTGACACGCTTGGATACAAGACGCGACGTTACGCAGCCCTGCAAAAGGAGAGAAGTGGGTGACCTCGAAGACACCAAAGGACGGGCTATAACCGAACAACCCATGTCTTCGGACAGAAGGTACATCTTCGGCATAGGTATTACACCCGAGGTCCCGAAGGACGCCCTTCGAAAGCCGACAAATCGAAGTTCCCACTTCGGCTTTTCGGAGGGGGGCCTGTGATAGCCGAAGGGCTATCGCCTTTCTCAGTACATGCTTCTTGACGAAAACATGGTCGGGAAGCCTAGCGTCATCAGAAAGAGGCACTATCACTGACATCGGAAGGAGTGAAGTCAGATACCACGAAGTCGGGACTTCGGCTAATACGCTAGGCGTTTCAAAGGTATCACCGGCTCCCTCGGGGGACCAAGCGGATCGCCTTCGGGGATAAAGAACCAGCTATTGCAAGCAGGAGAGAACTTCCCTGAAGGCGGAACCCTCGAACCAGGGGACTTCCCGAACTACAAGCAGAACTACCGAAGAAGGTCATCCGTACCAAAGAACGACCTCACCCAGAGGACTTCGGGAGTATGGCATGAGCATTTAAGGAGCCTCTGACATGTCGCCCACAGGCGTTACACGCCGCACCAAATGGTGGTCTGACACGCCGACGTAGTCCAGTTCTTGTCACGACCTGTCTCGGCTCAAGGCTCAAGGAGCCTGTAAACGGCTACTTGTCCCCTACGCCCGGAAACACAGAGAACATCAGACTGAACACGTGTCATGATCTGAACGGGCTGGGAACTCCTATAAATACCAGGGAACAGGCCCTGGCAAAGGGATTCCCAATCCGACCCTCTCCCCCTGATAAAATACAAACAGGCAAGGCCACTAAACCTCTTAGTGCTCCCTTTCTTTCACCTCTCAGGACACTGACTTGGGCATCGGAGGCTCCTCCCCGAAAAAAGATCCCGGTGACCTCCTAACCCTTTTTTACGAGTTTTACAGGCACACTCCCCTGGGAAGTCTAGGCTCCAGACGTTCTCCCTCTCAGGAAGTCCCTCCCGAAGTCACGATGTCTTCCAACGAAAATGCCGCTGGGCATCACCCGTGGCTCTTCGGGGCGTCGTTCGATTGCTCCATAGCACGCTAGGAAGTTCTCCTGGCCATTTTCCTTTTGCTTCCCTCATTCTCTTTTTCAAACCATCCTTTATGGTTTTGTTAGACACCTCTACCTATTCGTTGCTCTGGGGATGACCTACCGGGCGAAGTGCATTTTTATACCGAGGTGAGTAGTGAACTCTTGGAATCCCGTGTCAACAAACTGGGAACCATTGTCGATGACTATCGCCCTCGGTATGCTAAACCTACATACGATGTTCTTCTAGATGAATTTTTGTTTGTCCTTCCCCGAAATGGTTGTCAGGGGCTCTGCTTCTATCCATTTGGTGAAGTAATCTACTGCGACTATGTAGAATTTCACTCCTCTGGGTGCAGTTGGGAGAGGCCCGATAAGATCAATGCCCAATACTACGAAGGGGCAAGGGTAGTTAGCCGAAGTTATCATTTCTGAAGGCAGCCACTGGATGTTGGTGTGTCTTTGGCAATTGTCACACCTTCGAACAAACTGTCTTGTGTCCTTTCTTAGGGTGGGCCAGAAGTACCCCTGGCGAAGTAGTACTCCTACCAGGGTGTCAGTTCCTATGTGGGAGCCATAGCCCCCTCGTGGACTTCTTTAAGGACTGTCTCTACGTCCTCTTCGTTGACACACCTTTGCAGGGGATTCGCGTGCCCCTGTTGATATAACTCTTCTCCGATTAGGAAATATCGTCCGGAACATTTTTTCACTTTTGCTACTTCGTGAGGGTCTTTGGAAAGCTCCGAGGTTGTGAGATACTTTTTTATGGGATTTTTCCATCCTCTTTCCGAGGCTGTTATGCTCATTATTGCTAAGCTCAAGTGACTTAGTACTTCGGTGGACTTTTTTGACTTGGCGAGAGTATCTGCTTTAGCATTGTCTCAACGAGGCACGTTCTCAATGTGCATTGCGTTGAACTCCCGGATGAGCTTTGAAACAAGCTATTGATACTTTGCCAAAGTTTGGTCCTTCGCACTATAGTCCCTTGCCATCTGTCGGACCACTAGCTGAGAATCTCTGTGGGCCTTTAGGTTTCTCAAGCCGATTCTTCTAGCGAGGCCCAAACCTGCTATAAGGGCCTCATATTCTTCCTTATTGTTGCTGAGGTTAAACCCAAATTTGATGGCCTTCATAGCTTCCATGCCTTCGGGACCACAAAGAATTACTCCAGCTCCTTGATGTTCGGAGCCGGAGGCCCCATCGACAAATAGAGTCCACTCAGGTTTTGTTATTTTTGAGGTTGGGTTGACTTTCTTTGGCCGTGGGTATCTCGGCAATGAAATCTGCTAATGCTTGAGCTTTTATTGTCTTCCTTGGCTCATAGGTGATATCATACTTGCCAAGCTCGATGCACCATTTCGAAAGCCTTCCTAAGTGATCTACCTTCTTCATGATATCCCTAAGGGGCAGGTTGCTTCTTATGATAATGGGGTGACCTTGGAAATAGAGACGTAGCCTTCTGCTTGCAAGCACCAGGGCATAAATAGCCTTTTGTAACACGGGGTACTTGACTTCAGGACCATGCAGGGACTTGCTCACATAGTAAACTAGCCATTGCTTTACCCCCTCTTCCTTTACAGGCACTGAACTTACTGCCTTTTTGGTGATGGTAAGGTATAGTATGAGGGGTTCTCATTCCCGTGGCTACCGAAGTGTGGGCAGACAAGTTAGGTAGGCTTTAAGCTCTTCCCAGGCCTTTTGGCAGTCTTCATTCCAAGGATGCACCTCGGTTCCAAGATCACCACCATTTTTTGTTGCCTTAGTGAGGACCTTAAAAAATGGTCGGCAGTGGTCCCCATACCTTGAAATGAATCGGCTGAGGGACGTGATTCTCCCTGTGAGTCTTTGTACATCTTTAGTCATTGTGGGAGTTTGGAACCCCAGCAGGGCCTTGACCTTTTCTGGATTAGCGTCGATACCTCTCTCCGACATCATGAATCAGACGAACTTACCCACGTTCACCCCGAATATGCATTTTTCGGGGTTGAGACGGATTCTGAAGGTCCTCAGTTGGTGGAATGTTTCCTCTAGGTCTGTGGTATGACTACTAGGTAGTTTGCTCTTAACTATCATATCATTGACGTAGACTTCCATGTTTCTCCCGATTTGGGAGTTGGAGACCCTATTCATCAACCTTTGGTACGTGGCTCCCGCATTCTTAAGCCCGAAGGGCATTCTAATATAGCAGTATGTGCCGACGACGGTGATGAAGGCAGTCTTTTCCTCATCTTCAGGATCCATCCTAATTTGATGATACCCACTGAAGGCGTCAAGGAAACTAAGGAGGCCATAATCGGCGGTTGAATCTACCAACTGATCTATTGGCGGCAGAGGATATGAATCTTTAGGGCAAGCATCATTCACGTTTCGGAAGTCGATGCACATTCGGAGTTTATCACTCCCTTCCTTTGTAGTGATAACCACATTACTAAGCCATTCAGAGTATTTGACTTCCCTGATTACACCAGCTTCCATTAGGTGTTGGACTTCAGTTTTGACGAAGTTGTTCTTATGCCCTGAGAGGCTTCGATTTTTTTCTCGGACAGGCTTTGCCTCTGGGCTCACCTTAAGGCTATGTTGGATTATGTGAGGGTCTACCCCAGGCATGTCCTTCGGCGAGTAGGCAAACAAATCTTTGTTCATTAATAGGAAAGATACAAGCTTTTCCTTGTCACCTTCGGCCAGTTTTTTCCCCATTCAGGTACTTCACCTTGGGACAAGTTCTACATCTTCTGTTCCTATTTTCTCAGGGTCTTCTATTTCTTCTCCCTTTGCCTCCCTTGCGAGCATGGCCTTTTCTCCCGAAGTCTGTGCGTAGCTCTTCGCTGGGACCTTTCTTGCTTTTACAAAAACCTTTCTCACTTCCGCTTGGTCGATGAAGATCTCAGCATCTCCCTCCTTTGTTGCGAAGGTGACGGTCAAGTATTTCACATTTGGGCAAATGTGGAAGTTTCCTTTGGTCTGCCTCCCAAGGATGGCATTATATGACGAAGGGACATCTATGATGATGAAACTTGTCATTGTGGAAGCAAAGAGCTCATCGTTGTTCTGTGGTGAAGTTCCCCTTAGCATTAGGGGGAGGTTAATCCATCCGAGGATAGGGAGTTCGGATGGACCTACTCCGAAGGTAGGGGAGGTGACAGGCTTGAGATCACCTTTTGGGATACCCAAATTCGGCAGCAGATGAGAGAATAAGACGTCAGCGTTAGAACCATTGTCAAGGAGTACTCTCTTGACATCCAACTCCTATCCTTGCCATGATTAAAAGTGGGTCATCATGAGGGAATACTATGGTAGACCCATTTTTCTGAACAAGTTTTTTTGACGGGTCACTGAATTCCATTACCAAGATCTCCCTGGCTTTTCTTTTTCTTTCTGCCGAGGGTAGTCCGGTGGTAATTGTCTGTATTATTCCAGCCAGAGGTGGCGGATGTCTTTTGAGACTTCGATTTTGATGCCCTTCGGCATCTCCTTCGTGTGTCATAGTGAAGGCGTCAGGGACTTATGGAAATGGAGAAAGATCCGGGATGAACGTACTCTGAGAAGGTCACCTAAAATTCACAGGAAGTAGAGGTTAGGAGGTCCCCAGAGTGGTTTTCCGGGGAGGAGCCTATGACGCCCAAGTTAGTATCTCTTTTGGTAATCTCTTGATTTTTAGAGTAAGGAGGTATCTTAGCTCAAGTAACATCCCCCTTTACCTGGAATCCTTACCGAGTACATATAGAGGGGTGGATAGTGATAATTCTTCCTGTGTGGCTAGCCCAGATTGTAACACGTGTTCGGCGGGATGCGTTCCACATCTTTTGGACGATAGGGGACTCCTAGCGGGGCATGGGCCTCTGAGCTAGGATTCTAGTCAACCCTAGAGTGACGTGCTAGGGTGTCCCTGCAAACGGCGTGTCAAGGCATGGCTAGGGCGGGTTATCGGGGATGTGTCAGAGGCTCCTTAAATCCTGATGTCGTATTCTCGAGGTTCCCTTGGGGTAGAAGAGACCTCTTCGCAGAGCTTGTGCTCCGAGGTCACTTTAATATAGCAGGAGTGTTTTTCCCGAGGGCTGCCTTTCTCGGAGGCACCCCTGCTTCTGAGGATGGCTTACTCGTTCTCCCGAGGTTGGCGCTATTGTTTCCAGGAATCGAGAAACCCCGAGGCTAGACTTCGGGGGAGGGGTCGAGCATCCTTCTTTCCATGGTAGGTGGTTTCCCTTCCGAGGTTGGTGCTTTGTCCGAACTAGTTGGTCCGGAGGGTGATCGGCACCTTGGCTATCACATGCCCCATCCCGGGAAGCCGAGGCAGAGACTTCGGCTTTATGCTTTTAGGAAGACTTCTTCACCAGATTCATGATTGGAGCCCCACTCGATGAGCTGCTCTTTCTCAAAAGGCATTCCTTCATAGCCGAGGTATCCTTCCCTAGTTTTTCCTGCGACCTGGAGGCACGTGCAACTTTTGCTTTTGCTTTCTTTTGCTGCAGGTTCCCGAATCATTGTATCCCTTAGTCAAATGTGTCAGTTATGGATATGCGCGCCTGGATTTTCACGATGTCAGAAGGGCATGCTCTAGTTCTTCGCGTCGGATGACACGTGGTCGCTAGTGGATGGCGGGATAGTTATGCCGGTCATACTAATTGTGTCTTTTCGCCTTTGAGGAGTATTAATGAGTCATTTGCGCTTTCGAGGGATAATAATGACGACGTTTCGCTTACCCTCCTCGTCCTATATAAGCACCTTTGACCTCATTTTTTGCCTCACTCTCTGTTTTTACCCTCATTTGCTCTTAGAGCTTTTTCTTGCCTTTCTCCTTCTTTTTTAGCAGCGGTTTTTGTGGCGGAGCGATTTTTGGCAGTATTTACAGCGGTGTTTCAATATTTCGGCGAAATCTTTGGTGGGTGCTCCCTTCTGTAATTCTTTTTCTCTTCTCTCTGTCGAGGTTGCTTTTCCGAGGTTTCTTTGTTTCCTTACCCTTCCCAGAGTCGTCTCTTTTTTTTTTTTTTATTTTGTAAAAAAAAAAATGTAAAATCCGACCCCGCTGCTAACTACCCGACCTCTCCCCGAGAGCTTTCTTCCTCTCGAATCTCATCCTTGTACTACCACACCAGAGAAGGTGAGGAAGTGGATGGCTAAGTATTACCTTCCTTCTTATCTTATCCCGAGGTTGCCCACCCCGGGCACCTATGGTTTTATGTCAGATTTGCATGAGGTTACCGTTTACCGAGCTCAGTTGAAAGCCGGTCTTCGATACCCCCTTCACCGTGTAATCTGTGATTTTTGTGATTTCCACGGGATCGCCGTGAACCAACTTCCGCCAAATTCTTACTCCTACTTCAACTCTTTTCTCTGCATGTGTGGGGTTTTTAAGATAAAGCCCCACTTTCTTTTCTTTATGCAGTACTATAAAGTCCACTCGGTCCCGAAGGGCGGCTTTTATTTCCTGCTTCCCCGACGGTCCGGGAGTAAAATGTTTACCTTCACCTTCGACAACAAGGACAGCTGGCGGGGGTGGCAGAAGAGGTTTTTCTTCCTGCCAGTCCCCGAACTGTGGCAGCATGTGCCCACCAGATGGGCTTCGGGGACCCTGAAGATGGACGTCGTTGACCCCTGGAGACTCCTGACTTGGGAGCTGGTTGATGAGTGCGATCAATTTGATAGGCTCATTCAGGCCGTGGGAGACTGGGACCCCGAGGTCCCTCCGCGTTCACTTTACCCTTTTCCTATGAAGTGGGACCTTATGTCCGAGGAGGTTCTTCGGGAAATGGGAGTGGTGGACGCGCACAAGAGTGACTTCGGTCTGCCCGTGCCCGTTCTTCCGGGGAAGAAGGCCTAGATAATCATGCTCCTTCGGGGGGAGATTACTTATGAGTTTTTTGCCGAGAGTAAGTCTGTTTCCTAGGTTTTATACCTTTTTTCCTTTTGGACTTACGTTGATACTTTTTCCTTTTTGCAGGGATGGGCGATCAATCTGTTGATTTTTACAAGTGACTCTTCCTTGGGCAGGCCGAAAGGGGGGAGCAAACGCGCAAGAAGGCGCCTGTTAAGAGGAAGAAGACGAGTAGCAGTGGGCCTTCTAGGGCCAAGAAGACTAGGGCTGTTACTCCTCCCCCTCCCGAAGTTGTTGTGGAGCTGCAGGATTAATCTCCTGCTCTTCCTTCAACTCCGGCGTACCTTTCCTCAGACTTTGCCCTTCTTGGGGTAATACCGAGCCCCATTCTACCCGCCGAGCCTTCTTCTGAACAAAGATCCACTCAGGAACTTGAAGAGAGCAGAAGGAAGAAGGGGAAGAACATTCTCGGTGAAGTCCAGGAGGGCAAATCTGAAGACGATGTCGCCGAAGTTCTACCAGGTTGGTTCTTTAGCCATTATCCTGCAAACCTTAGTATCTTTCACATCTACGATTTTTTTGATGAATGGCTAAGGGATGACGTACTGACGGAACTTCGGCGAAAACTTGCAGAGGACATGCCTGCGGCGCCCTGGATGGACGCTCACGCCCGACGAAGGGCTCTTCGGGACAAGCGGATCCCTCATGTCAAGGTGCTGAGGGAGCCCTTCTGGACATTTATAGAGGACATGAATTTGTTCTCTGAGGATAGCCAGTTGATGGCTCCTCAAATGGCGACCGGGGTGATGACAGGCGCCACCTTTCAGTCGCTCATTAACGAATGTCCCAACGAGGAGATCCTCGCTGCAAGGATGACCGAGCACGCCGCTCGGGTAGTTTTCTCCTCTTTGTTTACTTAGAAATATTTCTTCTAAGCTTTCATCATTCTTTTGATACTCATTCGGGGCCCCCTTTTTTGCAGCTTTTGGCATACAGCGGGTATTTCCGCACTTGGGCGTCAAAGCAAACAGAGGCCCGTTCTCGGTCTGAAGATTCTTTGAGCAAAATGAAGGAAGTTTGCGCCAGGCACGTCCTCAAATATGATGAGCTCAAGATTGTGAAGGAGGATGTCATGAATCTTTGGGCGGAACTCGCGACGAGAAAGCAGGAACTTCTCCTAGATTTCTCAGCCAAGGTTGAGCACCTCGGCTCAAAGTGTGCCGTTCTCTCTTCAGAGAACGAGGCCCTTCGGATGGCGAATGCTCAAGATGGCGAGAACCTGACGAAGGCGCTTGCTTTGAAAGCCGAGCTCGAGCCTAAGGTTGAATCTCTGAAGAAGGGGGCCAAGAGCAAGAGAAAGAAGAAGCTGGAGGAGAAGATTGCCAAGCTTCAGGCCAAACTGGACGCTCTTAGTGCCGAAAAGGACAAGTCTGAGCGAATGGCGAAGGTGGCTTTCCAAGACGGATTTTGCTTGGCGCGCCATCAAGCCCTTGCTCGGCACCCTAAGCTCGACCTTTCCTTCCTGTCCGCTCTGGATTTTTCCGAAGGGCCCTAGGAGGTATGGTCAAAGCCAGATTTTCTCAATCTTCCTCTAGCTAAGCCGGTGCCTCCGACTGAGCCTAATGACGAAGATGGTGATGAAACATCGGATGCCCCTACTCAGCCATAGGCTTCTTCTTACTTTCTTGTTTTCCTGCTTGGCTGTACATCTTTGCCTTTGAATTTTTTAGTGAAGATTCTTTTTCCAATCTCCTTTCATTCTTCCGAATAGGATTCTTTAGAAGTAATTCTAAGCACACACTTTCGGCGAATTTGTCCGTTCTTACTTCTTTGGGAAGAGTAATTTTAGACTTTTTTTGAACTCTACCGAGTTTATACTCGGTTCAGGAGTTAGTTCCGAAAGGAAAACGATTAAGGAACTAATTTTGCAGCTTTTGCGACAATCATTCGTCTTGTGTCTTTATTGACGACCGCGGGGAAGAGTAACTACAATCTTTCTGCAAAAAGTTCTAAGTATAGAATTTCTTTAGGGCATCCGAATGCCAGGTATTTTTCAATTCTCCCCCTTCGGTGTCGCCGAGCTTGTATACTCCCTTTCGGACCTCGTCCAAGACCAAGTAAGGTCCTTTTCAATTTGGCCGAAGTACCCCGTGGGACAGTTTTCGGGGTTCGAACTCGGCCTTTCGGAGGACGAGGTCTCCTTTTTTTATTCCTTTCGGCCTGGTGATAGCCAAACGCTATCGCCTCTATCTGGCCGAACTCCCTGCCACAATGATGGCCAGAAGAAGCTGGCGCTACCCGAGAAAAGGTGC
Organism: Aquilaria yunnanensis; assembly: GCA_039654915.1. Classification (NCBI taxonomy): domain Eukaryota; kingdom Viridiplantae; phylum Streptophyta; class Magnoliopsida; order Malvales; family Thymelaeaceae; genus Aquilaria; species Aquilaria yunnanensis. The sequence goes on from CM077595.1 coordinate 49,222,922, forward strand.
GATCAGGCACCTCGGGAGATAGCCGAAGAGCTCCGAGCCCGGCACGCCAGGAAGCCCCGAGGGCACTATTCGCCCCCCAAGGTTGTGAACATATCGCCTTCGGAAAAGCGGCACCAGACATAGCGAGCCGAACATGATATCCCCGAAGGCGGAACTCCCTGAAACTGGGAACCCCCGAACTAAGGGCTTGTTTCCCGAAGAGGCTCTGTCCGAACTAGAGGACGACCTCACCCAGGGACCTCGGGAGTACGGCAGGAGCATTTATGGAAGCATTTACGGAAGCCTCTGACACGTCCTTTCACAGACGTCATAAAGTCGCCTGAATAGGCGCTCTGACATACGGACGCCATCAGAATCACATCATGGCCCATCTCAGCACGTGGCTCAGGACAACCTGCTACCAGTTATCTGTCTCCTACGCCCAGAAACTCAGGGAACATCCGACCGAACACGTGTCGTGATCTGAACGGGCTAGGCACTCCTTTAAATACCAGGAATTAATACTGGGCAGGAGGCTGGTGGGCTGGCCAAACACGGCTCCCACACTCTGAGAAAGCTATCAGGCGAGACCCTTCAGCCCTTTGTGCTATTTCCTCTACCTTTTCTCAGCCACCACTGACTTGGGCGTCGGAGGCTCCCCCCCCGGAAAAACACTCCGGGGGCCTCCTAACCCTTTGTTTCTGAGCTTTCAGGCACTCCCCTTCGGGCTGTCCATTCTACCAGACGTTCTTCCTCCCAGAAGTCTCTCCACCAGTCACCATGACTATAAACGATGAGGCCCCTCGCCATCATTTGGCGTCGTCTGTGGGAACCCGCTCTGAGATCGCCGTCGTTGAGACTCGGCGTTCTAAGGACAAGGGGCTCCCGAAGTCCCCGTCCGCGCCTGAGATACAACCGGCTACAGAGCAAACACTCCCAGGGACTTCTGCGCCTGAGGAAGACCGCCTTCTGGTAATCACCATGAGCTTCTTGAGAGACTTTCAGCGTTCGGTAGTGTCTGAAATGACCCAGCAGATCGACTGAAGGTACCCACAGCAAGCACAGGCCCAGAGACCCCCCTCACCGACACGCCCTCGGGAGAAAAGCCCCAAGTCTAGACATCGCAGTTCGGGGAGTAGAGACCCTCGTGAAGAATCATCCACAGATGATATAGCCCTCGGGAAACGGCCTGTGGGACAAACTGGGTCCAAGCGACCGAGAGTCACACAGCGAAGCAGTTCGTCGCCTGAGCCGAGGTCCTTGTCCCCTCAGCGCCGAACTCGCCCCCCGAGGGGGCGCCGGCGATCTCCATCCCCTGAAGAAGGCCCTATCGCCACAGTGCTGATGGAGAGGATACTAGCACGGCTGGACAGAGTGGAGAAACAAGTGGCCAGAAAACCCGTTTGGGCCAGACTCTCGGGAATAGGCTGCGAAGATGACTCGCCATTTATTCAGGCCGTTGTTGAGGCTGCCATGCCAGGTGACTTCAGAGTACCTCGGTTGGAGATCTATGATGGCCGTACTGATCCACGGGCCCATCTGACGAAGTACAAACGCAGCATGATAATACACGGTGCTGACGACGCTACCATGTGCAAGTGCTTCGAAGTCACCCTCACAGGGCCAGCCACGGCGTGGTACAATTCCTTGCCTTCAGGAACCATCACTGAGTTCCATGAGTTGTCCACAGCCTTTGCCCAGCAGTTCATCGGGAGCCGACCTACGGCGAAGATGCCTGTGCAGATGTTCGACATAGAGCAGGGGAATGGAGAAACCATCTGAGACTATGTCGAAAGATTCAACAGGGAAGCTCTGAGCGTCCCAGACTTCAGGCCCGAAATCCGCATTCTTGCCATGACACGAGGCCTTTGGCGAGACTCACAGCTGTTCTACGAGTTCTCAAAGGACCCCCCGGAGACCCTCGGAGAATTTTACCAAAGATCAGAACAGCACATGACCACCGAAGAACTAAGAATGGCTAGGCCGAAGTCTGATCTCCACCGTCCCGAAGAGTCCAGTCAACAAGCTCGGCATCCTACCGAATACGCAGGACAACCTCGGAGGATGCGAGGAAAGAAGCCTCAAAGTTTCACACCATTGAGCACTTCACGGACTAACATTCTCATGGCACTGGAAAGGCAAGGGACGCAGATTCGGCGACCAAGGGCCATGACCGCCGATAATAAGAAGAGTGCAAAGAAGTTCTGCCAGTTTCATCGCGACCACGGTCATGACACCGAAGACTGCTTCCAGCTGAAGAAGTACATAGAGTCGCTGATAAAAAATGGCCAACTTCGGAAATACCTGAGGATGCCATCCCCGAAAGGCCGAAAAATGCAGGAAGAAGGGGCCGAAGATGAGGACTACGACTCCGACAGGCGGAGAAATAGAAGTCCAAAAAAGCGCCCTCCACCTCCAGCAGGGGTTATCTAAACCATCACCACGGGGCTCCCATCCTCGGAAAGAAAGCGGAAAGCCAGAGAAATTGCAGTCATAGAGTATCAAAGTCCATCAAAGAAGCTGGCTCGCAAAGGTGGCCCCACCGTCGTCTTCCCCCACGACGATCCGCTACTGGTCATGGCGAGAGTAGGGGACTGGGACGTCAAAAGAGTGTTGCTTGATGATGGCTCAAATGCTGACGTCCTATTCTTGCACCTGTTGCCAAGATTGGGCATCTCCAGCAGCGAACTGAAGCATGTTACCTCGACCACTTTTGGGGTCGGACCATCCGAACTCCCCGACCTCGGATGGATCGACCTCCGGCTGATGTTGAAAGGGACTTCGGTGAACGAAGCAGCTGAGTTGTACGCCTCCACAATGGCGAGATTCATCGGCGTGAATGTCCCGTCCTCGTATAACGCCATCCTTGGAAGGCAGACAGTGGAGAAGCTGCATATTCGCCCTGATGTGAAGTACTTCACTATCACATTGGCCACCAAGGATGGAGATGCAGAGGTGTTCATAGACCAACCCGAGGTAAGAAAGGTGTTCATGAAAGCGCGAAAAGCTCCGGCAACAACCTCGCGCAAACAATGGAGGCAGGGGCACCAGAAAAAGGCAAAAAAGAAGATCTCGCCAAGACAGAAATGGAAGCAATAGAGCTTGTTCCAGGTCAATCTACCCGAATAGGGAAGAGCTTGGCCGGAGGTGACAAGGAAAATCTTGTATCCTTTCTGCTGGAAAATAAAGATCTGTTTGCCTACTCGCCAAAAAATATGCCGGGGGTGAACCCTGGCATAATACATCATAGCCTCAAAGTAAGTCCGGAAGCAAGGCCTGTCCGGCAAAAGAAATGAAGAAGGGAGACCTCGTTCTCCGAAGTCCAGCCCACAAAAGCAACTTTGCCAAAACTGAAGTCCAGCGTCTCCTAGATGCTAAGGCTATCAGGGAGGTCAAGTACCCCGAATGGTTAAGCAACGTGGTCATCGCCACAAAAGAAGGTAGCAGCAAACTCCGGATGTGCATCGACCTCAGAAACTTGAACGATGCTTACCCGAAAGACTCATACCCTCTGCCACCAATAGATTCAACTGCTGAACATGGGCTCCTAAGTTTCTTAAACGCCTTAAGAGGCTACCATCAGATAAGGATGGACCCCGAAGATGAAGAGAAGACTGCCTTCATCACCGAGGGAGGAACGTACTGCTATATCAGGATGCCATCCGGGCTCAAAAACGCAGGAGCCACCTACCAGAGGCTGATGAACAAGGTCTTCAAAGACCAAATAAGGAGAAACATGGAGGTGTATGTTGATGATATGCTAGTCAAGACCAAGCTGCCTGGCTACCGCGTTGCAGATTTAGAGGAAACCTTCCAAAAGCTCGGAGCCTCCGGGAACCGCCTTGATCCTGAGAAGTGCATCTTCGGGGAGACTTCGGGAAAATTCCTTGGGTACATGGTATCCGAAAGAGGCATCGACGCTAACCCCGAGAAGATTAAGGCCCTGCTTGAATTCCGAACACCTGGCACTGTCAAAGATGCGCAGAGACTCACCGGAAGAATAACCTCTCGGAGCAGGTTTATTGCCAGGTACGGAGATAGGTGTAGACCTTTCTCCAAAGTCCTCACAAAGGCAACAAAAATGGAAGGTGACCTCGGAAGAAATGATCATCCTTGGGATGAAGATTGCCAAAACTCTGCGACAACCTCGGGAGGGAGAGCCCCTCGTACTATACCTCGCCGTCACAGAAAAAGCTGTGAGCTCGGTCCTCGTGAAGGAAGAAGGGCCAAAGCAATGACCGGCCTACTATGTCAGCAAGTCCCTGCATGGCGCCGAAGTCAGGTACCCTTTGCTTCAAAAAGCTATATACGCCTTGGTGCTTGCAGGGAGAAGGCTGCGATCATTCGGGAAGGCTCTCCAAATGGTGCATAGAGCATGACAAACACGAAATTATGTATAAGCCACGGAAGGCCATAAAAGCTCAAGGTGTATTATCAGGGGCCTCGAAGGCCTAGAGGTAATGAAGGATACCAAGTTCGGCAGACGGCAGGAGATTATGGGGCGAAGGACCCAATTTTGGGAAAATATCATGAGCTAGTAGCAAGGCTCATCCAAGATTGACGCCGTACGGATCGTGAAGGAACATCGGCGGAATAACTCTGAGGCAGATTGCTTGGCGAAGTCGAAAACATATACCGAGGTACCAGATCATCTGAGCATCTCAGTGCTGAGCATGACGACCTCGGGAACGGGATGGAAACACCCAATAAAAAGATAACTCACAGAGAATTTGCTCCCCGAAGACCCCGGCGATGCTGCAAGACTGCGAAGACACTCCGAAAGCTTCTTCCTGATTGATGAAGAGTTATATCGGCAGGGATATGGGAATCCGCTGCAAAGATGTGTGGATGAAAAGGATACTGAAATGGTCCTTGAAGAAGTTCACGAAGGCATGTGTGGTTGACACATTGGAACTAATGCCCTGGCAGCGGTGATACTCCCCCAAGGATACTTCTGGCCTACCCTGAAAAAGGACGCAAGACAGTTCGCCCGGAAATGTGGCAGCTGCCAGAGACACGCGAAAAACCAGAGGACACCCTCGGAAATGGTAACTTCGGCAGACTATCCTTGGCCCTTCGCAGTCTGGGTCATAGACCTTATTGGGCCACTCCCCACAGCACCCGGAGGCATGAAATTCCGCGTGGTAGCAGTGGACTATTTCTCAAAGTAGGAGGAGGCAGAACCACTAACAACTATCTCGGCAAAAGAAGTGCGGAAGTTCCTATGGAAGAACATCGTATGCAGACTTGGCATACCGAGGGTACTAGTAGCTGATAATGGATCCCAGTTCATAGACGAAGGATTCCAAAAATTCATCAGCGACCTCGGAATAAAGATGCACTTCATCCCAATAGCTCACCCCCAAAGCAACGGGCAGGTAGAAGTATCGAACAGTACCAAAAATGATGGCCTGAAAAAGAGACTAGGGGAAGCCAAGGGGAATTGGCCAGGAGAACTCCAAAGTGTACTATGGAGCTACCGAACGACGCCCCGAAGAGCCACAGGGGAAACTCCTTTCTCACTCGTCTTCGGAACAGAGGCTATTATCCCACTAGAGGTAGTTCAACCTTCAGTACGGGTGCAAGTATTTGATGAAGGTGGTAAGGACCTCGGCCTGAGAACCAATCTCGATCTTGTGACTGAACACAGAGAAATAGCCAAGGTAAGAAGAAAAGCTTTTCAGCAAAGGAGTGACCGCGGCTGTAAACTTACGGGCCAGGCCAAAAGAAATCAAGAAGGGAGACCTCATTCTCCGAAAGGCCGACTTCGCACACCGAAGGCCATCCCATGCCGTACTTCGCGCGTATTGACAAGGACCCTATTTGGTTCTCGACGAAGTACGAAAAGGCGTGTACAAGCTTGGCGACGCCGAAGGCGTAGAATTGAAGAACACTTGGCACTCAGACGCCTTGAAAAAATTCTACGCCTGAGTTTGGGCGGAGGAGTTATGTTGTACAGAATGGCCTTGAGAAGAATTCTTAAGTGTACAGAAATTATGCAAAACAGAATTCCGCAGAGGTGCTCGCCATGATAAAGCGTAGATATGACTTTCCGAAGTCCCTTGAGCCATCACGCTTGGGAAAGATGGAGAACAAAAATCTCGCAGAAGTACTCGCCATAACCAGCGCAGAGATAATTTCCCGAACTCCCTTAAGCGAACATGCTCGAGAAAATGGGAAGTGAAAAATCTCGCGAAAGGTTTTCCGAAGTCTCTAGAGCAAACATGCTCGGGACAACTGGAAAAACAAAAAATTTGACTGAAGGTTTCCGAAGTCTCTAGAGCAAACATGCTCGGGACAACTGGAAAAACAAAAAATTTGACTGAAGGTTTCCGAAGTCCCTAGAGCAAACATGCTCCGGACAACTGGAAAAACAAAAAATTTGACTGAAGGTTTCCAAAGTCCCTTGAGCAATCATGTTCGGGGTAAAATGGAAATGCAAAAGCCTGCAAAAAGACTTAGTCAAATTTTTTCAGGAATTCCAGAAAGTCTTACGAGCAAGCGCACTCGGGACAAAGGAAGGTAAAAAAGTCCTTTATTCGCAGGTTTTCTGAAGTCTCTTGAGCGAACGTGTTCGGGACAATGGAAATGAAGAAGCTCGCAAGAAAAGACTTAGCCAAAAAATCCTCATTAAGAGCAAAGCTGCTTTAAAATAGAGAACTGTCCGAAGAAGGATTACAAAATAGAAGGAAAGGAAAAGGGGCCCTAAAAATTGGCTAAGGGTTCGTGGCGTCCCGAGAGCCACTCGTCGGCCCGCCCTTTTCCATCACCTTCGGCGCTGGAATTGAAGGAGGAAGTTTCAGATGTTCGACCTTGGACCATTTCCACCGAGGTCCCCCAGGAATATTTAGACCCTCTAGAAAAGAGAGGTCCAGATCTGGGAACCTCTGGAGGACCTGGTGCCGAGCAAGGCAGAAGCCGTCCTGGAATGCGATGGCAGGAGCTGGCATCCCGAGGTCAGTCTCGTGCTCCTTTACCACCTTTAGCTCCCGAAGGACCTCTTCGGTCATCAACCTCCAGTTGATTGGAAAAGGGTAAAGGGTGAGCGGAACGACCTTGGGATCCCAGTCAGAGACAGCCCGAATGCGGGCGTCGAAATCCGTGAACAAGGAAGCTAACTCTGGGGTCAGCAGCATCCTCGGATCAGCAACGTCCACATCCAGTGTTCCCTGAGCCCATTTGGTCGGAACGTACGACCAGGCCTCGTCCATCTTCATGAAGAAAAACTTCTGTTGCCACCCCCGCCAGCTATCTTTAGTGGCGAAGGTGAACATGAATTTCTTGCCCCCGGATCCCCGAGGTAGCATGAAATAGAAACCACCCTTCGGGACCACAGAGAGCTTGTAATACTGCATAAAAATTCTAAAATTGGGTTCTATCCCGAAGACGCCACACATGCAGAGGTAGGCGTTAAAATAGCAGAACGAGTTCGGGGGAAGCTAGTTCACAGCAATGCCATGAAATTTCAAGAACTCACACACCATCTTCGGGGGAGGATACCGAAGACCGGCCTTCAGCTGAGCTCGGAAAATGGTAACCTCCTTACTGCGGTTTGAAAAAGCATAATGACTAGAACAAGGCAGCCTAGTAATGGCGTAAGAGGGAAGAAAGAATTTTTTCTTCCACCTCTCTAACTTTTCAGGGGTAGTGCAACAAGGATGGGCTAAAAGAGGCTGCCAGCTCTCAGGAAGGGTCATTTTCGACAGAAAATGAGTTTGAAAATGGAAGAAAACACTTTCCAGAGAAAAACTCAAAAGAACACAGAGATCAAAGCGCTCTGAAAAACAAAAACCCACCGAAAGATTTGCCAAAATCTGAGGACGCCGTCGTGAAAGTGGGCTGGAAAAAAGCTCTGATTAAGGTAGCTCCGCCACAGAAAGCAAGAAAGTGCAAGAACAGGGGCACAGCAGAGAGGAGAGCAGAAGAGAAAGCAAAAGGAACTTATGGTAGAGCGGGCTATTTATAAGCCAGAGATGGGTAACCGAAAAATCGTCATAAGTACCCTTTGGAGGCGAACCGTCGCCGTAACTGCTCTCTGCACCTGAAAAGGCACGCCCTCTGTAACCGACGCCACTCTTCTCCAATGGCAAAGTGCCACGTGTCAACCTCTGCGCGCAAATAGGGGACACGTCCTCCAAACGTCCCTAGAAAGCTGGGACACGTCTTCTGACATCCCTGGAAAACTGGGATGAAACTGGGACGCGCCGCTCAGACTGACACGCTTGGCCAAACAGACCTGCAGAAACAAAGAGCAGGCCACCTCGAGGATGCCAAGAAACAGGCTATGGCCGAACAGCCCATGACCTTCTGGCAAGAGGTGTATCTTTGGCACAGGCTCCACCTCGAAGACACCAAAGAACAGGCCAAGGCCGAAGAGCCCGTGATCTTCGGGCAAAAGGCGCATCCTCGGAACAGGTTAAGCTTCCAAAGAAACTCCCATACACAAACCTCGGAAAGAGATGCAAAACCGAAGTCTTCACTTCGGCTTTCCAAAGGGGGGCATGTGATAGCCAAACGCTATCGCCTCTATCTGGCCGAACTCCCTGCCACAATGATGGCCAGAAGAAGCTGGCGCTACCCGAGAAAAGGTGCGATCAAGCACCTCGGGAGATAGCCGAAGAGCTCCGAGCCTGGCACGCCAGGAAGCCCCGAGGGCACTATTCGCCCCCCAAGGTTGTGAACATATCGCCTTCGGAAAAGCGGCACCAGACATAGCGAGCCGAACATGATATCCCCGAAGGCAGAACTCCCTGAAACTGGGAAACCCCGAACTAAGGGCTTGTTTCCCGAAGAGGCTCTGTCTGAACTAGAGGACGACCTCACCCAGGGACCTCGGGAGTACGGCAGGAGCATTTATGGAAGCATTTAAGGAAGCCTCTGACACGTCCTTTCACAGACGTCATAAAGTCGCCTGAATAGGCGCTCTGACATACAGACGCCATCAGAATCACATCATGGCCCATCTCAGCACGTGGCTCAGGACAACCTGCTACCAGTTATCTGTCTCATACGCCCAGAAACTCAGGGAACATCAGACCGAACACGTGTCGTGATCTGAACGGGCTAGGCACTCCTTTAAATACCAGGAATTAATACTGGGTAGGAGGCTGGTGGGTTGGCCAAAACACGGCTCCCACACTATGAGAAAGCTATCAGGCGAGACCCTTCAGCCCTTTGTGCTATTTCCTCTGCCTTTTCTCAGCCACCACTGACTTGGCCGTCGGAGGCTCCCCCCCCGGAAAAACACTCCGTGGGCCTCCTAACCCTTTGTTTCTGAGCTTTCAGGCACTCCCCTTCAGGCTGTCCATTCCACCAGACGTTCTTCCTCCCAGAAGTCTCTCCACCAGTCACCATGACTATAAACGATGAGGCCCCTGGCCATCACCTGGCACGCACATTTGCGGCTATGGCCACTCTCTGCTGGAAGGCCTTTCTTTTGAGCTCGGCCATCTCTCTGTGCTCATCCACTAGGTCGAGCTTGGTTCTCAACCCGAGGTCGTTTCCTCCTTCGTCGAACATCTGAATCCTGATTGATGGCTGTACTATTTCGATAGGGATAATAGCCTTCATGTCGAAGACGAGCGAAAAAGGTGTTTCACCCGTAGCCCTTCGGGGCGTTTTCTTGTTAGGCACCTCCTAAGTGCTTGGCTTAGGCCAAGGAGAACAAAGGAAAATAAGAGAAAATAGAAGGGAGAGAGTGAGAGGTACTATGGAAACTAGTACAGTGACCTATGTGCAAAACTGGAAACCTTCAGACCTTAACTGCACATAGAAACTGGACTATGGGAAAGCTGGCAGAAAACAGAGAAAGGGGATCAAATTGTACAGTTGGATGAGTGATACAATTTAAAACTAGAAACTTAAAGTTGGCATTTTAGGCCATGCAAGTTTTTATGGTGACTAGTGCAAGACTAGACCAAATTTGGTGGACAACCATGATTACTAGTCAAATCTTGTCTACCACTAAAGTACTATTCACTAGTTAACTAGTTAAACTAACTAGTTTTTATTCTAGTTTATGGCCGGTTATATAAGGGTGATTATAATGCCTTGGTACTTGTGTTGTCTTATGCTTGGCATTATGGGCCAAAGAGTGACTTGAATGACATACTAGACACATGTTTTAGTGGCGGCATTGTGGACATGAGGAATTGAAGGCTACTTTGCACCATGCAAATTATTCGAAGGCAAAAGTTAGCATTTTAGCTAACTAAAGCATAAGACTTTCGGCCGAAACTAGTCAAGGCCATTCACTTGGTTCATTTTCAGGTTTCATTGTTCTTGTTGGCCGAGAGCTCTTCCATGAGTGTTCATCCAAATTTCTTCTTGAAATCAAGCTAATCTTGGAAGCATTTGAAGGAAACAAGCTAGGAGACTTGGTTTCGGCATTTGCTTGCTTGGAATCAAGCTTTGTTCTTGGAGATTCAAGGAAGGCCGAGCAATCAAGCTAGGGTTTTGAGGTAAATTGCTATTCTCCTTGAATTCATGGTAATTCTTCCATGTACAAGGAACTTAAGTGCTTGATTGAAGTTATATTAAGCTAATGGAGCAAGAAATGTTCCGGTTTGGAAGTGAAATGTTGGCCGAATATGATGGATGAATGAACTTGATGTTCTTCTTGGTTTACATAGAAATTAGTCCATGATTAAGGGTAATTGATGCCTATTTGATCTTATGCTAGGCTATTTTGGGTGAGGAACATCAAGGTGAGCCAAGTGGAGTTCGACCGAGAGGAGCAACTTGAGGTAACATCATGATTTTCAATTGATTTCATGGTATTGATGCCATGAACATTGATCATTGGTGATTAGGTGTTTATTTGATGGGCTAGTTTGGTAAAGAACACTATTGTGTGAAAATGGGCAAATTTGGCCGAAAGCTTGGATTAGTGTATTTGAGTGTACTTCACTTGGTTACATGGTAATGATGCCATGAGTGATGTTCATTGGTGATTAGATGAGCATGTAATGAGTTAGTGTGATGGATAACACAAATATGTGGAAATGGGCATTGTGACTGAGATCTTAAGTTTGTGTATTGTAGTGTTCTTCATTGAAAACATGGTAGTTAATCCATGATTTTGTGTTGTTGATGCCTATTGTTTGTTGTGGTAGGCATTGTGTGTGAAGAACACTTGGATATTGGAAGGTTGGCTTGAGACCGAAAGATATTGAGGTAGGGTTCACTAACACTTGATGTTGCCTGGTAATGTACCATGATTCAAGTGTTTAGAGTGGCTAAGTGATGGTTAAAATTTGCCGAATGACCTTAGTTGCTTGATGGGCTATTGAGCATACAATTGGTTTACTTGTTGATTAGCTAATTAACTAATGTACATGTACTAGAAATGCAAGTAAATGTGGCCTATTTGCTTGGCATTTTGGAGCTCTAAGTGGAAGTGGATTGAAAGGTGGATATATGTGTGCATTGTGCACATGGGTACATGTATGGTTTATCTTGGCCGAGAGCAAAAGTTTGGAGTGTGTGTGTGTACTTGTGTGCTTTGGTGTTTCCATGTGCTTGCTAACCCCATTTACGGTATTATGGAATATTTGCCATGGTTATTTATCCTGTTTATGTATATGCTTGGTTTTCTTTGTCTTTGTGTTTGTTTTGCAGGTAAAGCTAGTGATAGCCAAAGGCTATTGCCTCCTCGGTAGTAACTCCCTGCCAGAATATTGGCCGAGGAGTCTGACGTCACCCAAGAGAGGATCTTTTTACTGACCTCGGAAGGTGCGAAGTCAAACACTATGAGCTCGAGACTTCAGTTAGCTCGTCAGGAATTCCGAGGACAACACCATCTCCATCGAGGGGCCAAACTGACCGTCTTTGGGTAAGAGAGCCATCTCTCTGAAGCAAGGAAGAATCTCCCCGAAGGTAGAGGCCCCGAAGAGGATCTTCCCCGAACAAGAAACACTTGAACAAGGGAATCCCCTAACTATGGGTGTGAGTCCCGAAGATGGTGTTCATCAAGGGAACTCCCAGAACTATGGGATAGATCCTGAAGGAGGTGCTCGCACCGAAGGACGGATAGAATCCGAAGAGGGTGCACGCACCGAAGGGCGACCTCGCCCAGGGGACCTCGGGAGTACGGTATGAGCATTTAAGGAGCCTCTGACATGTCGCCCAAAAGCCCTACACGTCACATCAGAACGGCGAACTGACACGCCGCAGCCGCCCCAGTCCTGACACAACCTGTCCGGGTCCAGGGCTAAAGGAGGCTGCAAACGGCTGCCTGTCCCCTAGGTCCAAAAGTACAGATCAAATCCGACCGAACACGTGTTATGATCTGAACGGACCAACTACTCCTATAAATACTAGGAAATGGGACTGGGCAAATGGATGGGGCATTTTCTTCCCTATGAGAAAACACAAAACAGGCAAGACACTTGATCCCTTAGTGTTCTTCCTCCACTTTCACTCAGAAAACTGACTTGGGCGTCGGAGGGTCCTCCCCGGAAAAGCAAACCGGGGACCTCCTAACCTCTTCTTTGAGCTTTTCAGGCACACTCAGCTGGGAAACCAGAGCTCCAGGCGCTCGCCTCCTCAGGAAGTCTCTCCACCTGTCAACATGACAGGAAACGAAGATGCTTTGGGGCATCATTTGGTGCCGTCTGTGGGAACCTACTCCCAGGTAGCTGTTGTCGAAACTCGGCGTTCGAAGGACAAAGGACTCCTGAAGTCCCCGTCCGCGCCTGAGACCCAACCAGCTACCGAATAAAGTCCCCCGGAGACTTCCTTGCCTGAAGAGGAACGCCCTCTTGTCATCACCATGGGTTTTTTGTGAGACTTTCAGAGGTCTGTTGTGGCTGAAATGACACAACAGATAGACCGAAGGTGGCCGCAACCAGCCCAGGCGCAAAAACCCACTTCGCCAGCACGACCTCGGGAGAAAAGCCCAAGGGCAACCCATCATAGCTCGGGAAGTGGGGAGCCACGGGAAGAGTCCTCGACAGATAACTTGCCCCTCGGAGCACGGCTGGCGGAAAGAGCGAGGTCTGAACGACCCGAAGTCCCGTCCAGAAGAAGTTTGTCGCCAGAGGCAAGGTCCCCCTCACATTGGTACCGAACTCACTCCCCGAAGAGACGGCAACAATCCTTTTACCGAAGAACCTCCAAGCACCAGGAAGAGGAGCCCGGTGCTACGCTCCTGCTGGAGAAAGTCTTGGCAAGACTGGAGATAGTGGAACAGCAGGTGGCACGCAAGCCTGTTTGGGCCAGGCTAACTGAAACCGTCTCTCGAGATGAAACTCCTTTCGCCCGAACAGTGGTCGAGGCGGCCATGCCAAGTGACTTCAGGCTACCTCGTCTAGAGACCTATGAGGGTCGGACTGATCCCCAGGCCCACCTAACAAAGTACAAACGCAGCATGGTGCTACACGGGGCTGATGATGCTACACTCTGCAAGTGCTTTGAAGTCACCCTCGCAGGACCAGCAACTGCCTGGCACAATTCCCTGCCTCCCGGAAACATCAGGGGGTTCCAGGAGCTGTCCACAGCGTTCACCCAACAGTTCATTGGGAGCAAGCCGACGGCCAAGATGCCCGTCCAGATGTTTGACATAGCACAAAGAAACGGGGAGACCATCCGTGACTATGTCGAGAGGTTCAACAGAGAGGCCCTCTATGTTCCGGACTTTCGTCCCGAAATCCGCATCCTCGCCATGACGAGGGGCCTCCGGAGGGATTCGCACTTGTTTTATGAATTCTCCAAAGATCCCCCGGACACGCTGGGAGAATTCTACCGAAGGGCTGAACAACATATGACAGCCGAAGAGCTGAGAATGACGGGACCGAAGGCTGACCATATTCACTCTCGTGGCGAAGGGTCCAGCCAGCAAGCCCGGTGTCCAACGGAACAGTTAGGCCGACCTCGGAGAATGCAAGTAGGAGGAAGGAAACCCCAAAACTTTACACCTCTGAGCACCATGAGGGCTAACGTCCTCATGGCGTTGGAAAAACAGGGGGCTCAAATCCAACGACCGAGGGGCATGGCTGCTGACAACAGAAGGAACATGAAGAAGTTCTGTCAGTTCCACCGTGATCACGTTCATGACACCGAAGACTGCTTTCAGTTGAAAAAGTACATTGAATCACTGATAAAGCAGGGCCAGCTTCGGCGTTATTTGAGAATGCCTTCCCCGAAGGGGAAAAAAGAGGAAGAAGGAAAGCCCGATGACGAGGATTACGATTCAGACAGGTGAAGGAACCGAAGTCTGAGAAGGCGTCCTCCACCTTCGGCAGGAGTAATACAGACGATCACAACTGGACTTCCATCCTCGGAAAGAAAAAGAAGGGCCAGAGAGATAGCGGTGATGGAACATCAGAGCCCAACGAAAATATTGGTCCGCGAGGATGGCTCCACCATCGTATTTCCCCATGACGATCCATTGTTGATAATGGCGAGGATAGGAAACTGGGACGTCAAGAGGGTACTGCTGGATGATGGGTCAAACGCAAACGTCTTGTTCTCACACTTGCTGCCAAGCTTGGGCGTATCCAGGAGTGACCTCAAGGCTGTTACTTCACCCACGTTCGGCGTAGGACCATCTGAGCTACCTGTCCTCGGGTGGATCGACCTCCCCTTGATGATGAAAGGAACTTCGGAGAAAGGAACTGCTGAGTTGTTCGCCTCTACCATGGCAAGGTTCATAGTCATGGACGTTCCTTCGTCATACAACGCCATCCTCGGCAGACAGGCACAGGGAAATTTGCACATTCGCCCTGATGTAAAGTACTTGACCGTCACCTTCGCCACCAAAGAAGGAGACACAAAGATCTTCATTGATCAAGGCGAGGTGAGAAAGGTGTTCGTCAGAGCACGAAAGGCTCCAGCAAGCAACGTAGCACATGCTGTAGAAGCAAAAGAGCTGGAAAGGGGCGAGGCAGAAGATCCCACAAAAGCGGAAACAGAAGAAGTAGTGCTTGTCCCAGGCCATAGTACCCGAATGGGGAAAAGCATGGCCGAAGGAGACAAGGAAAAACTTGTATCTTTTCTGCTTGCAAATAAAGATCTATTCGCCTACTCGCCGAAGGACATGCCAGGGGTAAACCCTCGCGTAATCCAGCATAGCCTCAAAGCGAGTCCGGAAATAAAACCTGTCCGGCAAAAGAAACGGAGCATCTCAGCTCACAAAAGTGACTTCGTCAAGATCGAAGTCCAACGTCTGATAGACGCTAGCGTTATCCGGGAGGTAAACTACCCCGAATGGCTAAGCAACGTGGTAATTGCCACAAAAGAAGGAAGTAGTAAGCTCCGGATGTGCATCGACTTCAGAAAATTGAACGATGCTTGCCCGAAAGATTCATATCCTCTTCCGCCAATAGACCAACTGGTAGACTCAACTGCCGAGTACGGGCTCCTAAGTTTCCTGGACGCTTTCAGTGGGTATCATCAGATAAGGATGGACCCCGAAGATGAAGAGAAGACTGCCTTCATCACTGAGGGAGGAACATATTGCTATATCAGGATGCCCTTCGGACTCAAAAATGCAGGAGCCACCTACCAGAGGCTGATGAACAAGGTCTTCAAAGAGCAAATGGGGAGGAACATGGAGGTGTATGTTGATGACATGATAGTCAAAAGCAAACTGCCTGGCTACCACGTTGCAGATTTAGAGGAAACCTTCCAAAAACTCAGAGCCTTCGGGATCCGCCTTAATCCTGAGAAATGCATCTTCGGGGTGACCTCGGGAAAGTTCCTTGGGTACATGGTATCCGAAAGAGGCATCGATGCTAACCCCGAGAAGATTAAGGCTCTGCTTGAATTCCGAACTCCTGCCACAGTCAAAGGACGTGCAAAGACTCACCGGAAGAATAACCTCTCTGAGCAGGTTTATTTCCAGGTACGGAGATAAGTGTCGACCCTTCTTCAAAGTGCTCACAAAGGCAACAAAGATGGAAGGCGACCTCGGAAGGAATGGTCATCCTTAGGACGAAGATTGCCAAAAAGCCTGGGAAGAACTCAAAGTCTACTTGGCCAGCCTGCCGACTCTGCGGCAACCTCGGGAGGGAGAGCCCCTCGTATTATACCTCGCCATCACAAAAAAAGCTGTGAGCTCGGCCCTCGTGAAAGAAGAAGGACCAAAGCAATGGCCGGTCTACTATGTCAGCAAGTCCCTGCATGGCGCCGAAGTCCCTGCATGGCGCCGAAGTCAGGTACCCTTTGCTTCAAAAAGCTATATATGCCTTAGTGCTTGCAGGGAGAAGGCTGCGGCCATACTTTCAGGCTCACCCCATTATCGTTCAAAGTACCCTGCCTCTACGGGATGTTATGAGGAAAGTTGATCACTCGAGAAGGCTTTCCAAGTGGTGTATAGAGCTTGGCGAACACGACATCACGTATGAACCCCGGAAAGCTATAAAAGCTCAAGCTTTGGCAGACTTCATCGCCGAAGTACCAAACACCGAGGAGGGACATTCGTTTTCGGGTGAAGACGAGCCAGAATGGACGCTATATGTTGACAGGGCCTCAGGATCCGAACACCAGGGAGCTGGAGTGATTATCAGAGGCCCCGAAGGCCTAGAAGTAATGAAGGCCATCAAATTCAGTTTCAACGCCACCAACAATATGGCCGAGTATGAGGCCCTCATAGCAGGATTACGCCTGACCAGAAAAATTGGCGTCAGAAACTTGAAAGCCCATAGTGATTCCCAGCTGGTGGTCCGGCAAATGGCAGGGGACTATGGCGCGAAAGACCCGACCTTGATGAAATACCATGAGTTGGTAACAAAGCTTATTCGGGAGTTCGACGTCGTGAAAATCGAGAACGTACCCCGATGAGAAAATGCTGAGGCAGACTATTTGGCGAAGTCCAGAACTTGCACCGAGGTGCTAAGCCACCCCAGCATCACGGTATTAAGCATAGCGACCTCGGGGAAAGGATGGGAAGAACCAATCAAAACGTATCTCGCAACCAACACACTCCCCGAAGACCCCAGCGAAGTCGCAAAAGTGTGAAGGCGCTCGGGACGTTTCTTCTTAATTGGAGAAGAACTATATCGGCAAGGATATGCAAATCCACTACAGAGGTGTGTTGGTGAAGAGGATACTGAAATGATCCTCGAAGAAGTGCACGAAGGCGCCTGTGGTTCACACATCGGAACCGACGCCCTGGCAGCAGTGATACTTCCCCAAGGATACTTCTGGCCTACCCTGAGAAAGGACGCCAAGCAGTTCATCCGGAAATGTGGTAGTTGCCAGAGACATGCGAACATCCAAAGAACACCCTCGGAGTTCGTGACTTCGGCAGACTATCCTTGGCCCTTTGTAGTTTGGGGCATAGATCTCATTGGGCCACTCCCAACGGCGCCTGGAGGCGTAAAGTTCTGCGTAGTAGCAGTAGACTATTTCTCTAAGTGGGTCGAGGCAGAACCTCTGACAACTATCTCGGCAAAAGAAGTGCAGAAGTTCGTATGGAAAAACATCGTATGCAGATTTGGCTTACCGAGGGTACTCGTAGCGGACAATGGATCCCAGTTCATAGACAAAGGATTCCAAGAGTTCATTAGCGACCTCGGGACAAAAATGCACTTCGCCCCAGTAGCTCACCCCCAAAGTAATGGGCAGGTGGAAGTATCTAACAGGACCATAAAAGATGGTCTGAAAAAGAGACTGAGGGAAGCAAAAGGGAAATGGCCAGGAGAACTCCAAAGCGTGTTATGGAGTTACAGAACAACACCCCGAAGAGCCACAGGGGAAACGCCCTTTTCACTCGTCTTCGGTACAGAGGCCATCATCCCTGTCGAGGTAGTACAACCGTCAATACGAGTCCAAGTGTTCGATGAAAAAGGAAATGACCTCGGCCTGAGAACCAAGCTCGACCTCGTCGGCGAACACAGAGAAGTAGCCGAGCTGAGAAGAAAAGCTTTCCAACAAAGAGTAGCAGCAGCCATAAACCTGTGCGCCAGGCCAAAGGGAATAAAGCAGGGAGACCTCGTTCTCTGAAAGGCTGAATTTGCACCCCGAAAGCCGTCCCATGGGGTACTTCGCGCAAATTGGGAAGGACCCTACCTGGTACTTGCCGAAGTACGAAAAGGAGTTTATAAGCTCGGCGATGCCGAAGGCATAGAATTAAAAAACACTTGGCACTCAGAGGCCTTGAAAAAATTCTATGCCTAAAAAGTTTGGTGGGAAAGTTGTATTGCACAAGTTGGACAAATTTGTCTAAGTAAAAAGTTCTGAAGAAGTACAAAACAAGAGTCTCACGAAAGCAATCGCCGAGGAAAGCAAAAGTAAGTTTTCCGAAGTCTCTTGAGCGAATATGTTCAGGACAAAGGAAAGCAAGAGTATGGTTTTCCGAAGTCCCTTGAGCGAATATGTTCGGGACAAAGGAAAGCAAAAGTATGGTTTTCCGAAGTTTCTCGAGCGAATTATGTTCGGGACAGTGGGAAACAAAGGAATCTGGCAAAAATACTTAGCCAAATTTTTATCTATTGAGCCAAAGAGTACTTACAGAGAAGAAAGTTGCTAAAAGAGTACAAAAAAGAAGAAGAAAATGAAGACAAAAGGCCCTAGTACTAAGGAACCTCGGCGTCTTGAGAACTACCAGCCTCTGTGCTTTTGTCAGCAGCCTTCGGCGCCGGGAGAGAAGGAGGCAGTTTCAAGTACTCGATCTTGGACCAAGTCCACCGAGGCTCCTTGGGGATGTTCATGCCTTCCAGGAAGGAGAGGTCAAAATTTGGGAACTTCTGCAGAATTTGGTGCCGAGCAAGAGAGAAGCCGTCTTGAAAGCCCAACTTCGTCATATCATCGGACTCCCGCTTCTTGACCGACAAATCTGCATAGTCCTTCTCTAGATCCGCGTAATCCTTCTCCAGATCCTTGAGCTTTCTCTTCAATGCCTTCATCTTCTTCTTTTCTTCTGAAGGCTTCTTCAGAGATGCGACCTCGGCTTCAAGCTGGGCCTTTTCCTCGAGCGTCTTCGCAAGGATTGCGTCACTCTCTGACTTATCCTTTTGAATTGTTTCTACGATCGAAGTCAGCTCCACCATCCGAGAGCCGATGTCGGAAAGTTTCTGGGAGGTGCCTTTCTCAAGTTCCTCTTTCTCTTTTATGAACCCCTCCTGAAGTTCAGCAATTTCCCTCTCTGAAGACTGCTTCAGCTAAGCATTATCGGCAGCCAACGCCAAACACTGGGCCTTCATCTTGGTGTAAAGGTCCCAGAGTGACGCCCTCCTTTCTGACTCTCGCGCCACCCGAACACGGAGCAACCCGGCATACCCCATCAGCTGCAAAAAAAGCAAACAAAGGGAAAATGATGCTAAGTAAAAAGCAAAGGCGAAATTGGCACTAAGGAAACAGTGAAGCGTACATGGGCGGCATGTTCAGTGAGTTTGGCGGCCAAAGAGATGTCGCCTGGGTAAGCCTCCGTAAGGGCCTTGTAAGAGGCCTCAGTAAAAACCCCTTTGCACATCTGCCTGCCATCTCGGGACAGTCCTCGGAGTACATATTCATGTCCTCCGTGAACGTCCAGAAGGGCTCCTTCGGAACTTTCCCTGCTGGGACTTTCGCATCCCGAAGGGCCCTCTTGCGGGCGTGTTCGGCAACCCAGTCAGGAGCGGCCACCTCTGCTGCACAACAAAGCAGAAAAATTGGTTAAGGCCAGAAAACTCTTAAGGATTTACAAGAGAAAAAAAGGTTCTTCGACAAAGTACAAACCTGCTGGCACCTCGGTAACGTCGTCGTCAAGAATCGACGTCGCCTCAGTAGAGATCCCCTTGCCTCTTATTTGGCGCCGTTCCTCGGCAGAAGGTGATACGATCAAAGAAGGCACAACCAAGGAAGGCAAGGACCCACTGAAGGTTTCTAGTGGACCATTGACAAGGAAAAAGGCTAAGGAGCTCACTAGTGCACTTCAAGCTCGGATGTTGACAGATTGGTGATGTTCTGGTAGAAAAATCATATCTTGAGCTAAAAAGATCGGAATTGAGTAATTCTTGATTCATTGGAAAGATAACATCTGGAGCTACAAGTCATATGAAGACCATCAAGCCCATTTTTCACGTTAAGGAGGTCCAATTTAGATTCAAAGTCACGATTTACGAGTTATCACTGGTTCAGAAGCAGTTGCAGTATTTTGGGAATATCTTTCGATTTAGAAGTCCATTTTGTGTGATTCAAGTGTGGTTTCGAAGCTAAGAAAGAGATATACAACTTTAATGTTTTACATTTTGAGAAGTCATGGCTGCATGAAGTTCGAATTTCATCTTGAAGTTGAAGACACAAGCAGGAACCACCCGAGAAGACTATTTTGGGGTTTTCATGGCCAATCTTGTATTTATAGTTTATTTTCATTCAAATCCTATTTAGATACATTATTTAGGAAGTTATTTAGGCTATGGAATAGTTTTAAATCGTTTTGGACAAGTGGCATATGCTGCATTCATTAAACTTGTTCAAACTAGGAATTAGAGTCCTAATTTGACTAGGATTTCCTATGTCTTTGTATCTAGGATTCCTAAGGGATTTAGGCTGCGAATTTTGCCCAGATTTTAACCCTAGTTTAGGCCTATATAAAGGCACATATTCTGGATGTAAACATACAGAAAAATTTCGAAATAATATTGCTTTTTGGAGAGGTTTTCTCTTTGGTTCTTTGTGGACTGCCTTGGTGCACAAGTGTGCTTGTGTTCTTGGAGTTCTATACTTCTCGTTTCTAATCACAGGTTGATTAGGGGTGGGGGTCTTCAAACCCAGTCTGTTTGATGTCTTGTGGAGCTTGGAAAATATCTTGGGCGAGTTTCATGGTCTTTATACCATCGGGCTTCGCATCAGTTGGTATCAGAGCCACAAGTTCCATTGAAGGACATATCTTGTGTTCTTGTTTCCCTTCGTTTTTCTTTCAATTTTGTCCAGTAATTTCGTGCTTTAATTGTCTGTTTTAATCTATTTTCTTCTTGTTTCAGGTCTGTCTTTTTTGTTCCATCCTTGTTCAAGTCCAAAAATCACAAAAACAACAAAAAGAAGTCAATCCGTGTCACCTAGTATTCTCGGTTTCAATTCGTTTGTTCTTGTCTAATTCTTATCTTTCTGTTTCATGTCCAGCCATATTAATCTCTTTTGTTTTCATTATTTCCAGCATCTTAGAGTCTAGAAAACTTCAAAAAAAAGAAGGATCCAAGTTCAGGAATTTTCGGTATCAAAAAGTTGCTTCAAATTGTGCCAATTTCACTAGTTTTCTTGTCTTGGCCGAAAAGAATTATAACTTTTTGTCTTTGGCAGCAAGGAGTTTCAAGGAGAACGTTTGGTTAGCATCAAAACAGCAAGCAATAAAAAAAAAAGGAGGAAAAAAAAAGGAAGGAAAAGAAAAGAAAAAGAAAGAGCAAAGAAAAGAAAAGAAAAGAGCTTGCAAAAAAAAGAAGTTTTCTCAAAGTGTTGAAAGTTTTGCGCCCCAAACCCTATCCCATTGTTTTTAAGCCAAAAAGCTTTCTTTGTGGTTCTTGTGATCATCAATTGCAAGAGCTTCCTAGAGTCTTTTAAAGCTTGTTTAGCCCACCTCTTTTGGAGTCAAAATAGTTCTTCAAAAATTCAAGTTTTCTTATGTGCTTTGAGGATAGTTTTCTTAGAACTTTGGAGAACTCTTTGAATAAGCAATATCTCACTAACAAATTGAGTGTTTTGAGTGTTCATATTTTGAGTGAAACACGTGAGGTGAGTGTTTGTGAGGATCTTTGTTATTTTCAGGAGTATGGAGGGCCAAGAGGATAGGAGGATGAAAGTAAGACACAATGAGGAGCCTACCATGGGAGAATTTCAAGAAACTCTCAATAGACTTGTGGGGAGGATTGAGGACATTGATTTGAGGTTGCCAAGGAGACCAAATCCCATCTTGCAACCAAGGAGAGGCCTAAGGAGAGAAGAACCCGAGAAGGAAGAAGGGCATTGGCATGACCATGGGCTTCCAAGGAGGGGGGAGCCAAGAGAAGATCATAACCTTAACTCCATCAACTTTACCATTCCATCCTTCCAAGGGAGGAGTGATCCCGATGCATATTGGGAGTGGGAACAGAAGATTGAGATGGTGTTTGATTGCCATCATTACTCCGAGAAAGAGAAGGTTAAATTGGCTACCATAAAGTTCACTAATTATGCTCTTGTATGGTGGAATCAGGATGTTACTTCTAGGAGAAGGAATGAGGAGGAGCCCATACATACATGGAGAGCCCTTAAAGCCTTAATGAGGAGGAGATTTGTGCCTAGCTCCTACTATAGAGATCAACGCTTAAAGCTTCAAAAGCTAGTGCAAGGCCAAAGAAGTGTGGAGGACTACCATAAAGACTTGGAGAGGACCATGACCCGAGCCAACATCATGGAGGATGAGGAGACCACCATTGCTAGATTCATTAATGGTCTCAATCTTGAGATTGCCAACGAAGTGGAGATGGTGCCATATGTCAACATGGAGGATTTGCTTCATCATGCCATTAAGGCCGAGAGGAGCATCAAGAGAGCAAAGGCATCCAAGATGTGTCAAGGAGGAATTTCCACATGGAGAGGAGCATGGAGTAAGGATGTGAGAGAAGTGCCCAAGCCAAACATGGAGGCCACAAAAGGAGACTTGTCTCGGCTGCAACAAGAAAAGTCAATCATGCTTGTACCACTTTCACCACAACAAGTCTTTGAGGATCCAAGAAAATTTCAAAGTAAGGTTGAGAGAAAAGTAAATGAGGGGAAAGTTGAGGGCAAGAGTGATGAGGGGAAAGTTGAGAGAACAACCGAGAGATTAAGTGAGAAGAGTGAACATGAGGGGAAGAAGAGTGGAGAGTTCCTGAGAGAAGAAATAGAGTGCGAAGTTGAGAGAAGACAAGAGTGTAATGAACCCAAGCCGAGTGAAGAGAGAAAGACCAACAGAGAAGCCATACTTTCATCTAACGTAATGGAGTCTTCTTCTAGTGTTGTGTTGTCTTTTTTTCAGGACTTAAGTGGATATGAACTTTAAGAATCAAGTGAGTTGCTGCCCATCCAAGAAGTTGGTGTTCCTAATATTCCAAGCCATGTCCCATGCATTAAAACAACAAAGGAGGTTGAGAAGGAACAATTTGATTTGAGTCCAAGTGATTTCATATGCAAAAGTTTGCCTAACATTGTTTCTTTTCCTATGTTTCAAGGGGATGAAATTAATGCAACTCCAACCGAAGTCATTGAGTGCAAAGGTGAAAATTTTATGGTTCCTACACCAAAGGAAGATACTTGGAGACTAAGTCCAACCACTGTAATGTATTTCTTCCTAACACCTAGATTTGATGTACTTTTGCATGAAAATTTCAAACAATGTGTGTTTGCTTGCAATGTTATTTTGACAAATGGTTTTCATGAAACTAGATTAAGAGAAGGAAGTAAACATGGAAATTTGACAAAATATGGTTTTAAAGCTTCTAATTCTTTGGTTTTGTCAAATCCTCTTTGGAATTGCTTGAGTTTCTCTAGAGGAAAATCTGTTTTGTTGTCTTTTGTTTCTGAATTTGTTAGTTTTGCATCCATGTCACATTATTTTATTTTGTCTCAAGTTAAATCTACTTCTTTGGAATTTTTCATGCATAAATTGGTTGTTACACATGCATTACATACTTCTTTGATTCACATTTATATTCAGCCCATTTTTGTGTGTCAATCTTTATTTTCCAGCAAGCATTTTTTTATCTTGACACATGCATTACACAAACTTTTCAGCATTGATCTTTTTTGCTTTATGTCCAAACCTAAAAGTTTTTATTTTGAGTGAAAATTCTGGTTTTAAATTCAGCCTTTTAAGGAGGTATGTTGAGTCCTTTGTTTTATGTCACATCCCATTCACAAATTTCATGCATTGTTGTGCATATAAATGCAAAAATAGGTTTGCTACTGAATTGGTTTCACTTAATCCTATCTACTCCAATCTTGTTTCATTTAAAATGCTTAGGATTTTTGTGAAATTCGTGCATCCTTGTTTTGTTATTAGTTTAGGCCACATTGTGTTCAATTCTTGTTTGTTTGAATGGCCTATGCAAAGTATTGTCTTGACATGCATAACTTGTGCTTTTCATGACCTTGACACTTATGTGAGTTTAGGTCCATTTGTTTTGAGTGCATACAGCATCCCTAAGGTAAATTATTCCTACACTTTTACTTGTGAGAATAATGTTTTTGAGATGGCAAAGGCAATGAAAGTGATGCCTAGAGTGAAGATGAAAATTGTGCAAACATTCAGATTTTTTGTGCTAATTGTTTCAAGCTTTGTCTTTGATCCAGGAGGTATCATTGCATTTGGATATTGGTTCAGGTTTTTTCACAAGATTAAAGCTCCATACACAAGCATTCCATGCTATTGGTGCTTATGTGAAAGGTAAGTGCTTATGTGTTAATTATTTCATTGTTATTGATTCAATTCCCTTTTCTAGTGCAGGTTTTGATTCGAGGACGAATCCTTCTAAGGAGGGGGGAGCTGATACGATCAAAGAAGGCACAACCAAGGAAGGCAAGGACCCACTGAAGGTTTCTAGTGGACCATTGACAAGGAAAAAGGCTAAGGAGCTCACTAGTGCACTTCAAGCTCGGATGTTGACAGATTGGTAATGTTCTGGTAGAAAAATCATATCTTGAGCTAAAAAGATCAGAATTGAGTAATTATTGATTCATTAGAAAGATAACATCTGGAGCTACAAGTCATATGAATACCATCAAACCCAGTTTTCACGTTAAGGAGGTCCAATTTAGATTCAAAGTCACGATTTACGAGTTATCACTGGTTCAGAAGCAGTTGCAGTATTTTGGGAATATCTTTCGATTTAGAAGTCCATTTTGTGTGATTCAAGTGTGGTTTCGAAGCTAAGAAAGAGATATACAACTTTAATGTTTTACATTTTGAGAAGTCATGGCTGCATGAAGTTCGAATTTCATCTTGAAGTTGAAGACACAAGCAGGAACCACCCGAGAAGACTATTTTGGGGTTTTCATGGCCAATCTTGTATTTATAGTTTATTTTCATTCAAATCCTATTTAGATACATTATTTAGGAAGTTATTTAGGCTATGGAATAGTTTTAAATCGTTTTGGACAAGTGGCATATGCTGCATTCATTAAACTTGTTCAAACTAGGAATTAGAGTCCTAATTTGACTAGGATTTCCTATGTCTTTGTATCTAGGATTCCTAAGGGATTTAGGCTGCGAATTTTGCCCAGCTTTTAACCCTAGTTTAGGCCTATATAAAGGCACATATTCTGGATGTAAACATACAGAAAATTTTTGAAATAATATTACTTTTTGGAGAGGTTTTCTCTTTGGTTCTTTGTGGACTGCCTTGGTGCACAAGTGTGCTTGTGTTCTTGGAGTTCTATACTTCTCGTTTCTAATCACAGGTTGATTAGGGGTGGGGGTCTTCAAAACCAGTCTGTTTGATGTCTTGTGGAGCTTGAAAAACATCTTGGGCGAGTTTCATGGTCTTTATACCATCGGGGTTCGCATCAGAAGGGGTCTCCACCCCATCGCCCTCCAGAAGAGCATGCGAAGGCGTGGGGCTTTGAGGAAGGACGTCAGAAGAAGGGACGTCGACAGAAGGAACCTCAGGAAAGGGGCAGCAGGGTGTTCGGGCTCCTCGCCTACCTCCTCCGGAATTTGCGGAATAGAGGAAGGAGCAGCTTTCTTTGCCCGTTTGGAAGGAAGGCCGCCCGAAGTCTGCTTCCGCCTCCGAGAGGCGGCCTTCTTTGTCTGTTCGCCCCTCTCGGCCTGCCCGGGAAAAGGAGCCTTGTAGAAGGTAGCCGCATCGTCGCCCATCTCTGAAAAAAGGAAAAGAAGATCAGTGTAAGTCCAAGGTGAAGTTATGAAGGAAAAAATGAGAAAGTAACTTACTCTCGTAAAAAGACTCATAAGTCTCCTTCCTCCGAAGGAGTTTCACAAGCCAGGAGTCCTTCCCCGAAAAAGCCAGTTTCGGCATATTGAGGTCTGTCACGTGCTCCTTTACCACCTTAAGTTCCTGAAGGACCTATTCGGTCATGAGCCTCCAGTTGATCGGAAAGGGGTAAAGGGCACGAGGAGAGACTTCGGCAGCCCAGTCAGAGACGGCCCGGATGCGCCTGTCGAAGTCCTCAAAGATAGGTGCTACGTCGGCGTCTAGCAGTATCTTCGGGTCAACAACATCCATCTTGAGCCTCCCCTGAGCCCACTTGGTCGGGACGTGCGACCAAGCCTCCGACTTCTTCAGGAAAAAGAATTTTTGTTGCCACCCTCGCCAGCTGTCTTTGGTGGCGAAGGTGAACGTATACTTTTTGCTCCCGGATCCCCGAGGTAGCATAAAGTAGAAGCCACCCTTCGGGACCACGAAGAGCTTGTAGTACTGAAGAAAAACTACAAAGTGAGGTTTTATTTTGAAAACGCCGCACATACAGAGGAAGGCGTTGAAATAGCAGTACGAGTTCAGTGGGAGTTGGTTAACGGCAATGCCATGGAAGTTGCAGAACGCACTAACCATCTCCAGGGGGGGATACCAAAGTCCGGCCTTCAGTTGGGCTCGGAAAACGGTGATTTCATCACTTCGGTTGGAGAAAGGAAATTGGTCAGGACGGGGCAACCTCGTCACAGAGTAAGAGGGTAAGAAAAACTTTTTCTTCCACTTCGCTAGTTTTGCCGGAGTAGTGCAGCAAGGGTGAGAAAGAAGAGGTTGCCAACTCTCGGGAACAGGCATGATGAAAATGAGTTCGGGAAAAACAAGGAAAACGAGTTCGGGAAAAACAAAGAAGAAGCTTTGAAAAAAGCAAAAGGACTAAAACCCACCAAAGGTCTTGCCGGAATCTGGATTTCTGGAAGCCGTCGTGAAAAGTGGTCGGAAAAACGCCTGAAAAAGGAAAACCGCCGCGGAAAATCGGGAGAGAATTAGAAGGCAAAAGAAAGCAAAAGCAGAAGCAGAAAGAGGGTTATGACAGGACTGATATATATAGGCCGAGAAGGCCAGGAGAACCGTCGTCATTAGTACCCCTCGGAAGGCGAAGCGTCGCCATAACTGCTAAGAGCGCCTGAAAAGTAGCGCCTGCCGTACTCAGTGCATTCTTACCCAATAAAAGTGCGCCATATGTCAGCCATCGCGCAGCAAACGTCCCACGTGTCGTCCATCACGTCGAGCACGCCCTCTGACACCACTTGGTCTAGAGGCGCCGCCCTAGACTGACTCTGCTGGACACAGGACGCGACGCATGAGCAGACCTATAAAGGCAAAAAAGTAGGTTACCTCGAAGACACCAAAAGACAGCCTGTGACTTCGGGCAAAAGGTCTATCTTCGGTACAAGGTTATCCTATTTTCCCTCACCACGAGGACACCAAGAGACAGCCTGTGACTTCGGGCAGAAGGTGTATCTTCGGCACAAGGACAGCCTATCTTCTCGCGCCTCGAGGACGCAAAAAGGGCTGCCCATCGCTTCAGGCAGAAGAAGGCGTCTTCGGCGCAGATATCACAGCCACAGGACCCGAAAACTGATGAACTGAAGTTCCTCACTTCGGCTTTTCGGAGGGGGGCCTGTGATAGCCAAAGGCTATTGCCTCCTCGATAGTAACTCCCTGCCAGAATATTGGCCGAGGAGTCTGACGTCACCCAAGAGAGGATCTTTTTACTGACCTCGGAAGGTGCGAAGTCAAACACTATGAGCTCGAGACTTCGGTTAGCTCGTCAGGAATTCCGAGGACAACACCGTCTCCATCGAGAGGCCAAACTGACCGTCTTCAGGTAAGAGAGCCATCTCTCTGAAGCAAGGAAGAATCTCCCCGAAGGCAGAGGCCCTGGAGAGGATCTTCCCCGAACAAGAAACACCTGAACAAGGGAATCCCCTAACTATGGGTGAGAGTCCCGAAGAAGGTGTTCATCAAGGGAACTCCCAGAACTATGGGATAGATCCCGAAGGAGGTGCTCGCACCGAAGAACGGATAAAATCCGAAGAGGGCGCACGCACCAAAGGGCGACCTCGCCCAGGGGACCTCGGGAGTATGGTATGAGCATTTAAGGAGCCTCTGACATGTCGCCCACAAGCCCTACACATCACATCAGAACGGCGAACTGACACGCCGCAGCCGCCCCAGTCCTGACACAACCTGTCTGGGTCCAGGGCTAAAGGAGGCTGCAAACGGCTGCCTGTCCCCTAGGTCCAAAAGTACAGATCAAATCCGACCGAACACGTGTCATGATCTGAACGGACCAGCTACTCCTATAAATACTAGGAAATGGGACTGGGCAAATGGATGGGGCATTTTCCTCCCTCTGAGAAAACACAAAACAGGCAAGACACTTGATTCCTTAGTGTTCTTCCTCCACTTTCACTCAGAAAACTGACTTGGGCGTCGGAGGGTCCTCCCCGGAAAAGCAAACCGGGGACCTCCTAACCTCTTCTTTGAGCTTTTCAGGCACACTCAGCTGGGAAACCAGAGCTCCAGGCGCTCGCCTCCTCAGGAAGTCTCTCCACCTGTCAACATGACAGCAAACGAAGATGCTTTGGGCCATCAGCTAGCAAATGGGAGGTTAAGCTTTGAGTGAATACTCAGCTTTACTAAATAGACTCACTTTTGAGTTGTATATGTATATAAGTGAATCCTACTGAGTTATACTCACTGCCCATCCTTTTATTTCAGGCAAGGACATTTGGCCTGAGTAGTGCTAGCTTGCTTGTTGCTTGTGTTTTGCACTAATTTGCTTAGTTTCCAAGGTATGTGCCAATGTGTGCTTGGCTTATCATTTTAGGTTCATTACAAGTCTTATATATATGGTTGGCCGAGACTTATGAGCTAAGTTTGCAGGCTGTAGTTGGAGACTTGTCTAGGAAGGCTATGGATACTTGGACTTTGGCTCTGATCATAGTATTTACTTTCATGACAATGAACCAGGCAATTGGGTTGATGTTGCAATGTGTACTCTTGTATGTCATACTCAAGGTTATGTTTGACCATTAGTGGTCTTGGTATGTAATAACTTGGCATGTTTAGCTTTTGGGATTCATGGCATGTAGCCATGTTGGACACTAGGTAGACTACTCTTTTGTGTACATATATGTAGTCCTTGATGCCTAGACTTGTGTTGGTTTTGTTGGGTTTGTATGCCAAGTTATGTATGACTTATGGATGGCAGTATGCCTGTACTTGGATGTTGAATGTTTTGGGCCAATGTTTGGCACTTTTATGTGAATAGTTATGAGCCTAAACTTATGGAAATGTGGTGCACTACTATATGTTTGTGTGTTGGCCGAGAGCATCATGTGCATATTAACTTGTGGTTTTCAAAATCTAAACCAATAATGTGGCTTCTTGGTTGTCATATAAGTAGCACACATGATTGCACACCAATTATGCACTTAAAACTCCATTAAGAGTTGCCTTGCTTGAGATGCAAGTAATCAATTAAAGCCTTGCTTGTTGTGCAAGTTAGTGGTATTGGGCCTTGCCTTTGCTGCAAGTAACTGTTGGGTTTGTTTAAAAGCCTCCTGGCCCACCTCCCAGGCTTCTCACCTTAAGAAAATAAGACTTAAGGTTTCCATTGCTTGTTTGGCAGAATTGAAGACTTTAGTGTTAAAGTGGGTTTGGGAGTTAAACCTTGGAACTTATGGGCCAGGGCCTGAGTGAGGTGTGACATTTTCGATAGGTCCACAGCACACTAGGAAGTTCTCCTGGCCATTTTCCCTTTGCCTCCCCTAACCTCTTTTTCAGACCATCTTTTATGGTCCTGTTAGACACCTCTACTTGTCCGTTTCTCTGGGGATGAGCTACGGGGGCGAAGTGCATCTTTATTCCGAGGTTGGTGATGAATTCCTGGAACCCTTTGTCAATAAACTGGGAACCATTATCGGTGACTATCACCCTCGATATGCCAAACCTGCATATAATTCCTTTCCAGACAAATTTTTGTATATCCTTTGCTGTGATAGTTACTAGGGGCTCTACCTCTACCCACTTTGTAAAGTAGTCTACTGCGACCACGCAGAATTTCACACCTCCAGGTGCTGTCGGGAATGGGCCGATGAGGTCAATGCCCCATACTGCAAAGGGACAGGGGTAGTCAGTCGAGTTTATTAGTTCTGAGGGCAATCTTTGAACTTTCGCGTGTCCCTGCAATTGTCACATTTTTGGATGAACTGCCTTGCGTCCTTTCTTAATGTGGGCCAAAAATACCCTTGGCGAAGTATCACTCCTACCAAAGCGTCAGTCCCGATGTAGGCATCGCAGATTCCCTCGTGGACTTCTTCGAGGATTGCCCGAGTGTCCTTTTTGGCAATACATCTTTGCAATGGACTTGAAAATCCCTGTCGGTATAGTTCTTCCCCTATTAAGAAGTATCGTCCGGAACGTCTTCGCACTTTTGCCGCTTCGTGGGGGTTTTCAGGAAGCTCCGAGGTTGTAACATACCTTTTTATTGGATTTTCCCATCCTTCCTCCGAGGTTGTTGTGCTCATTACCGCAATGTTGGGGCGACTCATTATTTCGGTGAAGTTTTTTGACTTCGCCAGACTATCTGCCTCGGTGTTGCTTTGTCAAGGCACATTTTCAATATGCACCACGTCAAATTCCTGGATGAGTTTTGACACAAGCTCATGGTATTTTGCCAAAGTTGGATCTTTTGCACTGTAGTCCTCTGCCATCTGTCGGACCACCAGCTGAGAATCACTATGGGCTTTCAGGTCTCTCACACCAATCTTTCTAGCAAGGCGCAACCCTGCTATGAGAGCTTCATACTCTGCCGCGTTGTTGGTGACACTAAACCCGAATTTGATGGCTTTCATTACTTCCATGCCTTCGGGGCCGCGAATGACTATCCCAGCTCCCTGGTGTTCAGAGCCGGAGGCCCCATCTACGAACAAAGTCCATTCTGGCTCGCTTTTTCCAAGGTCAAACTGATCATTCTCGGTGAAAGGTACTTCAGCAATGAAGTCTGCCAGGGCTTGGGCTTTTATCGCTTTCCTTGGTTCGTAAGAGATATCATACTTACCGAGCTCTATGCACCACTTGGAAAGCCTTCCCGAATGGTCTACCCTCTTCATGACATCTCGAAGGGGTAGGTTACTTCGGACAATGATGGGATGAGCTTGAAAATATGGACGCAATCTCCTACTTGCTAGTACTAAGGCATTGACAGCTTTTTGTAGTAAGGGGTACCCGATTTTGACTCCATGCAGAGATTTACTCACATAATAGACTGGCCATTGCATCACTCCTTTTTCCTTTACGAGAACCGAGCTCAGTGCTTTTTCAGCAACAGCAAGGTATAGCACGAGGGGTTCTCCCTCTCGAGGTTGCCGAAGAGTGGGTAGTCGGGCTAGATAAACTTTGAGCTCTTCCCAGGCCTTTTGGCAATCCTCATTCCAAGGATGATCGTTGCTTTCGAGGTTGCCACTATTTTTTGCTGCTTTGGTGAGTAGTTTAAAGAATGCTCAGCAGCGATCCCCATACCTAGAGATGAACCTGCTGAGAGAGGTTATTCTGCCCGTAAGCCTTTGCACATCTTTTGTTGTGGCAGGAGTTCGGAATTCAAGTAGAGCTTTGACTTTTTCTTGGTTGGCGTTGATACCCCTTTCTGATACCATAAATCCGAGGAACTTGCCTGAACTTACGCCGAAAACACACTTCTCGGGATTAAGGCGAATTCCGAATGCTTTAAGCTGGTGGAAAGTTTCCTCCAAGTCGGTAATATGGCTACCAGGCAATCTGCTTTTGACTATCATGTCATCCACGTAAACTTCCATGTTTCTCCTTATTTGACTGCTGAAGACCTTGTTCATCAACCTCTGGTAGGTAGCTCCGGCATTTTTAAGCCCGAAGGGCATTCTGACGTAACAATACGTACCTACTTCAGTGATGAAGGCGGTTTTTTCTTCGTCCTCGGGGTTCATCCTAACTTGGTGATACCCACTGAAAGCATCTAGGAAGCTCAGGAGTCCGTATTCGGCGGTTGAATCCACCAGCTGATCTATCAGCGGGAGAGGATATGAATCTTTAGGACAAGCATCATTTACATTTCGAAAGTCGGTACACATTCGGAGCTTGTTGCTTCCTTCTTTTGTGGCGATGACTACATTGCTTAGCCATTCGGGGTATTTGACTTCCCTGATTACACCTGCGTCTAACAGGTGTTGGACATTGGTTTTGATGAAGTTGTTTTTGTGCGAGGAGAGGCTTCGTTTCTTTTGGCGGACTGGCTTTGCCTCCGGGTTTACTTTGAGGCTATGCTGTATTATGTCAGGATCTACCCTAGGCATGTCTTTCGACGAGTAGGCAAACAGATCTTTATTCATTAGTAGGAAAGACACAAGCTTTTCCTTGTCTCCTTTAGCCAATTTTTTCCCTATTTGGGTGTTTCGACCTGGTACAGGCTCTATCTCCCCCGTTTCTATTTTCTCGGGATCCTCCGTTCCTCGTTCTTCTGATTCTGGTGCGAGCAGAGCCTTCGTTTCTGTAGTCTGCGCACAATTCACCGCTGGAGCTTTCCTTGCCTTTACAAACACCTTTCGCACCTCCCCCTGGTCAATGAAGATCTTAGCATCTCCATCCTTGGTGGCGAAGGTGACAGTTAGGTACTTCACATCCGGGCGAATGTGGAGGTTTCCTTGCGTTTGCCTTCCCAGAATGGCGTTATATGACGAAGGGACATCAATGACAATGAACCTTGTCATTACGGAGGTGAACCACTCCTTACTGTTGTTTGCTGAAGTTCGCTTCAGCATCAGAGGAAGATCTATCCATCCTAGAACGGGAAGCTCGGACGGCCCCACTCCAAAAGTGGGAGAAGTGACGGTTTTAAGGTCGCTGCTCGATATTCCCAAGCTTGGTAGCAGGTGTGAAAATAGGTCGTCTGCGTTTAAGCCATCGTCTAGTAGTACTCTCTTGACATCCCAGCTTCCTATCCTTGCCATAATCAGCAAAAGATCATTGTGGGGAAAAATGACGGTGGACCCATCCTTTTCGAGTGAGCTTCTTTGATGGATTCCCGTACTCTATTACCAAAATCTCTCTGGCTTTCCTTTTTCTTTCCGCCGATGGAAGCCCTGTGGTGATCATTTGTACTACTCTTGCCGGGGGCGGGGGACTCCTTTTTGGACATCGGTTTCGGCGCCTGTCAGAGTCGTACTCGTCATCCTCTACGATAGCCGAAGGACTATCGCCTCCACCTGGCCGAACTCCCTGCCACCAGAATGGCCAGGAGATCTGGTGCTACCTGGAAAAAGGGGAGATCACACACCTCGGAGAAAAGCTGAAGAGCCCGAGCTCGGCACGCCAGGGAACCTGAGGATACTATTAGCCCCCCGAGGTAGTAAACAGATCTTTCCGAAGGCGGAACTCCCTGAATCTGGGAACCCCCGAACTAGGGGCATGTTTCCCGAAGTGGCACGGTCCGTACTAGAGAACGACCTCACCCAGGGACCTCGGGAGTACGGCAGGAGCATTTAAGGAAGCCACTGACATGTCACCCACAAACGTCACAAGCCGCCTCAAACGGCGCTCTGACACGCCGACGCCATCAAAGTCACATGATGGCCCGTCTCGGCTCAAGGCTCAAGGAAGCCTGCCACCAGCTACTTGTCCTCTACGCCTAGACATTCAGAGAACATCCGACCGAACACGTGTCACGATCTGAACGGGCTGGACACCTCTATAAATACCAGGGAATACACCCTGGCAAACGGTTGGCAAATATCCTG
The DNA here is from genome assembly GCA_039654915.1 of Aquilaria yunnanensis. Classification (NCBI taxonomy): domain Eukaryota; kingdom Viridiplantae; phylum Streptophyta; class Magnoliopsida; order Malvales; family Thymelaeaceae; genus Aquilaria; species Aquilaria yunnanensis. The sequence goes on from CM077595.1 coordinate 49,256,538, forward strand.
ACTCCTCACTCTGAGAAAATACGACCAGGCGAGTTCACTGAACCCCTCAGTGCTATTTCCTCTGCCTCCTCTCAGCACCACTGACTTGGGCGTCGGAGGCTCCTCCCCGGAAAAACACCCCGGGGACCTCCTAAACCACTTTTTCTGAACATCTCAGGCACTCTCCCTTGGGCAAACCGGCCACCAGGCGTTCTTCCTCTCCGGGAGTCCCTCCATCAGTCACCATGACTACCAAGTATGAAGCCCCTGGGCATCATTTGGCGCCGTCTGTGGGAACCCGCTCTGAGATTTCCGTCGTTGAAACTCGGCATTCTAAGGACAGGGGACTCTCGAAGTCTTCGTCCACGCCTGAGACACAACCGGCTGCTGAGCAAACACTCCCAGGGACTTCTGCGCCTGAGGAAGACCACCCTCTAGTAATCACTATGAGCTTTATGAGGGAGTTTCAGCGTTCGGTCGTGGCCGAAATGACACAGCAAATCGACCGAAGGTGGTCACAACAGGCACAGGCCCAAAGACCTCCCTCACCTGCATGCCCTCGAGAGAAAAACCCGAGGTTGACTCATCGCAGTTTGGGAAGCGGAGACCCGTGTGAAGAATCGTCTATGGAGAATATACCCCTCGGGAAATGGCCTGTAGGACAAACTGGGTCCAAGCAACCGAAAGTCTCACAGCGAAGGAGTTCGTCGCCAGAGGCGAGGTCCCTGTCCCCTCAGCGCCAAACTCGCTCCCCGAAGAGGCGCCGACGATCTCCCTTCCCAGAGGAAGAGCCTAACGCCACAGTTCTTATGGAAAGGATACTAGCACGGCTAGACAGGGTGGAAAAGTAGGTAGCTCGCAAACCCATCTGGGACAGGCTGACGGGAGCCTTCTGCGAAGATGGGTCCCCATTCACCCGGGTCGTGGCCGAGGCAGCCATGCCAGGCGACTTCAAGGTACCTCGGCTGGAGATTTATGATGGCCGCACTGATCCGCAGGCCCATCTGACCAAGTATAGACACAGCATGATAATGCATGGTGCTGACGACGCTACCATGTGTAAATGCTTCGAGGTCACCCTCACGGGACCAGCAACTGCGTGGTACAACTCATTGCCCCCAGGAGCCATCACTGAGTTCTAGGAGTTGTCTACGGCCTTCGCGCAACAATTTATTGGAAGCCGGCCAACGGCGAAGATGCCTGTTCAGATGTTCGACATAGAGCAGGGAAACGGAGAAACCATCCGAGACTATGTCGAAAGATTGAACAGGGAAGCTCTAAGCTCCCAGACTTCCGGCCCGAAATACGCATCCTCGCCATGACACGGGGCCTTCGGCGAGACTCACAGCTGTTTTATGAGTTCACAAAGGACCCCCCGGACACCCTCGGAGAATTTTACCAAAGGGCCGAACAGCACATGACCGTCGAGGAGCTGAGAATGGCTGGGCCGAAGTCCGATCACAACCGCGCCGAAGGGTCCAATCAGCAAGCCCAACATCCAACTGAACAGGCAGCCGACCTCGGAGGATGCGGGGATGGAAACTGCAAAGCTTCACACCCCTGAGCACTACACAGACAAGCATCCTTATGGCGCTGGAAAGGCAGGGGACGCAGATTCGGCAGCCAAGGGCCATGACCGCTGATAACAAGAAAAACATCAAGAAGTTCTGCCAGTTTCACCGCGACCACGGCCACGACACCGAAGACTGCTTCCAATTGAAGAAGTACATTGAGTCTGATGGCCTGGGGCCTCATCGTTGTGAGTCATCATGACTGTTGAGGAGACTTCTAGGAGGAAGAACGCCTGGAAGGTGGATCGCCCCAAGGAGAGTACCTGAAAAGCTGGTAAACAGGGTTAGGAGGCCCCCGGAGCATTTTTCCGGGGGGGGAGCCTCCGACGCCCAAGTCAGTGGTGGCCGGAAAGAGGAGAAAGTCACTAGCTCAAAGAGAAAGGCAGAAAAGTCTCGCCTGGTATTTTCTCAGAGTGTGGGAGCTGTATCTCCGGCCAACCAACCTCCTGTCAAGTATTTATTTCCTGTATATATAGGAATACCTAGCCCGTTCAGATCATGACACATGTGCGGTCGGATGCTCCTGAACTTCTGGGCGTAGGGGACAGATAGTTGGTAACTAGATGGCCTCGAGCCTTGTGCTGATGTTAGTATTGTGCCCAAAAAGCCAATCATGAGATGATTGTATTTTTGCACATTGAGTCATGATATTTTATTGAGGCATTAATCCAGCAATTTTGTTTGTTGTTTTGTTTCTGCGTAACATAATAAACATAATTGTAACCCTAGAATAATGATATTCTTAAACGTCCCTAGTCTAGTATTATTGTGGAGCGGGTTGCAATAATACATAATGACTAGCATATGTGGAGACTAATATGAGATATGTAGTCTACATATGGGTACAAGTTGGAGAACTTGTGTACTGGACCGACCCACCATGAGAACACTTCATGGATCGTTATATGAGTGTCATAAGTGATTCTCATAGTGATCATGGTATATGTAGTCCTTTGACCTAAGATCATCAAGGTTCCCTACATGTGAGTCACATACTTTGATACTTTCCTTTGTTGCTCGTAACTGAGTGAACTTGAAGGAGGTCATTGGGTATGTCACATATCATGCGGAGGGATTTGTATGATCAAGATGGGATTTGTCCCTCCTATGTAACGGGAGTGATATCTTTGGGCCCCTTGATAGAGTAAGACTTAGAAAATGCATGGCCATGCTCCGATGAGTTGATATATGATATCAATGTCGTCAGTTTAATTTGGTCTACTCGGTAATCAAGAAACCGAAGATTGGGCTATACGAGAGTGACACATTCCATGTCTTGTGCTTAGTCTTGATATCTTGGACAAAGGGACAATGGCATATATCGGTGATGATCATAAAGGTTTAGTCGATTCACCGACAATCTTGTCACTTGGGTAGCAATGATGTGTTGCTAGACACCGCTCATTGCTTATGATCATAAATGTGATTTATGATCATTGCCAACATGGCAAGAGCCTATTGGGTCGCACACGTAGAGCTATTTGGATCATTAGAGTGCATGGGCTAATTATTTGGGTTATGGTTTCACTTTAATTTCGTATTAATAATGGGCCAAGGAGTTGAGCCATTATTAAGCCCGAAATTAAATCCTAATTGGATTAGGGCTTTGAAACCCATTAGGCCTGGAAGTTGAGTCTCACTATAAATACAACTTTTAAGTGAGAAATTCGCAGGTCTCCTTGCCCTAGCCTCCCAAAAGGACAGCCACACTCTTCTCTTGCAATTCCTTGGAGGACGCAAGCTAGCACTGCGAGCGCAAGAGAAACGCATCTGCCGGGACGTGGTGGAAGCGTGGTGATCCCGAGAGGCTCGTGTGGATACCATAGAGAGCCTGAACACGTCAACTGTTCAGGTTTTGTGATTCGACTCTACAGTTGAGTGAGAGATCTCAACCGAAAATTAGGTATGAAATTTTCGAACACCCGGTTTACCCCGTTTCACTTGGATCCTGGAGGGTTTCGGTTAAATTCCGCTGCGCTGTTTGGCTCCCGAAACCCAACAGCTGAGACGGGCCATGATGTGATTCTGATGGCGTCTGCGCGTCAAGGCGACTTTTTACGTCTGTGGTGGGACGTGTCAGAGGCTTCCTTAAATGCTTCCTTAAATGCGCCTGCCGTACTCCCGAGGTCCCTGGGCGAGGTCGTCCTCTAGTTCGGACAGAGCCTCTTCGGGAAGCATACCCTCAGTTCGGGGGTTCCCAGTTCCAGGGGGTTCCGCCTTCGGGGATATCATGTTCGGGCAGCAATGTCTGGTGCCACTTTTCCGAAGGCGCGCTGTTCACAACCTTGGGGGGCGAATGGAGTCCTCAAGTTTTACTGGCGTGACGAGGCTCGGGGCTCTCCGGCTATCTCCCGAGGTGCATGATTCCACCTGTTCCCGGGAAGCGCCAGTTCTTCTGGCCATTGTTGTGGCAGGGTGTTCGGCCAGATTGAGGCGATAGCCTTTGGCTATCAGAGTCGCTGATAAAACTTGGCCAACTTTGGAAATATCTGCGGATGCCTTCCCCAAAAGGAAGAAAAGATGAGGAAGAAAGGGCCGAAGAAGAGGACTACAACTCCGACAGGCGGAGAAACCGAAGTCCGAAAAAGTGCCCTCCTCCTCCTGCAGGGGTGATACAAACCATCACTACGGGGCTCCCATCCTCGGAAAGAAAGCGGAAGGCCAGAGAGATTGCGGTCATGGAATATCAGAGTCCGGCAAAGAAACTGGCTCGCCAGGATGGATCCACCGTCATCTTCCCCCATGACGATCCGCTGCTAATCATGGCAAGGATAGGGAACTGGGACGTCAAAAGAGTGTTGCTTGATGATGGATCAAATACTAACGTCCTATTCTCGCATTTACTGCCGAATTTGGACATCTCCAGCAATGAGCTCAAGCCTGTCACCTTGCCCACCTTCGGGGTTGGACCGTCCGAACTACCTGTCCTCGGATGGATTGATCTACCCCTAATGATGAAAGGAACTTCGATCGACGGAACAGCTGAGTTGTACGCCTCCACAATGGCAAGATTTATCATCATGGACGTTCCTTCATCGTACAACGCCATCCTTGGAAGGCAGACACAGGGAAACCTGCACATTCGCCCTGACGTGAAGTACTTGACTGTCACATTCGCCACCAAAGGATGGGGATGCAGAGGTCTTCATAGATCAAGCCGAGGTAAGGAAGGTGTTTGTAAAAGCGCGAAAACCTCCAGAAAATAACCTCGCACAAACAATGGAGGCAAAGGCACCAAAGAAGGACAAAGAATGAGTCCTATGAGAGCGGAAACGGAAACAGTGAAACTTGTCCCAGGACAATCTACCCGAATAGGGAAGAGCTTGCCCGAAGGTGACAAGAAAAACCTTGTATCTTTTCTACTGGGAAATAAAGATCTTTTTGCCTACTCGCCAAAAGACATGCCAGGGGTGTACCCTGGCATAATACAGCATAGCCTTAAAGTAAGCCTGGAACCAAAGCCTGTCCGGCAAAAGAAGCGAAGCATCTCAGCCCATAAGAGCAACTTTGTGAAAACCGAAGTCCAACGCCTGTTAGACGCTGAAGTTATCAGGGAGGTCAAATACCCCGAATGGTTAAGCAACGTGGTGATTGCCACAAAAGAAGGCAGCAGCAAACTCCGGATGTGCATCGACTTCAGAAACTTGAACGATGCTTGCCCGAAAGACTCATACCTTCTTTCGCCAATAGACCAACTGGTAGACTCAACTGCCGAATACGGGCTCCTAAGCTTCCTAGATGCCTTCAGCGGCTACCATCAAATAAGGATGGACCCCGAAGATGAAGAAAAAAATGCCTTCATCACCGAGGGAGGAACATACTGCTACGTCAGGATGCCCTTCAGGCTTAAAAATGCAGGAGCCACCTACCAAAGGTTGATGAACAAGGTCTTTAAGGACCAAATGGGGAGAAACATGGAGGTGTATGTTGACGATATGATAGTCAAAAGCAAGCTCCCTCGAAACCACATTGCAGATCTAGAGGAAACCTTCCAAAAGCGCAGAGCCTTCTGGATTCGTCTCAATCCTGAAAAATGCATGTTCGGGGTGACCTCGGGAAAGTTCCTTGGGTACATGGTATCCGAAAGAGGCATCGATGCTAACCCCAAAAAAATTAAGGCTCTGCTCGAGTTCCGAACTCCTGCCACAGTAAAAGATGTGCAGAGACTCACCGGAAGAATAACCTCTCTTAGCAGGTTCATTTCCAGGTATGGAGATAGGTGTCGGCCTTTCTTCAAAGTCCTCACTAAGGCAGCAAAAAAGGAAGGCAACCTCGGAAGGGATGATCATCCTTGGGATCAAGACTGTCAAAAAGCTTGGGAAGAACTCAAAATATACCTAGCCAGCCTGCCGACTCTGTGACAACCTCGCGAGGGAGAGCCCCTCGTGTTATACCTCACCGTCACGGAAAAAGCTGTGAGCTCGGTCCTCGTGAAAGAAGAAGGGCCAAAACAATGGCCGGTCTACTATGTAAGCAAATCCCTACATGGCGCCGAAGTCAGGTACCTTCTGCTGCAAAAAGCTATATACGCCTTGGTGCTTGCTGGGAGAAGGCTGCGACCATACTTTCAGGCTCACCCCATCATCGTCCGAAGTAGCCTACCACTACGGGACGTTATGAGGAAAGTGGATCATTCGGGAAGGCTCTCCAAGTGGTGTATAGAGCTTGGCGAACACGATATCACCTATGAACCTCGGAAGGCCATAAAAGCTCAAGCACTGGCAGAATTCATTGCCGAAATACCCACCACTGAGGGCAGTCATCCGGATTTGAACGAAGGTGAGCCAGAATGGACCTTACATGTTGACGGAGCCTCGGGGTCCGAACACCAGGGAGCTGGGGTAATTATCAGAGGCCCCGAAGGCCTGGAAGTAATGAAGGCTATCAAGTTTAGCTTCAACGTCACTAACAATGTGGCTGAGTATGAGGCCCTCATAGCGGGATTACGACTGGCCAGAAAAATTGGCGTGAGAAACTTAAAGGCTCACAGCGATTCCCAGCTAGTAGTTCGGCAGACGGCAGGAGACTATGGGGTGAAGGACCCAACCTTGGCAAAATACCACGAGTTGGTAGCAAAACTCATTCAAGAGTTTGACGCCGTACGGATCGAAAACGTACCTCAGTAGAAAAACACCGAACCAGACTGCTTGGTGAACTCAAAGACCTACACCGAGGTGCTAGACCATCCGAGCATCTCAGTACTGAGCATAGCGACCTCGGGAAAAGGATGGAGGGATCCAATAAAAAGGTACCTCACGGAAAATGTGCTCCCTGAAAACCCCGGCGACGCTGCAAAAATGCGAAGGCGCTCCGGCCGTTTCTTCCTAATCGGTGAAGAACTATACCAACAGCGATACACGAATCCACTGCAAAGATGTGTGAACGAAGAGGATACTGAAATGATCCTTGAAGAAGTCCACAAAGGCATGTGTGGTTCACACATTGGAACCGATGCCCTGGCAGCGGTGATACTCCGTCAGGGATACTTCTGGCCTACACTGAGAAAGGACGCAAGGCAGTTCGTCCGGAAATGCGGTAGTTGCCAGAGACACGCGAACATCCAGAGGGCACCCTCGAAAATGGTAACTTCGGCTGACTATCCCTGGCCCTTCGCAGTCTGGGGTATAGACGTTATTGGGCCACTCCCCGCAGCGCCCGGAGGCGTGAAATTCTGCATAGTAGCAGTAGACTATTTCTCCAAATGGGTCGAGGCAGAACCGCTAGCAACTATCTCGGCAAAAGAAGTGCAGAAGTTTGTATGGAAGAACATCGTATGCAGATTCGGCATACCGAGGGTACTAGTGGCTGATAATGGATCCCAATTCACAGACAAAGGATTCCAGGAATTTATCAGCGACCTTGGAATAAAGATGCACTTCACCCTAGTAGCTCACCCCCAAAGCAACGAGCAGGTGGAAGTATCTAACAGGACCATAAAAGATGGCCTGAAAAAGAGACTGGGGGAAGCGAAAGGGAAATGGCCAGGAGAACTCCAAAGCGTATTATGGAGTTACCGAACGACGCCCCGAAGAGCCACAGGGGAGACTCCCTTCTCACTCATCTTCGGAACAAAGGCCCTTATCCCTATCGAGATAGTTAGACCATCAGCACGAGTGCAAGTATTTGATGAAGGTGGAAACGACCTCGGCCTAAGAACGAAGCTCGACCTCATCGGCGAACACAGAGAAATAGCTGAGCTGAGAAGAAAAGCTTTCCAGCAAAGAGTGGCCGCGGCTATAAATTTATGAGCCAGGCCAAAAGATATCAAGAAAGGGGACCTCATTCTCCGAAAGGCTGACTTTGCACCCCGAAAGCCATCCCACGGAGTACTTCGTGCGAACTGGGAAGGACCTTATCTGGTTCTTGCCGAAGTACGAAAAGGCGTGTACAAACTTGGCGACATCGAAGGCGTAGAATTGAAAAACACTTAGCACTCAGACGCCCTGAAGAAATTCTACGCTTAAGATGGAGCGGAAGGATTGTGTTGTACAAAAAATACCCTAAGTATAGAATGTCCTTGAGAAAAATTCTTAAGTGTACAAAATGGTGCAAGATAGAATTCCGTGAAGGTGTTCGCCGTGATAAAGCGCAGATGTGATTTTTCAAAGTCCCTTGAGCCATCACGCTCGGAAAAATGGAAAACAAAAAATCTTGTGAAAGTACTTGCCGCAAAAAAAGCAGAATAATTTTTTTGTGATTGGTGGTTTCCCGAAGTCTCTTGAGCGAACTTGTTTGGGATGATGGAAATGCAAAATCTTGCAAAAAGACTTAGCCAAAAAATATATTCATTGAGAATGATCAGGCTTACAAAGAAGAAGTGCCCGAAGAAGGAGCACAAAAATGAAGAGGAAAAAAAGGAAAAGGCCCCTAAAACAGCCTAAGGGTTTTCGGCGTCCCGGGAGCTACCAGCCTCTGTGCCCTTTTCCATCACCTTCGGCGCCGGAATTTTGGAAGGCAGGTTCAGGTGCTCGAGTTTTGACCAGGACCACCGAGGCCCCTCGGGAATGTTCAGAGCTTCTAAAAAAGAGAGGTCCAGACCTGGGAACCTCTGAAGGACTTGATGCCGAGCAAGGCAGAACCCGTCCTGGAAGGCGACCTTAGTCATTTGGTCGGATTTGTCCTTCTCAACCTCAAGGTCCTCAAGCTCGTCCTTCAAATCTGCAACCTCCTTCTTCAGCGCCTTCAGACTCTTCTTCGCGTCGGGCTCCTTCTTCAAAGACTTGACCTCGGCTTCAAGAGCCTTTTTCTTAGTCACCAACGACCGTATGAGATTGTCAGAATCTGACTTATCCTTGAGAAGGTCTTGGTTGGCAGCGAGCATCCCCGCCACCTGATCGCCGAGGTCAGCAATCTTCAGGGATGAGTCCTTCTCAAGGTCTTCCTTTTCCTTTCGGAACTCCTCCCGAAGGGCAGCAACTTCTTTCTTTGCAGCATCTGCCAGCTGCTGGTTCTTGGCAGTCAATTCCGAGCATGTGACTTTCGCTTTTTCTAAGGCCTCTAAGGCCGAAGCTCAGAACGCCGTCTGCCTGGCCACCCGAACTCGGAGAAAGCCGGCGTACCCCAGCAACTGTGAAAAGATGAACGCAAGGTCAGTAAGAGCCAAGCACTTAGGAAAAATTGAAGGGAAAAAGGTGTGAAGAGCATACCTGAGCAGCATGCTCGGTAACTTTCGTGGCGAAGGTGTCATCGCCCGGATGGGCCGCCGCAATAGCCTTGAAGGAGGCCTCTGTAAGCACCCCCTTCGAAATCTGCTTCACCATTTCAGGACGGTCCTCGGAGTACAAGTTCATGTCCTCCGTGAATGTCCAGAAAGGCTCTTTGGGTATCTTCCCTTGCGGACTTTGGCATTGCGAAGGGCCCGCATCTTCGCTTGTTCGGCCGCCCAGTTCGGAGTAAGCAACTCCCTTACATGGCGAAAATGAGAAGCAGGTCAGAGACAAAGGAAATTTCAGAAAAAACAAAAGAGCCATACTTTTTCTGAAAACAACAAACCTGGCGGCACTTCGATCACAACGTCCTCAGAGTCCTGAGACTCCTCGGTCGAAATCCCCTTGCCTTTCTTCCTGCGCCGCTCCTCGGCAGAAAGAGCCTCTACCACGGCCTCCAGAAGGGCCTGCGGCGCGGAAAGGCTCTGGGGAGGGACGTCGGTGGAAGGGACCTCGGCAGCAGCCTCGGGCGGCGGAATCTCGGCTGCCCTAGGCTCCTCGGCAGCCTCCTCGGAAATTTCTTGCTGAGGAAGCTGGGCAGTTTTCTTTGCCCGTTTCACCGAAGGACCAGCGCCAGTAGACTTCCACCTTCGGGAAGCCGCCTTCTTTGTCTGATCGTCCTTCTCCACTTGGTCGGAGAAAAGGGACTTGTAGAATGCAGCAGTCCCGTCCCCCATCTCTGAAAAAGAAAAAAGACATCAGCGTAAGTCCAAGGGAAAAACTGCAAGGGGGTAGAGGATAACTTACTTTCGAAAAGCATTTCGAAAGAAACTTCCTCCCGAAGGAGCTGCACCAACCAGGAGTCATTCCCGGCCATAGCAGGAGCGGCATCTCGAGGTCAGTCTCATGCTCCTTGACCACCCTTAACTCCCGAAGGACCTCTTCGGTCATCAACCTCCAGTTAATGGGGAAGGGGTAGAGGGAGCGTGGAGCGACCTCGGGAGCCCAGTCGGAGACGGCTCGAATACGTCCGTCGAAGTGCTCGAACACGGGAGCCAACTCTAGAGTCAGCAGTATCCTCGGATCAACGACGTCCACATCCATTTTTCCCTGAGCCCATTTGGTCGGAACATATGACCAGGCCTCATCTATCTTCAAGAAGAAGAATTTCTGTTGCCACCCTCGCCAACTGTCCTTAGTGGCAAAAGTGAACATGAATTTTTTGCTCCCGAATCCCCGAGGTAGCATGAAATAGAAGCCACCCTTCGGGACCACGAAGAGCTTGTAGTACTGCATGAAAATTACAAAATGGTGTTTTATCCCGAAGACGCCACACATACAGAGGAAGGCGTTAAAATAACATTACGAGTTCGGGGAAAGCTGATTCACAGCAATGCCATGAAATTGGCAGAACTCGCAAACCATCTTCGGGGGAGGATACCGAAGTCCGGCCTTTAGCTGGGCTCAGAAAATGGTAACCTCGGTACTATGGTTTGAAAAAGCATAGTGGTCAGGTCGTGGCAGCCGGGTAATGGCGTAAGAAGGAAGAAAGAACTTCTTCTTCCACCTCTCTAATTTTTTAAGGGTGGTGCAACAAGGATGAGATAAAAGAAGCTGCCAGCTCTCAGGGATAGGCATTTTGGACAGAAAAATGAGTTCGGAAAAAGCAAGAAAACAACATCCGGCAAAAACTCAAAAAAACAGAGGTATCAAAAGACTCTGGAAAGAAAAATCCACCAAAAGACTTGCCAAAATCGGAGGTCGCCGTCGTAAAACGTTGCCAGAAAAGCTCTGTTAAAACAGCTCCGCCGCAAAAGCAAGAGAAAGCGCACAGAAAAGGGCAAGCAGGGAAAGAGCAGAAGCAAAAGCAAAAGGGGCTATGACGGAATGGGCTACTTATAAGCCAAGGGTGGGTAACCGAAACGACGTCATAAGTGCCCTTTGAAGGTGAACCGTCGCCATAACTGCACTCTGCGCCTGAAAAGACGTGCTCTCTGTAAACGACGCGACTCTCCTCCAATGATAGTGCGCCACATGTCAACCATCGCGCCAAAATAGGAGACACATCTTCTGACATCCCTAAAAAACTGGGACGCGTCGCTCAGACTGACGCGCTTGGCCATCAGACGCGACGCGGCACAGACCTGCAAAAGCAAAGAAGCAGGTTGCCTTAAAGACACCAAAAGACGGGCTATGGCCGAACAGCCCATACCTTCGGGCAAGAGGTGTATCTTCGGCACAGGCTTTGCCTAGGAGACACCAAAAAACAGGCGAAGGCCGAGCAGCCCACACCTTTGGGCAAGAGGTGCACCATCGACACAAGTGTTACTCTCTATAGACTCCCAAAGAACATCCTCGGAAAGAAAACAAAACCGAAGTCTTCACTTTGGCTTTCTGAAGGGTGCATGTGATAGCCGAAAGACTATCGCCTCCACCTGGCCGAACTCCCTGCCACCAGAATGGCCAGGAGATCTGGCGCTACCCGAAAAAAGGTGGGATCAGACACCTCGGAGAAAAGCCGAAGAGCTTGAGCTCGACATGCCAGGGAACCTGAGGATACTATTAGCCCCCCGAGGTAGTAAACAGACCGCCTTCGGAAAAGTGGCACCAGCTAGGGGCGGGCCGAACATGATCTTTCCGAAGGCGGAACTCCTTGAATCTGGGAACCCTCGAACTAGGGGCATGTTTCCTGAAGTTGCACGGTCCGTACTAGAGGACGACCTCACCCAGGGACCTCGGGAGTACGGCAGGAGCATTTAAGGAAGCCTCTGACATGTCGCCCACAGACGTCACAAGCCACCTCAAACGGCGCTCTGACACGCCGACGCCATCAAAGTCACATCATGGCCCGTCTCGGCTCAAGGCTCAAGGAAGCCTGCCACCAATTACTTGTCCTCTACGCCCAGACATTCAGAGAACATCCGACCGAACACGTGTCACGATCTGAACGGGCTGGACACCTCTATAAATACCAGGGAATACACCCTGGAAAACGGCTAGCAAATATCCTGACTCCTCACTCTGAGAAAACACTGATGGCCATGGGCCTCATCGTTTAGAGTCATGGTGACTGTTGGAGAGACTTCTAGGAGGAAGAACGCCTGGAGGATGGTGCGCCCAAGGGAGCGTACCTGAGATGCTCAGGAAAAATGGGGTTAGGAGGCCCCCGGAGTGTTTTTCCGGGGGGGGAGCCTCCGACGCCCAAGTCAGTGGTGGCTGAGAAAAGGCAGAAGAAGTAGCACAAAGGGCTGAAGAGTCTTGCCTGTGATTTTCTCAGAGTCTGGGAGTCAGACCTTTTGCCAACCAACCTCTTGCCAAGTATTTATTTCCTGGTATTTATAGGAGTGCCTAGCCCGTTCAGATCGCGACACGTGTTCGGTCGGATGTTACCTGAGTTTCTGGGCGTAGGGGACAGATAGCTTGTAGCAGGTTGCCTTGAGCCTTGTGCTGAGATGGGCCATGATGTGATTTTGATGGCGTCAGTGTGCCAGAGCGCCTATTGAGGCGGCTTTATGACGTATGTGAAAGGACGTGTCAGAGGCTTCCTTAAATGCTCCTGCCGTACTCCCGAGGTCCCTGGATGAGGTCGTCCTTTGGTACGGACGGTGCGTCTTCGGGAAACACGCACCCAGTTCGGGGGTTCCCAGCTTCAGGGAGTTCCGCCTTCGGGGAGATCATGTTCGGCCCGCAAATAGCTGGTGCCTCTTTTCCGAAGGCGATCTGTTTACAACCTCGGGGGGTAGTAGTATCCTCAAGTTTCCTGGCGTGCCGGGCTCGGAGCTCTTCGGCTATCTCCCGAGGTGTATGATCTCATTCTCTCTCGGGTATCGCCAGTCTCTTCTGGCCATTCTTGTGGCAGGGAGTTCGGCCAGATAGAGGCGATAGCCGTTGGCTATCACATGCCCCCCTTTGGAAAGCCGAAGTGAAGACTTCGGTTTTGCATCTCTTTCCGAGGTTGTTCTTGGGAGTCTCTTAGGAAGCTCAACCTGTTCCGAGGATGCACCTTCTGCCCAACGGGCTGTTCGGCGTTGGCCTGTCTCTTGGTGTCCTCGAGGTGGCCTGCTCTTTGTTTCTGCAGGTCTGATGGCCAAGCGTGTCAGTCTGAGCGACGCGTCCCAGCTTTTTAGGGATGTCAGAAGACGTGCCCCATTTTTCCTAGGGATGTCAGGAGACGTGTCCCCGTTTTGGCGCGGCGGCTGACACGTGGCGCTTTGCCATTGGAGGAGAGTTGCGTCGGTTACAGAGGGCGCACCTTTTCAGGTGCAGAGGGCAGTTACGACGACTTTTCGCCTCCAAAGGGTACTTATGATGACGTTTCGGTTACCCACCTCTGGCCTATAAATGGCTCGTTCCATCATAAGTTCCTTTTTCTTTTTCTTCTGCTCTTCTCTGCTTTGCCCCTGTTCTTGCACTTTCTTGCTTTCTGTGGTGAAGCTGCCTTAATCAGAGCTTTTTCCAGCCAACTTTCACGACGGCGTCCTCAGACTTTGGCAAATCTTTTGGTGGGTTTTTGTTTTCCAGAGTGTTTTGATCTCTCTGTTCTTTGGAGTTTTTTTTGGAAACTGTTTTTTTTTGTCTTTTCCAAACTTGCTTTCATGTCTACAATGCCTATCCCTGAGAGCTGGCAGCCTCTTTTAGCCCATCCTTGTTGCACCACCCCTGCAAAGTTAGAGAGGTGGAAGAAAAAGTTCTTTCTTCCCTCTTATGCCATTACTAGGCTGCCTCGTTCTAGCCATTATGCTTTTTCAAACCATAGAAATGAGGTTATCGTTTTCTGAGCCTAGCTGAAGGCCGGTCTTCGGTATCCTCCCCCGAAGATGGTTTGCGAGTTCTGCCAATTTCATGGCATTGCTGTGAACCAGCTTCCCCCGAACTCGTTCTGCTATTTTAACGCGTTCCTCTGCATGTGTGGCGTGTTCGGGATAGAACCCCATTTTATAATCTTCATGCAGTACTACAAGCTCTCTATGGTCCCGAAGGGTGGCTTCTATTTCATGCTACCTCGGGGATCCGGGAGCAAAAAATTCATGTTCACCTTCGCCACTAAGGACAGCTGGCGGGGGTGGCAACAGAAGTTCTTCTTCCTGAAGATGGTTGAGGCCTGGTCGTACGTCCCGACCAAATGGGCTCAGGGAATACTGAATATGGACGTCGTTGATCCGAGGATGTTGCTGACTCCAGGGTTGGCTCCCTTGTTCACGGATTTCGACGCCCGCATTCGGGCTGTCTCTGACCGGACTCCCAAGGTCGCTCTGCGTGCCCTTTACCCTTTTCCTATCAACTGGAAGTTGATGACCGAAGAGGTCCTTCAGGAACTAAAGGTGGTGAAGGAGCATGAGACTGACCTCAAGATGCCAGCTCCTGCCATCGCCGGGAAGGATTCCTGGTTGGTCAAGCTTCTTAAGGAGGAAATTTCTTTCGAAACGCTTGTCGAAAGTGAGTTGTCTTCTACTCCCTTGCTGTTTACTTCCTCGGACTTACGCTGATATTTCTCTTCATTTTCAGAGATGGGCGACGGGACTGCCGCCTATTACAAGTCCCTTTTCTCCGGCCAAGTGGAGAAGGGGGAGCAGACAAAGAAGGCAACTTCCCGAAGGCGGAAGTCTGTCGGTGCTGGTCCTTCGGCTAAACGAGCGAAGAAGACTGTTCTTTCTGTTGGGTTTCGGGAGCCAAACAGCGCAGCGGAATTTAACCGAAACCCTCAAGGATCCAAGTGAAACGGGGTAAACCAGGTGTTCAAAAATTTCATACCTAATTTTCGGTTGAGATCTCTCACTCAACTGTAGAGTCGAATCACAAAACCTGAACAGTTGACGTGTTCAGGCTCTCTATGGTATCCACACGAGCCTCTCGGGATCACCACGCTTCCACCACGTCCCGGCAGATGCGTTTCTCTTGCGCTCGCAATGCTAGCTTGCGTCCTCCAAGGAATTGCAAGAGAAGAGTGCGGCTGTCCTTTTGGGAGGCTAGGGCAAGGAGACCTACGAATTTCTCACTTAAAAGTTGTATCTATAGTGAGACTCAACTTCCAGGCCTAATGGGTTTCAAAGCCCTAATCCAATTAGGATTTAATTTCGGGCTTAATAATGGCTCAACTCCTTCGCCCATTATTAATACGAAATTAAAGTGAAACCATAACCCAAATAATTAGCCCATGCACTTTAATGATCCAAATAGCTCTATGTGTGTGACCCAATAGGCTCTTGCCATGTTGGCAATGATCATAAATCACATTTATGATCATAAGCAATGAGCGGTGCCTAGCAACACATCATTGCTACCCAAGTGACAAGATTGTCGATGAATTGACTAAACCTTTATGATCATCATCGATATATGCCATTGTCCCTTTGTCCAAGATATCAAGACTAAGCACGAGACATAGAATGTGTCACTCTCGTATAGCCCAATCTTTGGTTTCTTGATTACCGAGTAGACCAACTTAAACTGACGACATTGATATCATATATCAACTCATCGGAGCATGGCCATGCATTTTCTAAGTCTCACTCTATCAAGGGGCCCAAAGATATCACTCCCGTTACATAGGAGGGACAAATCCCATCTTGATCATACAAATCCCTCCGCATGATATGTGACATACCCAATGACCTCCTTCAAGTTCACTCAGTTATGAGCAACAAAGGAAAGTATCAAAGTATGTGACTCACATGTAGGGAACCTTGATGATCTTAGGTCGAAGGACTACATATACCATGATTACTATGAGAATCACTTATGACACTCATATAACGATCCATGAAGTGTTCTCATGGTGGGTCGGTCCAGTACACAAGTTCTCCAACTTGTACCCATATGTAGACTACATATCTCATATTAGTCTCCACATATGCTAGTCATTATGTATTATTGCAACCCGCTCCACAATAATACTAGACTAGGGACGTTTAAGAATATCATTATTCTAGGGTTACAATTATGTTTGTTACGTTACGCAGAAACAAAACAACAAACATAATTGCTGGATTAATGCCTCAATAAAATATCATGACTCAATGTGCAAAAATACAATCATCTCATGATTGGCTTTTTAGGCACAACACTAACACTTTCCTCCCCTTTGGAAAGTATTGGGGAGGAAAGCGAGGACGCTGAGGCCGCTGTCGCTTCGCTGCCCGATCCTTCGGCCGAGGTTCCTACCGCCACCGACGTCCCTCACACCGATGCCCCTCCCCAAAGTCCTACCCCGTCGCAAGTCCTTCTGGACGCCGTGGTAGAGGCACCTTCTGCCGTGGAGCGGCGCAGGCAGAAGGGTAAGGGCATTTCGACTGAGGAGGCTGAGGACTCCGAGGACGTCGTTGTCGAGGTCCGTCCAGGTTAGTCTACAGATAAAGTACGGTACAGTTCCTTTGCTTTTCTGGATTTTCTTCTTTATCTTTAACTTCCTTCTCTTTTTTTCCATGCAGGGGAGTTGCTTACCCCTGGATGGGCAACCGAACACGCGAAGGCGCGGGCCCTTCGTGACGCCAAAGTCCCGCAAGGGAAGGTTCCCAAAGAGCCTTTCTGGACCTTCACGGAAGACATGAACTTGTACTCCGAGGACTGTCCTGAAATGGCGAAGCAAATTTCGAAGGGGGTGCTTACAGAGGCCTCCTTCAAGGCTATTGCGGCGGCCCATCCAGATGATGACACCCTTGCCGCCAAAGTCACCGAGCATGCTGCTCAGGTATGTTCTTCACACCTTTTTCCCTTCAATTTTTCCTAAGTGCCTGGCTCTTACTGACCTTGCGTTCATCTTTTTGTAGCTGCTGGGATACGTCGGCTTTCTCCGAGTTCGGGTGGCCAGACAAGCGAAGTTCTGAGCTTCGGCCTTAGAGGCTTTAGAGAAGGCGAAGGCCACTCGCTTGGCATTGACCGCCGAGAACCAGCAGCTGTCAGCGAAGGAAGAAGTTGCCGCCCTTCGGGAGGAGTTCCGGAAGGAGAGAGAAGACATGAGAAGGATTCCTCCCGAAAGATTGCTGACCTCGGCGAGCAGATAAATGGAATGCTGGCCGCCAACGAGGAGCTCCTAAAGGACAAGTCAGATTCTGACAAGCTCATACTGGCGCTGACAGCTGAGAAAAACATCCTTGCAGCCGAGGTCAAGTCCTTGAAGAAGGATCCGAAGGGGAAGAAGCAGATAAAGGCACTGGAGGAGGAGATCGCGGATCTGAAGGACGAGCTTGACGACCTCGAGCTTGAGAAGAGCAAGTCTGATCAAATGGCCAAGGTCACTTTTCAGGACGGCTTCTGCTTTGCTCGGCACCAGGTCCTCCAGAGGTTCCCAGATCTGGACCTCTCTTTTCTAGAGGCTCTAAACATTCCTGAGGGACCTCGGTGGGAATGGTCCAAGGTCGAACACTTGAAGCTTCCTCCTTCAATTCCAGCACCGAAGGTGGCGGAAAAGGGTGGGCAAGCAAGCGGCTCTCGGGACGCCGCGAACCCTTAGGCTATTTTGAATGCCTCTTTTCCTTCCCTTCTATTTTGTATTCCTTCTTCGGGCACTTCTTTATTGTAAAGCAGCTTACTCCTTAATGAACACTTTTTTTTTTTTGGCTAAGTGTTTCTTCAAGTTTCTTTATTTTCATTGCCCCGAACGCATTTTGGTCAAGAAACTTTATTACCTTCTCTTGGCCGAGCCTATTCGCTCTGGAGGCTTTTTGGAAGGTTTTGTAAGATCTGACTAAGTCTTTTTGCAGGTTTTGCATTTCCATTTTGTCCCGAACATGTTTGCTCGAGGGACTTCGGAAAACACTTAGTCAAAATTTTCCTTCTTTTCCTCCTGTCCCGAGCATGTTTGCTCAAGAGACTTAGGAAATCTTTCGAGAGTTTTCTGTTTTCCATTTTTCCCAAGCGTGACGGCTCAAGGGACTTCGGAAAACTGTCTCTGCGCTTATTTCGGCGAGTACTGCTGGGAGATTTTTCCATCTTTCCCGAGCGTGATGGCTCAAGGGACTTCGGAAAGTCATATCTGCGCTTGTGGTGAGCATCTTCACGGAATTCTGTACAATTCTGCACTTAAGAAATTTTCTTAAGACACTTCTGTACTTAGAATATTTTTCGTACAACGCGATTCCTCCGCTCAACCTTAGGCGTAGAATTTTTTCAAGGCGTCTGAGTGCCAAGTGTTTTTCAATTCTACGCCTTCGGCGTTGCCAAGCTTGTACACGCCTTTTCGTACTTCGACAAGAACCACATATGGTCCTTCCCAGTTCACACAAAGTACTCCGTGGGACGGCCTTCGGGGTGCTAAGTCAGCCTTTCTGAAAACGAGGTCTCCTTTCTTGATTTCTTTCGGCCTGGCCCGTAAGTTTATAGCCACGGCCACTCTTTGCTGAAAAGCTTTTCTCCTCAGCTCGGCTATTTCTCTGTGTTCGCCAAAGAGGTCGAGCTTCGTTCTTAGGCCGAGGTCGTTTCCACCTTCATCAAATATTTGCACCCGTACTGAAGGTTGAACTATCTCTATTGGGATAATAGCCTCTGTACCGACGACGAGTGAGAAGGGAGTCTCCCCTGTGGCTCTTCGGGGCGTCGTTCGGTAACTCCATAATACGCTTTGGAGTTCTCCTGGCCATTTCCCTTTTACTTTCCCCAGTCTTTTCTTCAGGCCATCTTTTATGGTCCTGTTAGATACTTCCACCTGCCCGTTGCTTTGGGGGTGAGCTACTGGGGCGAAGTGCATTTTTACTCCGAGGTCGCTGATAAATTCCTGGAATCCTTTGTCTATGAATTGGGATCCATTATCAGCAACTAGTACCCTCGGTATGCCGAATCTGCATACTATGTTCTTCCATACAAACTTTTGCACTTCTTTTGCCAAGATAGTTGCTAATGGCTCTGCCTCGACCCATTTGGAGAAATAGTCTACTGCTACCACGCAGAATTTCACGCCTCCGGGCGCTGAGGGGAGTGGCCCAATAAAGTCTATGCCCCAGACTGTGAAGCGCCAAGGATAGTCAGCCGAGGATACCATTTCCGAGGGTGCCCTCTGGATGTTCGCGTGTTTCTGGCAACTACCACATTTTCGGACGAACTGCCTTGCATCCTTTCTCATGGTAGGCCAGAAGTATCCTTGGCGAAGTATCACCGCCGCAAGGGCATCAGTTCTAATATGTGAACCACACATGCCTTCGTGGACCTCTTCAAGGACCATTTCAGTATCCTCTTCATCCACGCATCTTTGCAGCGGGTTTGCATATCCCTGTCGGTATAATTCTTCACTAATCAGGAAGAATCGGCCTGAGCGTCTCTGTAGTTTTGCAGCGTCGCCGGGGTCTTCGGGGAGCACATTTTCTGCGAGGTATCTTTTTATGGGATCTTTCCATCCCTTTCCCGAGGTCGCTATGCTCAGCACTGAGATGCTCGGATGATCTAGCACCTCGGTGTATGTTTTTGACTTCGCTAAGCAATCTGCCTCTGTGTTATTCCGCCGAGGTACATTTTCGATCCATACGGCGTCAAACTCTTGGATGAGCTTTGCTACCAGCTCGTGGTATTTTGCCAAGATTGGGTCCTTCGCCCCATAATCTCCTGCCGTCTGCCGAACTACCAGCTGGGAATCGCTGTGAGCCTTTAAGTTTCTCACGCCAATCCTTCTGGCCAAGCGTAATCCCGCTATGAGGGCTTCATACTCTGCCACGTTGTTAGTGACGCTAAAGCTGAACTTAATAGCCTTCTTTACCTCTAGGCCTTCGGGTCCTCTGATAACTACTCCAGCTCCCTGGTGTTCGGATCCCGAGGCTCCATCAACATGTAAGGTCCACTCTGGCTCACCTCTGTTCGGATCCATCTGGTTTTCCTTAGTGGTGGGTACTTCGGCGATAAAGTCTGCCAGTGCTTGAGCTTTTATGGCCTTCCGAGGTTCATATATGATTTCGTGTTCGCCAAGCTCTATGCACCACTTGGAGAGCGTTCCCGAAGGATCAACTTTTTTCATAACATCCCGTAGTTGTAGACTACTTCGGACGATGATGGGGTGAGCCTGAAAGTATGGTCGCAGCCTTCTCCCTGCAAGCACCAAGGCGTATATAGCTTTTTGAAGCAGAGGGTACCTGACTTCGGCGCCATGCAGGGATTTGCTGACGTAACAGACTGGCCATTGCTTTGGCCCTTCTTCTTTCACGAGGACCGAGCTTACAGCTTTCTCCATGACGGTGAGGTACAAAACGAGGGGTTCTCCCTCCCGAGGTTGTCGCAGAGTCGGCAGGCTAGCCAAGTAGAATTTGAGTTCTTCCCAGGCCTTTTGGCAATCTTCACCCCAAGGGTGATCATTCCTTCCGAGGTAGCCTTCCATTTTTTCTGCCTTTGTGAGGACTTTGAAGAAAGGTCGACACCTATCTCCATACCTGGAAATAAACCTGCTCAGGGAGGTTATTCTTCCGGTGAGCCTCTGAACGTCTTTGACTGTGGCCGGAGTTCAGAACTCAAGCAGCGCCTTAATCTTCTCGGGGTTAGCATCAATGCCTCTTTCGGATACCATGTACCCAAGGAATTTTCCCAAGGTTACTCCGAAGACACATTTTTCAGGATTGAGCCGAATCCCGAAGGCTCTGAGCTTTTGGAAGGTTTCCTCTAGATCTGCAACGTGGTTGTGAGGGAGCTTGCTCTTGACTATCATATCATCAACATACACCTCCATGTTTCTCCCCATTTGGTCTTTAAAGACCTTGTTCATCAACCTTTGGTAGGTGGCTCCTGCATTTTTGAGCCCGAAGGGCATCTTGACATAGCAGTATGTTCCTCCCTCGGTGATGAAGGCGGTTTTTTCTTCATCTTCGGGGTCCATCCTTATTTGATGGTAGCCACTGAACGCGTCCAGGAAACTTAGGTGCCCATATTCGGCAGTTGAATCTACCAGTTGATCTATTGGCGGCAGAGGGTATGAGTCTTTCGGGCAAGCATTGTTCAAGTTTCTGAAGTCGATGCACATCCGGAGTTTGCTGCTACCTTCTTTTGTGGCAATGACCACGTTGCTTAACCATTCGGGGTACTTCACCTCCCTGATGACTTTGGCGTCTAACAGACGCTGGACCTCGATTTTGACAAAGTTGCTCTTGTGGGCTGAGATGCTTCATTTCTTTTGCCGGACAGGTTTTGCTTTCAGGCTTACTTTGAGGCTATGCTGCATTATGCCAGAGTTTACTCCTGGCATATCTTTCGGTGAGTAGGCAAACAGATCTTTATTTTTTAGCAGAAAAGATACAAGGTTTTCTTTCTCACCTTCGGCCAACCTCTTCCCTATTCGGGTAGATTGTCCTAGGATAAGTTCTACTGTTTCCATTTCCGCTTTTGCAAGATCTTCTTCTTTGCCTTTTTCTGGCACCTTTGCCTCCATTGTTTGTGCGAAGTTGCTCGCAGGGGTCTTTCGTGCTTTCACAAACACCTTTCTTACCTCAGCCTGGTCTATGAAGATCTCTGCATCTCCATCCTTGGTGCCAAATGTGACAGTCAAGTACTTCACATTAGGGCGAATGTGCAGGTTTCCCTGCGTCTGCCTTCCAAGGATGGCATTGTACGAGGACAGGATGTCCATGATGATGAACCTCGCCATTGTGGAAGCGTACAACTCAGCTGCTCCGTCTACCGAAGTCCCTCTCATCATTAGTGGGAGGTCGATCCATCCGAGAACGGGTAGTTCGGATGGTCCCACCCCGAAGGTTGGTGAGGTGACTGGCTTAAGCTCGCTGCTGGAAATGCCCAAGCTTGGCAGTAAGTGCGAGAATAGGACGTCCGCATTTGATCCGTCATCAAGCAGCACCCTTTTGACGTCCCAGTTCCCTATCCTCGTCATGATCAGCAGCGGATCGTCGTGGGGAAAGACGATGGTGGATCCGTCTTTGCGGGCCAGCTTATTTGCTGGATTTTGATATTCCATGACTGCAATTTCTCTGGCCTTCCGCTTTCTTTCCAAGGATGGGAGCCCCGTGGTGATTGTTTGGATAACCCCTGTCGAAGGTGGAGGGCGCCTTTTTGGACTTCGGTTTCTCCGCCTGTCGGAGTCATAGTCCTCATCTTCGGCCCTTTCTTCCTCCATTTTTCTGCCTTTCGGGGATGGCATCCGCAAGTATTTCTGAAGTTGGCCCTGCTTTATCAGCGACTCTATGTACTTCTTCAGCTGGAAGCAGTCTTCGGTGTCATGACCGTGGTCGTGATGAAACTGGCAGAACTTCTTGGCATTCTTCTTATTATCGGCGGTCATGGCCCTTGGTCGCCGAATCTGCGTCCCTTGCCTTTCCAGCACCATGAGGATGTTGGTCCGTGTGGTGCTCAGTGGCGTGAAACTTTGAGGTTTCCTTCCACGCATCCTCCGAGGTCATCCTGCCTGTTCAGTCGGATGCCGAGCTTGTTGATTGGACCCTTCGGCGCGGTGGTGATCGGACTTTGGCCCAGCCATTCTTAGTTCCTCGGCGGTCATGTGCTGTTCCACCCTTCGGTAAAATTCTCCGAGGGTCTCCGGAGGGTCCTTTGAGAACTCGTAGAACAGCTGTGAGTCTCGCCGAAGGCCCCGTGTCATAGCGAGAATACGGATTTCAGGCCGGAAGTCTAGGACACTCAGTGCTTCCCTGTTGAACCTTTCGACATAGTCCCGGATGGTCTCTCCGTTTCTCTGCTCTATGTCGAACATCTGAACAGGCATCTTCGCCGTTGGCCTGCTCCCAATGAATTGCTGTGTGAAGGCCGTGGACAACTCCTGGAACTCAGTGATGGTCCCTGAAGGCAATGAATTGTACCATGCAGTTGCTGGCCCTGTGAGGGTGACTTCAAAGCACTTGCACATGGTAGCGTCATCAGCACCGTGCATTATCATGCTGCGTCTGTACTTTGTCAGATGGGCCTGTGGATCAGTACGGCCATCATAAATCTCCAACCGAGGTACTCTGAAGTCACCTGGCATGGCTGCCTCGGCCACGGTCTGGGTGAACGGGGACCCATCTTCATAGAAGGCTCCCGTGAGCCTGTCCCAAACGGGTTTTCTGGCCATTTGTTTCTCCACCCTATCTAGCCGTGCTAGTATCCTCTCCATAAGCACGGTGGCACTAGGCCCTTCTTCAGGGAAGGGAGATCGTCGGCGCCTCTTCGGGGAGCGAGTTCGGCGCTGAGGGGATACGGACCTCACCTCAGGCAACGAACTCCTTCGCCGTGAGACTTTCGGTCGTTTGGACCCAGTTTGTCCCACAGGCCGTTTCCCGAGGGGTATATTTTCTGTGGAGGATTCTTCGCGCTGGTCTCCGCTTCCCGAACTACAATGAGTAGACTTGGGGCTTCTCTCCCGAGGGCATGCTGGTGAGGGAGGCCTCTGGGCTTGCGTTTGCGGTGGCCACCTTCGGTCGATCTGCTGTGTCATTTCAGACACGATCGAACGCTGAAAGTCCCTCAGGAAGCTCATGGTGATCACTAGAGGGCGATCTTCCTCGGACGCAGAAGTCCCTGGGAGTGTTTGCTCAGCAGCCGGTTGTGTCTCAGGCGCGGACGGGGACCTTGGGAGTCCCTTGTCCTTAGAACGCCGAGTTTCAACGACGGCGATCTCAGAGCGGGTTCCCACAGACGGCGCCAAATGATGGCCATGGGCCTCATCGTTTAGAGTCATGGTGACTGTTGGAGAGACTTCTAGGAGGAAGAACACCTGGAGGATGGTGCGCCCAAGGGAGAGTACCTGAGATGCTCAGAAAAAGTGGGGTTAGGAGGCCCCCGGAGTGTTTTTCCGGGGGGGAGCCTCCGACGCCCAACTCAGTGGTGGCTGAGAAAAGGCAGAAGAAGTAGCACAAAGGGCTGAAGAGTCTTGCCTGTGATTTTCTCAGAGTCTGGGAGTCAGACCTTTTGCCAACCAACCTCTTGCCAAGTATTTATTTCCTGGTATTTATAAGAGTGCCTAGCCCGTTCAGATCGCGACACATGTTCGGTCGGATGTTCCCTGAGTTTCTGGGCGTAAGGGACAGATAGCTGGTAGCAGGTTGCCTTGAGCCTTGTGCTGAGATGGGCCATGATGTGATTTTGATGGCATCAGTGTGCCAGAGCGCCTATTGAGGCGGCTTTATGACGTCTGTGAAAGGACGTGTCAGAGGCTTCCTTAAATGCTTCATTAAATGCTCCTGCCGTACTCCCGAGGTCCCTGGACTAGGTCATCCTTTGGTACGGACGGTGCCTCTTCGGGAAACATGCACCTAGTTCGGGGGTTCCCAGCTTCAGGGAGTTCCGCCTTCGGGGAGATCATGTTCGGCCCGCAAATAGCTGGTGCCTCTTTTCCGAAGGCAATCTGTTTACAACCTCGGGGGGTAGTAGTATCCTCAAGTTTCCTGGCGTGCCGGGCTCGGAGCTCTTCGGATATCTCCCGAGGTGTATGATCTCATTCTCACTCGGGTATCGCCAGTCTCTTCTGGCCATTCTTCTCGCAAGGAGTTCGGCCAGATAGAGGCGATAGCCTTTGGCTATCAAATACGACCAGGCGAGTTCACTGAACCCCTCAGTGCTATTTCCTCTGCCTCCTCTCAGCACCACTGACTTGGGCGTCGGAGGCTCCTCCCCCGAAAAACACCCCGGGGACCTCCTAACCCATTTTTTCTGAACATCTCAAGCACTCTCCCTTGGGCAAACCGGCCACCAGGCGTTCTTCCTCTCCGGGAGTCCCTCCATCAGTCACCATGACTACCAACGATGAAGCCCCTGGGCATCACTCTACCTTTCCTCCTTCTTCCCTCCTTCCCTTCGGGGAGGGAATGCGGAGGTAATGCCGAAGTTTTCCTTGCTTTATCGGCGTCTCTATGTACTTCCTCAGCTGGAAGCAATCTTCGGTACCGAGGTCATGGCCCTCGGACGTTGAATCTGAGTCCTTTGCCCTTCCATCGGCATCAGGATGTTCATCCTCATGGTGTTTAGGGGGGTGAAGGCAATTGGCTTCTTTCCCTTAAACTTCTGAGGACGCCCCCTTGTTTCAGTTGGGTAGGCGCTTTGCTGGCTTGGTCCCTTGGTGCGGATATGATCAGACCTCGGGGCCCCCATTCTCAGTTCTTCGGCGGTCATGTGCTGTTCCGCCCTTCGATAGAATTCACCAAGCGTGCCGGGGGGATCTTTGGAAAATTCGTAGAACAACTGGGAGTCTCTCCGCAGTCCTCGTGGCATGGCTAAGATACGTATTTCTGGCCTGAAGTCTGGGACACTCAAGGCTTCCCTATTGAACCTTTCGACATAGTCGCGTATGGTTTCACCACTTTTTTGCGCTAGGTCGAACATCTGGACTGGCATTTTCACCGTGGGGCGGCTTCCAATGAACTGCTGCATGAAGGCAGTCGATAATTCCTGGAACTCCATGATATTTCCAGGGGTCAGTGAGTATTACCATGCCGTGGCCGGCCCAGCAAGAGTGACCTCAAAATGCTTGCATAAGGTAGCATCATCAGCTCTGTGCAGTACCATACTACGCTTATACTTGGTCAGATGAGCCTGGGGGTCGGTTCGGCCATCATAGGTTTCCATCCGAGGCACCCGAAAATCACTTGGCATAGGTGCCTCGACCACTACTCGAGTGAATGGAGACTCATCTCCACTAAATGTTTCCGACAATCTAGCCTAGACGGGCTTTCGAGCCATTTGTCGCTCCACTCTTTCTATTCTCTTTAGAATTTTTTCCATGAGGAGTGTGGCACTGGGTTCTTCTTCCTGTTGTCTGTAGGCTTCTGGGAAAGGAGACTGACGTCTTCTCTTTGGGGAATGGCTCCGGCGCCGGGGGGATGGTGACTTTGCCTCGGGCGTGGAACTTCTTCGGCGAGGGGCCCTGGGTTTCTTTGTCCCTGTTTCTCCCCTAAGTTGCGCCCTGAGAAGTATGTTTTCCATTGAAGACTCATCGTGTTGATCCCCACTTCCCGAGCTCCGATAAGTCGATCGGGGGCTCTTCTCACGCTGAGGTGGCGGCGAAGAGGGCCTCCGTTCTGGAGCTGGTTGTGGCCACCAATGGTCTAACTGTTGCATCATCTCGGCCACAACAGAGCGCTGGAATTCTAGCAGGAAAGCCATAGTAATAGTCGGGGGATGTTCATCCTCAGGCAAGGAAATCCCTGCCGTCGCTTGTTCGGCTGTCGATTGAATTTCTGGCGCGGATGGGGACCTCGGAAGTCCCTTGTCCTTAGAACGCCGAGTTTCAACGACTGCGACCTGGAGCTGGGTTCCTACAGACGGCGCCAAATGATGCCCTTCAGCATCTCCTTCGTGTGTCATAGCGAAGGCGTCAGGGACTTATGGAAATGAGAAAGATCTGGGACGAACGTACTTTGAGAAGGTCACTTGAAATTCACAAGAAGCAGAGGTTAGGAGGTCCCCAGAGTGGTTTTCCGGGGAGGTGCCTCTGACGCCCAAGTCAGTATCTTTTTTGGTAATCTCTTGATTTTTAGAGTAAGGAGGTATCTTAGCTCAAGTAACGTCCCCCTTTACCTGGAATCCTTACCGAGTACATATAGAGGGGCAGATAGTGATAATTCTTCCCGTGTGGCCAGCCAGATTGTAACACGTGTTCGGCGGGATGCGTTCCATGTCTTTTGGACGACAGGGGACTCCTAACGGGGCATGGACCTCTGAGCTTAGAGTCTAGTCAACCCGAGAGTGACGTGCTAGGGTGTCCCTGCAAACGGCGTGTTAGGGCATGGCTAGAGCGGGTTATCGGGGATGTGTCAGAGGCTCCTTCAATGCTGATGTCGTATTCTCGAGGTTCCCTTTGGGTAGAAGAGACCTCTTCGCAGAGCTTCTCCTCCGGGGTCACTTTAACATAGCAGAAGTGTTTTTCCCGAGGGTGGCCTTTCTCGGAGGCACCCCTTCTTCCAAGGATGGCTTACTCGTTCTCCCGAGGTTGGCGCTATTGTTTCCAGGAATGGCGAAACCCTGAGGCTAGACTTCATGGGAGGGGTCAAGCATTCTTCTTTCCATGGTAGGTGGTTTCCCTTCCGAGGTTGGTGCTTTGTCTAAACTAGTTGGTCCGGAGGGTGATCGGTACCTTGGCTATCAGATTTCGGCGCCTATCAGAATCATATTCCTCGTCATCTCCTTTTCTTTCCTCTTCCCTCCTCCCCTTCGGGGAGGGCATCCGCAGATAGCGTCGAAGTTGGCCCTGCTTTATTAGAGAGTCGATGTACTTCCTCAGTTGGAAGCAATCCTTGATGTCATGCCCATGATCCTGATGGAATTGGCAAAACTTCTTCATATTTTTCTTATTTTTGGAAGTTATAGCCTTCGAACACTGAATTGGGTTTCCTTGTCTTTCCATGGCCAGCAGTATGCTTGTTCGGGAGATGTTTAAGGGAGTAAATGACATAGGTCTCTTTCCCTTCTGCTTCCGTGTTTTTCCCCCACCCTCGACTGGGTACCGAGGTTGATGGCCTTCGCCTCCGGGATGATGATGATTAGTGTCACACCTCACTCAGGCCCTGGCCTATAAGTTTCTAATTTAACTCACAAGCCCAACTCCAAAATTAAGTTTCTAGCATTCGGCCAAGCAAACCATGGCAACATTAAGTCTTATTTTCTTAAGTTGAGAGGCCTGTGAGCTGGCCCAGGTGGCTTTAAAACAAGTCCAACAAATACTTGTAGCAAAGGCAGGGCCCAATTCCCCTAACTTGCACAACAAGCAAGGTTTTAATTGAATACTTGCATACCAAGCAAGGCAACACTTAATGAAGATTTTAAGTGCATAATTGGTGTGCAATCAAGTGTGCTATCTATATGACAACCAAGAAGCCACATTATTGGTTTAGATTTTGAAACCACAAGTTAATATGTACATGATGCTCCCGGTCAACAACATACATATAATGGTGCACAACATTTCCATAAGACTAGGCCCATAACTACTCACATAAAAGTGCCATACATTGGCCCAAAACATTCAGCATACATGTACAAGCATAAAGCCATCCATAAGTCCATGCATAACTTGGAATACAATCCCAACAAAAGCATCACAAGTCTAGGCATCATGGACTACACATATGTACACAAAAAGGGTAGTCTACCTAGTGTCCAACATGGCTACATGCCATGAAACCGAAAGCTAAACATGCCAAGTTATTACATACCAAGACCATTTATGGTCAAACAGAACTTTGAGAATTCCATACAAAAGTACACACTACAACACCAACCCAATTGCCTGATTCATTGTCATGAAAGCAAATACTATGATCAGAGCCAAAGTCCAAGTATCCATAGCTTTCCTAGACAGGTCCCCCACACACTATAGCCTGCAAACTTAATCTATAAGTCTCGGCCATTAAGATATAAGACTTGTAATGAACTAATTTCAATAGGCCAAGCACACATTGGCACATACCTTAGAAAACAAGCAAACAAGCACTAAACACAAGTACAGAGCAAGCTAGTACTACTCAGGCCGAATGTCTTTGACTGAAAATAAGAGGATGGGTAGTGAGTAAAACTCAGTAGGATTCACTTTAATACACAACTCAAATATGAGTCTATTTAGTTAAGCTGAATATTCACTCAAAGCTTAACCTCCCATTAGCTTAGCTCAACCTGCAAAAACAAACACAAAGACAAGGAAAACCAAGCATATATATATACATGATAATTAACCATGGCATATAACCCACAATATCATAAACTTGGTTAGCAAGCACAAGAAAAGCACCAAAGCACACAATACACACACACACACCACAATAAGCTCTTGGCCATAATATACCATACATGTACCCATGTACACTTTGCACACAAAACACCATCAAACAATCCACTTCCACTTAGAGCTCCAAAATGCTAAGCAAATGGGCCACATTTACTTGCATTTCTAGTACATGTACATTAGTTAATTAGCTAATCAACAAGTAGACCGAATGTATTCTCAATAGCCCATCAAGCAACTAAGGTCATTTGGCAAATTTTAACCATCACTTAGCCACTCTAAACACTTGAACCATGGTAATTCACCAAGCATAATCAAGTGTTAGTGAACCCTACCTCAATATGCTCTCGGTCACAACCAAACTTCAAATGCCCAAGTGTTCCTCAATCACAATGCCTACCATAACAACACATAGGCATCAACAACACATAATCATGGATTAAATACCATGTACTCCAAGAAGAACACTATGTTACACAAGTTCAAGCTTTCGGCCATAATGCCCAATTTCACACAATAATGTTCTTCATCAAACTAATCCATCATATAACCTTCTAATCATTAATAACACTTATTCATGGCACCATTACCATGTAATCAAACGAAGAACATAACATTACCCCAAAATGGACTTCTCGGCCAAATACTAACTTGCACACATTGATGTTCCTTGCTCAAAATTGCCTACCATAAGATCAAATAGGCACCAATTAACCTTAATCATGGACTAATTTCCATGGAACTTAAGAAGAACACCAATATTAGTCATCCAATACTTTCGGCCAACAACCAACTTTCAAACCAACATCAAACTTGTTCAATTAACTTAATCTAACCACAATTGAGCTTTTAAATCCCTTGTTCATGGAAGAAATACCATGAAATCAAGGAAACATAAACATTACCTCAAAACCCTAGCTTGAACGTCTCGGCCTTCCTTGAATTTTCAAGAACCAAAGCTTGAATCCAAGTGAGCTTATGCCGAAACAAGTCTTCCAAGCTTGAATCCTTCAAATGCCTTCAAGATTTCTTGATTTCAAAACCAATTCTTGGATGAGCTCTCAAGAACCACTCTCGGCCTTAGGAAGAACAATGAAAGCCCGAAATGAAACAAAACAAATGGTGTTGACTTAATTCGGCCGAAAGACACTTGTGCTCAAAATGGCACTAACATAAGTCTTTAACCCCAACTTATTTGCATGGCTCACTAAAGTCCTCACTTGCTCATGGTTACAGATGCACCATTAAAACCTTGATTCAAATGACACTTAAGTCCAAACATGGCCCATAATGCCAAGCACAAGACAAACACAAGTACCAAAGTACTATAATTACCCATGTGTAACCGGCCATGTAACTAGACTAAAACTAGTTAGTTTAACTAGTTAACTAGTGAATAGATCTTTAGTGGTAGACAAGACTTGACTAGTAATCATTATTGTCTACTAGTTTTGGTCTAGTCTTGCACTAGTCATCCAATAAACTTGCATGGCCGAAATGATCAACTTAAAGTTGATAGTTTTAATTGTACCAGTCATTCAAGTGTACAATTTGATCCCCTTTCTCTGTTTTCTGTCAGCTTTTCCATAGTCTAGTTTCTATGTGCAGTTAAGTCCTGAAAGTTCCCAGTTTTGCACATAGATCACTGTACCAGTTCCCATAGTCCTTTTCTTCATTCCTCCCTGTTTCCTTGGTTTTCCTTGGCCTAAGCCAAGCACTTTAGGAGGTGCCTAACAATTAGGCTTCGATCCTCCCATTCTTAGCTCTTCGACTGGCATGTGCTGTTTGGTTCTACAGTAGAACTCACCAAGGGTGTCCAGAGGGTTTTTTGAGAACTCGTAAAAGAGTTGTGAGTCCTGTCGAAGTCCCCGTATCATGGCGAGGATGCGTATTTCAGGAAGGAAGTCTGGCACGCTCAGGGCCTCTCAGTTAAATCTTTTGACATAGTAGCGAATGGTTTCCCCATTTCTCTGTGCTATGTCGAGCATCTGGACAAGCATCTTTGTTGTTGGTCTACTGCCGATGAACTGTTGTGTGAATGCTATGGACAGCTCTTGGAAACTCATTATTGTCCCAGGGGTGAGTGAGTTATACCACGCAGTCGCTGGACCAAAGAGGGTGACCTCAAAACATTTGCAATGGGTGGCATCATCGGCGCCATGTAGCACCACGCTGCGTCTATACTTGGTTAGGTGGGACTAAGGGTCACTGCGCCCATCGTAGGTTTCCAAGCGGGGGACTTGAAAGTCGCTTGGCATTGGTGCTTCTACTATCATCCGGACAAAGGGTGACTCTTCTCCAGTGAAGGTCTCAGATAACCTAGACCATACTGGCTTTCGGGCGATTTGCCTATCTACTTTTTCCAGCCTCTCGAGGATTTTTTCCATAAGGAAGGTGGCCCTGGGCTCTTCTTGTTGCCTAGAGGCCTCTGGCAACGGAGAATGACGCTGCCTCTTCGAGGAGTAACTTCGGTGGCGTGGAGATTGTGATCTTTCCTCCGGTGAAGAACTTTATCGGTGAGAAGTCCTAACCCCTTTTGATGCCGTTTCTCTAATACGTCAGACTCTGGGAGGCACGTTCTCCATCCAGGATTCATCACGGATGTCTCCACTTCCCAAACTCCGGTCAGTTGATTTCAGGCTTTTCTCTCGACGGGGCATTGGCGAGGGTGCCCTTCGTGCCGAAGGCTGTTGTGACCACCTCTGGTCCAGTTGGTGCGTCATTTCAGCCACAACGGAGCATTGAAAATCATGAAGAAAGTTCATCGTGATGATTAGAGGGCATTCGTCGTCAGGCAAGGAAGTCTTTGCGGTGGGTCGCTCGGTCGCCGGTTGAGCTTCCGGTGCGGATGGGGACTTCGGGAGTCCCTTGTCCATAGAACACCGAGTCTCAATGACGGCCACCTGAGAGTGGGTTCCAACAGACGGTGCCAAATGTTGCCCGTTGGCATCCTCATTGTACAACACAATGGCCTACAATAGGGACTTTCGGCAAAGAGGGTATTTACAAAAGGGGCTTCCGGAGGGGTGGTTGCCTGAAAGATTCAAAGAATGGGGGTTAGGAGATCCCCGAAGTCTTTTTTCGGGGGAAGAGCCTCCGACGCCCAAGTCAGTATTTAGCTAGATGAAGAGTAATGGGTAAAGAGTAGTGTGCCCCCCTTACCAAGGTCATTTCCCAAGTATTTATAGGGAGGTGTCAAGAAAAGCCTGCTCGACACAGCCCACTCAGATCATGACACGTGTTCAGTTGGATGCAGCCTGTATCTTCAGAAACGGGGACCTCTAGGCGGCCGTAGGCCGTCTTGGTCAGGAGTTAGGGCTACAGGAGGTCTGCGTGTTAGGACATGTACGAGGGCGGCATGTTAGGACGTGTGTGAGGGCAGCGTGTTAGGGGCTCCTTAGCCATTTTTGTCATATTCTTGAGATCCCTTTGGTGAAAGAGACCCCTACGGGATGGGAGGGTTTCTGGCCGAGGTTGCTCTAGTTATTCGCAATTCCCTTTGACACGGGGGACCCCTTTCGGACGATGCTCTCTTCTTCTGAGGATGGTGAGTTTACTTCTCCCGAAACTGGTCAGGTCATCTTACCGAGGGTGGTGGAGCACCGTGTTCCCGAAGTTAATACCATCATTCCCCGAAGGTGGTGGTGGATCACCGAGGTCGAAGGGTTAGGAGGGCATACCCTGTCTTACTGAGGTTGGCACTCATATTTCCCAAGGGTGATACTCGCCCTTACTGGGGGTTACTCTTTGCCAGAGCTTGGGGTTTCCAAGGGTAATAGCCCTTTGTCCACCACAATGTTCAAAGAGTCAAAGCATGCAAAACCTTTGTCGCATCAACATTAATCCTACATATAATTAACCGCATGTAGGCATTTAATTAATCATAGACTATGTCCTACACCTAAAAGCAACCCTAGAGTCCTTAACTTTATTCATACACATTGGAGGCCATTAACATACATCATAAACATGCAAGACTAGTACTACTGAGATCCAATCAACTAACTTCCACCTTAGATGAGAGATCTTCGTGGCAAGCTCAATGACCCTCCATGTGCTCACTTGCCTTTGTTGCCAAGAAAACTGTAGTTAGTACAATAACAACTTAACTAAAAGGTAGCTAAATGACTAGAATCTCAAGGATTCCCAAAGCAATATACCTAGAATAGAAAGTACCTCAACAATCCCTAATGATTGTCAGGTTCATCAACCTCACTATCTGCACAACATGAAACTAAAGGAGTGAGAATCTGATGATTCTTAATAAGGGGTCTTCAACCTGTAAGGAAAACACTAAGGACAACACATATACAAAGATATGTAATCTGCTATGAGCTTATACAGTGTGAGGCTAAACCTATGTGCATATGTTTCAGTCCATTGGGACTTGTCACCTAGTCCTCCTACGGCATCACTTCGTACCTAGCGAGTTCTGGCCCTTAACTCGCTCCTACTAAGCCTTAGCTTATTAATGCAATGAATTTAAGCTTCCCTTGATTATTCTGCAGGTGAACATGGTGGATGCACCTCACTTGAGTTCTAAGAAATCCACTAGGTGTACTAAGCCTCTAAATAATGCCTCAAGTCCTTACACTTATCTAGGTCACTTGTGTACTAAGCTTCCACCTAAAACCCTTACCAAGAGCGCACTAGGTTCTCACTTGTGCCTCAAGTAATCTTGGCTAGGCAACAAGTGCACTAAACCTTCACTCAAGGCATATACCTATCCACCATTACTTAGTTCACACTAGTGGAGTAGCAATGAACATGGTTGGACTCATTTACTAGGTTATTTGGGACCCACCTAGGTGCACTAAGGTTTCCAGATCGAAGTTTGAAATTCAAAGGCCCAACTAGTCTTTCGATGGTACTAAACCTTGCACCCAACTAATGGTGCTCTATTGTGGCCAAACATTCCTTCACTTTGAAGTAAAATAAGACTAAACCTAGGCAAATCTAGCCTTGTGGAAGTCATGGAAATGATAGTTCTCCCTCTTAGCTTCACGTGGAATCTTGAATCGCTTCATTTTGACACTTGAGCGAAAGTTAGGGCAAAAATCTTGCAGCATGTCAATGCTGCCGAGTGTTGGCACCTAGGCCCCAGAGGCCATTTTCCTTCGGATTCCAAATGGTGTTCTAGGTGCTGCAACCCCACATAGCACCTAGGTACCAAGACTTCGTGCCCTGAACCTGGGGCAAACCTCCTAAGCCTCTTTTAAGGCTTTATAAGGCCTTAAGGCAACCTAGGGACGCCACTAATCACCATATACCTCCAAAACACATAAAATAGGCTACAATGCACCATTCATTCTAGGCTTGAAACACATACAAACATTACACTAAGCTTCGAAACCCAACTAGCCACCATGAACATCTCCCTCCGCAACTAATGCCAATCATCAAATTCATAAGAGTTTTACCATAAACAAGCTATGAATGGCTTCAAATGGGTATGAAACATAAATCTCTTACCTTAATTTCAAGTCACAAGCAAGAATCAACTAACTTTTAACCAAGAACAAAGCTCCACAAAGTTCTACTTAAGTTCCAAGCAAACCAATGTAAATGACACCAAATTACTAACTTCTAACCAAAACCCAAGCTTTAAATCATCAAATAAACAAGAAAAATTCATTAAATTCTGTTACCTCTCACCCAAAATAGGAGACTAGCTGGAAAACATGAAAAACAACTGTAAAACCACAAACCAAGCTTGAAACAAGTTGCCCAAAGCTTGTATACCCATTAGGCCTTTAAATTCCACCAAGAACACTTGATTTTGAGTAAGAATTGAGGAAGAAATCAAAGGGAGAAGTGGGAGCTCGTGTTTTAAAATAAAAATGAGCAAAAGTGGCTGCCACAATCAACTTTACCATGTTTTAATCCTAACAACAACCAAGGCACCAAATTTTCAAACGATTTGCAAAAAGCCCCTTTCCCAAATAGTAAGTCTTGGTCAAAACATGGTCAAATCTTGCATACTTAGGCTAATTTTTAGGTTTAAAGCAAGGTGAGGTTTTAAAACATGTTTTTCACTCTCAGGACTTGTCTCAACACCTCAGAATGCAAAATTATCATTTTTCCCCTAGACCTCTTTTGGTGTCATAAACTCCTCGGAACTTAGTAGACCTTACATAACACACTTATTCTTGCTATGTGAACTTAAAATAAGGCTCCAACTAAGATTTAATTTACTTTACCTCCCTCAAACAAGCTTCTCGCTGGGAGGGCTATAATCCTTTAACACATCTTCGACGTAGGCCATGTTGGACCTCCGATAGAACCTCGGCTGAGTGATATTTGTAGTAGTTGAAGAATGTGGGTTAGGATCTCCCTTGAGTGTTTTTTTGAAGTGGGATCTCCAATGCCCAAGTCAGTATGTGTGGGAGAAGTTGCTAAGAGTAGAGAATAGAAAAAGAGGGTATTTTATGTGTATTACCTGGGAGCCTCCACAAGTATTTATAGGAGGCTTGGAAAAGAAGGCCATTATACCCAAGTTGAGTAGATCAGGACACGTGGTTGGCTAGATTCCATTTGTACCTTTGGGGAGAGGTGTCTCCAGCTATTCATAGGTGGTTATGAGCAGAGGGTAGGGGTATGTGCAAGGTTCCAGTCGACGGTGCCTCAAAACTGCGTATTTGTCATCATCCCTTAGGACCCTTCAAGGACTTGAGACCCCTTCGGGCGTAGGATTTCCTTTGAAGGTAATTCGGGAAGCCTATCCATTGCAGATTTCTATTTCTAAGGTTGGTCATGTGAACTTCTGAAGGTGGTGTAGAGCCTTTTACCATGGTTGCTCATATTCTTTTCCGACGGTAGTGTTAGGCCCACTTGTCTGAAGGTCCTGTGGGCGATAGCCCCTTGGCTATCACATGCCCCCTCTAAAGGAGCCAATGCTGTATCTTCGGTTCTTATCAATCGAGAACATGTTTCTAAAATTGTACCTTAAAAAAATTAGGGTTACCTTTGGTTCGAGAACTCTTTCTCGCCAAGGTTGTGCCTTCGATATTACTCATTTTTCTTCAATCAGGCTAGGCTTTATGGTTTTGAGATCCTTTATTTTGCTGATGTTGTACTTCCAGCATACTTTTGGGCATTCTTGCTTCTCTATTCCATTTTGGTGTGGTTAAACCTTTAGTAAAGATCTTACTTGAAGTCATATTTTCTTTTTTGGCGAGGTTATACCTTTAGCACTTGATGTGTTATTTTTTCCTTAAGGCTTTTATTCTCGCCATCTACAAGTAGATTGTCTTACCTCTATGGACAAGTAGGCATGTGACCTTGGTTTTCGCATTACATAGATGCAATAGAACATAAGGTGTACCCTAATTTCCTGTGCTGCATGACATGTGTGACCAGATCAATGGCCATGTTTCCCATCCGTTGCATCGGTTACATCTCTTTGCCTGCAAAGGGTCATTATGGCATCCTTCACCTGCCCTCTTCGGGTTATATAAACCCATTTCTCCTTAGAAGTTCCTCACTTCTTAACTTTCCGCTCTTTCTCGCTCTCTAGCTCTTTTCCTTTTTTACGGAGGTTCTCCTATGGTGGAGCAATTTTAGGCAACCTTACACGGCAGGTTTCTAGTGTGTTTGGAGAGTGAATAGGTTAGTATTTCTCGAAGTTGGTTTTCCTTTCACCTTTCTTTCCTTAGTAAATCCTAGGTTAGGGTCCTAGATTCTGAAGATGTCCGTCCTAAACACTAAGGCTCATCCTATTCTAAAGAGTTGGGGCTCGCTTAACTTTCACATGAGTTGTACCACTTTAGAAAAGGTGAAGAAGTGGATGGTGAAGTTCTTTCTCCCTTTTTTTGCCAAAACCAGGCTCCCTACTTATGGGGAGCTAAGCTACCTTCCTCGAGATAAGGTGGTTACTGTTTTTAGGGCACAGCTAAAGGCAGGTCTTTGGTATCCCCCTTCGAAGATGGTGAGCAAATTTTGCCAATTTCATGGCGTAACCATTAACCAAATGCTGCCGAACCCATATTCTTACTTCAACGCCTTCCTTTGAATGTCTGGGGTTTTCAAAGTAGTCCCCACTTTATTTTCTTCATGTAATATTACAAACTCCATCCTATCTTGAAGGTGGGATTCTACTTCTTGCTCCCTCGGGGATCTAGGAGCAAGAAATTCACTTTCACCTTCGGTACCAAGGATAGCTAGCGAAGGTGGCAGAAGAAATATTTTTTCATGGAGACAGATAAGAAATGGAAAGATATGCCTTTGAAGTCGACCTCTAAGACTCGCTATCGACGTGATGGATCTGTCGAAGTTATTTACCCTTGAACTAGAGTCCCAGTTTGAGGAGTTTGACAGTCGTATTTAGGCTGTAGCCGATTGGATGGGTCAGGCATCTTTATGTTCACTCAATCCTTTTCCCATCAGATGGAAATTTATGACCGAAGAGGTTCTTCGGGATCTAGGAGTCATTAAAGAGCATGTTACTGATGAGAACATGCCAAACCTAGCAATAATTGGAAATAAGTCTTGGCTGGTTCTGCTCCTTCAGAGCAAAGTCTCCTATATTACCCTTGTAGAGAGTAAGCTACTTTTCAACTTGTGTTTCTTTGGATTTTTGGTACTTACACTGATATTTTTTTTTTTTGCAAAAATTTATGACAAATCCACAACCTTCTATAAGACCTTGTTCCTCGGTCAAGCCAAGAAGCTAGAGCGGAAAAGAAAAGCTCCAAAAAGGAGGAAAGGGCAGGTTGGGCAATCCTTGGGGGTGCCGAAGTCAAAAAAGGCCAAAGAGAACACTTTGTTTCTACTCCTTGAAGATGTAACCGAGGTTCCGTATCCTTCTTCTGAAGCTATAGATCCTGGCTTAGAATCAACCATTTTATCTCTTCCCTTCAGCCCCGATGCCACTGCCGAAACATTGGGGACTTCTTTGGGTGTGTTCTCGGCCGAGGAGGCACAAGCTAGATGGAAACAAAAGTGGAACGAAGTCCCCGCTGAGCTCTTTGAAGTGAATGACTCTGATGGGGGAGACATCAAAGTCCTACCAGGTTCGTCTCTTAATCAGTCATCTATGAATTTTGGATTTTTTGGCATTTTAGATTTTGTAGATGAATGGTTAAGTGATAATGTGGTGAGGCAAATTTTGTGTGATTTTGTAGAGGACTAGCCCAGATAGAGTGGATGATGGACTATGCTTAGAAGTAGGCTGGTCAGGATGTAATGATCCCTAATGATAAAGTCCCGAATGAGCCATTCTGGACTTTCACCAAAGATATGGACTTATTTTCGGAGGACTGTCAGAAGATGGTTCCCCAGATGCCAAGAGGCAACATTACAAATGCTACCTTCCAATCTCTGACAGACGATTGTCTGAATGAGGAGATTCTTGCTACTCGGATTTCTGAGCATGCTGCTTAGGCAATCGTTCCTTCTCTAGTACTTGGGAAAAATTTAGGCCTCCAAGTTGTTCCATTTAGCACAAAGCCTTCTTATCTTGCAGCTACTTTTATACAGAGGCTATCTTCAGGCTTGGGCATCAAAGTAATCCTCGATTTGAAGTCAGTCGGAGCGTAACTTGGCCAAGGCTAAAGAGATGTTCATGTGCTCCTATCTCATGTATGGCAAGCTTACCAAGATTGCCAATGAAGAGCTAGTTAAGCTTAACCAAGAGGTGCTGGAAAGCCAAAAGATACTTTTCGATGAGTGTTATTCTAAGATCACCAACCTCAGGGTCAAGCCAGCTCAGCAGAATTCTTTGGCTGAGGTATTTCAGAAGAGGAAAAAGAAGGCCTTGGGGTTTAATGCTGAACTTGTCATTGTGGTCAATCAGCTAAAGAAATGGAAGAAAAAGAAGAAGAAAGAGGAGAAAAAGGTGGAGCCGTTGAAGAAGGAACTTGAAGATTTGAAGGTGGAGAAAGCCAAGGCAGACGAGGCAACAAAGTCTTCATTTCAAGATGGTTTCTGCCTTGCTCGCTATCAAATTCTTGAACATTTTCTAGACCATGATATCTCCTTCCTCAAAGCCCTTGACATTCCCGAGGGACCTTCTTCAGAGTGGTCAAAGAGGGAGTTCCTCAACCTTCCCGTGCATCCTGTTTCGCCCGAAGACATCAATGATGATGATGATGAGAATGTTGTCGAGGACCCTAAAGCTAAAGAGCCTGAAGATGGACAGGATAACCCATAGGCCCTCTTTCTGCCTTTTTTTCTTTTTTGCACTTCTTTCTCTGTACTTTGCCTTTTTCAAAGGAATACCCTATTTTTCCTTCTCTGTAAAATTTTGGCTAAGTCTACAAGAAGTGTAATTCTTCGAACTATTTCAACTATTTTTGATATTTACACAACTTTGGTTAGCCTTTGCTTGCCTATGAAGTTTTGTTTTTCATCATTTTTGGTGAAATGACTTAACCTTTTTTGGTGAAATGACTTAACCTTTAAATTGTTTACTTAACCTATTCAGCACTTTTGGCTAAATTACCATCTTTGGTATTGCAAAGCTCGGCACATTCAGTTGTATACTATCCTCGATAGAGATATTATCAAGGATTTGAAACCTTAACCTTTTTTTAAAGTGACATTCTACCATTTTCAGAAAGTTATGAGTAATGAAGATTTTGCTAAGTGTTTTGAAATTAAATTCAAGCAATGTTTTTGGGAAACTTGCTATGTATAAATCACATAGGTAACTTTGGAGATTTCGACCTTCGGGTAGTCTCCTTCGGGAGGTATTCTCGTAATCAAACTACTTCTTTGGAAATTTCTAAGCTCATAGAAATTCTAAGTGTAGAATTTTTTCAAAAGAGTCTAAATGCTATATGTTCTTCAATTCTTCTCCCTCGGTATTTCCAAGTTTATAGACTCTTGGCCGAACTTCATCTAAGACCAAATAAGGTCCTTCCTAATTCGCCCAAAATACATCGTGAGATGGTCTTCAGGGTTCTAGTTCAGCCCTTTGGAGGATGAGGTCTCCTTTCTTGATCTCTTTAGGTTTGACATGTAAGTTTGTTGTCATGGCTACCCATTGCTGGAAAGGTTTTTTTTTTAGTTTGGCCATCCCCCTATGTTCGTCAAGCATATTGAGTTTGGTTCTTAAACCGAGGTTGTTATCTTCTTTGTCGAACACTTGTACTCTGGGGGAAGGTTGTACAACTTCAATAAAACTTCAACAGGAATAAAAGCCTCTGTATCGAACACGACTGAAAAAGGTGTTTCACCAGTAGCCCTTCTAAGGATTGCTCGGTAACTCCATAATACAATCGGGAGTTCTCCAGGCCATTTTCCCTTGGCCTCTTTCAACCTCTTGTTTAATCAATCTTTTAATGTTATGTTGGATACTTCAACTTGTCAATTACTTTGTGGGTGAGCTACCGGGGTGAAGTGTAATTTTACCCCAAGGTTGGTGAGAAATTCCTAGTACCTTTTATCAATGAACTTGGAACCATTGTCCCTACTATCACCCTTAGACAACCGAATCTACATATGATATTTTTCCAGACAAACTTCTGAATGTCTTTTGCCAAAATTGTGGCCAGGGGCTCTACCTCAATCCATTTTGTCAAATAATCTACTGTAATGATGTAGAACTTCACTCCTCTAGGGGCCATTGGGAGGGGACCAATGAGGTCAATTCCCCAAACTATAAAGAGGCAAGGATGGTTAGCCAAATTTATTATTTCTAAATGTGCTCTTTGGATGGGCGCATGTTGTTGACACTTATCGTATCATTTGACAAACTACTATGCATGCTTCCTTAGAGGGGCTAAAAATATCCTTGCTGAAGTAATACTCCAACAAGGGCATTAGTCCCGATATGGGACCCACAAACTCCTTTGTGAACTTCTCTCAAGACTACTTCAACATCCTCTTCACTGATACACCTTTGTAGGAAAATTGCATACCGTTGTCGGTACAACTCTTCCCTAATCATGAAGTACTTTCTTGAGTGCCTACGTACCTTCATAGCTTCCTTAGGGTCCTTAGGTAGGGACAAACTAATCAGATATTCCTTTATAAAATCTTTCCACCCCTTGTTCGGCGTCATGAGTGCCATTATGACTATGCTCGGATGATCAAGTACTTCAGTGGACTATTTTGACTTAGCCAATATGTCTACTTCTATGTTCTCTTTTCGAGGTACTTTTTCTATCTTTACCTTGTTAAATTTTTGGATCAGTTTTTTGATGACGTTATGGTATTTTGCCAGGCTGGGATACATGCCACTATATTCCCCCATCGTCTACCAAACCACCAACTATGAGTCATTGTAAGCCTTCAGATTCTTAACATAAACTCTTTTTGCCAATCGTAATCCTGTTATGAGGGCTTCCTATTCAGTGAAGTTGTTTGGAATATGAACTTGATAGCTTTCGACGCTTTCATTCCTTTCGAGCCTCGGAGTATTATCCTGGCTTTCTGGTGTTCTGATCTTAAAGCACCATCTACAAACGGTGCCCATTCAGGTTCCTCATCTCTGAGGTCATTGGGTTATCCTCGGTCTTGGGCAATTCGGTGATAAAATCTACTAAAGCCTAGCATTTTATGGCCTTTCCCACTTTGTATGTGATATCATACTCATTGAGCTCGGTACACCATTTTGACAACCAGCCCGAGTGGTCCACCTTTTCATGGCATCCCTAAGAGGTAGGTTATTTTGGGCAGTAATAAAATGTCCTTGGAAATAGGGTAGGAGACTCCTACTCATCATAACTAAGGCGTAGATGGCTTTTTGCAATAGTGGGTACCTAACTTTAGCACCGTACAAAGACTTGCTGACATAGTGTATCGGCCACTGTTTTCCTTGTTCTTCCTTCACCAGTATCGTACTATTTTCTCAGTAACTACGAGGTAGAGGATGAGAGGTTCTCCATCCCTAGGTTGCCAAAGTGTCGGAAAGTGGGATAAACAGCTTTTGAGTTTATCCCAAGCCTTTTGGCAATCTTTGTTCTAAGGGCATTCCTCAGAATAGAGGTTGCCTTCATTTTTGGTTCCTTTAGTGAGCATTTTAAAGAATGGTTGACACCGATCTCTGTATCTACAGATGAATCTGCTAAGGGTCGTTATTCTCCAAGTGAGCCTCTGCACATCCTTGGTAGTTGTGGGAGTTCAGAATCCAAAAAAGGCCTTAACCTTCTCCAGTTTGGCATTTATACCTCCTTCAGGTACCATAAAGCCCAAGAATTTTTTCGATGTTACCCCAAACATGCACTTTTCTGGGTTAAGATGGATTCCAAATTTCCAAAGTTACTAGAAGGTTTCTTGCAAGTCTGTGGTATGCCTACTGGATATTTTACTTTTAACTATCATATCGTTGACATACACTTCCATGTTTCTCCCAATCTGGGAGTGAAACACCTTATTCATCAGCCTCTGATATATGGCTCCTGCATTCTTGAGGCTAAAGGCATTCTAATATAACAGTATGTCTTGACATCAGTGATGAATGTGATTTTTTCCTCATCTTTGGGATTCATTCGAATCTGGTGATATTCACTGAAAGTGTTGAGGAAGCTAGGTAGACTATATTTAGCAGTGAAGTCTACCAATTGATCTATTGATGGCAGAGGATATGAGTCCTTTGGCCAAGCGTTGTTAATATTTTGGAAGTCAATTCACATTTGGAGTTTATTGCTCCCTTTTCTCGTGGCAACGGCAACGTTGCTAAGCCAATCAGGGTACTTTACTTCCCTTATTATGCCTACTTCCATTAATCATTAGACTTCAATTTTGATGAAATTGTTCTTATCTGCCGAAAGGCTATGCTTTTTCTTCCAAACAGTCCTTGACTTAGGGCATACCTTAAGGCTATGTTTAATTATACCCGAATTTATTTCAGGCATGTGCTTCGGGGAGTAAGCAAATATATCTTTGTTTATTAATAGAAGGGATACAAGTCTTTCTTTGTCACCTTCGACCAATTTTTTCCAACTCAGGTACTTCGGATAGGGACTAGTTCTACATCCTCGCTTTCTATTTTTTCTACATCACCCTTTTCCCTTTCTATTGCATCTTCGCTAGGTGTGCTCTGCTCCCCCAAAGTTTGCAAATGGACTTTGTCAGGACTTTGGCTTGCTTTGATAAATACTTTCCTAACTTCGGCTTGGTCAATGAATATTTTTGCGTCCCCCTTCTTCGCCTCGAACGTGACCGTTAGGTATTTCACATTTGCTTGAAGGTGAAGGTTGCCCTACATCTGTCTTCTTGGGATGGCGTTGTATGAAGATGGGGCACCTATTATGATGAACCTCATCATAGTGGAAGCAAAGAGTTCCTCTTTGGTC
Source organism: Aquilaria yunnanensis (assembly GCA_039654915.1). NCBI lineage: Eukaryota > Viridiplantae > Streptophyta > Magnoliopsida > Malvales > Thymelaeaceae > Aquilaria > Aquilaria yunnanensis. The sequence continues at coordinate 49,299,595 of CM077595.1, forward strand.
TAAACCGAGGTACCCTTCAGCATCAATGGTAGGTCAATCCATCCAAGCATCGGGAGTTCTGAGGGACCAATTTCGAAGGTGGGCAAGGTCATGGGCTTGAGGTTACCTTCAGAAATACCCAAGTTTGGGAATATGTGGGTGAACAGAATGTCAGCATTTGATCTGTCATCAATGCGCACCCTCTTCACATCTTAGCTTCTGATCCTTACGATGATCAGGACAGGATCATCGTGAGGGAACTTCACAACCGACCCATCGTTTCAGGTTAACTTGTTCATCGGGTTGTCAAACTCTATCACTGCAACCTCCCTTACCTTCCTTTTTTTTTAGCCAAGGGTAATTTAGTGGTTTTGGTTTGGATTACCACAACCGAAGGTGGGGGGTGCTTTCATTAGTTCGGTGCCTATCAAAGTCATACTCCTCATCTTCTCCTTTTCTCTCATCATCTATTTTTTTTTTAGCCTTAGGCGATGGCATCTGTGAGTAGTGCCGAAGTTGTCCTTGTTTGATTAAGGACTCAATGTACTTCCATAATTAGACACAATCCTCGATATTGTGCCTGTGGTCCTGGTGAAATTGGCAGTACTTCTTCATGTTCTTTCTGTTATCCAAGGTCATGGCCCTTACATGTTTAATTGCAATTCCTTGCCTTTCTAAGGCAATGAGGATGTTTGTCTTTGTAGTGTCCAGGGGGTGATGTCACTGGCTTTCTGCCCCTAGGTTTTTGAGGTCTATCTCCTGCTTTGACGTTGAACTGAGGTTGGTAACTATGACCTTCTGATTGATGCTGCTCAAAATTTGGCCATCCCATTCTCAGGTCCTTGGCTGTCATGTACTGTTCTGCCCTTTGATAGAATTGACCAAACATGTTTGGGGGATCCTTTGAGAACTCATAAAAGAGTTGTGAATCCCTCCTCAGCCCTCTGATCATTGCGAGGATTCAAATCTTAGGGCAGAAATCTAGAACATTGAGTGCTTCTCTGTTGAATCTCTTAACATAGTCCCAAATGGTCTCCCCATTATTTTGGGCTATGTCGAACATCTGGACAAGCATCTTTGCTGATAGCCTACTCCCTGTGAATTGCTAGGTGAAGGCGGTTGACAACTCCTAGAAACCCATTATGGTTTCGGGTGCTAAGGAGTTGGACCACGCAGTTGCTAGCCCAGATAAGTTGACTTCGAAGCACTTGCAGAGGGTGGCATCATCAGCTCGATGTGGCACCATGCTCTCTTTGTATTTTGTTAAGTGGGCCTGGGGGTCACTTCGCCCGTCATTAGTTTCCAAGCTTGCTACTCGAAAATCACTGGGCATTGATGCTTCCACTATTGCCCTAATAAATGGGGACTTTTCTCTAGTGAAGGTCTCTGATAACCTCAACCAAACGGGCTTTTGAAAAACCTGTTTCTCTACCTTGTCCAGCATTTCCAGGATTCTCTTTATTAGGATGGTAGTATCATCTTCTCCTCGTTGCTTGGGAACCGGAGGCAAGGGAGAATGACGTCTTCTCTTTAGTGAGTAACTTCAGCGATGAGGGGATGGGTACTTCTCCCGTAAGGAGGGGCTTTGTCGTTGGGAGGCCCTTAGCTCTTTTGATCAGGAGCTAGTCGTGTCCCACCCATGAGACAAGGGGTTTTCCAATGAAGACTCCCCATGGAAGCTCATATTTGGGGAGCTCCAGCGAGATGACCGGTGCCCCATCTCTGGATGGACCTCTAGGGAGGGAGTCCTTGGATGAGAACGTGCCTATGACCATCTTTGGCTGAGTTGTTGCGTCATTTCGGCCACTATGGAGCACTGGAAGTTGTGCAAGAAGCCCATAATGACCGTCAGCGGACGCTTGTCCTCCGATAGGGAAGGCTCTGGGAGTGCTTGGTTATTTGCCACCGGAGGCTCAGGCACAACTGGGACTTTGGAATCTGTTTGTCCTTAGAATGTCGAGTCTCCATGATGGCGACCTGGGAGTTAGTTCCCATATACAGCGCCAAAATGATGCTCTAACACATCTTCGATGTAGGAAAGGTTGGACTTTTGGTATAACCTCACTTGAGTGATATCTGCAGTACTTGAAGAATGTGGGCTAGGAGTTCCTCAAAGTGTTTTTCCAGGGCGGTCTCTAACGCTCAAGTCAGTATATGAGGGAGAAGTTGATAAGAGTATAGAACAAAAGAATAGGGTATTTTGTGTGTATTTCCTAGGAGCCTTCTTAAGTATTTATAGGAGGCTTGGAAGGGAAGGCCGTTATACCCAAGTTGTGTAAATCAGGACACGTGGTTGGCCAGATTCAGTTTGTACCTTCGGGGAGAGGTGTCTCTAGCTGTCCGTAGGTGGTTATGCTCAGAGGGTAGGGCGTGTGCAAGGTTCCAATCAGTGGTCCCTCAAAACTACATATTTGTTGTATTCCCTTAGGACCCTTCAAGGACTTGAGACCCCTGCGGGTGTAGGATTTCATCTGAAGGTAATTTGGGAAGCCTACTAGTTCTAGACTTCCATTTTCATTATGTGAACTTTTGAGGGTGGTGTAGAGCCTTTTACCAAGGTTGGTCGTATTCTCTTCTGAGGGTGGTGTCAAGTCCACTTGTTCAAAGGTCCTGTGGGTGATATCCCTTTGGCTATTAGGCTGTAACATTAGAAGTCTTTAACCTTCATATCCAATGGTCCAGTAAAAGGGCTTAACCGACCTAGATAACCAAATAAACCTGAAATGATCAAACTATCCTTAACCGAGATCTACATTCATCTTCACTCTTGAATCCTTTGGTCCTAATTATTTCTTGTTCATATATTTGATGATTCCTTATCAATACACTAAGGTTGTCATGAGTTAACCAAGAAATCCATGTATCCTTGCCTTAATCCTCTAGAATGGAAACTTTAGGACTTGGGAAGTTTACCCTTTAGTTTACCGAGAAGATAGCTTCTACACATGCAATAATTCAAGCTCTGTATAGGATTTTTTGGTTTTTCTCTCCCTAAAATCTCTCTCTAATGGTTGTGAAAGGTTATGTATATTTTTGGAAACATAATATTCTCTCTTTATTCCTAAGGATTTATTCCTCTTTATTCCTAGGGATTTTCTTTTCTTGTATTATTCTCTTATCTATTATATAAAGGTCTTGTGAGGTTCTTGTATTATCAAGCCCTCAGTTTCTTCTTTAATATTACCTAACATGGTATCAGAGCCTAAACCCTAAACTAATCCCTACTGTGAACTAACCAAGAAAAACTACAATGTCCATCTTTCCACTTCCGCTACCATGATCAAACTCTGTATTCCTTCTTAACCAAACTTAAAACTAAGGACATGACCACAACTAGAAGTCATTGGTGACCAAAATAGCACCAGAGGACTCACTAGAAAGCCACCCATGTGCCGGTGCATGGGCGTCACACAATGCAATTTGATGACCTTTGACGATAGCGGTCTGATGGGTCTATTTGTGTCTTTGTTCTAAACAAGTTTCTAGTCTTCCTTAATATCAATCATGACTAAAAGTTGAGTTTCTTTATCCTTCAATCAGTTTCTCATATTTTGTAGTACATTGTTAGCATGTTCTGCAATTTCTCTATTCATCAATCTTCAGCAATATGTTGTGGTATAATGATAAAAGTCCTTAGAGGAGTCTTCCTCCAGTCATCATCTCAGCAACAGGTCTTCCCACATAGTTCAACAATCTACAAATTGCCAAATAATGTTTAAACAGTAATAACTACTATTTCTGGGCTAGGAATATGGAACTGTATTTCACAAGTAAAAGAAAGATGTCTTATCTTACTAATGATGCTCAAACATTTGACAGCTGGAAATCTGATGATGCATAATTGCTCCATATCCCTTTTGATTCAATGGAAACTGAAGTTTTTTCTCTATTTTCTTATGTGCAAACCTATAGGGAAGCTTGGGTGTTACTACCTCACAAAAATGAGAGAATTACAAATTGTGGCATAATGGTCAAGAACCATTATATTGTGTAATTCTCACCATACTGATTAGTGTGAGGGGTAAAGGGCATGATCAACACCTCCTTAAAAGTGTTCTAAGTTGGTAACTTGGCCCCTAAGAAAAGTCTTAAGGATTGCTTGTCTTTCAAGCAACTTACGGACTTGTTTGTAAGGTTTTGAAAATTTGGGTACTCAATTGCAAAACTCTCAAGAAAGAGCTTTGGAGAGTGATGGGAAAGATATGAATGGTATGAAAGTGCTATTGGAGGATCAAATTGCTTATGAAAGACAAGTTTGGACAAAGAAAACACAAAAGGCATTAAGGACTAAAGTGTCCTAATGTAAGTCTTAGGATGTTCAAGCTTTCGACTTGAGTCAAATGGAAGCAAGTTGGAGTTCTCCCACACTAGTAAGGTTGGCTATGGCAAGAGGAAAATGAGCCAAATGTGGGCCATGAGTTTAAGGCAAAGAAACCATGGTTTAGAAGTAAGGAAAATGACATAAAGCTTAATTAAGGCTATTAAGGGTGTTTAGTGCACCAAAGCTTGGTTAAGCCTCTTAAAGTATCCAATTTCTTCTTTGATTCTCCCATATTTGACCTACAGCAGCCTCCTTCACCTCCATAGTCCCTCCACTACTACCATATCTCCAAGCTTGAAGCTCGAAGCAATTGAAAGCAAGAAAAGGCAATTGGAAGCTATTTGGTGCTAAGACTCGAGTGCACCTAGGATCAAGCTCTAATTTTAGCATACACTCAAGGTAAGGAGTTATCTTGCTCCCATGGCATGTTTATTGTATTTTCAAACATCCATGGAGCTAAGGCTAGCCTTGGAAGAGAGCGATGAGCTTGATGAACCAAGCTTAGTGAGGGGAGTGCACTTAGTGAAGGTTTTGTGACCAAGTGTGAAGTGGACAGTGATGGCAACAAAATTGGGGTTTCTAGAGCCCAAAGTTAGTACTAACTGGTGTTAAACTTTCCTAATACCAAGCTCATACTTGAGGAGGGCTTCTATGGTGATTTGTATATGTTTATTGCATGTTTTATAGACTAACCAATGCATATTGTTGCTGTCGCATACATATGGTTGTTCTTTATGTTTGGTTGATGCATTTGGATGCTCTGTATTGGATATTTGCATTGTGTTTTCTTTTGTTTTAGTGTCTTTGGATTCAGGTAATACTATGGGTTACATTACCTTAAGAGTATAAGTGTTCTCCTTACTAAGTTTCACAATGAAACTTACTTCCCTCAAGTCTGCCCATTTCTGGTCCAGCAGAAAGATCACATTCAAACTTTGCCTTATTGTTTGATTTTTGATCTAAAATTTTAGGTATTTGAACTTCCATGTATCTATTTGTGGTCTAAAAATTTTGGGGATTTTAGGAGCAGATTTGGTATATTTAGTGATGGTGCTTATTGTGTTACACAGCAGCTATCCAGCTTCCTGTTTCTGGAGTGCATTGTGTCTAAAGATCTCCTTTAAATTAGGTGTGTGTTTTAGCTTATTTAAGGCCATTATTAGTGCATGGATGCATGTATATGTAATACATGTAAATTTGAAACAAGTATGTGAACATTTGAGGACTGTTTTGCTATGTATGTGAATGTGGTGCACAAGCTGTCTAAGTGTGAATGATAGGCTGCTTGTTTGTAAATTCTGTTTTGGCCATATAAAGTTGCTAGATGCAAGAGCATGTAATTCTTATATGTATTGGACATATATAGGATAGCCTTGGAGGGCTTATCCCTTGTGAATGAAGTGTTTGCACACTTATGAAATTTCATATGGGCAAAATGGTCATAAAGTGACCCGAATTTCAACTATGTACTCAAAGTTCTATATCTCCCTGTGTAGAAAGAATCCTGGTATGAAATTTTGACCACACCTAGAGCACATCTAGATGTTTAATGGCCTTTGGATTTTATGCATTCCCTATACCCAAAGTTATCACATTGCAAGGTTGGCTGAGTAACTGTTCATTTGGTCAGAATTTTGTAACCAACTTAAAAAATCTCTAACTTGGTCCATAGGTGGGCTATTCATGTAAAATAAAATTCCATGGTTTGATTTAAGTCTCTACTTGGTAATGAAGCAATGAAAATGTGGGGGTACATGGCTAGATTAATATAGTTTTTTGGAGGAAGATTCAGGTGTTGTGGCTGGACACATGAATCTTGTAAGATTGCATACTGTGTGGTAGCCAATATTAAGGCTTGTGCTAGTGTTTTCTTTCTTGTTGCCACAGTATGCATAAAATGTGAATATGTGTGTAATGGTTGGACCAATATGCATGTATTTACAAAGTGCCCAAGAGGGCCACTTGCATATGTGCACTTAGGGTATTGTTCTGATGGCCTACAGGACATACCAAACCTGGGCGTTTAAATGCACAATTTTGGTACCACAACTGGACTACCCCAGAGTGGATAACATTAGGAGTGTGCCAAACTTTTATATTCCAGTAATATTCTCCATATATATGAGATTTTAATTGAAGTGTTTTAGTCCAAATGGGAAGGTAGTCTTCTTGAATATTTTGCGAACGTGAAATATGCATTTGAAGAAATGAATTGTCTGCTACTTATTACCCTGATGTCAATGCGATGCAATGTAAAAGGGAACAATTGGTGGTTATGACATTCTTTGATGAGCTAAAGGCTGAATTTGAACTAGTTCATTCTTAGATTATTGGAGGGGTAGACCTACCTTCATTACTTGAAGTTTTCATGAGGCTCTCTTACACTATGATAAAGGAAAGCTCAACAGGGAATAATTTCAATTGGTCTGCACTTGCAGTACAGTCTAGTACAAGTAAGGAGTGGTCATGTAGGATGAAGTAGTCATGGTGGTCATGGTGGTAGAGGTGGATGTGATGGGGGTTCATGCTTGCACTACACCTATTGTGAGAGAGATGCACATGAAGAGGAGACTTGTTGGGACAAGTTTTCGACATTATGAACAGCATATATCAAATCACATGAGGAGTCACCTTCAGCTACAGGCCCACAAAAATCTATCATGATATCTTAGGAAGTATGCTAAATACCTGCAGTATCAGTTCAGATAGCAGTCTTCTACTTCTTTTATGGCTTTTCTTGGTCATTGAGGTAACCAAACAGCCTGTTATTCCTCTAACCTTGCTAGAAATCAACTCTAGGTGTTAGATTCTTGTGCCACTGACCATATTTCAAGTAAAATAATGAATTTTGACCATATCTCTTGTTACCACTCTGATAACTTAAATACAGTGATCAATTTTAGTGAGCGCAGGTCCTAGGTAGTCTACATTTTGTAGGGCAAGCAGAACATGCACACTATATTTATCCAAGTGGCCTTCTTGGTCTTTATGCAAATATATGTATATTGGTGCAACCATCAAACATATATTCACATACAATTTCATCTGGAAGCAATGATGACAATCAAATTCTTTACTCCTTCCAATGTGGAATTTGAGTAAAATCCCCAAGTGCATGTACAATCATATGCACACTTGGTCCTATTGGTGCCCATTGTTCATGTGTCCAAACTTTCATACCATGTCCAAGTCAAATTCTACCCATGTCCCCCTATGCCCTAAAGGTTTTAAACCCTTTAATACACTTAGACATTGATAGGGAAATAGGTTTGAGACATTAAATCCATCTAGGATTGACATTATGGATTTTACACTCAACTGGGGAAAATTAACCATATGAATAGTGCCTAGCAAAATCAGCCAACTTTTACATGCCATAACTCTAGCTAAGGGACACCAAATGCAGTGATTCAAAATCAAAATTCTTCATCATGAAGTATTCTAAATGTGGTCAGAATTTTATAAAACTCATTAAGTACAGAAAGTTATGGCTATTGGAGTATAGGGTTCCAAATTTAAGCAACTAATGACCATAATGCCCATACAAAATTTCTTAAAATTCATACATTTCATTTCCGCACTACTTATAAGATTGTAGGTAGCCAGAGATACTTTCTTGGTGGAGCTCAAATGCATTGTCTCAAACATCTTCTCAATGAATCTTAACCATTCCTCAACTTTCTCTCGTCCAACTTTGCCATCAAATTGTGGAGGTCTTAGGCCTTGATGCCTCTCCAACAATTTGACATCATAAGAGCCCTCAAAATTTACAACTCTAAGTCTCCTAGACCTATTTGATTCTTCTAAGTCCATCAAGTCTCTAGGCCTCCTTCTTTTACTCTCACTAGGTCTGTCAACTTTATTCCTCATGGAATGGTCATAAGCTGAGTTGTTGGCCATGGATACTTGGTCAATCTCAGACCTAGTTCGGCTATCTCTAGGATTCCTTTTATCCTCATCTTCTTCATATTCTTCATCCTCATTTCTTTCAGAAGGAACATTCACTAGGTTGTTCCTAGCAACTTCTTGGTTTTTCTCCTGTAGTAATGCATGTGCTACCTGGACTCTTTGTTGTTGAGCTTGTAGTAGCCTTACTAAGTTTTCATTTATCTTAGCTAGATTTCTTTGTAGTTCGACCCACACTTGTAGTACGTTTATTTCAAGTGCTGGCTTTTCTACCTCTTGAACCTTTGGCTGCTCTTGTACACCTCTTCCATTTCTGTTGGCCTATCTTTGCTTAGCAGGAGGTCTTAGGGTCCTTGATCCCCTTTCCTTGTGGCTTCCATTTTCCTATTTCATGATTAATAGAAGACCACAATATATACTATGCATTAGGTACTTGACAGTAGTAACTAACCTAACTAAGTTCCATGTATGTAACTTTATGCATGCGTGATGAAACTAGATACAACTCCAATTCAAACTAGACTCTGATACCAACATCTGTTACCATTCTAAGAAGTTAAATATGGTGATCAATTTTAGTGAGCTTAGATCCCAAGCAGTCCATGTCCTATAGGCCAAGCAAAACATGCACACTAATTTATCCAAGTGGCCTTCTTGGTCTTTATGCAAATATATGTATATTGGTTCAACCATCGCACATATATTCATATACAATTTCATCTAAAAGTAATGATAAAAATCAAATTCTTTATTCCAAGCCAATATGGAATTTGAGTAAAATCCCAAAGTGCATGTACAATCATATGCACACTTGGTGCTATTGGTGGCCATTATTCATGTGTCCAAACTTTCATAACATGTCGAAGTCAAATTCTACTCTTCTCCTCTTGTGCCCTAAAGGTTTTAAACCCTTTAATATACTTAAATTTTGATAGTGAAATAGGTTTGAGGCATTAAATCGATCTAGGATTGCCATTATGGATTTTAGACTTAACCGGGTAAAATTGACTATATGAACAGTACCCAGCAAAAGTAGTCAACTTTGGCCTACCATAACTCTAGCTACAGAACACCAAATGTAGTGATTCAAAAGCAAAATTCTTCATCTTGAACTATTCTAAGTGTTTCCAAAATTTCATAGTCAAAATCATTAGGTATAGAATGTTATGACTATTTGAATATAGGGTACCAAATTTGAGCAACTAGTGACCATAATGCCTACACAAAATTTCTTAAAATTCAGACACTTCATTTCCAGGTACAAAACCAACATGGGAATTTCCATACATGTCTTAGACACATGGGGAAATCATTCTCATGGATTTTAATTCATTACATAAGCATCAAACACCATACTCTTCAAAACAGCCCATAAGAACCAATATGGACAGAATTACACACACACTTCAAACTACACTCCATTGATCCATATATCATTCACACAATGTACATAAAGAATACCCAACTCATTTACTTGAATTTATGCACTACATACATGCCATAAATTAGTTAATACATACACTAAGCTTCTTGGAGAACTTCAAAAGCACTAAGAACTCCAAAAACTTAAAGGGACCAGCTGCTGTGTAAGGCAGAAAGTACCATTACTAAAAATAACAAATGTGGTAAAAAAAATCATGAAAATTTCCAATTTACAACTAAAAATATGGAATTTAATTTACCTAAAATTTTACATAGAAATTCAAATGAGAGCTGTTGCTTTGAATGCTCTCTTTCAGGTGCTCTTAAAATGGACAAAAAGAGGGGTAAGCTCCCTTAAAGAACTTAGTAAGGCCTTATCATTAAAATCTTGAATTCCCAACCATTTACCTGAAATTCGAAAGCATAAAAACAAAAAAAACACAGCACATATAAAAAAATATGGCCATCCAAATGCACAAACAAACAGAACACAATCAAATGCAATGCTAGCAGCAACACATCATTAGGGTTAGCTCATAAACAATCAAATAAACATTATTTCATCACTATGGAAGCCCTACTCAAGATAATTCTTGGTATTATGAGGTTAATTGGTCTTATTTAGTACTAACTTAGGCTCTAGAAACTCCTATAAATGCTACCATTTTAGTGAATGAAAAATAGTAAGGCTGAAACCTTGTTCATGCACTCCCCCTTAACCCATACTAGGTTCCTTGAGCTTTTTGCTCTCTTCCAAGCATGGTCTTCGCTTCATGGATGCTTGATCATCGTATTAGGATAGTAAAAAACCATGAAACATAAAGATAAAACCCTTACCTAAGCTGTGAAGGCTAAAATTTCCAAGAGATGCACCATAAGCCCAAAACTAGGGTTTTTCTTTTTCTTGTTGCAACAGATTGCCTTCCTTCGTGATTTTTTAGGAGCTTGAGCTATGGTGGCTATAGAAACTTATGGAGGAGCTAAGGAAGGAACTCTAGCTAGTGAGGGTAAAAAATGACCAAGGAAATGGCAAGAAATCAAAATTTTCCTTGACTTGATTAGCTTAACCTTAACCCTCACTTTGGTCGTTATAAGTATAACTTAACTAAAGACTTGTTGGCTAATCATTTATTACTAAATGAACCAACCATGGAATTCAAGGAAAATGATAAAAAAGATCCCATTTGACCTTATCAAAGATCATCCCATCCTTTAGTTATTCTATGGACACTTATACACCAAGTTGCCATTGGTTCTTAAACAATTAGCCTTTGCTTCCTTTATGGAATTTATCCCTAACAAATGTTTCCATACCATTCAAATCCTCCCAAAAGCTCTCTTTTAAAGTTGTGCAATTGAGTACCCAAGTCTTGAAATCTTAAAATGAAGTCCATAGATTACTTGTAAAACAAGCAATACTTTAGGGCTTCCTTGAGGGCCATGTAACCATTGTGTGAATCTTTTAAGGAGGTGTAGATTATACTTTTTACCACTTAGATTTCACTCTCTATGGTTCAAATTATGCTATATAATGGTTTATAACCATTGTATCTTTATACTATAAGTTTTCCATTTTTTGAGGTAGTAACATCTTTTCTTTACCTTTATCTCATAATAAACTCACCATCACAGATCAATCCACCACCACCAATGTTGGATCAACCCATCCTTGTCATTTTCTCACTTTACTTTGTTCTAAATTTCTTTTTCAACCTTATGTCTATAAGTAAACTAACCAAACAACTGAAATGCTTGATATATTTCTTCAGTGATCATGTCATCATCCAGGATTTGAGGATCAAGAAGATGACTCAAGAAGGGCATGAATCAAATGGAATGTACTATAGCCATCAGTTGCTTGTCATGCATCAGTCTGTCCTCACTTAATTTATAGTCATTTAAGTCATCCATCTTTAGAAAACTCAAGAAACTTGTTCTAGATTTAGGTTCAATCTACACTTTAGATTGTGAGTCATGTCAACTAGGGAAGCATCACCGTGTTCCCTACTTTCCTTGAGTTAATAAAAGGGTTGAAAAACCATTTATGCTAGTTCATACATATATTAAGTGTCCAAGTCGTCTCCAAGTCCTGTTAAGTCCAAGTTACGTTTTCAGTATTTCATAATTTTTGTTGATGATTTTTCTCGAATGGCTTGGTTATTCTTAATGAAAGATCATTTTGAGTTATTCTCTATTTTTTATTCCTTTGTGCTAAAATTCAAGATCAATTTAATTCTCAAATTAATATTTTTCATAGTGACAATGCTAAAGAGTATTTCTCTAACTCGATTTCTAGTTATATGCAGCAATAGGGAATTATACATCAATCTTCTTATCCAAAGACATCTTAACAAAATGGAATGGCTGAAAGGAAAATTCAACACATTGTTGAAATAGCTCATACCTTTTTAATTCACATGAAATTTTGGGATGATGTTATCCTTATTACATGTTTCCTTATAAATTGGATGCCTTCCTATATTTTGTCGAGTAAAATTCCATTCTCTATTCTATTTCTCTTCCAAGCTTCCTTTTCAATTGTACCTTAAATATTTAAGTGCATTTGATTTGTTCATTAACATCAGCCTAGCACAAACAAGTCAGATCCCAGAGCCTTGAAATGTGTTTTCGTTAGATACTATCATCTGTAGAAAGGGTACAAGTGCTTCTGTCATTCATTGAATTGATTCTTTGTTTTTGCTAATGTTTCATGCTTTGGAAACACACCTTATTTTTCACACATTCAATTTGTGTCTATTGATAATGGTGATGGTCTGCCTTTACCTTTTCTACTAACTCCAACAACCTAGTCCTACACCTTTACAAAACATTCCTGATATTGACCGTCCTCATCTAGAACGTCTATCTCATCCTAACATGTAGGTTTATACTCAATGTCCTCAAGTTGAAGTAACACTAGGATATTCATGCTCATCATGACCATCTTCTACATGTTCAAATCTGTAGGGTGATGATTTGGATCTTGCAATCATGCTTCACAAAGGGAAAAGGTTTTGTACTTCTCACCTTATCTCCAACTTTATTTCTTATGATTCTCTATCACAATTATATTTTTCCTTTATATCCACCTTTTGCTCCATTCCCTTGTCTATATTTATTTCAAAAGCCATTTTCTGATCTTGGATGGAAGCAAGCTATGGAAAAAGAAATGTCACTTTATAGGCTAATAACACGTGGGACTTGGTTCTCCTTCCATGTGGTCAGACTATTGTGGGTTGCCACTAGGTATTCACTATAAAGGTTCATCCTGATGGTATAGTTGATCGATTAAAAGCTTGTCTGGTAATAAAAGGATATGCTCAGGTATATGACATGGACTATTTGAAACATTTTCCCCAATAGCCAAATGACATTTTTTCGTGTTACCATTGTGTCAGTGCTAAATATGCATGGCGTTTACATAAGCTAGATATTAAGAATGCCTTTCCTCAGGGAGATCTTAAGGAAAACTATCTACACGGAGCAACCACTGGTGTTTATTGCTTAAGGGGAGGCTAAATGTGTGTGTCACCTAAACAAGTCATTGTATGGTTTGAAACAGTCACCACTGGCATGGTTTGGTCATTTCAGTTTGGTTGTTACGGAATTTGGTTTTTGGTGATGTGGATTGGATCACTCTATTTTTTTATCACAACTCCAAAGCTGGTAAAATCCTTTTGAGCATCTATGTTGATGACATTGTTATCATTGGTGATGGTGTAGTTGGTATTCAACATTGAAGGCTTTTTTGCAAACCAAATTTTAGACAAAAAACCTTAGTCCATTGAGATATTTCTTGAGGATTGAGGTAGCATGGGCCATAATTGGAATTTTTCTTTTTCAGAGAAAATATGTTCTCAACCTTCTAAAGGAAACTGGCTTGTTGGAAACGAAACCCATTGACAGTCCACTAGAGCAAAATGTCAAGCTTGATGTAGATAAAGGGGAATACTTGGAGGATGCTACCAAGTATCGAAGACCTATTGGCAAATTGAATTTCCTAACCGTTACTCATCTAGATATTTCATTTACTGTGAGTGTAGGAAGTTAGTTGATGGTGTTAGTATTGTGCCCAAAAAGCCAATCATGAGATGATTGTATTTTGCACATTGAGTCATGATATTTTATTGAGGCATTAATCCAGCAATTTTGTTTGTTGTTTTGTTTCTGCGTAACGTAATAAACATAATTGTAACCCTAGAATAATGATATTCTTAAACGTCCCTAGTATAGTATTATTGTGGAGCGGGTTGCAATAATACATAATGACTAGCATATGTGGAGACTAATATGAGATATGTAGTCTACATATGGGTACAAGTTGGAGAACTTGTGTACTGGACCGACCCACCATGAGAACACTTCATGGATCGTTATATGAGTGTCATAAGTGATTCTCATAGTGATCATGGTATATGTAGTCCTTCGACCTAAGATCATCAAGGTTCCCTACATGTGAGTCACATACTTTGATACTTTCCTTTGTTGCTCGTAACTGAGTGAACTTGAAGGAGGTCATTGGGTATGTCACATATCATGCGGAGGGATTTGTATGATCAAGATGGGATTTGTCCCTCCTATGTAACGGGAGTGATATCTTTGGGCCCCTTGATAGAGTGAGACTTAGAAAATGCATGGCCATGCTCCGATGAGTTGATATATGATATCAATGTCATCAGTTTAAGTTAGTCTACTCGGTAATCAAGAAACCAAAGATTGGGCTATACGAGAGTGACACATTCCATGTCTCGTGCTTAGTCTTGATATCTTGGACAAAGGGACAATGGCATATATCGGTGATGATCATAAAGGTTTAGTCGATTCACCGACAATCTTGTCACTTGGGTAGCAATGATGTGTTGCTAGACACCGCTCATTGCTTATGATCATAAATGTGATTTATGATTGTTGCCAATATGGCAAGAGCCTATTGGGTCGCACACATAGAGCTATTTGGATCATTAGAGTGCATGGGCTAATTATTTGGGTTATGGTTTCACTTTAATTTCGTATTAATAATGGGCCAAGGAGTTGAGCCATTATTAAGCCCGAAATTAATTCCTAATTGGATTAGGGCTTTGAAACCCATTAGGCCTGGAAGTTGAGTCTCACTATAAATACAACTTTTAAGTGAGAAATTCGTAGGTCTCCTTGCCCTAGCCTCCCAAAAGGACAGCCACACTCTTCTCTTGCAATTCCTTGGAGGACGCAAGCTAGCACTGCGAGCGCAAGAGAAACGCATCTGCCGGGACGTGGTGGAAGCGTGGTGATCCCGAGAGGCTCGTGTGGATACCATAGAGAGCCTGAACACGTCAACTGTTCAGGTTTTGTGATTCGACTCTACAGTTGAGTGAGAGATCTCAACCGAAAATTAGGTATGAAATTTTCGAACACCCGGTTTACCCCGTTTCACTTGGATCCTGGAGGGTTTCGGTTAAATTCCGCTGCGCTGTTTGGCTCCCGAAACCCAACAGATGGTCACACAGATGCTAATTAGGCAGGCTCCTATGATTGATGGTCTATATCAGGCTACTTTGTATTCATTGGAGGAAAGTTGGTGTCATTTAAAAGCAAAAAATAGAGTATTGTTGCAAGGTCAAATACTAAATCTGAGCATAGGGCAATGACGTATAGTACATGTGAACTAGTTTGGCCAAGGCACCTTCTCAAGGAGCTTGGTTCCATACACCCGTCTTCTATGGAATTAGTGTGTGATAATCAAGCAGCTATTCATATTGCATCTAATCCTGTCTTCCATGACAAAACCAAACATATTGAAGTTGACTACCATTTTGTTTGAAAGAAGCTTCAAGAAGGCTTGATTAAGACCTTATATGCCAAATTAGAAGACCAATTTGCTAACTTATTCACTAGAGCTTTAGGAGGGTCTAAAGTAAAGTCTATATGTGACAAGCTTGGAGCTTATGATATTTATGCTCTTGCTTAAGGGGGAGGGTTGTTGAAGGTTTTGTAAATTTTAGGAAACATAATATATTCTCTTTTTATTGCAAGAAATTTACTTTTCTTTATTTCTAAGGATTTTCTTTCCCTGTATTCTTCTTTTATTTGTTATATAAGTGATAGTCGAGGTACCGATCACCCTCCGAACCCACAGGCTCGAAGAAAACACCAACCTCGGAAGGGAAATCACCCACCACGAAAGGAAGGGTGTTCGGCCTCCCGAAATCCAGCCTCGGCATTTCTCCATTCCTATAAACGACAGTGCCAACCTCGGGGGGACGAGTAAGCCATCCTCGAAAGAGAGGGTGCCTCCGAGAAAGGTTACCCTCAGAAAATATACCCTTACGATGCTAAAGTGACTTCGGAAGATGAATTCTCTGAATGGGTCTCCTATACAGAAAGGGGACCTCGGGAGTACAACATAAGCATTTAAGGAGCCTCTGACACATCCCCGATAATCCACCCCGGGCATGCCCTGACACGCCATTTGCAGGGACACTCTAGCACGTCACTCTTGGGTTGACTAGACTCCTAGCCCAGAGGCCTATGTCCTGCTAGGAGTCCCCTGTTGCCCAAAAGACGTGGAAGTCATCCCGCCGAACACGTGTGACGATCTAGGCCGGCCACACGAGAAGGACTATTACTATTCACCCCTCTATAAGTACTCGATAATTATTCCAGGTAAGCAGGAGGACATTACTTGAGACAATATACTCCTTTGCTCTTTATCATCTCATTACCTCAAAAAATACTCACTTGGGCGTCAGAGGCTCCTTCCCGGAAAAATACTCCGGGGACCTCCTAACCCTTACTCTCTGTGATTTCCAGGTGATCCACGTAGAGCACTATTCTTTCGGACTCATTTGTACTATCAGAAGTTCTTGCCACAGTCACCATGACATACACTGGAGATGCTGAAAGGCATCACTTGGCGCCGTCTGTGGGAACCCTTTCTCATGTTGCCGTTGTAGAGACTCAGCGCTCAAAGGACAAAGGGATTCCTAAGTCCCCCTCTGCGCCCGAGGCTCAGCCGGCGACCGCTACGCCTATGGCAGAGACTTCTGTGTCGGAGGACGACCATCCTGTAATGGTGACGATGGGTTTCCTGCGAGATTTCCAATGCTTCATCATTGCCGAAATGACCCAACAGCTTGTTCAGAGGATGCTCGAACCTCCTCTGGTCCGAAGGGCCTCGCCCCCCACTGCTAGCCGGGAAATGGGTTCGAGGTCCACCCACTGAAGTTCAGGGAGTGGGGGCTCCCTTGATGCCTCCTCAACAGAAAACAAACCTGCTGAAGTAAGGTCTACTAGGAGGGGAGCCCCAAAGGAGACTAGGGCCTCCTGCCAATGGAGCGCATTCCCCTACCGAAGGTCCCCGTTTCCTCCCCGCCGAAGTCACTCCCCAAGGAGAGGGAGCAATTCGGCATTACCGGCGAACACACGACAGCATGGAGAGATCAACACAGCTATCCTTATGGAAAAAATCCTGGGAAGACTGGAGAAGGTCGAGAGACAAATCTCCCAAAAACCGGTCTGGTCCAGATTGTCTGACTCTTACATCGGAGAAGAGTCACCCATCGTACGCCAGGTAGTAGAGGCACCCATGCCCAGGGATTTGAGGGTACGTCACCTAGAAACATACGACAGACAAAGTGACCCTCAGGCGCACCTAACTAAGTACAAACGAAGCATGGTACTCCATGGCATGGATGACGCTACGCTCTGTAAGTGCTTCGAAGTAACACTTTCGGGTCCAGCAACGGCGTGGTATAACTCTCTGGCCCACGGGAGCTTGCTAAGCTTCCATGAGCCATCCGCTGCCTTCACTCAGCAGTTCATCGGCAGTAGGCCCACAGCCAAAATCACAGTACAAATGTTCGACATCGCTCAGCGAGGAGGGGAGACCATTCTCGATTACGTGGAGAGGCTTAACCGAGAAGCGCTGAGCGTGCCAGACTTTCGCCCAGAAATCCGCATCCTCGCGATGGTTAGAGGACTTGGGAGGGATTCCCAACTGTTTTATGAGTTTTCCAAAGACCCCCCAGAAACTCTGGGGGAGTTCTATAGAAGGGTCGAACAACACATGACGGCCGAAGAGCTCAGGATGGGAGGACCCAAAGGACAACACCCTCGCGCCGAAAGGCCCAGCCATCAGCCTCGACATCAGAATGACGGAGAAAGGCCCCGAAGGCAGAGGGGGAAAAGGCCAATGTCATTCACCCCCTTGAACACCCCAAGAGCTAGCATCCTCATGGCGCTAGAAAGGCAAGGAACTACAGTCCCAAGACGAAAGGCCATGAGCTTGGAAAACAAAAGAAATATGAAGAAATTCGGTCAGTTTCACCGGGGCCATGGCCATGACACTGAAGATTGCTTCCAGCTGAAGAAGTATATTGAGTCCCTGATCAAACAGGGTCAACTCCGTCGGTACTTGCGGATGCCTTCCCCAAAAGGAAGAAAGGAAGAGTAGAGAGGAGGGGAGGACGAAGAGTATGACTCAGACAGACGTCGGGATAGAAGCCCTCGAAACAACCTGCCACCTTCAGTAGGGGTTATCCAAACCATCACCACTGGCATACCCTCAGCTGAGAGAAAAAGGAAGATAAGAGAGATCCCCGTAATGGAGTACGGGAACTCCCCAAGTAGACTCACTCGTAGAGATGGGTCTACAGTAAAGTTCCCCCACGATGATCCACTCCTTGTCATGGCAAGGATAGGAAACTGGGACGTCAAAAGGGTACTCCTCGATGACGGCTCAAACACAGATGTCATCTTTTCCCATCTACTGCCGAAGCTAGGCATTCCGAGGGGTGACCTCAACCCAGTCAGCTCCCCCACCTTCGGCGTCGGACCCTCCGAACTTCCTGTCCTTGGGTATGTGGACCTGCCTTTGATGCTACAAGGGGCTTCCCCCGATAGCCAGGAAGAGTTAATGGCCTCCATCAAGACAAGATTTATTGTCATTGATGTACCATCGGCCTACAATGCTATCCTCGGAAGGCAGACTCAGGGCCACTTCCACATTCACCCAGACATAAAGTACCTAACGGTCACCTTCGCCACCAAAGATGGAGACGCAGAGATCTTCATTGACCAAGCCAAAGTCAAAAAGGTCTTCACAAGGGCCAGGCAAAGCCCAGCAAAGATCCAAGTGCAGACTTTGGCAAAAGAGAAAACGGGCTCGAAGGGCGAGGAAACAATGGAGGGGAAAACTGAAAGCCTCGGAAAACTAGAAACAGAGGATGTAGAGTTGATTGCTGGCCGAAACACCCGAGTGGAGAAAAAACTGGCCGAGGACGACAAAAAGAGGCTTGTATCCTTCTTATGTATGAACAAAGATCTATTTGCCTACTAGCTGAAAGATATGCCCGGGGTCGATCCCAGCATAATCCACCACAATCTTATAGGGCAACCGAATGCCAGACCAGTTCGGCAGAAAAAATGAAGTCAATCGGCTCATAAGAATTCCTTTGTTAAAGCCGAAGTTAGTCGCCTCATTGAGGCCGGGGTAATAAGAGAAGTAGAATAGCCCGAATGGCTCAGCAACGTCGTCATCGCCACAAAAGAAGGAAGTGAAAAGCTCCGAATGTGCACTGACTAACGAAATTTGAATGGCGCTTGCCCAAAAGATTCTTACCCTTTACCAGCCATAGACCAACTGGTAGATGCAACCGCTGAATACGGGCTTCTTAGCTTCCTCGACGCCTTCAGTGGATATCATCAGATTCGGATGAATCCTGAAGACGAAGAAAAAATAGCCTTCATCACGGAGATAGGCACCTACTTCTACGTCAGAATGCCCTTCGGGCTGAAAAACGCAGGGGCTACCTGTCAAAGGCTGATGAATAAGGTATTTGATTCACATATCGGGAGAAATATGGAAGTATATGTTGATGAGATGATAGTCAAGAGCAAAATGCCTAGTAATCATATCACTGACCTCGCCGAAACCTTCCAATGACTTCGGGAGTACGACATATGTCTCAATCCCAAAAAATGTGTGTTCAGGGTAAGTGCAGGAAAGTTTCTCGGGTTTATGGTATCAGAAAGGGGAATAGACGCCAACCCTGAAAAAGTCAAAGCCCGGCTGAATTTTTGAAAACCCACATCCATCAAAGATATACAAAGGCTTATCGGAAGAATCACTTCCCTTAGCAGATTCATCTCCAGGTACGGTGACCGATGTAGACCATTCTTCAAAGTACTCACTAAAGCCCCCAAAGGTGAGAACAGCTCTGAAACCCAGGAGTATCCATGGAACTCTGAATGCCAGAAAGCTTGGGACGAGCTTAAAAACTGTTTGACTAAACTGCCAACACTTCGGCAATCCCAGGAAGGAGAACCCCTCATCCTTTATCTAGCAGTAACCGAAAAAGCGGTGAGTTCAGTCCTAGTAAAAGAAGAAGCTGGGAGACAGTGGCCAGTATACTATGTAAGCAAGTCCCTACATTTCGCCGAGATCAGGTACCCATTACTCCAAAAAACCATCTACGCCTTAGTACTCGCAGGCAGAAGATTGCGACCTTACTTCCAAGGACACGCTCTTACCGTCCGAATTAACCTTCCTCTACGCGATGTAATGAAAAGAGTAGAGCGTTCGGGAAGATTATCAAAATGGTGTATTGAACTCGGAGAATACGAGATTACTTATGAACCAAGAAGGGCAATAAAAGCCCAGACATTGGCAGACTTCATTGTCGAAATCCCAGAAATAGAGAATGCCAGAAGCACTGAGGAAGACTGAACAACGGTCAACCCAGAATGGAAGCTCTTTGTCGTTGGAGCATCAGGCGCAGGACACCAGGGCGTTGGAATAGTCCTTCGGGGACCCGAAGGCATGGAAGCCACTAAGGCAATCAAATTCGGTTTTGATGTTACCAATAACATCGCCAAATATGAGGCCCTTATAGCAGGATTGAAACTGGCCAGAAAAGTTGGCATAAAAGACCTCATGGCCCACAGTGACTCACAACTGGTAGTTCGGTAGACAAAAGGGGAATACGCGGCAAAGGATCCAACCTTGGCAAAATATCAGGATCTCGTAAAAAAACTCATTAGAGCATTTGATTCGGTACAGATTGAAAACGTACCTCGAAGTGATAATGCTCAGGCTGATTCCTTAGCCAAATCCAAGGAACCCACTGAGGTGCTGAAGCAACCTAGCAGAGAACTGATGTTCATAGCAACTTCGGGGAAGGATGGCGAGATCCCATCAGGAAGTATCTAGCAACTACAGAACTCCCTAAGGATCCTAAAGAGGCCACGAAAGTAAGAAAGCACTCGGGAAGATACTTCCTCATTGGAGAAGAGCTATACAGACAAGGGTAGGCGAGTCCCCTGCAAAAATGTATAGGCGAAGATGATGTCAGGACAATACTTGAAGAAGTCCATGAAGGGGTGTGTGGCTCCCATATAGGAACAGACGCCTTTCCTGGGGTACTACTCCGCCAAGGATACTTTTGGCCCACCTTGAGGAAAGACGCAAAGCAGTTTGTCCGTAGATGTGACAACTGCCAAAGGCACGCCAACATCCAAAAGCTACATTCGGAGAAGATAAACTCAGCATATTATCCTTGTCCCTTCGTCATGTGGGGCATTGACCTCATCAGACCTCTTCCAAACGCTCCCGGTGGGGTAGGTTCTACATAGTTGCAGTGGACTACTTTACTAAGTGGATAGAAGTAGAGCCACTGGCATCAAGCTCGGCAAAGGATGCTCAAAAGTTTGTATGGAAGAACATCATATGCCGATTTGGCATACCAAGGGTAATAGTGGCCGACAATGGAACCCAGTTAACGGATAAAGGATTTCAGGAATTCGTGACCGACCTCGGCATAAAAATGCATTTCGCCCCAGTAGCCCACCCCCAAAGTAATGGGCAGGTCGAAGTATCCAACAAGACAATAAAAGATGGCTTGAAGAAAAGATTATAGGAGGCAAAAGGGAAATGGCCAAGAGAGTTCCCAAGTGTGCTGTGGAGCTATCGAATGACTCCCCGAAGAGCTACGGGAGAAACTCCTTTCTCGCTCGTGTATGGGATGAAGGCCATTATTCCCATCGAGGTCATACAACCTTCGGTAAGAATACAAGTATTCGACGAAGGAGGAAATAATCTCGGCTTAAGGACAAAACTAGACCTCGCCGAGGAACATCGCGAAATGGCCGAACTAAGGAGAAAGGCTTCCAACAAAGAATAGCTCACGCAGCTAACATACATATAAGGAGAAAAGAAATCAAAAAAGGAGACCTCTTTCTCCGAAAGGCCAAATTTGAGCCACGAAAGCCGTCAGAAGGGGTACTTCGGGCAAATTGGAATGGACCTTATTTAGTCCTCGATGAGGTCCGCCCAGGGGTCTACAAACTAAGCAATACTGAGGGGGTAGAGCTGAAAAATACTTGGCATTCAAACTCTCTGAAAAAATTCTATACTTAGACATTTCTCCAGAAAAAGCTTGTAACTATTCCTCCCTAAAGTCGTCAATGAAAGTACACGCTGAATATGGCCGCATTGCTAGGAAGAAGTTCCTTAATAGTTCTCTCTTTGGAACTAACTCCTTGGTGGAGTCTAAAAACTCGGCAGGATGAGGGAAAAATCTAAAAGGACTCTCTCCAAAGAACATAGGCGCAGGCATTTGCCAAAGATGCATACTTAGGATTGCACTATCTTCTGATGACTCATATTCGAAAGAAAGAATGGAGATTGGAGGAAAAAATCTTAATTAAAAATTCTAAGGTGAAACGTACAAGCAAATAGGAACACAAGAAAGTAAGAAAAAGCCTATGACTGAGCAGCGGCACCCGATGCCTCTGCAGCATCATCATCATCATTTGGCCCAGTTGGAGGCACGGGCCCGGCTAGAGGAAGATTGAGAAAATCTGGCTTTGACCATGCCAACCTGGGCTCCTTAGGAAATTCCAAAGTAGACAGGTAGGATAGGTCGAGCTCAGGGTGCCGAGCAAGGGCTTGGTGGCCCGCCAAGCAGAAGCCGTCTTGATAAGCCACCTTCGCCATTTGCTCAGACTTGTCCTTCTCGGCACTAAGAGCATCCAGTTCGGTCTTAAGCTTGGTGATCTTCTCCTCCAGCTTCTTCTTTCTCTTGCTCTTGGCCCCCTTCTTCAGAGATTCAACCTTAGCCTCGAGCTCGACATTCAAAGCGAGCGCCATCATCAGGTTCTCACCATCTTGAGCGTTTGCCTTCCGAAGGGCCTCGTTCTCTGAAGAAAGAACGGCACACTTTGAGTCGAGGTCCTCGACCTTGGTTGAAAAATCAGGAAGAAGTTCCTGCTTGCTCGTCGTGAGCTCGGCTTGAAGGTTCACCACGTCCTCGTTCACAATCTTGAGCTCACCATATTCGAGGACGTGTCTAGCACAAAACTCCTTCATTTTGCTTAAAGAATCTTCGGACCGAGAGCGGGCCTCTGTTTGCTTCGACACCCAGGTGCAAAAGTACCTGCTGTAAACCAAAAGCTGCAAAGAAGGAGGCCCCGAATGGGTATCAAAAGAATGACGGAAACATGGAAGGAAAATCTCTCTAAGTAAAGGAAGAGGAGAGAACTACCTGAGTGGTGTGCTCGGTCATCCTCACTGCGAGGATCTCCTCATTGGGACATTCGGTGACGAGCGACTGAAAGGTGGCATTTGTCATCACCCCCATCGCCATTTGGGGAGCCATCAACTGGCTATCCTCAGAGAACAAGTTCATGTCCTCTATGAACGTCCAGAAAGGCTCCCTCGGCACCTTGTCGTGAGGGATCTGCTTGTCCTGAAGAGCCCTTCATCGGGCGTAGGCATCCATCCAGGGCACCGCAGACATGTCCTCTACAAGTTTACGCCAAAGTTCCGTCAGTATGTCACCCCTTAGCCATTCATCCAAAAAATCGTAGATGCGAAAAATACTAAGGTTTGTAGGAGAATGGCTAAGGAACCAACCTGGTAGAACTTCGGCGACATCATCTTCGGACCCGCCCTCCCGGACTTCATCGGGAATGTTCTTCCCCTTCCTTCTTCTGCTCCCTTCCAGATCCTGAGCAGGTCTTTGTTCGGAAGGAGGTTCGGCGGGAAGAATGGGGTTCAGTATTGCCTCGAGAAGGGCAGTGTCTGAAGGAAGGTCCGCCGGCGTCGAAGGAAGAGCAGGAGATTGATCCTGCACCTCCACAACGACTTCGGGAAGGGGAGGAGTAACAGCCCTAGCCTTATTGGCCCTAGAAGGCCCTCTGCCGCTCGTCTTCTTCCTCTTAGCAGGCGCCTTCTTGCGCGTCTGCTCCCCCCTTTCAGCCTGCCCGAGGAAGAGCGACTTGTAAAAATCAGCAGATTGGTCACCCATCTCTGGGAAAGGAAAAAGTATCAGCGTAAGTCCAAAAGGAAAAAAGGTATCAAAACCAAGAAAGAGACTTACTCTCTGCAAAATACTCATATGTGATCTCACCCTGAAGGAGCATGACTATCCAAGCCTTTTTTCCTTGAAGAACGAGCACGGGCATCCCGGGATCGCTCTTGTGCGCGTTCACTACTCCCATCTCCCGAAGGACCTCCTCGGACATGAGGTCCCACTTGATGGGAAAAGGGTAAAATGAACGCGGCGGGACCTCAGGTTCCCAGTCTGCCACGGCCCGGATGAGCCTATCAAATTGATCAAACTCAACAGCCAGCTCTGAAGTCAGGAGTTTCCGGGGGTCAACGACGTCCATCTTCAGGGTCCCCGAAGCCCATCTGGTGGGGACGTGATGCCAAAGCTTGGGGACCGGCACGAAGAAAAACTTCTTCTGCCACCCCCGCCTGCTGCCCTTGTTGTCGAAGGTGTTAGGTACCTGCTAAGTGCTTGGCTTAGGCCAAGAAAAACAAAGGAAAACAAGAGAAAACAAAAAGGAAGGATAAGGAGAACTATGGAGTCTAGTACAGTGGTCTATGTGGAAAGCTGGAAATTTTCAGGGCTAAACTGCACAAAGAAACTAGACTATAGAAAAAACAGACAGGAAACAGAGAAAGGGGATCAAATTGTACACTTGAATGAGTGGTACAATTAAAACTATCAACTTTAAGTTGATCATTTCGGCCATGCAAGATTTATGGGTGACTAGTACAAGACTAGACCAATTTTGGTGGACAACAATGATTGCTAGTCAAGTCTTGTCTACCACTAAAGAACTATTCACTAGTCTATACTAACTAGTCTTTATGCTAGTTACATGGCCGGTTATACAAGGAAATTATGACACCTTGGTACTTGTGTTTGATGTGTGCATGGCATTGTAAGCCATGAAGTGACCTAAATGTCAACTTGGACACAAGTTTTAGTGGCAGCTTTGTGAACTTGAGAACTTAAAGACTACATTGTCTCATGCAAAGAATTGGAAGGCAAAAGTTAGCATTTGGCTAACCATTTCACATATGTCTTTCGGCCGAAACTAGTCAAAGGCCATTTGGTTCATTTTCGGGCTTCCTTGCTTTCATTTGGCTGAGAGTGTTCTTGGGCTCCTCCTTAGAAATTAGTCTTGAAATCAAGCAAATCTTGAGAGCACTTGAAGGATTTAAGCTTGGAATGCTTGTTTCGGCCTTTGCTTGCTTGGAATCAAACTTTTTTCTTGGAGATTCAAGGAAGCCCGAGCCTAATCAAGCTAGGGTTGGAGGTATTTCTTATGTTCTCCTTGATTCCATGGTATTTCTTCCATGAACAAGGGATTTAAGTGCTCAATTGATGTTGGATTGAGTTACTTGAGAATGTGTTACGGTGGATTGCAAGTCCATTGTTGGCCGAGAGTGTTGGGTGACATAACTTGATGTTCTTCTTCGTTTCCATGGAAATTAATCCATGACTAAGTGTTATTGTTGCCTATTTGATTTTGTGCTAGGCTATTTGGAGTGAGGAACATCAAAGTGTGCAAGTTGTTATGTTGGCCGAAAGTTCAATATGAAGGTAATTTCATGTTTTTCACATTATTACATGGTAATTGTACCATGGTTAAGGTTAATGATGCTTGGATGAGCATGTGTTGGATTAGATTGATGAAGAACATTAAAGTGTAAAAATGGGCATTATGGCCGAGAGCATGGATTAGTGTACTTGAGTGTTCTTGACTTGGTTACATGGTAATGATGCCATGAGTGATGTTCATTGATGATTAGATGATCATATAATGAGTTAGTTTGATGGATAACACAAATATGTGGAATTGGGCATTGTGACCGAGAGCTTAAGCTTGTATATTGTAGTGTTCTTCATAGAAATCATGGTAGTTAGTCCATGAGTATGTGTTGTTGATGCCTATGTGTTGTTATGGTAGGCATTGTGATTGAGGAACATTTGGGCATTTGAAGCTTGGTTGTGACCAAGAGCAATTGAGGTAGGATTCACTAACACTTGATATTGCTTGGTGAATTACCATGGTTCCAGTGTTTAGAGTGACTAAGTGATGGTTAAAATTTGCCAAATGACCTTAGTTGCTTGATGGGCTATTGAGTTTTCAGTCGGTTGAATTGTTGATTAGCTAATTAACTAATGTACATGTACTAGAAATGCAAGTAAATGTGGCCTATTTACTTAGCATTTTGGAGCTCTAAGTGGAAGTGGATTGTTTGATGGTGTGTTTGTGCAATGTGCACATGGGTACATGTATGTCTATTTGGGCCGAGAGCAAAATGTGGAGTGTGTGTGTGTTCTTGTGTGCTTTGGTGCTTTCCATGTGCTTGCTAACCAAATTCAGGATATTGTGAATATTTATCATGTATATGTATATGCTTGGTTTTCTTTGTCTTTGTGTTTGTTTTGCAGGTTGAGCTAAGCTAATGGGAGGTTAAGCTTTGACTGAATACTCAGCTTAACTAAATAGACTCATGATTGAGTTGTTTATATGGAAGTGAATTCTACTGAGTTTTACTCACTGCCCATCCTTTTATTTTCAGTCAAAGACATTCGGCCTGAGTAGCACTAGTTTGTTCTGTACTTGTGTTTAGTGCTTGTTGCTTGTTTAACAAGGTATGTGCCAATGTGTGCTTGGCTTATTAGTTCTAGTACATTACAAGTCTTATATTTTGGTTGGCCGAGACTTATGTGATAAGTATGCAGGCTGTAGTTGGAGACTTGTCTAGGAAAGCTATGGGTACTTGGACTTTGGCTCTGATCATAGTATTTGCTTTCATGACAATGAATTAGACAATTGGGTTGGTGTTGCTGTGTGTACTTTTGTATGGAATTTTAAAAGTTCTATTTGACCATTAATGGTCTCGATTTGTATGTAACTTGGCATGAACTTCTTATGGATGCTTGGCATGTATAGCCATGTTAGATGCTAGGTAGACTACCTTTTTGGATTGTACATATGTGTAGTCTTGGATACCTAGTTTGTTGTTGGTTTTGTGGATCTTGGATGCCAAGTTATGTATGGACTTATGGATGGTTTTGAGCTTGTATTTATATGTGGTTGTTATGGGCCAAGGTTGGGCACTTTTATGTGATTAAGTATGGACTTTTAGTGGCTAAGTATTATGAACCTCCATGAGTAACTTTGTAGGCCGAGAAGATCATGTGCATGTTGCATTGGGTTTTCAAACAAAAATACCTTCTATGGGCCTTTTATTGTCATATAAGTAGTACACTTGATTGCACACCATTTATGCACTTAAAACCTCTTTAAGTGTTGCCTTGCTTGCTATGCAAGTAATCAATTAAAACCTTGCTTATGGTGCAAGTTAGTGGTATTGGGCCTTGCCTTTCCTGCAAGTATTTGTTGGATTTGTTTTGAAGCCACCTGGGCCACTGATAGCCAAAGGCTATCGCCTCAATCTGGCCGAATACCCTGCCACAACAATGGCCAGAAGAACTGGCGCTTCCCGGGAATAGGTGGAATCATGCACCTCGGGAGATAGCCTGAGAGCTCTGAGCCTCGGCACGCCAGTAAAACTTGAGGACTCCATTCGCCCCCCAAGGTTGTGAACAGCGCGCCTTCGGAAAAGTGGCACCAAACATTGCTGCCCGAACATGATATCCCCGAAGGCGGAACTCCCTGGAACTGGGAACCCCCGAACTGAGGGTATGATTCCCGAAGAGGCTCTGTCCGAACTAGAGGACGACCTCGCCCAGGGACCTCGGGAGTACGGCAGGCGCATTTAAGGAAGCATTTAAGGAAGCCTCTGACACGTCCCACCACAGACGTAAAAAGTCACCTTGACGCGCAGACGCCATCAGAATCATATCATGGCCCGTCTCAGCACAAGGCTCGAGGCCATCTAGTTACCAACTATCTGTCCCCTACGCCCAGACGTTCAGGAGCATCCGACCGCACACGTGTCATGATCTGAACGGGCTAGGTATTCCTATATATACAGGAAATAAATACTTGACAGGAGGTTGGCAGGCCGGATATACAGCTCCCACACCTTGAGAAAATACCAGGCGAGACTTTTCTGCCTTTCTCTTTGAGCTAGTGACTTTCTCCTTCTTCCGGCCACCACTGACTTGGGCGTCGGAGGCTCCCCCCCCGGAAAAACACTCCGGGGGCCTCCTAACCCTGTTTACCAGCTTTTCAGGTACTCTCCTTGGGGCGATCCACCTTCCAGGCGTTCTTCCTCCTAGAAGTCTCCTCAACAGTCATCATGACTCACAACGATGAGGCCTTAGGCCATCAGCCACCTCCCAGGCCTCTCAACTTAAGAAAATAAGACTTAATGTTGCCATGATTTGCTTGGCCGAATGCTAGAAACCTAATTTTGAAGATGGGCTTGTGAGTTAAATTAGAAACTTATAGGCCATGGCCTGAGTAAGGTGTGACAGAAGGTGAAGGTAAACTTTTTGCTCCCGGACCCTCGGGGAAGCAGGAAATAAAAGCCACCCGTCGGGAACGGGTGGAGTTTGTAGAACTGCATGATGAAAAGAAAGTGGGGCTTTATCTTAAACACCCCACACATGCAGAGAAAAGAATTGAAGTAGGAGTAGGGATTAGGAGGAAGTTGGTTCACAGCGATGTCGTGGAATTTGAAAAATTCACAGATTACGCGGTGAGGAGGGTACCGAAGACCAGCTTTCAATTGAGCTCGGTAAACGGTAACCTCATGCGAATCTGACTTAAAGCCGTAGGTGCCCGGGATGGGCAACCTCGGGATGAGATAAGAAGGAAGGTAATACTTGGCCATCCACTTCCTCACCTTCTCCGGAGTGGTAGTACAAGTATGAGATTCGAGAGGAAGAAAACTCTCGGGAAGAGGTCGGACAGTTAGCAACGGGGTTGGATCTGACATTTTTTACAAAAGAAAAAGGATGACTCCGAAAAGGGTAAGGAAACAAAGAGACCTTGGAAAAATGACCTTGAAAGAGAGAAGATAAAAGAATTACAGAAGGGAGCACCCACCAAAGGTTTTGCCGAAAATCGAAATTACTAAATGCCACCGTGAAAATTGTTGGAAATCGCTCTGCCGTAGAAACCGCCGCCGGAAAGAAGGAGAAAGGCAAGAAAAGGCTTTAGAGCAGATGAGAGCAAAAGCAGAGAGTGAGGCAAAGAATGAGGTGAAAGGCGCTTATATAGACCGAAGAAGGTAAGCGAAACGTCGTCATTATTATCCCTCGAAGGCGCAACGGCCTCATTATTACTTCTCGAAAGACGAAGAGACGCCATCAGCATGGCCGGCATAAATATTCCGCCATCCACTAGCGGCAGCGTGTCATCCAACGCAAAGAACTAAGGCACGCCCCTCTGACATCATGAAAACCTAGGCACGCTTATCCATAACTGGCACGTTTGACCAAAGGATGTGACGGTTCACAAACCTACAACAGAAAAAGCAAAAGCAAAAGCTGCACGCGCCCCAAGGTCATAGAAAGAACTAGGGAAGGGTATTTTGGCTATAAAAGAATGCCTTCTAAAGAAGAGCAACTTCTTGAGTAGAGCTCCAACCACGAGTTCGATAAAGAAGCCTTCCCAAAAGCATAAAGCCGAAGTCTCCGCTTCGACCTCCCAGA
This sequence comes from Aquilaria yunnanensis, assembly GCA_039654915.1. Taxonomy (NCBI): domain Eukaryota; kingdom Viridiplantae; phylum Streptophyta; class Magnoliopsida; order Malvales; family Thymelaeaceae; genus Aquilaria; species Aquilaria yunnanensis. The sequence goes on from CM077595.1 coordinate 49,329,133, forward strand.
AGGGGGCATGTGATAGCCGAGGTACCGATCACCCTCCAAACCCACAGGCTCGGAGAAAACACCAACCACGGAAGGGAAATCACATACCATGAAAGGAAGGGTGTTCGGCCTCCCGAAATCCAGCCTTGGCATTTCTCCATTCCTGGAAACGACAGTGCCAACCTCGGGGGGACGAGTAAGCTATCCTCGGAAGAGAGGGTGCCTCCGAGAAAGGCTACCCTCGGGAAATATACCTTTGTGATGCTAAAGCGACCTCGGAAGACAAATTCTCCGAAGGGGTCTCCCCTACGGAAAGGGGGCCTCCGGAGTACGACATAAGCATTTAAGGAGCCTCTGACACATCCCCGATAATCCACCCCGGGCATGCCCTGACACGCCATTTGCAGGGACACTCTAGCATGTCACTCTCGGGTTGACTAGACTACTAGCCCAGAGGCCCATGTCCTGCTAGGAGTCCCCTGTTGCCCAAAAGATGTGGAACGCATCCCGCCGAACACGTGTCACGATCTAGGCCATCCACACGAGAAGGACTATTACTATTCACCCATCTATAAGTACTCGGTAATTATTCTAGGTAAGCAGGAGGACATTACTTGAGACAATATACTCCTTTGCTCTTTATCATCTCATTACCTCTAAAAATACTCACTTGGGCGTCGGAGGCTCCTCCCTGGAAAAACACTACGGGATCCTAACCTTTACTCTCTGTGATTTCCAGGTGATCCACATAGAGCACTATTCTTTCGTACACATTTGTACTATCAGAAGTTCTTGCCACAGTCACCATGACACACACTGGAGATGTTGAAGGGCATCAATAAGGTTTTGTGACGGTCTGGTGTTATCAACCTCTCAATTTCCCCTATGATATTATCCAACACTAATATCTCTAGTTTAAAGACAAAACTCTAGGACATACCAGAACTCAAATGGATCCGAATTGTGAGTTGGAGGGTAGGTGATGGCTAGCGGTGGCCATCAGCATCATTTCCACTGTGTGTCGTGGGGAATCCGGTAGGGACTTCCGGAGGAGGGGGTGAGTCCCGACAGAAGGTGCTCTGTGGGGATCACCTGTGACACCAGTAGCATCTTCATGTGACGGACACGATGAGGCCGAGAAGGACTTCCGGTATGGGAGAGAGCCCGAAAGGGGGATTCTTCAGGAGGATCTGCCTGAAACACTCAGAAAACAGGGTTTAGGAGGTCCCCAGGGTGATTTTCCGGGGAGGAGCCTCCGACGCCCAAGTCAGTGCTTTGGGGGGTGGAGAAGGAGTAGTAAGGAAAAAAGGCTCTTGCCTGCCATGTTTCCCTGAAGGCCGAAAGAAAAGAATCATCAGCCCCTCCTTTCTTGAGACCATTCCCCTGATATATATAAAGGGAATGGACCCTTCGGATTGTGACACGTGTATGGACGGATGTCGCCTATACTTCTGGGCGTGGGGGCCCCAACCCGCCTGCAGGCTCCTCGAGGCACGAGCTGCGACAGGCGTAGTCCTACGTGACAAGACGTGGGCAGCGACGGGGAGTCAAAGTGCATATGAGGGCGACGTGCAGGGTGTACGGGCAGAATTGTCAGAGACTCCTTGATGGCTCCTGCCGTACCTCCGAGGTCCCCTTGGTTGTTGTCACCCTTCGGAGTGAGGGGCCTCTTCCCGTAGTCAGACTTGTTACTTCGGGATATTCCTCGGTTTCGAAGTTAGTCCGGTTGTCTTCTCGAGGGAGGCGATATGCTAATTTTCTGAGGTTGGTACTGGCGGGATACTGAGGTCGTGCACCTCAGGTGTCGGACTCCCTGGCTTCTGAGGTCCTTAGCTGACCAGGGCGATAGCACTTCAGCTATCATTAGGGATGATGGCAGGATCTAAATTACCATTTAATCCACCAACTATTTAAATTTTGTCAAGTGACCACCTAAGCTTTTTCTGTTTGGCACTTAAGTCCCTCATATATCTATTGGCACTAGCCACCACTTTTAATAAACTAACGGGAGGTGGTTAGCCATGTAACATCTTTCAGGTGCCTCACTGATGGCAAATTTTTGCTTAGTGCACCCGCTAGCCCCTAACCAATTTCACAAGTCATAAGGCCTTCCTTTACAAGGCACTGGAGTCAAGTGAGTTGCTTTAACTTTAGGCTTAAAACTAGCTTAACCAAAATGCTCACCGACTAGGGTTCTAACCCTTAAATTTCCCTTACTCTAGTGAACACAAGAATTGCTTGAGCCCTTGGACAACATATGAGCACAACTATAGCTGTACTAGACCTGGCACTTTTGATTAGAAAACAATGAATTACACTAGGTTGGAGATTACTTCCCACTTTGGCTACTTGTGAGTCAACTCTCAACTAGTCATAGTGAACTCTTCCTTATGGGTGCTCCTCAACCACTAACTTGAATGGTTAAGGTAAAACACCCTCTTTCTCACATCACCTAATCATTTCTGACTTGACAATCCAATGTTTTGTTAACTTATTGGCGTTAACCCGAAGCAACTTGCAATCCCAATAACTCCCTTAGTTTCATTTCGAACTTAGTCCTTTACCTACTTGACTAGCTTCACTAGTCAAATCTCTCATCTTCCACAAGTCATCTCGGTGGCCTTAAACTCTACTTAACCTAGGGGTGATGACCATAAGTGACTAGCTATCCCCTGCTCCATGATAGTCAATCTTATTGCTTGGCTTCCCTTACTACCTTTCGGCTGTCAAGCCAAACCCTAGCAATAACTGTACTTCTACTGGCTCAACCCTAAGGTATACAGCTAACGAATGAACAAGCCTATCCATCCATTTACCCCCGGATGAGTTCCTTGTTCCCTACTTCCTTTTATAGTTACCTCATGCATTCAATGGTTGGAAACAAAATAAAGACTTGCCTACTAACAGCCACAGGGCTATCGCCCATAGGACCTTCGGAGCTAAAGGGGCCTGGTACCACCCTCAGAAGGTCATCTACCCAACTTCAAAAATAAGGGGCTAGACAATACCTTTGGGTAGCAACTCAGTCAACCTTATACTGACGCCTAGCACAACCCTTTGGATTGTTATAGGGCCAACCTCGGAAAGGGACCAAATTTTACTTTCATGTGATGAAGTGCCCAACCATGGATAAGGTACTTATCACCCTCGTGCATACAAGGTAACCACCCTCAGATATCACACAGTTACCCTTCAGAAAGCCACTGTTACCTTTGGGCAAAAATCTGTCCTTCGAAGGGGTTTATGAGCTGCTGAGGGGTCCTAAGGGAAGATGACAAATGCATAGTTCTTGGGGACCACTGATAGGAGCCTTACACACACCCCTAACCTTTAAGCATAAACACCTATGGAGATCTGGACATACCTCTCCCCAAGGTACAGGCCGAATGTCCATCAAATACGGCTGACCAAGTGTCTTAATCTGCTTGGCTCGAGTATAATGACCTTCTCCTCCCAAGCTTTCTATAAATACCTAGGAGGCTCCCAAGTAATACATGAGAGGCACTCTTTCTTTTCCTTTCTACTCCCAGCAATCTCTCCCTCATATATTAACTTGGGCATCGAATGTCCTTTCCCTAGAAAACATTCCAGGGAACCCCCTAACCTTTATTCTTAAAGTGCTATAGATATCATTCAGTTGAAGTATCTCTGGAGGTCAACATGTCATATATCGAAGATGTCTTAGAGCATCACCTATTTACCTTTTTGGCATTTGACTAAACTGTTCCACTACTTGGTGGCTTTAAGGAACTTATCCATTCTTCTAGCTAGTCATTTGTTAACAACTAGGGCACTAAACTAACTCATGCAAGCATACAATTCTATGGAACCTTCGAACATTTCCAATCTAAGCCATTTAAGCCTCATCTTATGTGGATTCTCACACTAGCAAGTGGGTCTTAGGGCTATGGGTATCACCTTAGCACTTAATGCATCTTTAGGTCCTAATGCACTTGGTTTAACCTTTAACGCCACTTGAAACTACCCAACAAGCAAAACAAACTATGCTAGTAATTGATGCCAAAAATTACCAAGTAAGTGACAAACTACTAGTGGGAGGGTAGGAACTTCGCTCACACTAGCCAAGCACTGCCCATGAGTTCACTATGGTTACTAGTCGCACCTAGCTGGTGGCTACCTACTTTGACCACATGACTAATCAAAGCAAAGCTTAAACTATTGCTTTGGTGTACCAAGCCGACTCCTTCTCACAACAACTGTTGGGGGCAAGCTTTCTAGGTTGGCCTTAACTCAACCAAGCCCAAATATGACACTAGTATGATGATAACTCAGACCATTGATAATAGTTCCTAGGTGCAACCTAAGAGTCATGAACTCTTTGCACTTTGGGATTAAGCCCCGCTCCTACATGACACATTCTTGTTCCTTGGTCTCTGGTTGACATTCACACTACAGGTGGATTGCCCATCCTCTTGCTAGGTTGGATGAGCAAACCTCCACCTCACCATCGCATGTCTTCCAATCCTCTAACTCTTTTTTTAGAGTGGTTGCATCCTAGACCATGCATTGATGGTCCTACATCGATGATCATCAAGTGCCACAGTACGGTAGCTTAAGGCCTTAGTAGTCTAGGCCCCAAGTGTTAGTGTTGTGCCCAAAAAGCCAATCATGAGATGATTGTATTTTTGCAAATTGAGTCATGATATTTTATTGAGGCATTAATCCAGCAATTTTGTTTGTTGTTTTGTTTCTGCGTAACATAATAAACATAATTGTAACCCTAGAATAATGATATTCTTAAACGTCCCTAGTCTAGTATTATTGTGGAGCGGGTTGCAATAATACATAATGACTAGCATATGTGGAGACTAATATGAGATATGTAGTCTACATATGGGTACAAGTTGGAGAACTTGTGTACTGGACCGACCCACCATGAGAACACTTCATGGATCGTTATATGAGTGTCATAAGTGATTCTCATAGTGATCATGGTATATGTAGTCCTTCGACCTAAGATCATCAAGGTTCCCTACATGTGAGTCACATACTTTGATACTTTCCTTTGTTGCTCGTAACTGAGTGAACTTGAAGGAGGTCATTGGGTATGTCACATATCATGCGGAGGGATTTGTATGATCAAGATGGGATTTGTCCCTCCTATGTAACGGGAGTGATATCTTTGGGCCCCTTGATAGAGTAAGACTTAGAAAATGCATGGCCATGCTCCGATGAGTTGATATATGATATCAATGTCGTCAGTTTAATTTGGTCTACTCGGTAATCAAGAAACCGAAGATTGGGCTATACGAGAGTGACACATTCCATGTCTTGTGCTTAGTCTTGATATCTTGGACAAATGGGACAATGGCATATATCGGTGATGATCATAAAGGTTTAGTCGATTCACCGACAATCTTGTCACTTGGGTAGCAATGATGTGTTGCTAGACACCGCTCATTGCTTATGATCATAAATGTGATTTATGATCATTGCCAACATGGCAAGAGCCTATTGGGTCGCACACGTAGAGCTATTTGGATCATTAGAGTGCATGGGCTAATTATTTGGGTTATGGTTTCACTTTAATTTCGTATTAATAATGGGCCAAGGAGTTGAGCCATTATTAAGCCCGAAATTAAATCCTAATTGGATTAGGGCTTTGAAACCCATTAGGCCTGGAAGTTGAGTCTCACTATAAATACAACTTTTAAGTGAGAAATTCGCAGGTCTCCTTGCCCTAGCCTCCCAAAAGGACAGCCACACTCTTCTCTTGCAATTCCTTGGAGGACGCAAGCTAGCACTGCGAGTGCAAGAGAAACGCATCTGCCGGGACGTGGTGGAAGCGTGGTGATCCCGAGAGGCTCGTGTGGATACCATAGAGAGCCTGAACACGTCAACTGTTCAGGTTTTGTGATTCGACTCTACAGTTGAGTGAGAGATCTCAACCGAAAATTAGGTATGAAATTTTCGAACACCCGGTTTACCCCGTTTCACTTGGATCCTGGAGGGTTTCGGTTAAATTCCGCTGCGCTGTTTGGCTCCCGAAACCCAACAGTGGTATCAGAGCTACTGGTGAAACCCTAAATCGGGATTGAGTGTTGAATCGCATGATGCTATGTCTTCGATTGGTTTTCGGCCATGATTAATTAGATTGATTCATGATGCATGAAACCGGAATTCGTAATGAACATATGAGATATATGAAGAAACGACACAAATTGGTTAATGAGATTAACCGAAATTGATAGGTATGAGATACCTATATGGATTAGGATTCTTGCAATAGTTGCAAAAACCCTAGGTTTGTTCGGATTCGGCCTGTTATGGCTATAACCGCCCGCTGACCGGCCAGCGGGACCGCCGTATGCGAAGCGCCACATAAATAAAAACTGGTTAATCAACACACGAAAATTGGCATGCATCTTTGTTGAATGAGATTTGACATGATATGCTGATTGGTGTTTGAAGCATGGTGCATGGTTATAGCCCTTTATTGGTTGTACTTGTAAATACGGCCTGTGAGTCGTGCCTTTTCTTATCACTCTCATTGTACATTCTCTTCTCACCTTACTCCCCTCGAATGTAACTCGAGGTTTCTATTATTGATGTAATGGTGCATTATGGGTTCGTCCAAGGTGGTATGTCCAAGGAGGTGACAACAAAAAGGCAGCCAAGAAAGGAAGAGAAGGAGCTTGTGAAGACTCTTTTCTTTTCTTAGGCTTTTATGATATTCTCATTGGCTTGAGAATATCGCATAGTTTGGGCTATAACCATGTCACGTTTATTTCTTGTAAGCATGAGATGCATGTTTTATATTTGTATGTGATGCATGTATAAAACAACCGGAGATAACAAATTGGTGAGATCAAAAGAAAAATCCCTCAAACAAATATTAAGTCATTAAATGTGATGCCTTCCAAATGTTGGCACTCGTCAAGACTTTGATCAACATTAGGTGGGTTTGCCAAAGCAAAGCACCTATGTTCATCTTGGTAAGGCGCGATGGGATAATAGTGATATCCAAACTGCTAACTTTGGGTTCGACTTAACTAAGTCATCCTAATAGGATTAGGGACTTAGAGGCATAGAGTTGGGCTTAAGTTCATGAGATGAGTTTGGACAAGTGTTGTTCACCCAACTATCCAAGAGTTGCATAAGATGCAATTGGCAATGAGTTGCCTACCTAAATAGCTGTAACTTGAGAGAAAAGCCAAAGCTGACTCAGGTTGTGGTCAAATATGGATCTTGGCCCACTAGAATACCTTAGCGCCGAGGTGTTCCGAAATAATACCGAGGGTTATTATTTTAAGGAAAATAGTGGGAGTATCGTTTAATAAAAGTCCTTATTAAATGAATTAAAATACATGACTCTTACACTGCATATTTACTGTTGTAGATAACCATGGCACAAAACACATCGACACTTTCGTTGCGATCGATCCTTGAGAAGGAAAAACTGAATGGGACCAACTTTCTCAAATGGTACCGAAACTTGAGGATAGTCCTCAAACAAGAGAGAAAGGCATATGTCCTAGAGCAGCCCATTCCGAATGAGCCTGCTGCCACTGCTCCAAGAGCTGAAAGGGATGCTCACAAGAGGCATTCTGATGATGCTTTGGATGTTGCATGCCTCATGCTTATTACCATGGAATCTGAGCTTCAGAAGCAACATGAGAACATGGGGGCGTTCGATATGATCGAACATCTCAAAATGCTTTTCCAAGAGCAAGCTAGGCATGAGAGGTTTGAGACCTCTAAGGCATTATTTCAGTGCAAGATGTCTGAAGGAAGTCCCGTGGGTCTTCATGTGCTTAAGATGATTGGGTACATTGAGAATCTTGAGAATTTGGGATTTGCTCTTCAGAAAGAGTTGGCTATCGATGTAGTCTTGCAATCGTTGCCTGAAAGCTACAGTCAGTTCGTCATGAACTATAACATGAACGACCTAGACAAGTCCCTTCCTGAATTGCTCAACATGTTGAGAACTGCTGAGCAAAACCTTAAGAAGGCTAAGCCCATTTTGATGGTTCAAAAGGGCAAGGGAAAGGGAAAAGCCAACAAGAAGAAGGATAAAGCTAATGGAAAGTCCAATGCTAGTTCTTCTTCAGCTGCACTGAAACCAAAGGGTGGTGTGGCAAAGGAAGGGGAGTGCTTCCATTGTAAGCAACCTGGACACTGGAAGCGCAACTGCAAGCTCTATCTTGAAGAACTTGCTAAGGAAAAGGGAAGTAAGACTTCCACTTCAGGTATTTTTGTTATAGAGGCTAACTTTTCTACTTCCTCATCTTGGGTATTGGATACTGGATGTGGATCTCACATTTGTGCAAATGTGCAGGATCTAAGTAGAAGTAGAAGATTGGCCCGAGGTGAAGTGGACCTACGTGTTGGAAATGGAGCAAGGGTTGCTGCCTTAGCCGTAGGGACTTATGTTCTCACTTTACCTAGTGGATTAGTTTTAGAATTAGACAACTGCTACTTTGTGCCTACTATTAGTAGAAATTTGATTTCTGTTTCTTGTTTGGACAAGAAAGGTTTTTCATTTATAATAAAGGACAAATGTTGTTCTATTTATTTGAATGAAATCTTTTATGGTAGTGCTCAACTTAGCAATGGGTTGTATGTTCTAGACCTTGAAGATCCAATCTATAATGTGAATACCAAGAAGGTCAGATTAAATGATTCAAACTTGACCTATCTCTGGCACTGTCGCTTGGGCCATATAAATGAGACCCGCATATCCAATCTCCATAAGGATGGACTCTTGGACTCATTTGATTTTGAATCATATGAGACATGTGAGTCATGTTTGTTGGGCAAGATGAACAAAGCCCCATTCACAGGGCAAAGTGAAAGGGCTAATGACTTACTAGGACTCATACATAGTGATGTATGTGGCCCTATGTCTACACAAGCTAGAGGAGGTTCCCAATACTTCATTACTTTCACTGATGACTTCAGCAGATATGGCTATGTATATCTTATGAGACATAAGTCAGAATCCTTTGAAAAGTTCAAAGAATTCAAGAATGAAGTAGAGAATCAACTCGGGAAGAGTATCAAAGTGCTTCGATCAGATCGAGGTGGAGAGTACTTGGATCGAGAATTCCTTGACTATCTGAAGGAGTGTGGTATAATATCACAACTCACTCCACCAGGTACACCTCAATGGAATGGTGTTTCTGAAAGGAGAAATCGAACTCTGTTAGACATGGTTCGCTCCATGATGAGTCAAGCTGACCTTCCAAACTCCTTTTGGGGACATGCTCTAGAGACAGCCGCTTTTACACTAAACCGAGTTCCATCTAAATCGGTTCAAAAGACACCATATGAGATATGGAGTGGGAGGCGTCCCAATTTGTCTTTTATGAAGATTTGGGGCTGTGATGTTTATGTAAAACGTCAATCCTCTAACAAACTAGGGCCCAAATCTCAAAAATGTCTTTTTGTTGGGTATCCCAAAGAAACAAAGGGTTACTATTTCTACAATCCCTCTGAGCAAAAAGTGTTTGTTGCTCGAACTGGTGTCTTTTTGGAGAAAGAGTTTATCTCTAAAGGAACTAGTGGGAGGAAAGTAGAACTTGAAGAAATTCAAGAACAACAAGAAGACATCGAACCTGAAATGGAACCTGAACAGACACCACAAGATGTTGTGGTTCAAGAGTCTGTTCCTGTAGCACAAAGCCCACGTAGGACTGGTAGGATTCGGCGTGAGCCCGAGAGATATGGATTTCTCGTGACTCACACCGGTGATGTGATGCTCATGGATCAAGATGAGCCCACAACCTACCAACAAGCTATGTCGGGGCCTGACTCTGAGAAGTGGCTAATGGCCATGAAATCCGAGATGGAATCCATGTATGAAAACCAAGTATGGACTTTGGTTGACCCACCTGAAGGGGTAAAACCCATAGGGTGCAAATGGGTTTTCAAGAAGAAAACTGACATGGATGGTAATGTGATTACTTTTAAGGGACGATTGGTCACAAAAGGTTTCAAGCAAATTCATGGTATTGACTATGATGAAACTTTTTCACCAGTTGCTATGCTTAAATCCATCCGAATTTTGTTTGCTATTGCTGCACACTATGATTATGAGATATGGCAAATGGATGTCAAAACTGCATTCCTAAATGGAAAGCTACTTGAGGATGTGTACATGACACAACCTGAGGGTTTTGTCACTCCTGGGAATGCCAATAAAGTGTGCAAATTACAAAGGTCCATTTATGGACTGAAGCAAGCTTCTCGAAGTTGGAATCTTCATTTTGATGATGCAATCAAAGAGTTTGGTTTTATCAAAAATGAAGATGAACCTTGTGTCTACAAGAAGGTTAGTGGGAGCGCTATTGTCTTCTTGGTGTTGTATGTAGATGACATACTACTCATCGGGAATGACATTCCTGAGCTACAGTCCGTGAAGACTTGGCTAGGGAAATGTTTCTCTATGAAGGACTTGGGTGAAGCAGCCTATGTGTTAGGCATCAGGATCTATAGAGATAGATCTAGAAAGCTTCTTGGCCTAAGTCAAAGTACATATATTGACAAGGTGCTAAAGAGGTTTAGCATGCAAGATTCCAAGAAAGGATTCTTGCCCTTGTCACATGGTATCACTCTTTCTAGATCTCAGTGTCCGAGTACAACCGAGGAGAGAGAGCGCATGAGTAAGATTCCATATGCCTCAGCAATTGGATCTATCATGTATGCCATGATATGTACTCGTCCCGATGTCTCATATGCTTTGAGCATGACGAGTAGGTACCAATCGAACCCCGGTGAAAGTCACTGGACAGCTGTTAAGAACATCCTTAAGTACTTACGAAGGACTAAGGATGCATTCTTGGTCTTTGGAGGTGAAGATCAGCTCGTTGTAAGGGGCTACACCGATGCAAGCTTCCAATCCGATAAGGATGATTTTAGATCGCAATCTGGTTATGTGTTTTGTATTGGTGGTGGTGCTGTAAGCTGGAAGAGTTCAAAGCAAGAGACAGTAGCTGACTCTACAACAGAATCTGAGTACATTGCCGCCTCTGATGCTGCGAAGGAGGCAGTTTGGATCAAGAAGTTCATCACTGAACTTGGAGTGGTTCCAAGCATTGTTGACCCGATAGAGCTCTATTGTGACAACAATGGAGCAATCGCACAGGCTAAGGAACCTCGATCTCACCAGCGATCCAAACACATACTCCGACGCTATCATCTCATCAGGGAGATCATCGAGAGGGGTGATGTAAGGATATGCAGGACTTCGACAGACAGCAACATTGCTGATCCACTGACAAAGCCCCTTACGCAGCAGAAGCATGATAGCCATTTTAGATCCATCGGTATTAGATACATGGATGATTGGCTTTTAGTGCAAGTGGGAGATTGTTAGTGTTGTGCCCAAAAAGCCAATCATGAGATGATTGTATTTTTGCAAATTGAGTCATGATATTTTATTGAGGCATTAATCCAGCAATTTTGTTTGTTGTTTTGTTTCTGCGTAACATAATAAACATAATTGTAACCCTAGAATAATGATATTCTTAAACGTCCCTAGTCTAGTATTATTGTGGAGCGGGTTGCAATAATACATAATGACTAGCATATGTGGAGACTAATATGAGATATGTAGTCTACATATGGGTACAAGTTGGAGAACTTGTGTACTGGACCGACCCACCATGAGAACACTTCATGGATCGTTATATGAGTGTCATAAGTGATTCTCATAGTGATCATGGTATATGTAGTCCTTCGACCTAAGATCATCAAGGTTCCCTACATGTGAGTCACATACTTTGATACTTTCCTTTGTTGCTCGTAACTGAGTGAACTTGAAGGAGGTCATTGGGTATGTCACATATCATGCGGAGGGATTTGTATGATCAAGATGGGATTTGTCCCTCCTATGTAACGGGAGTGATATCTTTGGGCCCCTTGATAGAGTAAGACTTAGAAAATGCATGGCCATGCTCCGATGAGTTGATATATGATATCAATGTCGTCAGTTTAATTTGGTCTACTCGGTAATCAAGAAACCGAAGATTGGGCTATACGAGAGTGACACATTCCATGTCTTGTGCTTAGTCTTGATATCTTGGACAAAGGGACAATGGCATATATCGGTGATGATCATAAAGGTTTAGTCGATTCACCGACAATCTTGTCACTTGGGTAGCAATGATGTGTTGCTAGACACCGCTCATTGCTTATGATCATAAATGTGATTTATGATCATTGCCAACATGGCAAGAGCCTATTGGGTCGCACACGTAGAGCTATTTGGATCATTAGAGTGCATGGGCTAATTATTTGGGTTATGGTTTCACTTTAATTTTGTATTAATAATGGGCCAAGGAGTTGAGCCATTATTAAGCCCGAAATTAAATCCTAATTGGATTAGGGCTTTGAAACCCATTAGGCCTGGAAGTTGAGTCTCACTATAAATACAACTTTTAAGTGAGAAATTCGCAGGTCTCCTTGCCCTAGCCTCCCAAAAGGACAGCCACACTCTTCTCTTGCAATTCCTTGGAGGACGCAAGCTAGCACTGCGAGTGCAAGAGAAACGCATCTGCCGGGACGTGGTGGAAGCGTGGTGATCCCGAGAGGCTCGTGTGGATACCATAGAGAGCCTGAACACGTCAACTGTTCAGGTTTTGTGATTCGACTCTACAGTTGAGTGAGAGATCTCAACCGAAAATTAGGTATGAAATTTTCGAACACCCGGTTTACCCCGTTTCACTTGGATCCTGGAGGGTTTCGGTTAAATTCCGCTGCGCTGTTTGGCTCCCGAAACCCAACACCAAGCCCTATTCTCGAAAGAAAGGTACAAGAGTGCTCCACCTTTTTTTGTAGCCTGCTTGACTAAATGCTTATCATTGGGTCAACACATCCTCGACTCTCTTCTTGTAGCCTAACCCATCCAAGCTAATGGGTTCAAGTTCTGACACAAACAGGACCAACTAACCTGACCTTGTGGTACTCCCCACCTCGGAGGCTTCCATGCCTTCATAGCCCTACGGATCATGTTGCCTTCCTCATGTTGAGGTTCAAAAACAACTTCCTAGGATGGTGGTTATTTCCCAACTACCTACTCCAGGGTCTTTGTTACACATTAGAGTAAGGCAATTTACCTCCCCCAACATTGCCACACTAGACACCTAAGATCCATTGCCAGACCTCCAGCGTCTAAACCGCAACTGGCCTAGTTTTACCACCATAACCTACAATCAAAGCCAAATGACAACTCACAGATGTTAATTAGTACTAACTACCCTAGCACATGGACAATCCACTATATCTCAGTTCCTTGCCTCCAATGACCATGACCGAGCTCTGATACCAAACTTACACAGCCCCTCATGGGCCTGCCCAGGAAACCTATGGGAACTTGTCCTACACTAGTTGCAATTGGCTAATTGATTATGTGCACACTAGTTAAAACCATTATGCATGTGGTTAATTAGTCCTACTATGCAGTCATGCATGAGTATGTGCTTTGACTTCAATGATTAAATAGGAAATAAAAACATAAAACATTGCCAAGGCATTTAATTAAAATTCAATCATCAAAGCCATCAAATTATACAAACCATTTACGTACTTAACTACACATCCTCGGCTCTTTTCTTGTAGCCTAACCCATCCAAGCTAATGGGTTCAAGTTCTGACACAAACAGGACCATCTAACCTGACATTGTGGTACTCCCCACCTCGGAGGCTTCCATGCCTTCATAGCCCTACGGATCCTGTTGCCTTCCTCATGTTGAGGTTCAAAAACAACTTCCTCGGAAGGTGGTTATTTCCCAACTACCTACTCCAAGGTGTTTGTTACACATTAGAGTAAGTCAATTTACCTCCCCCAACATTGCCACACTAGACACCTAAGATCCATTGCCAGACCTCCAGCGTGTAAACTACAAATGACCTTGGTTTACTACCATAACCTACAATCAAAGCCAAATGACAACTCACATATGTTATTTAGTACTAACTACCCTAGCACATGGACAATCCACTATATCTCAGATCCTTCCCTCCAATGACCATGACTGAGCTCTGATACCCAACTGACACAGCCCCTCATGGGATTGCCCAGGAAACCTATGGGAACTTGTCCTACACTAGTCGCAATTGGCTAATTGATTATGTGCACACTAGTTAAAACCTTTATGCATGTAGTTAATTAGTCCTACTATGCAGTCATGCATGAGTATGTGCTTTGACTTGAATGATTAAATAAGAAATAAAAACGTAAAACATTGCCAAGTCATTTAATTAACATTCAATCATCAAAGCCATCAAATTATACAAATCATTTACGTGCTTAACTACACATCCTCGACTCTTTTCTTGTAGCCTAACCCATCCAAGCTAATGGGTTCAAGTTCTGACACAAACAGGACCATCTAACCTGACCTTGTGGTACTCCCCACCTTGGAGGCTTCCATGCCTTCATAGCCCTACGGATCCTGTTGCCTTCCTCATGTTAAGGTTCAAAAACAACTTCCTAGGATGGTGGTTATTTCCCAACTACCTACTCCAAGGTCTTTGTTACACATTAGAGTAAGTCAATTTACGTCCCCCAACATTGCCACACTAGACAGCTAAGATCCATTGCTAGACCTCCAGTGTCTAAACTGCAACTGACCTAGTTTTACCACCATAACCTACAATCAAAGCCAAATGACAACTCATAGATGTTATTTAGTACTAACTACCCTAGCACATGGACAATCCACTATATCTCAGTTCCTTGCCTCCAATGACCATGACCGAGCTCTGATACCGAACTGACAGAGCCCCTCATGGGCCAGCCCAGGAAACCCATGGGAACTTGTCCTACACTAGTCGCTATTGGCTAATTGATTATGTACACACTACTTAAAACCTTTATGCATGTAGTTAATTAGTCCTACTATGCAGTCATGCATGAGTATGTGCTTTGACTTGAGTGATTAAATAAGAAATAAAAACATAAAACATTGCCAAGGCATTTAATTAAAATTCAATCATCAAAGCTATCAAATTATACAAATCATTTACATGCTTAACTACACATCCTCGGCTCTTTTCTTATAGCCTAACCCATCCAAGCTAATGGGTTGAAGTTCTGACACAAGCAGGACCATCTAACTTGACCTTCTGGTACTCCCCACCTCGGAGGCTTCCATGCCTTCATAGCCCTACGGATCATGTTGCCTTCCTCATGTTGAGGTTCAAAAACAACTTCCTAGGATGGTGGTTATTTCCCAACTACCTACTCCAAGGTGTTTGTTAGACATTAGAGTAAGTCAATTTACCTCCCCCAACATTGCCACACAAGACAGCTAAGATCCATTGCCAGACCTCCAGTGCCTAAACTACAACTGACCTAGTTTTACCACCATAACCTACAATCAAAGCCAAATGACAACTCACAGATGTTATTTAGTACTAACTACCCTAGCACATGGACAATCCACTATATCTCAGTTCTTTGCCTCCAATGACCATGACCGAGCTCTGATACCAAACTGACAGAGTCCCTCATGGGCCTTCCCAGGAAACCCATGGGAACTTGTCCTACACTATTCGCAATTGGCTAATTGATTATGTGCACACTAGTTAAAACCTTTATGCATGTAGTTAATTAGTCCTACTATGCAGTCATGCATGAGTATGTGCTTTGAGTTGAATGATTAAATTAGAAATAAAAACATAAAACATTGCCAAGGCATTTAATTAAAATTCAATCATCAAAGCCATCAAATTATACAAATCATTTACGTGCTTAACTACACATCCTCGGCTCTTTTCTTCTAGCCTAACCCATCCAAGCTAATGAGTTCAAGTTCTGACACAAACAGGACCATCTAACCTGACCTTGTGGTACTCCACACCTCGGAGGCTTCCATGCCTTCATAGCCCTACGGATCCTGTTGCCTTCCTCATGTTGAGGTTCAAAAACAACTTCCTCGGAAGGTGGTTATTTCCCAACTACCTACTCCAAGGTGTTTGTTACACATTAGAGTAAGTCAATTTACCTCCCCCAACATTGCCACACTAGACACCTAAGATCCATTGCCAGACCTCCAGCGTGTAAACTACAAATGACCTTGGTTTACTACCATAACCTACAATCAAAGCCAAATGACAACTCACATATGTTATTTAGTACTAACTACCCTAGCACATGGACAATCCACTATATCTCAGATCCTTCCCTCCAATGACCATGACTGAGCTCTGATACCCAACTGACACAGCCCCTCATGGGATTGCCCAGGAAACCTATGGGAACTTGTCCTACACTAGTCGCAATTGGCTAATTGATTATGTGCACACTAGTTAAAACCTTTATGCATGTAGTTAATTAGTCCTACTATGCAGTCATGCATGAGTATGTGCTTTGACTTGAATGATTAAAAAAGAAATAAAAACGTAAAACATTGCCAAGTCATTTAATTAACATTCAATCATCAAAGCCATCAAATTATACAAATCATTTACGTGCTTAACTACACATCCTCGACTCTTTTCTTGTAGCCTAACCCATCCAAGCTAATGGGTTCAAGTTCTGACACAAACAGGACCATCTAACCTGACCTTGTGGTACTCCCCACCTTGGAGGCTTCCATGCCTTCATAGCCCTACGGATCCTGTTGCCTTCCTCATGTTAAGGTTCAAAAACAACTTCCTAGGATGGTGGTTATTTCCCAACTACCTACTCCAAGGTCTTTGTTACACATTAGAGTAAGTCAATTTACGTCCCCCAACATTGCCACACTAGACAGCTAAGATCCATTGCTAGACCTCCAGTGTCTAAACTGCAACTGACCTAGTTTTACCACCATAACCTACAATCAAAGCCAAATGACAACTCATAGATGTTATTTAGTACTAACTACCCTAGCACATGGACAATCCACTATATCTCAGTTCCTTGCCTCCAATGACCATGACCGAGCTCTGATACCGAACTGACAGAGCCCCTCATGGGCCAGCCCAGGAAACCCATGGGAACTTGTCCTACACTATTCGTAATTGGCTAATTGATTATGTACACACTACTTAAAACCTTTATGCATGTAGTTAATTAGTCCTACTATGCAGTCATGCATGAGTATGTGCTTTGACTTGAGTGATTAAATAAGAAATAAAAACATAAAACATTGCCAAGGCATTTAATTAAAATTCAATCATCAAAGCTATCAAATTATACAAATCATTTACATGCTTAACTACACATCCTCGGCTCTTTTCTTATAGCCTAACCCATCCAAGCTAATGGGTTGAAGTTCTGACACAAGCAGGACCATCTAACTTGACCTTCTGGTACTCCCCACCTCGGAGGCTTCCATGCCTTCATAGCCCTACGGATCATGTTGCCTTCCTCATGTTGAGGTTCAAAAACAACTTCCTAGGATGGTGGTTATTTCCCAACTACCTACTCCAAGGTGTTTGTTAGACATTAGAGTAAGTCAATTTACCTCCCCCAACATTGCCACACAAGACAGCTAAGATCCATTGCCAGACCTCCAGTGCCTAAACTACAACTGACCTAGTTTTACCACCATAACCTACAATCAAAGCCAAATGACAACTCACAGATGTTATTTAGTACTAACTACCCTAGCACATGGACAATCCACTATATCTCAGTTCTTTGCCTCCAATGACCATGACCGAGCTCTGATACCAAACTGACAGAGTCCCTCATGGGCCTTCCCAGGAAACCCATGGGAACTTGTCCTACACTATTCGCAATTGGCTAATTGATTATGTGCACACTAGTTAAAACCTTTATGCATGTAGTTAATTAGTCCTACTATGCAGTCATGCATGAGTATGTGCTTTGAGTTGAATGATTAAATTAGAAATAAAAACATAAAACATTGCCAAGGCATTTAATTAAAATTCAATCATCAAAGCCATCAAATTATACAAATCATTTACGTGCTTAACTACACATCCTCGGCTCTTTTCTTCTAGCCTAACCCATCCAAGCTAATGAGTTCAAGTTCTGACACAAACAGGACCATCTAACCTGACCTTGTGGTACTCCACACCTCGGAGGCTTCCATGCCTTCATAGCCCTACGGAGCATGTTGCCTTCCTCATGTTGAGGTTCAAAAACAACTTCCTAGGATGGTGGTTATTTCCCCACTACCTACTCCAAGGTGTTTGTTAGACATTAGAGTAAGTCAATTTACCTCCCCCAACATTGCCACACTAGACAGCTAAGATCCATTGCCAGACCTCTAGTGCCTAAACTACAACTAACCTAGTTTTACCACCATAACCTACAATCAAAGCCAAATGACAACTCACAAATGTTATTTAGTACTAACTACCCTAGCACATGGACAATCCACTATATCTCAGTTCTTTGCCTCCAATGACCATGACCGAGCTCTGATACCAAACTGACAGAGTCCCTCATGGGCCTGCCCAGCAAACCCATGGGAACTTGTCCTACACTATTCGCAATTGGCTAATTGATTATGTGCACACTAGTTAAAACCTTTATGCATGTAGTTAATTAGTCCTACTATGCAGTCATGCATGAGTATGTGCTTTGAGTTGAATGATTAAATAAGAAATAAAAACATAAAACATTGCCAAGGCATTTAATTAAAATTCAATCATCAAAGCCATCAAATTATACAAATCATTTACGTGCTTAACTACACATCCTCGGCTCTTTTCTTGTAGCCTAACCCATCCAAGCTAATGGGTTCAAGTTCTGACACATACAGGACCATCAAACCTGACCTTGTGGTACTCCCCACCTCGGAGGCTTCCATGCCTTCATAGCCCTACGGATCATGTTGCCTTCCTCATGTTGAGGTTCAAAAACAACTTCCTAGGATGGTGGTTATTTGCCAACTACCTACTCCAAGGTCTTTGTTACACATTAGAGTAAGTCAATTTACCTCCCCCAACATTGCCACACTAGACAGCTAAGATCCATTGCCAGACCTCTAGTGCCTAAACTACAACTGACCTAGTTTTACCACCATAACCTACAATCAAAGCCAAATGACAACTCATAGATGTTATTTAGTACTAACTACCCTAGCACATGGACAATCCACTATATATCAGTTCCTTGCCTCCAATGACCATGACCGAGCTCTGATACCAAACTGACACAGGCCCTCATGGGCCTGCCCAGGAAACCCATGGGAACTTGTCCTACACTATTCGTAATTGGCTAATTGATTATGTACACACTAGTTAAAACCTTTATGCATGTAGTTAATTAGTCCTACTATGCAGTCATGCATGAGTATGTGCTTTGACTTGAGTGATTAAATAAGAAATAAAAACATAAAACTTTGCCAAGGCATTTAATTAAAATTCAATCATCAAAGCCATCAAATTATACAAATCATTTCCATGCTTAAGTACACATCCTCGGCTCTTTTCTTGTAGCCTAACCCATCCAAGCTAATGGGTTCAAGTTCTGACACAAACAGGACCATCTAACCTGACCTTGTGGTACTCCCCACCTCAGAGGCTTCCATGCCTTCATTGCCCTACGGATCTTGTTGCCTTCCTCATGTTGAGGTTCAAAAAAAACTTCCTAGGATGGTGGTTATTTCCCAACTACCTACTCCAAGGTGTTTGTTAGACATTAGAGTAAGTCAATTTACCTCCCCCAACATTGCCACACTAGACAGCTAAGATCCATTGCCAGACCTCCAGTGCCTAAACTACAACTGACCTAGTTTTACCACCATAACCTACAATAAAAGCCAAATGACAACTCACAGATGTTATTTAGTACTAACTACCTTAGCACATGGACAATGCACTATATCTCAGTTCTTTGCCTCCAATGACCATGACCGAGCTCTGATACCTAACTGACACAGCCCCTCATGGGATTGCCCAAGAAATCCATGGGAACTTCTCCTACACTAGTCACAATTGGCTAATTGATTATGTGCACACTAGTTAAAACCTTTATGCATGTAGTTAATTAGTCCTAGTATGCAGTCATGCATGAGTATGTGCTTTGAGTTGAATGATTAAATAAGAAATAAAAACATAAAACATTGCCAAGGCATTTAATTAAAATTCAATCATCAAAGCCATCAAATTATACAAATCATTTACGTGCTTAACTACACATCCTCGGCTCTCTTCTTGTAGCCTAACCCATCCAAGCTAATGGGTTCAAGTTCTGACACAAACAAGACCATCTAACCTGACCTTGTGGTACTACCCACCTTAGAGGCTTCCGTGCGTTCATAGCCCTACGGATCCTGTTGCCTTCCTCTTGTGGAGGTTCAAAAACAACTTCCTAGGATGGTAGTTATTTCCCAACTACCTACTCCAAAGTGTTTGTTACACATTAAAGTAAGTCAATTCACCTCCCCCAACATTGCCACACTAGAAAGCTAAGATCCATTGCTACACCTCCAGCGTCTAAACTACAACTGACCTAGTTTTACCACAATAACCTACAATCAAAGCCAAATGACAACTCACAGATGTTATTTAGTACTAACGACCCTAGCACATGGACAATTCCCTATATCTCAATTCCTTGCTTTTAATGACCATGATCGAGCTATGATACCAAACCTTTATGCATGTAGTTAATTAGTCCTACTATGCAGTCGTGCATGAGTATGTGCTTTGACTTGAATGATTAAATAAGAAATAAAAACATAAAACATTGCCAAGGCATTTTATTAAAATTCAATCATCAAAGCCATCAACTCATACAAATCATTTACATGCTTAACTACACATAATAAACTCCATGTGAACATCCAAGCATAAGTAAACTATGCTTACACCTAAGAACACATTAGACTATTGATAGCCAAATGGTTATAACACTTGGAAAGCTTCTAAGGATGACTGAAAAGTACCATCGTCAGACGTACATCTGAGCAACCTTGTGAAAATGGATCCTCGCCACCTTCGGCTAATAACACTACAACCCTCGGAAGGACATACTGCGTCATCCTCGGTCAAGTGATTTGCCGACCTCGGGAGGCCATTTCCCCATCCTCGGCAGAATATAGCATTCATCGAAGGTCCTCCACCCAGCCGAGGAGCCTCCCTCTACGGCCCTCGAGAGCAAAAACTGGACTGAAGGAGACCCGTCTGCTGGAGGGGTATTACCCCTTGAAGAAGGCCCATCATTGAAGGAGTTCTCATCTAGATGAGACAAAGACAGTTAGGAGCCTCTGACACGAAGACCTCGCACACGCCCCTGACACACAGGCCTCCCACGGCTCTGACTTATGGCCAGAACGGCCTATGGCCAACTAAAGATACCCATCCCGAAGGTACGAATCACATCTGGCCGAACACGTGTCATGATCTGAGTGGGAAGTGTCAAACGGACTTCCCCCAACACCCTCCTATAAATACTTGGGGAACACCCCTGCTAAGGACGATGAAACACAAGAGACAGAAAACCCTAGCTATCTTCTGCTCTTCGTTCCCTCTTTCTTACCTTCATTCTCTAAAATATTGACTTGAGCATCAGAGGCTCCTCCCCTGGAATGATACTCCGAGGAGCCTCTAACCTCTGTTTTACTGAGTTTTGCAGCCACATTCTTGCTGGAAGTCCCTCTCAAAGGTACCTTCACACCGGAGGTCTCTTTCCAAGCATCTTTATACTAGAAGATTAGCTCGAAGCTGCACCATGTCATACGACGAGGATGCTGTCGGGCATCATTTGGCGCCACCTGTGGGAACCCAAACTCAGGTATCCATCGTTGAGATTCGGGGTACTAAGGATAAGGGACTCCCGAAGTCCCTATTTGCACCGGAGAATCAACCCACGACCGAACAACACGCCGCAGGGACTTCTTTGCCTGAGGACGAACATCACCTAACGATCACGATGAGCTTCCTATGTGATATTCAGTGCTCTATTGTCACTAAAATGATGCAACAATTGGACTAAATGTGGTCACAACCACCTTCGGGCCGAAAAGCCCCTTCACCGACTCCCCGTCGGGAGAGAAGCCCGAAGTCCACTCACCGGAGCTTAGGGAGTGGGGACTTCTGTGACAAGTCCTCAATGGAGAATGTACCCCCCAGAGGCCAGCGTACTGAAGAAATGGGGTCCAAAGGGGCTAGGACTTCCCGCCGGTGAAGTTTATCACTGGAAAGAAGATCACAATCCCCCCACCCCGCTGAACTTACTCCCCGAAAAGAAGGCGTCATTCTCTGTTGTCGGAGGCCTCCAGGCAGCAAGAAGAGCCCAGCACCACCATCCTCATGGAAAAAATCCTAGAGAGGTTGGAGAAAGTGGAAAGGCAGCTGGTTCGAAAGCCTGTCTGGTCAAAGTTGTCAAAGACCTTCACCGGAGAAGAGTCACCCTTTATCCGAGCAATAGTTGAGGCACCCATGCTAAGCGATTTCCGGGTGCCACGCCTGGGAACGTATGATGGGCGCAGCGACCCGCAAACCCATCTAACCAAGTACAGGTGCAGCATGGTGCTACATAGTGCCGATGATGCCACGCTTTGCAAATGTTTTGAAGTCACCCTTTCCGGACCGGCGACTACGTGGTATAACTCATTGGCCCCCGAAACCATCATGGGTTTCCAAGAGTTATCCGCTACGTTTACACAGCAATTCATCGGCAGCAGGCCGACGGTGAAGATGCCAGTCAAATGTTTGACATAGCGCAAAGGAATGGAAAGACCATTCGTGACTATGTCAAAAGGTTCAACCGAGAAGCCTTGACTGTGCCAGACTTCCATCCCGAAATACACATTCTCGCCATGATACGAGGACTTCAGCAAGACTCACAACTCTTTTACGAGTTCTCGAAGGACCCCCCTGACACCCTCGGCAAGTTCTATCAAAGGGCCAAGTAGCATATGACGGCCGAAGAGTTGAGGATGGGGGGATCGAAGTCTGACAACCATCAGCCCGAAGGTCAGAGTCACCAAAATCGCTATTCTGCCGAGGGCGGGGGAAGACCTCGGAAGCAGAGGGGGAAAAAACCCATGTTCACCCCCCCAAAACACCTCTAGAACAAACATACTACTGGCCATGGAAAGGTAAGGCAATCCAATCCAGCATCCGAAGGCCATGAGTTCGGAAACAAGAAAAACATGAAGAAATTCTGCCAGTTCCACCGGGACCATGGGTATGACACAGAAGATTGCTTCCAACTCAGGAAGTACATCAAATCCTTGATTAAGCAGGGTCAACTTTGCGGATACCTACGGATGCCCTCTACTAGGGGAAGGAGGGAGCAGGAAAGAAAGGAAGATGAGGACTATGATTTCCATCGACTTCGGAACTGAAGTCCCAAGTAGAATCCTCCACCACAGGTTGGGCTAATCCA
Source organism: Aquilaria yunnanensis (assembly GCA_039654915.1). Lineage (NCBI taxonomy): Eukaryota > Viridiplantae > Streptophyta > Magnoliopsida > Malvales > Thymelaeaceae > Aquilaria > Aquilaria yunnanensis. The sequence continues at coordinate 49,352,375 of CM077595.1, forward strand.
GACGATCACCACAGGACTACCTTCGGCGGAGAGGAAGAAGAAAGCCAGGGAGATCTCAGTGCTGGAATTTGGTAACCCATCAAAAAGCTCATTTTGAAAGATGGGTCTACCGTAGTATTCCCACATGATGATCCACTCCTTATTACGGCAAGGATTGGAAGCTGGGATGTTAAAAGGGTGCTCTTGGATGACGGATCCAACGCCAATGTCCTATTCTCCCACCTATTGTCAAGCCTAGACATCACGAAAATTGACCTCAAACCTGTCACATCCCCTACCTTCTGGGTAGGTCCTTTCGAACTCCCTGTCCTTGGGTGGATTGACCTACCTCTGATGTTAAGGGGAACTTCTGTTGAGAACAATGAAGAGCTCTTTGCCTCTGCCATGGCCACGTTTATTGTCATAGACATCCCCTTTTCGTATAATGCCATCCTTGGAAGGCAAACTCAAGGGAACTTTCACATCTAAAAAGATGTGAAGTACCTAACCGGTCACCTTGGGAACAAAGGACAAGGACACACAAATATTCATCGATCGGGCTGAAGTCCGAAAGGTCTTCGTGAAGGCTAGGTAGAGCCCAATGAAAGTGCACAGACAGACCTCGGGAGAAAAGGGCACACCGACCGAAGGGTCTATAGAAGGAGAGAGAAATGACTCGGGTAAAATTGAAACTGAGAATGTAGAGCTTGTCCCAGGCCGACGTACCCGCATGGGGAAACATTTCACTGAAGGTGACAAGCAAAAGCTTGTATCTTTGTTTTAATGAATAAAGATCTATTTGCCTACTCACCGAAGGACCTGCCTGGGGTAAACCCTCGCATAATCCAGCATAGTTTTAAGATACACTCTGATGCAAAGCCTGTTCGCCAAAAAAAGAGAAGCCTTTCGGCACACAAGAACAACTTCGTTAAAGCCAAAATCCATAGGTTGATGGAGGCAGACGTAATAAGGGAAGTCAAATATCCCGAATGGCTTAGTAACGTGGTTATCACCACAAAAGAAGGGAGTGACAAACTCTGAATGTGCATGGATTTCCGAACGTGAATGATGCTTGTCCTAAGGATTCGCATCCTCTACCCCTAATAGACCAGTTGGTGGACTCAACCGTCGAGTATGGCATCCTTAGCTTCTTCGACGCCTTCAGTGGGTATCATCAAATCAGGATAGAGCCCGAAGATGAAGAAAAAATCACCTTCATCACCGAAGTTGGTACATACTACTATATTAGAATGGCCTTCGGCCTTAAGAACGCAGGAGCCACGTACTAGAGGTTGATGAATAGGGTCTTCGACTCCCAAATCGGGAGAAAATGGATGTCTACATTGATGATATGATAGTCAAGAGCAAACTGCCTACTAGTCATATCACAGACTTGGAAGAAACATTCCACCAGCTGAGGACATTCGGAATTCATCTCAACCCCAAAAAATGTGTGTTTGGAGTGAATGCGGGTAAGTTTCTCAGATTTATGGTGTTGAAGAGAGGTATTAACACTAATCTGAAAAGGTTAAGGCCCTGCTAGGGTTCCAAACTCCCATGATGACCAAGGATGTGCAAAGACTCACTGGAAGAATCACGTCACTCAGTAGATTCATCTTTAGATATGGGGATCACTGTCGACCATTTTTGAAGGCCCTCACTAAAGCAGCAAAAAATGAAGGTGTCCTCAGAACTGAGGTGCGCCCTTGGAACGAAGACTGCCAAAAGGCTTGGGAATAGCTTAAAATCGACCTAACTCGTCTACCGACACTTTGGCAGCCACGGGAAGGAGAACCCGTCATTCTATACCTTGCCATCACCGAAAAGGCGGTAAGTTCGGTCCTTGTGAAGGAAAAGGGGGCAAAGCAATGGCCAATATATTATGTGTGCAAGTCTCTACATGGTGCTGAAGTCAGGTACCCCTTGCTACAAAAGGCTATTTAATCCCTGGTGCTTGCAAGCAAAAGGTTGCGACCCTATTTCCAAGGGCACCCCATTATCGTTCGAAGTAACTTGCCTCTTCAGGATATCCTGAAGAAGGTAGACCACTCGGGAAGGCTATCAAAGTGGTGCATCGAGCTCGGTGAGTATGATATCAACTATGAGCTCAGGAAGGCAATAAAAGCACAGGCATTGGCAGACTTCATCACCGAGGTACCCGTTGTCGAAGACAGTCCACCTAACCTCGGTAAGATTGAACCTAAGTGGACTTTGTTTGTTGACGGGGCCTCCAGTTCTGAACATCAAGGAGCCGAAGTAATTCTCCATGGTCTCGAAGGTATGGAAGCCACGAAAGCCATCAAATTTGGGTTTAATGTCACCAACAATGTGGCAGAGTATGAAGCCCTCATAGCAAGTTTGGGCCTCGCCAGAAGAGTTGGTGTGAGAAACCTAAAGGCCCACAGCGATTCTCAACTCGTGGTTCGACAGATGGCAGGGTACTACGGCGCGAAGGACCCAACCTTGGCAAAGTGTCATGACCTCACAACAAAGCTCATCCAAGAGTTCGACGTGGTGCACATCGAGAATGTGCCTTGTCGGGACAATGCTGAAGCAAATACTTTGGCTAAGTCAAAAAAGTCCACCGAGGTGCTAAGTCACCCGAGCATAGCAATAATGAGCATAGCAACCTCGGAGAGAGGGTGGAAAGATCCCATAAAAAAGTATCTTATGACTTCGAAGCTTCCCGAAGTCATGAGGCGGCAAAAGTTCAAAGACATTCTGGACGATATTTCCTGATCGGAGACGAGTTATACCGACAAGGGTACGTGAGTCCTCTGCAAAGATGTGTCAGCGAAGAGGATGTAAAGACAGTTCTCAAGAAGTCCACGAGGGGGCCTACGGTTCCCATATAGGAACCGACGCTCTAGTAGGAGTACTACACCGCCAAGGATACTTCTGGCCCACCTTAAGGAAGGATGCGAGGCAGTTTGCCCAGAAATGTGACAATTGCCAAAGACACGCTAACGTCCAGAGGCTACCCTCAGAAATGATAATTTCGGCTAACTACCCTTGTCCTTTCACAGTATGGGGAATTGACCTCATCGGGCATCTCCCAACCGCACCCGGAGGAGTGAAGTTCTGCGTAGTTGCAGTAGATTACTTCACTAAATGGATTGAGGTAGAGCCTCTCGCAACCATATCGGCAAATGACGTATAGAAATTCATCTAGAAGAACATCGTATGTAGATTCGGTATACCGAGGGTGATAGTGGCTGATAATGGTTCCCAGTTTATTGACAAGGGGTTCTAGGAATTCGTTACCGACCTTGGGATAAAAATGCACTTCACCCCGGTGGCTCATCCTCAAAGTAACAGACAAGTAGAGGTGTCTAACAGAACCATAAAGGATGGTTTGAAGATGAGATTGAATCAAGCAAAAGGAAAATGGCCAAGAGAACTTCCTAGTGTGCTATGGAGCAATCGGACAACTCCTCGAAGGGCCATAGGTGAAACACCTTTTTCGCTCGTATTTGGCACGGAGGCCATTATTCCTATCGAAGTGGTTTAGCCTTCTGTGAGGGTACAAGTGTTTGATAAGCAGGGGAACAACCTCGGGTTGAGAACCAAGCTGGACCTAATTGACAAACACAGAGAAGTTACTGAACTTAGAAGAAAAGCATTTCAGCAAAGGGTAGCTATCACTGCAAACTCACATGTTAAACGAAAAGAAATTAGGAAGGGGGACCTTGTCCTCCGAAAGGCTGAGTTTGATCCCCGAAGACCATGTCACGGAGTACTTTGGGAAAATTGGGAAGGGCCTTATTTGGTCCTTGATAAAGTTCAGCCAGGAGTCTATAAGTTCGATGATACCGAAGGTAGAGAACTAAAAAATACATGGCATTTAGATGCTTTGAAGAAATTCTACACTTAGAAATTTTTCTAACTGTAGAAAAATTTTCTAGTGAAAATAGTCCCACCTGAGGAATCTAACCGAACAAGGTGCAAGTATCTACTTATGAAAGTGACACATTTTCTCCGAAGGTGTGCCAACCGAACATGGCTGATAAAAACAGGCAAAGCTTTGCCAAAATATATTCACTGAAACTGGTGCTATGCCGAAGATGGTTGATAAAAAGCGCAAAAGATATCTTCTGAAGGCTCCTAGACCAAAAATGGTCAAACTAACCCTTGGAACTGAAGATCATTTAAGGAGAAACTTGCCTTGAGACTTAGCCAAATTTTGGAGGAAATAAATGAATTTCATTCATGTCTTAGTACAAGAAGGAGAAATTTACAAAAGAAGAAGAAGAAAAAATAGCCTATTCGGGATCATGGATGCCTAAGGGACCTCGTCATTAGCAGCTACCTCACCTTCAACCTCCTCTGTCACATTCTTCGACGCCGGAGGTAGAGCAAAAGGAAGGTTGAGGTGCTCTATTTTTGACCACGTCCAGCGAGGCCATTCGAGGATGTCCAGACCCGCCAAAATGGAGACATCAAGGTCTGGGTACTTGGCTAGAACTTGGTGTCGAGCTAAACAGAAGCCGTCTTTAAATGCAACCTTGGTTGCATGATCGGCTTTGTCCTTCTCGACAGCCAAGTCCTCTAGTTCGTTCCTTAGCCCAGCGACCTCTTTCTCGAGCTTATTTGTCTTCTTCTTCTCATTCTCTTTTTTCAGCTCATCAACTTCGGCTTGAAGATCGGTGTTGTCTGCGAGGGCCTTCGCCAGGAGTGCAAAGTCCTCCTCCTTCTCCTTTCGGTAGGCCTCGTCTGCCAAAGTAAGCTCGGTGACCTTCGCGCTGAGGTTAGACACCTTCTTGGAAAAATCTTGAAAGAGCTCCTCCTGACTCTTCAAGAACTGCTCCCGAAGTTTAGCCACCTCATCCTTGGCTATTTTGTTGAGTTTTCCGTACTTAAGGATCGAGGTGGCACAAAATTGCTTGGCTCTCACCAAGGACTCTTCGGTCCGAGATTGGACCAAAGATTGCTTCGCTGCCCAAGCTTTGAAGTAGCCACTATACGCCAAGAGCTGCAAAAATGAAGACTCCAAGTTAGGATCAAAAGGCTACGAAAGCTTGGAAAAATTTCTAAGTCCGAAGAAGCTCAAAACTAACCTGGGCAACATGTTTGGACATCCTCGCGACGAGGACCTCTCATTTGGGCACACCTCAGTCAGGGACTTGAAGGTGGCATTAGTAAGGATGCCATTCGCCATCTAAGGGGCCATTCGCTCGCTGTCTTTGGAGAACAAGTTCATGTCCTCCGTGGATGACTAGAAAGGCTGTGTCGAAACCTTGTCCCTCGTAATTTTTGAATCTTGAAGGGCCCGCTTCCAAGCGTGGTCCACCATCCACGCTACGGGCGTCTGCTCCTCTACAAAATCACGCCGAAGTTCCATCAGTACGTTATCCCTTAGCCATTCGTTTATGAGATCTAAAATACCAAAAATTCCCAAACTTACAGAAAAATGGCTAAGGGACAAACAAAACAAAATCACCTCGGTGACATCCTTCTCAGAATCGCCGACTTCCAGTACTTCGGCAGGGACTAGTTTGCCCTTTCTTCTTTGGCGCTCTTTGAGGCCCGCCATCGAAAGGCCCCCTGCCGAAGTTTCCAAAGCATCTGCCTCAGCAGTGGGGCTAAGTGGAGTCAAGCTGACTGCCGGCTCCGAAGGTGGGTCAGGGCGGACCAGGGATTGGTTTTGCACCTCTAAGTTGTCTTCTGAAGGGGAGGAGGAAGGTCTTTCTAAGACTTCTTTGCTGAAGATGGCCCCGCCCCCGACGTCTTCTTCCTCTTCGGGGTTGCCTTCTTCCTCTGCTGCTCTCCCGTCTTAGCTTGACCAAGGAAAAGGGACTTGTAGAAGTCTGCGAATTAGTCACCCATCTCTGAAAAGGGGAAGACATCAGTGTAAGTCCAAAGAAGTATAAACAACAAAAATCTAGAAGATTACTTACTCTCCACAAGCCCTTCATACGTGAGCTCGCGCCGAAAGAGCATCATTAGCCATGCCTTTTTTCCATCAAAGGCAGGTTTCGGCATGGCCAGGTTGATTTTATGCTCCTTAACTACCCCTAACTCCCGAAGAACCTCTTCTGTCATGAAGTTCCACTTTATGGGAAAGGGGTATAGGGAACGAGGAGGGACCTCGGGGTCCCAGTCTGCGGCTGTGCGAATACGGCTATCGAAGTCATCAAACTTCACCTCCAACTCTGGGGTTAGTAGCCGTCTAGTATCAACTACATCTATGGGCAGGGTCCCCCATGCCCATTCCATTGGAACATCCTTCCAAGCCTCAGCTACCTTTAGGAAGAAGAACTTTCTTTGCCAACCCCACCAGCTATCCTTTGTGTCGAAGGTAAAGGTGTATTTTTTGGACCCAGAACCCCGAGGAAGTAAAAAATAAAAACCACCCTTCGGGACGGGATGGAGTTTGTAGTGAGGCTCTATATTAAAGGCCCCACACATGCAAAGAAAAGCATTGAAATAGGAGTAAGAATTGGGCGGAAGCTAAGTTAAGCCTATACCATGAAAATGGCAGAAGTCGCAGACCACCTTCGGCGGAGGAAACCGAAGTCCGGCTTTCAGTTGGGTCCAAAAGATGGTAAGCCCATCCAAGTTATTCATCTAATTGAACAGGCCCGGTTTGGGTAGCCTAATAACCGAGTAAGAAGGAAGAAAAAATTTTGTTGTCCACTTCGCTAACTTCTCCGAAGTGGTACAACTCGGATGAGAATTGAGAGGAAGCCAGCTCTCGGGGATAGTTTGGATGGATAAGAGCGGAACGGGGGAAGACATTCAGAAAAGGGAAACCTAACTTCGAAAGGGAGAAAAGAGAAGAAGGAAATAATGCCGAAGAACGACTTCGGAAAAAAGGACCCACCAAAGCTTTTGCTGAAGTCTGGATTTGTGAACGCTGTCGCTAAGACTCACAGAAAATCGCTCCGCCGCTTGCACCGTAGCAGAAAATGGAGAAAAGCTTGAGGGCAAATGAGACCAAAACAGAAGCAAAAGAAAGCAAGTAGGAACTCTGAGGAGGAGGATGGTTTATATAGACCGAAGGGGGTAGGCGAATCGTCGCCATAATTACCCCTCGAAGGTGAATCGTAGCCAAAATTACCCATCGAAGGTGAAGAGATGTGGTTGATGTAACCGACACAACTGTCCCCCAATTACCGAGTGACATATGTCGCCCAGCACAGGAAACGAGGGCACGCCTCTTGACAGCACGAAGGCCTAGGCAAGCCTATCCGAAGTGACGTGCCTATCTGATTAAGAGATGTGACGATCCACTGACCTGCAGCAGAAAAGTAAAAAAGGGATACACACTTCGAAAATGCCGAGGGACTAGCCAGGAGGTGAGAAGTGGCACTTATAAGCTACCTCTGCTAAGGAAGCATACCTTCGGAGATCAAAGTGTCCCCTACCTAGCTTCCACAACGAGTCCCACGAAGTGCTCTCAAAAACTCTACTCACCGAAGTTACCACTTCTGCTTTCCGAGGGGGGCATGTGATAGCCAAATGGCTATCACACTTGGATAGCTTCTAAGGATGACTGACAAGTACCATCCTCGGATGTACATCTGAGCAACCTCGAGAAAATGGATGATCACCACCTTCGGCTGATAACACTTCACCCTCAGAAGGACATCTTGCGCCATCCTCGGTCAAGTGATTTGCCGACCTCGGGAGGCCATTTCCCCATCCTTGGCAGAATATAGCATTCACCAAAGGTCCTCCACCCGGCCGAGGAGCCTCCCTCTACAGCCCTCGAGAGCAAAAACTAGACCGAATGAGACCTGTCTACTGAAGGGGTATTACCCCCCGAAGAGAGCCCATCACCGAAGGAGTTCTAACCTAGATGAGACAAAGACAGTTAGGAGCCTCTGACACGGAGACCTCGCACACGCCCCTGACACACAGGCCTCCCATGGCTCTGACTTCTTGCCAGAACGGCCTATGGCCAACTAGAGATACCCATCCCCGAAGGTACGAACCACATTTGGACGAACACGGGTCACGATCTGAGCGGGCAGTGTCAAAAGGACTTCCCCCAACACCCTCATATAAATACTTGGGGAACAACCCTGGTAAGGATGACGAAACACAAGAGATAGAAAACCCTAGCTATCTTCTGCTCTCCATTCCCTTTTTGTTACCTTCATTCTCTAAAATACCTACGTGCACAAGTTTCAGTCCATTGGGACTTGTCCTCTACCTAGTCTTCCTATGGGCATCATTCCATACCTGGTGATAGCCAAAGGCTATCGCCTCAATCTGGCCGAATACCCTGCCACAACAATGGCCAGAAGAACTGGCGCTTCCCGGGAACAGGTGGAATCATGCACCTCGGGAGATAGCCGGAGAGCTCCGAGCCTCGGCACGCCAGTAAAACTTGAGGACTCCATTCGCCCCCCAAGGTTGTGAACAGCGCGCCTTCGGAAAAGTGGCGCCAGACATTGCTGCCCGAATATGATATCCCCGAAGGCGGAACCCCCTGGAACTGGGAACCCCCGAACTGAGGGTATGCTTCCCGAAGAGGCTCTGTCCGAACTAGAGGACGACCTCGCCCAGGGACCTCGGGAGTACGGCAGGCGCATTGAAGGAAGCATTTAAGGAAGCCTCTGACACATCCCACCACAGACGTAAAAAGTCACCCTGACGCGCAGACGCCATCAGAATCATATCATGGCCCGTCTCAGCACAAGGCTCGAGGCCATCTAGTTACCAACTATCTGTCCCCTACGCCCAGACGTTCAGGAGCATCCGACCGCACACGTGTCATGATCTGAACGGGCTAGGTATTCCTATATATACAGGAAATAAATACTTGACAAGAGGTTGGCAGGCCGGAGATACAGCTCCCACACCCTGAGAAAATACCAGGCGAGACTTTTCTGCCTTTCTCTTTGAGCTAGTGACTTTCTCCTTCTTCCGGCCATCACTGACTTGGGCGTCGGAGGCTCCCCCCCCGGAAAAACACTCCGGGGGCCTCCTAACCCTGTTTACCAGCTTTTCAGGTACTCTCCTTGGGGCGATCCACCTTCCAGGCGTTCTTCCTCCTAGAAGTCTCCTCAACAGTCATCATGACTCACAACGACGAGGCCCAAGGCCATCATTTGGCGCCGTCTGTGGGAACCCGCTCGCAGATTGCCGTCGTTGAGACTCGGCGTTCTAAGGACAAGGGACTCCCAAGGTCCTCGTCCGCGCCTGAGATACAACCGGCTGCTGAGCAGACACTCCCAGAGACTTCTACGCCCGAGGAGGACCGCCCTCTGGTAATCACCATGAGCTTCTTGAGGGACTTTCAGCGCTCGGTCGTTGCTGAAATGACTCAGCAGATCGACCGAAGATGGCCACAGCAGTCACGGGCCCAGAAACCCTCCTCATCAGCACGCCCTCGGGAGAGAAGCCCCAAGTCTACACACCGCAGTTCAGGAAGTGGAGAGCCTCGCGGAGAATCATCCACAGAAGATATAGCCCTCGGGAAACGGCTTGTGGGACAAACCGGGTCCAAGCGACCGAGAGTCTCACAGCGAAGCAGTTCGTCGCCCGAGGCGAGGTCCCTGACCCCTCCGCGCCGAACTCGCTCCCCGAAAAGGCGCCGTCGATCTCCCTCCCGCGAAAATGGTCCTAGCGCCACTGCGCTTATGGAAAGGATATTGGCACGGCTGGACAGAGTGGAGAAGCAAGTGACCAGAAAACCCGTTTGGGACAGGCTGTCGGGGGCATTATGCGAAGATGGCTCCCCGTTTATTCGCACCGTCGTTGAGGCAGCTATGCCAGGCGACTTCAGAGTGCCTAGGCTGGAGATCTATGATGGCCGGACTGATCCACAGGCCCATCTGACGAAGTACAGGCGGAGCATGATAATGCACGGAGCTGATGATGCTACCATGTGCAAATGCTTTGAAGTCACCCTCACGGGCCCAGCAACAGCATGGTACAATTCTTTGCCCCCAGGGACTATCACTGAGTTTCAGGAGTTGTCCACAGCCTTTACCCAGCAGTTCATTGGGAGCAGGCCGACGGCCAAAATGCCTGTGCAGATGTTCGACATAGAGCAGAGAAACGGAGAGACGATCCGAGACTATGTCGAACGATTCAACAGGGAAGCACTCAGCATCCCGGACTTCCGGCCCGAAATCCGCATCCTCGCTATGACACGGGGCCTTCGGCGTGACTCACAGCTGTTCTACGAGTTCTCAAAGGACCCCCCGGAGACCCTCGGAGAATTTTACCGAAGGGCAGAGCAGCACATGACAGCCGAGGAATTGAGGATGGCGGGGCCGAAGTCTGATCATCACCGCGCCGAAGGGTCCAGCCAGCAAGCTCGGCATCTTTCTGAACACACAGGTCGACCACGGCGAATGCGAGGAAAGAAACCTCAAAGTTTCACACCCTTGAGCACGACACGGACCAACATTCTCATGGCGCTGGAAAGGCAAGGGACGCAGATTCGGCGGCCAAAGGCCATGGCCGCCGATAATAAGAAGAATGCCAAGAAGTTCTGCCAGTTTCATCGCGACCACGGTCATGACACCGAAGACTGCTTCCAGCTGAAGAAGTACATAGAGTCGCTGATCAAACAGGGCCAGCTTCGCAAATACCTGCGGATGCCCTCCCCAAAAGGCAGAAAAGAGGAGGAAGAGAGGGCCGAAAACGAGGACTATGACTCAGACAGGCGGAGAAACAGAAGTCCAAAAAGGCGCCTTCCACCTCCAGTAGGGGTCATCCAAACCATTACCATGGGGCTCCCATCCTCGGAAAGAAAGCGGAAGGCCAGAGAAATTGCAGTTATGGAGTATCAAAGTCCATCAAAGAAATTGGCTCGCAAAGATGGCTCCACCGTCGTCTTCCCCCACGACGACCCGCTGCTGATAATGGCGAGAATAGGGAACTGGGACGTCAAAAGAGTGTTGCTTGATGATGGCTCAAATACTGACGTCCTATTCTCGCACTTACTGCCGAGCTTGGGCATCTCCAGCAGCGAGCTTAAACCTGTCACCACGCCCACCTTCGGCGTTGGACCATCGGAACTACCCATCCTCGGATGGATCGACCTCCCTTTAATGATAAAAGGCACTTCGGTAGACGGAGCAGCTGAGTTGTACGCGTCCACAATGGCAAGATTCATCGTCATGGAGGTCCCGTCTTCGTACAACGCCATCCTTGGAAGGAAGACTCAGGGGAACCTGCACATTCGCCCCGATGTGAAGTACTTGACTGTCACATTCACCACCAAGGATGGAGATGCAGAGGTCTTTATCGACCAAGCCGAGGTAAGAAAGGTGTTTGTAAAAGCACGAAAGGCTCCGGCAGACAACTCTACACAAATAGTGGAGGCAAAGGCGCAGGAGAAAGGCAAAGAAAGAGATCCCGCAGAAGCAGAAATGGAAGCAGTAGATCTTGTCCCAGGATAATCTACCCGAATAGGGAAGAGCTTGGCCAAAGGTGATAAGGAAATTCTTGTATCCTTTCTGCTGAAAAATAAAGATCTGTTTGCCTACTCGCCGAAAGACATGCCAGGAGTGAACCCTGGCATAATACAGCACAGCCTCAAAGTAAGCCCAGAAGCAAAACCTATCAGGCAAAAGAAACGAAGCATCTCAGCCCACAAAAGCAACTTCGTGAGAACCGAAGTCCAGCGCCTATTGGATGCTGAAGTTATCAGGGAGGTCAAATACCCCGAATGGTTAAGCAACGTGGTCATTGCCACAAAAGAAGGTAGCAGCAAACTCCGGATGTGCATTGATTTCAGAAACTTGAACGATGCTTGCCCGAAAGACTCATTTCCCCTCCCGCCAATAGATCAACTGGTAGATTCAACGGCCGAATACGGGCTCCTGAGCTTCCTAGATGCCTTCAGCGGCTCCCATCAGATAAGGATGGACCCCGAAGATGAAGAGAAAACTGCCTTCATCACCGAGGGAGGAACGTACTGCTATATCAGAATGCCCTTCGAGCTGAAAAATGCAGGAGCCACCTACCAGAGACTGATGAACAAGGTCTTTAAGGACCAAATGGGGAGAAACATGGAAGTATATGTTGATGATATGATAGTCAAAAGCAAGCTGCCCGGCTACCACGTTCCAGATTTGGAGGAAACCTTCCAAAAGCTCAGAGCCTTCGGGATTCGCCTTAACCCCGAGAAGTGTATCTTCGGGGTGACGTCGGGAAAATTCCTTGGGTACATGGTATCTGAAAGAGGCATCGACGCCAATCCTGAGAAGATTAAGGCTCTGCTTGAGTTCCGAACTCCTGCCACAGTCAAAGACGTGCAGAGACTAACCGGAAGAATAACCTCTCTAAGCAGGTTTATTTCCAGGTACGGAGATAGGTGTAGACCTTTCTTCAAAGTCCTCACAAAGGCAGCAAAGATGGAAGGCGACCTCGGAAGAAACAATCATCCCTGGGATGAAGATTGCCAAAAGGCCTGGGAAGAACTCAAAGTCTACCTGGCCAGCCTGCCGACTCTGCGACAACCTCGGGAGGGAGAACCCCTCGTACTGTACCTCGCCGTCACAGAAAAGGCCGTGAGCTCGGTCCTGATAAAAGAAGAAGGGCCGAAACAATGGCCGGTCTACTACGTCAGCAAGTCCCTGCATGGCGCCGAGGTCAGGTACCCTTTGCTTCAAAAAGCTATATACGCCTTGGTGCTTGCAGGAAGAAGACTGCGACCATATTTCCAGGCTCACCCCATCATCGTCCGAAGTAGTCTACCACTACGGGATGTTATGAAGAGAGTTGATCATTCGGGAAGGCTCTCCAAGTGGTGCATAGAGCTTGGCGAACACGAAATCACGTATGAGCCTCGGAAGGCCATAAAAGCCCAAGCATTGGCAGATTTTATCGCCGAAATACCCACCACTGAGGAGAACCGCTCAGATCCGAAAGAAGGTGAGCCAGAATGGACCTTGCATGTTGACGGAGCCTCGGGGTCCGAACACCAGGGAGCTGGAATAGTTATCAGAGGACCCAAAGGCCTAGAGGTGATGAAGGCTATCAAGTTCAGCTTCAACGTCACCAATAATGTGGCTGAGTATGAAGCCCTCATAGCGGGATTACGCTTGGCCAGAAAGATTGGCGTGAGAAACTTAAGGGCTCACAGCGATTCCCAGCTAGTAGTTCGGCAGACGGCAGGAGATTATGGGGCGAAGGACCCAATCTTGGCAAAATACCACGAGCTGGTAACAAAACTCATCCAAGAGTTTGACGCCGTGTGGATCGAAAGTGTACCCCGGCGGAATAACACTGAGGCAGATTGCTTAGCGAAGTCCAAAACATACACCAAGGTGCTAGACCATCCAAGCATCTCGGTGCTAAGCGTAACGTCCTCGGGAACAGGGTGGAAAGACCCCATAAAGAAATACCTCGCAGAGAATGAGCTTCCCGAAGACGCTAGCAATGCTGCAAGACTGCGAAGACGCGCCGGAAGATTCTTCCTGATTGGTGAAGAGTTATATCGGCAAGGATATGCAAATCCGCTGCAGAGATGTGTGGGCGAAGAGGATACTGAGATGGTCCTCGAAGAAGTTCACGAAGGCATGTGCGGCTCGCACATTGGAACTGATGCCCTTGCAGCAGTGATACTCCGCCAAGGATACTTCTGGCCTACCCTGAGAAAGGACGCAAGGCAGTTCGTCAAGAAGTGCGGTAGTTGCCAGAGACATGCAAAAATCCAGAGGATACCCTCAGAAATGGTAACATCGGCAGACTATCCTTGGCCCTTCGCAGTCTGGGGTATAGACCTCATTGGGCCACTCCCCACAGCACCGGGAGGCGTGAAATTCTGCATGGTAGCAGTGGACTATTTCTCAAAGTGGGTAGAGGCAGAACCACTAGCAACTATCTCGGCAAAAGAAGTGCAGAAGTTCGTATGGAAAAACATCGTATGCAGATTTGGCATACCGAGGGTACTAGTAGCTGATAATGGATCCCAGTTCATAGACAAAGGATTCCAGGAATTCATCAGCGACCTCGGAATAAAGATGCACTTCGCCCCAGTAGCTCACCCCCAAAGCAATGGGCAGGTGGAAGTATCAAACAGGACCATAAAAGATGGCCTGAAAAAGAGACCTGGGGAAGCCAAGGGGAAATGGCCAGGAGAACTCCAAAGTGTATTGTGGAGCTACCGAACGACGCCACGAAGAGCCACAGGGGAAACTCCCTTCTCACTCGTCTTCGGAACAGAGGCCATTATCCCAATAGAGATAGTTCAGCCTTCAATACGGGTGCAAGTATTTGATGAAGGCGGAAACGACCTCGGTTTGAGAACTAAGCTCGACCTTGTGACCGAACACAGAGAAATAGCCGAGCTGAGAAGAAAAGCTTTCCAGCAAAGAGTGGCCGCGGCTATCAACCTAAAAGCCAGGCCAAAAGAAATCAAAAAAGGAGACCTCGTTCTCCGAAAGGCCGACTTTGCACCCCGAAGGCCATCTCACGGCGTACTTCGCGCAAATTGGGAAGGACCTTATCTGGTTCTCGCCGAAGTACGGAAAGGCGTGTATAGGCTTGGCGATGCCGAAGGCGTAGAATTGAAAAACACTTGGCATTCAGACGCCTTGAAAAAATTCTACGCCTAAGGTTGAGCGGAAGAGATATATTGTACAAGAAATATTCTAAGTACAGAATGGTCTGGAGAAGAATGGTCTTGAGAAAAATTCTTAAGTATACCAGATTGTCCCAGACAGAGTTCCGCGTAGGTGCTCGCCACGAAAAAAGCAGATGTGATTTCCCGAAGTCCCTTGAGCCACTATGCCCGGGAAAAATGGGAAATAGGAATCTTGCAAAGGTACTCGGCATAATCAGTGCAGAGAAAATTTTCCGAACACCCTTGAGCGTACATGCTCGGAAAAAAGGGAAAGCAAGAATCTCGCAATAGTGCACGCCAAAACAAAAGCAGAGATAATTTCCAAACACCCTTGAGCGTACATGCTCGGGAAAGAGGGAAATGAGCAATCTCGTGAGAATTTTCCTAAGTCCCTTGAGCAAATATGCTCGGGACAATAGGAAGACAGAAAAATTTGGCTGAAACTTTTCCGAAGTCCCTTGAGCAAACATGTTCGGGATAAAAGGAAACAAAAAGCCTGCAAAAGACTTAGCCAAATTTTTGCAAACTTTCCAGAAAGTCTCTTGAGCGAGCACACTCGGGACAAAGGAAGGTAAAAAGTTTCTTTGGTCGCAGGTTTTCCGAAGTCCCTTTAGCAAACATGTTCGGGATAAAAGGAAACAAAAAGCATGCAAAAGACTTAGCCAAATTTTTGCAAACTTTCCAGAAAGTCTCTTGAGCGAGCACACTCGGGACAAAGGAAGGTAAAAAGTTTCTTTGGTTACAGGTTTTCCGAAAGTCTCTTGAGCAAACGTGTTCGGGACAGTGGAAATAAAGAAACTTGCAAGAAAGGACTTAGCCGAAAAGATTGTTCATTTAGAGCAAACGCTGCCTTACAAAAGAAGTGTTCAAAGAAGGAGCACGAAGGAGAAAAATAAGAGGAGCCCTAAAACAAACTAGGGAGAGCTGGGCGGATGAAGACCAGGAAGCTTCAGATGCTCGACCTTGGACCACTGCCACCGAGGTCCCTCAGGAATATTTAGGCCCTCCAGAAAAGAGAGGTCCAAATCTGGGAACCTCTGCAGCACCTGGTGCCGGGCAAGGCAGAAGCCGTCCTGAAAGGCGACCTTGGCCATGTCATCAGAAGTACGTTTTTGAACGCCAAGGACATTGACCTCGTCCCTCAGCTCAGCAACCTCCTCTTCGAGCTCGCTTATCCCCAGCGTCTCTCCGGACTCCTTCTTCAGAGCCTCGACCTCAGCTTGAAGAGCATTGTTCTCGTCCGTCAACCTCGACGCAAGACTGTCAGAAACAGCCTTGTCCTTGACAAGATCTTCGTTGGCGGCGAGCAGCCCCTTTACTTGGTCGCCGAGGTCGGCAATCTTCCGGGAGGAGTCCTTTTCAAGTTCTTCTCTTTTCTTCGAGAACTCCTCCCGAACGGCAGTAAGTTGCTGAGAACAATCCGCTGTCAGCTGCTGGTTGCTGGCGATCACCTTCGCAAGCGAAGCCTTCGCTTCACTGAGTTCCCGCGAAGTCGCATCCTTGGAGGCAGCCTGTCTGGCCACCCGAACTCGGAGATAACCAGCGTACTCCAGCAGCTACGGCAAGGCAAAAGTCCAGGTTAGTACAAGTCTAAACACTTAGAAAATTGAGGAAAAAGAGTGTAAAGACTATACCTGAGCAGCGTGCTCGGTGACTTTTGCGGCGAGGGTGTTATCCCCCGGGTGAGCCGCCACAATGGCCCGGAAGGAGGCGTCAGTGGTGATCCCCTTCCAAATCTCCTTTGTCATTTTTGGACAATCGTCGGAGAGCAAATTCATATCCTCCGTGATTGTCCAAAAGGGCTCCAAGGGGATCTTCCCCTCAGGGATTATGGCATCGCGGAGGGCTCGTTTCCTCTCATGAATGGCCCTCCAGCCAGCAGCAAGGGGCTCCTCTGAAAGTAAGAAGGAAGTTAGGAGCAGAAGAAAAATTCGCGAAAGGAAAAGGAGCTGAACTTCGCCTAAAGGCATACCTGGAGGAACCTCGGAGACAGTGTCCTCGGGATCCTCGGGCCCCTCGGAAGAAAGACCCTTACCTTTCTGCCGGTACCGCTCCTCGGCGGTGGGTACTTCTACCACTACAGTGTTTCTGGGGGCCTCGAGGTCGAGAGGAGGCACCTCGGCGGGAGTAGCGGGGACCTCGGCCGGTGGAATTTCAACAAGACCAGCCTCTTCGCCAGCTTCTTCTTCCAAAAGCTCTGGCTGAGAAGGCTGGAGAGCCTTCCTAGCTCGCTTCGCCGAGGGTCCTGCCCCTGTCGTCTTCCTTCTTCGGGAAGCCACCTTCTTTGTCTGCTCCCCCTTCTCCACTTGGCCAGAAAAGAGGGCCTTGTAATAAGCGGCAGCCCCATCGCCCATCTCTGAAAAAGAGAAGAAATATCAGCATAAGTCCGAGGAAAAAGTATAAAGGGATGGAAGATTACTCACTTTCGGCAAAAGTTTCGAAAGAAGTCTCCCCCTTAAGGAGCTTGACCAGCCAGGAGTCTTTCCCGGCGGTGGCGGGAGCGGGCATGTTGAGGTCAGTCACGTGCTCCTTAACCACTTTCAGCTCCCGAAGGACTTCTTCGGTCATCAACCTCCAGTTGATAGGAAAGGGGTAAAGAGCACGAGGAGAGACCTCGGGAGCCCAGTCAGCGACTGCCCGAATGCGGGCGTCGAAATCCGCGAACACGGAAGCCAACGGTGGGGTCAGCAGCATCCTTGGATCAACGACGTCTGCGTTCAGCACTCCCTGAGCCCACCTGGTCGGGACATCAGACCAGTTCTTATCCACCTTGAGGAAAAAGAACTTAGGCTGCCACCCCCGCCAGCTATCCTTCGTGTCGAAGGTGAAGGTGAATTTTTTGCTCCCGGATCCCCGAGGCAGCAGGAAATAAAAGCCACCCTTCGGGACCACATAGAGCTTGTAGTACTGCATGAAAATGATGAAGTGGGGCTCTATCCCGAACACGCCACACATGCAGAGGTAGGCGTTAAAATAGCAGTACGCGTTCGGGGGAAGCTGGTTCACAGCAATGCCATGGAATTGGCAGAACTCGCAAACCACCTTCGGGGGAGGATACCGAAGTCCGGCCTTCAGTTGGGCTCGGAAGACGGTAACCTCGTCGCCACGGTTTGAAAAAGCAAAATGGCTAGCACGAGGCAGTCTGGTCACAGCGTAAGATGGAAGAAAGAATTTTTTCTTCCACCTCTCTAGTTTTTCGGGGGTGGTACAGCAAGGATGGGCCAGAAGAGGTTTCCAGCTCTCGGGAACAGGCATCGCAGACATGAAAAAGAGTTTGAGATGGAAAAGAAAATAGTTTCCAGAAAAAACTCAGAAGACGAGTTTGGAAAAAACAACAGTTTTCCAGAAAAACTCAGAAAAACAGAGGAATCAGAGTACTCTGGAAATCAAAACCCACCAAAAGATTTGCCTGAGGACGCCGTCGTGAAAGTTGGTAGGAAAAGCTCTGATTAAAGAAGCTCCGCCACAGAAAGCAAGATAAAACGCAAGAACAGAGGGCAAAGCAGAGAGAGAGCAGAAAAACAGTAAGTGGGACTTATGATGGAATGGGCTATTTATAGGCCAAAGGTGGGTAACCGAAAGAACATCATAAGTACCCATTAGAGGCGAACCGTCGCCGTAACTGCCCGCTGCACCCGAAAAGGCGCGCCCTCTGTAAATGACGCGCCTCTCCTCCAATGGCAAGAAGCCGCGTGTCAACCGCTGCGCAGAAATGGGGGACGTGCCTCCCCAAACGTGCCTGGAAAACCGGGACACGCCTCCTGATTGGGACACGTCGTTTGACATCCCTGAGAAATGGAGACGCGTCGCTCAGTCTGACACGCTTGGCCATCAGACCTGCAGAAATAAAAAGCAGGCCACCTCGAGGACACCAAGAGACAGGCTATGGCTGAACAGCCCATGACTTTTGGGCAAGAGGTGTATCTTCGGTACAGGCTTTGCCTCGGAGACACCAAAGAATAGGCCAAGGCCGAACAGCCCAGACCCTCGGGCAAAAGGTGCGACCTCGGAACAGGTTATGCTTCCCAACAAGACTCCCAACGGCAACCTCGGAAAGAGATGCAAACCGAAGTCTTCACTTCGGCTTTCCAGAGGGGGGCATGTGATAGCCAAAGGCTATCGCCTCAATCTGGCCGAATACCCTGCCACAACAATGGCCAGAAGAACTGGCGCTTCCCGGGAACAGGTGGAATCATGCACCTCGGGAGATAGCCGGAGAGCTCCGAGCCTCGGCACGCCAGTAAAACTTGAGGACTCCATTCGCCCCCCAAGGTTGTGAACAGCGCGCCTTCGGAAAAGTGGCGCCAGACATTGCTGCCCGAATATGATATCCCCGAAGGCGGAACCCCCTGGAACTGGGAACCCCCGAACTGAGGGTATGCTTCCCGAAGAGGCTCTGTCCGAACTAGAGGACGACCTCGCCCAGGGACCTCGGGAGTACGGCAGGCGCATTGAAGGAAGCATTTAAGGAAGCCTCTGACACGTCCCACCACAGACGTAAAAAGTCGCCCTGACGCGCAGACGCCATCAGAATCATATCATGGCCCGTCTCAGCACAAGGCTCGAGGCCATCTAGTTACCAACTATCTGTCCCCTACGCCCAGACGTTCAGGAGCATCCGACCGCACACGTGTCATGATCTGAACGGGCTAGGTATTCCTATATATACAGGAAATAAATACTTGACAGGAGGTTGGCAGGCCGGAGATACAGCTCCCACACCCTGAGAAAATACCAGGCGAGACTTTTCTGCCTTTCTCTTTGAGCTAGTGACTTTCTCCTTCTTCCGGCCATCACTGACTTGGGAGTCGGAGGCTCCCCCCCCGGAAAAACACTCCGGGGGCCTCCTAACCCTGTTTACCAGCTTTTCAGGTACTCTCCTTGGGGCGATCCACCTTCCAGGCATTCTTCCTCCTAGAAGTCTCCTCAACAGTCATCATGACTCACAACGATGAGGCCCAAGGCCATCACCTGGTGAGTTTTGGCCCCTAACTCACTCTTAGTAAGCCTTAGCTTACTGATGCATTAAGTTTAGCCATCCTTTGATTGTTGTATAGGTAAACATGGTCGATGCACCTCGTCTGAGTTTCAAGGAACTCACTAGGTGTGCTAAGCCTCCGCATGGTACCTCAAGTAGTTAAACTTGGCTAGTCACTTGTGTATCAAGCTTCTACCTTGAACTCTTAACAAGAGTGCACTAGGTTCTCACTTGCACCCCAAGTAATCTTGCCTACGCTACAAGTGCACTAAACCTTCACTCAAGGCACAGACCTATCCACCATTACTTTGTTCACACTAATGGAGTAGTAATGGCCATGGTTGGACTTAGGGATGGCAAAAATTGACCCGACCTAAAGACCTAACCTGACCCACTTGAACCGAAGCCCGACTTGACCCAATTTGACCAGGGAAGCCAATGACCCGAACTAGACTGTAATCAACTCGACCTAAACTTGAACCCGAATGAATTAAAACTCGAGAAAACCTGAGCCCAAACTGATGTGACCCAAACCCGAAATGACTCAATGACTAAAGCCGACAAGACCCAATTTTAACTTAAATCAACATAAAATACATGGTTCTCAAAGACTTTAGTAAATTTAAAACTTAATATATGTCAATGAGTTTTCTCTAGTCTGTTGATCTGTTTCGCGTTGTAAAGTGAATGAGTGAGAACTATGGTAAATGATTAGTGATACGGTGATAAAGAGATAAGAATAATTAGGTTTTAGAAATTATAGTACTTTTTTTGTCCCATATTCTTTGAAATATTTGGCATTTTTGAATAGTTTCAATTGAATTTATTTATATTACTCCATTTGTCTCAAATTCTTTACACTATTCACATTTTAAAAATTAATCTATTTTTTTATTTCCAACATTTTAATATATAAATAAAAATATTTTATACATGAATGATAAATTAAAACTTATAGTTTTTAAATATTTTTTTTATTTTTAGTAAGCAATAATATAAATACATTCAAGTCAAATTAGTTAGAAAAAAAAATGGGACAGGGGGAGATTATTTGTTAAAAAAAATTAAGAAAATATATATTTAGAAACTATAGGTCTTTTTTTATTATTTAATATATTAATTTTTCATTTATATACTAAAATGTTGAAAATAAAAAATTATAGATTAATTGTTGAATAGTGAATGTTATAATGAACATGATATAGAGAGAGTATTTTATTAAAAAAATTATATATTAATATATTTTCATAAATTTTATATTATTTTTTTATATCAAGTTAAATTAAATTTTAATGAAAATTAAATAAAAAAATTGAATCGATTCAACCATTTTAGCTTATGCATCAGTGAACCAAATAAACTCGACAATCACGTTGAATCTGGTCTAAGACCCCGATAACCCGACTTGATTGGATTTGAACCCAAATAAACCCAGCCTAACCCAACCTGAACTTAAAATCTACTCAATCTGAAATCAACCCGAACCAAAATAATCCAACCTGAACCCGACCTGGACTTAAGTACATGCTAACCCGATTATACCTGAACCTAAATTACCTGAAAGAAACCTGACCTGACCCACTCAATTGCCATCCCTAGTTGGACTCATAATTCATAGGTCCCAAAGAACCCACTAGGTGTACTAAGGTTTCCTCATCAAGGCATTGAACCTAAAAGTACAATTATGGTCTTAACGGTGCTAAACCTTCCACCTCATCTAATGGTGTATTTGTTATGGCTCATAAACTAGTTTTCTCATGAGGTGCACTTGCCATTCACAAAACTATAAGAGAAGCCCTAGATCATGAAAAAGTTTTTGGACGTTCTGGAGTGCCATTGTACCTTTACAACGCATAGGCATTCCTAGGACCATCCCTGTGCTCCCCCGGATCCTTTTTCAAAAAGTTGAAAATTGTTGTCGAACAGGCCTTTAGGGCCTAGCCACTAGGAGTGCCCTGCTCTACAGGTCTAAAAATGCATCCTAGGCACTACAGCCCTGATTGTCACCTTGGAGCAAGGACCCCTTGCCCTAAGTCTAGAAAACACACTCCTAAGCCTCTTTGAAGGCTTCGTATGGCTTCAACGCAAAAAAGGGACACCTCCACTCACTATATACCTATAAAATGACTTGCATATGCCACCAATATACCATCACAAACATCCTATGATGCTTTAAGACATCACACAAACCTCAAATTCAAGCCTAGTCCACCATGATCATCCCCATCCACCAACTAACACCATTCACAAAACTACTTGAATTCTACCACAAGTAGGCTATGAATGGCATCAAATATGCATGATACATAAATCCCTGCCTCAATTCCAGGCTAGAAGAAAAGATGAAGCAACCAATCACCAAGTAAATGGCTCCATTAAGTTTCACCTAGGTTCCAAGCAATTCGAAGGTTCATGGCACCAAAAAAACAACAAATAAAACCCATGCATCAAAAGGCCAGACAAACAAGAAATCATCAAGGATTTTAAGTTACCTCATGCTCAAATCAAGCCCATGGAAGAAAAATGTGATTCAAAGCTTCCAATGGATGCTTTCCACGTGAAATGAGCTACCTAATGCTTGTACACCCTTTGGGCTTTCCATTTTCAACAAGATATCAAGGTTTTGAGGAAGAATTGAAGGAGAAATCAAGGGAGAAAGAGGGAGCTCGGGTTTTGAAGTGGAAAGAAGTGAATAGTGGCAGCCAAAATCATGTTTACCAAGTTTATAAAGCGTTCAACCCATTAGGCCATCAAACTTTTATTAAGTTGTCAAAAGAACCCCTTCCCTGAATGGTAACTCTTGGTCAAAACTTTGTCAAATTATTGAACACTTAGTGAAATTTTGGGTGCTAAGCAAGTGTTAGGTTTTAAAACACATTTTTTACTCCCGAGACTTGCCCCAAGACCTCAGGATGCAAAATTACCATTTTGCCCCTGATCCACTTTTGATGCCATAATCTCCTTAGAACCTGGTAAACCTTGCTAAATGAAGTCAAAATGAGATATTAAACTAGGGATTTATCAATTTATACTCCGTAATTGAGTTTCCCACTAGGAGGGCTATAACACGCACACACATATGTATTCATGCATTAGAAATACTTAGCCTTTCCAAGCCTTTGCATTGAAAACACTAAGACACAAAAAATACAAGATATATAAGAATGTAGACAAATAAAAATGGGGTTAGGAACCACAAACAAAGGCAACAATGCACACAAAACACAGACACCACAACACTAGCTACCCTAGGCAGCCTCTAGGGCCTAGCAAGCATTTCTTAGTCTAATTTCATTTTCATTAAGCCAATCAGCGATACTATACTACATCATAGAGCTCTAGACTTTAGAAATGAGTTGGCCTAACTCAACTATGAGTCCAAATGCTTGCCCTTGCTATAACTTGATTGCAAAACTCTTAGTCAAAGGCAACGCTAGCCCTTAATAGGTCTTTGGCTCATTTGACTCTAAGTCATCACTTAATGCCTACCATTTGACTTGAATCACATATTTAGCCATAGATTCTAAGTGAAACTGTACAGAATGATCCTTACCCAACACAAACTCCCTGGCAGTAGCTTCTAAAGCCTTCCAACTCCTAGCTCCAAGTTCCTTGAGGTCAAAGCCCCCTTACTTCCTTTTTTTCCTCACCCAATTTGGTTAGAACCTGTAAAGAACATAGAAAGAATAGCTCTGGTTGCAAAGGAAGCTTACAACACCTGATTCAAACATAATTATAAGTGGAGACATACAAAAATCTTGATTAAGCCATGTGTCACTAATTTGGCTAAAATGCTAGCCATAGTCAGCCTACCTTCTTACATGGTGCATAATGTCCCTAGTTGACCAAATTTTGTTCAATTTCCTCACTCGATAATCTTTTTATTTTGGTTAATTGAATCCTTCAAGTCTCAATAGTGTGTCAAGCATATTAATTGACCTTTTTGCCCATACATTTCTTAAACCCGATTGAGGAAAAACTTCAAATTCATTTCTAATAATCTCCAAACTCCATGCTAATGGTTTTAACACTCCATTTGCCTTAGTCCCCCAAGCCATTATTCTCCTTATTACTCCCAACTAGTGGCCTATGCAAAACTAGGGGTAATGACAACCTTAGTTCGGAGGTATTATATTGCACCTATTACTCCCGGTTATGATAATATCCTTTTTATCAAATGGTGATCCACAACAAAGATACTAGATACTACTTGATGCATGTTCATCATCCCACATTGAATTAATAAGCTAGCTACTTTTAATCAATGATTTAAATAACGTTGGATAAATCTCAAGAAAAACACATAATCATGTTAAGCCAAAAAGAAATGATAATAATAAAATCATCCTAGGGTTCATCTATTCTAAGCATTAGTAGGAAAATTTTAGCTCATGGTGCCATAAAATAAAAAAAACAGAATCAAAAGAAAACTAAGAAAAGAATTATCCATGGCTAAATTTCTTCTTCTTTAAAAAACCTCAATCCAGCGCTCATAAAACAGTGTCAATCATCAAAACTGTCTGCAATAGCATTCCTAAAAAACTCTTTATTTTTTTTCTATGTATTTTCACCTTTTCACTTTTCTTCTATTTTCTTCCTGAAATAACCCAAGAAACCCTAAAATTAAGATAAACACAGTCTGGTACATTGCCGTGTTACTCTTCTGAAACTTAAAGTCTCACCAAATTAATCACAATTTGGAACATGGGCATATAACTTAAATACGGGCATGTTATAGGGTGTGTAAGACACAACATGGGTGTGCAGCAAAGTGTGTCTACTCCAAAACATTGATAAAACTTGCAATTGGGATCTAAAACTATTCAAAATTTCCTAACTCAAATGAAGCTGAAATATGGCCTGAAAACAAATTAGGAATCAATTAAGCACCATATCCTAGTTTAAATGTAGAAAAAAATAAGCAAATAAAAGGGAAAATATATAGAAAACATGACTAAATATGGGCATATCATATTTTTCCCCCACACTTGAACTTTTGCTTGCCCTCAAGCAAAAGTCAAGAAGAAAAAGTATAAAATTTTTCAAAAACCTTGGGAACAATTAGAATGTAGAATCATTTCATTAACCAAAGAAACATAGAGAGGATTGAGACTTTAATTATCTGAAGAAATTAACAAGGCTACTGAGCATGGAATCCCTTCTTTCTAACACTTTTCAAAATAAAAATTAATTTAAAGGGAACAATTCATTATCAAGCTACCAACCCATATCTCTAAAAATTGAAAATACCATCAAATTTTTATGAAAAGTAAAAAGTAGGAACCATACTAAGCCACAGCTCACTATGGTCTGCTTTCAAACCACAAACCATGGATTGAGTGATTAATTGAATTTTTTCAATTTCTTTTTTTTTTCTCTTCAACTAATTCTTTTGATGCGTAAAATTTTTTTGTGACAAGTGTACACTACAAGAGCTCTATCTATCCCTAAGCTAATTCTCAAACAATCAAAGATGATATTGGATCATACGCATGCTCTTAGCATCTCTTTCAAGTTGTGATTGACTTTTACTTTAGGAGAAGACCCCAACCTACTTCAACACTAAAACTAGCATAGTAGCATACATTCATTCCATACTTTACTTTATTCTATCAACAATCAACCATAAATCTATCAACCAAACTTTCCATCAAACCAACATGGAAAGTAGAAAATTAGCATGCTTTGAATAGTGTACTAAACACAAAAAGTTGATGCAAAAATAGTATCTCGAGGCCATCTTCACTAGCTTGCTAACGAATCACAAAAAAATTTCAAAAACAAATTAAGCACCAAAATACTTAAATTAACAACCATTCTCTAATAAGCACATGATTAATAAAATACTTCAAAATAAAATAAGCTCCAAAAATTTACAAATTTTCAAAATTCTTAGAAATATTACTAAAAAGATATAAATAGGAAAAAAAAATAAATAAGGGTTAAAGATGAAACCCATTCTCCCACACTTAAATTATAAATTGCCCTCAATATACTAACATAGAAAATAAAGTGAAAAATAATGACTGATAGATACTGATGCCGCCATTGGAAAGAAAAATTTAGTTGCTTGTCTTGTAAATCTGCGTTCAAAAAAGTTCAAAAAAGAAGGTAAATTCAGGCTTCCCATAAAAAATTTGAAAGCTTTCAAGGAGAACAAAAAAGATGATCAATCATAAAATATAGGCAAACAAAACATAAACAAATATAAGAATTAATAGAAAATAGTATGCAAAAAAAATAAATGAGCAACAGATACTCCAATAGCAAAGTCAAACAAAATAGCAAAGGGAACATATAACGTCATGATGAAAGTAACACTTTAGGCAAGAGCAAGATCAGCGGTGTTTTCAGCAAGGGCATCCTCCTCAACATCACTGTCCTTTCACAGGCATGGTTGAACAACCACTTAGAATGCTTTAGTTGTTTTCTTTAAGCTTTTGTTCACTACCTGCAGCATTGTACTCCTCAAATTATGGTTCAATGAAGCATTGTAGTGCCTTGGCAGGCTCCTTACCTCTTTTTTTTATCACAGGACCATTTTTTATCCAAAGAGGATCTTTAGGATGTGCATGCATTGTTGGCAAGTTTCTGTTAAGGTTAAAGCCATCCTTTAGCCTTAGAAAGGCCTTAGAGACCTCTAGGAACACTTAGGATGGATGAATGTTGCCTCATGTCTTGATGGCATTGCACAGTTCTCTTGATGTGATGACATAGGATGCAATGCTTTCATATCTAGTAGATGATGCCACCATAGTTGTGCTTTAAGCTTCTTTATCACATCTATGCTTGACATGATCACATTTTTTTGCTACAAGCCCTTTTTCCTTCACGATCTCATACCCTCCATGCCTTGCCCTTCGATTTCTATCCCTTAGGTTGTACCAACTTGGGTAACCGACAATCCAAGAAACTCAGGGAATTTATGGAACTCCTGGTCGCACAGCCCCTCCTAGCTTTACAATTGGCTAGTTATTTATGTGCTCTCGTTAAAACTTCATGTCACTAGTTAATTAACTTAGAAATGCAAGCATGCATGCAATTTTGCTTTGACTTGAGTGAACGAAAATCTATAAAACATTTACATTTGCTGAGGCATATTCTATGGAAACCAAGGTTCAAATAGTTAAAGCATATAAAATCAACATTTGTATCATCATAGCTACACATAATAACCGTGTGAGGCCATTCAACAAAAGAAGATGAATGCTCCACACCCAAGAGCAACTTTAGAGTCCTATGCTCTATCCATAAACACTAAAGGTAACTAGGCTTATAATATATAAAAGCTTTATTACTGAGATTCTCCCCACTGACTCCAACCTAAAAGATGAATTGACATGGTGAGTCACAAAAGCCTATCTGATAGCCAAAGGACTATCGACCACAAAACCTTCTTATTGGCAAACTTAACACCACCCTCAGGAATTCATACGACCAACCTTGGGAGAATTCTCCACACCACCCTCAGAAGCATATATGACCAACTTTGGAAAATGGTTACTTACCTTCCCCGGGAGTATACATTACCAACCTCGGGAGCATAGGTCCATCATCCTTGACAGAGGAAATGTCTCCTGAAGATAGGTTCCCCCATCCGAAGGGCCTTCTCCAGTCACCCTCGGCTGAGATTCCTGTCTGATGCGGTCTTAGATCCCCTAAGGGGGTCTTATGGAAAAATGACAAATACAATTGATGGATCTCTAACAAGAAGCCTCGCACATACCCTTACCCTCTGGTCAGAACTACCTACGGCCAGTTAGAGATTCCTCTCTCTGAAGGTATAGACTAGATCCAACTGAACACGTGTCCTAATGTGCTCAGGCTAGGCACAATGGCCTTTTTGCCCCATCCTCCTATAAATACTAGGGAGGCTTCTAGGTAATAGCATGTGGTACACTCTCTTTCCTACTCTTTGCTCTTAGCAACATTTCTCCCATACACTGACTTGGGCGTTGAAGGCTCTTCCCCCAAAAACACACTTTAAAGAGCTCCTAACCCACATTCTTTAGGGTCTTCCAGATATCTTATTGGGAGTCTCTCTTTCAGGCCCAGCATGTCATATGAAGAAGATGTTGAAACTCCCTTGTCTACTAGCAAGCATAGCTTTCTAGCCTAACATGAAGTTTTCACTAGTTGAAACTCCCTTATGTTGTACAAGGGCACTATGGTTGGATTGATGTTAACTAGATCTCGAAGATTGGCTATGTTACCACCTCATAAAATGGGAGAATTAGAAGTGTGTAATAATGGCTAAAAACCATTATATTGTGTAATTCTCACCATAGTGTTTGAAGTATGGGGGGTAAAAGGCATGATCAAACCTCCTTGAAAGTGTTCTAAGTTGGTAACTTGGCCCCCAAGAAAAGCCTTAAGGATTGCTTGTTTGTCAAGCAACCTATGGACTTTTTTGTAAGGTTTTGGAAATTCGGGTACTCAATTGCAAAACTCTCAAGAAAGAGACTTGGAGAGTTATGGGAAGGATATAAATGGTATGAAAGTGCTATTGGAGGACCAAATTACTCATGGAAGACAAGTTTGAACAAAGGAAACACTAATGGCAATAAGGATCTAAATGTCCTAGTGTAAACCTTAAGGTGTTCAAGCTTTTGACTTCAGTCTAAGGTTGGAATTTTAGGGTTATCCCACCATGGGGGAGGCGGCCATGACTTGATAATTAGTCAAAAATGTTGGGCACATGTGTACCAATGATTTTAAGACAAAGAAACCATAATTAGTGAGAAGGAAAATGACATAAAGCAAGGTTAAACTTGTTAAGTGTGTTTTGGTGCCCTTAAGCTCATTTAAGGCCATTTAAGTGGCCAAATCACTTATCCCTTTCTGATTTTCGTCCTCCCCCAGCCCAAGAACACAACCATACTTCCTCCATAGCCACCACACCTTCAAACTTGGAATTGATTGAAATTGAAGGCAAAAGGAAGCAATTGGAAGCAAACTAGAGCTATTTCTTGCATACTTCAAGGGTTAAGCTTCAAATTCGGCCTAGTCTCTTTGGTAAGGGTTCTCTTGCTCTCATGGGTTGCTTTCTGTATTTTCAAACATCCATGGAGATATGGCTAAGCTTGGAAGAGAGCCATGAGCTTGATGAACCAAGCTTATTGAGGGGAGTGCACTTATTGAAGGTTTTGTGACCTATTGTCAAGTGCACAAAGATGGCAGTGAAATGAGGGTTTCTAGAGCCCAAAGTTAGTAGTAACTAGTGTTAAAATCCTCCTAAGACCAAGCATTAGCTTGAAGAAGGCTGCCATAGTGGTTTGGTTATGTTTATTATGTGTTTTATGGATTAACCTATGGTTATTGTTACGCCACATTTCATGTGTTTGTTGTTTGTGTTTGGCTGCTGCATTTGGTTGCTATATCTTGTATATATGCATTGTGGTTTTTTTTTTAGTATATTTGGATGCAGGTTTTAATGAGGATCATATTACCTTAAGAAACCAAGTGTTACCCTTACTAAGTTTCTCAATGAAACTTACTCCCCTCAATTCTGTCATTTCAGGTCCAGCTGAAAGATCACCTTCAAACTAACCTTTGTGGTTTGAGTTTTGATCTAAAATTTGAGGTACATGAACTTCCATACGTCTATTTGTGATCTGGAAAGTTTAGTGATTTTAGGAGCACATTTGGTATTTTTAATGGTGGTACTTACTGTGTTGTGCAGCAGCTGTCCAGCATCCTATTTTTGGAGTCCATTGTGTCTCAGGACCTCCTGTAACCTAGGGTGCGTATTTAACTGAGTTAAGACCATATTTTAGTGCATGTATGCATGTACATGTAGTGTATGTAAAATGAGACAAGTATGTGAACATTTGAGTAATGTTTTGGCTATGTAAGTGATGTGGTGCAAAGCTGCCTAAGTGTGAATGATGGGCTGCTTACTTGTAAATTCTGTTTTGGCACCATAATTGGACTACCCCGGAGTGCGTAACAGGGTAGGTGTACTAAGGTTCCCACATCGAAGCCTCATGCTCAAAGGTGCAACTAGGCCCTCGATCATACTATACATCACATCCAAGCTAGTGATACTTCATTGTGGCTCTCTTTAACGTAGTTCTCTTGCTTATGGTGTAAGTAATAAAAAAAGTAAAGAAAACTCCAAGGACTTGGAGGAGTTTCAGAAGTCTAAGCGTACCACCATGACACCTCAACCATTAGGTACCCTAAGCACCTCCTTGGGGCTCCCCTCGAATACCTTAGCAAAAGTTGATTTTGTTGGCCAACATAACTGTGGCGACAAGTTGCCAACCCCTTCGTGTCGAAAGTCGCAACTTTTGCCATATACACCATGGGAGGCTTCCCAAGCATGCCAAACATTGTTGGATGGCCTTCTAACTCCTCATACCTATAAAACATGTTACAAAGTCCGCAATAAATTACCACAAACACAACTATGATGCATTAGAACATCATGCCATGGTCAATCAATCACCTAGTCCACCATCAACAAACTTGCCCACTAACTAATGCTATTGCCAAAACTACTTGATTTCATTAAGTAGCAACATTCCAATATCATCACTTAAGCTTGAAACTCTAAATTCCTTATCTTGATTTCAACTCACGAGGAAGAATTAAGCAACTATTCACCAAGAACAAAGTTCACAAGGTTCTACCTGATGGCCAGGGGCCTCATCGTTTATAGTCATGGTGACTGGTGGAGAGACTTCTGGGAGGAAGAACGCCTGGTGGAATGGATAGCCCCAAGGAGAGTGCCTGAAAGCTCAGAAACAAAGGGTTAGGAGGCCCCCGGAGTGTTTTTCCGGGGGGGGAGCCTCCGACGCCCAAGTCAGTGGTGTCTGAAAAAAGGCAGAGGAAATAGCACAAAGGGCTGAAGAGTCTCGCCTGATATTTTTCTCAGAGTGTGGGAGCAGTGTCTGGCCAATCAACCAGCCTCCTGCCCAGTATTAATTCCTGGTATTTATAGGAGTGCCTAGCCCGATCAGATAGCGACACGTGTTCGGTCGGATGTTCCTGAAATTTCGGGCATAGGGGACAGATAGTTGGTAGTAGATTGCCTTGAGCCACGTGCTGAGATGGGCCATGATGCGATTCTGATGACGTCCGTGTGTCAGAGCGCCAATTGAGGCGGCTTTATGACGTCTATGAAAGGACGTGTCAGAGGCTTCCTTAAACGCTTCCATAAATGTTCCTGCCGTACTCCTGAGGTCCCTGGGTGAGGTCGTCCTTTAGTGCAGACAGAGCCTCTTCGGGAAACAAGCCCTCAGTTCGGGGGTTCCTAGTTTCAGGGAGTTCCGCCTTCGGGGATATCACGTTCGGCTCGCTATGTCTGGTGCCGCTTTTCCGAAGGCGATCCGTTCACAACCTTGGGGGGCCGAGTAGTGTTTCCTGGCGTGCCGGGCTCGGAGCTCTTCGGCTATCTCCCGAGGTGCCTGATCGCACCTTTTCTCGAGTAGCGCCAGCTTCTTCTGGCCGTTATTTGAGGCAGGGAGTTCGGCCAGATAGAGGCGATAGCGTTTGGCTATCACATGCCCCCCTTTGGAAAGCCGAAGTGAAGACTTCGGTTTTGCATCTCTTTCCGAGGTTGTGTATGGGAGTTTCTTTGGAAGCTTAACCTGTTCCGAGGATGCGCCTTTTGCCCGAAGATCATGGGCTCTTCGGCCTTGGCCTGTTCTTTGGTGTCTTCGAGACGGAGCCTGTGCCGAAGATACACCTTTTGCCCGAAGGTCATGGGCTGTTCGGCCATAGCCTGTTTCTTGGCGTCCTCGAGGTGGCTTGCTCTTTGTTTCTGCAGGTCTGTTTGGCCAAGCGTGTCAGTCTGAGTGTCGCGTCCCAGTTTCGTCCCAGTTTTCAAGGGACGTCTGGAGGACGTGTCCCTCACTTTCGCACGGCGGTTGACACGTGGTGCTTTGCCATTGGAGGAGAGTCGCGTCGGTTACAGAGGGTGCGCCTTTTCAGGTGCAGAGAGTAGTTACGACGATGGGTCGCCTCCAAAGGGTACTTATGACGATGTTTCGGTTACCCATCTCTGGCTTATAAGTTCCTTTTGCTTTCTCTTCTGCTCTTTTCTCTGCTTTGCCCCTGTTCTTGCATTTTCTTACTTTCTGTGGCGGAGCTACCTTAATCAGAGCTTTTTTCCAGCCAGCTTTCACGACGGCATCCTCAGATTTTGGCAAATCTTTTGGTGGGTTTTTGTTTTTCAGAGCGTTTTGATCCCTGTGTTCTTTTGAGTTTTTCTCTGGAAACTATTTTCTTCCATTTTCGAACTCATTTTTATGTCGAAAATGCCCATTCCTGAGAGCTGGCAGCCTCTTTTAACCCATCCTTGTTGCACCACCCCTGAAAAGTTAGAGAGGTGGAAGAAAAAATTCTTTCTTCCCTCTTACGCCATTACTAGGCTGCCTCGTTCTAGCCATTATGCTTTTTCAAACCACAGTAAGAAGGTTACCGTTTTTTGAGCCCAGCTGAAGGCCGGTCTTCAGTATCCTCCCCCGAAGATGGTGTGCGAGTTTTGCAAATTTCATGGCATTGCTGTGAACCAGCTTCCCCCGAACTCGTTCTGCTATTTTAATGCCTACCTCTGCATGTGTGGCGTCTTCGGGGTAGAATCCAATTTCAGAATTTTTATGCAGTATTACAAGCTCTCTGTGGTCCCGAAGGGTGGCTTCTATTTCATGCTACCTCGGGGATCCGGGAGCAAGAAATTCATGTTCACCTTCGCCACTAAAGATAGCTGGCGGGGGTGGCAACAGAAGTTTTTCTTCATGAAGATGGACGAGGCCTGGTCGTACGTTCCGACCAAATGGGCTCAGGGAACACTGGATGTGGACGTTGCTGATCCGAGGATGCTGCTGACCCCAGAGTTAGCTCCCTTGTTCGCGGATTTCGACGCCCGCATTCGGGCTGTCTCTGACTGGGATCCCGAGGTCGTTCCGCTCGCCCTTTACCCTTTTCCAATCAACTGGAGGTTGATGACCGAAGAGGTCCTTCGGGAGCTAAAGGTGGTAAAGGAGCACGAGACTAACCTCGGGATGCCAGCTCCTGCCATCGCCGGGAAGGATTCCTGGTTGGTCAAGCTTCTTAAGGAGGAAATTTCTTTCGAAGCGCTTGCCGAAAGTGAGTTATCTTCTACTCCTTTACTGTTCTTTCCTTGGACTTACGCTGATGTTTTTCTCCTTTTTCAGAGATGGGCGACGCGACTGCCGCCTATTACAAGTCCCTTTTCACCGGCCAAGTGGAGGAGGGTGATCGGACGAACAAGGTGTCTTCCCGAAGGCGTAAGTCTACTGGCGCGGGGCTTCGAGGAAACGAGCAAGGAGAGCTGTTCAAGAAGAAATCCCCGAGGAGACCGCCGAGGAGCCTGGGACAGCCGAAGTTCCGGCGTCTGAGGCTGCTGCTTCCGTGGTCCCCTCAACCGACGTTCCTCCTCAGAGTCCTACCGCGTCACAGGCCCTCCTCGATGTAGTGGTAGAAGTACCTTCTGCCGAGGAGCGGCGCAAGCGGAAGGGCAAGGGCATTTTGGCCGAAGGCTCCGAGGATGATGTTGTCGAGGTTCCGCCAGGTTTGTTTCCAGACAAAGTGTACTTCCTTTGTGTTTTCTGGATTGGCTTCTTTGTCTTTAATCTCCTTCTCATCCTTATCATGCAGGGGAGCTGACTACCCCTGGCTGGGTGGCCGATCATGCTCGAAAACGAGCTCTTCGGGATGCCAAAATCCCGCAAGGGAAGATACCCAAGGAGCCTTTTTGGACGTTTACGGAGGACATGAATATGTACTCCGAGGACGCTCCTCAAATGGCTAAGGAAATTTCGAAGGGGGTGCTCACCGAGGCCTCCTTCAAGGCTATAGCAGCGGCCCACCCGGGGGATAACACCCTCGCCGCAAAGATCACGAGCATGCTGCTCAGGTATATCCTTCACAGCTCTTTCCCTTCAATTTTTCCCTAAGTGTTTGGCCCTTACTGATCTTGCGTTTATATTTTTTGCAGCTGATGGGGTACACCGCCTTTCTCCAAGTTCGGGTGGCCAGGGAGGTTGCTTTTTGAACTTCGGCCACTCGAACCATGAATGAGACGAGGACCGCACTCGCGGAGTCGGTCGCCAAAAACCAGCAGCTGAAAGAGGCTGATGAGAAAGAAGTAGCTGCCCTTCGGGAGGAGTTCCGGAAGGAAAAAAAAGAACTTCAAAAGGACTCCTCCAGGAAGATCGCTGACCTCGGTGACCAAATAAAGGGGATGCTCGCCGCCAACGAAGATCTTCTCCAGCACAAGGCTGGTTCTGACGGCCGTATAGCGTCGTTGACGCGCGAGAATGACGCTCTCCGGGCCGAGGTCGAGTCACTGAAGAAGGAGCTGAAGGGGGATGAGCGGATAAAGGCGCTGGAGGAGGAGGTCGAGGATCTGAAGGACGAGCTCGACGACCTCGAGCTTGAGAAGAACAAGTCTGATCAGATGAGCAAGGTAGCGTTCCAGGACGGCTTCTGCCTTGCTCGGCACTAGTTTCTCCAGAGGTTCCCAGATCTGGAAATCTCTTTTCTGGAGGGTCTAAACATTCCTGGGGGACCTCGGTGGAAATGGTCCAACGTCGAACATCTGAAACTTCCTCCTTCAATTCCAGCGCCGAAGGTGGTGGAAAAGGGCGGGCAGACGAGTGGCTCTCGGGATGCCCCGAACCCTTAGGGTATTTTAGGGCCCCTTTTCCTTCCCTTCTATTTTGTAATCCTTCTTCGGGCAGTTCTTTACTGTAAAGCAGCTTTGCTCTTAATGAAGATTTTCTGGCTAAGTCTTTTCTTGCAAGTTTCTTCATTTCCAGTTTACCCCGAACATGATTGCTCAAGGGACTTCGGAAACCTTCAGTCAAATTTTTTGTTTTTCCAGTTGTCCCGAGCATGTTTACTCTAGGGACTTCGGAAAACCTTTCGCGGGATTTTTCACTTCCCATTTTCCTGAGCATGTTCGCTCAAGGGAGCTCGGAATATTATCTCTTCGCTGGCTATGGCGAGTACTTTTGCGAGATTTTCGTTTTCCATCTTTCCCAAGCGTGAGGGCTCAAGGGACTTCGGGAAGTCATATCTACGCTTTATCATGGCGAGCGCCTTTGCGGAATTCTGTTTTGCACAATTTCTGTACACTTAAGAATTTTTCTCAAGGCCATTATGTACAACATAACTCCTCCGCCCAACCTTAAGCGTAGAATTTTTTCCAGGCGTCTGAGTGCCAAGTGTTCTTTAATTCTACGCCTTCGGCGTCGCCAAGCTTGTACACACCTTTTCATACTTCGTCGAGAACCAGACAGGGTCTTTCCCAGTTTGCGCGAAGTATGCCATGAGATGGCCTTCGGGTTGCGACGTCGGCCTTTCGGAGAACGAGGTCTCTCTTCTTGATTTCTTTTGGCCTGGCCTGTAAGTTTACAGCCGCGGCCGCTCTTTGCTGAAAAGCTTTTCTTATCAGCTTGGCTATTTCTCTGTGTTCGGCCATAAGATCGAGATTGGTTCTCAGGCCGAGGTTGAACTACCACTAGTGGGATAATGGCCTTTGTTCCGAAGACGAGTGAGGAAGGAGTCTCCCCTGTGGCTCTTTGGGGCGTCGTTCGGTAGCTCCATAATACACTTTGGAGTTCTCCTAGCCATTTCCCTTTGGCTTCCCCTAGTCTCTTTTTCAGGCCATCTTTTGTGGTCCTGTTCGATACTTCCACCTGCCCGTTGCTTTGGGGGTGAGCTACTGGGTCGAAGTGCATCTTTATCCCGAGGTCGCTGATGGAATCTTGGAATCCTTTGTCTGTGAACTGGGATCCATTATCAGCTACTAGTACCCTCGGTATGCCAAATCTGCACACGATGCTTTTCCGTACGAACTTCTGAGAAATAGTCCACTTTTACCACGCAGAATTTCACACCTCCGGGTGCTGTGGGGAGTGGCCCAATAAGGTCTATACCCCAGACTGCGAAGGGTCAAGGATAGTCTGCCGACGTTACCATTTCCGAGGCTGCCTTCTGGATGTTCGCGTGTCTCTGGCAGCTACCACATTTCCGGGCTAACTGTCTTGCGCCCTTTCTCAGGGTAGGCCAGAAGTATCCTTGGCGGAGTATCACTGCTGCCAGGGCATCAGTTCCAATGTGTGAACCACACATGCCTTCGTGAACTTCTTCAAGGACCATTTCGGTATCCTTTTCATCGACACATGTTTGCAGCGGATTCACATATTCCTGCCGATATAACTCTTCGCCAATCAGGAAGAATCTTCTGGAGCGTCTTCGCAGTCTTGCAGCATCGCCGGGGTCTTCGGGGAGCAAATTCTCTGCGAGGTATCTTTTTATTGGGTCTTTCCACCCTATTCCCGAGGTCGTCATGCTCAACACTGAGATGCTCGGATGGTCTAGCACCTCGGTATATGTTTTCGACTTCGCCAAGCAATCTGCCTCAGTGTTATTCCGCCGAGTTACATTTTCGATCCGTACGGCGTCAAACTCTTGGATGAGCTTTGCTACTAGCTCATGATATTTTTCCAAAATTGGGTCCTTTGCCGCATAATCTCCTGCCGACTGCCGAACTACCAGCTGGAAATCGCTGTGAGCCTTTAAGTTTCTCACGTCAATCTTTCTCCAGGTCTTCGGGGCCCCTGATAATTATTCCAGCTCCCTGGTGTTCGCACCCCGAGGCTCCGTCTACGTGCAAGGTCTATTCTGGCTCACGCTCTTTTGGATCCGAGTGGCTCTCCTCAGTGGTGGGTATTTCGGCGATAAAATCTGCCAGGGCTTGGGCTTTTATGGCCTTCCGAGGCTCATATGTGTTTTCGTGTTCGCCCAGCTCTATGTACCACTTGGAGAGCCTTCCCGAATGGCCGACTTTTTTCATAACATCCCACAGTGGTAGACTACTTCGGACGATGATGGGGTGAGCCTGAAAGTATGGTCGCAGCCTTCTCCCTGCAAGCACCAGGGCATATATAGCTTTTTGAAGCAAAGGGTACCTGACTTCGGCGGCATGCAGGGACTTGCTGACATAGTGGATCGGCCATTGCTTTGACTCTTGTTCTTTCTCGAGGACCTAGCTCACAGCTTTTTCTGTGTCGGCGAGGTATAGTACGAGGGGCTCTCCCTCCCGAGGTTGTCGCAGAGTCGGCAGGCTGGCAAGGTAGACTTTGACTTCTTTCCAGGCCTTTTGGCAATCTTCATCCCAAGGATGATCAATTCTTGCGAGGTCGCCTTCCATTTTTGTTACCTTTGTGAGGACTTTGAAGAAAGGTCTACACCTATCTCCGTACTTGGAAATAAACCTGCTTAGAGAGGTTATTCTTTCGGTGAGTCTCTGCACATCTTTGACTGTGGCAGGAGTTTGGAACTTAAGCAGAGCCTTAATCTTCTCAGGGCTAGCGTCGATGCCTCTTTCGGATACCATGTACCCAAGGAATTTTCCCGAGGTCACCCCGAATATGCACTTTTCAGGATTAAGGCGGATCCCGAAGGCTCTGAGCTTTTGGAAGGTTTCCTCTAAATCTGCATCGTGGTAGCCAGGCAGCTTGGTCTTGACTATCATATCATCAACATACACCTCCATGTTTCCCCCCATTTGGTCTTTGGAGACCTTGTTCATCGGTCTCTGGTAGGTGGCTCCTGCATTTTTTAGCTCGGGTGGTATCCTGATATAGCAGTATGTTCCTCCCTCGGTGATGAAGGCAGTCTTCTTTTCATCTTCGGGGTCCATCCTTATCTGATGGTAGCTACTGAAGGCGTCTAGGAAACTTAGGAGCCCCTATTCCGTGGTTGAATCTACCAGTTGATCTACTGGCGGTAGAGGGTATGAGTCTTTTGGGCAAACATCGTTCAAGTTTCTGAAGTTGATGCACATCCGGAGTTTGTTGCTACCTTCTTTTGTGGCGATGACCACGTTGCTTAACCTATTCGGGGTACTTGACCTCCCTGATAACTTCAGTATCTAGCAGATGCAGGACTTCGGTTTTGACAAAGTTGCTTTTGTGGGCTGAGACGCTTCGTTTCTTTTGCCGGGCACGTCTTGCTTCCGGACTTGCTTTGAGACTGTGCTGTATTATGGCAGGGTTCACCCCCGGCATATCTTTTGGCTAGTAGGCAAACAGATCTTTATTTTTCAGCAGAAAGGATACAAGTTTTTTCTGTCACCTTCGGCCAAGCTCTCCCCTATTCGGGCAGATTGACCTGGGACAAGCTCTATTGCTTCCATTTCTGTTTTGGCGAGATCTTCTTCTTTGGTTTTTTCTGGTGCCCTTGCCTCCATCGTTTGCGCGAGGTTGCTTGTCGGAGCTTTCCGTGCTTTTATAGACACCTTTCGTACCTCGGCTTGGTCTATGAAGACCTCTGCGTCTCCACCCTTGGTGGCGAATGTGACAGCCAAGTACTTCAAATCAGGGTGAATATGCAGGTTCCCCATCGTCTGCCTTCCAAGAATGGCGTTGTACGAGGATGGGACGTCCATGACAATGAATCTCACCATTGTGGACGCGTACAATTCAGCTACTCCGTTCACCGAAGTCCCTTTCATCATTAGTCGGAGGTCGATCCATCCGAGGACGGGGAGTTCGGATGGTCCAACCCCAAAAGTGGGCGAGATGACAGGCTTCAGTTCGCCGCTCGAGATGCCCAAGCTCGGCAGCAGGTGCGAGAATAGGACGTCAGCATTTGAGCCATCATCAAGCAACACTCTTTTGACGTCCCAGTTCCCTACTCTGGCCATAATCAGTAGCGGGTCGTCGTGGGGGAAGACGACAATAGAGCCATTTTTGCGAGCCAGCTTCTTTGATGGATTTTGATACTCCATGACTGCAATTTCTCTGGCTTTCCGCTTTCTTTCCGAGGATGGGAGCCCCGTGGTGATGGTTTGGATAACCCCTGCTAGAGGTGGAGGGCGCCTCTTTGGACTCCTATTTCTCCGCCTATCGGAGTCATAGTCCTCGTCTTCGGCCCTTTCTTCCTCTATTTTTCTGCCTTTCGGGGATGGCATCCTCAGGTATTTCCGAAGTTGGCCCTGTTTTATCAGTGACTCTATGTATTTCTTCAGCTGGAAGCAATCTTCGGTGTCATGACCGTGGTCGCGATGAAACTGGCAGAACTTCTTGGCATTCTTTTTGTTATCGGTGGTCATGGCTCTTGGTCGCCGAATCTGCGTCCCTTGCCTTTCCAGCGCCATGAGAATGTTGGTCCGTGAAGTGCTCAATGGCGTGAA
Organism: Aquilaria yunnanensis; assembly: GCA_039654915.1. Taxonomy (NCBI): domain Eukaryota; kingdom Viridiplantae; phylum Streptophyta; class Magnoliopsida; order Malvales; family Thymelaeaceae; genus Aquilaria; species Aquilaria yunnanensis. Next base: position 49,391,039 of record CM077595.1, read on the forward strand.
ACTTTGAAGTTTCCTTCCTCGCATCCTCTGAGGTCGTCCTTCGTGTTCGGTAGGATGCCGAGCTTGTCGACTGGACTCTTCGGGGCAGTGGTGATCAGACTTCAGCCCAGCCATTCTTAGTTCTTCGGCGGTCATGTGCTGTTCTGATCTTCGGTAAAATTCTCCGAGGGTCTCCGGGGGGTCCTTTGAGAACTCGTAGAACAGCTGTGAGTCTCGCCGAAGACCTCGTGTCATGGCAAGAATGCAGATTTCGGGCCTGAAGTCTGGGACGCTCAGAGCTTCCCTGTTGAATCTTTCGACATAGTCTCGAATGGTTTCTCCGTTCCTCTGCTCTATGTCGAACATCTGCACAGGCATCTTCGCCGTGGGTCTGCTCCCAATGAATTGCTGTGTGAAGGCCGTGGACAACTCCTGGAACACAGTGATGGTTCCTGAAGGCAAGGAATTGTGCCATGTCGTGGCTGGCCCTGTGAGGGTGACTTCGAAGCACTTGCACATGGTAGCGTCGTCAGCACCGTGTATTATCATGCTGCATCTGTACTTCGTCAGATGGGCCTGTGGATCAGTACGGCCATCGTAAATCTCCAACCGAGGTACTCTGAAGTCACCTGGCATGGCTGCCTCAACAATGGCTTGAATAAATGGCGAGTCATCTTCGCAGCATGTTCCCGAGAGTCTGGCCCAAACGGGTTTTCTGGCCACTTGTTTCTCCACTCTGTCCAGCTGTGCTAGTATCCTCTCCATCAGCACAGTGGCGGTAGGGCCTTCTTCAAGGAGTGTAGATCGCTGGCGCCTCTCCGTGGGGCGAGCTCGGCGCTGAGGGGACAAGGACCTCGGCTCAGGCATCGAACTGTTTCGTTGTGAGACTCTCGGTCGCTTGGACCCTGTTTGTCTCACAGGCCGTTTCCCGAGGGCTATGTCTTCTGTGGATGATTCTTCGCGAGGATCTCCACTCCTCGAACTGCGATGTGTAGACTTGGGGCTGTTCTCCCGAGGGCGTGTTGTTGAGGGGGGTCTCTGGGCCTGTGCTTGCTGTGGCCACCTTCGGTCGATCTGCTGGGTCATTTCAGACACGACCGAACGCTAAAAGTCCCTCAAGAAGCTCATGGTGATTACCAGAGGGCTGTCTTCCTCAGGTGCAGAAGTCCCTGGGAGTGTTTGCTCAGCAGCTGGTTGTATCTCAGGCGCGGACGGGGACTTCGGGAGCCCCTTGTCCTTAGAACGCCGAGTCTCAACGACGGCGATCTCAGAGTGGGTTCCCACAGACGGCCCCAAATAATGGCCAGGGGCCTCATCGTTTATAGTCATGGTGACTGGTGGAGAGACTTCTGGGAGGAAGAACGCCTGGTGGAATGGATATCCCCAAGGAGAGTGCCTGAAAGCTCAGAAACAAAGGGTTAGGAGGCCCCCGGAGTGTTTTTCCGGGGGGGGAGCCTCCGACGCCCAAGTCAGTGGTGGCTGAGAAAAGGCGAAGGAAATAGCACAAAGGGCTGAAGAGTCTCGCCTGTTTTTTTCTCAGAGTGTGGGAGTAGTGTCTGGCCAATCAACCAGCCTCCTCCCCAGTATTAATTCCTGGTATTTATAGGAGTGCCTAGCTCGATCAGATCGCGACACGTGTTCGGTCGGATGTTCCTGAAATTCCGGGCATAGGGGACAGATAGCTGGTAGTAGGTTGCCTTGAGCCACGTGCTGAGATGGGCCATGATGCGATTCTGATGACGTCCGTGTGTCAGAGCGCCTATTGAGGCGGCTTTATGACGTCTATGAAAGGACGTGTCAGAGGCTTCCTTAAACGCTTCCATAAATGTTCCTGCCGTACTCCCGAGGTCCCTGGGTGAGGTCGTCCTTTAGTGCGGACAGAGCCTCTTCGGGAAACAAGCCCTCAGTTCGGGGGTTCCCAGTTTCAGGGAGTTCCGCCTTCGGGGATATCACGTTCGGCTCGCTATGTCTGTTGCCGCTTTTCCGAAGGCGATCCGTTCACAACCTTGGGGGGCCGAGTAGTGTTTCCTGGCGTGCCGGGCTCGGAGCTCTTCGGCTATCTCCCGAGGTGCCTGATCGCACCTTTTCTCGGGTAGCGCCAGCTTCTTCTGGCCGTTATTTGAGGCAGGGAGTTCGGCCAGATAGAGGCGATAGCGTTTGGCTATCACTACCTAAGTTTCAAGCAAACCAAAGCAATTGACAGTAAATTAACACTAACTAAGCAAAACCCAAGCATCAAAACACGAAACAAACAAGAAAACTCCATGAAATCTTTGTTACCTCACACCCAAAATAGGGCACCTATTGGAAAACATGAAAAACAATTCCAAGATTACAAACCAAGCTTGAAATAAGCTACCCAAGGCTTGTTTACCCCTTGGGCCTTCAAAATACACCAATAACACTTGATTTTGGCCAAGAATTAAAGGAGAAATCAAAGGGAGAAGAAGGAGTTTGTGTTTGAAGTAGAAATGATCCAAAATGGTAGCGACAAACAACATTACCAAGTTTAAAAATCTTCTACCCTTAAGCCCTAAAACTTCCATTATGTTTGCAAAAAACTCTTTTCCTTAATTAGTAAGAAGTCCCAAAGTGACCTGAGAAGCACCACCCTTGGGAAACATGAGTGACTAACCTTAGGAGAGAGGGGGCCCTTACAATCCCTGGGAAGAACACCACCTTATAATCGAGGGGCCATGATCCCCGAGATCTCCAGATAACCAAGCCAAAAACCACCCTCAGGGAAGACCTAGCACCAATCTCGGTGAACGACAACCACCCTTGGTAGGTAACAGAACCAACCTCGAAAAATCTATATACTACACCTTCGAAATAGCGAACTGAACAAGTTCGGGAAAGTATATCCCCATCCTCGGCAAGGAAGAGCGTCTTCCAAAGGTGCCCTACTTTGCTGAAGGGCCTTTCCTAATAGCCCTCGGTGGCTATATTGAGCCAAAGGGGGCCTCCTATTTTGAAGGAGCCTTATACCGCGAAGGGGTCTTATTCTCCGAAGGAGTCTGGCAGAGATATGACAAAAATGGTTAAGGAGCCTCTGACAGAGATACCGCACACATGCCCCTGCCCTCTGACCGGAATAGCCTACGACCAGTTAGAGATACCTATCTCTGAGGGTACGGATCACATCTGACCAAACATGTGTCATGATATGAACAGGCTATGTCAAATAGCCTCCTCCTTTCACCCTCTTATAAATACTTAGGAAGGACCTTGGTAAGAAAAGAAACAGAACTCTGGCTATTCCCCACTCTTTGCTCCTTACAACTCTTACTCTCAAATACTGACTTGGGCGTTGGAGTTTCCTCCCCCAAAAACACATTCTGGGGCATCTCTAACTGCTGTTCTGCAAAGTCTTGTAGACACCATCCTACTGGAAGTCTCTCATTCAAGCACCTTCACATCAAAAGTCTTTCCCTTAAGCCAGCATGTCATACAATGAGGACGCCGCTGGGCATCATTTGGGACCATCTATGGGAACTCCCTCTCAGGTCGCTGTTGTTAAGACCTGGCATTTTAAGGACAAGGGGCTCCCGAAGTCCTAGTCCGCGCTGGAAGCTCCAGCAACGACTGAACAACTTGCGGTAGAGACTTCTTTTCTTGAGGATGAACGTCCTTTGACGGTCACGGTAAGCTTTCTGTTAGACTTTCTGTGCTCTGTTGTGGCTAAAATGACCCAACAACTCAACCAAAGGTGGTCACAACAACCTCCCGGGGGAAAGGCTCCTTCTCCTAGCACCCGGCAAGAGAGGAGCCCAAAGTTATCCTGCAGGAGCTCCAGAAGTGGGGGCTCTCACGATGAGCCTTCAATGGAGTACGTACCCTCAAGAGGATGTTGCATGGGAGAAATGGTGTCAAAAGAACCCAAGACTTCCCGCCGATGAAGTGCGTCCCCATACTGGAGGTCCAAGTCCCCTCGGCGATGAAGTTACTCTCAAAAAATGAGACATTGCTCTCCATCACCGGTGCCCACTAGACAATGAGTGAAAGACAATGCTACCACCTTCATGCAGAAGATCTCAGAGAGGTTGGAAAATGTAGAAAGGCGGATCTCCCGGAAGCCTGTTTGGTCGAGGTTGTCAGAGACGTTCACTGGAGTAGAGTCACCCTTCATCTGTGTAGTGGTAGAGGCACTTATGTCGAGTGACTTCTGAGTACCTTGCTTGGAAACATATGATGGATGTAGTGACCCCCAAGCTCACTTGACAAAGTATAGGTGCAGCATGGTGTTGCACGATGCTGATGATGCCACCCTCTGCAAATGCTTTGATGTCACCCTTTCAGGGCCAGCAACTACGTGGTATAACTCCCTAGCTCCCAGAACCATAATGTGTTTCCAGGAGTTATTCGTACCATTCACCCAGTAGTTCATTGGAAGTAGGCCGATGGCGAAGATGTTGGTCCAAATGTTTGACAAAGCCCAAAAGAATGGGGAAACCATTCGAGACTATGTTGAGAGGTTCAATTGAGAAGCCCTAAACGTGCCCGACTTCCACCCTAAAATTTGCATCCTGACCATGATCATCGGACTTTGGAGAGATTCACAACTCTTATACGAGCTCTCCAAAGATACCCTCGACACCCTCAGAGAATTTTACTGAAGGGTTGAACAACAAATGACAGCTGAGGAATTAAGGATGGGGAGCCCAAAGTCTGATCACCATCATGTCGAGGGTCAGAGTCACCACTGTCAGTATCCTACCGAGGGTGGAGGTAGACCTCAAAAACAAATAGGGAAGAGGCCGATGTCATTCACTCCCCTAAACACCATAAGGACAAACATACTGATGGCCATAGAAAGGCAAGGGACTACTATCCAATGTCTGAAGGCCATGACCTCGGAGAATAAGAAGAACATGAACAAGTTTTGCCAGTTTCACCGAGACCATGGTCATGACATGAGGATTGCCCAGCTAAAAAAGTACATCAAATTTCTGATTAAACAAGGCCAACTATGGTGATACCTGTGAATGCCGTCCCTCAAAGGAAGAAGAAAGGAAAGGGGAAGATGAGGACTATGATTCTAACCGACATCAGAATCAAAGTCCTAGAAAGCATCCATCACCTCCGACGGTAGTAATCTAGATGGTCACCACTGGGATACCTTCAACCGAGAGAAAAAGGAAAGTCTAGGAAATCTCGATGATGGAGTTCGGAAACCCAGCAAACAAGCTTGTTCGGAAAGATGGGTCTACCGTGAAGTTCCCTCATGATGATCCCCTCCTAATCATGGAAAGGATAGGGAGTTAGGACATCAAAACAGTGCTCATTGCTGATGGTTCCAATGTCGACGTTCTGTTCTCCCACCTGTTGCCGAACTTGGGCATATCCAAGAGTGATCTCAAACCTGTGACTTCCCTTACATTTAGTTTAGGTCTCTTCGAACTCTCTGTGCTCGAGTGGATTGACCTGCCCTTGATGCTAAGGGGAACTTCAGTTAAGAACAAGGAAGAGGTCTTTGGCTCCACAATGACAAGGTTCATTGTCATAGATGTCCCTTCTTCATACAATGCCATCCTAGGAAGGCAAACACAAGGAAATCTCCACATTTGTCTAGATGTGAAATACTTAACGCTCACCTTCAGTGCAAAGGAAGGGGCCGCGAAGATATTTATTGATCAAGTTGAGGTGAGGAAAGTCTTCATGAAGGCAAGATAAAGTCCAATGAAAGTTCATGTACAAACTTCAATAGAAAAGAGCATAATCTCTGAAGAGGCAATAGGAGAAGGAGTAGGTGAGTTCAAGAAAATAGAAAAAGAAGATGTAGAACTTGTCCCAGGCTGAAGTACCCAAGTGGGGAAACAATTGGCCGAAGCTGACAAGCAAAAGCTTGTACCTTTTCTGTTAATGAACAAAGATCTGTTTGCCTACTCCACGAAGGACATGCATAGGGTAGACCCTGGTATAATTCAACATAGCCTTAAAGTGCGCTTAGAGGTGAAGCCTGCTTGACAAAAAAAGCGCAGCCTCTCGGTGCATAAGAAGAACTTCATCCGAGCCGAAGTCGAATGGTTAATGGAGGCAAGCATAATAAGAGAGGTCGGGTACCCTGAATGGATTAGCAAAGTTGTCATTGCCATTAAGGAAGGGAGTGATAAACTCTGAATGTGCATCAACCTCCAAAACCTAAACGATGCCTATCCCAAGGATTCATGTCGTCTCCCACCAACAGATCAATTGGTGGACTTAACCGCCGAATATGGTCTACTTAGCTTCCTCGATGCCTTCAGTGGATACCACTAAATTCAGATGGATCCCGAAGATGAGGAAAAACCTACCTTCATCACCAAAGTCAGGTCCTACTGCTACATCAGAATGCCCTTCGACCTTAAGAATGCAGGGGCCACATACCAAGGGTTGATGAACAAAGTGTTCAACTCCCAAATTGGGAGAAATATGGAAGTATACGTCGACGATATGATAGTTAAGAGCAAACTGCCTAGTAGTCATATCCTAGACTTAAAGGAAACATTCCACTGACTTCGGGAATTAGGATTACGTCTCAACCCTAAGAAGTGCGTATTTGGAGTGGATGCGGGCAAGTTCCTCAGATTCATGGTACCAGAAATAGGTATTGATGCTAACCCAGAAAAGGTTAAGGCCATACTAGGGTTCCAAACTCCCTCTACGACCAAGGACGTGTAAAGATTCACGGGTAGAATCACGACCCTTAGCAGATTCATGTCCAGATATGAGGATAGGTGCCAACCTGTTAGTGTTGTGCCCAAAAGGCGAATCATGAGATGATTGTATTTTTGCACATTAAGTCATGATATTTTATTAAGGCATTAATCCAGCAATTATGTTTGTTGTTTTGTTTCTGGGTAACTTAACAAACATAATTGTAACCCTAGAATAATGATATTCTCAAACGTCCCTAGTCTAGTATTATTGTGGAGCGGGTTGCAATAATACATAACGACTAGGATATGTGGAGACTAATATGAGATATGTAGTCTGCATATGGGTACAAGTTGGAGAACTTGTGTGCTGGACCGACCCACCATGAGAACACTACATGGATCGTTATATGAGTATCATAAGTGATTCTCATAGTGATCATGGTATGTGTAGTCCTTCAACCTAAGATCATCAAGGTTCCCTACATGTGAGCACATACTTTGATACTTTCCTTTGTTGCTCGTAACTGAGTGAACTTGAAGGAGGTCATTGGGTATGTCACATATCATGCGAAGGGATTTGTATGATCAAGATGGGATTTGTCCCTCCTATGTAATGGGAGTGATATCTTTGGGCCCCTTGATAGAGTAAGACTTAGAAAAATGCATGGCCATTCTCGGATGAGTTGATATACGATATCAAAGTCATCAGTTTAAGTTGGTCTACTCGGTAATAAAAAAAACCAAAGATTGGGCTATACAAGAGTGACACATTCCATGTCTTGTGCCTAGTCTTGATATCTTGGACAAAAGGACAATGGCATATATCAGTGATGATCATAAAGCTTTAGTCGAATCATCGACAATCTTATCACTTGGGTAGCAATGATGTGTTGCTAGACACCGCTCATTGCTTATGATCATAAATGTGATTTATGATCATTGCCAATGTGGTAAGAGCCTATTGGGTCACACACATAGAGCTATTTGGATCATTACAGTGCATGGGCTAATAATTTGGGTTTTGGTTTCACAATAATTTCGTATTAATAATGGCCCAAAAGTTGAGCCATTATTAAGCCCGAAATTAAAGCCTAATTGGATTAGGGCTTTGAAACCCATTAGGCATGGAAGTTGAGTCTCACTATAAATACAACTGCTAGTGAGAAATTCGCAGGTCTCCTTGCCCTAGCCTCCCAAAAGGATAGCCGCACTCTTTTCTTGCAATTCCTTGGAGGACGCAAGCTAACAATGCGAGCGCAAGAGAAACGCATCTGCCGGGACACGGTGGAAGCGTGGTGATCCCGAGAGGCTCGTGTGTATACCATAGAGAGCTTGAACATGTCAACTGTTCAAGTTTTGTGATTTGACTCTACAGTTGAGTGAGAGATCTCAACCGAAAATTAGGTATGAAAATTTTTGAAAACCTGGTTTACCCGCTTCAGTTGGAGCCAGGAGGGTTTCGGTGAAATTCCGCTACGCTGTTTGGCTCCCAAAACCCAATAGTGGTATCAGAGCTACTGCTGAAACCTTAAATCGGGATTGATGTTGAATCGCATGATGTTATGTGTTCGGTTGCTTTTCGGGCATGATTAATTAGATTGATTCATGATGCATGAAACTGGAACTCGTAATGAACATATGACATATATAAAGAAACAACACTAATTGGTTAATGAGATTAACTCGAAATTGATAGGTATTAGATACCTATATGGATTAGGATTCTTGGAATAGTTTCAAAAACCCTAGCTTGGTTCAGATTCAGCCCATTCGGGCACCGAAAGTAAGGTATTTTTGCTGGCTTGAATGATGGAGTCTTTGGTCCCTACTTGCTAACCGACCAGCGGGATCGTCGTATGCGAAGCGCCACATAAATAAAAACTGGTTAATCAATGCGCGTCAATTGGCATGCATTTTTGTTGAATGAGATTTGACATGATATGGTGATTGGTGTTTGAAGCATGGTGCATGGTTATAGCCCTTGATTGGTTGTGCTTGTAAATATGGCCTGCAAGTCATGCCTTCTCTTGTTACTCTCATTATACATTCTCTTCTCACCTTACTCCCCTCGAATGTAACTCGAGGTTTTTATTATTGATGTAATGGTACATTATGGGATCATCCAAGGTGGTATGTCCAAGGAGGTGACAACGAAAGGGCAACCAAGAAAGGAAGAGAAGGAGCTTGTGAAGACCCCTTTCTTTTCTTAGGCTTTAATGATATTCTCATTGGCTTGAGAATATCACATCGTTTGGGCTATAACCATGTCACGTTTATTTTCTTGTAAGCATGAGATGCATGTTTTATATTTGTTTGTGATGCATGTATAAGACAACTAAAGATAACAAATTGGTGAGATCAAAAGAAAAAGCCCTCAAACAAATATTAAGTCATTAAATGTGATGCCTTCCAAATGTTGGCACTCGTCAAGACTTTGATCAACATTAGGTGGGTTTGCCTAAGCAAAGCACCTATGTTCATCTTGGTAAGGCTCGATGGGATAATAGTGATATCCAAACTGCTAACTTTGGGTTCGACTTAACTAAGTCATCCAAATAGGATTAGGGACTTAGAGGCTTAGAGTTGGGCTTAAGTTCATGGGATGAGCATGGACAAGTGTTGTTCACCCAACTATCCAAGAGTTGCATGGGATGCAATTGGTAAGAAGTTGCCTACCTAAATAGCTGTAACTTGAGAGAAAAGCCAAAGCTAACTCAGGTTGTGGTCAAATATGGATCTTGGCCCACTAGAATACCTTAGCACCGAGGTGTTCCAAAATAATATCGAGGGTTATTATTTTGAGGAAAATAGTGGGAGTATCGTTTAATAAAAGTCCTTATTAAATGAATTAAAATACATGACTCTTACACTGCATATTTACTGTTGTAGATAACCATGGCACAAAACACATCAACATTTTCGTTGCGATTGATCCTTGAGAGGGAAAAACTGAATGGGACCAACTTTCTCAAATGGTACTGAAACTTGAGCAATAGTCCTCAAGCAAGAGAGAAAGGCTTATGTCCTAGAGCAGCCCATTACGAATGAGCCTGCTGCCACTGCTCCAAGAGCTGAAAGGGGTGCTTACAAGAGGCATTGTGATGATGCTTTGGATGTTGCATGCCTCATGCTTATTACCATGGAATCTGAGCTTCAGAAGCAACATGAGAACATGGGGGCGTTCGATATGATCGAACATCTCAAAATGCTTTTGCAAGAACAAGCTAGGCATGAGAGGTTTAAGACATCTAAGGCATTATTTCAGTGCAAGATGTCTGAGGGAAGTCCCATGGTTTCTCATGTGCTAAAGATGATTGGGTAAATTGAGAATCTTGAGAATTTGGGATTTGTTCTTCAGAAAGAGTTGGCTATTCATGTAGTCTTGCAATCGTTGCCTAAAAGCTACAGTCAGTTCATCATGAACTACAACCTGAACGACATTGACAAGTCCCTCCCTGAATTTCTCAACATGTTGAGAACTGCTGAGCAAAACCTTAAGAACACTAAGCCCATTTTGATGGTTCAAAAGGGTAAGGGAAAAGGAAAAGCCAACAAGAAGAAGGATAAAGCTAACAAAAATTTCAATGCTAATTCTTCTTCAGCTACACTGAAACCAAAGGGTGGTGTGGCAAAGGAAGAGGAGTGCTTCCATTGTAAGCAACCTGGACACTGGAAGCGCAACTGCAAGCTCTATCTTGAAGAACTTGCTAAGGAAAGGGGAAGTAAGACTTCCACTTCAGGTATTTTTGTTATAGAGGCTAACTTTTCTACTTTCTCATCTTGGGTATTGGATACTGGATGTAGATCTCACATTTGTGGAAATGTGCAGGATCTAAGTAAAAGTTGAAGATTGGCCTGAGGTGAAGTGGACCTATGTATTGGAAATGGAGCAAGAGTTGCTGCCATAGCTGTAGGGACTAATGTTCTCACTTTATGTAATGGATTAGTTTTAGAATTAGAAAACTGCTACTTTGTGCCTACTATTAGTAGAAATTTGATTTCTGTTTCTTGTTTGGATAAGAAAGGTTTTTCATTGATAATAAAGGACAAATGTTGTTCTATTTATTTGAATGAAATCTTTTATGCTAGTGCTCAACTTAGCAATGGGTTGTATGTTCTAGACCTCAAAGATCCAATCTTTAATGTGCATACCAAGAAGGTCAGATTAAATGATTCGAACCTGACCTATCTCTGGCACTGTCGCTTGGGCCACATAAATGAGACCCACATATCCAAGCTCCATAAGGATGGACTCTTGGACTCATTTGATTTTGAATCATATGAGACATGTGAGTCATGTTTGTTGGGCAAGATGACCAAAGCCCCATTCACAGGGCAAAGTGAAAGGGCTAATGACTTACTACGACTCATACATAGTGATGTATGTGGCCCTATGTCTACACAAGCTAAAGGAGGTTTCCAATACTTCATTACTTTCCATGATGACTTCAGCAGATACGGCTATGTGTATCTTATGAGACACAAGTCAGAATCCTTTGAAAAGTTCAAAGAATTCAAGAATGAAGTAGAAAATCAACTCAGGAAGAGTATCAAAGTGCTTCGATTAGATCGAGGTGGAGATTACTTGGATTGAGAATTGCTTGACTATCTGAAGGAGTGTGGTATAGTATCACAACTCACTCCACCAGGTACACCTCAATGGATTGGTGTATCTAAAAGGAGAAATTGAACTCTGTTAGACATGGTTCACTCTATGATGAGTCAAGCTGACCTTCCAAACTCCTTTTGGGGACATGCTCTAGAGACAGCCGCTTTTACACTAAACCGAGTTCCATCTAAATCGGTTCAAAAGACACCATATGAGATATGGAGTGGGAGGTGTCCCAATTTGTCTTTTATGAAGATTTGGGGCTATGACGCTTATGTGAAACATCAATCCTCTGAAAAACTGGGGCCCAAATCTCAAAAATGTCTTTTTGTTGGGTATCCTAAAGAAACAAAGGGTTACTATTTCTACAATCCTTCTGAGAAAAAAGTGTTTGTTGCTCGAACTGGTGTCTTTTTAGAGAAAGAGTTTATCTCTAAAGAAACTATTGGGAGGAAAGTAGAGCTTGAAGAAATTCAAGAACAACAAGGAGACATCGAACTTGAAATGGAAACTGAACAGTCACCACAAGATGTTGTGGTTCAAGAGTCTATTCCTGTAGTGCAGAGCCCACGTAGGTCTGGTAGGATTCAGCGTGAGCTTGAGAGATAAGGATTTCTCATGACTCACACTGGTGATGTGATGCTCATGGATCAGGATGAGCCCACAACCTACGAACAAGCTATGTCGGGGCTTGACTCTGAGAAGTGGCTAGTGGCCATGAAATCCGAGATGGAATCCATGTATGAAAACCAAGTATGGACTTTGGTTGACCCACCTGAAGGGGTAAAACCAATAGGGTGCAAATGGGTTTTCAAGAAGAAAACTGACATGGATGGTAATGTGATTACCTTTCAGGGATGATTGGTTGCAAAAGGATTCAAGCAAATTCATGGTATTGACTATGATGAAACTTTTTCACCAGTTGCTATGCTTAAATCCATCCAAATTTTGTTCACTATTGCTACACACTATGGTTATGAGATGTGGCAAATGGATGTCAAAACTGCATTCCTAAATGGAAAGCTACTTGAGGATGGGTACATGACACAACCTGAGGGTTTTGTCACTCCTGAGAATGCCAATAAAGTGTGCAAGTTGCGAACATCCATTTATGGACTAAAGCAAGCTTCTCGAAGTTGGAATCTTGATTTTGATGAAGCAATCAAAGAGTTTGGTTTTATCAAAAATGAAGATGAACCTTGTGTCTACAAGAAGGTTAGTGGGAGCACTATTGGCTTCTTGGTGTTGTGTGTAGATGACATACTACTCATCGGGAATGACATTCCTGAGCTACAGTCTATGAAGACTTGGCTGGGGAAATGTTTCTCTATGAAGGACTTGGGTGAAGCAGCCTATGTGTTAGGCATCAGGACCTATAGAGATAGATCTAGAAAGCTTCTTGGCCTAAGTCAAAGTACATACATTGACAAGGTGCTAAAGAGGTTTAGCATGCAAGATTGCAAGAAAGGATTCTTGCCCATGTCACATGGTATAACTCTTTCTAGATCTCAGTGTCCGAGTACACCTAAGGAGAGAGAGTGCATGAGTAAGATTCCATAAGCTTCAGCAATTGGATCTATCATCTATGCCACGATTTGTACTCGTCCTGATGTCTCATATGCCATAAGCATGATGAGTAGGTACCAATCGAACCCCGGCGAGAGTCACTAGACAGTTGTTAAGAACATCCTTAAGTACTTACGAAGCACTAAGGATGCATTCTTGGTCTTTGGAGGAGAAGATGACCTCGTTGTAAGGGGTTACACCGATGCAAGCTTCCAATCCGTTAAGGATGATTTTAGATCGCAATCTGGTTATGTGTTTTGTATTGCTGGTGGTGCTGTGAGCTGGAAGAGTTCAAAGCAAGAGACAGTAGCTGACTCTACAACAAAATCTGAGTACATTGCCGCGTCTGATGCTGCGAAGGAGGCAGTTTGGATCAAGAATTTCATCATTGAACTTGGAGTGGTTCCAAGCATTGCCGACCTGATAGAGCTCTATTGTGACAACAATGGAGCAATCGCACAGGCTATGGAACCTCAATCTCACTAGCAATCCAAACACATACTTCGACGCTATCATCTCATCAGGGAGATCATCGAGAGGGGTGACGTAAGGATATGCAGGACTTCGACAGACAGCAACAATGCTGATCCACTGACAAAGCCCCCTACACAGCAGAAGCATGACAGCCACTCTAGGTCCATCGGTTTTAGATACATGGATGATTGGCTTCTAGTGCAAGTGGGAGATTGTTAGTGTTGTGCCCAAAAGGCGGATTATGAGATGACTGTATTTTTGCACATTGAGTCATGATATTTTATTAAGGCATTAATCCAGCAATTATGTTTGTTGTTTTGTTTCTGCATAACTTAACAAACATAATTGTAACCCTAGAATAATGATATTCTCAAATGTCCCTAGTCTAGTATTATTGTGGAGCGGGTTGCAATAGTACATAACGACTAGCATATGTGGAGACTAATATGAGATATGTAGTCTGCATATGGGTACAAGTTGGAGAACTTGTGTACTGGACAGACCGACCATGATAACACTACATGGATCGTTATATAAGTGTCACAAGTGATTCTCATGGTGATCATGGTATGTGTAGTCCTTCGACCTAAGATCATCAAGGTTCCCTACAAGTGAGTCACATACTTTGATACTTTCATTTGTTGCTCGTAACTGAGTGAACTTGATGGAGGTCATTGGGTATGTCACATATCATGCGGAGGGATTTGTATGATCAACATGGGATTTGTCCCTCCTATGTAACGGGAGTGATATCTTCGGGTCCCTTGAAAGAGTAAGACTTAGAAAAATGCATGGCCATGCTCGGATGAGTTGATATACGATATCAATGTCATCGGTTTAAGTTGGTCTACTCGGTAATCAAAAAAACCTAAGATTGCGCTATACGAGAGTGACACATTCCATGTCTCGTGCTTAGTCTTGATATCTTAGACAAAGGGACAATGGCATATATCCGTGATGATCATAAAGGTTTAATCGAATCATCGACAATCTTGTCACTTGGGTAGCAATGATGTGTTGCTAGACACCGCTCATTGCTTATGTTCATAAATGTGATTTATGATCATTGCCAATGTGGTAAGAGCCTATTGGGTCACACACATAGAGCTATTTAGATCATTAGACTGCATGGGCTAATAATTTGGGTTTTGGTTTCACAATAATTTCATATTAATAATGGGCCCAATAGTTGAGCCATTACTAAGCCCAAAATTAAAGCCTAATTGGATTAGGGCTTTGAAACCCATTAGGCCTGGAAGTTGAGTCTCATTATAATTACAACTTCTAGCGAGAAATTCACAGGTCTCCTTGCCCTAGCCTCCTAAAAGGACAGCCACACTCTTCTATTGTAATTCCTTAGAGGACGCAAGCTAGCACTGCGACCACAAGAGAAACGCATCTGCCGGGACGCGGTGGAAGCATGGAGATCCCGAGAGTCTCGTGTGGATACTATAAAGACCTTGAACACGTCAACTGTTCAAGTTTTGTGATTCGACTCTATAGTTGAATGAGAGATCTCAACCAAAAATTAGGTATGAAAATTTTTGAACACCCAATTTACCCTGTTTCACTTGGATCCAGGAGGGTTTTGGTTAAATTTCGCTGTGCTGTTTGGCTCCCGAAACGCATCACAACCATTCTTCAAAGTGCTCACCAAAGCAGCAAAAAATGAAGATGACTTCAGTCCCAAGGAACACCCTTGGAATGAAGATTGCCAAAAAGCCTGGGATGAGCTTAAAACCTACCTAACCCGTCTGTTGACACTTCACCAACTGTGGGAGGGAGAACCCCTCATCCTTTACCTCACCATCATTGAAAATGCAGTAAGCTCGGTACTAGTAAAGGAAGAGGGAGGAAAGCAATGGCCATTGTATTATGTGAGTAAGTCCTTGCGTGGTGCTGAAGTTAGGTACCCTCTTTTGTGGAAGGCCATCTATGCCCTAGTACAGGCAAGTAGAAGGTTACGACCTTACTTCTAAGGGCACCCTATCTGTTAGTGTTGTGCCCAAAAAGCCAATCAGGAGATGATTGTATTTTTGCACATTGAGTCATGATATTTTATTGAGGCATTAATCCAGCAATTTTGTTTGTTGTTTTGTTTCTGCGTAACGTAATAAACATAATTGTAACCCTAGAATAATGATATTCTTAAACGTCCCTAGTCTAGTATTATTGTGGAGCGGGTTGCAATAATACATAATGACTAGCATATGTGGAGACTAATATGAGATATATAGTCTACATATGGGTACAAGTTGCAAAACTTGTGTACTGGACCGACCCACCATGAGAACACTTCATGGATCGTTATATGAGTGTCATAAGTGATTTTCATAGTGATCATGGTATATGTAGTCCTTCAACCTAAGATCAGCAAGGTTCCCTACATGTGAGTCACATACTTTGATACTTTCCTTTGTTGCTCGTAACTGAGTGAACTTGAAGGAGGTCATTGGGTATGTCACATATCATGCGGAGGGATTTGTATGATCAAGATGGGATTTGTCCCTCCCATGTAACGGGAGTGATATCTTTGGGCCCCTTGATAGAGTGAGACTTAGAAAATGCATGGCCATGCTCCGATGAGTTGATATATGATATCAATGTCGTCAGTTTATGTTGGTCTACTCGGTAATCAAGAAACCAAAGATTGGGCTGTACGAGAGTGACACATTCCATGTCTCGTGCTTAGTCTTGATATCTTGGACAAAGGGACAATGGCATAGATCGGTGGTGATCATAAAGGTTTAGTCGATTCACCGACAATCTTGTCACTTGGGTAGCAATGATGTGTTGCTAGACACCGCTCATTGCTTATGATCATAAATGTGATTTATGATCATTGCCAACATGCCAAGAGCCTATTGGGTCGCACACATAGAGCTATTTGGATCATTAGAGTGCATGGGCTAATTATTTGGGTTATGGTTTCACTTTAATTTCGTATTAATAATGGGCCAAGGAGTTGAGCCATTATTAAGCCCGAAATTAAATCCTAATTGGATTAGGGCTTTGAAACCCATTAGGCCTGGAAGTTGAGTCTCACTATAAATACAACTTTTAAGTGAGAAATTCGCAGGTCTCCTTGCCCTAGCCTCCCAAAAGGACAGCTGCACTCTTCTCTTGCAATTCCTTGGAGGACGCAAGCTAGCACTGTGAGCGCAAGAGAAACGCATCTGTCGGGACACGGTGGAAGCGTGGTGATCCCGAGAGCCTCGTGTGGATACCATAGAGAGCCTGAACTCGTCAACTGTTCAGGTTTTGTGATTCGACTCTATAGTTGAGTGAGAGATCTCAACCAAAAATTAGGTATGAAATTTTTGAACACCTGGTTTACCCCGTTTCACTTGGATCCTGGAGGGTTTCGGTTAAATTCCGCTGCGCTGTTTGGCTCCCGAAACCCAACACTATCATGGTCCAAAGTAACCTGCCTCCACGAGATGTCATGAGAAAGGTAGACCACTTGGGAAGATTGTCAAATTGGTGCATTGAGCTTGGTGAATACGACATCACCTATGAGCCTAGAAGGGCAATAAAGGCCCAAGAATTGGCAAACTTCATTGCCGAAGTCCCAAAAACTGAGGATACCCCAAAAGACCTCAGAAAAGATGAACTCGAGTAAACACCTCTTTGTTGATGGAGCCTTCGGTTCTGAACACCAAGGAGCTAGAGTAATCGTCCATGGGCCCAAAGGTAAGGAAGCCAGGAAGGCCATCAAATTCGAATTCAATGTCACCAACAATGTCACGGAATATGAAACCCTTATAGCAGGCTTACGGCTGGCAAAAAGAGTTGGTGTAAGGAATCTGAAGGCCCACAGTGATTATCAGTTAGTGGTACGACAGATGGCAGGGGAACACGGTGCAAGGGACACAAACTTGGCAAAATACCATGACCTCGCGAAGAAGCTCATCCAGGAGTTCGACATGGTACATATAGAAAATGTGCCTCAACGAGATAATATGGAAGCCGATACTTTGGCCAAATCAAAAGAGTCCATTGAAGTACTGTATCAGCCAAGTATAGCAATAATGTGCATGACAACCTCGGGTAGAGGATGGAAAGACCCTATCAAGAAATACCTCACAACCTCATAACTTCCCAAAGATCCTCTTGAAGGTGCGAAACTGCGAAAGTGCTCAGAAAGATACTTCCTGATTGGGGAAGAGTTGTATCGACAAGGGTACACAGGTTTATTACAGAGGTGTGTCAACGAAGAAGATGTTGAGACGGTCCTCAAAGAAGTCCATAAGGGGGCTTGTGGTTCTCACATAGGAACTGATGCCCTTGCCAGGGTACTACTTCGCCAAGGATAATTCTGGCTTACCTTGAGGAAGGACGCGAGGTGGTTCGTCCAGAAATGCAACAGCTGCTATCTAGAGACAACCCTCGAAAGTCATAACTTCCATACTCTACCCTTGCCCCTTCGCTATTTGGGGTATTGACCTCATCAGTCCTTTCCCAACAGTTCTAGGAGGAGTCAAGTTCTACGTAGTCCAATAGACTATTTCAGCAAATGGATCGAGGCAGAGCCTTTAGCAGCGATATCGGTGAAGGACATACAAAGATTTGTCTGGAAGAACATCATATGGAAATTTGGTGTGCCAAGGGTGATAGTAGCTGATAATGGTTCCTAGTTTACTGATAAGGGGTTCCAGGAATTCACAACTGACCTCGGGATAAAATTACACTTCACCCCGGTGGGCCATCCTCAGAGCAATGGACAAGTTGAAGTATCCAACAGAATGATAAAAGATGGCTTGAAAAAGAGGCTGAAGGAAGCAAAGGGGAAATGGTCAGGAGAGCTCCCAAGTATGCTATGGAGCTACTGAACAACTCCTCGAAGGGCCACCGGTGAGACACCCTTCTCACTCATCTTTGGCATGGAGGCCATTATCCCTGTCGAGATTGTACAGCCATCGGCAAAGATATAGGTATTCGATGAACAAGGGAACAACCTCAACCTAAGAACTAAGTTGCATCTCATTGACGAGCAGAGAGAGATGGCCGAGCTCAGAAGAAAAGCTTTTCAGCAGAGAGTAGCCGTTGCTACAAACTTACATGTCAAGTGTAAAGGGGTCAAGAAAGGGGACCTCACCCTCTGAAAAGCCGAATTTGAAGCCTAAAGACCATCCCATGGAGTACTTCGGACAAATTGGGATGGACCTTATTTGGTCCTCGAGGAAGTTTGGTTAAGAGTCTCCAAGCTCGGTGATGTCGAGGGTGGAGAATTGAAAAACACCTGGCATTCAGACTCTTTGGAAAAATTCTACACTTAGAAAAATTTTCAAGAGGAAAATTTTAGAAATCCTTACCGAAGGTGATTCACCAAACATGGTTGGTTCCTAAGGAGAAAACCAATAATGGTTATTTTCGAAGGTGCAAGTATAAAATTATACATCTTTTCCGAAGGATACCGACCGGACATGGTCACTTTCGAGGGAGAAAGCCGAACATGGTTATTTTCGAAGGTGCATTTGTGAAAATAAGTTATCGTTGTTGAAGATGGTACCACACCCCCAAACATGGTTAACGACGATGGGGGTTGTTTCCTAAAGTATTTGAGCATGTAGACTTAGAAAAATTCTCAAAGGCAAAACTATGCAAAATACTGAAGATGGCAAACCAAATGTCGTCGCTTCCGAAGGACCATGAGTAACTTGTACAAGTTTGCCTAAGGTACATTAGCTGAACACGGTTCCAGTCGATAAAGGGAAACCAAAAGTACAAGTTCACCAAAGGTAGTCGATCGAACAAGGTCGATGCCAAAGGTACTTAACCATTTTTTGTGCTAATTCAGCTTGACCGAAGATGGTCGCAAAAGCCCTCAGCGCCGAAGGTAGTTTGGTGTCGAAGAATAAGGACGATATCTGAGGAACAATCAGGGACTTAGCCAAATTTTATGAAGGAAAAAATTTCATTAATACTTCATCACAAAAGACAAGGGGTAGATTACAAGGGAAAAGAAGAAAAAAAGGCCTATTCGGGGTACTGGCTACCTTCTGGCTCCTTGACATCTTTGGCTTCATCACCTTCGGCAACGTCTTCGTCAGCACGAACTTCAGTTGCTGAAGGTGGAGGAAAGGGGAGATTGAGAAACTCCTCCCTCGACCATTCCGAAGATTGTCCTTCGGGAATGTCCAGAGCCTCCAGAAAGGAAAAGTCGAGGTCAGGAAACTTGGACAGGACTTGGTGGTGAGCAAGGTAAAAATCGTCCTAATAAGAGGACTTAGTCACCTCATCAGACTTAGCCTTTTCTACCTTTAAGTCTTCTAGCTCCTTCTTGAGGACCTCGACCTCCTTCTCCAATTTCTTCTTTTTCTTCTTCTTCTCCTTCCTCTGCCGATCGACCTCGGCTTGGAGTTTGGAGTTAAGAGCAAATGCCTTTGTAAGATCGGCAATGGCACCTTCCTTCTCCTTCTGAAAACCCTCATTTGCCGAGGTTAGAGATATCACCTTTGCGTCAAGGTCAGACATCTTCGAAGAGAAGTCTTGAATCAGCTCCCCCTGGCTCTTCAGCACCTCCTCTTGGAGGTTGCCCAGATCCTCCTTCGCTATCTTATTAAGTTGCTGTACTTGACGATTGAGCTAGCAAAGAGTTCATTCGCCTTTGCCAACGTCTCCTCGGACCGAGTTTGGACTGAAGACTGTTTGGCTGGCCAAGCTCAGAAATATCTATTATATGCCAAAAGTTGCAAAAAGGGAAAATTCCAAATAAGGGTAAAAAAGGAACTCAAAAAAGGGAACTCAAAAATTTTCTAAGTCCTACAGGATGGAAGTTTACCTGGGTAGCTTGCTCGTTCATCCTCACAGTAAGGACTTCTTCGTTGGGGCATTCCTCGATCAGGGACTGGAAAGTGGCATTTTTCAAAATGCCCTTCGCCATTTGTGGAGCCTTCTTCTGCCAATCCTCAGAGAATAGGTTCATGTCCTCCGTGAAAGTCTAGAAGGGCTCTTTCGGGACCGTATCCCGTGGGATTTTGGAATCCTGAATAGCCCTCCTTCGGGCATGGTCCTCCGCCCAGGGGGCCTGTACTTCTTTGCCTGCAAAGTCACGCTGAAGTTCCATCAAAACGTTATCCCTTAACCATTCATCTATATGGTCTAAAATGCCAAAAATTCCCAAACTCATAGATGAATTGCTAAGGGGCAAACCTGGAGGAAGTTCAGTATCTTCCTCCTCGGAGTCACTAACTTCGAGGAACTCAATGAGAACACCTTTGCCTTTTCATTTTCAGCATTCGTCAAGTTCTTCGGCCAAAAGACCACCAACCGAAGTCCCCAAAATATATGTAGTAGTACTAGGACTAAGGGGAGTTGAACAAATAGTTGGCTATGAAGGTGGATCGGCACGAACTGGAGTTTGGTTCTACACCTCCACGGAGTGTTCGGGTGGAGGCCGAAGGGAGTCTTCCTTGGCCTTCTTCAATTTTGACGCCAAAGATGGTTCCTCTGGGGCCTTTTTCCTCTTCGGCACTGCCTTCTTTCTTTACTGCTCCCCCTTCTCGGTTTGGCCGAAGAAGAGACTCTTGTAGAAGGCAGCAGACTTGTCACCCATTTCTGCAAAAATAAAAACATCAATGTAAGTACAGAGGATATATATGACAAAAATATGAAAAGGGACTTACTCTCTTCAAGAGCCGGATAGGTAAGTTTGCCCCAAAGGAGCTTTACCAACCACGTCTTCTTGTCATCAAAAAGTGGCTTCAGCATATCTTTTTCGATAATATGTTCCTTGACTACCCCCAGCTCCCAAAGGACCTATTCTGCCATAAAGTTCCAGCTAATGCGGAAGGGGTATAGGGAACGCGGAGGGACCCCAAGATCCCAATCCGTGACAGCCTGAATATGGCTGTCAAATTCTTCAAATTAGGCTTCTAACTCCAAAGTTAGTAGCTTTCGGGGGTCTACTACATCAATATGGAAAGTCCCTGAGGCCCATTTGGTTGGCACATGCTTCCACTGCTCATCCACCTTCAGAAAGAAGAACTTCTTTTTCCACCCTCACCAATTGTCCTTCGTTCCGAAGGTGAACGTATATTTCTTGCTCCCAGATCCCTGAGGAAGCAAGAAGTAGAAGCCACCCTTCGAAACTAGGTGGAGTTTGTAGGTCTGCATGAAGAAGATAAAGTGAGGCTCTATTTTGAAGACCCCACACATGACGTTGAAATAAGAATAGGAGTTCGGGGGAAGATGGTTCATTGCTATGCCATGGAACTGGCAAAAGTCGCAAACCATCTTCGGAGGGGGATATGGAAGTCTAGCCTTCAGTTGAGCCCGAAAGATGGTAACCTCATCCAGATAAAGGGCATAGCTGGGCATACCAGGGCTAGGAAGCCTAGTGACATCATAAGAAGGAAGAAAGAATTTGGCCGACCACTTTTGGACTTTCTGCAAAGTTCCACAGCTCGGATAAGAGTTGAGGGGAAGCCAACTCTCAGGAATGGGGTAGGTTTTAGCTTGAGAAGAAGACATTTCCGAAAGGGAAAACTAACCTCGGGGAGATAAAGTAGAAAATTTTGAGAAAAAATGGAAATTTTGGAAATAAAGCCACGTATTTCGGACCGAGGTAGGAACTTCAAAAGACCGCCGCAAGTGTTGCAGAAATCGCTCCACTGCTAGCACCATCGCCAAAGAGAAGGTGAAAAAGGAGAGAAAAGCAGAGAGCAAAGGCAATGAAAAATGAGTAGTATGGAGAACTCTAGAGGAGGAAGGGTTTATATAGACTGAAGGGGGCAGGCGAAGTGTCGCCATAATGACCTCTCATAGATGAAGAGACATAACTGATGTAACAAATACAACTGTTCACCAATAACCAAGTGATAAGTGTCACCTGACACAAGAAACAAAGGCACACTTTTTGACAGCTAGTAGATCTATGCAAGCTAGCCCGAAGTGATGCGTCTATCTGATCAGAACACGTGACGATTCGCTGACATGCCACAAAAAATCCAGAAGGGGAATGTACACTTCGGTTTGAAGGAACACCTTCGGGAACACCGAAAGCTTAGGCAAAGCATGAGTACCACCTAATGCCGAAGGCCCTCATCCGAAGAAGGTAATCTTGGTCAAAAATTTAGTTAATACTTGCTGAGATGATTGTCACCTACCACAAAGAGTTCCATGAAATGCTTGTAAAAGGTCAAGTACCGAAGATACAACTTCAGCTTTCCGAGGGGGGCATGTGATAGCCAAAGGCTATTAACCCTTCTAGAATTCCCAAAGTGACCTGAGAAGCGCCACCCTCGGCAAACATGAGATACCAACCTCGGGAAATAGGGGGCCTTTACAATCCTTGGGAAGAACACCACCTTATAACCGAGGGGCCATGATCCCCGAGATCTCCAGATCACCTAGCCAAAAACCACCCTCAGGGAAGACCTAGCACCAACCTCGGAGAACAACAACCACCTTCGGTAAGTAATAGAACCAACCTCAAAAAATCTAAATACTACCACCTTCGGAATAGCGAACTGACAAAGTTTGGGAAAGTATATCCCCATCCTTGACAAGGAAGAGCGTCTTCCGAAGGTGCCCCACTCTGCCGAAGGGCCTCTCTTAATACCCCTCGGTGGCTATAATGAGCCGAAGGGGGCCTGCTATTCCGAAGGACCCTTATACCTCAAAGGGGCCTGATTCTCCGAAAGGGTCTAGCAAAGATATGACAAAAATGGTTAAGGAGCATCTGACAGAGAGACCTGGCACACACCTTTACCCTCTGGCCTGAACGGCCTATCGCCAGCTGGAGATACCTATCTCCGAGGGTACGGATCAAATCTGACCAATCACGTGTCATGATCGGAACATGCTGTGTCAAACGGCCTCCTCCTTCCACCCTTCTATAAATACTTAGGAAGGACGTTGGTATGAAAAGAGACAGAACTCTGGCTATTCCCCACTCTTTGCTCCTTACAACTCTTACTCTTAAATACTAACTTGGGCGTCGGAGGCTCCTCCCCCGAAAACACATTCTAGGGAGTCTCTAACCCCTGTTCTTCAAAGTCTTGCAAACACCATCCTACCAGAAGTCTCTCATTCAGGCACCTTCACATCAGAAGTCTCCCCCTTAGGCCAGCATATCATACAACGAGGATGCCGTCGGGCATGAAGTAACCCAAGTGAAATCTTGGTCAAACATCTTGCAGTTAGGCTAATTTTTTGTTTTAAGTTGGAATTAGGTTTTGAAGTAGAAATGATCCAAAATTGCAGCCACAAACAACTTTACCAAGTTTAAAAATCTTCCACCCTTAAGCCCTCAAACTTTATTATGTTTGCAAAAGGCTCCCTTCCTTAATTAGTAACTCAAGTCAAATATTGGTCAAACATCTTACACTTAGACTAATTTTTGGGTTTTAAGGTAGGATTAGGTTTTTAAAACACATTATTTATTGCTATGACTTAGCTCGACACTTTAGGATGCAAAATTACTATTTTGCTCTTGAACTTCGTTTGGTGCCATAAGCACCTCGGAATTTAGTAAACATTGCCTAACTCACTTAAACTTGGTATGTGAGATTAAAATAAGGTTCCAAACATGGATTTTATTTACTTTAGCTATTTCAGTCAAGCCTCCCACTAAGAGGGCCGTAACACCTGGAGTTTTGGTTCACAATTGGTGGCCATTTTACTTGTGGTGAAAACCAATGTTAGTATTGTTCTAAAAACCCAATTATTAGATTATTGTATTTTGAACATTGAGTAATGATATTCTGTTAAAACATTATTGCAATTATTATGTTAATTCTCTTGTTTCTGTATAACATAATTATAAACCTAGAATAACAGCATTCTTAAATGTCCTTGTTCGAGTATTATTGTGGAATAGATGCATTAGTTAATAAAAGCTAGCACATATAAAGACTAATATGAGATATATAGTCTACATATTGGTACAGGTTGAAGAACTTGTGTATTGGGTTGACCCGCCCTAAGAAAACCACAAGGATCATTATATAAGTGTAATAAGTGGTTTTCAAAGAGATACGGTATATGTTGTGCTTTAACCTAAGTTATCAAGGTCCCCTTTATGTAAGTTACATACTTTGATAATTCTTTTAGTTGCTCATGATAGAGTTAACATAAACGGTGATAACTAGTATGTCACATATCTTCAATAAGTTATTTGAAGGATCAAAATAAGATTTGTCCATTCTATTGATGGCCAAAGGGTATGAGACCTTAGGAGTCCTCTAGGAAGATGAGCTAACCAAACTCCAAAAGCTGCCCGAATAAGTGTGCATTGGGCACCAAAGAAATATTTTTCCACAAATATCACATATCAGCTCAAGTAAAAATGGGAACCTTGGCCAAGACCCATCACTGAAGTCCCTTTCTCTAGCCAAAGTGGCATTCTCGGCCACACAAAGGGACATCAACTTGTTGTACCTGAAGAGCTCGTCAGGACTTTAACACAATTATTATCTCTGTACAGCAAAGGATGTGCAAAGTGCTCTCTAGTAGTGTCAGAAAAGTTGGCTACAAAGGTTAGTTGGAGAATAATACCCCAACCTCCAGTTATAGCCAAACATAATGTAGGTGGCTCTGGAATACTACCAAGCTATTCCTATGTCCTGAAGGCTATACAAAAAAATGACTCCACATATTAGAGGTAGGCTAACCTTCTCTGCTTGCAAGTGTTCTCTCCTTTAAACCTTTGATCTATGTTGAGCGTCGAAGGATCCCTCCCTAGAAATACTCCAGGGACCCTCTCGGCCCTTTGCTCCATCTCTGTATTTCAGGCCAATCACATTAAGAGTGAGCTATCTAGTCAACCTTCCATGTCAGTCTTCAACATTGGCAAGAGAGAAGAACACCAAATAATGCCATCTATAGGAACCTAGCCATGCATCACCATTGTGACCACTCTGATTTGAAACAACAAGTTACTCCTAGACCGCATGGTGGAAAAAAATCCTGTTGCCAAAGAAAATCAACCTAGTAACTAGTCGAACCTCATTGAAGATGAATGCTTAGTCACCCTAATGGTAGGGTTCCTGTATGAATTCTAATGCACCATAGTGACCAAAATCATGTAACACTTTGAGCAATGGTTGCTACAAAGGCTTACCAAGAGGTATCCTTCCTTAGAGACATCCAAGTAAAGCGCACAAGATGAGTCCCTTTTTGAAGAATTGCCACCTCATGGCCAAAAGAGGGACCAGGGGAAGAAGGATCCTACACCATCAGGAATCAAGTGATTATGCCAGAGAATCCATTCTCCCGGCCAGCGTGAAGAAGGAGCATCAAGTTCCCTCATGATGAAACTCTTGGAGAGGATGGAAAGGATGGAAGAACAAATAGCACAAAAGCTTTTATCGTCAAGCTTATCTGGGGTACTAGTAGGAGATGAAGCTTTCTTCATGCCAAGGATTAAAGATATCGTTCTCCCCTAGGATTTCAGGTTGTCATTCCTACACTCATACAATTAGATAGAAGACCCCTAGGCGCATCTTACAAAGTACTGGAAGAATATGGTGCTAAGCGGAGCTGATGAAGCCATGTTGTGCAAGTGATTTGAGGTAACCCTCTATTGTCTGGCAATTGCTTGGAATAACTCTTTACCCTCTTTCTCCATTTCTTACAAAGTTTGCTTTCGATGAAAGAAGGCCGCTCAGCTCTTCAGCGTGACTTAAAGGTGAAATGAGTCCTTCCAAGATTACTTCGATCGATTCAACTAGGATGCATTTAAGGAAATCGATCTGTTGCCTGAAGTCTAAATCCTTTCACTTATTTGGAAAGGTTTTAACATGGGATTTGAGCTCTCAAAACAAATGCTAACTCAATTGGTGAGCTCTATGTGTTGGCCAAACAATACATAATTGTTAAAGTGATGAAAGAGCAAATGCAAGAAGAATTGACCACAGAGCTTCTTGTTGGGTTTCGGGAGCCAAACAGCGCAGCGGAATTTAACCGAAACCCTCCAGGATCCAAGTGAAACGGGGTAAACCGGGTGTTCGAAAATTTCATACCTAATTTTCGGTTGAGATCTCTCACTCAACTGTAGAGTCGAATCACAAAACCTAAACAGTTGACGTGTTCAGGCTCTCTATGGTATCCACACGAGCCTCTCGGGATCACCACGCTTCCACCACGTCCCGGCAGATGCGTTTCTCTTGCGCTCGCAGTGCTAGCTTGCGTCCTCCAAGGAATTGCAAGAGAAGAGTGCGGCTGTCCTTTTGGGAGGCTAGGGCAAGGAGACCTACGAATTTCTCACTTAAAAGTTGTATTTATAGTGAGACTCAACTTCCAGGCCTAATGGGTTTCAAAGCCCTAATCCAATTAGGATTTAATTTCGGGCTTAATAATGGCTCAACTCCTTGGCCCATTATTAATACGAAATTAAAGTGAAACCATAACCCAAATAATTAGCCCATGCACTCTAATGATCCAAATAGCTCTACGTGTGCGACCCAATAGGCTCTTGCCATGTTGGCAATGATCATAAATCACATTTATAATCATAAGCAATGAGCGGTGTCTAGCAACACATCATTGCTACCCAAGTGACAAGATTGTCGGTGAATCGACTAAACCTTTATGATCATCACCGATATATGCCATTGTCCCTTTGTCCAAGATATCAAGACTAAGCACGAGACATGGAATGTGTCACTCTCGTATAGCCCAATCTTTGGTTTCTTGATTACCGAGTAGACTAACTTAAACTGATGACATTGATATCATATATCAACTCATCGGAGCATGGCCATGCATTTTCTAAGTCTCACTCTATCAAGGGGCCCAAAGATATCACTCCCGTTACATAGGAGGGACAAATCCCATCTTGATCATACAAATCCCTCCGCATGATATGTGACATACCCAATGACCTCCTTCAAGTTCACTCAGTTACGAGCAACAAAGGAAAGTATCAAAGTATGTGACTCACATGTAGGGAACCTTGATGATCTTAGGTCGAAGGACTACATATACCATGATCACTATGAGAATCACTTATGACACTCATATAACGATCCATGAAGTGTTCTCATGGTGGGTCGGTCCAGTACACAAGTTCTCCAACTTGTACCCATATGTAGACTACATATCTCATATTAGTCTCCACATATGCTAGTCATTATGTATTATTGCAACCCGCTCCACAATAATACTAGACTAGGGACATTTAAGAATATCATTATTCTAGGGTTACAATTATGTTTATTACGTTACGCAGAAACAAAACAACAAACAAAATTGCTGGATTAATGCCTCAATAAAATATCATGACTCAATGTGCAAAAATACAATCATCTCATGATTGGCTTTTTGGGCACAATACTAACAATCTCCCACTTGCACTAAAAGCCAATAATCCATGTATCTAATACCGATGGACCTAGAATGGCTATCATGCTTTTGCTGCGTAAGGGGCTTTGTCAGTGGATCAGCAATGTTGCTGTCTGTCGAAGTCCTGCATATCCTTACATCACCCCTCTCGATGATCTCCCTGATGAGATGATAGCGTCGGAGTATGTGTTTGGATCGCTGGTGAGATCGAGGTTCCTTAGCCTGTGCGATTGCTCCATTGTTGTCACAATAGAGTTCTATCGGGTCAACAATGCTTGGAACCACTCCAAGTTCAGTGATGAACTTCTTGATCCAAACTGCCTCCTTCGCAGCATCAGAGGCGGCAATGTACTCAGATTCTGTTGTAGAGTCAGCTACTGTCTCTTGCTTTGAACTCTTCCAGCTTACAGCACCACCACCAATACAAAACACATAACCAGATTGCGATCTAAAATCATCCTTATCGAATTGGAAGCTTGCATCGGTGTAACCCCTTACAACGAGCTCATCTTCACCTCCAAAGACCAAGAATGCATCCTTAGTCCTTCGTAAGTACTTAAGGATGTTCTTAACAGCTGTCCAGTGACTTTCACCGGGGTTCGATTGGTACCTACTCGTCATGCTCAAAGCATATGAGACATCGGGACGAGTACATATCATGGCATACATGATAGATCCAATTGCTGAGGCATATGGAATCTTACTCATGCGCTCTCTCTCCTCGGTTGTACTCGGACACTGAGATCTAGAAAGAGTGATACCATGTGACATGGGCAAGAATCCTTTCTTGGAATCTTGCATGCTAAACCTCTTTAGCACCTTGTCAATATATGTACTTTGACTTAGGCCAAGAAGCTTTCTAGATCTATCTCTATAGATCCTGATGCCTAACACATAGGCTGCTTCACCCAAGTCCTTCATAGAGAAACATTTCCTTAGCCAAGTCTTCACAGACTGTAGCTCAGGAATGTCATTCCCGATGAGTAGTATGTCATCTACATACAACACCAAGAAGACAATAGCGCTCCCACTAACCTTCTTGTAGACACAAGGTTCATCTTCATTTTTGATAAAACCAAACTCTTTGATTGCATCATCAAAACGAAGATTCCAACTTCGAGAAGCTTGCTTCAGTCCATAAATGGACCTTTGCAATTTGCACACTTTATTGGCATTCCCAGGAGTGACAAAACCCTCAGGCTGTGTCATGTACACATCCTCAAGTAGCTTTCCATTTAGGAATGCAGTTTTGACATCCATTTGCCATATCTCATAATCATAGTGTGCAGCAATAGCAAACAAAATTCGGATGGATTTAAGCATAGCAACTGGTGAAAAAGTTTCATCATAGTCAATACCATGAATTTGCTTGAAACCTTTTGCAACCAATCTTCCCTTAAAGGTAATCACATTACCATCCATGTCAGTTTTCTTCTTGAAAACCCATTTGCACCCTATAGGTTTTACCCCTTCAGGTGGGTCAACCAAAGTCCATACTTGGTTTTCATATATGGATTCCATCTCGGATTTCATGGCCATTAGCCACTTCTCAGAGTCAGGCCCCGACATAGCTTGTTGGTAGGTTGTGGGCTCATCTTGATCCATGAGCATCACATCACCGGTGTGAGTCACGAGAAATCCATATCTCTAGGGCTCACGCCGAATCCTACCAGTCCTACGTGGGCTTTGTGCTACAGGAGCAGACTCTTGAACCACAACATCTTGTGGTGTCTGTTCAGGTTCCATTTCAGGTTCGATGTCTTCTTGTTGTTCTTGAATTTCTTCAAGTTCTACTTTCCTCCCACTAGTTCCTTTAGAGATAAACTCTTTCTCCAAAAAGACACCAGTTCGAGCAACAAACACTTTTTGCTCAGAGGGATTGTAGAAATAGTAACCCTTTGTTTCTTTGGGATACCCAACAAAAAGACATTTTTGAGATTTGGGCCCTAGTTTGTTAGAGGATTGACGTTTTACATAAACATCACAGCCCCAAATCTTCATAAAAGACAAATTGGGACGCCTCCCACTCCATATCTCATATGGTGTCTTTTGAACCGATTTAGATGGAACTCGGTTTAGTGTAAAAGCGGCTGTCTCTAGAGCATGTCCCCAAAAGGAGTTTGGAAGGTCAGCTTGACTCATCATGGAGCGAACCATGTCTAACAGAGTTCGATTTCTCCTTTCAGAAACACCATTCCGTTGAGGTGTACCTGGTGGAGTGAGTTGTGATATTATACCACACTCCTTCAGATAGTCAAGGAATTCTCGATCCAAGTACTCTCCACCTCGATCTGATCGAAGCACTTTGATACTCTTCCCGAGTTGATTCTCTACTTCATTCTTGAATTCTTTGAACTTTTCAAAGGATTCTGACTTGTGTCTCATAAGATACACATAGCCATATCTGCTGAAGTCATCAGTGAAAGTAATGAAGTATTGGAAACCTCCTCTAGCTTGTGTAGACATAGGGCCACATACATCACTATGTATGAGTCCTAGTAAGTCATTAGCCCTTTCACTTTGCCCTGTGAATGGGGCTTTGGTCATCTTGCCCAACAAACATGACTCACATGTCTCATATGATTCAAAATCAAATGAGTCCAAGAGTCCATCCTTATGGAGCTTGGATATGCGGGTCTCATTTATATGGCCCAAGCGACAGTGCCAGAGATAGGTCAAGTTTGAATCATTTAATCTGACCTTCTTGGTATTCACATTATAGATTGGATCTTCAAGGTCTAGAACATACAACCCATTGCTAAGTTGAGCACTACCATAAAAGATTTCATTCAAATAAATAGAACAACATTTGTCCTTTATTATAAATGAAAAACCTTTCTTGTCCAAACAAGAAACAGAAATCAAATTTCTACTAATAGTAGGCACAAAGTAGCAGTTGTCTAATTCTAAAACTAATCCACTAGGTAAAGTGAGAACATAAGTCCCTACGGCTAAGGCAACAACCCTTGCTCCATTTCCAACACGTAGGTCCACTTCACCTCGGGCCAATCTTCTACTTCTACTTAGATCCTGCACATTTGCACAAATGTGAGATCCACATCCAGTATCCAATACCCAAGATGAGGAAGTAGAAAAGTTAGCCTCTATAACAAAAATACCTGAAGTGGAAGTCTTACTTCCCTTTTCCTTAGCAAGTTCTTCAAGATAGAGCTTGCAGTTGCGCTTCCAGTGTCCAGGTTGCTTACAATGGAAGCACTCCCCTTCCTTTGCCACACCACCCTTTGGTTTCAGTGCAGCTGAAGAAGAACTAGCATTGGACTTTCCATTAGCTTTATCCTTCTTCTTGTTGGCTTTTCCCTTTCCCTTGCCCTTTTGAACCATCAAAATGGGCTTAGCCTTCTTAAGGTTTTGCTCAGCAGTTCTCAACATGTTGAGCAATTCAGGAAGGGACTTGTCTAGGTCGTTCATGTTATAGTTCATGACGAACTGACTGTAGCTTTCAGGCAACGATTGCAAGACTACATCGATAGCCAACTCTTTCTGAAGAGCAAATCCCAAATTCTCAAGATTCTCAATGTACCCAATCATCTTGAGCACATGAGGACCCACGGGACTTCCCTCAGACATCTTGCATTGAAACAATGCCTTAGAGGTCTCAAACCTCTCATGCCTAGCTTGCTCTTGGAAAAGCATTTTGAGATGTTCGATCATATCGAACGCCCCCATGTTCTCATGTTGCTTCTGAAGCTCAGATTCCATGGTAATAAGCATGAGGCATGCAACATCCAAAGCATCATCAGAATGCCTCTTGTGAGCATCCCTTTCAGCTCTTGGAGCAGTGGCAGCAGGCTCATTCGGAATGGGCTGCTCTAGGACATATGCCTTTCTCTCTTGTTTGAGGACTATCCTCAAGTTTCGGTACCATTTGAGAAAGTTGGTCCCATTCAGTTTTTCCTTCTCAAGGATCGATCGCAATGAAAGTGTCGATGTGTTTTGTGCCATGGTTATCTACAACAGTAAATATGCAGTGTAAGAGTCATGTATTTTAATTCATTTAATAAGGACTTTTATTAAATGATACTCCCACTATTTTCCTCAAAATAATAACCCTCGATATTATTTCGGAACACCTCGGCGCTAAGGTATTCTAGTGGGCCAAGATCCATATTTGACCACAACCTGAGTCAGCTTTGGCTTTTCTCTCAAGTTACAGCTATTTAGGTAGGCAACTCATTGCCAATTGCATCTTATGCAACTCTTGGATAGTTGGGTGAACAACACTTGTCCAAGCTCATCTCATGAACTTAAGCCCAACTCTATGCCTCTAAGTCCCTAATCCTATTAGGATGACTTAGTTAAGTCGAACCCAAAGTTAGCAGTTTGGATATCACTATTATCCCATCGCGCCTTACCAAGATGAACATAGGTACTTTGCTTTGGCAAACCCACCTAATGTTGATCAAAGTCTTGACGAGTGCCAACATTTGGAAGGCATCACATTTAATGACTTAATATTTGTTTGAGGGATTTTATCTTTTGATCTCACCAATTTGTTATCTCCGGTTGTTTTATACATGCATCACATACAAATATAAAACATGCATCTCATGCTTACAAGAAATAAACGTGACATGGTTATAGCCCAAACTATGCGATATTCTCAAGCCAATGAGAATATCATAAAAGCCTAAGAAAAGAAAAGAGTCTTCACAAGCTCCTTCTCTTCCTTTCTTGGCTGCCTTTTTGTTGTCACCTCCTTGGACATACCACCTTGGACGATCCCATAATGCACCATTACATCAATAATAGAAACCTCGAGTTACATTCGAGGGGAGTAAGGTGAGAAGAGAATGCACAATGAGAGTGATAAGAAAAGGCACGACTCGCAGGCCGTATTTACAAGTACAACCAATCAAGGGCTATAACCATGCACCATGCTTCAAACACTAATCAGCATATCATGTCAAATCTCATTCAACAAAGATGCATGCCAATTTTCGCGTGTTGATTAACCAGTTTTTATTTATGTGGCGCTTCGCATACGGCGGTCCCGCTGGCCGGTCAGCGGGCGGTGGTTCCGCTGACCGGTCAGCGGACGGGGTCAAGGGGAGCCGCCCTTGCGGGGGGCGTGGGGGGCAGCGCCCCCCGGCGCAAAAAATTGTCTTACAATTGCTTAGCCCGAAATCTTCTATTTCGAGAAAGTAGGCACCCGAGACTCCTCCATTCGAGCCACCAAAAATACCTTACTTTCGGTGCCCGAACAAGCCGAATCCGAACAAACCTAGGGTTTTTGCAACTATTGCAAGAATCCTAATCCATATAGGTATCTCATACCTATCAATTTCGGGTTAATCTCATTAACCAATTTGTGTTGTTTCTTCATATATCTCATATGTTCATTACGAATTCCGGTTTCATGCATCATGAATCAATCTAATTAACCATGGCCGAAAACCAATCGAAGACATAGCATCATGCGATTCAACACTCAATCCCGATTTAGGGTTTCACCAGTAGCTCTGATACCACTGTTGGGTTTCGGGAGCCAAACAGCGCAGCGGAATTTAACCGAAACCCTCCAGGATCCAAGTGAAACGGGGTAAACCGGGTGTTCGAAAATTTCATACCTAATTTTCGGTTGAGATCTCTCACTCAACTGTAGAGTCGAATCACAAAACCTGAACAGTTGACGTGTTCAGGCTCTCTATGGTATCCACACGAGCCTCTCGGGATCACCACGCTTCCACCACGTCCCGGCAGATGCGTTTCTCTTGCGCTCGCAGTGCTAGCTTGCGTCCTCCAAGGAATTGCAAGAGAAGAGTGCGGCTGTCCTTTTGGGAGGCTAGGGCAAGGAGACCTACGAATTTCTCACTTAAAAGTTGTATTTATAGTGAGACTCAACTTCCAGGCCTAATGGGTTTCAAAGCCCTAATCCAATTAGGATTTAATTTCGGGCTTAATAATGGCTCAACTCCTTGGCCCATTATTAATACGAAATTAAAGTGAAACCATAACCCAAATAATTAGCCCATGCACTCTAATGATCCAAATAGCTCTACGTGTGCGACCCAATAGGCTCTTGCCATGTTGGCAATGATCATAAATCACATTTATAATCATAAGCAATGAGCGGTGTCTAGCAACACATCATTGCTACCCAAGTGACAAGATTGTCGGTGAATCGACTAAACCTTTATGATCATCACCGATATATGCCATTGTCCCTTTGTCCAAGATATCAAGACTAAGCACGAGACATGGAATGTGTCACTCTCGTATAGCCCAATCTTTGGTTTCTTGATTACCGAGTAGACTAACTTAAACTGATGACATTGATATCATATATCAACTCATCGGAGCATGGCCATGCATTTTCTAAGTCTCACTCTATCAAGGGGCCCAAAGATATCACTCCCGTTACATAGGAGGGACAAATCCCATCTTGATCATACAAATCCCTCCGCATGATATGTGACATACCCAATGACCTCCTTCAAGTTCACTCAGTTACGAGCAACAAAGGAAAGTATCAAAGTATGTGACTCACATGTAGGGAACCTTGATGATCTTAGGTCGAAGGACTACATATACCATGATCACTATGAGAATCACTTATGACACTCATATAACGATCCATGAAGTGTTCTCATGGTGGGTCGGTCCAGTACACAAGTTCTCCAACTTGTACCCATATGTAGACTACATATCTCATATTAGTCTCCACATATGCTAGTCATTATGTATTATTGCAACCCGCTCCACAATAATACTAGACTAGGGACATTTAAGAATATCATTATTCTAGGGTTACAATTATGTTTATTACGTTACGCAGAAACAAAACAACAAACAAAATTGCTGGATTAATGCCTCAATAAAATATCATGACTCAATGTGCAAAAATACAATCATCTCATGATTGGCTTTTTGGGCACAATACTAACACTTCTTACATACATCGGGGTGAGGCCAACAGGAGCAAGCAACCTTGGAAGTATTGAGGAAAGAAATCTCTCCCATCTTTACCACCCTAAATACCTCAAGGGCTAACATTCTTGCCGCACTTGAGAAGCAAGTAGAGTTCAAAGGCCAAAGCCAATGTCCATAAACAATAAGAAGAATGTGAAGAAGTACTGTTGGTATCACCATGAACGCGGACATGATATAAAAGATTGTCATTAGTTGAAAAAATACATGAAGGCCCTCATCAAGCAAGGTCATTTAAGGTGTCTTTAGCTTTCTTCACTAAACAATGGTGGGAGGAATAAAGATCCAAGGTATGACAAGGACGGCTATGATTTAGATCATTGAAGGAACAATGGGAGCCCCCAGAAGAAACTACCTCCTCCTATTAGGGTCAACCAAACCATCATGATTCGTCTTCCTTTAGCGAAAAGGAAGAGGAGAAAAAGGGAGATAGTCACCCTAGACTTTGGCAAACCTACAAACCAGCAGACTAGAGCTTATGGCTATGTTATTATATTTCCCCATGATGATCTACTTCTTATAATAGAGTGAATTGCAAGTTAGGATATGAAGAGGTCTTTTGTGTTGATGGGTCAAATGTTGATGTACTATTTGTGCACATACTACTACATTTAGGGATATCAATGAAAAAATTGAAATTGACGTCCTCCCCCATCCACTGAGTAGGACCAGATGAATTGCCTATCCTCTAAAGTATGGATCTGCCATTCATACTAAAGGGAAAAGGCATAGGAAGCAAAGAGGAACCCTATGCCTTTTGTAATGGCAAGGTTCATCGCTATTAATGTCCCCTCTCCCTATATTGCTGTAATGGGATGACAAACTCAAAGGAGGCTTCACATGAGGCTTGATATTAAGAATCTGACTGTTATGTTTAAGGCAGAAAAAAGAGATGCCAACATCTTTATTGACCAAATTAAGGTTAGAAAGGTCTTCACAAAGGCTAGTCGAGTTTTGCTGAAGAAGTGTGTTCAAGCATCAATGGTACCAACCTTAGACAAACCTCAAACCATTAATGAGGATTTCAAAGTTAAAAAACTAGATGCAAAAACTGAGAATATTGAGCTCATTAAAGGTCGAAGTACTAAAATCAAGACAAAAACATGCCTGAGGAAAGAAAGGACAAACTAGCATTTTTTCTTCAAATAAAGATCTTTTCAGTTATTTCACTGAAGGATATTCCTAGGATTACACAAGACACAATCTAGCATAGCTTAAATGTCAACCCTAAAGCATGACTGATAATACAAAAAAAATGCAACATTGCCCCAAATAAGAGAGCTTTCATCAAATAAGAGGTCTAGTGTCTCCCAAAGGATGGAGTGATAAGGGAAGTTGAGTAGCCAGATTGGTTGAGTAATGTGCTAATAGCCACAAAAGAAGGAAGCAACAAATTTCGAATGTGTATAGACTCCATCAAGGTCAATGATGCATGCCCGAAGTGTGGTGACCCTTTCTATCACATATTCGGATTACTAAGGTAACAAGTTATTTTGGTAATTATAATTCTTAGAATATTATTTGAAAGCTAGAGTCTCAGTTTAGCAGGATGTAGTAGCTAAATATGACTAAAATTGATCATTTAAGCAAGCCGAGCCACAGGGAGCATTTTGGTCATTTCACATATTGATTCATTTTTATTGCACGATTGCATAGAGCATGAGAAAATATTAAATTTACGGTATCACAGTTTTTCAAGATTCTTGTTCTATCATTGTAAACTTGTCGATTGACTAAATTGAGCATAGGTGTAGAAACCTTTGGACTAAATTGCATGCTCCTGAAGTTAGGTTGAATATATAATTAAATATGTGAAGAAAAGACCAGCAACTTATTGCTGTACATGGTCTTAGCTTTTTAGTTGTGTTACAAATAAGTCCTAAAGGTACTAGAGAGTACAATTGTGTCACCAACTGTGTGGCAAAGTTGGGTGTGGTGGTGGTGGGTTGACTAATCCACCTGGTCACCTTCTCCATCATTTTGCAACCTAAAACCTACCTCCTCTCCATAAAAACTCCATGGCTAAACCCCTTGAAGCTCTAGAGAAGCTAAAAGCTAGCTTATTCTATTAAATTTAACCACAAAATCAAAGGGAGGTGTGAATTATGGGACATAGCATGATGCATAAGGAAGCTAGGTATGAATTAGTTAGCTTGGTAAATCTTTTAATTGCACTCTTCCATAATTTACAGGTTCAATCAATGAGCAGTAGTTGGAATTAGTGATGTACTCTTGTTCCATTCTTGCTTATTAAGGGAAACAAATATTTGAAAGCTTGGGAAACAAGCTTAAGTTCTAAAAAAATAAGGTGGCCGATTAGGAGGTTAGGAGGTAAAGATTGATTTTATTTTATTTCATTTTATTTACTAGTTTGTTAGGTTTGGATGGGTTAGGAATAAATAGAGGATAAATATCTTTAATTATTATTGCTGGAATATAACAGAGGAATAAGCAACAAGAGAAAAGTGAATGCGGGAATAAATGAATTAAGACCAGATGGATTTAGGTTCAGGTTCTTTTCTAATTTTCCAAACTATTTCCTGATTAATTCCTAGTTTTGTTGGGGCTAGAATAAATTGTTTTCAATTATCTGTAAGTGAAACAAATAAAAGAAACCAGGTTTCAAAAATTGGAAAAAACTTGGGTTATAGGTAACGTAAAGGCCAGATATGTAGAGTCCAAGATAAGGGTTGGGTTTTGGTTTCTCAAACCATTTAGGAAATTGGTTAATCTTGGCTTAAGAATGGTTTGTTATATTTTTAATGATCAATTATAGGATATTATTCAAGCAACTATAGAAAAACACTTGGAAAGACTCAA
Organism: Aquilaria yunnanensis; assembly: GCA_039654915.1. NCBI lineage: Eukaryota > Viridiplantae > Streptophyta > Magnoliopsida > Malvales > Thymelaeaceae > Aquilaria > Aquilaria yunnanensis. The sequence continues at coordinate 49,428,362 of CM077595.1, forward strand.
ATCGAGACAGCCAAGACATTGGCTAGAACATAGAAAACTTGCATTTAGTATTACGAAGGTAAGGATTAAATTTAGTTATCTCTTCCTTATTTATGTTAATGTTAGGTAGGAAATTTGTATATGGGTACAAATGGGTACATTGTTTAAGAAATAAGCATGAAAAGAGTAAGTAAGGGTGAGGTAGCTTATAGTTGGAATTGGTCTAGAATACACTTGATTGTGGAGCAATTGTGTACATAAAGGGTGTTAAATGGCCTAAAGACCTTGGGAGACCTAAGGGATCCTAAGGAAAGCTCACGAAGCTGAGGGTGCCCTAAGCGGGTCAGGCAGTCCTATGGGGGAACTACACCGTATCTAGCACAAATTGGCTTGCTAATATGCTTACTCCTGCCCATAAAAGGAACAAGCAAATTGGATGCTAGTGAATACTAGCAAGTTTTATAGTGTACTAGCTATGACCTTGTAATTGTAAAGAATGGAACTTGGTAGATCTTGTTGGTGAGCGTAAAGAGCTGCGATTCTTTTATAAATAGGACTAAGGGGGAAATTATAGGCAAGGTGTTCCAATGGGACCCATGAACATGGTGATCATACATTTGAGGGCTAGTAGTTAGGAGTGTTAGTGTTGTGCCCAAAAGCCAATCATGAGATGATTGTATTTTTTACACATTGAGTCATGATATTTTGTTAAGGCATTAATCCAGCAATTATGTTTGTTGTTTTGTTTCTGCGTAAAATAATAAACAAAATTGTAACCCTAGAATAATGATATTCTCAAACATACCTGGTTTAGTATTATTGTCGAGCGGGTTGCAATAGTACATAATGACTAGTATATATGGAGACTAATATGAGATATGTAGTCTATATATGGGTACAAGTTGGAGAACTTATGTATTGGACCGACCCACCATGAGAACACTACACGGATCGTTATATGAGTGTCATAAATGATTCTCATAGTGATCATGGTATATGTAGTCCTTCGACCTAAGATCATCAAGGTTCCCTACATGTGAGTCACATACTTTGATACTTTCCTTTTGTTGCTCGTAACTGAGTGAACTTGAAGGAGGTCATTGGGTATACCATATATCATGCAGAGGGATTTGTATCATCAAGATGGGATTTGTCCCTTCTATGTAACGAGAGTGATATCTTCGGGCCCCTTGATAGAGTGAGACTTAGAAAATGCATGGCAATGCTCGGATGAGTTGATATACGATATCAATGTCATCAATTTAAGTTGGTCTACTCGGTAATCAAGAAACCAAAGATTAGGCTATACGAGAGTGACACATTCCATGTCTCGTGCTTAGTCTTGATATCTTGGACAAAGGGACAATGGCATATATCGATGGTGATCATAAAGGTTTAGTCGAATCACCGACAATCTTGTCACTTGGGCAGCAATGATGTGTTGGTAGACACCGCTCATTGCTTATGATCATAATGTGATTATAATCATTGCCAACGTGGTAAGAGCCTATTAGGTCATACACATAGAGCTATTTGGATCATTAGAGTGCATGGCCTAATTATTTGGGTTATGGTTTCACAATAATTTCGTATTAATAATGGGCCCAAAAGTTGAGCCATTATTAAGCCCAAAATTGAAGCCTAATTGGATTAGGGCTTTGAAACCCATTAGGCCTGGAAGTTGAGTCTTACTATAAATACAACTTTTAGTGAGAAATTCGACCTTCTTGCCCTACCCTCTAAAAAGGACAGCCGCACTCTTCTCTTGCAATTCCTTGGAGGATGCAAGCTAGCACTGCGAGCACAAGAGAAATGCATCTGTCGGGACGTGGTGGAAGCATGGTGATCTCGAGAGGCTCGTGTGGATACCATAGAGAGCTTGAACAAATCAACTATTCAGGTTTTCTGATTCGACTTTACAGTTGAGTGAGAGATCTCAACCGAAAATTATGTATAAAAATTTTCAAACACCCGGTTAACCCCATTTCACTTGGATCCTGAAGGGTTTCGGTTAAATTTTGCTGCGCTGTTTGGCTCCCGAAACCCAACAGTGGTATTAGAGCTACTGATGAAACCTAAATCGGGATTGAATGTTGAATTGCATGATGTTATGTGTTCGGTTCCTTTCTGATAGTCGAAGGGCTATAGCCTCTATCTAACCCGAACCCGAAGCGACAGGAAGCTTTTAGCCCCCCGAGGTATGAAACAAATCACCTTCCGAAACGGAGAATCAGCTATTGCAAGCCGAAGAAGATCTCCCTGAAGGCGGAACTTGAAACAGGGAACTCCCCCGAACTGCGGGCATATTTCCCGAAGGGCATCGTCCGTACCAAAGGACGACCTCGGCCATGGACTTCGGGAGTACGGCATGAGCATTTAATGAGCCTCTGACAGGAAACCCACACGCCGCCTGAAACGGCGACTTGACACACTGACGCCGTCCAAGTCCCATCTCAGCCTCAAAACCAGGAGCCTGAAGACGGCTAGCTGTTCCCTACGCCCAGAAAGGATCCAGCCGAACACGTGTCAGGATCTGAACGGGCCAGGCATTTCTATAAATACTGGGAAAAAGGACTTGGCAAGGGATCCATCCCCTCTCCCTGGGCAGCCCTCACCCATAGCTGAAAAATATATGCAGGCTAACTTTCGCACCTTTCTAGCGGGCCTACTTTATTCATTATCAGAGTACTAACTTGGGCGTCGGAGGCTCCTCCCCAGAAAACCATCCTAGGGACCTCCTAACCCTTTTTTCTGAGCTTTTCAGGCATTTTCCCACCTGGGGAACATCTCCGCAAGACGTCCTTCCCCCCCGGAAGCTCCCTCGGAATTCACCATGTCACTGGACAGAGATGCCGGAGGGCATCATTTGGCGCCGTCTGTGGGAACCCACCCTCAGGTTGCCGTCATTGAGACTCGGCGTTCTAAGGACAAAGGACTCCCGAAGTCCCCGTCCGCGCCTGAAGTCCAACCGGCTGCTGAGCAAGCTCTTCCAAGGACTTCCACGCCCGAGGAAGAACGTCCTCTGGTCATAACCATGAGCTTCCTCCGTGACTTCCAGTGCTCTGTTGTGGTTGAGATGACACAACAGATAGACGGAAGATGGCCACAACAAGCTCAAACCCAAAGGTCTCCTTCATCGGTACGCCCTTGGGAGAGGAGCCCCAAAGCAGTCCACCGCAGTTCGGGGAGTGAAGACCCACGTGAGGAGTCTTCAACAGAAAATATGCCCCTCGGGGCACGCCTTCCAGGGCAAACGGGGCCCAACCAACCCAAAATTCCACGACGAAGGAGCCCTTTGCCTGAGACGAGGTCACCCCCTCCCCGACGACGGAGCCATTCTCTGAAGAGGCGCCGTCAATCTCCTCCACCTGAGGAAGAACCTAGTGCCACCGCCCTCATGGAGAAAATATTGGCAAGGCTGGACAGAGTCGAGATGCAGGTGGCTCGCAAGCCAGTTTGGGCCAGACTGTCTGAGTCTTTTTGTGGGGATCAGTCTCCTTTTACCCGAGCTGTGGTCGAGGCAGCTATGCCAGGTGACTTCAGGGTACCTCGGCTAGAGACGTATGATGGTCGAACCGACCCACAGGCCCACCTGACGAAGTACAGACGTAGCATGATGATGCACGGTGCGGACGACGCCACCTTGTGCAAGTGCTTCGAGGTCACGCTCTCTGGACCAGCAACAGCGTGGTATAATTCCTTGGCTCCAGGAATCATCGGAAAGTTCCAGGAGTTATCAACAGCCTTCACCCAACAGTTCATCGGGAGTCGCCCAACGGCGAAGATGCCCGTTCAAATGTTCGACATAGCGCAAAGAAGTGGAGAAACTATACGCGACTACGTCGAGAGGTTTAACAGAGAGGCCTTAAGTGTTCCAGAATTTTGGCCCGAAATACGCATCCTCGCCATGACAAGGGGCCTTCGGAGGGATTCCCAACTCTTCTATGAATTCTCCAAGGACCCTCCAGACACACTGGGCGAATTCTATTGACGGGCCGAACAGCACATGACGGCCGAAGAACTAAGAATGGGCGGACCCAGGCCCGAGCACACCCGTGGCGAGGGGTCCAGCCAGCAGGCACGCTATCCGACCGACCAGCCATCCCGACCTCGGAGAATGCAAGGAAGAAAACCCCCAACTTCACACCGCTGAACACTACGAGGACCAACATCCTCATGACTCTGGAGAGGCAGGGAACACAAGTTCAGAGGCCAAGGGCCATGACCACTGAAAATAGAAAAAACATGAAGAAGTTCTGCCAATTTCATCGCGATCATGGCCACGACACCGAGGATTGCTTCCAGCTGAAGAAGTATATTGAATCGCTGATAAAACAAGGCCAACTTCGGCGGTACCTACGGTTGCCTTCCCCGAAGGGGAGGAAAGAGGAGGAAGGAAAGGAAGAAGATGAGGACTACGACTCCGACAGGCGAAGGAACCGAAGTCCGAAGAGGCGCCCTACACCCCCTGCGGGAGTCATACAAACAATCACAACGGGGCTTCCATCCTCGGAAAGGAAAAGGAAGGCCAGGGAAATAGCTGTGATGGACTATCAAAGTCCGGCGAAGAAGCTATCCCGAAAAGATGGTTCCACAGTCGTCTTTCCTCACAACGACCCACTCCTGATCATGGCAAGAATTGGAAACTGGGATGTCAAAAGGGTATTACTTGATTACCGATCAAACGCTGACGTCCTATTTTCACAATTGCTGCCGAGCTTAGGCATATCCATCAGCGATCTCAAGCCGGTCACTTCACCGACCTTCGGGGTAGGACTGTTCGAGTTACCCGTCCTCGGATGGATCAACCTTCCATTAATGATGAGAGGGACTTCGGTCAAAGGACCAGCTGAGTTGTTTGTCTTGACAATGGCGAGGTTCATCGTCATGGATGTCCCCTCATCATACAACGCCATCCTCGGAAGGCAGACGCAGGGAAATCTGCACATCCGCCCTGACGTGAGATATTTGACTGTCACTTTCGCCACCAAGGAAGGAGACGCAGAAATCTTCATAAATCAGGCCGAAGTAAGAAAGGTGTTCGTCAAAACCCGAAAAGCTCTGGTAAACAATTCCTCACAAGCTGTAGAAGCAGGGGCTTCAAAGTCAAAGAATGGCGAGAAAGAAGATTCTGGCAAGATAGAAATGGAAGAAGTGGAACTTATCCCAGGACGAAGTCCCCGAATAGGGAAAAACTTGTCCAAAGGAGATAAGAAAAAACTTGTATCCTTTCTGATAATGAATAAAGACCTGTTCACCTACTCGCCGAAAGACATGCCAGGGGTAAATCCGCGCGTAGTACAACATAGCCTCAAAGTAAGTCCGGAAGCAAAACCTGTCCGGCAAAAGAAACGGGGCATTTCAGCCCATAAAAATGACTTCATCAAAACTGAGGTCCAACGTTTATTGGAGGCAGATGTAATCAGGGAGGTCAAGTACCCCGAATGGCTAAGCAATGTGGTGATCGCCACAAAAGAAGGAAGCAACAAACTTCGGATGTGCATCGACTTCAGAAACCTGAACGATGCTTGCCCAAAAGATTCATATCCTCTCCCGCCAATATATCAACTGGTAGATTCAACTGCCGAATATGGGCTCCTAAGTTTCCTGGACGCCTTCAGCGGCTACCATCAAATAAAGATGGACCCCGAAGACGAAGAAAAAACAGCCTTCATTACCGAGGGGGGGACGTACTGTTACACCAGGATGCCCTTCGGGCTCAAAAACGCAGGAGTCACCTACCAGAGGTTGATCAGCAAGGTCTTTAATGACGAAATAGGGAGGAACATGGAGGTCTACGTAGATGACATGATAGTCAAAAGCAAGCTGCCTGTTGACCATGTCACAGACCTAAGGGAGACTTTTCACCAGCTCAGGACCTTCGGAATTCGCCTTAACCCTGAGAAGTGCACCTTCGGGGTAACTTCGGAAAAGTTCCTTGGGTACATGGTATCAGAAAGGGGCATTGATGCTAACCCAGAAAAAATTAAGGCTCTGTTGGAATTCCAAACTCCTGCCACAATAAAAGATGTGCAGAGACTTCCTGGAAGAATAACCTCCCTTAGCAGATTTATTTCCAGATATGGAGACCGATGTCGAGCGTTCTTCAAAGTCCTCACTAAGGCAGCAAAAAAGGAGGACGACCTCGACAGTAATGATCATCCTTGGAATGGGGACTACCAAAGAGCTTGGGAAGAACTCAAAACCTATTTGTCCCGACTGCCTACTCTGCGGCAACCTCGCGAAGGAGAACCCCTCATCCTGTACCTCGCTATTTCGGAAAAAGCAGTAAGCTCGGTGCTTGTGAAAGAGGAAGGGTCAAAGCAATGGCCAGTTTACTACGTAAGCAAATCCCTGCATGGCGCCGAGGTCAGGTATCCATTGCTACAAAAGGCCATATATGCCTTGACACTGGCAGGAAGAAGATTGCGCCCATACTTTCAGGCTCACCCCATTATCGCCCGAAGTAGCTTGCCTCTACGGGACGTCATGAAAAAGGTTGATCATTCGGGAAGACTTTCCAAATGGTGCATAGAGCTGGGTGAACATGACATTACCTACGAGCCCAGAAAAGCCATTAAAGCTCAAGCATTGGCGGACTTTATCGCCGAAGTACCCATAACCGAAGACAGTCATCAAAATCTCGGTGAAGATGAGCCAGAATGGACGCTGCATGTAGATGCAGCCTCAGGTTCCGAACACCAGGGAGCCGGGGTAATTATCAGAGGACCCGAAGGTCTAGAAGTAGTAAAGGCCATCAAGTTCAGCTTTAACGCCACCAACAATATGGCTGAGTATGAAGCTCTCGTAGCGGGGTTGCGCCTGGCCAGGAAAATCGGCATAAGAAACTTGAAGGCCCACAGTGACTCCTAGCTGGTAGTTCGGCAAACAGCAGGGGACTACGGTGCAAAAGACCCAACCTTGGCAAAGTACCACGAGCTAGTGGCCAAGCTCATTCGGGAATTCGACAGCGTTCAAATCAAAAATGTGCATCAGCGGCATAACGCCGAGGCAGACTGCTTGGCGAAGTCAAAAACGCATACCGAGGTACTAAACTGCCCGAGCATCAAAGTACTAAACATAGTGGCTTCAGAAAAAGGCTGGAAGAATTCGATAAAAAGGTATCTCGCAACCAATGCCCTTTCCGAAGATCCAAAGGATGTGGCAAAAGTCCGAAGGCGTGCCGGAAGATACTTCCTGATAGGAGAAGAGTTGTACCGGCAGGGATACGCCAATCTGTTACAGAGGTGTGTTGATGAAGAGGACACTGAAATGATCCTCGAAGAGCTCCACGAAGGCACTTGTGACTCACACATCGGAACAGACTCCCTTGCCGCGATAGTACTTCGCCAAGGATATTTTTGGCCCACCTTAAGAAATGATGCCTGGTAGTTCGTCCGAAAATGCGAAAACTGCCAAGGACATGCTAAAATCTAGAGAGTACCCTCAGAGATGGTGACTTCAGCTGACTATCCCTGGCCCTTCGCAGTTTGGGGCATAGACCTCATCAGGCCACTCCCTACAGCACCTGGAGGCGTAAAGTTTTGCGTAGTCGCAGTTGACTACTTCTCTAAGTGGGTCGAGGCAGAACCATTAACAACCATCTCGGCCAAAGAAGTGCAAAAGTTCGTATGGAAAAACATTGTATGCAGATTTGGCATACCGAGGATGCTGGTAGCCGATAACGGATCCCAGTTTACAGACAGAGGGTTCCAGAACTTTGTCAATGACCTCGGAATAAAGATGCACTTCGCCCTAGTAGCCCATCCTCAAAGCAATGGCCAAGTAGAGGTATCTAATAGGACCATAAAAGATGGTCTGAAGAAGAGGCTAGGGGAAGCAAAGGGAAAATGGCCAGGAGAACTCCAAAGTGTATTGTGGAGCTACCGAACGACACCCCGAAGAGCCACGGGGGAAACACCTTTTTCACTCATTTTCGGAACAGAGGCCATCATCCCGATAGAGATAATACGACCCTTGGTGTGGGTACAAGTGTTTGATGAAAGATGAAATGATCTCGGCCTAAGGACCAAGCTAGACCTCGTCAACGAACACAGAGAAATAGCCGAGCTGAGAAGAAAAGCTTTTCAGCAAAGAGTGGCCGTGGCTGCAAACCTGCGTGCTAGGATGAAAGGAATAAAAGAAGGAGACCTCGTTCTCCGAAGGGCTGAATTTGCACCACGAAAGCCATCCCACGGGGTATTTCGTGCGAACTGGGAAGGCCCTTACCTTGTTCTGGCCGAAGTACGAAAAGGGGTCTATAAGCTCGGTGATTCCAAAGGAGTAGAGTTGAAAAATACTTGGCATTCGGACGCCTTGAGAAAATACTATGCTTAGGATTTCGGCAAAGAAAATTGTACTACACAAGTTAGCAAAATTCTCTCTGAGTACAAAAAATTGCCTTAAGCATAAATGGCGCAAATTTCTCAAAGGTGACCAGACGAGCGAAGGCATCATCTTCCGAAGTCTCGTAAAAAGACTTGGACAAAATCCTTGAGATTAAGCCCTCGAAAGGCTGAACTTTGCGAAAAAGGTCATCATATTAAGCGGAGATGAATTTTCCCGAAGTCTGTGGAGCGAACTAGTCCGAGACCTCACCAAAAAGACTTGGCCAAGTTTTCTTCATTGAAAATGAAACTGCTTACAAAAAAGGAGTGCCAAAAGAAGAAGACCAAAAAAAGAAGAAGCAAAAGGCAAAGGACCCTAAACAAAACTAAGGATTCCCGGCATCCTGAGAACCGCCAGCTCCCGCGTTCTTCTCTACTATCTTCGGCGCAGGGAGAGAAGATGGCAGGTTCAGATGTTCAATTTTGGACCAGGACCACCGAGGCCCCTCGGGAATATTTAGGGCCTCCAGGAAAGAAAGGTCCAGATCAGGGAACCTTTGAAGAACCTGGTGACGAACAAGACAAAATCCGTCCTGAAAACCAACTTTGGTCATCTGGTCAGATTTGTCTTTCTCGACCCCAAGGTCCTTAAGGTCTTTTTTAAGCTCAGCAACCTCCTCCTTCAATGCCTTCATCTTCTTCTTCTTCGGTTCCTTCTTCAAGGCATCAACCTCGGCTTGAAGCGCAGCCTTCTCAGCAAGCGCCTTTGTCAGGCGGTCTTCGGCCTCGGATTTCTCTTTTTGGTACGCCTTATTTGCCGAGATCAGCTCCGCTATCTGGGAGCCGAGGTCAGAAATTTTCTGGGAGGAGTCGTTTGATAGTTTCTCTTTCTCTTTTAACTCCTGAAGAGCGGAAACTTCCTTCTCCGCAGAATTGGCCAGCTCCAAATTCTTGATAGCTAGATCCGAACACATGGCCTTAGTTTTCTCTAAAGAACCTAAGACCTGAGTTTAGAATGCCGTCTGCCTCGCCACCCGAACTCTGAGAAAGCCGGCATATCCCAGTAGCTGTAAAAGGGCAAAGGCAAGGTCACTAAAATAGAGAGAAAACCAAGCACTTAGAAAGAATTCAAGAAAATGGGGCGCGAAGTATACCTGGGCGGCGTGCTCGGAAAGCTTTGCAGCAAGAGAGTCATCGCCCGGATGGGCCTTGGCGATGGCTCTAAAGGAGGCCTCAGTAAGGATCCCTTTAGAGATCTTTTTAGCCATCTGTGGACAATCGCCGGAGTACATGTTCATGTCCTCCGTGAATGTCCAAAAAGTCTCCTTTGGGACCTTCCCCTTCGGGATGATGGCGTCCCGAAGGGCTCTCCTTTGGGCATGATCGGCCACCCAACCCGGAGTGAGTAACTCCACTGCAATAAGACATGAAGCTGGATTAAGGCAGCTGGACGCCAACGAACCCGAAAAAGGAAAAAGGCACCACAAACCGAACCTGAAGGCACTTCGACCACGTCCTCCTCGGCAGCCGGAACCTCCTTGGCAGGGACCCCCTTGCCTTTGATTCTGCGCCGTTCTTCAGCAGAAGGGGACTCCACCACGGCATCCAGAAGAGCCTGCGACGAAGTAGGGCTGCGAGGAGCAACCTCGGCAGTAACCTCGGGCTGAGGAATAACAACAACTCCCGGCTCCTCGATAGCCTCCTCGGGAGTGGCCATCCTCGCTCATTTTGCCGTCGAAGGACCGGCCCCGGTTGTTTTACGCCTTCGGGAGACGACTTTCTTTGTCGGATCACCCTTCTCGGCTTGGCCGGTGAAAAGGGCTTTGTAGAAGGCAGCCGTGTCCTCGCCCATTTCTGAGAAAGAAGGAAGACATCAATGTGAGTGCAAAATGAAGTTATAACAAAGAGACTAGAAAATAACTCACGCTCAAAAAAGGTCTCGAAAGAAACTTCCTCCCGAAGGAGTTGCACAAGCCAGGAATCCTTCCCAGCAATGGCAGGAGCTGGCATCTAGAGGTCCGTCTCGTGCTCCTTTACCACCTTGAGCTCCCGAAGGACCTCCTCGGTCATCAACCTCCAGTTAATGGGGAAGGGGTAAAGAGAGCGCGAAGAGACCTCGGGACCCCAGTCAGCGACGGCTTGAATACGACGGTCAAAATCCGCGAATATAGGAGCCAACTCTGGGGTCAGCAACATCTTCGGATCTACGATGTCGTCCTCCAGCCTTCCCTGAGCCCACTTGGTCGGGACATGCGACCAGGCCTCCTCCATCTTCAAAAAGAAAAACTTTTTTTGCCACCCTCGCCAGTTGTCCTTGGTGGCGAAGGTGAACATGTACTTTTTGATCCCGGATCCCTGAGGTAGCATGAAGTAGAAGCCACCATTCGGGACCACATAGAGCTTGTAGTACTGCATAAAAATAACGTAGTGGGGCTTTATTTTGAAAACGCCACACATACAGAGAAAGGCGTTGAAATAGCAGTACGAGTTCGGAAGGAGTTGATTTACGGCAATGCCATGAAATCTGCAAAACTTGCAAATCAACTCCGGAGGGGGGTATCGAAGACTGGCTTTCAACTGAGCTCGAAAAACGGTAACCTCGTTGCTATGGTTTGAAAAGCTATAATGGTCGGGACGTGGCAACCTCGTAACAGCGTACGAGGGAAGGAAAAATTTCTTCTTCCACCTTGCTAACTTTTTAGGAGTAGTGCAGCAAGGGTGGGACAAGAGAGGTTGCCAACTCTCAGGAATAGGCATCTTGGGCTGAAAAGCAAGTTCATAAAAAGGCAACAGCGAACTTTGGAAAAACTTTGAGAAGAACAAAAAAGTTCTGGAAATCAAAACCCACCAAAACGATCGCCGAAATCTGTATGTAAAGACACCGTCGTGAAAGGTGGTAGGAAAAAAGCTCAGGTGAAAGAACCGCCGCAAAAAGCAAAAGGAAAACCATAGCAAAAGAAAAAGCAAAAAGAGAAAAAATGATAGAGTGAGCATATATATAGGCCAAGGGAGATAGGCGAACCGGCATCTTAAGTGCTGGGCGAAGGCGAAACGTTGCCATAACTGCTCCTTCGCGCCTAAAAAGGCGTGCTTGACGTTACAGCACAATCCCTACCAATGACTGAGTGCCACGTGTCAGCCATCGAGCCAAAAAAGGGGACGCGCCGCTCCAAACTGACACTCCTGGTCATGGGACGCGACGCTGCACAGACCTGCAAAAGGAAAAGGAAAGAAGTAAGTAGCCTCGAAGACACCAAAAGACAGGCTATTGCCGAACAGCCCATATCTTCGGGCAAAAGGTGTACCTTCGGCACAAGTTTTACTCCCTAAAAACTCCCAAAGAGCATCCTCGGAAAGACTACAAACCGAAGTCTCCACTTCGGCTTTCCAAAGGAGGGCATCTGATAGCCGAAGGGCTATAGCCTCTATCTAACCCGAACCCGGACCGACAGGAAGCTTTTAGCCCCCCGAGGTACGAAACAAATCACCTTCGAAAACGGAGAATCAACTATTGCAAGCCGAAGAAGATCTCCCTGAAGGCGGAACCTGAAACAGGGAACTCCCCCGAACTGCGGGCATATTTCCCGAAGGGCATCGTCCGTACCAAAGGATGACCTCGACCATGGACTTCGGGAGTACGGCATGAGCATTTAATGAGCATTTAAGGAGCCTCTGACAGGAAACCCACACGCCGCCTGAAACGGCGACTTGACACACTGACGCCGTCCAAGTCCCATCTCAGCCACAAAACCAGGAGCTTGAAGACGGCTACCTATTCCCTACGCCCAGAAAGGATCCAGCCGAACACGTGTTAGGATCTGAACGGGCCAGGCATTTCTATAAATTCTGGGAAAAAGGACTTGGCAAGGGATCCATCCCCTCTCCCTGGGAAGCCCTCACCCATAGCTGAAAATATATGCAGGCTAACTCTCGCACCTTTCTAGCGGGCCTACTTTATTCATTATCAGAGTACTAACTTGGGTGTCGGAGGCTCCTCCCCGAAAAACCATCCTGGGGACCTCCTAACCCTTTTTTCTGAGCTTTTCAGGCATTTTCCCACCTGGGGAACATCTCCGCAAGACGTCCTTCCCCCCCGGAAGCTCCCTCGGAATTCACCATGTCACTGGACAGAGATGCCGGAGGGCATCACTTTCGGCCATGATTAATTAGATTGATTCATGATGCATGAAACCGTAACTCTTACTGAACATAGGCCATATATGAAGAAACGACACTAATTTGCTAACGAGATTAACCCGAAATTGATTGGTATGAGACACCTATATGGATGAAGATTCTTGTAATCATTGCAAAAACCCTAGCTTGGTTTGGATTCGGCCTATTCGGGCACCGAAAGTATGATATTTTTGGTAGCTCGAATGGAGGAGTCCCGGGTGCCTACTTGCTTGAAATAGAAGATCTCGGGCAAAGCAATTGTAAGACAATTTTTTGTGCCGGGGGGGCGTTGCCCCCCTCGCAACGCCCTGCTAGGGCGGCCACCATTGACCAGCCAGCGGGACCGCTGTATGCAAAGTGCCACATAAATAAAACTGGTTAATCAACACACGTTAATTAGCATGCATTTTTTGAATGAGATTTGACATGATATGCTGATTGGTGTTTGAAGCATGGTGCATGGTTATAGCCCTTGATTGGTTGTACTTGTAAATACGGCCTACAAGTTGTGCCTTTTCTTATCACTCTCATTGTACATTCTCTTCTCACCTTACTCCCCTCGAATGTAACTTGAGGTTTCTATTATTGATGTAATTGTACATTATGGGATCATCCAAGGTGGTATGTCCAAGGATCGTCCAAGGTGGTATGTCCAAGGAGGTGGCAACAAAAGGGCAACCAAGAAAGAAAGAGAAGGAGCTTGTGAAAACCCTTTTCTTTTCTTAGGCTTTTATGATATTCTCATTGGCTTGAGAATATCGCATAGTTTGGGCTATAACCATGTCACGTTTACTTTCTTGTAAGCATGAGATGCATGTTTTATATTTGTATATGATGCATGTATAAGACAATCAGAGATAACAAATTGTTGAGATCAAAAGAAAAATCCCTCAAAAAAATATTAGGTCATTAAATGTGATGCCTTCCAAATGTTGGCACTCGTCAAGACTTTGATCAACATTAGGTGGGTTTGCCAAAGCAAAGCACCTATGTTCATCTTGGTAAGGAGCGATGGGATAATAGTGATATCCAAACTGCTAACTTTGCGTCTGACTTAACTAAGTCATCCTAATAGGATTAGGGACTTAGAGGCATAAAGTTAGGCTTAAGTTCATGGGATGAGCTTGGACAACGGTTGATTCACCCAACTTTCCAAGAGTTGCATGAGATGTAATTGGCAAGGAGTTGCCTACCTAAATAGCTGTAACTTGAGAGAAAAGCCAAAGCTAACTCAGGTTGTGGTTAAATATGGATCTTGAACCACTAGAATACCTTAGCATCGAGGTGTTCTAAAATAATATCGAGGGTTATTATTTTCAGTAAAATAGTGGGAGTATCGTTTAATAAAGTTCTTATTAAATAATTAAAATACATGGCTCTTACCACTGCATATTTACTGTTGTATGGCCCAAAATACATCGACATTTTCACTGCGATTGATCCTTGAGAAGGAAAAATTGAATGGGACCAACTTTCTCAAATGGTACCAAAACTTGAGGATAGTCCTCAAGTAAGAGAGAAAGGCTTATGTTCTAGAGCAGCTCATTCCGAATGAGCCTGCTGCCACTGCTCCAATAGCTGAAAGGGATGCTTACAAGAGGCATTCTAATGATGCTTTTGATGTTGCATGCCACATGCTTATTACCATGGAATCTGAGCTTCAAAAGCAGCATGAGAACATGGGGGCGTTCGATATGATCGAACATCTCAAAATGCTTTTCCAAGAGCAAGTTAGGCATGAGAGGTTTGAAACCTCTAAGGCATTGTTTCAGTGCAAGATGTCTGAGGGAAGTCCTGTGGGTCCTCATGTGCTCAAGATGATTGTGTACATTGAGAATCTTGAGAGTTTGGGATTTGCTCCTCAAAAAGAGTTGGCTCTTGATGTAGTCTTGCAATCGTTGCCTGAAAGATACAATCAGTTCGTCATGAACTATAACATGAACGGCCTTGACAAGTCCCTCCTTGAATTGTTCAACATGTTGAGAACTACTGAGCAAAACCTTAAGAAGGCTAAGCTCATTTTAATGGTTCAAAAGGGCAAGGGAAAGGGAAAAGCCAACAAGAAGAAGGATAAAGCTAATGGAAAGTCCAATGCCAATTTTTCTTCAGCTGCACTGAAACCAAAAGGTGGTGTGGCAAATGAAGTGGAGTGCTTTCATTGTAAGCAACCTGGACACTGGAAGTGCAACTGTAAGCTCTATCTTGAAGAACTTGCTAAGGGAAAGGAAAGTAAGACTTCCGCTTCAGGTATTTTTGTTATAGAGGCTAACTTTTCTACTTCCTCATCTTGGGTATTGGATACTGGATGTGGATCTCACATTTGTGCAAATGTGCAGGATCTAAGTAGAAGTATAAGAATGGCCCGAGGTGAAGTGGACCTACATGTTGGAAATTGAGCAAGGGTTGCTTCCTTAGCCATAGGGACTTATGCTCTCACTTTACCTAGTGGATTAGTTTTAGAATTAGGCAACTACTACTTTGTGCCTACTATTAGTAGAAATTTGATTTCTGTTTCTTGTTTGGACAAGAAAGGTTTTTCATTTATAATAAAGGACAAATGTTGTTCTATTTATTTGAATGAAATCTTTTATGGTAGTGCTCAACTTAGCAATAGGTTGTATGTTCTAGACCTCGAAGATCCAATCTATAATGTGAATACCAAGAAGGTCAAATTAAATGATTCAAACCCGACCTATCCTTGGCACTGTCGCTTGGGCCATATAAACGAGACCCGCATATCCAAGCTCCATAAGGATAGACTCTTGTACTCATTTGATTTCCAATCAGATGAAACATGTGAGTCATGTTTGTTGGGCAAGATGACCAAAGCCCCATTCACAGGGCAAAGTGAAAGGGCTAATGACTTACTAGGACTCATACATAGTGATGTATGTGGCCCTATGTCTACACATGCTAAAGGAGGTTTCAATACTTCATTACTTTCACTGATGACATCAGCAGATATGGCTATGTGTATCTCATGAGACACAAGTCAAAATCCTTTGAAAAGTTCAAAGAATTCAAGAATGAAGTAGAGAATCAACCCAGGAAGAGTATCAAAGTGCTTCGATCAGATCAAGGTGGAGAGTACTTGGATCAAGAATTCCCTAATTATCTGAAGGAGTGTGGTATAGTATCACATTTCACTCCACCAGGTACACCTCAATGGAATGGTGTATCTGAAAGGAGAAATCAAACTCTGTTAGACATGGTTCGCTCCATGATGAGTCAAGCTGACCTTCCAAACTCCTTTTGGGGACATGCTCTAGAGACAACCGCTTTTACACTAAACCGAGTTCCATCTAAATCGGTTCCAAAGACACCATATGAGATATGGAGTGTGAGGCATCCCAATTTGTCTCTTATGAAGATTTGGGGCTGTGATGCTTATGTGAAACATCAATCCTCTAACAAACTAGGGTCCAAACCTCAAAAATGCCTTTTTGTTGGTTATCCCAAAGAAACAAAGGGTTACTATTTCTACAATACTTCTAAGCAAAAAGTTTTTGTTGCTCGAACTGGTGTCTTCTTAGAGAAAGAGTTTATCTCTAAAGGAACTATTAGGAGGAAAGTAGAACTTGAAGAAATTCAAGAACAACAAAAAGACATCAAACCTGAAATGAAAACTGAACAGACACCACAAGATGTTGTAGTTCAAGAATCTGTTCCTGTAGCACAGAGCTCACGTAGGTCTGGTAGGATTTGGCATGAGCCTGAGAGATATGGACTTCTCGTGACTCACACTAGTGATGTGATGCTCATGGATTAGGATGAGCCCACAACCTATCAACAAGATATGTCGGGGCCTCACTCTGAGAAGTTGCTAGTGGCCATGAAATCCGAGATGGAATCCATGTATGAAAACCAAGTATGGACTTTGGTTGACCCACCTGAAGGGGTAAAACCCATAGGGTGCAAATGGGTTTTCAAGAAGAAAACTGACATGGATGATAATGTGATTAACTTTAAGGGACGATTGGTTACAAAAGGTTTCAAGCAAATTCATGGTATTGACAGTGATGAAACTTTTTCACCAGTTGCTATGCTTAAATCCATCCGAATTTTGTTCGCTATTGCTGCACACTATGATTATGAGATCTGGCAAATGGATGTCAAAACTGCATTCCTAAATGGAAAGCTACTTAAGGATGTGTACATGACATAACCTGACGGTTTTGTCACTCTTGAGAATGCCAATAAAGTGTGCAAGTTGCAAAGGTCTATTTATGGACTAAAGCAAGCTTCTGAAAGTTGGAATCTTTGTTTTGATGAACCAATCAAAGAGTTTGGTTTTGTCAAAAATGAAGATGAACCTTGCGTCTACAAGAAGGTTAGTGGGAGTGCTATTGTCTTCTTGGTGTTGTATGTAGATGACATACTACTCATCGGGAATGACATTCCTGAACTATAGTTTGTGAAGAGTTGGCTGGGGAAATGTTTCTCTATGAAGGACTTGGGTGAAGCACCCTATGTGTTAGGCATCAGGATCTATAAAGATAGATCTAGAAAGCTTCTTGGCCTAAGTCAAAGTACATATATTGACAAGGTGCTAAAGAGGTTTAGCATGCAAGATTCCAAGAAAGGATTCTTGCCCATGTCACATGGTATAACTTTTTCTAGATCTCAGTGTCCGAGTACACCTAAGGAGAGAGAGCGCATGAGTAAGATTCCATATGCCTCAGCAATTGGATCTATCATGTATGCCAAGATATGTACTCATCCCGATGTCTCATATGCCTTGAGCATGATGAGTAGGTACCAGTCGAACCCCGGTGAAAGTCACTGGACAGCTGTTAAGGACATCCTTAAGTACTTACGAAGGACTAAGGATGCATTCTTGGTCTTTGGAGGAGAAGATGAGCTCGCTGTAATGGGTTACACTGATGCAACCCTCCAATCTGATAAGGATGATTTTAGATCACAATTTGGTTATGTGTTTTGTATTGGTGGTGCTGCTATGAGCTGGAAGAGTTCAAAGCAACAGACAGTAACTGACTCTACAACAGAATCTGAGTACATTGCCGCCTCTGATGCTACGAAGGAGGCAGTTTGGATCAAGAAGTTCATCACTGAACTTGGAGTGGTTCCAAGCATTGTTGACCTGTAGAGCTCTAATGTGCCAACAATGGAGCAATCGCACAGGCTAACGAACCTCGATCTCACCAGCAATCCAAACACGTACTCCGATGCTATCATCTCATCAGGGAGATCATCGAGAGGGGTGATGTAAGGATATGCAGGACTTTGACAGACAGCAACATTGCTGATCCACTGACAAAGCCCCTTACGCAGCAGAAGCATGATAGCCATTCTAGGTCCATTGGTATTAGATACATGTATGATTGACTTTTAGTACAAGTGGGAGATTGTTAGTGTTGTGCCCAAAAGCCAATCACGAGATGATTGTACTTTTGCACATTGAGTCATGATATTTTATTAAGGCATTAATCCAGCAATTATGTTTGTTGTTGTTTTTCTGCATAACACAATAAACATAATTGTAACCCTAGAATAATGATATTCTCAAACGTCCTTAGTCTAGTATTATTGTGGAGCGGGTTGCAATAATACATAACGACTAGCATATCTGGAGACTAATATGAGATATGTAGTCTACATATGGGTACAAGTTGGAGAACTTGTGTACTGGACCGGCCCACCATGAGAACACTACATGGATCGCTATATGAGTGTCATAAGTGATTCTCATAGTGATCATGGTATATGTAGTCCTTTGACCTAAGATCATCAACGTTCCCTACAAGTGAGTCACATATTTTGATACTTTCCTTTGTTACTCGTAACTGAGTGAACTTGAAGGAGGTCATTGGGTATGTCACATATCATGCGGAGGGATTTGTATGATGAAGATGGGATTTGTCCCTCCTATGTAACGGGAGTGATATCTTCGGGCCCCTTGATAGAGTGAGACTTAGAAAATGCATGGCTATGCTCGGATGAGTTGATATACGATATCAATGTCATCACTTTAAGTTGGTCTACTCGGTAATCAAGAAACCAAAGATTGGGCTATACGAGAGTGACACATTCCATGTCTCATGCTTAGTCTTGATATCATGGGCAAAGGGACAATAGCATATGTTGGTGATGATCATAAAGGTTTAGTCGAATCATCGACAATCTTGTCACTTGGGTAGCAATGATGTGTTCTTAGACACCGCTCATTACTTATGGTCATAAATGTGATTTATTATCATTGCCAACATGGTAAGAGTCTATTAGGTCGCACACATAGAGCTATTTGGATCATTAGAGTGCACGGGCTAATAATTTGGGTTTTGGTTTCACCACAATTTCGTATTAACAATGGGCCCAATAGCTGAGCCATTATTAAGCCTGAAATTAAAGCCTAATTGGATTAGGGCTTCGAAACCCATTAGGCATGGAAGTTGAGTTTCACTATAAATACAACTTTTAGTGAGAAATTCGCAGGTCTCCTTGCCCTAGCTTCCGAAAAGGACAACCGCACTTTTCTCTTGCAATTCCTTTGAGGACGCAAGCTAGCACTGTGAGCCTAAGAGAAACGCATCTGTCGGGACGTGGTGGAAGCGTGGTGATTTCGAGAGGCTCGTGTGGATACCATAGAGAGCTTGAACATGTCAACTATTCAGGTTTTGTGATCCGACTCTACAATTGAAGTAGAGATGTCAACCGAAAATTAGGTATGAAAATTTTCGAACACCCGGTTTACCCCGTCTCACTTAGATCCTGGAGGGTTTCGGTTAAATTCCGTTGCGCTGTTTGGCTCCTGAAACCCAACACTCTAACCATCATGATGAGCTTTCTACGTAATTTTCAACGCTTTGTTGTGGCTGAAATGACACAACAGTTGGATCAAAGGTGGTCACAACCACCTTCGGGCCAAAGGGCTCCTTTACCACCTCCTCGGCGGGAGAGAAGTCCGAAGTCCACTTGTTGGAGCTTAGGGAGTGGAGACTCCCATGATGAGTCCTCAATAGAGGATGTACGTCCTAGAGGCCGACGTACTAAAGAAACAAGGCCCAAAGGGGCTACGACTTCCCGCCGGTGAAGTTCTTCGCCAGAAGAAAGATCACAATCCCCCTGCCACCGAAGTTACTCCCCAAAAAAGACGCATCGATCTCCATTGCTGGAGGACTCAAGGCAACGAGAAGAGCCCAAGGCCACCGTCCTCATGGAAAAAATCCTAGAAAGGTTGGAGAAAGTGGAAAGGCAGGTGGCTTGGAAGCCTGTCTTGACGAGTCACTGTTTATCCGAGCAATAGTATAGGCCCCTATGCCAAGCGACTTTCGGGTGCCTCGTTTGGAAACCTATGATGGGCGTAATGACCCCCAAGCCCACTTGACCAAGTACAGGCGTAGCATGGTGCTACACAGTGCTGATGACGCTACCCATTGCAAGTGTTTTGAGGTCACCCACCCCGGCCCAGCAACTGCGTGGTACAACTCCCTTGCCCCTAGGACTATAATGAGTTTCCAGGAGCTGTCCATGGCATTTACACAGCAGTTCATCGGTAGCAGGCCGATGACAAAGATTCCTGTTCAGATGTTCGACTTAGCGCAAAGGAATGGTGACACCATCCGTGACTATGTCGGAAGGTTTAATCGAGAGGCCCTAAGTGTGCCAGACCTCCATCCTGAAATACACATCCTCGCCATGATACGGGGATTTCGGTGAGACTCACAACTCTTTTATGAGTTCTCGAAGGCTCCTCCGGACACCCTTGGTGAGTTCTACCGAAGAGCCGAATAGCACATGACAACCGAAGAGCTGATAATGGGAGGACCGAAGTCTGATAAGCATTATCCCGAAGGCCAAAGTCACCAACACCGGTATCCGCCCGAGGGCAGGAGGAGAACTCGAAAGCAGAAGGGGAAAAAACCCATTTCATTTACTCCCCTGAACACCTCCAGAACAAACATACTATCGGCCATGGAAAGGCAAGGCAACCCAATCCAGCGTCCGAAGGCCATGACTTCAGAAAACAAGAAAAATATGAAGAAGTTCTGCCAGTTCCATCGGTACCATGGGCATGACACTAAAGATTGCTTCCAGCTGAGGAAGTACATCGAGTCTTTGATAAAGCAGGGCCAACTTAGGCGCTACCTACGGATGCCCTCCCCGAAAGGGATGAGGGAAGAGGAAAGGAAAGGAGATGATGAGGGCTATGATTCCGATAGATGATAGAATCGAAGCCCCAAAAGGCAACCACCACCTCTGGTGGGGGTGATCCAGACGATCACTACTAGACTACCTTCGGCAGAGAGAAAGAGGAAAGCGATGGAGATCTCGGTGATGGAATTTGGTAGCCGGTCAAACAAGCTTGTTCAAAAAAATGGGTCCACCGTAGTATTCCTTCATGACGACCTCACATTCATGGTGTCGGAGAGAGGTATCGAAGCCAATCCAGAAAACGTCAAGGCCCTGCTAGGATTCCAAACTCCCACGACGGCTAAGGATGTGCAAAGACTCACAAGGAGAATCACGTCCTTCAGTAGATTTATCTTCAGAAATGGGGATCGCTGCCGACCGTTCTTCAAGGTCCTCACTAAGGCAGCAAAAAATGGTGGCGACCTCGGAACCAAGGTGCGGCCTTGGAACGAAGACTGTCAAAAGGCCTGGGAAGAGCTTAAAGTCTACCTAACTTGTCTACTGACATTTCAGCAGCCATGGGAAGGAGAACCCCTCATGCTCTACCTCGTCGTTACCGAAAAGGCAGTAAGTTCGGTCCTTGTAATGGAAGAAGGGGCAAAGCAATGGCCAGTATATTATGTGAGCAAGTCCTTGGATGGTGCCGAAATCAGATACCCGATGCTAGAAAAGGCTATTTATGCCCTGGTACTTGCAAGCAGAAAGCTACGTCCTTATTTCCAAGGCTAGCCCATTATCGTCCGACGTAACCTGCCTATTCAGGATATCATGAAGAAGGTAGACCACTCGAGAAGGCTTTCGAAATGGTGCATCAAGCTCGGTGTGTATGACATCACCTATGAGCCGAGGAAGGCTACAAAAGCTCAAGCATTGGCAGATTTAATTGTCGAGGTACCCATTGCCAAAGAAAGTCAACCCAACCTCAAGGATAATGAGCCTGAGTGGACTCTGTTTGTCGATGGGGCCTCCGGCTCTGAACATCAAGGAGCTGGAGTAATTCTTCATGGTCCCGAAGGTATGGAAGCTATGAAAGCCATCAAATTTGGGTTTAATGTCACCAACAATATGGCAGAATATGAAGCCCTCATAGCAGGTTTGCGCCATGCCAGAAGAATTGGTGTGAGAAACCTAAAGGCCCACAGTGATTCACAGCTAGTGGTCCAACAGATGGCAGGGGACTATAGCGCAAAGGACCCAACTTTGGCAAAGTATCACGAGCTCGTATCGAAGCTCATCCAAGATTTTGACGCAGTGCACAATGAGAATGTGCCTCATCGAGACAATACTGAAGCAGATACTCTGGCCAAGTCAAAGAAGTCCACCGAAGTACTAAGTCACCTGAGCATAGTAATAATGAGCATAGCAACCTTGGAAAGAGGATGAAATAATTCAATAAAAAAGTATTTTACAACCTCGAAGCTTCCCGAAGACCCTTATGAGGCGGCAAAAGTGTGAAGACATTCCGAACGATATTTCCTAATCGGAGAAGAGTTATACTGACAAGGGTACGTAAGCTTGCTGCAAAGGTGTGTTAGCGAAGAGGATGTAGAGACTGTCCTCAAAGAAGTCCACGAGGGGGCCTGTGGTTCCCACAAAGGAACTGATGCCCTGGCAGGAGTACTACTCTACTAGGGGTACTTCTGGCCCACCCTAAGAAAGGACGCGAGGCAATTTGTCCAGAAATGTGACAATTGCCAAAGACACGCCAACGTCCAAAGGCTGCCCTCGGAAATGATAACTTCGGCTAAGTACCCTTGTCTCTTCGCAGTATGGGGTATTGACCTTATCGGGCCTCTCTTAACTGCACCTAGAGGAGTGAAGTACTGTGTGGTTGCAGTAGATTACTTCACTAAATAGATGGAGGTAGAGCCCCTAGTAACCATTTCGGCCAAGGCCGTATAGAAATTCGTCTAGAGAACATCGTATCCCGGTTTGGCATACCAAGGGTGATAGTGGCCGACAATGGTTCCCAATTTGTTGACAAGGGATTCCAAGAATTCATGACCGACCTCAGCATAAAAATGCACTTTGCCACGGTAGCTCATCCCCAGAGCAACGGACAGGTAGAGGTGTCTAACAGAACCATAAAGGATGGTTTAGAAAGAAGATTGAGGGAAACAAAAGGAAAATGGCCAGGAGAACTTCCTAGTGTGCTATAGAGCTATCAGACAACACCCCGAAGAGCCACAGGTGAGACACCTTTCTCACTCATCTTCGGCACAGAGGCCATTATTCCTGTCGAGGTGGTCCAGCCATCGGTCAGGGTTCAAGTGTTTGACGAAGAAGGGAATGATCTCAAGTTGATAACTAAGCTTGACCTAATTGATGAACACAGAGAAGTGGCTGAGCTTAGAAGAAAATTTTTTCAGCAAAGGGTAGCTATAGCTGTGAACTTGCATGTTAAGCGGAAAGGAATCAAGAAGGGAGACCTTGTTCTCCGAAAGGCTGAGTTTGAGCCCCAAAGACCATCTCACGGAGTACTTCGGGCAAATTGGGAAGGGCTTTATTTGGGCTTGATGAGGTTCAACTAGGAGTCTATAAGCTCGGCGACATCGAATGTGGAGAACTAAAAAATACATGGCATTCAAATGCTTTGAAGAAATTCTACACTTAGAAATTTTTCAGGAAATTTAACACTTAGAAATTTTTGTAAGTACAAAAAAGTTTTCTGGGAAAAATAACCCCACCTAAGATATCTAACTGAACAAGGTGAGAGTATTTACTTGCAAAAATCAGACATTTTCTCCGAGGGCGCGTCAACCGAACATGGCTGATAAAAATAGGCAAAGCTTTGGCAAAAGACATTTGCCGAAACCAGTGCTATGCTGAACATGGTTGATAAAAAGCGCAAAAAGCATCTTGCCGGGGGTCCTAGACCAAAAGTAGTCAAACTAACCCTTGGAACCGAAGATTATTTAAGGAGAAACTTGTCTTTAAACTTAGCCAAATTTTGAAGGAAAGGAGGAATTTTATTTAACGGAGCCTTATTACAAGGAGGAGTATTACAAAGAAAAAGAAAAAGAAACAGTGAAGGCATGGACACCTAAGGGACGACCTTCGGCACCGAAGGACGAGAAAATGGCAGGTTGAGATGATCTATGTTTGACCAGGCCCAGCGAGGCCCCTCAGCGATGTCCAAAGCAACTAGAAAAGAGAGGTCGATGTTAGGGTACTTTGCCAAGACATGATGCCGAGCCAAACAAAAGCCATCTTGGAAAGCAACCTTGGTTGCTTGATCGGCCTTGTCTTTCTCAATGGACAAGTCATCCAGCTCGTTTCTCAGCTCGATGACCTCCCTCTCGAGCTTCTTCGTCTTCTTCTTCTTCTTCTTTGTCTCCTTCTTCAGCGCCTCAACCTCATCTTGAAGATTGGCATTGTCAGCGAGGGCCTTCGTCAAGAGACCAGAGTCTTCCTCATTTTCCTTTTGGTAGGCCTCGTGTTACCACCTCACAAAATGAGAGAATTACAAGTGTGTCATAATGGCTAAAAACCATTATATTGTGTAATTCTCACTATAGTGATTGAAGTGTGGGGGGTAAAAGGCATGATCAACACCTCCTTAAAAGTGTTCCAAGTTGGTAACTTGGTCCTCAAGAAAAGCCTTGAGGATTGCTTGTTGGTCAAGCAACCTATGGACTTTTTTGTAAGGTTTTAGAAATTCGGGTACTTGATCGCAAAACTCTCAAGAAAAAGACTTGGAAAGTTATGGGAAGGATATGAATGGTATAAAAGTGCTATTGGAGGACCAAATTTCTCATGGAAGACAAGTTTGGACAAAGGAAACACTAAAGGCAATAAGGACCTAAATGTCCTAGTGTAAACCTTAAGGTGTTCAAGCTTTTGACTTAAGTCTAAGGGTGGAATTGTGGGGTTATCCCATGATGGGGGAGGCAGCCAAGACTTCATAATTAGTGAAAAATGTTGGGCACATGTGTACTAATGAGTTTAAGACAAAGAAACCATAATTAGTGATAAGGAAAATGAGATAAAGCAAGGTTAAACTTGTTAAGTGTGTTTTGGTGCCATTAAGCACATTTAAGGCCATTTAAGGGGCCAAATCACTTATCCCCCTCACATTTTCGTCCTCCCCCAGCCCAAGAACACAGCCATACTTCCTCCATAGCCACCACACCTTCAAAGTTGCAATAGATTGAAATTGAAGGCAAAAGGAAACAATTGGAAGCAAACTAGAGCTATTTCTTGCATACTTCAAGGATCAAGCTTGATTTTTGGCCTAGCCACTTTGGTAAGGGTTCTCTTGCTCTCATGGATTGTTTTCTAAAATTTTCAAACATCCATGGAGCTAGGGCTAAGCTTGGAAGAGATCCATGAGCTTGATGAACCAAGCTTAGTGAGGGGAGTGCACTTATTGAAGGTTTTGTGACCTAGTGTGAAGTGCACAATGATGGCAGTAAAGTGAGGGTTTCTATAGCCCAAAGTTAGTACTAACTACTATTAAAATCCTCCTAAGACCAAGCATTATCTTGTGTAGGGCTGCCATAGTGATTTGGTTATGTTTATTATGTGTTTTCTGGACTAACCTATGGTTTATTGTTGCTGCTGCATTTCATGTGTTTGTTGGTTGTGAATGGCTGCTGTATTTGGTTGCTATATCTTGTTTATATGCATTGTGGTTTTTTTGTTTTAGTGTCTTTGGATGCAGGTTTTAATGATGGTTACATTTCCTTTTGAATCCAAGTGCTACCCTTACTAAGTTTCTCAACGAAACTTACTACCCTCAATTCTGTCATTTCAGGTCCAGCAGAAAGATCACATTCAAACTAACCTTTGTGGTTTGAGTTTTGATATGAAATTTCAGGTACTTGAACTTCCATATGTCTAGTTGTGATTTGGAAATTTTGGAGATTTTAGGAGCACATTTGGTATTTTTAATGGTGGTACTTCTATTGTTGTGCAGCAGCTGTGCAGCATCCTATTTTTGGAGTCCATTGTGTCTTAGGAACTCCTGTAACTTATGGTGTGTATTTATCTGATTTAAGACCATTTTGTAGTGCATGTATGCATATACATGTAGTGTATGTAAAATGAGACAAGTATGTGAACATTTGAGTAATGTTTTGGCTATGTAAGTGATGTGGTGCAAAGCTGCCTAAGTCTGAATCATGGGCTCCATACTTGTAAATTCTATTTTGGCCACATAAAGTTGTTAAAAGAAAGGGAATGTAATTCATATGTGTAATGTACATATATGGGATAGCCTTGGAGGGCTTTCCCCATGTGAATGAAGTGTTTGCATGGTTAGGAAAATTGTATGGGCAAAGTGGTCCAAAAGTTGCCAGAATTTTGACTCTGGACCTAAAGTTTAATATCTCCCTGTGTAGAAGGAATCTTGGTATGAAATTTTGACCACACCTAGAATACATCAAGAGGGTTAACTGGGATTTTGAATTTATCGATTTAGAGCCCTGTATCCAAATATATGACGTTGCAAAGTTGCCTGAGTTAGTGTTCATTTGGTCAGAATTTTGTAACCAACTTCAAAAATCCATAACTTGGTCCATAGGTGGGCTATTGATGTAAAAAAAAATTCATTGGTTTGATATAAGTATCTACTTGATAATGGAGAAAATAAAATAGGGGGTATGAGGCTAGAATGATACAGTTTATTAGTGGAAGTTGCAGGTGCAGTAGCTGGTCACTAGAACTTGACAAGATTGCCTAATGTGTGGTAGCCAAGATTAAGACTTGTGCTAGTGTTTTCCTTCTTTGCTGCCATGGTGTGCATGAAATGTGAATATGTGTGTGATGGTTGGACCAATATGCATGTATTTACATAGTGCCCAAGAGGGCCACTTGGGTATGCACACTAAGGGTAGTGTTCTGATGGCCTACAGAACATTACCAATCCTTGGAGTCTAAATGCACAATTTTGGCACCATAAATGGACAACCCCGGAGTGGGCAACAACTCATTTGCCGAAGTTAGCTCAACGACCTTCATGCCGAGGTTAGACATCTTCTGGGAGAAATCCTTTAAGAGCACCTCTTGACTCTTGAAGAACTCCTCCCGAAGTTTGGCCGTCTCTTCCTTGGCTGTCTTGTTCAGCTTGTCGTACTTAACGACTGAGTTGGCACAAAATACCTTGGCCGTCCTCAAGCACTCTTCGGTCTGAGAGCGGATCGAAGATTGCTTTGCTGCCCAAGCTCAGAAGTATCCACTATACACCAAGAGCTACAAAAAGAAGGACATTTGGTGAAGTTTTACAAAGAAAAGCAAACACTTAGAAAAATTTGGAGAAAGGATAAAGTGTCTGAAGACTACTTGGGCAGCATGTTCGGACATCCTTGCAGTGAGGACCTCCTCATTCTGGCATTACTCTGCCAGAGATTTGAATGTGGCTTGGGTGAGCACGCCCCTCACCATTTAGGGAGCCATTTGCTGGCTGTCTTCAAAGAACAAGTTCATGTCCTCCATGAAAGACCAGAAAGGCTCCCTCGAAATCTTATCCTTCGGGATATGGCAGTGCTGAAGGGCCTGCTTCCAAGCATGCCCCACCATCCACGCTGAGGGTACCAATTCCTCTACAAAGTCACGTCGAAGCTCCATCGGTATATTGTCCTTTAGCCATATGTCTATAAGATTGCGAATGCTAAAAATGTCTGAATTTATAAGAAAATGGCTAAGGGGCAAACCAGGTGGAACCTTTGCAACATCATCGTCGAAGTCGTGGACCTCCTCCACTTTGGCAGGGGCTTGTTTGCCCTTCCTTTGTCTTCACTCCTCGAGCTCTTCAGCAGAAAGGCCTCCTACCGAAGTGCCCAAGATGTCTGCCGAAGTGACAGGACTCCGGGGAGTGGAAATGACGGCCACCTCCGATGGTTGTCAACGCGGACCGAAGGCTGGTCCCCGACCTCTATGACGTCCTCCGGGGGAGGAGGAAGAAGGTCCTTCTTCACTTTCTTGGCCGAAGATGGCCCCCCTCCAGACGCCTTCCGCCTCTTTGGAGCGGCTTTCTTGTTTTGTTCCCCATTCTCGGCTTGGCCAAGGAACAAGGACTTATAGAAGGCAGTTGACTAATCACCCATCTCTGAAAAAGGAAGAAAATATCAGTGTAAGTCCAAAGGGTTACCTATAGCAAAATTTGGAAAGCGACTTACTCTCGACGAGGGCTTCGTACGTGAGCTCCTTCCAAAGGAGCATCACCAACCACGCCTTCTTCCCTTCGATGGCAAGCGCTGGCATGCCGAGGTTGGTTTTGTGCTCCTTGATCAGCCCTAACTGCCAAAGAACCTCTTCGGTCATGAGGTCCCACTTGATAGGGAAGGGATATAAGGAGCGTGGTGGGACCTTGGCATCGCAGTCGGTGATAGCTCGAATACTGCTGTCAAAGTCTTAAACCTCGCTACTAACTCAGGAGTTAACAACTTCTTAGGATTAACAACATCCATCTCCAGTGTCCCGTGGGCCCACCGGGTCAGCACATATGGCCACGCCTTGTCCACCTTGATGAAGAAGAATTTCTTTTGCCACCCTCACCAACTATCCTTGGTGGCGAAGGTGAACATGTATTTTTTGCTCCCAGATCCCTGAGGTAGAAAGAAATAGAAGGCACCCTTCGGGACCAGATAAAGCTTGTAATACTGCATCAAAATGACAAAGTGGGGTTCTATCTTGAAAACCCCACACATGCAGAGAAAAACGTTGAAGTAAGAGTAGGAATTGGAAGGAAGCTAATTCACAGCTATGCCATGGAATTGGCAAAAGTCGCAAATCATCTTTGGCAGAGGAAACCGAAGTCTAGCCTTCAGTTGGGCTCGAAAAACAGTAACCACGTCCGAATGATACATGTAACTAAGCAGACCTGCGGTAGGAAGCCTAGTCACAGCGTAGGACGGGAGGTAGAATTTAGCTACCCATCTCTCCATTTTTTTCAAGGTGGTGCAACATGGATGAAAGTCGAGAGAAGCACAACTTTCGGGAATAGGACGAACAGTCAAAAGTGGGGTCGGAAAAGACATGTTCGGTAAAAAGAAACAACTTCGGGAAAGAATGTCAAAGGACTTCGAAAAAAGAAAACAACTTTGGACAATGGAAACAAAAAAAACCGAGGGACCTTAGAAAGAAAAACCCACCAAAGCTTTTGTCAAAGTCGGGATTGGTGGACGCCATCATAAAAGCTCACAGGAAATCGCTCCGCCGCTTGCACCGCCATAGAAAAGGGAGAAAAACTTGAAAGCAAACGAGAGCAAAAGGAGAACCAATGGAAAGGAAGTGGGAACTCTGAAGAGGGGAAGGGTTTATATAGGCCGAAGGGGGTAGGCGAATCATTGCCATAATTGCCTTTCGAAGGCGAATCGTCGCTATAATCACCTGCTGAAGGTGAAGAGACGCGGTTGATGTAACTGACGCAACTGTCCCCCCGTCACCGCGTGACATGTGTCGCCCAGCATAGGAAACAAGGGTACGCCTCTTAACAGCACGGGTGCCTAGGCAAGCATATCCAAAGTGACGTGTTTGTCTAATCAAAAGACATAACGACTCACTAACAAATGACGTAGGCCCAAAGAAGGAGGATTTCCACCTCGGGCTGATGGAATAACTTCGGGAATGTTGAAAATTCGGCCAAAAACTGGGAAAACCACTTGAGTACCGGAGGAGCCACCTTGGTTAAGAAGAAGCATCCCACATTGCCGAAACTCCCTCCAAAGAAGATAACCTCGGCTAAAAATTCAGTCATGATGACTGAGCTAGCCACCCCTTCCATGAACACTTCCATGATTTGCTCAAATAACTGAAGATATAACTTTGGCCTTCCGAGGGGGGCATGTGATAGCCAAAGGTCTATCACACTCCAAGCTCTAAAACTTTGACGAAGCACCGCCCTCGTAAAAGGTGAGCATCACCCTCGAAGAATGCGAGGACCAACCTCAAAAAAAGAGGGACCACAGTCCTTGACCCCCAAACCTCGGTAATCCACCATTACCCTCGGGAACAACAGGACTGACCTCAGGAAAATGGTACTGTACCACCGTTGGTAAAATGACCTAACTAACTTCAAGAAAAATAGACTCACCATCCATGGCAAGGAAAAATACCCTCCGAAAGGAATCCTTTGTGCCAAGGGGCCTTCTGAGTAACGGGGGTGACCTCGGCTACAAGCTCTCATATCCAGAAGAGGTCGCTTTCACTGAAGGGGTTTTGTGAACACGAAAAAAATGGTTAAGGAGCCTTTAACACAGAGACCTCATACACGCCCTTGACACAAAGGCCTCCCACAGCCCTGACTTCTGGCCAGAACGGCTTATGGCCAGCTTGAGATCCCCATCTCCGAAGGTACGGACCACATCCGACTGAACACGTGTCATGATCTGAGTAGGCTGTGTCAAATGGACTTCTCCCTATGACTCTCTTATAAATACTTGGAGGAAAACAACCTTTGAATAAAATATGAAGAAGACTCTCAAGAGAACTATACTCTTCACTATCTGTTCACTACTCTTCACTGCTAAAATCCTGACTTGGGCATCGGAGGCTCCTCCCCGGAAACACACTCCGGGGACCTCCTAACCCCTTCTTTTCTGAGTGTTTCGGGTAGTTTCATGACGGAAGTCTCTTCTACCAGCACCTACACACAAAAAGCCCCTCACAGGCCCACCATGTCATACAATGAAGATGCTTCTGGGCATCAAAATGAGTACATGAGTCCTTGAGCCATAGCTAATTTGGGGCTTTCCAAGGCCTTCCAATGGCCCTAGGGACAACTTGAAATGCCTCAAACCTTCAAGTACACATATGCTAGACCAGAATGTACCATTTAAATGAATCCTGTGGTGTCTATAAACACCACATGAACCATCAAAAGCTTACTAGTTCAACAAGTTCATCACTGTCCACCAAGTAATGCCATTCATCAAACTACTTGAATTTAACAAGTAAACAAGCTATGAATGGCATCAAATATGCTTGAATCATAAATCCCTTACCTTGATTTCAAGTCCAAAGAAAGAATCATGCAACACTTGACCAAGAACAAAGTTCCATAAAGTTTTACCTAGTTCCAAGCAAAACCAATTTAAATGGCACAAAATTACTAACTCCAAACCAAAATCCAAGCTTCAAGTCATCAAATAAACAAGAAATTACCATGGAAACACAAGTTACCTCGCATAAAAAATAAGGGATGGTTGGAAACATGATTCCAAGTTTCAAAAACATGAAATTCCACTTGAATCAAGCTTTCATTGGCAAATATACCCTTGGTGGCTAAAAATGATAGTGCCAGAGATAGGTCGGGTTTGAATCATTCTATTTTACCTTCTTGGCATTCACATTATAGATTGGATTTTTTAGTTCTAGAACATAAAAACCATTTCTAAGTCGAGCACTACCATAAAATATTTCATTCAAATAAATAGAACAACATTTGTCCTTTATTATAAATGAAAAACCTTTCTTGTCCAAACAAGAAATGGAAATCAAATTTCTACTAATAGTAGGCACAAAGTAGTAGTTGTCTAATTCTAAAACTAATCCACTAGGCAAAGTGAGAACATAAGTCCCTACGGCTAAGGCAGGAGCCCTTGCTCCATCTTCAACACATAGGTCCACTCCACCTCAGGTCAATCTTCTACTCCTATTTAGATCTTGCACATTTGCACAAATGTGAGATCCACATCTAGTACCTAATACCCAAGATGAGGAAGTAGAAAAGTTAGCCTCTATAATACAAAAACCCGAAGTAGAAGTCTTACTTCGGTTTTCCTGAGTAAGTTCCTCAAGATAGAGCTTCTAATTATGTTTCCAATGTCTACGTTTTCTATAATGGAAGCACTCCCTTTCCTTAGCCACACCAACTGATGGTTTCAGTGTAGCTAAAGAAGAATTAGCATTGAACTTTCCTTTAGCTTTATCCTTCTTCTTGTTGGCTTTTTCCTTTTCTTTGCCCTTTTGTAGCATCATAATGGACTTAGCCTTCTTAAGATTTTGCTCAGCAGTTCTCAACATGTTGAGCAATTCAGGGAGGGACTTGTCAAGGTTGTTTATGTTATAGTTCATGATGAACTGACTGTAGTTTTTTGACAATGACTGCAAGACTACATCAACAGCTAATTCTTTCTGAAAAGCAAATCCCAAAATGTCAAGATTCTTAATGTACCCAATCATCTTGAGCACATGAGGACCCGTGGAACTTCCTTCAGACATTTTTATACTCAAACAATGCCTTAGAGGTCTCAAATATCTCATGCCTAGCTTGCTTTTAGAAGAGCATTTTTAGATGCTTGATCATATCGAAAACCCCCATTTCTTATGTTGCTTTTGAAGCTTAGATTCTGTGGTTATCAGCATGAGGCAAGCAACATCCAAAGCATCATCAGAATGCCTTTTGTCAGCATCCTTTTCAGCTTTTGGAGCATTGGCAGCAGGCTTATTCAGAATAGGCTGCTTTAGGACATAAGCCTTTCACTCTTGCTTGAGGACTATCCTCAAATTTTGATACCATTTGAAAAAGTTGGTCCCATTCAATTTTTCCTTCTCAAGTTTAGATCACAATGAAAGTGTCGATGGGTTTGGTGCCATGGTCTAA
This sequence comes from Aquilaria yunnanensis, assembly GCA_039654915.1. Taxonomy (NCBI): domain Eukaryota; kingdom Viridiplantae; phylum Streptophyta; class Magnoliopsida; order Malvales; family Thymelaeaceae; genus Aquilaria; species Aquilaria yunnanensis. Next base: position 49,460,540 of record CM077595.1, read on the forward strand.
AACAGTAAATATGCAGTGTAAGAGTCATGCATTTTAATTGATTTAATAAGGAATTTTATTAAATGATACTCCCACTATTTTACTCAAAATAATAACCGTCAATATTATTTTAGAACACCTTGGTGCTAAGGTATTCTAGTAGGCCAAGATCCATATTTCAGCACAACCTGAGTCAACTTTGGCTTTTCTCTCAAGTTACAGTAATTTAGGTAGGCAACTCTTTGCCAATTGCATCTTATGCAACTCTTGGGTAGTTGGGCGAACAACACCTGTCCAAGCTCATCTCATGAACTTCAGCCCAACCCTATGCCTTTGAGTCCCCAATCCTATTAGGATGACTTAGTTAAGTCAGAGCCAAAGTTGGCAATTTGGATATCACTATTATCCCATCATGCCTTACCAAGATGAACATAGGTCCTTTGCTTTAGCAAACCCATCGAATGTTGATCAAAGTCTTGACAAGTGGTAACACTTGGAAGGCATCACATTTAATGACTTAATATTTTGTTTGAGGAATTTTTCCTTTTGATCTCAACAATTATTATCTTTGGTTGTCTTTTACATGCATCACATACAAATATAAAACATGCATATGATGCTAAGAACAAAGTAAACGTGATATGGTTATTGCCCAAACTATGCGATATTCTCAAGCCAATGAGAATATCATAAAAGCCTAAGAAATGAAAAAGGCCTTCACAAGCTCCTTCTCCTGCTTGCTTGGTTGCCCTTTTGTTTTCACTACCCTGGACACACCGCCTTGGATGATCCCATAATGTACAATTACATCAATAATCGAAACCTCAACTTACATTCAAGGGGAGTAAGGTGAGAAGAGAATATACAATGAGAATAACAAGAATAAGGCATGACTCATAGGCCATATTTACAAGTACAACAAACAAGGGCTATAACCATGCACCATGGTTCAAACACCAATCAACATATCATGTCAAATCTCATTCAAAAAAATAGCATGCCAATTAATGCGCATTGATTAACCAATTTTTATTAATGTGGCGTTTCGTGTATGACGGTCCAGCTGGCCGGTCAGCACCCGAGAGCACCTCCATTCGAGCCACCAAAAGTACTCTACTCTTGGTGCCCGAATGGCCTTAATCCTATCCATGCTAGGGTTTTGCAACTTTTGCAAGAATCCTAATCCCTATAGGTATCTCATACCAATCAATCTAGGGTCAATCTTATTAACCAATTTGTGTCATTTCTTCATATATCTCATATATACATTACAAGTTCCGATTTCAGGCATCATGAATCAATCTAATTAATCATGATCAAAGCAGTAGAACACACAACATGTCATGCGATTCAACACTCAATCCTGATTTAGGGTTTCACAAGTAGTTCTGATACCACTGTATGGTTTCGAGAACCAAGCGAGCATAGTGAAATGTAACCGAAACCCTCTAGGATCCAAGTGAACTGGGTAAATCGGTTGCTCAAAATTTCATATCTAGCTCGGTTGAGATCTTTCACCTAACTGTTGAGTCGAATGAAAAAACTTGAATAGTTGACGTATTCAAGCTCTTTATGGTATCCAAATGAGCCTTTCAGGATCACCACGCCTCCACCACATCACGGTAGATGAATTTCTCTTGCGCTCGCAGTGCTAGCTTGCATCCTCCAAGGAATGGCAAGAGAAGAGTGTGGCTGGAACTTTGAAAACTCTTCTGATTTCATCCTTAAAGAGGCTAAGGCAATAGCTGTGAATTTCTCATTATCTGATGTATTTACCATGAGACCTAACTCCAAAGCCTGATGGGTTTCAAAGCCCTAATCCAATTAGGCTCCACAATAAAACTAGACTAGGGACATTTAAGAATATCATTATTTTAGGGTGCTAATTATGTTTATTATGTTATGCAGAAACAGAACAATAGACATAATTACTAGATTAATAACTCAATAAAATATCATGCCTCAATGTTCAAAATACAATCATCTCATGATTGGATTTTGCACACAACACTAACAACCGCCACCGTGAAAATTGGCAGCAAATTGACAATTGTGGTGATGCATCTGTTAGTGTTGTGCCCAAAAGCCAATCATGAGATGATTGTATTTTTTGCACATTGAGTCATGATATTTTATTAAGGCATTAATCCAGCAATTATGTTTGTTGTTTTGTTTCTACGTAACTTAACAAACATAATTGTAACCCTAGAATAATGATATTCTTAAATGTCCCTGCGGCCAAGAAAATACTATAGTTAACATTATTGCCTAACCAACAAGCAATCATGAAGGCTAGAATCACAAGGATCCTCAAGAAAAAATACTTGCAAGAACAAACTACCGTGACAACCCTTAACGGTTATCGGGCCCAACAACATCAAAATTTGCAAAACATAAACTAGGGAGTAAGAATTCAAGTATCGTCAATAAAGGGTCTTCAGCTACAAGAAAAATACTAAGGACAACATATATATAAACATATGTAATATATAGTGAGCTCTTACCGCTTGAGGCTAAACTTATGTGCATAAGTTTTAGTCCCTTGGGACTTGTCTTCACCTAGTCCTTAAACTACAAGGCAAAGCCTTGCCCACTAGCAAGCATATCTTACTAGCCTAACCAGAGAAAATTCACTAGTAGAAACTCCCTTATGTTGTACAGAGGCACTATTCTAGGACTAATATTGACTAGGCCTTAAAGACCCACTAGGTGCACTAAGGTTCCATATCGAAACTGTTACTGTTGTGCCCAAAAGGCCAATCATGAGATGATTGTATTTTTCCACATTGAGTCATGATATTTTATTAAGGCATTAATCCAGCAATTATGGTTTGTTGTTTTGTTTCTACGTAACTTAACAAACATAGTAGTAACCCTAGAATAATGATATTCTCAAATGTCCCTAGTCTAGTATTATTGTGGAGCTGGTTGCAATAATACATAATGACTAGCATATGTGGAGACTAATATGAGATATGTAGTCTACATATGGGTACAAGTTGGAGAACTTGTGTACTGGACCGACCCACCAAGAGAACACTACATGGATCGTTATATGAGTGTCATAAATGATTATCATAGTGATCATGGTATATGTAGTCCTTCGACCTAAGATCATCAAGGTTCCTTACATGTGAGTCACATACTTTGATACTTTCCTTTGTTGCTCGTGACTGAGTGAACTTGAAGGAGCTCATTAGGTATGTCACATATCATGCGGAGGGATTTGTATGATCAAGATGGGATTTGTCCCTCCTATGTAACGGGAGTGAGACTTAGAAAATGCATGGCCATGCTCGGATGAGTTGATATACGATATCAATGTCATCAGCTTAAGTTAGTCTACTCGATAATCAATAAACCAAAGATTGGGCTACACGAGAGTGACACATTCCATGTCTCGTGCTTAGTCTTGATATCTTGGACAAAAGGACAATGGCATATATTGGTGATGATCATAAAGGTTTAGTCGAATCATCGACAATCTTGTCACTTGGGTAGCAATGATGTGTTGCTAGACACCGCTCATTGCTTATGATCATAAATGTGATTTATGATCATTGCCATCATGGTAAGAGCCTATTGGGTCGCACACATAGAGCTATTTGGATCATTAGAGTGCATGGGCTAATAATTTGGGTGTTGGTTTCACAATAATTTTGTATTAATAATGGGCCCAATAGTTAAGCCATTATTAAGCCCGAAATTAAAGCCTAATTGGATTAGGGCTTTGAAACCTATTAGGCCTGGAAGTTGAGTCTCACTATAAATACAACTTCTAGTGAGAAATTCGTAGGTATCCTTGCCCTAGCCTCCCAGAAGGACAGCCGCACTCTTCTCTTGCAATTCCTTGGAGGACGCAAGCTAGCATTGTGAGCGCAAGGGAAACGCATCTGCCGGGATGTGGTGGAAGCGTGGTGATCCCGAGAGGCTCGTGTGGATACCATAGAGAGGTTGAACACGTCAACTGTTCAGGTTTTGTGATTCGACTTTATAGTTGAGTGAGAGATCCCAACCGAAAATTAGGTATGAAAATTTTTGAACACCCGGTTTACCCTGTTTCACTTGGATCCTGGAGGGTTTTGGTTAAATTTTGCTGCACTGTTTGGCTACCGAAACCCATCAACATCATCGCAGGCATGGTGGCTAAAAATTTGAAATTTTGCTAGGAGGTTCAAGGAAGGCCTAAAGGGGATCCTAAGGTACCTTGTGGTGTAAGCATTGTGGGGGTACTCCGAGCCTTCCTAAACTTCTCTAAGACCTATGAGTTTTCTTAAGTTTTATGGAGTTTTATTGTTACTTCCACCAAAAGCAAGAAAACTAGTTTACAAAGGATCACAATTAAGTATCATTAGCTTAGAAGAGAGGTTTAGTACCCTTGGCGACCTAGCCATGCTGTTAGCCATGAAGTTGCAAGGTGAAACCTTAGTGCACCTAGAAAGGTTTTGAGGAACTTAGTAAATGAGTCCAACCATGATCGTTACCACTCCATTAGTGTGAACCAAGTAATGGTGGATAAGGGAGCACCATGGATGCAGGCCTAGTAACCTTGTGGTCTTGCCAAGCTGTGCCTTGATGCATCCTTGGTAGTTTTAATGGGTATAGTCTTAGTACATAAGTGACCTAGGAAGGTCCAATGACTTAAGGCACTTTGTTAAGGCTTAGTACAGCTAGTGGATTTCTTACAATGCAAGCAAGGAGCATCCACCATGTTTACCTGCATAATAAGCAAGGGAAGGCTACATGACTGCATAGTAAGCTAAGGCTTACTGGGAATGAGCTAATGGCCAGAACTTGCTAGGCACAGAGTGATGCTCGTGGGAGGACTAGGATAAGGAGAGGTACTAAAGGACCTAGATATATGCATATATTAGACCTTCAGGCTGCAAGCGCGCATAGCAGGTTTCATATCCTTGTATATATGGAGTCTTCAGGATTTTTCTTGCAAGTTGAAGAAACCTTAGTAAGAATCTTTGATTCTTACTCCCTTAACTTTTGTTGTGCAGTTTTGGGCGTCATTGAGCCAGCAACAATTGAGGGTTGTTGAGCTAGCCTTTAAAAAGGCATTTAACTTACTCAAATCTTTGTGATTCTAGTATGTGGGTTACTTATTGGTTAAGTTATGGTACTAACTATAGTTATCGTTTTGGCCTACAGAGGCTAGTAAAGCATAAGGGAGGGCTTTAAAGCTTGCCACTTGGAGTTTTCTCTAAGGTGGAAGCTTAGTTATGGATCTCAGTAGTATGATTTAGTGTATAGTTTTCATACACTAGTTTGCCTTCAATGTTCATGTTTGAGTAGTCTACTCTAGAGTCGCTCTTGAGTGTAAGCATAGTCTACTCTCGTTTGGATGCTTGCACGCAATTGATTATGTGTAGTTAATTCCACAAGTATTTTGTATGCTTTGACTACTTTGAACTTGGATCTTAGTGTAAGGCCTAGGCAATGTTTTATAATTTATGTTTATATTTTATAACTCTTGTTTAAGTCAAAGCATTACTCATACATATTTGCATAGTAGGATTAAACAACTAGAAGCACAAAGGTTTTAACTAGTGCACGCATAATCAATTAGCCAATTGTGACTAGTATGGGACAAGTTCCCATAAGCTTCTTAGGTAGACCCGTGAGGGGCCATGTCAACTGTGGTACTGAAAGGTACATGTTATAAGTTGATATAGTGGATCTTGTACTAGGATTCTTATGTAATATAAGGTCTTGTATGCCTTAGGAAGTGGATGCCTCTAGTAACATTCTATTCTATCGAGCTGAATGAAGAACTTGGATGTACTAGCGCACATCATATAGGACATGTAGGAGAGACAATTGCTTAAATGTGGTTAAAGGAAATATATGTTTTATGTTTTGGTACTATTTTAATATTATTTTTAAGTGCTGGCTAGCTAGCTTTGCTATTGTATATTTTGTGTTTAAAATGAATACCGAAGCTACTCATGCATGATTATTGTTAGAATTGAGCTAGAAAGCTTAAGAGCATGTGCATGTTTTATTGCACCACTAAGAAAAAAAAATGGTAATGCAAGTAATAAAATGAGCTTCCGCACTATGAAGAATTAATGAGGAGCCAATAGATCCTAGGAGGTCTCATTCCAAATGTTAATGAGGTGGGTCCTATAGTTGTTATGACTCTCCTAGTAGGAAGCTTGTTTGAGGAAGGTAAAGTAATTAAAACCTAGTTTGGAACCTTATTTCAAGTTTACATAGTAAGAACTAGTATGTTAGACAAAGTTCACTAACTTTTGAGGAGTTTAAGGCATGAAACAGAGTTTGGGGGTAAAATGGTAGTTTTTCATTCCAAAGTGTCGCGCTAAGTCCCAAGAGTTAAAAATGAGTTATGGAAACCTAACTATAGCTATAAACCAAAACCTAGCTCAAATAAAGAAGTCTTGACCTAGGTTTAACTGTAATTACTATGTAAGGAAGGGGGCTTTTGTAACTTTTTATAAACTTTAATGGCATGGTGTTTAAAAGGTATAAAAACTTGGCAAAGTGAGGATGGCTGCCATTTTTGCTTCAAACCCGAGTTCATCCTTCACCCCTTGATTTCTTCAAGAATTCAAGCTTAAAACCAAGATATTTTGGTGAAAATTGAAGCCAGTAAGAGTATATATGATTTGGGAAGCTTGATTCAAGTGGATTTCCATGTGTTTAAAGTTGGAATCATGTTTTCACCTACCCCCTTATTTTGATGTGAGGTAACAAGTGTGTTTATGGTGATTTCTTGTTTATTTGATGCTTGGAAGCTTGGGTTTTGGTTAGAAGTAAGTAATTTGGTGTCTTGTGTCTTTGTTTGCTTAGAACTTAGGTAAAACTTTGATTTTATGGAAGAGTTGTTTGGTTCTTGCCTGTGACTAGAAATCAAGGTAAGGGAGTTATGGTTTCATGCTTGATTAATGTTCTTGGAGTGCTGTTGCTTGATGAATTCGAGTAGTTTTTGCAATTGCGTTAGTTAGTGGGCAAGTTGGATCATGGTGGACTATGTGTTTGATGGAGCTTGAAATGAGGTTTTAATGCATCATAGTTATACTTGTGATGGCTGGTTATGGGCTATGCAACATGTTTTTTAGTTATGTGAAGTTGGAAGGCCATCCAAGTATGTTTGATTTGTTTGGTAAGTCTTCTAAGGTATGTGCAACAAAACTTGAAATTTTCTAGATTCACGGGTGTTGGCGATGTTAGTGTTGTGCCCAAAAAGCCAATCATGAGATGATTGTATTTTTGCACATTGAGTCATGATATTTTATTGAGGCATTAATCCAGCAATTTTGTTTGTTGTTTTGTTTCTGCGTAACGTAATAAACATAATTGTAACCCTAGAATAATGATATTCTTAAACGTACCTAGTCTATTATTATTGTGGAGTGGGTTGCAATAATACATAATGACTAGCATATGTGGAGACTAATATGAGATATGTAGTCTACATACGGGTACAAGTTGGAGAACTTGTGTACTGGACCGACCCACCATGAGAACACTTCATGGATCGTTATATGAGTGTCATAAGTGATTCTCATAGTGATCATGGTATATGCAGTCCTTCGACCTAAGATCATCAAGGTTCCCTACATGTGAGTCACATACTTTGATGCTTTCCTTTGTTGCTCGTAACTGAGTGAACTTGAAGGAGGTCATTGGGTATGTTACATATCATGCGGAGGGATTTGTATGATCAAGATGGGATTTGTCCCTCCTATGTAACGGGAGTGATATCTTCGAGCCCCTTGATAGAGTGAGACTTAGAAAATGCATGGCCATGCTCTGATGAGTTGATATATGATATCAATGTCGTCAGTTTAATTTGGTCTACTCGGTAATCAAGAAACCAAAGATTGGGCTATACGAGAGTGACACATTCCATGTCTCGTGCTTAGTCTTGATATCTTGGACAAAGGGACAATGGCATATATCGGTGATGATCATAAAGGTTTAGTCGATTCACCGACAATCTTGTCATTTGGGTAGCAATGATGTGTTGCTAGACACCGCTCATTGCTTATGATCATAAATGTGATTTATGATCATTGCCAACATGGCAAGAGCCTATTGGGTCGCACACATAGAGCGATTTGGATCATTAGAGTGCATGGGCTAATTATTTGGGTTATGGTTTCACTTTAATTTCGTATTAATAATGGGCCAAGGAGTTGAGCCATTATTAAGCCCGAAATTAAATCCTAATTGGATTAGGGCTTTGAAACCCATTAGGCTTGGAAGTTGAGTCTCACTATAAATGCAACTTTTAAGTGAGAAATTCACAGGTCTCCTTGCCCTAGCCTCCCAAAAGGACAGCCGCACTCTTCTCTTGCAATTCCTTGGAGGACGTAAACTAGCACTGCGAGTGCAAGAGAAACGCATCTGCCGGGACGCGGTGGAAGCGTGGTGATCCCGAGAGGCTCGTGTGGATACCATAGAGAGCCTGAGCACGTCAACTGTTCAGCTTTTGTGATTCGACTCTACAGTTGAGTGAGAGATCTCAATCAAAAATTAGGAATGAAATTTCGAACACCCGGTTTACCCCGTTTCACTTGGATCCTGGAGGGTTTCGGTTAAATTCCGCTGCGCTGTTTGGCTCCCGAAACCCAATAGGCGACACATTGCCAATATCGGTGATGTGTCACCATTGCCATGTAAAACATCCAGGAAGTTGATAACTGTGGTGACGCATCACCATAGTTATGTTGGCAAAAGATTTCCAATTTTGCTCAAGGGTTTTAGGGGAGTTCTAAGGGGGTGCTTAGGGTACCTAGGGGTTAAATATTTCGGGGGTACTCCAAGACTTCAAAAACTCCTCCAAGACCTGGGAGTTTTCTTGTGCGTTAATGGTTACTTTTACCATAAGCCAAAAAACTAGTTAATAAAGGGCCATAACGAAGTATAATTAGTTGGATGAAGGTTTAGTACCATCGATGACCTAGCCATGCCATCAGGCATAAGGTTTCTGTTGGCTTTTGGGAGCCAAATAGCGTAGCGGAATTTAACTGAAACCCTTCAGGATCTAAGTGAAACGGAGTAAACCGGGTGTTCGAAATTTTTCATTCCTAATTTTTGGTTGAGATCTCTCACTCAACTGTAGAGTCGAATCACAAAACCTGAACAGTTGATGTGTTCATTTTCGCCATGCTTCTCATTTCCGAACTGGGCTGCCGAACACGCAAAGATGTGGGCCCTTCGCGATGCCAAAGTCCCGCAAGGGAAGATACCCAAAGAGCCTTTCTGGACATTCACGGAGGACATGAACTTGTACTCAGAGGACTATCCTGAAATGGCGAAGCAGATTTCGAAGGGGGTGCTTACAGAGGCCTCCTTCAAGGCTATTGCGGCGGCCCATCCGGGCGATGACACCCTCGCCGCGAAAGTTACCGAGCATGCTGCTCAGGTATGCTCTTCACACCTTTTTCCCTTCAATTTTTCCTAAGTGCTTGGCTCTTACTGACCTTGCGTTCATCTTTTCGCAGCTGCTGGGGTACGCCTGCTTTCTCTGAGTTCGGGTGGCCAGGCAGATGGCGTTCTGAGCTTCGGCCTTAGAGTCCTTAGAAAAAGCGAAAGTCACGTGCTCGGAATTGACCGCCAAGAACCAGCAGCTGGCAGATGCTGCGAAGAAACAAGTTGCTGCCTTTAGGGAGGAGTTCCGGAAGGAAAAGGAAGACCTTGAGAAGGACTCCTCCCTGAAGATTGCTGACCTCGGCGATCAGGTGGCGGGGATGGTCGCTGCCAACCAAGACCTTCTCAAGGATAAGTCAGATTCTGAAAATCTCATATGGTCGTTGGTGACTGAGAAAAAGGCTCTTGAAGCCGAGGTCAAGTCTTTGAAGAAGGAGCCCGATGCGAAGAAGAGGATGAAGGCGCTGAAGAAGGAGGTTGCAGATTTGAAGGACGAGCTCGAGGACCTTGAGGTTGAGAAGGACAAATCCGACCAAATGACTAAGGTCACCTTCCAGGACGGGTTCTGCCTTGCTCGGCATCAAGTCCTTCAGAGGTTCCTAGGTCTGGACCTCTCATTTTTAGAAGCTCTGAACATTCCCGAGGGGCCTCGGTGGTCCTGGTCAAAAATCGAGAACCTTAGGCTGTTTTAGGGGCCTTTTCGTTTTTTTTCCTCTTCGTTTTTGTGCTTCTTCTTCGGGCACTTCTTCTTTGTAAGCCTGATCATTCTCAATGAATATATTTTTTGGCTAAGTCTTTTTGCAAGATTTTGCATTTCCATCGTCCCGAACAAGTTCGCTCAAGAGACTTCGGGAAACCTGCAATCACAAAAAAATTATTCTACGCTTTTTGCGGCGACTACTTTCGCAAGATTTTTTGTTTTCCATTTTTCCGAGCGTGATGGCTCAAGGGACTTCGAAAAATCACACCTGCGCTTTATCACGGCGAACACCTTCGCGGAATTCTGTCTTGCACCATTTTGTACACTTAAGAATTTTTCTCAAGGACATTCTGTACTTAGGGTATTTTTTGTACAACATAATCCTTCCGCTCCATCTTAAGCGTAGAATTTCTTCAGGGCGTCTGAGTGCCAAGTGTTTTTCAATTCTACGCCTTCGGTGTCGCCAAGTTTGTACACGCCTTTTCGTACTTCGGCAAGAACCAGATATGGTCCTTCCCAGTTCGCGCGAAGTACTCCGTGGGATGGCTTTCGGGGTGCAAAGTCAGCCTTTCGTAGAACGAGGTCCCCTTTCTTGATTTCTTTTGGCCTGGCTCATAAATTTATAGCCGCGGCCACTCTTTGCTAGAAAGCTTTTCTTCTCAGCTCAGCTATTTCTCTTTGTTCGCCGACGAGGTCGAGCTTCGTTCTTAGGCCGAGGTCGTTTCCACCTTCATCAAATACTTGCACTCGTGCTGATGGTCTAACTATCTCGATAGGGATGAGGGCCTCTATTCTGAAGACGAGTGAGAAGGGAGTCTCCCCTGTGGCTCTTCGGGGAGTCGTTCGGTAACTCCATAATACGCTTTGGAGTTCTCCTGGCCATTTCCCTTTTGCTTCCCCCAGTCTCTTTTTCAGGCCATCTTTTATGGTCCTGTTAGATACTTCCACCTGCCCGTTGCTTTGGGGGTGAGCTACTGGGGCGAAGTGCATCTTTATTCCAAGGTCGCTGATAAATTCCTGGAATCCTTTGTCTGTGAATTGGGATCAATTATCAGCCACTAGTACCCTCGGTATGCCGAATCTGCATATGATGTTCTTCCATACAAACTTCTGCACTTCTTTTGCCGAGATAGTTGCTAGCGGTTCTGCCTCGACCCATTTGGAGAAATAGTCTACTGCTACCACGCAGAATTTCATGCCTCCGGGCGCTGCGGGGAGTGGGCCAATAAGGTCTATACCCCAGACTGCGAAGGGCCAGGGATAGTCAGCCGAAGTTACCATTTCCGAGGGTGCCCTCTGGATGTTCACGTGTCTCTGGCAACTACCGCATTTCCAGACGAACTGCCTTGCGTCCTTTCTCAGTGTAGGCCAGAAGTATCCCTGGCGGAGTATCACCGCTGCCAGGGCATCGGTTCCAATGTGTGAACCACACATGCCTTTGTGGACTTCTTCAAGGATCATTTCAGTATCCTCTTCGTTCACACATCTTTGCAGTGGATTCGCGTATCCCTGTCGGTGTAGTTCTTCACCGATTAGGAAGAAACGGCCGGAGCGCCTTCGCATTTTTGCAGCGTCACCGGGGTCTTCGGGGAGCACATTTTCTGTGAGGTACCTTTTTATTGAATCCGTCCATCCTTTTCCTGAGGTCGCTATGCTCAGTACTGAGATGCTCGGATGGTCTAGCACCTTGGTGTAGGTCTTTGACTTCGCCAAGCAGTCTGCTTCGGTGTTTTTGCGCCGAGGTATGTTTTTGATCAGTACGGCATCAAACTCTTGAATGAGTTTTGCTACCAGCTCGTGGTATTTTGCCAAGGTTGGGTCCTTCGCCCCATAGTCTCCTACCGTCTGCCGAACTACTAGCTGGGAATCGCTGTGAGCCTTTAAGTTTCTCACGCCAATTTTTCTGGCTAGTCGTAATCCCGCTATGAGGGCCTCATACTCAGCCACATTGTTAGTGACATTGAAGCTAAACTTGATAGCCTTCATTACTTCTAGGCCTTCGGGGCCTCTAATAATTACCCCAGCTCCCTGGTGCTCGGACCCCAAGGCTCTGTCAACATGTAAGGTCCATTTTGGCTCACCTTCGTTCAGATCCGGATGACTATGCTCAGTGGTGGGTATTTTGGCAATGAATTCTGCCAGTGCTTGAGCTTTTATGGCCTTCCGAGGTTCATAGGTGATATCGTGTTCGCCAAGCTCTATACACCACTTGGAGAGCCTTCCCGAATGATCCACTTTCCTCATAACGTCCCGTAGTGGTAGGCTACTTCGGACGATGATGGGGTGAGCCTGAAAGTATGGTTGCAGCCTTCTCCCTGCAAGCATCAAGGCGTATATAGCTTTTTGCAGCAGAGGGTACCTGACTTCGGCGCCATGGAGGGATTTGCTTACATAGTAGAACGGCCATTGTTTTGGCCCTTCTTCTTTCACGAGGACTGAGCTCACAGCTTTTTCCGTGACGGCGAGGTATACCACGAGGGGCTCTCCCTCGCGAGGTTGTTGCAGAGTCGGCAGGCTGGCTAGGTATATTTTGAGTTCTTCCCAGGCTTTTTGACAGTCTTGATCCCAAGGATGATCATCCCTTCCGAGGTTGCCTTCCTTTTTTGCTGCCTTAGTGAGGACTTTGAAGAAAGGCCGACACCTATCTCCGTACCTGGAAATGAACCTGGTAAGAGAGGTTATTCTTCCGGTGAGTCTCTGCACATCTTTTACTGTGGCAGGAGTTTGGAACTCGAGCAGAGCCTTAATTTTTTCGGGGTTAGCATCGATGCCTCTTTCGGATACCATGTACCCAAGGAACTTTCCCGAGGTCACCCCGAACATGCATTTTTCAGGATTGAGACGAATCCCGAAGGCTCTGAGCTTTTGGAAGGTTTCCTCTAGATCTGCAACGTGGTTGCGAGGGAGCTTGCCTTTGACTATCATATTGTCAACATATACCTCCATGTTTCTTGCCATTTGGTCCTTAAAGACCTTGTTCATCAACCTTTAGTAGGTGGCTCCTGCATTTTTAAGCCCGAAGGGCATCCTGACGTAGCAGTATGTTCCTCCCTCGGTGATGAAGGCGGTTTTTTTCTTCATCTTTGGGGTTCATCCTTATTTGATGGTAGCCGCTGAAGGCATCTAGGAAACTTAGGAGCCCGTATTCGGCAGTTGAGTCTACCAGTTGGTCTATTGGCGGAAGAGGGTATGAGTCTTTCGGGCAAGCATCGTTCAAGTTTCTGAAGTCGATGCACATTCAGAGTTTGCTGCTGCCATCTTTTAGGGCAATGACCACGTTGCTTAACCATTCGGGGTATTTGACCTCCCTGATGACTTCAGCGTCTAACAGGCGCTGGACTTCGGTTTTCACAAAGTTGCTCTTATGTGCTGAGATGCCTCGCTTCTTTTGCCGGACAGGCTTTGCTTCCGGGATTACTTTAAGGCTATGTTGTATTATGCCAGGGTGCACCCCTGGCATGTCTTTCGGTGAGTAGGCAAAGAGATCTTTATTTCCCAGTAGGAAAGATACAAGGTTTTTCTTGTCACCTTCGGGCAAGCTCTTCCCTATTCGGGTAGATTGTCCTGGGACAAGTTCTACTGTTTCCGTTTCTGTTCTCATGGGACCTCCTTTTTTGCCCTTCTCTGGCGTCTTTGCCTCCATTGTTTGTGTGAGGTTATTTGCCGGAGCTTTTCATACTTTTACAAACACCTCCCTTACCTCGGCTTGATCTATGAAGACCTCTGCATCCCCATCCTTGGTAGCGAATGTGACAGTCAAGTACTTCACGTCAGGGCGAATGTGCAGGTTTCCCTGTGTCTGCCTTCCAAGGATGGCGTTGTACGAAGAAGGAACGTCCATGACGATAAATCTCACCATTGTGGACGCGTACAACTCAGCTGTTCCGTCGACCGAAGTTCCTTTCATCATCAGGGGGAGATCAATCCATCCGAGGACAGGTAGTTCGGACGGTCCAACCCCGAAGGTGGGCGAGGTGACAGGCTTGAGCTCGCTGTTGGAGATGTCCAAATTCGGCAGTAAATGTGAGAATAAGGCGTCAGTATTTGATCCATCATCAAGCAACACTCTTTTGACGTCCCAGTTCCCTATCCTTGCCACGATTAGCAGCGGATCGTCATGGGGGAAGATGACGGTGGATCCATCCTTGCGAGCCAATTTCTTTGCCGGACTCTGATATTCCATGACCGCAATCTCTCTGGCCTTCTCCTTTCTTTCCGAGGATGGGAGCCCCGTAGTGATGGTTTGTATCACCCCTGTAGGAGGAGGAGGGCGCTTTTTCGGACTTCGGTTTCTACGCCTGTTGGAGTTGTAGTCCTCATCTTCGGCCCTTTCTTCTTCATCTTTTCTTCCTTTTGGGGAAGGCATCCGCAGATATTTCCAAAGTTGGCCGAGTTTTATCAGCGACTCAATGTACTTCTTCAGTTGGAAGCAGTCTTCGGTGTCGTGGCTGTGGTCGCGGTGAAACTGGCAGAACTTCTTGATGTTTTTCTTGTTATCAGCGGTCATGGCCCTTGGCCGCCGAATCTGCGTCTCCTGCCTTTCCAGCGCCATGAGGATGTTTGTCTGTGTAGTGCTCAGGGGTGTGAAGCTTTGCAGTTTGCTTCCCCGCATCCTCCGAGGTCGGCCTGCCTGTTCAGTTGGATGCCGGGCTTGCTGATTGGACCCTTCGGTGCGGTTGTGATCGGACTTCGGCCCAGCCATTCTCAGCTCCTCGGCGGTCATGTGCTGTTCGGCCCTTCGGTAAAATTCTCCGAGGGTGTCTGGGGGGTCCTTTAAGAACTCATAAAACAGCTATGAGTCTCGCCGAAGGCCCCGTGTCATGGCGAGGATGCGTATTTCAGGCCGGAAGTTCGGGACGCTTAGAGCTTCCCTGTTGAATCTTTCGACATAGTCTCGGATGGTTTCTCCGTTGCTCTGCTTATGTCGAACATCTGAACAGGCATCTTCGCCGTTGGCTGGCTTCCAATGAATTGTTGCCCGAAGGCTATAGACAACTACTGGAACTCAGTGATGGCTCCTGGGGGCAATGAGTTGTACCACGTAGTTGCTGGTCCCGTGAGGGTGACCTCGAAGCATTTACACATGGTAGCGTCGTCAGCACCATGCATTATCATGCTGCGTCTGTACTTGGTCAGATGGGCCTGCGGATCAGTGCGGCCATCATAAATCTCCAGCCGAGGTACCCTGAAGTCGCCTAGCATGGCTGCCTCGGCCACGACCCGGGTGAATGGGGACCCATCTTCGCAGAAGGCTCCCGTCTGCCTGTCCCAGACGGGTTTGCGAGCTACCTGCTTTTCCACCCTGTCTAGCCGTGCTAGTATCCTTTCCATGAGAACTGTGGCGTTAGGCTCTTCCTCTGGGAAGGGAGATCGTCGGCGCCTATTCGGGGAGCGAGTTTGGCGCTGAAGGGACAGGGACCTCCCCTCTGGCGACGAACTCCTTCGCTGTGAGACTTTCGGTCGCTTGGACCCAGTTTGTCCCACAGGCCATTTCCCGAGGGGTATATTCTCCGTAGACAACTCTTCGCGCGGGTCTCCGCTTCCCGAACTGCGATGAGTTGACCTCGGGCTTTTCTCTCGAGGGCGTGCAGGTGAGGGAGGTCTTTGGGCCTGTGCCTGCTGTGACCACCTTCGGTCGATCTACTGTGTCATTTCGGCCACGACTGAACGCTGAAACTCCCTCATAAAGCTCATAGTGATTACTAGAGGGCGGTCTTCCTCAGGTGCAGAAGTCCCTGGGAGTGTTTGCTCAGCAGCCGGTTGTGTCTCAGGCGCAGACGGAGACCTCGGGAGTCCCCTTTCCTTAGAAAGCCGAGTTTCAACGACGGCGATCTCAGAGCGGGTTCCCACAGACGGTGCCAAATGATGCCCAGGGGCTTCATCGTTGGTAGTCATGGTGACTGATGGAGGGACTCCCGGAGAGGAAGAACGCCTGGTTGCCGGTTTGCCCAAGGGAGAGTGCCTGGGATGTTCAGAAAAAGTGGGTTAGGAGGTCCCCGGGGTGTTTTTCCGGGGAGGAGCCTCCGACGCCCAAGTCAGTGGTGCTGAGAGGAGGCAGAGGAAATAGCACTGAGGGGTTTAGTGAACTCGCCTGGTCGTATTTTCTCAGAGTGATGAGTCAGGATATTTGCCAGCCATTTGCCAGGGTGTATTCCCTGGTATTTATAGAGGTGTCCAGCCCGTTCAGATCGTGACACGTGTTCGGTCGGATGTTCTCTGAATGTCTGGGCGTAGAGGACAAGTAGCTGGTGGCAGGCTTCCTTGAGCCTTGAGCCGAGACGGGCCATGATGTGACTTTGATGGTGTCGGCGTGTCAGAGTGCCGTTTGAGGCGGCTTGTGACGTCTGTGGGCGACATGTCAGAGGCTTCCTTAAATACTCCTGCCGTACTCCCAAGGTCCCTGGGTGAGGTCGTCCTCTACTACGGACCGTGCCACTTCGGGAAACATGCCCCTAGTTCGGGGGTTCCCAGATTCAGGGAGTTCCGCCTTCGGAAAGATCATGTTCGGCCCGCCCTAGCTGGTGCCACTTTTCCGAAGGCGGTCTGTTTACTACCTCGGGGGGCTAATAGTATCCTCAGGTTCCCTGGCGTGCCGAGCTCGGGCTCTTCGGCTTTT
This sequence comes from Aquilaria yunnanensis, assembly GCA_039654915.1. Taxonomy (NCBI): domain Eukaryota; kingdom Viridiplantae; phylum Streptophyta; class Magnoliopsida; order Malvales; family Thymelaeaceae; genus Aquilaria; species Aquilaria yunnanensis. The sequence goes on from CM077595.1 coordinate 49,477,240, forward strand.
CTCCGAGGTGTGTGATACCACCTTTTTTCGGGTAGCGCCAGATCTCCTGGCCATTCTGGTGGCAGGGAGTTCGGCCAGGTGGAGGCGATAGTCCTTCAGCTATCAACTACTACTTATGACACTCATATAACGATACATGTAGCATTCTCATGGTGGTTCCCTCCAGTACAGAAGTTCTCCAACTTCTACCCTTATGTGGACTACATATGTTATGTTAGTCTCCACATATGCTAGTCTTTATGTATTATTGCAACCCGCTCAATGATAATACTAGACCAGGGACATTTAGGAATATCATCATTCTAGGGTTATAATTATGTTTATTATGTTACGCAGAAACAAAAGAACAAATATAATTATTGGATTAATACCTCAATAAAATATCATGCCTCAATGTGTAAAATACAATCCTCTCATGATTGGCTTTTGGGCACAACACTAACAAGGCCACCCTTATATCCAAAGTACCCGAAAACATACATATACCCAAACACCCATACATAACACAACCTAAGCACTTCCATCCAACCTATGGCATGTTCCCACACACAAAGCTTCTAAAGCTTGCAAGTAATGGATTCCACATATTAACTTGCCACACAAGTAAGACTTGCAAGTATAGAACATTGAGCAAATAACACAACATAGCACATTACCTTACCAAACCTAAAAGAGCTCAAGCACTACACTTAGTCTCTTTACTTCTCAAGCAACCCTTTTTCCTGTGACAATAAGAGACAAGGCATGAGTATATAACTCCGTAATGACTCAACATGGCCTCAAAAGCCTACACATAGGTTAAGTCCTAAACTTTACTGAAACAAAATTCCAAGTACCTACAAGAAAGACATGAAGACACAAAACAACACAAGTATATACATAACAATTTAAGTAATATAAGAGGGTTAGCATGCACAACTAAGCATATAAACACACAACTCACACACCACAAACCCCAGCTTTCATTTATACCCTATAAGGCTTATCAAGCATGGTTTTAATCTTAACTTCAATTCAGTTAACCTCTTAATGTTTTCTATGCTATCCAAGGGCTCACAAGCTTAAGAATTGAGTTGGCCTACTCAATCCTAACCCATAATGCTTGCCATAAACATAACTAATTAGCAAAATCACATAGTTGCTGAAGTAACCTTAGCACCATAGCTTCTTAGAATCCCTTGGCAAAATCATCATCACCCAAGTGCCTAGTAATCACAAAAACAACATAGTCCAACTATGAATGCTTAGTGAATTCATAATGTCTTTACCTCCCTTAGTAATCTTGTTGCTTGAAGCTTTAATAGCTCAAACTATGCCCTTTCTTAGCTTTTTGTAGCTTGAATTGCCTTCCTCAAGTTGTTTTGCTCATGAAATCACCTTCACCATAAGCTTTCCTCCTTGAATTGCTTTGAATTAAATCTAGTGGCTCAAGGACAACTTAAAAACCTTATGAACATCAACCTTAGGCCTTCAACAATGGCATTAAAATCAGATGTAGTAGGCAACAGTGAGTGGAAGCATGTGTGTGACCGGATGTGGACAAGTGGCATTAAAATGGGCTTAACGCTAGCTTAAGTAAGCTCACAACTTTGCATGAAGCACTTAAGTTACCACATAAAAGATTCCTTCACAATGGCCACTCGAATACATTTTCAATTGAGTCCTTCAACTCTTTAAATCATGATTTGCATTTTTACTTCTCAACCAAGCAATGTTTGAAACCGAATCATTCTAACACTTAAGCCATCTTCATGCTTCCTTCAATACTTGATTTTCAAACTCTATAGAGCACATTCCTAGGTTTCTTATGCTTTGCAAGCCCTTAATCCATGGCCTACGTACTTTGGGGTTTGAGGGGCATAACACTCCCTCTAAGGGATATCATGAAGTGGGTCGACCACTTGGGATGATTGTTAAAGTGGTGTATCAAAATTGGTGAATATGATACAACTTATGAACCAAGAAAGGTGATCAAGGCACAAACCCTAATGGACTTGATAGTCAAGTTACTCCCAGAAGTAGAAAATGAGGTTTCTTTCACGAATGAAGAAGAATTGAAGTGGTCCTTCTTCATTGACAGGGCTTCAGGAGTATACCATTAGGTTGCTGAGATAGTTCTCCAGGGACCTAAAGGAATGTAGACATTTAAATCTATTAAAATTAGATTCCAAGTAACAAATTATGTTGCTGAATATTGAGCTCTTATAGCAGGCCAAGAACTTGCCCGAGATGTCAACATTTGGCCCCTTTGAGCTTGTTGTGATTCTCAACTTCTAGTTTGGAAACTGAATGAGTAGTATGAGGTTAAGGAACCAAAACTTAGAAATTATTGTGGCCTTATAAAAAATATTATGGATGAATTTGAAAAAATTAACATCGAGAAGGCACCAAGTGGGAGAATGCTAAGGTAAATGCTTTGGGAAAGTTTGCTGAATACATGGGAGTCCAGGAGGCCCCAAGTATTAATGCACTACATCTGTTGAATAAAGAAAAGGGATGGAGGGCCCTATTCTGGAATTACTTGGCAGAAGGCAAGTTGTCTGAAAACCACAAAGAGGCAACAAAGGTAAAAAAAGGAGAAAGAAATACCTCCTTATTAGGAAAGGTATTCCATTCCTTTAGAGAGATGCATGGGGAAGGAGGACATGGAATTGATCCTAGGAAAGGTGCACGATGAGAGATGTGGATCCCACATCATCAATAATATCTTAGCCGATTGTACTTTGCCAAGGATACTTCTACAATACTCTGAGGCAAGATGCGCAGAAACTCATCAAGTACCGTGACAATTGACAGAGGCGCACATCCATACAAAGAGTCACTTCTAAAGTTGTAACATCGGTAAACTAGCCTTGTCTATTTATAGTATGTGAAATAGAACTCATTGGTCCTCTTTCCACTACCTTAGGAGAAGTGAAATAATGCGTGCTAGCAGTAGACTACATCACAAAGTGGTTATAGAAGGAAAAGCACTAGCAACCATATTAGCTAAAAAAATCCAAAAAATTGCCTAGAAAAACATCATTTGTACATTTGGATGCCTAAGAGTACTAGTAGCTAATAATGGGACATAGTTCATTGAAAAAGGATTCTAGGACTTCATAGCTAAATATGTAATCAAAATCCATTTTACCTTAGTATCATATCCACAAACTAATGGACAAGTATTAAACTAAACAGTAAAAGACAAATTAAAGAAAATGCTAGGTGAGGCTAAAGGGAAATGCCCGAGAGAATTATTACCACCCTGAGTACTACAATCACAATGACCATATTTAGTGTGCCCAAGTCCTAGGCAATGCATGTTTTGTAGGTCAATCAGAACAATGTTCACACTATTTACCCAAGTGGCTATCTTGGTCATTATGTAAATATATGTATATTGGTCCAACCATCATACACATATTCACATTCAACTTTATTTGGTAGGGAAGATAATGGTCTAAAATCTTGAGCCAAAATAGAGCTTATGCACAATTGCATGCACATTTGGTGCACTTGGTGCCCATTTATCTTTCCAAACAATCATGCCATCTCCAACTCAAATTTTACCCACGTCTTCGAGTGTCCTAAAAGTTTTAAAACCTTTAATACATTTAAAAATTCGTAGGGAAACAAGTTTGGGACATTAAATCCATCTAAGATTCTTATTATGGATTTTCAACCAACTAGGTAGAAATGACTATATGAATAGTGGACAGCAAAATCAGCCAACATTAATAGGGCACATATTAAGCTTAAGGGCACCAAATTGAGTGAGTAAAATGCTAATTCTTTCTCTTGAAGGTTAATAAGTGTTGTCAAAATTTTATAGCTAAAATCAGCTTCTACAGGAAGTTATGGATGCTGGACTACATGGTGTCAAATTTAGGCCACCAATTCCCAAAATGCGAATACAAAATATCTAATAATTCATGCACTTCACTTCAAAGTGAAAAACCAACTTGGTAGTGTCAAAATTTTTCCTTAACACATGAGAACACCATTCCCCTAATTTTCTTTAACCCATTCCATGAGCATTTAACACCTATGCCAACAAAATACCCCATCAAACTCAAAATGGATAGAATTGAATAGAAAACTTAAACATCACTTCTGATAGCCAAAAGGCTATTACCCTTAGAATTCCCAGGTTGTCTGGTGAGCACCACCCTTGGAAAGGAAGACTAACCAACCTCAGGAAATAGGGCTCGTACTATCCTTGACCACTTGACCTTGATGATGCATCACCGACCTCGGGAAATATCAGGATTGACCTCAGAAAGGTAACGTGGCCAACTTCGGGAGAGGTTTCTTTCACCACCCATGGGTTTTATGAACCTACCAACCTCAGAAGGATAACTCCCCATCCTCGGCAGGGGAGAATGTCTCCTGTGGGTGCCCATTCCGCCAAAGAACTTATCAAGATGGCCCTCGGTGATGATATCTTCCTGAAGTAGGTCTCATACTTCGAAGGGGTCACATTCCCCAAAGGGGGCTCAAGAAGATACTGTTGGGTTTCGGGAGCCAAACAGCACAGCAGAATTTAACCAAAACCATCCAGTATCAAAGTGAAACGGGGTAAACTGGGTGTTAGAAAATTTCATACCTAATTTTCGGTTGAGATCTCTCACTCAACAGTAGAGTCGAATCACAAAACCTGAACAGTTGACGTGTTCAGGCTCTCTATGGTATCCACACGAGCCTCTCGGGATCACCACGCTTCCACCACGTCCCGGCAGATGCGTTTCCCTTGCGCTCGCAGTGCTAGCTTGTGTCCTCCAAGGAATTGCAAGAGAAGAGTGCGGCTGTCCTTTTGGGAGGCTAGGGCAAGGAGACCTGCGAATTTCTCACTTAAAGGTTGTATTTATAGTGAGACTCAACTTCCAAGCCTAATGGGTTTCAAAGCCCTAATCCAATTAGGATTTAATTTCGGGCTTAATAATGGCTCAACTCCTTGGCCCATTATTAATACGAAATTATAGTGAAACCATAACCCAAATAATTAGCCCATGCACTCTAATGATCCAAATAGCTCTATGTGTGCGACCCAATAGGCTCTTGCCATGTTGGCAATGATCATAAATCACATTTATGATCATAAGCAATGAGCGGTGTCTAGCAACACATCATTGCTACTCAAGTGACAAGATTGTCGGTGAATCGACTAAACCTTTATGATCATCACCGATATATGCCATTGTCCCTTTGTCCAAGATATCAAGACTAAGCACGAGACATGGAATGTGTCACTCTCATATAGGCCAATCTTTGGTTTCTTGATTACCGAGTAGACCAACTTAAACTGATGACATTGATATCATATATCAACTCATCGGAGCATGGTCATGCATTTTCTAAGTCTCACTCTATCAAGGGGCCCAAAGATATCACTCTCGTTACATAGGAGGGACAAATCCCATCTTGATCATACAAATCCCTCTGCATGATATGTACATACCCAATGACCGCTTTCAAGTTCACTCATTTACGAGCAACAAAGGAAAGTATCAAAGTATGTGACTCACATGTAGGGAACCTTGCTAATCTTAGGTCGAAGGACTACATATACCATGATCATTATGAGAATCACTTATGACACTCATATAAGGATCCATGAAGTGTTCTCATGGCGGGTCGGTCCAGTACACAAGTTCTCCAACTTGTACCCATATGTAGACTACATATCTCATATTAGTCTCCACATATGCTAGTCATTATGTATTATTGCAACCCGCTCCACAATAATACTAGACTAGGGACATTTAATAATATCATTATTCTAGGGTTACAATTATGTTTATTACGTTACGCAGAAACAAAACAACAAACAAAATTGCTGGATTAATGCCTCAATAAAATATCATGACTCAATGTGCAAAAATACAATCATCTCATGATTGGCTTTTTGGGCACAATACTAACAGATACAACAAAAATGGTTAAGGGGCCTCGACACAGAGACCTCGCACATGCCCCTGCCACAGACACCTTTGTCGCAGTAACTTCATCAACACCGCTAGCTAGAATGGCCTAGGGACAGCTGGAGGTACCTGTCTGCAATGGTATGGATCAAATATGGCCGAACACGTGTCATAATCTCAGTGGGCTGTGTCAAACGCCCTCCTCCTTATGCCCTCCTATAAATACTTAGGAGGACCTTGGTAAGGAGAAGATGAGACTCTCCCTACTCTCTATACTTCACTCTGCTTTTTACTACTTTTACTGACTTGGGTGTCAGAGGCTGCTCCCCCGGGAACACATTCTAGGGAGTCTCTAACCCTTGCTTTTCTGAGTCTTGTAGCCACCCTCTCATCGGGAGTCTCTCATTCAGACAACTTCATACCGGAAGTCCCTCCTTCAGGCCACTGTGCCACACAACGAGGATGCCAGCGGGGATCATTTGGCACCATCTGTGGGAACTCACTCCCAGGTTGCCGTTCTTGAGACTCGGTGTTCTAAGGATAAGGGACTCTCAAGGTCCCTATCTGCGCCAGAAATCCAACTAGCAACTAAACAACCCATCGTAAGGACTTCTTTGCCTGAGGACGGGCATCCTCTAACGGTCACGATAAGCTTTCTACACAATTTTCAGCGCTCTGTTGTGGCTAAAATGACACAACAGCTAAAATGAGCACCTTCGGGCTAAAGGGCCTCTTCACCAACTACTTGTCGGGAGAGAAGCCCTAAGTCAACTCACCGGAGTTCAGGGAGTGGGGACTTCCGCGATGAGTCCTCAATAAAAGACGTAACCCCCAGAGGTCGACGCGCTGGAGAGATGGGGTCAAAAGGGCCCAGGAAATCGTGCAAGTGGAGTTCATCACCGGACGAGAAGTCACAATCCCCCTACTGGCAAAGTTACTCCCCAAAAAGGAGACGTTGCTCTCCATTGTCGGAGGCCTCCAGGCAATGAGAAGAGACTAGCACTGCCATCCTCATGAAGAAGATCCTAGAAAGGTTGGAAAAAGTGGAAAGGCAGGTCACTCGAAAGCCTGTTTGGTCAAGGTTGTCGGAGACCTTCAACAGAGAAGAGTCGATGGCAATAGTCGAGGCACCTATGCCAAGTGACTTCCGAGTACCATGCTTGGAGATATACGATGGGCGTAGCGATCCCCAAGTCTACGTTATGAAGTATAGACGTAGCATGGTGTTGCATGGTGCTGATGACGCCACTCTCTGAAAGTGTTTTGAGGTCACCCTCTCAGGCCCGGCGACTGCGTGGTATAACTCCCTGGATCCCGGAACCATAGCGGGTTTCCAGGAGTTGTCCACTGCCTTCACTCAGTAGTTCATTGGAAGTAGACCGATGGCAAAGATGACTGTCCAGATGTTCGACATACCACAATGGAATGGAAAGACCATTCACGACTATGTCAAGAGGTTCAATAAGGAAACCCTGAGTGTGCCAGACTTTCGCCTCGAAAGCCACTTCCTTGCAATGATCAGGGGACTTCAGAGAGATTCACAACTCCTCTACGAGTTCTCCAAAGATCCCCCTGACACCCTTGGAAAATACTACCGAAGGGCAAAACAACACATGACAGTTGAGGAACTAAGGATGGGAGGGCCAAAGTCTGACCATATTTGCTCTGAGGGTACAAGCCATCAACCTCGCTATCCAGCCGAGGCTGGAGGTAGACCCCAGAAGCAAAGGGGCAGCAAGCCAAGGATGTTCACCCCCCTGAACACCACTAGAACGAACGTACTACTAGCCATGGAAAGGCAAGGGAGCCCTATTCAACGTCCAAAGGCTATGACCACAGAAAACAAGAAAAACATGAAGAAGCTCTACCAGTTCCATCGGGACCATGGGCATGATACTGAGGATTGCCTCCAACTGAGGAAGTACATCGAGTCTCTAATAAAGTAGGGCCAACTTCGGCGTTACCTACGCCTGCCCTCCTCGAAGGGGATGAGAGACGAGGAAAGAAAACCAGAAATGAGGACTACGATTCTGACCGATGTCGGAACTGAAGTCCTATAAAACACCCACCACCTCCAGCTAGAGTGATCCAAACAATCACTACTGGGATGCACTCGGCCGAGAGGAAAAGGAAAGTTTGAGAAATCTCAATGATGGATTCCCTCATGACTATCCCCTCATAATCATGGCAATGATAGGCGGTTGGGACGTCAAAAGAGTGCTCATTGATGATGGCTCCAATGTTGACGTACTATTCTTGCACCTCCTACCGAACTTGGGAATCTCAAAGGGCGATCTCAAACCTATCACCTCCCCTACCTTCAGGGTAGGTCCGTCTGAACTCCCTGTCCTCGGGGGGATCGACCTACCTCTGATGTTAAAAGGAACTTCGATTTAGGGCAAGAAAGAACTCTTTGCTTCCACAATGGCAAGGTTCATCATCATAGATGTCCCATTGTCATATAATGCAATCATCGGGAGGTAGACGCAGGGAAATCTCCACATCTATCTAGACGTGAAGTACCTAATTGTAACCTTCATGAAAAAGGATGGGGATGCTGAGATGTCTATTGACCAAACCGAAGTAAGGAAAGTCTTTGTGAAAGCAAGACAAGGCCCAATGAAGATCCATGCACAAACTTCAGGAGAAAAGACCATCTTCAGCAAAGAGGCAAGGGAGGAAGAAATGGAAGACCTTGAAAAAATAGAAACAGAAGATGTAGAACTTGTTCCAGGCTGAAGTACCCGAGTGGGGAAACAACTGGCCGAAGGTGACAAGGAAAATCTTGTTTCTTTTCTATTAATGAACAAAGACTTGTTTGCCTACTCCCCGAATGACATGCCTAGGGTAGACCCTCGCATAATCCAACATAGCCTCAATGTATACCCGGAAGTAAAGCCTGTTCGACAAAAAAAGTGAAGCCTCTCGGTGAATAAGAACAACTTCATCAAAATTGAAGTCCAACATTTAGTAGAAGTAGGCGTAATAAGGGAGGTCACGTACCCCGAATGGCTTAGCAATGTTGTCATTGCTACAAAAGAAGGGATTGATAAGCTCCAAATGTGCATCGACTTCCGAAATGAAAACAATGCCTGTCCTAAGGGCTCGTATCCTTTGGCCCCAATAGATCAATTGGTGGATTCCACTGCCAAATACGAATTGCTCAGCTTGCTCGATGCTTTCAGTGGAGACCACCAAATTTAGATGGATCAAGAAGATGAGAAAAAAACCACCTTCATCACTGAAGTCGGGACCTACTGTTATGTCAGAATACCCTTTGAGCTGAAAAATGCAGGAGCAATGTAGCAAAGGCTGATGAACAAAGTGTTTGACACCCAAATCGGGAGGAATATGGAAGTATATGTCGACAATATGATAGTTAAGAGCAAACTGCCTAGTAGTCATATCTTAGACTTAAAAGAAACATTCCACCGACTTCAGGAATTTGAAATCCATCTCAACCCAGAGAAGTGCGTGTTCGGGGTGAATGCGGGCAAGTTTCTTGGATTCATGGTATCGGAAAGAGGAATCGACGCAAACCCAGAAAAGGTTAAGGCCCTACTGGGATTTTGAACCACCACAACAATCAAGGACGTGCAGAGGTGTTGGGTTTCGGGAGCCAAACAGCTCAGTGAAATTTAACCGAAAGCCTCCAGGATCCAAGTGAAACGGCGTAAACTGGGTGTTCAAAAATTTTGATACCTAATTTTTGGTTGAGATCTCTCACTCAACTGTAGAGTCAAATCACAAAACCTGAACAGTTGACGTGTCCAGCCTCTCTATGGTATCCACATGAGCCTCTCGGGATCACCATGCTTCCACCACGTCCCGGTAGATGCATTTCTGTTGCGCTCACAGTGCCAGCTTGCGTCCTCCAAGAAATTGCAAGAGAAGAGTGCGGCTGTCCTTTTGGCAGGCTAGGGCAAGGAGACCTACGAACTTCTCACTAAAAGTTGTATTTATAGTGAGACTCAACTTCCAGGCCTAATGGGATTCAAAGCCCTAATCCAATTAGGCTTTAATTTCGGGCTTAATAATGGCTCAACCATTGGGCCCATTATTAATATGAAATTATTGTGAAACCAAAACCCAAATTATTAGCCCATGCACTCTAATGATCCAAATATGTCTATGTGTGTGACCCAATAGGCTCTTCCCACATTGGCAATGATCATAAATCACATTTATGATCATCAGCAATGAGCAGTGTCTAGCAACACATCATTGCTACCCAAGTGACGAGATTGTCGATGATTCGACTAAACCTTTATGATCATCACCGATATATGCCATTGTCCCTTTGTCCAAGATATCAAGACTAAGCACGAGACATGGAATGTGTCACTCTCGTATAGCCCAATCTTTCCTTTTTTGATTACCGAGTAGACTAACTAAAGCTGATGACATTGATATCGTATATCAACTCATCCGAGCATGGCCATGCATTTTCTAAGTCTCACTCTATCAAGGGGCCTGAAGATATCACTCCCGTTACATAGGAGGGACAAATCCCATCTTGATCATACAAATCCCTCTGCATGATATGTGACATACCCAATGACCTCCTTCAAGTTCACTCAGTTATGAGCAACAAAGGAAAGTTTCAAAGTATGTGACTCACATGTAGGGAACCTTGATGATCTTAGGTCGAAGGACTGCATATACCATGATAACTATGAGAATCACTTATGACACTCATATAATGATCCATGTAGTGTTCTCATGGTGGGTCGGTCCAGTACACAAGTTCTCCAACTTGTACCCATATGCAGACTACATATCTCATATTAGTCTCCACATATGCTAGTTGATATGTATTATTGCAACCCGTCCCACAATAATACTAGACTAGGGATGTTCAAGAATATCATTATTCTAGGGTTACAATTATGTTTATTATGTTACGCAGAAACAAAACAACGAACATAATTGCTGGATTAATGCCTTAATAAAATATCATGACTCAATGTGCAAAAAAATACAATCATCTCATGATTGGCTTTTTGGGCACAACACTAACAATCTCCCACTTGCACTAAAAGCCAATCATCCATGTATCTAATACCGATGGACCTAGAATGGCTATCATGCTTCTGCTGCGTAAGGGGCATTGTCAATGGATCAGCAATGTTGCTGTATGTCGAAGTATTGCATATCCTTACATCACCCCTCTCGATGATCTCCCTGATGAGATGATAGCGTCAGAGTATGTGTTTGGATCAGTGGTGAGATCGAGGTTCCTTAGCCTGTGCGATTGCTCCATTATTGTCACAATAGAGCTCTATTGGGTCGGCAATGCTTGGAACCACTCCAAGTTCAGTGATGAACTTCTTGATCCAAACTGCCTCCTTCACAGCATCAGAGGCAACAATGTACTCAGATTCTGTTGTAGAGTCAGCTACTGTCTCTTGCTTTGAACTCTGCTCACAGCACCACGACCAATACAAAACACATAACCAGATTGTGATCTAAAATCATCCTTATCGGATTGGAAGCTTGCGTCGGTGTAACCCCTTACAACGAGCTCATCTTCACCTCCAAAGACCAAGAATGCATCCTTAGTCCTTCGTAAGTACTTAAGGATGTTCTTAACAGCTGTCTAGTGACTCTCACCGGGTTTTGATTGGTACCTACTCATCATGCTCAAAGCATATGAGACATCGGGACGAGTACATATCATGGCATACATGATAGATCCAATTGCTGAGGCATATGGAATCTTACTCATGCGCTCTCTCTCCTCGGGTGTACTCAGACACTGAGATCTAGAAAGAGTGATACCATGTGACATGGGAAAGAATCCTTTCTTGGAATCTTGCATCCTAAACCTCTTTAGCACGTTGTCAATATATGTACTTTCACTTAGGCCAAGAAGCTCTCTAGATCTATCTCTATAGATCTTAATGCCTACCACATAGGCTGCTTCACCCAAGTCCTTCATAGAGAAACATTTTCCTAGCCAAGTCTTCACAGACTGTAGCTCACGAATGTCATTCCTGATGAGTAGTATGTCATCATCATACAACACCAAGAAGACAATAGCGCTCCCACTAACCTTCTTGCAGACACAAGGTTCATCTTCATTTTTGATAAAACCAAACTCTTTGATTGCATCATCAAAATAAAGATTCTAACTTCGAGAAGCTTGCTTCAGTCCATCAAATGGACCTTTGCAACTTGCACACTTTATTGGCATTCTCAGGAGTGACAAAACCCTCAGGTTGTGTCATGTACACACCCTCAAGTAGCTTTCCATTTAGGAATGCAGTTTTGACATCCATTTGCCATAACTCATAATCATAGTGTGCAGCAATAGCAAACAAAATTTGGATGGATTTAAGCATAGCAACTGGTGAAAAGGTTTCATCATAGTCAATACCATGAATTTGCTTGAAACCTTTTGCAACCAATCGTCCCTTAAAGGTAATCACATTACCATCCATGTCAGTTTTCTTCTTGAAAACCCATTTGCACCCTATGGGTTTTACCCCTTCAGGTGGGTCAACAAAGTCCATACTTGGTTTTCATACATGGATTCCATCTCAAATTTCATGGCCACTAGCCACTTTTCAGAGTCAAGCCCCGACATAACTTGTTGGTAGGTTGTGGGCTCATCTTGATGCATGAGCATCACATCACCAGTGTGAGTCACGAGAAATCCATATCTCTTGCGCTCATGCCGAATCCTACCAGACCTACATGGGCTTTGTGCTACAGGAACAGACTCTTGAACAACATCTTGCGGTGTCTGTTCAGGTTCCATTTTAGGGTCGATGTCTCCTTGTTTTTCTTGAATTTCTTCAAGTTCTAGTTTCCTCCTACTAGTTCCTTTAGAGATAAACTCTTTCTCCAAAAAGACACCAGTTCGAGCAACAAACATTTTTTGCTCAGAAGGATTGTAGAAATAATAACCCTTTGTTTCTTTGGGATTCCCAACAAAAAGGCATTTTTGAGATTTGGGCCCTAGTTTGTCAGAGGATTGACATTTCACATAAGCCTCACAGCCCCAAATCTTCATAAAAGACAAATTAGGACGCCTCCCACTCCATATGTCATATAGTGTCTTTTGCACCGATTTAGATGGAACTCGGTTTAGTGTAAAAACGGTTGTCTCTAGAGCATGTCCCCAAAAGGAGTTTGGAAGGTCAGCTTGACTCATCATAAAGCGAACCATGTCTAACAGAGTTTGATTTCTCCTTTCAGATACACCATTCCATTGAGGTGTACCTGGTGGAGTGAGTTGTGATACTATACCACACTCCTTCAGATAGTCAAGGAATTCTCGATCCAAGTACTCTCCACCTCGATCTGATTAAAGCACTTTAATACTCTTCCTGAGTTGATTCTCTACTTCATTCTTAAATTCTTTGAACTTTTCAAAGGATTCTGACTTGTGTCTTATGAGATACACATAGCCATATCTGCTGTAGTCATCAGTGAAAGTAATGAAGTATTGGAAACCTCTTCTAGCTTCTGTGGACATAGGGCCACATACATCACTATGTATGAGTCCTAGTAAGTCATTAGCCCTTCCACTTTGCCCTGTGAATGGGGCTTTGGTCATCTTGCCCAACAAACATGACTCACATGTCTCATATGATTCAAAATCAAATGAATCCAACAGTCCATCCTTATGAAGCATGGATATGCGGGTCTCATTTATATGGCCCAAGTGACAGCGACAGAGATAGGTCCGGTTTGAATCATTTAATCTGACCTTCTTGGTATTCACATTATAGATTGGATCTTTGAGGTCTAGAACATACAACCCATTGCTAAGTTGAGCACTACCATAAAAGATTTCATTCAAATAAATAGAACAACATTTGTCCTTTATTATAAATGAAAAACCTTTCCTGTCCAAACAAGAAACAGAAATCAAATTTCTACTAATAGTAGGCACAAAGTAGCAGTTGTCTAATTCTAAAACTAATCCACTAGGTAAAGTGAGAACATAAGTCCCTACGGCTAGGTAGCAACCCTTGCTCCAATTCCAATACGTAGGTCCACTTCACCTCGGGCCAATCTTCTACTTCTATTTAGATCCTACACATTTCCAAAAATGTGAGATCCACATCCAGTATCCAATACCCAAGATGAGGAAGTAGAAAAGTTAGCTTTTATAACAAGAATACCTGAAGTGGAAGTCTTACTTCCTTTTTCCTTAGTAAGTTCTTCAAGATAGAGCTTGCAGTTGCGCTTCCAGTGTCCAGGTTGCTTACAATGGAAGCACTCCCCTTCCTTTACCACACCACCCTTTGGTTTCAGTACAGCTGTAGAAGAACTAGAATTGGACTTTCCATTAGCTTTATCCTTCTTCTTGTTGGCTTTTCCCTTTCCCTTACCCTTTTGAACCATCAAAATGGGCTTACCCGTCTTAAGGTTTTGCTCAGCAGTTCTCAACATGCTGAGCAATTTAGGAAGGGACTTGTCAAGGTCATTCATGTTATAGTTCATGACGAACTAACTGTAGCTTTTAGGCAATGATTGCAAGACTACATCGATAGCCAACTCTTTCTGAAGAGCAAATCACAAATTCTCGAGATTCTCAATGTACCCCATCATCTTAAGCACATCTTGCACTGAAACAATGCCTTAGAGGTCTCAAACCTCTCATGCTTAGCTTGCTCTTGGAAAAGCATTTTGAGATGTTCGATCATATCGAACGCCCCCATGTTCTCATGTTGCTTCTGAAGCTCAGATTCCATGGTAACAAGCATGAGACATGCAACATCAAAAGCATCATCAAAATGCTTCTTATAAGCATCCCTTTCAGCTCTTGGAGCAGTGGCAGCAGGCTCATTCGGAATGGGCTGCTCTAGGACATAAGCCTTTCTCTCTTGTTTGAGGATTATCCTCAAGTTTTGGTACCATTTGAGAAAGTTGGTGCCATTTAGTTTTCCCTTCTCAAGGATCGATCGCAACGAAAGTGTCAATGTGTTTTGTGCCATGGTTATCTACACCAGTAAATATGCAGTGTAAGAGTCATGTATTTTAATTCATTGAATAAGGACTTTTACTAAACGATACTCCCACTATTTTCCTCAAAACAATAACCCTTGATATTATTTTGGAACACCTCGGTGCTAAGGTATTCTAGTGGGCCAAGATCCATATTTGACCACAACCTGAGTCAGCTTTGGCTTGTCTCTCAAGTTACAGCTATTTAGGTAGGCAACTCCTTGCCAATTGCATCCCATGCAACTCTTGGATAGTTGGGTGAACAACACTTGTCCAAGCTCATCTCATGAACTTAAGCCCAACTCTATGCCTCTAAGTCACTAATCCTATTAGGATGACTTAGTTAAGTGGAACCCAAAGTTAGCAGTTTGGATATCATTATTATCCCATCACGCCTTACCAAGATGAACATAGGGGCTTTGCTTTGGCAAACTCACCTAATGTTGATCAAAGTCTTGACGAGTGGCAACATTTGGAAGGCATCACATTTAATGACTTAATATTTGTTTAAGGGATTTTTCTTTTGATCTCACCAATTTGTTATCTCCGGTTGTCTTATACATGTGTCACATACAAATATAAAACATGCATCTCATGCTCACGAGAAAATAAACGTGACATGGTTATAGCCCAAACTATGCGATATTCTCAAGCCAATGAGAATATCATAAAAGCCTAAGAAAAGAAAAGGGTCTCTACAAGCCCCTTCTCTTCCTTTCTTAGTTGCCCTTTTGTTGTCACCTCCTTGGGCATACCACCTTAGATGATCCCATAATGCACCATTACATTAATAATAGAAACCTCGAGTTACATTCGAGGGGAGTAAGGTGAGAAGACAATGTACAATCAGAGTCATAAGAAAAGGCACGACTCGCAGGCCGTATTTACGAGTACAACAAATCAAGGGCTATAACCATGAACCATGCTTTAAACACCAATCAGCATATCATGTCAAATCTCAATTAAAAAAAATGCATGCCAATTGACGCGCGTTGATTAACCAGTTTTTATTTAAGTGGCACTTCGCATACGGCGGTCCCGCTGGCTGGTTAGTCGGCGGAGGTCAAAGGGAGCCACCCTTGCGGGGGTGAGGGGGGCAGCACCCCTCGGCGTAAAAAATTGTCTTACAATTGCTTAGCCTGAAATCTTCTATTTCGAGCAAGTAGGCACCCGAGACTCCTCCATTCGAGCCACCAAAAATACCTTACTTTCGGTGCCCGAACAAGCCGAATCCGAACAAAAATCTCTTTCAAGAATCCTAATCCATATAGGTATCTCATACCATCCAATTTTTGGTTAATCTCATTAACCAATTAGTGTCGTTTCTTCATATAGGTCATATGTTCACTATGAGTTCTGATTTATGCATGATGAATCAATCTAATTAATCATGGCCAAAAAGCAACCGAACACATAACATCATTCGATTCAACACTCAATCCCGATTTAGGGTTTCACCAATAGCTCTGATACCACTATTGGGTATCGGGAGCCAAACAGCGCAGCGGAATTTAACCAAAACCCACCAGGATCCAAGTGAAACGGGGTAAACCGGGTGATCAAAAATTTTCATACCTAATTTTCGGTTGAGATCTTTCACTCAACTGTAGAGTCGAATCACAAAACCTGAACAGTTGATGTGTTCAGGCTCTCTATGGTATCCACACGAGCCTCTCGGGATCACCATGCTTCCACCACGTCCCTGCAGATGCGTGTCTCTTGCGCTCGTTGTGCTAGCTTGTGTCCTCCAAGGAATTGCAAGAGAAGAGTGCGGCAATCCTTTTGGGAGGCTAGGGTAAGGAGACCTACGAATTTCTCACTAAAAGTTGTATTTATAGTGAGGCTCAACTTCCAGGCCTAATGGGTTTCAAAGCACTAATCCAATTAGGCTTTAATTTCAGGCTTAGCAATGGCTCAACTATTGGGCCCATTATTAATACGAAATTATTGTGAAACCAAAACCCAAATTATTAGCCCATGCACTCTAATGATCCAAATAGCTCTATGTGTGCGACCCAATAGGCTTTTCCCACGTTGGCAATGATCATAAATCACATTTATGATCATAAGCAATGAGCGGTGTCTAGTAACACATCATTGCTACCCAAGTGACAAGATTATCGATGATTCGACTAAACCTTTTTGATCATCACCGATATATGCCATTGTCCCTTTGTCCAAGATATCAAGACTAAGCACGAGACATAGATTGTGTCACTCTCATATAGCCTAATCTTTGGCTTCTTAATTATCGAGTAGACCAACTTAAACTGATGACATTGATATCATATATGAACTCATCCGAGCATGGCCATGCATTTTTCTAAGTCTTACTCTATCAAGTGGCCCAAAGATATCACTCCCGTTACATAGGAGGGACAAATCCCATCTTGATCATACAAATCCCTCTGCATGATATGTGACATACCCAATGACCACCTTCAAGTTCACTTAGTTACGAGCAACAAAGGAAAGTATCAAAGTATGTGACTCACATGTAGGGAACCTTAATGATCTTAGGTCGAAGGACTACGTATACCATGATCACTATGAGAATCACTTATGACACTCATATAACGATCCATGCAGTGTTCTCATGGTGCGTCGGTCTAGTACACAAGTTCTCTAACTTGTACCCATATGTTGACTACATATCTCATATTAGTCTCCACATTTGCTAGTCGTTATGTGTTATTGCAACCCACTTAACAATAATACTAGACCAGGGACGTTTGGGAATATCATTATTCTAGGGTTACAATTATGTTTATTACGTTACGCAGAAATAGAACAACCAACATAATTGCTGGATTAATGCCTTAATAAAATATCATGACTCAATGTGCAAAAAATACAATCATCTCATGATTGGCTTTTGGGCACAACACTAACAGTCAATAGCCTATACTGCGAAGGGACAAGGGTATACCATGATCACTATGAGAATCACTTATGACACTCATATAACGATCCATGCAGTGTTCTCATGGTGCGTCGGTCTAGTACACAAGTTCTCTAACTTGTACCCATATGTTGACTACATATCTCATATTAGTCTCCACATTTGCTAGTCGTTATGTGTTATTGCAACCCACTTAACAATAATACTAGACCAGGGACGTTTGGGAATATCATTATTCTAGGGTTACAATTATGTTTATTACGTTACGCAGAAATAGAACAACCAACATAATTGCTGGATTAATGCCTTAATAAAATATCATGACTCAATGTGCAAAAAATACAATCATCTCATGATTGGCTTTTGGGCACAACACTAACAGTCAATAGCCTATACTGCGAAGGGACAAGGGTAGTTAGCCGAAGTTATCATTTCCGAGGGTAGCCTCTGGATGTTGGTGTGTGTTTGGCAATTGTCACATTTCTGGACAAATTGCCTTGCGTCCTTCCTTAAGGTGGGCCAGAAGTATCCCTGGCGAAGTATTACTCCTTCCAGAGCATCAGTTCCTATGTGGGAACCACAGGCCCCCTCATGGACTTCTCTAAGGACTGTCTCAACAACCTCTTTGCCGACACACCTCTGTAGTGGGCTTGCGTACCCTTGTCGGTATAACTCCTCTTCGTTTAGGAAATATCGCCCAGAACGTCTTCGCACTCTTGCCGCCTCATGAAGGTCTTCGGGAAGCTCCAAAGTCATAAGATACTTTTTTATGCGATTTTTCCATCCTCTTTCCAAGGTTGATATGCTCATTATTGCAATGCTCGGGTGACTTAGCACTTCGGTGGACTTCTTTGACTTGGCCAAAATATCTGCTTCAGTATTATTTTGACGAGGCACGCTCTCGATGTATGCTGCATTGAACTCTTGGATGAGCTTTGTCGTAAGGTCATGATATTTTGCCAATGTTGGGTCCTTCGCGCCGTAGTCCCCTGCCATCTGTCGGACCATAAGCTGAGAATCGCTGTGGGCCTTTAGATTTCTCACACCAACTATTTTCATGGGCACAAACCTACTATGAGGGCTTCATATTCTGCCATGTTATTTCGTGACGTTAAATCCGAATTTGATGGCTTTCGTAGCTTCCATACCTTCGGGTCCACGGAGAATTACTCCAGCTCCTTGATGTTTGGAACCGGAGGCCCCATCAACAAACAGAGTCCACTCAGGCTCATTCTTATCGAGGTTAGGTTGATTGTCTTTAGTAACAGGTACGTAGGCAATGAAATCTACCAACGCCTATGCTTTTATCGCCTTCCTTGGCTCATAGGTGACATCATATTTACCGAGCTTGATGCACCATTTTGATAGTCTTCCTGAATGGTCCACCTTCTTCATGATGTCCCGAAGAGGTAGGGTACTTCAGACGTTAATAGGGTGCCCTTAGAAATAAGGTCGTAGCCTTCTGCTTGCAAGTACCACGGCATAAATAGCCATTTGTAGCAAGGGGTACTCACTTCGAAACCATGTAGAGACTTGCTCACATAATATACTGGCCATTGCTTTGCCCCCTCTTCCTTTACAAGGACCGAACTTACTGCCTTTTCGGTGATGGCAAGGTAGAGTATGAGGGGTTCTCCTCCTCGTGGCTGCCGAAGTGTCGGTAGATGAGTTAGGTAGACTTTAAGCTCTTCCCAGGCCTTTTCCCAGTCTTCGTTCCAAGGGCAAACCTAGGTTCCGAGGTCACCACCATTTTTTGCTGCCTTAGTGAGGACTTTGAAGAATGATCGGCAGCGATCCCCATATCTAGAGATGAATCTGCTGAGGGACGTGATTCTCCCCATGAGTCTCTGCACGTCTTTGGTTGTCTTGGGTGTTCGGAATTTTAACGAGGCCTTGACCTTTTCCGGATTAGCATCGATACCTCTTTCTAACACCATAAATCCGAGAAACTTACCAGCATTTACCCCGAACATGCATTTTTCGGGGTTGAGATGGATTCTGAATGTCCTCAACTGATGGAATGTCTCTCCTAAGTCTATGATATGACTGTTAGGAAGTTTGCTCTTAATTATCACATCATCGACGTAGACTTCCATGTTTCTCCCAATCTGGGAATCGAAGACCCTGTTCATCAACCTCTGATACGGGGCCCCTGCATTTTTAAGCCCGAAGGGCATTCTAATGTAGCAATATGTACCAACTTTGGTGATGAAGGTGGTTTTTTCTTCGTCTTTGGGGTCCATCTTGATTTGATGGTACCCGCTAAATGTGTCGAGGAAACTGAGGAGACCATATTCGATGGTTGAGTCCACTAATTGGTCTATTGGAGGCAGAGGAAACAAATCTTTACGACAAGCATCGTTCACGTTTCGGAAGTCAATGCACATTCAGAGTTTGTCACTCCCTTCTTTCATGGCGATGACCATGTTAATAAGCCATTCGGGATATTTGACTTCCTTGATTACGTTTGCCTCCAACAACCTTTGGATTTCAGATTTAACGAAGTTGTTCTTGGGTCCTGAAAGGCTCCCCACATTTTGGCCAATAGGCTTCACGTTAGGGCATACTTTGAGACTTTCCTGGATTATGTGAGGGTCTACCCCCGACATATCCTTTGGTGAGTAGGCAAATAGATCTTTGTTCATTAAAAGGAAATATACGAGCTGATGCCCCTCAACATCATCATTGTGCAACATGGTGAGCCCGGAGCAGGAACTTCCAATGAGAGGATGCCTGGATGAGGGACCTCAGCGGGAGAAGGACTGCAAGGACTCAGGAAATCAAGGGTTAGGAGCTCCCTGGAGTGTTTTTTTGGGGGTGGAGTCTCCGACGCCCAAGTCAGTGTTTGAAGGTGGAGGTTATGTAAGGAGCAGAGAGATTCTTCCTTTTTTGTGAGGATCCCCCAATTTTTTAGGCCATTTCCTTAATGTATATAGGAGGATGTGACCCATTCAGATGATGGCACGTGTTCGGTTGGATGTAATCCGTACCCTTGGGCGTGGGGGCCTCTAGCCGACTACAGGTAGGTCTGTCCAGGGGTCAAGGCCGAGGTAGGTCTACGTGATAGGACGTGTGCGGCGACGGCATGTCAGAGCACGTATGATGGTGGCATGTTGCATACGAAGGTGACATGTCAGAAGCTCCTTAATTGTTTCTGCCGTACTCCTGAGATCCCTTCGATAGAAGAGAGCTCTTCAGAATAGGGGGCCTTTTTTCCGAAGTCATCTCAGTAATCTGGGAGTCCCCTCATCACGGATTCTCCCCTCCAGGGGAGTTCTCTCCTGCCGAAGGTGGTAAGTCTTTCTCCTCCGAGGCTGGTTCGGTTGCCTCACCGAAGGAGGCGATGCACCATATTCCCAAGGTCAGTACTATTGTTCCCAAGGGTGTTGGTGGATCATCGAGGTCAGATGTTCAAGGTGTCAGACTCCTTTTTTCCGAGGTTGGTACTCGTACTCCTTGCGGGTGGCGCTCGACTTTCTGAGTGTGGTGCTTTGGCCGAGCTTATAGGTTTAAAGGGCGATAGCACTTCGGCTATCACATGCCCACCCTTGGAAAGCCGAAGTGGGGACTTCGGCTTGTAAACTTTCTAGGGGCACCTTACAGGACTCAGAGTGGGACGTCGTGTAAGGGAACATTTTGCCACCAGAAGGCGTGCCCCACCAGCCGAGGTGTCACTGCTTGTCCTCTGGTCAATCCCTTGGTGTCCTCGAGGTGCGCAGTCTCTTTATTTTTACTTTTTCTACTGCGGGTCAGTGGACCGTCGTGTCTCGTAACCAGGGGTGTCAGCTTGGATAGGCGTGCCTGGGTTTTCATTGTGTCAGAAGGCGTGTCCTTGTTTCACGCATTGGATGACACGTGGCACGCGGTGATTGGGGGTGTCATGTTGGTTATGCCAGCAGTGTCTTTTCACCTTCGTGAAGTAATCATGGTGACGATTCGGCTTCACAGAACAGTTATGACGATGATTCGGCTACCCTTCTTCATGTTAGTGTTATGCCCAAAAGGCCAATCATGAGATGATTGTATTTTTGCACATTGTGTCATGATATTTTATTAGGGCATTAATCCAGCAATTATGTTTATTGTTTTGTTTCTACGTAACTTAACAAACATAATTGTAACCCTAGAATAATGATATTCTCAAACGTCCCTAGTCTAGTATTATTATGGAGTGCCTTGCAATAATACATAATGATTAGCATATGTAGAGACTAATATGAGATATGTATTCTACATATGGGTACAAGTTGGAGAACTTGTGTACTAGACCGACCCACCCTGAGAACACTACATGGATCGTTATATGAGTGTCATAAGTGATTCTCATAGTGATCATGGTATATGTAGTCCTTCGACCTAAGATCATCAAGGTTCCCTACATGTGAGTCTCATACTTTGATATTTTCCTTTGTTGCTTGTAACTGAGTGAACTTAAAGGAGGTCATTGGGTATGTCACATATCATGCGGAGGGATTTGTATGATCAAGATGGGATTTGTCCCTCCTATGTAATGGGAGTGATATCTTCGGGCCCCTTGAGAGAGTAATGATGGCCAGGGGCCTCATCGTTTATAGTCATGGTGACTGGTGGGGAGACTTCTGGGAGGAAGAATGCCCGATGGAGTGGATGGCCCAAATGAGAGTGCCTGAAAGCTCAGAAACAAAGGGTTAGGAGGCCCCCGGAGTGTTTTTCCGGGGGGGGAGCCTCCGACGCCCAAGTCAGTGGTGGCTGAGAAAAGGCAGAGGAAATAGCACAAAGGGCTGAAGAATCTCGCCTGGCAGTTTTCTACTCATAGTAGGCACAAAGTAGCAGTTGTCTAATTCTAAAACTAATCCACTAGGTAAAGTGAGAACATAAGTCCCTACGGCTAAGGCGTCAACCTTTGCTCCATTTCCAACATGTAGGTCCACTTCACCTCGGGCCAATCTTCTACTTCTACTTAGATCCTGCACATTTGCACAAATGTGAGATCCACATCCAGTATCCAATACCCAAATGAGGAAGTAGAAAAGTTAGCCTCTATAAAAAGAATACCTGAAGTGGAAGTCTTACTTCCCTTTTCCTTAGCAGGTTCTTCAAGATAGAGCTTGCAGTTGCGCTTCCAGTGTCCAGGTTGCTTACAATGGAAGCACTCGCCTTCCTTCACCACACCACCTTTTGGTTTCAGTGCAGCTGAAGAAGAACTAGCATTGGACTTTCCATTAGCTTTATCCTTCTTCTTGTTGGCTTTTCCCTTTCCCTTGCCCTTTTGAACCATCAAAATAGGCTTAGCCTTCTTAAGGTTTTGCTCAGCAGTTCTCAACATGTTGAGCAATTCAGGGAGGGACTTGTCTAGGTCATTCATGTTATAGTTCATGATGAACTGACTGTAGCTTTCTGGCAACGATTGCAAGACTCATCAATAGCCAACTCTTTCTGAAGAGCAAATCCCAAATTCTCAAGATTCTCAATGTACCCAATCGTCTTGAGCACATGAGGACCCACGGGACTTCCCTTAGACATCTTGCACTGAAACAATGCCTTAGAGGTCTCAAACCTCTCATGCCTAGCTTACTCTTCGAAAAGCATTTTGAGATGTTCGATCATATCGAACGCCCCCATGTTCTCATGTTGCTTCCGAAGCTCAGATTCCATGGTAATAAGCATGAGGCATGCAACATCCAAAGCACCATCAGAATGCCTCCGTGAGCATCCCTTTCAACTCTTGGAGCAGTGGCAGCAGGCTCATTCGGAATGGGCTTCTGTAGGACATAAGCCTTTCTCTCTTGTTTGAGGACTATCCTCAAGTTTCGGTACCATTTGAGAAAGTTGATCCCATTCAGTTTTTCCTGCTCAAGGATCGATCGCAACGAAAGTGTCGATGTGTTTTGTGCCATGGTTATCTACAACAGTAAATATGCAGTATAAGAGACATGTATTTTAATTCATTTAATAAGGACTTTTACTAAACGATACTCCCACTATTTTCCTCAAAATAATAACCCTCGAAATTATTTTGGAACACCTCGGCGCTAAGGTATTCTAGTGGGCCAAGATCCATATTTGACCATAACCTGAGTCAACTTTGGCTTGTCTCTCAAGTTACAGTTATTTAGGTAGGCAACTCCTTGCCAATTGCATCACATGCAACTCTTGGATAGTTGGGTGAACAACACTTGTCCAAGCTCATCTCATGAACTTAAGCCCAACTCTATGCCTCTAAGTCCCTAATCCTATTAGGATGATTTGTTAAGTTGAACCCAAAGTTAGCAATTTGGATATCACTATTATTCCATCGCGCCTTACCAAGATGAACATAGGTGCTTTGCTTTGGCAAACCCACCTAATGTTGATCAAGGTCTTGACGAGTGCCAACATTTGGAAGGCATCACATTTAATGACTTAATATTTGTTTGAGGGATTTTCTCTTTTGATCTCACCAATTTCTTATCTCCGGTTGTTTTATACATGCATCACATACAAATATAAAACATGCATCTCATGCTTACAAGAACATAAATGTGACATGGTTATAGCCCAAACTATGTGATATTCTCAAGCCAATGAGAATATCATAAAAGCCTAGGAAAAGAAAAGAGTCGTCACAAGCTCCTTCTCTTCCTTTCTTGGTTGCCCTTTTGTTGTCACCTCATTGGACATACCACCTTGGATGATCCTTGGACAAACCAACTTGGACGATCCCATAATGCACCATTACACCATTAATAGAAACCTCGAGTTACATTCGAGGGGAGTAAGGTGAGAAGAGAATGTACAATGAGAGTAACAAGAGAAGGCACGACTCGCAGGCCGTATTTACAAGTACAACCAATCAAGGGCTATAACCATGCACCATTCTTCAAACACCAATCAGCACATCATGTCAAATCTTATTCAACAAAGATGCATGCCAATTTTTGCGTGTTGATTAACCAGTTTTTATTTATATGGCGCTTCGCATACGGCGGTCCCGCTGGCCGGTCAGCGGGCGGTGGTTCCGCCATTCGAGCCACCAAAAATACCTTACTTTCGGTGCCCAAACAGGCCGAATCTGATCAAAGCTAGGGTTTTTGCAACTATTGCAAGAATCCTAATCCATATAGGTATCTCATACCTATCAATTTCGAGTTAATCTCATTAACCAATTTGTGTTGTTTTTTCAAATATGTCATATGTACATTACGAGTTCCGGTTTCATGCAACATGAATCAATCTAATTTATCATGCCCGAAAAGCAATCGAACACATAACATATTGCGACTCAACATCAATCCCAATTTAGGGTTTCACCAGTAGCTCTGACACCACTGATGGGTTTCAGGAGCCAAACAGCGCAGTGGAATTTAATCGAAACCCTCCAGGATCCAAGTGAAACGGGGTAAACCCGGTGTTTGAAAATTTCATACCTAATTTTCGGTTGAGATCTCTCACTAAACTGTAGATTCGAATCACTAAACTGTAGATTCGAATCACAAAACTTAAACAGTTGATGTGTTCAAGCTCTTTATGGTATCCACACGAGCCTCTCGGGACCACCACGCTTCGACCATGTCCCGGCAGATGTGTTTCTCTTGCACTCGCAGTGCTAGCTTGCATTCTCCAACGAATTGCAAGAGAAGAGTGCGGCTGTCCTTTTGGGAGGCTAGGGCAAGGACACCTGTGAATTTCTCACTAGAAGTTGTATTTATAGTGAGACTCAACTTCCAGGCCTAATGGGTTTTAATGCCCTAATCCAATTAGGATTTAATTTCGGGCTTAATATTGGCTCAACTCTTGGGCCCATTATTAATACGAAATTAAAGTGAAACCATAACCCAAATAATTAGCCCATGCACTCTAATGATCCAAATAGCTTTATGTGTGTGACCCAATAGGCTCTTATCATGTTGGCAATGATCATAAATCACATTTATGATCATAAGCAATGGGCGGTATCTAGCAACACATCATTGCTACCCAAGTGACAAGATTGTTCATGATTCGAGTAAACCTTTGTGATCATCACCGATATATGCCATTGTCCCTTTATCCAAGATATCAAGACTAAGCACGAGACATGGAATGTTTCACTCTCGTATAGCCCAATCTTTGGTTTCTTGATTACCGAGTGGACTAACTTAAGCTGATGACATTGATATCGTATATCAACTCATCCGAGCATGGCCATGCGTTTTCTAAGTCTCACTCTATCAAGGGGCCCGAAGATATCACTCCTGTTACATAGTAGGGACAAATCCCATCTTGATCATACAAATCCCTCCGCATGATATGTGCCATACCAAATGACCTCCTTCAAGTCCACTCAGTTACGAGCAACAAAGGAAAGTATCAAAGTATGTGACTCACATGTAGGGAACCTTGATGATCTTAGGTCGAAGGACTACATATACGATGATCACTATGAGAATCACTTATGACACTGATATAACGATCCATGTAGTGTTCTCATGGGGGGTCGATCCAGTACAAAAGTTCTCCAACTTGTACCCATATGTAGACTACATATCTCATATTAGTCTCCACATATGCTAGTTGTTATGTATTATTGCAACCCGCTACACAATAATACTAGACCAGGGACGTTTAAGAATATCATTATTCTAGGGTTACAATTATGTTTATTACGTTATGCAGAAAAAAAAAAAACATAATTGTTGGATTAATGCCTTAATAAAATATCATGACTCAATGTGCAAAAATACAATCATCTCATGATTGGCTTTTGGGCACAACACTAACAATCTTTAGAATAGGCTTGAAAAATTATTGTCATGCGGATTGCCTAAAAAAGTACTACACGTGAAGTTGCAGAGGTAACGCCGCTTCCCGTGGCAAAAGTGAAGGATCGTACATGTAAAGATCTATGTACTAGGAAATGAAGTCATTAAAGGGATAATGTTTTTTTTAAAACAAAATAACATTATTTTCAAACGAAAATTCTAATGCATAGAAAATTTTGCTGAGAACAAATTCTCAAATAAAGGGCTAAAGAGTTTGTGGGAATAATGGAGTAGAGATGAGGCTATTCAGTATGTGATCACTGAAGGGCTATTACCCACATGACCTTATCAGCAGACCTGATGCCACCCTTGGGAATTTATATGACCAACCTTGGGAGAAGAGTCTACAACACCATCAGAAATATATACGATTGCCTCTAGGAAAAAGACTATTTCCTATCCTCAGAAGTGTATATTACCAACCTCGGGAACGTAGGTCTATCATCCTTAATACAAAAACTGCCTCCTGAAAATGGTCCGCACATCCGAAGGGTTTTCATCGGTCACCCCTCGGCCTAAATCCTTGTTCGAAAGGGTCTCAAATCCCTGAGGGGTCTTAGGGAGAAAATGACAAATACAGTTGGGGGATCTCTAACAGAAACCTCACACTCACCCCTACACTCTGAGCATAACTACCTATGGCCAATTGTAGACACCTATCCTTGAAAGTATGGACCAAATCTGGCTGAACACGTGCCCTGATCTACTTAGGCTAAGCAAAATGGCCTCCTCCTCCCAGCCTCCTATAAATATTTGAGGAAGGCTCCCAAGTAAGACACAAGAAGTATCCACCCTTTCTGTTTTGTACTCTCAACTTCTAATGACTTCTGCTCCGCATACTGAATTGGGCGTCGGAGATCCCTCCCCTGAAAATACACTCCAAGGAGCTCCTAACCCTTATTCTTCATGTGCTGTAGCTACTGCTCAGGAGAGGGTCTACCAGAGGTTTAACATGCCCTACATTGAAGATGTGCTAAAGCATCAGTATGAAAGCTGAGGTAAGATTAAAACCTTCAAACAAAGAGGCTGAGACATGAACTCAAAATTCAAAGTTTGAAATTTTGCCTCAGGACATCGACATTCAAAGAAATATGAATTCTAGGAAATGCAATATCAGAATGATAAAGCTTAGAATTTTTAAGTGAAAGTACGTAGAGGTCAAGATGCAAAAATTCCCCCTGGTAAATTAGGCAAAAATCAAGTATTCAAAATATGCCATAGTGATAACCGAAGGGCTATCGCCTTTCTCAGTACATACTTACTGACAAAAACATGGTCAGGAAGCCTGGTGTCATCCGAAATAGGCATTATCACTGACCTCAGAAGGAGCGAAGTCAGATACCACGAAGTCGGGACTTCGGCTAATACGCTAGGCATTTGAAAGGTATTGCCGGCTCCCTCGGGGGACAAAGCAGATCGCCTTCGGGGATAAAGAACCAGCTATTGCAAGCAAGAGAGAACATCCCCGAAGGCAGAACCCTCGAACCAGGGGACTTCCCGAACTACAAGCATAACTACCGAAGAAGGTCATCCGTACCAAAGAACGACCTCGCCCAGAGGACCTTGGGAGTATGGCATGAGCATTTAAGGAGCCTCTGACATGTCGCCCACAGTCATTACACGCCGCCCTAAATGGCGGTCTGACACGCCGACGCTGTCCAAGTCTTGTCACGACCTGTCTCGGCTCACGGCTCAAGGAGCCTGCAAACGGCTACTTGTCCCTTACGCCCGGAAACACAGAGAACATCCGACCAAACACGTGTCATGATCTAAACGGGCTGGGAACTCCTATAAATACCAGGGAACAGGCCCTGGCAAAAGGATCCCCCAATCCAACCCTCTCCCCCTGAGAAAATACCAACAGGCAAGGCCACTAAACCTCTTAGTGCTCCCCTTCTTTCACCTCTCAGGACACTGACTTGGGCGTCGGAGGCTCCTCACTGGAAAAAGATCCCGGGGACCTCCTAACCCTTTCTTATGAGTTTTATAGGCACACTGCCCTAGGAAGTCTAGGCTCCAGACATTCTCCCTCTCAGGAAGTCCCTCTCGAAGTCACGATGTCTTCCAACAAAGATGCGGCTGGGCATCACATAAAATTTAAGGCAAAGCCAAAATGTATGGAAAAATGCTACA
Organism: Aquilaria yunnanensis; assembly: GCA_039654915.1. Taxonomy (NCBI): domain Eukaryota; kingdom Viridiplantae; phylum Streptophyta; class Magnoliopsida; order Malvales; family Thymelaeaceae; genus Aquilaria; species Aquilaria yunnanensis. The sequence goes on from CM077595.1 coordinate 49,505,898, forward strand.
AGCGCTAGGAATTAGTTGCTCAAATAAGCTAAGGAAAATGTATGAAAAAAAAATTACTTCATTAAAAGCAACTAGGGCAGAAATAGTACATAAAAAAGGAAGTAGAAAAGGGGAAGGGAGTAGCCCTAAAAGGGCTTAAGGTTCCTAGTTTGGGACCTTGGCATCATCTTTTTTCTTCTTCTTCTGCTTCATCCACCTCTTCCTCTTCTTCTTCGTGCTCAGGATCACCCTATTTGTCCACTTTTGCTAAAGGGCCATCAGGTTTCCCTAGGTATTCATCCTTAGACTAAAGAGATTTAGGACCTTTAGGCCTCCGAAATGCAATGAGCAGACAGAGGTCTAGATAAGGTTGACGCCTTAAGACCTAGTGCCTTACTAAGCAAAACCTATATTGGAGCCTGTTAACAGGAAGGTTGGTTATCTTGTCCAACTTTTCACCCATCCTTATTTTCTCCCCTCAACTCCTTTACCTTACCCTTTACCTTCCAAAGATCATTCTTCAAGTTCTTATTCTCCTTAGGCAGCTTAGAAAGCTTGGCTTCATGATCTTCTTGACTGGCATAGAATGTGTCTCCATCTAAGGGGAGAATGGAAAACTTTTGGCCGAGGTCTTTTACTTAGCCTTGGCATCATCAGTGAAAATTTTCACCTCCTCAAAAACATGCTTCTTCAGATCCTCAAGCTCCTTCATTGCCAAGTCCTTCAGCTTACTAAACTTGGCAATAATCCCAGTACGAGCATTCTTGGCTTTTGCCAAGTTCTTTTTTTACTAGCTCTAGATACTAGTTAGTTTTATCAGAAAGTCATGATGGTACCTAAAGATGGCGAAGAGTTGCAAATGGGAAAAAAATCCACCATGTAAAAAACAAAGAAAAGAAAGCTAAGGGCATTAGGAAAAAAGAAGAAGCAAAAGACTTTTTACCTGGCTAGTAAAATCAATGAGGGCTGAGGTGATCATCTCGTTGTTTGGTAGAACCCCAGTAAGTTCCTTGAATGAGGCATTGGCGGTGATTTCCTAATAGTGTTAGGGGATCATCTTCTCCGAAATGTCATAGTAAAAAAGGAACATATCTTCTAAAATGTCCTAAATTTGCTAGCTCAGTACAACCCCATGTGGTCGGTGAACGTTCCTTGCTCTGCAATGAGCCTCATGGTTTTCAACCTAGCTCAGCTCTAAAGTTCCTCCTAGATGATCATCTCTAAATTCATTCACAGTGTCAATCCTCAACCAATCTTCAATTAACCCTACAATATCAAAAAAACCAAAAGTAATAAGGTAGTTCGGGATTGAGCCTGGAGGAAGAACTACAGCTTGAGGAAAGGCCCCATCATCTTTAAAAAGCTCCATAACTTCAGCAGGAGGTTCAACTGCTTCCTTGCCTTTGTTTTTCTTCCCTCTATTTGAGGTCACTCAAGGGGGAGTGAAGGAATCTTCTATTATCGGCCCAAAAGCATTGCCACTGTTAAAGGACTTGGAGGCGGAGAAATGACCTCCTTGCCTAGCACTTCATTCTCTAGCTTGGGGACTTCCTTAATGGCCTCCTTAGTTGGTTCAGGGCTGACGTAGGATCCACTCGAGTATTTTCTAGCTCAAACCTCTACGTGCTTCTTTTCTTGGCTTTCTTTCTCAGTGGCTTCTTGCCTCCTTCCTTGTTCTTCTATATCTTGGCTAAAAAGGACTTCCTATAGAAGTCAATATAAAATCATCATCCATACTTGTAGAAAAAAAAAGGCATCAGTATAAGTACTTCAGGAGGAATAAGAAAAGCAAGGAAAGAAACTTATGTGTAGCAAAATCTTAATAACTAAGATCCCACCAGCTGATGCTCTTAGACATCTAGAATGTAGGATATGTTTGGCCTCCGTAGAGCTTTGCCTGAATGATATCTGCAACACTTGAAGAACAAGGGTTAATAACTCTCTTGAGTGTTTTCCAAGGAAGGGATCTTCAATGCCCAATTCAGTATATGAAGGAAAGGTTGCTAAAAGAAGGAAGTAGTTGAGGGTAGTCTCATATTATATAACCTAGGAGCCTCTTTAGTATTAATAAGAGGCTATAGGGAGAAGGCCATTTTCCACAATTAAGCAAATTGGGACATGTAGTTGGCTAAATCTGTATACTTTTGGTTTGTACCTCAGGGAGTGATGTGCCTAACTATCTATAGGTTGTCACATCCAGATATCTAGTCAAGGATGTGAGGAAGGTTCCTATCAATGGTCTTAGGGGCTAGGTTTCTTTCATTTTCCTCTTTGATCCTTTCCATGGTGATATCAGCTATTCTTTTGGGGATGGTTAGTGTATAACCTGAAGTTGGTTTAGACAACACCCAAAGGTAGTGCAAGCCACTTTTCCAAGGATGGCTATGTTGTTCTTCGAAGGTGGTACCAAGTTCCAATCCAAGCTTCGAAAAGGTGAATATCCGAGGGTGGTCATGCATCATCTTTTGAAGTTAGTCCTATTACATCTTAAGGGTGGTGTTGACCACCTAATCAAAGGCATAGTGGGGGATAGCCCTTCAGCTATCACATGTTGTTCGAATGAAGCAAAGTTGTATCTTCGGTTCTCATGTGTTCATCCTTAGCCAAGAATTTTTCCATGGGGTCATACCTTGGGCGAGTCTAGGCTGTCTTTGGAGTAGGATTCAATTTCTTATCAAAGTTGCACGCTTGGCAAGGTTTGGCCTTAAAAGCCAAAGATCTTCTTTTTTGCCAAGGTTATTCTCTTAGGGAGCTTGGGATGCGTTCACCCAAAAATTCAGTTTTGGTGAGGTTTTATTTTGGGCATGCCAACGCTACATCTAGACTAAGACTTGCTCTATTCACTAGGAAAGTTAAAACCTTGGGGTAGCTGGACTAATTTGAGCTGAGGATTTGTTTTTCTTCTACTGAGGTCACATATTTGGTAGTGTATCTTCGATGTACCTAGCTTATTTTCCTTTCTCATTGTTTTGGTTTCCTGCCTATTGTGGAATAAACAATTTCCAAAGGTCATTTTATCATTAAGAATGCGTAGGTTTGACACCGCAATTTGTGCATTATAGGCTTTGTAGGTCAAGAGGAGTGCCCTCGATTTATGCATCAAATGACACATGTCAGCAAATTAATGGATACTTGTCACATCTGTTACATCGGTTACGTCTCTTTACCATCGATCAGTCATTATATGGCATCTCTTCATTTGTACTCCTTTGAGTTATATATTCTCTACTTGATTAAGAAGATCCTCACTTCTCTCTTCGTTATCTACTCTTACACTTTCATTCACAAGTTTCTCTTGCCCTTTTTACGGGAATTTTGCTGTGGCAGAGTGATTACGAGCAACTTCTTGTGGTGGTTTATAAGTTTTCTCAGGAAGTGAATAAGTGGGTATTCTTCCCAAAGTTACCTTTCTCTTTTCTCTTATTCTTTTCCCATCTAAATTTAGAGCCTTAGGATCCAAAGATGAAAGTTTAAAGTGACAAAGTTGGTGTCACCGAAGAGAGCTGGATCTCTCTTGATACCCATCTAAGCTGCGTTATTTCAATGAAAGTGGGGAAGTGGCAGAGTAAGTTTTTCTTGCCTTCTTATGCTAAGAATAAGGTTCCCAAGAATGGTGAGCCAATCTACCAACCTTAGGAAAAAAAGATATTTGTATTTAGGTTTTAGCTAAAAGCAGGCTTCTGGTATCCTCCACCGAAGATGATTTTTGATTTTTCCCAATTTCATGGTATAGCAATTAACCAAATGCCCCATATATTGTAATTCTATTTGAATGCTTTTTTATGTATGTGTGGAGTTTCCAAAATAGTTTCCCACTTCATCTTTCTTACGCAATACTATAAGCTTCACCTTGCCATGAAGGGGGGATTTTTTTTTTTACTTCCTTAGGGATATGGGAGCAAGAAGTTCACTATCACCTTCACCACCAAGGATAGTTGGTAGGGGTTGTAGAAGAAGTACTCCTTCAAGGAAATAGATGATAAATGGAAAGATCTACCAATGAAATGGGCTTTAGGGACTTTGGCCATCTACATGATGAATCCGTCAAAGTTGTTGACCCCGAACTAAAGTCCCAATTTGAGGACTTTGATAGTCGTATTCAGGCAGTCACTGGCTGGCATGATTAGGCACCTTCACGGCCATTCTACCCCTTCCTGATTGGATGGAATCTAATGGCTGAAGAAGTCCTTCCGGAGTTGGTGTTATCAATGAGCATGTTACTGAGAAGTAAATGCCCAAGCCAGTAATAGATGGGAAAAACTCATAGATAGTCCTCCTTCTTCGGGAAGAACGGTCTTACGCAACCCTTGTGGAGAGTAAGCTACTTTTCATCTGTTACTTGTTGGACTTTTGTACTTACATTGATGTTTCTTACTTTGTAGAGATAGGTGACAAGTCAGCCGCCTTCTACAAGAGTCTTTTTCTTTGCCAATCTAAGAAAGGTGAACAGGGGAAGAAAAAAGCCCCCAAGAGGAAGAAATGGTAGCCTTTAGGGGTGTCCAAGCAAAAAGAGATTAAGTAGCTATACTATCTATTCATTTTAACTCAAATTCGGCTGTTGAGACCTTGGGAACTTCCTTGGTGGTGCTTTCGACAAAAAAAGTCAAATAGATAGGAGAAGGTAGAAGAGAACTATGTTCCTGTCTACATCCTCAACCTAAGAGATTCTAAGGTAAGTTACCCCGAAGTGCAAATACCAGGTTCATCTTTTAACCTTTCATCTATAAGTTTCAGATTTTTTAGAATTTTAGACTCTATAGATGAATGGTTAAGGGATAATGTGGTAATTCAACTTTAGCATGACTTTGCAAATGAGTTGCCCCCCCAACTAGATAGCCAAACATGCTTGGAAGTGAAAGCTTTGGGCTATGAAGATCCCATTTAACATAGTTTCGAAGGGGCCTTTCTGGACTTTCACCGAGGACATGGGTTTGTTCTCGGAAGATTGTCAGAAGATGGTTCCCCAAATGGCTAGGGGAATTATGACAAATGCTACTTTTCAGTCTTTGATAGACTATTGTCTAAATGAAGAGATTCTTACTGCTTGGATGACTGAGCATAGCTCAGGTACTTCTTCCTTTCTGGTAGTTAGAAAATTTTTTATGTCTAAACTTTTGGTTCACCCTTAGTGTTTTTTTTGTAGATGCTAGCTTACGGAGGATACTTTTGAGCATGTGATGTGAAATAGACCTCCAGCTGAACTAAGTCAGAGGAGAACCTGGTGAAGACCAAGGAGGCCTTAGCTTCAACTTGCTATAACTATGGTGAGTTAAGCAAGCTGGCCAAGGAAGAGCTAGTGGGTCTTTGGTGGGACCTTGCTGAAAGTAAGCAAGCCTTACTTAATGATTACTCTTGCCAAGTGTTTGACCTCAGGAAGATATTGCTGGAGCAAAATTCTGTTCTTATAGCCCTTCGAAAAGAATGGGAAGACTTGCTCTATGATCTAACCAAGTCCTTTTTAGAGAAGCTGTAGCACTCCACCAAGGTTGAGTAGCTAAAGAAATCGAAGAATAACAAGAAAGATGTGGAAACTATGGTGAAGAAAAAGGTAGAGGCGGATGAGTTGATGAAGACCTCATTTTAAGAAGGCTTCTGCCTAGTTTGCCATCAAGTGCTATCTCGTTATCCCGAGCTCAACCTCTCCTTTCTTTGGGCCCTCAAAATACTGGGGGGACTTTTTTGGAGTGGTCAAAGAGGGAGTTTCTGAACCTGCCTGAGCGACCTCCAGAGCCTGTAGAGGACTTCGATGCCGAAGAGTCCCAATGAGATGAGGAGGATGAGTAGTTTTAGGAACCTATGTACGTTTTTTTTTCTGTTCTTCTACCTTTGGTTTAATGAAATGTCTTTTATTTTCAAGTTTGTGTTCAAAATTTTGGTTAAGCCCATAAGAAGCATCAATACTTCTAGTTGGCTAGCCACCTTTGACATTTTCACTATCTTTGGCAAAAACATTTGGTCGACATTTTCACCATCTTTGGTAAGAACATTTGGTCGAGGCACATATTCACCATGTTTTTCCAAAGTGTTTGAATGTATCTACTACATTCAGTGAAGTTCTTACATCTTTGGTGAGATGGTCAATACATTCACCATCTTCGATAAAGCATTTAATCAAACGATGCCTTTGTTAGTTTTGGTAAAATGTTCAATTTACTATATTTGGTGAATATTCACATTACCATCCTTGTTAAATGCATAGGGTGGCATCTTCGATAGATAGCTAGTTCACCATCTTTTGGTGACTTGCAACTTGTGTACCACCTTTGGTTAAAGTGTTATAAAGATCAACATTTCACCACCTTCGGCAATTTCAAGTAATAAAACTATTTTAAGTGTTGAGGGAATAATGTTTGGCATTTGTACAACTTGTTCGGAGAATTTTACATTTGTAAAGTACTTGTATGTGATGCTCTAGCACATCTTTGATGTAGGACATGTGGAGCCTCTAATAGACCTTTACTTGAGTAGGAGCTACAACACTTGAAGAATAAGGGTTAAGAGCTCCCTAGAGTGTGTTTTCGGGGGAGGGATCTCTGACGCCCAAGTCAGTGTGCGAGGGGAAAAGTTGTTAAGAGTTAAGAGTATGGAACAAAAAAGGAGAGTATCTTTTGTGTCTTACCTGAAAGCCTCCCTGAGTATTTATAGAAGGTCGGGAGGAGGAAGTTGTTATTGTAATGCCCGGAAAATCCTAAGTGATTAAGTCCGGGGCTAAGTGGATTAAGAGCATAAGAATTTTTCTTTAATTGGGAATTAAGCTCAATTTAATTGAGGGGACATTGAATTAAGTATGGCTTGGGCATAATTGAGTGTTGAACACTCTTGAAATTCAGCTTGGCTTAGGCCAAGAGATTTAGTGGTGAAAATGGTGGATTTTAAAGGTGAGGGGATCATTTGAACAAAGGAATTTTTGTAAGTTGGGCTCAATTGCCCAAATTCAAAAGAATGGAGGACTAAAGGGGGAATTAGCCCATTTTCATGGCCGTGGATACCATGGCCGGCCATGCCCCCCATTTCTCCATTATTTTTATGCCAACTCCCTCCAAAATCCCAATATTTTAATCCACCTCCATCCACCTCATCACTTTGGATACCTTTCTTCACCTACTTGTCCCCCACTTTAACAAATTCACCCAAATCTTCAAATTTGTCTCCCACTATGTCTCCCACTTACTAATTAATTATGGCTCCACTCAAGCATGTCTCCCACCCATTTTTTACTCCCCCTCCCATTCAGACACACTCAATTTCATTCAATAAGCCATTTTTGCTCTCAAACACTCTCCACTCTCCTTCTCTCTCTCAAAATTCGGCCAACACTTGTTCTTGGCCTCCCAAGTACATTCCCAACTCTTTTCTTCCTCTAAACATTTGGCCATAACAAGTTCATAGCCTTTCTCAAATTAGAACTAAGTGTTCTTGGTAGAATTCATGCTCTAAAGCCATAAAGAGCAAGGATCAAGTGAAGAATTCAAGAAAATCCAAGGAGGAAACTTTCAGTCATCTCCATTTTCTTGGAGGTTTTGAGCTCTACTCAAAGAGCTCTTTGTGTGCATGAGGTTCTAAGCTCATTGGATGCAAGAACTCAAGCGGAAATATGAAGAACATCAAGGTCAAAGTATTGGCCTTACCTCCTTTGTGAGGTTCCATAAGTATACACCAAGTATTCTTGGTATTTTGTATTCTTTAAGCTAATTACCAAGTGTTCTTGGTATTTTATGGTTACTAATAAAATTTGGCCATTTTGGTTATTGTGCTAGAAAATAATTTCTAGAGTCAACAATCAAGGAAAATGAAGGAGAACAAGTTCTTAAGAGCTTTCGGTATTGGGTAAGGATTCCTATACTCTTTGAGTATTGAGGCCCCTAGGTGATGGTCAAAGAACCATATGATTCTAGGTGTGCTAAGAGGGCATAAGTTAAATTATTGCTTCGGCAATTCTGTATCGCTCATAAGCTAAGTTAAGTAAGCAAGCATTATGGGCTAGGATTTAAGTAGGCCACCTTAAATTCCTATGCTAAGTGAGATCTCCGAAAATGAAAAGTATGTGAAATTAACTAAGTAAAACTTGAGGGATGCTTGCTGCCCTTCTAAAATCAAAGTGTTAAGTGGCGTGTGTTTGCGTGCTTCTATGAAATTGTTGTGCATGTTAACCCCCGATTTTGATTATTATTGTATATGCATGTATCTTTGTGTTTTCTTTGTCTTTATGTTTTCTTTGCAGGAACTTGGAATAATTATTGCCATTTTATTCTTGGCCTATGTTAGGCCTTAAAGGCCATATGTTAGGCTTTGGAAGTCATACGGAATCCTTTTTGAGTTTTATAACTCGCCCGCCCTACTATCCTCTTGTAGGTAAAAGTGTGCTCGAAAGATTGAGCTAAGAGTCTTGAGTACTCTTTTTGTGGTATAAAGGTTGGGTATGTTACCACCTCACAAAATGGGATAATTACAAGTGTGTCATAATGGCTAAAAACCATTATATTGTGAAATTCTCACCATAGTGATTGAAGTGTGGGGGGGTAAAAGGCATGATCAACACCTCCTTAAAAGTGTTCCAAGTTGGTAACTTGGCCCCAAAGAAAAGCCTAAAGGATTGCTTGTTTGTCAAGCAACCTATGGACTTTTTTGTAAGGTTTTGGAAACTTGGGTACTCAATTGCAAAACTCTCAAGAAAGAGACTTGGAGAGTTATGGAAAGGATATAAGTGGTGTGAAAGTGATATTGGAGGACCAAATTACTCATGGAAGACAAGTTTGGACAAAGGAAACACTAAAGGCAATATGGACCTAAATATCCTAGTGTAAACCTTAAGGTGTTCAAGCTTTTGACTTAAGTCTAAGGGTGGAATTTTGGGGTTATCCCACCATGGGGGAGGCAGCCATGACTTGATAATTAGTCAAAAATGTTGAGCACATGTGTACCAATGAGTTTAAGACAAAGAAACCATAATTAGTGAGACATAAAATGACATAAAGCAAGGTTAAGCTTGTTAATTGTGTTTTGTGCCCTTAAGCTGATTTAAGGCCATTTAAGTGGCCAAATCACTTATCCCTCTCTCATTTTCGTCTCCCCCAGCCCAAGAAAATATCCATACTTCCTCCATAGCTACCACACCTTCAAGCTTGCAATTGATTGAAATTAAAGGCAAAAGGAAGCAATTGGAAGCAAACTAAAGCTATTTCTTGGATACTTCAAGGATCAAGCTTGATTTTCAGCCTACCCATTTTGGTAAGGGTTCTCTTGCTCTCATGGGTTGTTTTCTGTATTTTCAAACATCCATGGAGCTATGGCTAAGCTTGGAAGAGAGCCATGAGCTTGATGAACCAAGCTTATTAAGGAGAGTGCACTTATTGAAGGTTTTGTGACCTATTGTCAAGTGCACAAAGAAGGCAGTGAAATGAGGGTTTGTAGAGCCCAAAGTTAGTACTAACTAGTGTTAAAATCCTTGTAAGACCAAGAATTAGCTTGAGGAGGGCTGCCATAGTGATTTGGTTATGTTTATTATGTGTTTTATGGACTAACCTATGGTATATGTTGCTGCCACATTTCACGTGTTTGTAGTTTGTGTTTGGCTGCTGCATTTGGTTGCTATATCTTGTATATATGCATTGTGGTTTTTTTGTTTTAGTGTATTTGGATGCAGGTTTTAATGATGGTTACATTGCCTATTGAATCCAAGTGCTACCCTTACTAAGTTTCTCAAAGAAACTTACTCCCCTCAATTCTGTCATTTCAGGTCCAGCAGAAAGATCACCTTCAAACTAACCTTTGTGGTTTGATTTTTGATCTGAAATTTCAGGGACATGAACTTCCATATGTCTAGTTATGATCTGGAAATTTTGGTGATTTTAGGAGCACATTTGGTATTTTTAATGGTGGAACTTATTGTGTTGTGCAGCAGCTGTCCAGCATCCTGTTTTTGGAGTCCATTGTGTCTCAAGACCTCCTGTAACCTAGGGTGCGTATTTAGCTGAGTTAAGACCATATTGTAGTGCATGTATGAATGTACATGTATTGTATGTAAAATGAGACAAGTATGTGAACATTTGAGTAATGTTTTAGCTATATAAGTGATGTGCTGCAAAGCTACCTAAGTGTGAATGATGGGCTGCTTACTTGTAAATTCTGTTTTGACCACATAAAGTTGTTAAAAGAAAGGGAATGTAATTCCTATGTGTAATGGAAATATATGGGATAGCCTTGGAGGGCTTTCCCCTTGGGAATGAAGTGTTTGCATGGTTTGGAAAAATTATATGGGCAAAATTGTCCAAAAGTTGCTAGAATTTCAACTCTGGACTGAAAGTTTAAAATGTCCCTATGTAGAATGAATGTTGCTATGATAATTTTCCTTTGATCTCACCAATTTTTTATCTCCGGTTGCCTTATACATGCATCACATACAAATATAAAACATGCATCTCATGCTAACAAGAAAGTAAACGTGACATGGTTATAGCCCAAACTATGCGATATTCTCAAGCCAATGAGAATATCATAAAAGCCTAAGAAAAGAAAAGGGTCTTCACAAGCTCCTTCTCCTCCTTTCTTGGTTTCCCTTTTGTTGTCACCTCCTTGAACATACCACCTTGGATGATCCCATAATGTACCATTACATCAATAATAGAAACCTCGAGTTACATTCGAGGGGAGTAAAGTGAGAAGAGAATGTACAATGAGAGTAACAAGAGAAGGCACGACTCATAACCCGTATTTACAAGTACAACCAGTCGAGGGCTATAACCATGCACCGCGCTACAACCACCAATCAGCATAACATGTCAAATCTCATTCAACAAATGCATGCCAAATAAAGCACGTTGATTAACCAGTTTTTATTTATTTGGCGCTCCGAATATGGCGGTCCCACTGGCCGGTCAGTGGGCAGCGGTTCCCTCTAGGTATCTCATACCAATCAATTTCGGGTTAATCTCATTAACCAATTTGTGTCGTTTCTTCATATATCTCATATGTTCATTACAAGTTCTAGTTTCATGCATCATGACTCAATCTAATTAATCATGGCCGAAAGCAACCGAACACAAAACATCATGCGATTCAACATTCAATCCTGACTTAGGGTTTCACCAGTAGCTACTTTGATACCACTATTGAATTTCGGGAGCTAGACAAGCACAACAGAATTTAATCGAAACCCTCCAGGATCTAAGTCAAACAGGGTAAACCAGGTTTTTGAAATTTCATACCTAATTTTTGGTTGAGATCTCTCACCCAACAGTAGAGTCGAATCACAAAACCTGAACAGTTGACGTGTCCAAGCTCTCTATGGTATCCACATGAGCCTCTCGGGATCACCACGCTTCCACTACGTCCCAATAGATGCGTTTCTCTTGCACTCGCAGTGCTAGCTTGTGTTCTCCAACGAATTGCAAAAGAAGAGGGCGACTGTCCTTTTGGCAGGCTAAGGCAAGAAGCTATGAATTTCTCACTAAAAGTTGTATTTATAGTGAGACTCAACTTCTAGGCCTAATGGGTTTCAAAGCCCTAATCCAATTAGGCTTTAATTTCGGGCTTAACAATGGCTCAACTTTTGGGCCAATTATTAATACAAAATTTTTGTGAAACCATAACACAAACAATTAGCCCATGCACTCTAATGGTCCAAATAGCTCTTTGTGTGCAACCCAATAGGCTTTTACCACGTTGGCAATGATCATAAATAACATTTATGATCATAACCAATGAGCGGTGTCTAGCAACACATCATTGCTACCCAAGTGACAAGACTGTCGGTGATTCGACTAAACCTTTATGATCATTACCGATATATGCCATTGTCCCTTTGTCCAAGATATCAAGACTAAGCACGAGACATGGAATGTGTCACTCTCGTATAGCCTAATCTTTGGTTTCTTGATTAGTAAGTAGACTGACTTAAACTGATGACATTAATATCGCATATTAACTCATCCAAGCGTGGCCATGCATTTTCTAAGTCTCACTCTATCAAGGGGCCCAAAGATATCACTCCCATTACATAGGAAGGACAAATCCCATCTTGATCATAAAAATCCCTCCACATGATATGTGACATACCCAATGACCTCCTTCAAGTTCACTCAGTCATGAGCAACAAAGGGAACTATCAAAGTATGTGACTCACATGTAAGGAACCTTGACGATCTTAGGTTAAAGGACTACATATACCATGATCACTATGAGAATCACTTATGACACTCATATAACGATCCATGTAGTATTCTCATGGTGGGTCGGTCTAGTGAGAAGTTCTCCAACTTGTACCCATATGTAGACTACATATCTCATATTAATCTCCACATATGCTAGTCGTTATGCATCATTAGAACTTGCTTGACAATAATACTAGATTGGGGACATTTAAGAATATCATTATTATATGGTTACATTTATGTTTATTACGTTACGCAGAAACAAAAAAACAAACATAATTGCTGGATTAATGCCTTAATAAAATATCATGACTCAATGTGCAAAAAATACAATCATCTCATGATTGGCTTTTGGGCACAACACTAATAGGATGTTGGATAACTACTGCATAACACAATAAAAACCATCCCTAAAATACCAAATGTGCTGCTAAAATCACAAAAATTTCCAGATCACAATAAGACATATGGATGTTTAAGTACTTGAAAATTCAGGCAAAACTCAAATCACGAAAGGTTAGTTTTAAGGTCATCTTTCAACTGGACCTGAAATGACAGAATTGAGAGGAGTAAGTTTCATTCATAAACTTAGTAAGATTAGCACTTGGATTCAATAGGCAATGTAACCATAATGAAAACCTGCATCCAAAGACACAAAAACACAAAACAATAGTGCATATATGCAAGATATAGCAACCAAATGCAGCAGCCATTCACAACCATCAAACACATGAAATGTAGCAGCAAGATATACTGTAGGTTAGTCCATAAAACATCCAATAAACTTAAGAAAATCACTATGGAACCCTCCTCAAGTTAATGCGTGCTCTTAAAAGGATTTCAACATTAGTTAGTACTAACTTTGGGCTCTAGAAACCCTCATTTCACTGCCATTTTTGTGCACTTCACACTAGGTCACAAAACCTTCAATAAGTGCACTCCCATCACTAAGCTTGGTTCATCAAGCTCATGGCTCTCTTCCATGCTTAGCCCTTGCTCCATGGTTGCTTGAAAATACAGAAAACAACCCATGATAGCAAGATAACCCTTACCAATGTGGGTAGGCCAAAAATCAAGCTTGATCCTTGAAGTACTCAAGCAATAGCTCTAGTTTGCTTCGAATTGCTTCCTTTTGCCTTCAACTTCAATCTTAGAGGTATGGTGGCTATGGATGAGCTATGGAAGAAGTGTGGAGGAGGATGGTGGCTATGTGGGTTGAATAAGGGAGAATAAAATTGAAATTAGGTCATAGCTGAACGGCTATGGCCCCTGCAATCCCCCGATCAGTTATCCTAAAACCACCCTCGAGAAGGATTTAACCAAGACCTCGGAGCACACTTACACCACCCTCAGAAAGGGAACATGACCACCTTCAGGAAAAGGGGTCCTCACCACCCTCAGATTTACAAACCTACCAACCTCAGAAAAGCAGATCCACCATCCTCAGCAGAGGAAAATGTCTCCCGAACGTGACCCACTCTGCCGAAGGGCCTTCCCCAATAGCCCTTGGGAAAATCTCTACCCAAAAGGGGTCTTATGGAGATATGACAAAAACAATTAAGGAGCCTCTGATAGAGAGATCAGGCACACACCCCTGTCCTCTTGCTAGAACGGCCTATGGCCAGCTAGAGACACCTACCTCTAAAGGTACGGATCAGATTTGACCAAACACGTCTCATGATCTGAACAAGCTATGTCAAATGGCCTCCTCCCTCCACCCACCTATAAATACCTGGGAGGGACCTTGGTAAGAACATGAGACTTTCCCTCATTCACTATTCTCTGCTTTTTACTACTACATACAAAAATACTAACTTGGGCGTCGGAGGCTCCTCTCCCGGAAACACATTCTGTGGAGTCTCTAACCCTTGTTCTTCAAAGTCTTGCAGACACCTCCGCACCAGAAGTTTCTCCTTTAGGCCAGCATGTCATACAATGAGGATTCCTACGGGCATCATTTGGCACCATCTATGGGAACTCATTCTCAGGTTGCCATTGTTGAGACCCGGCGTTCTAAGGACAAGGGACTCCCAAAGTCCTAGTCTGTGCCAGAAGCTCCAACAGCAATTGAATAGCCTACAGTAGAGACTTCATTACTGGAGGATGATGTCCTCGAACGGTCACGATGAGCTTTCTGTAAGATTTTCAGTGCTTTTTATGGTTGAAATGACTCAACAGCTCAACCAAAGGTGGCCACAACCACTTCTTGGGGGAAGGGCACTTTCTTCTAGCACCTGGCAAAAGAGAAGCCCAAGGTTACCTCGACGGAACTCTGGAAGCAGGGGTTCTCATGATGAGTCATCAATAGAGAATGTACCCTCCAAAGTATGTCGTGCTGGAGAAACAGTGTCAAAAGAGCCCAGGACTTCCCACCGGCGGAGTCCATCCCTGTACAGGAAGTCCTAAAGCATAACCCGAGGACCACATGGAAACCAAGCCCTTAGAGCATGCCCATATGATCTCCTAGGTGTGCACAGCCATGAGCCCATTGGTGTATGCACACGTGCACCCTAGGTATGCCATCGAGAGCCCCTTAGACACACACGGCTGCGTGATCCCTTAGGCGCACACATGTTGTTACCACCTCACAAAAATGAGAGAATTATAAGTGTGGCATAATGGTCAAAAAACCATTCTATTGTGTAATTCTCTTCATAGCGATTGAAATATGAGGGGTAAAAGATATAATGAAAACCTACTTAAAAGTTTTCTAAGTTGGTAACTTGGCCCCCAAGAAAATCCTTAAGGATATCTTGTTTTTCAAGTAACTTGTGGAACCTTTCTGTATGGTTTTGGAAATTTTGGTACCTAATTGAAAAAGTCTCAAGACAGAGCCTTGGAGAGTTATGGGAAGGATATGAATGGTATGAAAGGGCTATTGGAGGACCAAATTACTCATGGAAGACAAGTTTGGACAAAGGACACGCTAAAGGCATTAAGGACATAAATGTTTTAGTGTAAACCTTAAGGTGTTCAAAAATTTGACTTAAAGGGTGGAATTATGGGTTTATCCCACCATGGGGGAGGCAGCTATGGCCTGATATATAGTCAAAAAGGTAGGTAAAATGTGGACCAATAAGTTTAGGACAAAGAAATTATGCTTACAGGCAAAGAAAATGACGTAAAGCATGATTAAAGCTAATAAGGATGTTTAGTGTCCTGAAGCTAATTTAAGAAACCGAACTCAATTTTTCTCCTATTATATTCAACCCAACAAGCAACTACCCTCCTCCACACTTCAACCATAGCCCCTCCATAGCCACCATACCTCCAAGATTGAAATTGAAGGCAAAAGGAAGCAATTGGAAGCAAACTAGAGCTATTGCTTGAATACGTCAAGGATCAAGCTCCAAATTTGGCCTACAAATCTTGGTAAGGGTTCTCTTACTCTTATGAATTATTTACTGTATTTTCAAGCATCCTTGGAGCTAGGGCTAAGCTTGGAAGAGATGCATGAACTTGATGAACCAAGCTTAGTGAGGGGAGTGCACTTATTGAAGGTTTTGTGACCTATTGTGAAGTGCACAATGATGGTAGTGAAGTGAGGGTTTCTAGAGCCCAAAGTTGTAAGGCTCATCCGTTAGTTCTTGGCTCAGGGCAAGAAAATAAAACAAATACAAAGAAAATGGCATGAAAACTTGAAGGACTTGAACGAAAAGGTGCAAAGTGATGGGAGTACAAAACCGAAAAGTCTCAGGTTCAATGTGCACATGAAATAATGACTATGTTGCCAATGGTGAGAAACAAAGTTAAGTGGCCATTATGAACTTTGAACCGAGTGATTTAACCGGGCCTATAAGATCTTGAGGACTTAATAGCGCCATGCAAAGTTGGTGAAGCCGAGAGTGAGCATTTGCCCTTTTTAGTGACATTTGGCACATGCCCGGTAAAGCATGCTTCCACTCACAAATTAAGCCATCATTTTAGCCTTAGCCATGGCTTTAGCCGAGTCTTTTGATTTCTTGGAGGAGCTCTCAATGTCGCTGCCATTTTCTTGCTGGAATTGCATGAAAGTGAAGCTTGGTGGAGGAATCAAGCTTAGAGCTCTTGTTTTCGGCACTTGGTGAAGCTACCATTGAAGGCCAAGCTCGGTCCTTGAAGGCTCAAGGCAAATCGAGACATTCAAGCTTGTTCTTCATGTAAAGATTCATAGTTCACTTGGATTTCTTGGTAATTTTCCATGATCAAGTGATTATGATGGCTCAATGAAGGCCTTGTTGTGTTAGGTGACCTTGATTTGGAAGTTTGATCTCGACCTTAGACACACAAGCTTAACCGAGAACTCAAGCTTTGTTTTGTAGAGGTAGGGTTTCACTTCTACTTGAATGCTTGGTAGAATTCCATGATCAAGTAGTTAAAGTGATTAAGTGATGGTTAATATTAAGCCATATGATCTTAGTTACTTGATGGGCATATTGAGGGGATTCAGTTTCATGAGAATTGATTAGCTAATCAAGTAATGGCATGTGCTAGGAACTCTAGGGAGTGAGGCCAACTTGCTAGGAGTTTGAGAGCTCTAGTGGAATGTGGATTGAATTTTTGAAGAGTACTGTGCAAAAGAAAAAATGCACTTGGGCACATGCTAGTGGCTTCAGCCGAATGTACATTATGGAGTGTGTGTGTGTTTTGCATGCTTGAATGTTTTGTTGTGCTTGTTAACCATTGGTAGTTATGTCCATATTTATATGTGCCTCGGCTATCATTGCTTGTATGTATATTGCCTATATCTTGGTGTTTTTATGTTTTCTTTTGCAGGACATTATGAGCTTGAGGAGGTTAAGTCTTGAGATTAGGCTCGGCTTAACTGAATAAACTCATGAAAGAGTTGTTATGATAGTGAACCCTACTGAGTAGTTGTACTCACTGCCCATACATTTGTGTTTGAGGAAAGGACATTCAGCTTGAGTTGTTGTGGTTGTGTGGGTTTTGCTTGTGTACTAGTGTACCTTGGAGTTCAAGGTAAGTGCCAATGATTGCTTGGCTTACAATTATGGTTGTATACTTACAAGTCTTGTGTAATGAGATTTCGGCTGAAACTTATTTTCTAACTTTTGCAGGCTTGAGTAGTTGTGGGACTGTCTAGGTGTGCAACTGTGGATGTTTGGACCATTGCTCTGATAGTGGTTTTTACCTTCATGAGTATGAACATGGCTATAGGCCTTGTTTTGCAGTGTATGCCCCTTTATGGTACACTCAAGGTGCTCTTTGGAGAGTAGGTCCCTTGGGTAGTAAGCATGACTTGGTGGGCTAGGTTATGGGTTAGTATTGGCAAGTGGCCAGGTTAGGTGTGCCCTTTTAGACTACTATTTTGTTGTACATATATGTAGTCTCGGGTGCCCTTTGGTTTTTTTGTACAAGGAGTACTTTGATTACCAAGTTATGCTTGGTTGTTGATGGTTCATGGTATGTATATGTTGGATATTTTTGAGCCAAACTATGGCATGTATATATATGACTGATGGATGTGTTTGGTTGGAAAACCTCCTGTGTACTAGTTTGGCCGAATGATCATATGCATATGAAAGTTGGTTTTCAAACCTTAATGATTATATGGACTTCTTTGTTGCCATGCATGGTAGTACACTTGAAAAAGTCACACATCCTAGACACTTATTTACATGAGTGTATGCCTTGCTTGCATTGCAAGATATCTTTTATGGCCTTGCTTGTTATGCAAGTCATCAATTACAGCCTTGCTTGTATTGCAAGTTAGTGGTAGTGGGCCTTGCTTCTGTTGCAAGTAACTGTTTTGATTCTTTTAGAAGCCTCCTAGGCTACCTCCCAGGCCCATTAACTTAAGAAAATAAGGCTTAAAGCCCAATAACAAAGGTTGGCTGAATTAAAAAGTCTAGTAACAATATTTAAAAACTTATTAGTTTGGCAACTTTTGAGCAATAGTGGGTGAGTGTTACAGAGTGTGCATGGGTCGGGGCCTTTGTGGGGTGTGACAAAAGTTAGTACTAACTAGTGTTAAAATCCTCTTAAGACCAAGCATTAGCATGAGGAGGTCTGCCATAGTGATTTACTTAAGTTTATTGCATGTTTTATGGACTAACCTATGGTTTATTTTACTGCCGCATTTCATGCGATTGTTGGTTGTAAATGGCTGCTATATTTGGTTGCTATATCTTGTATATATGCATTGTGGTTTTGTGTTTTAGTGTCATTGGATGCAGGTTTTAATGAGGGTTTCCCTTGTTAGTGTTGTGCCCAAAAAGCCAATCATGAGATGATTGTATTTTTTGCACATTGAGTCATGATATTTTATTAAGGCATTAATCCAGCAATTATTTTCATTGTTTTGTTTCTGCGTAACGTAATAAGCATAATTGTAACCCTAGAATAATGATATTCTTAAACATCCCTAGTCTAGTATCATTGTGGAGCGGGTTGCAATAATACATAACGACTAGCATATGTGGAGACTAATATGAGATATGTAGTCTACATATGGGTACAAGTTGGAGAACTTGTGTACTGGACCGACCCACCATGAGAATACTTCATGGATCGTTATATGAGTGTCATAAGTGATTCTCATGGTGATCATGGTATATGTAGTCCTTCGACCTAAGATCATCAAGGTTCCCTACATGTGAGTCACATACTTTGATAATTTCCTTTGTTGCTCGTAAGGAGTTTCAAATGCACAATTTTAGTACAGTAACTAGACTACACTAGTGTAGGTAACAGTTGTTGGTATTAGAGCATGGTCAAAGCATGGTTTATGCATGTACATATTGTTGCATTTGCGTGCTAGTTACATACATGAACTCAGTTTGGTCATCTGCTAGTGTCAAGCACCATTAAAATACCTATGATCTTTATATGTGCTTTATGATGAATCATGAATAGGAAGTAAACATGGTTGCCACAAGGGGAAGGGAACCATCCCTAAGGCCTTCTGTTGAACCCATGAAACAAATAAATGGATAGGAAAGGAGGAATCAACGCCAACAAGGGGCACTAAACACCTGAATTGCCTTAAGTTTGGTTAGAGCTTCAGAGAAACTTAGCTCTAATAAATGAAAAATTAGTAAGGCTGATTCAAGAACAACATCAAGGAGCCCTAGTAGCACAGGCAGAAGTAGTTCCGGATCAATAGTAGCGACCAGAAGAGCAAGTTAGGAACATATCTGAACATGTTTCTTCTAAAAGATTAGGAAATAGAAATGATGGAGTGGAAGATGAAGATAGTAGAATTCTTGAAGGAAGTAGAGTGAGATCTGTGATTGGTCGGGTGTCCAAGACCAATCCCTTAGTCTATGACCATTCCTCCACTATGAATGAGATTGAGGAAGATCATGAGAGAAGGGGCAAGAGAAGGCATAGAGATCATCACCATGCTAAGGAGTCTCATAGATCTAGGAGATAGAGAGCAGAGGATCTAGAGATCCTAGATGAGGTTAGACTGTTGGAAAGGTTCCAAGGACTAAGGCCTCGATAGTTTGATGGAAGAACAGTACCAAAAAAAGTTGAAGAGTGGTTAATCTTAATAGAAAAGATGTTTGAGAGGATGCTAGTCAGCTCCACCAAGAAGGTGTCACTAGCTACTTATAATTTGGTAAGTAGTGCAAAGATGTCGTGAAGAAACACTAGACATAGATTTGCTATCCAGATGGGCAAAAGGCCAGGAAGAGATATAGAGATGCACTGATCAGGGTTCACTCAGCTTTTTCAGGAGTAGCACATTAGTGATGCTATCATGGATATGAAGCAAGCTGAATTTGATGCTCTAAGGTAGGACAACGTGAGTGTCCTATAGTGTGAGCACAAATTCTATCAGCTAGTAAGATATGCTCCCTAGTATCATGGACTGGAGGAGTTAAAAGCAAAGAGATTTGTCAAAGGCATAAGATCTGAAATAAAAAATATTGTAAGGCCATTTGGGCCAGTGACATATTATGAAGCAATACATAAGGCTCTATTACTAAAGCAAGAGAAGAATGAGACTAGGTACTTGACCTGTGGACCAGGGGTAAGTAGTCAAACAGGAAGGAAGCAAGCAGAATGTGCCACCACATGGGAGGGGAATTCCCAAGAATTTCCCTCCTAGTGGTGAGGGCAAGGTTTAGGGAAAGTCCCCTAGCCTAAGGTGCCCTAAGTGCGAGAAGTTTCATGGAAAGGCTTGAAAGATCACAGTAGAGAGGAGCACTAAGAGGTAACATTTACCTAAATGGTATGCTTGTTAATGTTCTATTTGAAACTGGTTCATCTGTGTTTATATTGGCAATGAAATTGGTTGATGCCATCAATTTGCCTATTGAAATCATGCCTAGTATATCTTTAGTGAAAACTGTAGGTAGTTAATGTCTTTTCACTAATTAACTAGCTAAGGATTGTCAGCTAGTAGTAGGAAAGACTAAGGTTATGACTAATCTGCCAGTGTTTGAGGATCTTTCTAATTAACTCAAGAGAGCTAAGATCTTCTCCAAGATAGTTTTGAGATCTGGATACTTCCAATTGAGAGTAAAGGAAGAGGATATTCCTAAGGCAACATTCAGGACCAGATATGGGCATTATGAGTACACGGTCATGCCATTTGGTTTGACTAAAGCCCCAGCTGGTTTTATGGACCTGATCAACATGGTGTTCAGACCACATCTGGACAAATTTGTGGTTGTGTTTATTGATGACATCCTAGTGTATTCCAAGGATGAAAATGAACATGAACATCATCTGGAAATTGGCTTAAAGACTCTGTTGGAACATAATAGATGCACAAGGCCTTAAGGCAGACCCTAAAAGGGTCAAGCCAGTGTAGGAATGGGAAAGATGAAAGATTGTAAAGGAAATTAGAAGTTTCCTAGGATTCGCTAGATACTATAGAAGATTTGTATCCGGTGTTTCCATGATTGCCTTAGTTCTTAATGAGCCGACCAAGAAAGGTCAATGATTTGAGAGGACTAAGAAATGTGAAAAGAGTTTCTAGGGGCTTAAGAAGAGGCTGATTGAAGCCCTAGTATTAATTCTTCCTAATCAAAGGAAGCCCTACACCATCTATATAGATGTAGCTAGATATGGGTTAGGCTCTGTACTTATGCAAGAAAGAAATGTCATTGCTTATTGATCAAGGCACTTGAGATGTCATAAGCAAAATTATCCTACCCTTGACCAAGAACTAGCAGCAGTGATTTTTGCTTTGAAGCAATAGAGGCATTACTTGATGGGTAGTTCCTTTATGATCGACATTGACCATAAGAGCCTAAAGTACTTGTTCACTCAGAAAGGGTTGAACATGATGCAAAGGAGATGGTTAGAGTACATTAAGGACTATGACTACAGTATAAAGTACATAGAGGGCAAAGGCAATCTAGTAGTAGATGCCTTGAGCAAGAAGTACACGAGCCTTTTGAAAGTAGGGTCCATAGTTGATTATGATGAGTAGAATAGTCTGCTATGCCTATGGCATAAATGGCATAAGTGGGGGGAAGCCCAAATCTACATATTGACAATCAAATCAGATTGGATTGAAGATGTCAAAAAGGCATAGGAGACAGATCCTAAATTTAAAAGGATAACAGGAGGGGAAAAAGGTTCCTTTTATGAATCCATTGCTTATAAGCAAGGATTACTATACTTCAAGGACCAAATCTATATGCCTAAAGGTGCAAATGTTAGGGATGAAATACTTGAAGAAGCTCACACAAGCAAGTTGAACATCCTAGGAAGTAAGAAATTGTATAAAGACTTGAAGACTCACTTCTAGTGGCCAAATATGAGGAGAGACATAGTTACCTATATCTCCAAATGTGCCATATGCCAATGGGTAAAGGTAGAGCACCAAAAGCCAACTGGTACCCTACAGACTCTACCTATACTAGTGAGGAAGTGGGGCAACAAAACCATGGACTTTTTGACTGGGTTAGCTATGACTAGATTAAGGCATGATATAATCTGGGTCATTGTGGATAGGCTAACCAAATATTCCATCTTCTTACTTATGAAACTCACAAATTCTCTGGAAAAGTTGGCTCAGATGTATATCCAATAGATAGTGAGACTACATGGAATACCAGATTCAATTGTATCTAATAGAGATCTAAAATTTATAGCTTAATTTTGGACAAAGCACTAGCTACCAAAATCCACCAGGGTACTGCTTACCATCCTCATATCGATTGGCAAACTTAAAGGGTGATACAAATACTAGAAGACATGCTCAGGAGTTGTGTGTTGGATTTCAAGGGTGAATGGGACAACACTTGCCATTGGTGGAATTTTCTTACAACAGTAGTTATCAAAGTGCCATTGGCATGTCATCTTATGAAGCATTATATGGAAGAAGGTGCATGACACCCCACTATTGGGTGGAAGCCATAGATAGGCTAAAGTTAGGCCTTGAAATCATTGAGGAAAATACTTCCAAGATCAATAAGATTCAAGAAAGATTAAAGGCAGCCAATGAAAGAACCATAGCCTATATACTAAAATAGTGATTGAAGTGTGGGGGGTAAAAGGCATGATCAACAACTCCTTAAAAGTGTTGCAAGTTGGTAACTTGGCCCCTAAAGAAAAGCCTTAAGGACTGCTTGTTTGTCAAGCATCCTATGAACTTTTTTGTAAGGTTTTGGAAATTCATGTACTCAATTGCAAAACTCTCAAGAAAGAGCTTTGGAGAGTTATAAGAAGGACATGGATAGTATGAAAGTACTATTGGAGGATCAAAATGCTTATGGAAGACAATTGTAGACAAAGAAAAGCATAAAGGGTTTTAAGGACTAAAGTGTCCTAGTGTAAGCCTTTGGTTGTTCATGCTTATGACTTAAGTCAAATTGAAGCATTTTGGAGCTATCCCACTCAAGAAAAAGTAGCCAAAGCAAGATAAGGATGGCCTAATGTGTTCTAAGAGATTAAGACTAAGAAACCATAGTCTTGTAGTAAGGAAAATGACATAAAGCATGGTTAAGGCTAGTTAAGCGTGTTTTCTTCACTAATGTCTTTATAAGCGGCTATAGTTATCTTTATCTCCAACATTTGGTCTCTTCCAACAGTAAAAACATAGCCCCTCCACCTCTACACTTCCTCCATTACCACCATACCTTCAAGCTTGCAATTAGTTGAAATTGAAAGCAAGAAAGGGCAATTGGAAGCTATTCGGTGCTAAGAATTGTGTACACCTTGGATCGAGCTCCAATTTTGGCATACGCTCAAGGTAAGGAGTGCTCTTGCTCTCAAAGAATGTTTACTACATTTTCAAGTATCCATGGAGCTAGGGCTAAGCTTAGAAGAAGCCATGAGATTGATGAACCAAGCTTAGTGGGGGAGTGCACTTAGTGAAGGTTTTGTGACCTAGTGTGAAGTGCATAGTGATGGCAGTGAGTTAAAGGGTTTTTAGAGCCCAAAGTTAGTACTAACTAGTGTTAAAACTCTCCTAAGACCAAGCTTCAGCTTGAGGAGGGCGGCCATATTTATTTACTTAAGTTTATCGCATGTTTTGTGGACTAACCGATGGTTTATGTTGCTGCCGCATACATGTGTTTGTTGTTTATGTTTTCCTGCTACATGTGGATGCTCTATATTGGATATTTGCATTGTGTTTTCTTGTGTTTTCGTGTCTTTAGATGTAGGTTATATTAAGGGTTACATTACCTTAAGAGCATAAGCATTCTCCTTACTAAGTTTCACAATGAAACTTACTCCCCTCAAATCTATGCATTTGAAGTTCAACAGAAAGATCACATTAAAACTAACCATTGTGGTCAAGTTTTGATCTAAAATTTTTTGTATTTGAACTTCTATGAATCTAGTTGTGATCTGGAAATTTTGGTGATTTTAGGAGCACATTTGGTATTTTTAGTGATGGTGCTTACTGTACTATGCAGCAGCTGTCTAGCAATCTATTTCTAGAGTGCATTGTGTCTAAAGCTCTCCTGTTTATAGCTGAAGGGCTATCACCCACATGACCTTCTTATTGGCAAACCAAACACCACCCTTGGGAACTTATACAACCAACCTTATGAGAACTATCTACACCACCCTCGAAAATATCTACGACTAACTACGGGAAAAGGCTCATTGTCATCCTCAGGAGTGTATGTCACCAACCTTGGGAACATAGGTCTATCTTCCTCGATAGAAGAAATGCCTCCCAAAAATGTTCCAAGCATCTGAAGGGTTTTCTCCTGTCACCATCAGGGGAAATTGTCAGGACATTATTTCAGTGCTTGGGCTATGCCAAAATGTAAGGGAAAATGCATTAAAACAATGAGGACTCAAATGAAAATGTGAAGAGTGATGTATCTGTGCAACCAAGAACTATCGGGTTTAAAATCCACATGAGAAATGGCCTAAGTACTAATGGCGGAAAATAAAGTTTCAAGGCCAATTTGAATGTTCTTTTGGGTGCTATTACTGATGCTAATACTTGTGGGGGGAATATTTAAGCCATGCAA
The DNA here is from genome assembly GCA_039654915.1 of Aquilaria yunnanensis. NCBI lineage: Eukaryota > Viridiplantae > Streptophyta > Magnoliopsida > Malvales > Thymelaeaceae > Aquilaria > Aquilaria yunnanensis. The sequence continues at coordinate 49,530,421 of CM077595.1, forward strand.
ATTTGTTTAAGCCGAGAAGGGCAATAAGCCTATTTTTGTGCACAAGTGGCACTTGGCCAGTTGATGCATGCTTCGACTTAACTGAAAATCATTAGTTTCGGTCAAAACTTTGATGCTTGGTGGCATCCTCATTGTATGACATGATAGCCTGAAGGAGACACTTCCAGTATGAAGATGTCTCTGGAGTGTGTTTCCGGGGGAGGAGCCTCCAACGCCCAAGTTAGTATTTGTGTGAATAGTAGCAAAGAGCAGAGAGCAGAGAATAAATAAAACTCTCTTGTTCTTACCAAGGTCCCTCCCAGGTATTTATAGGAGGGTGGAGGGAGGAGGTCGTTTCACACAGTTCGATCAGATCATGGCACGTGTTTGGTTAGATTTGATCCGTACCTTCAGAGATAGGCACCTCCATCTGGCCGTAGGCCGTTCTGGCTAGAGGGCAGGGGCGTGTGCGAGGTCTCTTTGTCAATGGCTCTTTAACTGTTTTTGTCATATCTCCGTGAGACCCCTTCGGGCAGATATTTTGCCTGAGGGCTATTGGGTAAGGCCCTTCGGCAGAGTGGGTCACCTTTGGGAAATGTTTTCCTCTGTCGAGGATGGTGGATCTTCTTTTCCGAGGTTGGTAGGTTTATAAATCTGAGGGTGGTGAAAGACACCTTTTCCCGAAGTTAGTATCTTCCCTTTTCGAGGGTGGTGTGTGAGTGTGCCCCGAGGTCGGGGCTAAGTCCTTACCGAGGGTGGTTTTAGGATAGCTGATCAAGAGATTCCAAGGGCCATAGCCCTTCGGCCATCAAACTTCATCTTTGCAAATCAAACCGTGTTCTTCATTGATAGCCAAAGTGCTATCGCCCTATCCACTGACTTCGAAGAAAGAGGGAGCCGAACACATGAGGTATGCGACCTCGGAAGCCCCATCGTACCAACCTTGGGAAATTAACATATCGCCTCTCCATCAGAGGACGAATGAACCAACTTTGGAAGAATAAGAACACCCCGAAGAAACAATATCACCTCGGGGAAAGGTCCTTGTTCGTTCCCTCTAAAGTATAACGTCAGCCGAAGGGACCTCGGAGGAGCGATGGGTGCCACGAAGAAGTCTCTGACATATTCGCCCGTACGCACTAGACGTCAACCTCAAAGCACCCTGACAAGCCACTGCAGTCTGCACTCTGAGACGCTGCGACACACTTCTCGATAAGCCACTGCCCGAGAAAGCCTGCAGGTGGCTGGCCACTCTTCGGGTCAGAGGTACGGGCGGCATCCGTCCAAACACGTGTCACAATCCGAGGGGCTCATTTTCTCCTATTTATAGTAGGGGAGCTTTTTGCGGTCGACAAGAGGCTTCCCCCCCTTTTTTTCTCCTCCAGACTTGCCAGAAAAATGCCTCCGGCGAGATTCTTGCCATTCTGAGCATATCAGATAAACGCCCCTGGCAAGCCTATTTTGTGCTTACTCTTTGTCACCATTTAGAGACATTGACCTGGGCGTCGGAGGCTCCTCCCCGGAAAACCACTCCGGGGACCTCCCGACCCCTATTTTCTGCGCGTTTCAGGTGATGACTACTTGGGGACATTCCCGTTTCAGGCTCTTTCCAGCACCGGAAGGCTTTCTCGGCTACTATTATCCATGACTGGACGGCCCCGCGCGATACACTTCAGGAGGTCCCGGTTATTCCCGTCGTGGAGCCACGGCAAGAACCTCTATGATGGCCATGCCATGCCATCATTCATGTTCTTGGGTTGAAGGTTTGGTGTTCATGCCTAATTGGTGGTGATTGAAGCTTGAATTGAAGAATCAAGCTTGGAAGTGGTGTTTTTGGCGTTAGGCGACCTTGCGCTTGAGTTGCCATGCTCGGTCTTGAAGGTTCAATTTGAAACTGAGAGCTCAAAGCTAGAGATTTGTAAGGTTTCATGAAATCTACTTGATTTTGGTAATGATTCCATGTTCAAGTGGAGTAATGGCACCTAAGTGATAGTAATTTTGAGCTACATGATTTTAGATTGCTAGATGGGGCATATATGGAACCTTCGAGTTTATCTGTTTTCTTGGCTAGCTAGTCATTAATGGCAAGTACTAAGGTTCAAGGTAAGTAAGCCAACTTATTTTTGAACTTGGAGCTCTAGTTGTATGGAGTTGGATTGGCAAAGCTTGGAGTGCAAATTATGTGTGTGTACTTGCTAGCAGTTTTGGCCAAGAAGGGCATTGTGTTGTGGCATGTGTGTTGTGTGCTTGTTTGCTTGGATGTGCTTGCTAACCCCATGTAGTTGTTGTTATCCTATATATATGTTACTGATATCATGTGTACATGTTATCATGCTTGTATTTTTGGTGTTTTCTTGTCTTTCTTGCAAGTTAAGTAAAGCTATATGGAGGTGAAGCTTTCGAACTTAACTAACTTAGCTCCTTAGAGCTATAGTGAACCTTACTGAGTTTATAAACTCATGTCCCTTATTGTTTATGTTTCAAGAAAAGGCTTAGAGCTTAAGTGATTGCGTGTGGTGCTTGTGTGCTAAGTAGTGCACATTTTGTCAAGGTATGTGCCAAAACTGAAAGCTTGGCTTATGAGTACATTATGCAAGTCTTATGGTTATTGCTCAAACTTATCCGTTTGAGTTCTACAGGCCTTTGTGTAGAGTTGTGGGACAAGTCTAGAAGCTATGGATGTGTGTTCATGGGCATTAGTGTTCTGGTTTGCTTTTGTGACCATGAAATTAGTGATAGGACTTTTCCTACAATCCTTGATCTTGTATTGCACCTTTAAGGTAGCACTTGGGTACTACCGTTAGTGTGGTCATGTAAAGCATAACTTGTGGACATTTTGGATAATGAGTACTCTTGGTATGTTTCCAAGTTATTAGTACTAGTATGGAGGCCCTTTTGTATGTATAGCCTCAGTTGAATTATGGACTTGTGTATATATGTTGAATGGATGAATGCCAAGTTATGCTTTGATTATATGTTCTTAGAATTGTCCTTATTGAGCTAAACGTCTTATGATGCTTATTGGGCCGAATGTACATTGACATGAAAAATATGTTTTAAACATTTTCAGATGTGGGATTCTCTATTGACATGCATTAGAATGCCATACTTGATGAGCACACACTTTAGACACTTAATGGTAAAAAGTGTACATGCCTTATCTTGTGTTGCAAGCAAATTGTGGGCCTTGCCTTGAAATGCAAGTAAGCACTTGGAACTACCTAGTAAGCCTCCTGGGGCACCTCCTAGGCCTTAACCTTAAGAAAATACGACTTAAACTACAAAAGTGAAAGTTGGCCAAACCTAAGGCTAACCATAACACATACAAGTGCCTATATTGCATGACTTTTATGGTAGCTTAATTGAGTGGCACATTCGGTGCACAGGCTAGGGCCTGTGTGGTGAGTGATAGAAATCCTTATCCAAAGGGGTTTCAGATCCCCAAGGGGTCTTAGGGAGAAATGAAAAATACAGTTTAGGGATCTCTAATGGAAACCTTACACATATTCCTACCGTCTAGGCATAACCACTTATGGCCAGCTGTAGACACCTCTCCCCGAAAGTACATACCAAATCCGGCCGAACATGTGTCCTGATCAACTCAGGCTAACCATAACGGCCTCCTCCTCCTGACCACTTATAAATACACGAGGGAGGCTCCTAGGTAAAAAATAGGAAGTATCCTCCATTTCTATTCTCTACTCTCAACTTCTAATGACTTTTCCCTTTGTATACTAACTCGGACATCGGAGATCCCTCCCTCGGAAATACACTCCGATGGGCTCCTAACCCTTGTTCTTCACGTGCTGTAGCTACTAGTCAGATGAAGGTCTACTAGAGGTTCAACATGTCTTATATCGAAGATGTGCTAGAGCATCATTTGGTGCTCTCTGTGGGAACTTATTCCTAAATCGCAATTGTGGAAACACGACATTGTAAGGATAAGGGCATTTCGAAGCCCCAGTCCGCACCTGAGCTTCCACCGGCAGATGACTAGGCACCCCCGATGCCTTCCTTCCTAGAGGATGAGCATCCTTTGATAGTCACTATAGGCTTCTTGTGTGATTTCCAGCACTCCATAATAGTTGATATGACATAGCAACTCGGCCAAAAGTGGTCACACACACATTCTCATGATAGGACCCCTTCACTAGAGGTTCACCCAGAGAAGGAGAGCTGGTCATCTTGTAAGAGTTCCTTAAATAAGAGCTTCCATGGGGAGTCCTTGATAGAGAACCCTCCATCTTGTGGGCGGTATGTAGTAGGGTCCAGATCAAAAAAGCCAAGGACATCCTATCATTGGAGCCTTTCTCTGCCGAAGAAGTCCCTCTCACCACGATGACAAAGTTATTCACTGACAAGAAGGCATTATTCTCCCTTGCCCACGGTAGCCAAGCAACAGGTCCCTAGAAAACCTGTTTGGTCGAGGTTCTTGGAGACCTTCACCGGAGAGGAGTACCCTTTTATTAGGGCAATAGTGGAAGCCCATATGCCCAGTGACTTCCGAGTAACACTCTAGGAAATGTATGACGGGCGAAGTGACCCTCATGGCCACATAACAAAATATAGAATGAGCACAGGTGGTAGGGGCTGATGACGCCACCCTTTACAAGTGCTTTGAGGTCACCTTACCTAGGCCAGGAACTGTGTGGTACAACTCATTGGTGCCAGGAACCATACTGGGCTTCCAAAAGTTATCTACCACCTTCACCCAACCATTCATTGGGAGAAAGCCGATGGTGAAGATGCCCATCCAAATGTTTGATATAGCCCAATAGAATGGGGAGACCATCTGGGACTATGTCTAGAGATTAAACAGAGAAGCACTCGGTGTTCCAGACTTCCGCCCCAAAATTTGAATCCTTGTAATGATCAGAGGGTAGAGGAGGGACTTGCATCTCTTCTATGAGTTCTCAAAGGATCCCCCTGACACCCTCGATGAATTCTACCAAAGGGGCGAGCAACATATGACAATTGAGGAACTGAGAATAGGAGGGCCGAAGTTTCATCATAACCAGTCCAAAGGCAATAGTCACCAACCTCGGTATCAATCCGAGGGAGGAGGAAGACCTTGGAAAACTAGGGAAAGAAAGCCAATGACATTCATCCCCCGCAAAACTTCAAGGATGAATATCGTCATGGCCTTGGAAAGGCAGGAAACTTCAATCAAACGTCCTACGGCCATGACCTCGGATAATAGAAAGAACATGAAGAAGTACTGCCAATTTGACTAGGACCATAGGTATGATACCGAGGATTGCTTCCAATTGAGAAAGTATATTGACTCCTTAATCAAATAAGGTAAACTTTGGTGCTACTTACGAATGTCGTTTCTAAGGACTGGAAAAAAGAAAAAGTTGAGAGAAAATGAGAGGATGAGGAGTATGACTCTGACAGGCACAAAACTAATCGAATCCCCAGAATGCACCACCACCTCTGGTAGGGGTTATCCAAACCATAACCACGGACTACCTTCGGCTAAAAGAAAAAGGAAGGTGAAGGAGGTCATAATGACAGAGTTCGACCACCCAATGAACAACCTAACCTGAAGTGATGGGCCGATAATGAGGTTCCCACATAATGATCTTCTCCTGATCATGGCAAGGATCAAAAACTAGGATGTGAAGAGGGTGCTCATTGATGATGGATCGAATCCCGACATCCTACTCTCAAATTTATTGCCAATCTTGGGCATTTTTTAGGGTGACCTTAAACCCATGACCTCACCCACTTTCGACATTGGTCCCTCGACACGGCCAGTTATCAGATGGATTGATCTAACATTGATGCTGAAGGGTACCTCGGTCCAGACCAACAAAGAACTCTATGCTTCCATTATGACAAGATTCATCACCATAGATGTCCCATCTTCATATAATGCCATCCTTGGAAGGTAAATGCAGGGCAACCTTCACACTTGACCAAATTTGAAATACCTAACTGTCACATTTGAAGTAAAGGAGGGCGATGCAGAGATAATCATTGATCAAGCCAAAATAAGGAAAGTGTTCGTCAGAGCAAGACAGAATCCTGTGAAAGTTCACATACAAACATTGGGAGAAAAGAACATGACTAGTGAAGATGCAATAGAAAGCGAAATGAGTGATCTTAAAAAATAGAAACAGAGGATGTAGAACTGTCGCTAGCCGAAGTACCTAAGTAAGGAAAAAACTAGCCGAAGGTGACATGGAAAAACTTGTATCCTCTCTTTTAATGAACAAAGATCTATTTGCTTACTCTTTGAATGACCTGCCTAGAGTAGACCCGGGTATAATTGAGCACTGCCTTAAACTACGCCTGGAGGTGCAACCTTTTCGGTGGAAAAAGTGTAGCCTCTTGGCACATAAGAACAGTTCCATTAAAACCAAGGTCCAACGACTAATGGAAATAGGCATAATAAAAGAGGTCAAGTACCCCAAATGGCCTAGCAATGTTGTTGTTGGCGCAAGAGAATGGAACAGTAAACTCTGAATGTGCATCGATTGTCAAGATATTAATGACGCCTGTCCAAAGGACTGGTATCCTCTACCATCAATAAACCAATTGGTAGACTCCACTGCCGAATATGGTTTACTTAGCTTCCTCGACACTTTTAGCGAAGACCACTAGATTTGGATGGATCTAAAAAATGATAAAAAAACTGCCTTCATTATCAAAGTTGGGGCCTACTGTTACATCAAAATGCCTTTTGGTCATAAAAATGTAGGAGCCACATATCAAACGCTGATGAACAAGGTGTTCGGTTCCCAAATTAAGAGAAATATGGAGTTGTACATCGATGATATGATAGTTAAGAGTAAAATACCTAGTAGTCATATCATAGACTTGGGGAAAACATTCCCCAAACTTCCAAAATTTGGAATCCATCTTAACCACGAAAAGTGTGTGTTTGGGGTGACAAGTGGCAAATTCTTTAGGTTTATGGTATCTGAAAGAAGTATTAACGCCAATCCAGAAAAGGTTAAGGCTTTGCTGGAATTTTGAACTCCCACAACTACTAAGGACGTGTAGAGGCTTATAGGGAAAATTTCGGCCCTTAGCAGATTCATCTCCAGATATAGAGATTGATGATGACCATTTGTTAAAGTGCTCACCAAAGCAGCAAAAAATGAAGGCAACGTCGCGCCCGAAGAACATCCTTGGAACGAAGATTGCCAACAGGCTTGGGATGAACTTAGAAGCTACCTAACCCATTCATCGACACTTCGGCAACCATGGGAAGGGGAACCTCTCATCCTCTACCTTGCAGTCACTGAGAAAGTGGTAAGTTTGAAACTAGTGATGGAAAAAGGAAGAAAATAGTGGCCAGTATATTATGTTAGTAAATCCTTGCACGGTGCTGAAGTTAGGTACCCTTTACAGAAAAAAGCCATCTATGGCTTAGTCATGGCAAGTATGAGGCTCCAGCCCCATTTCCAAGGACGTTCTATCATGGTCCAGAGTAACCTACCTTTTCAAGATGTCATGGAAAAGGTGGATCATTCCAGCCGATTGTCAAAATGGTGTATCTAGCTCGACGAATACGACATCATATATGAAGCGAGAAAGGCCATAAAAGGTCTGGCTTTAGCAGGCTTTATTGCTGAACTGCCTAAAACCAAGGACACCCCCATCAACCTCAAAAATGAGGAAGCCAAATGGGCTTTGTATGTAGATGGTGCTTTACGGTCAGAACACTAGGGGGCCGGGATAATACTTCAAGGTCTTGAAAGGATGAGAGCGGGCAAAGCTATTAAGTTCAGATTCCAAGTCACCAACAACTTCACCAAATATGAAGGCCTCATGACTGGATTATGATTGGCAAATAGAGTTGGTGTAAAGAATCTAAAGGCTTATAGTGACTCGCAGGTGGTTGTCTAACAGACGACGGGCGAATATGGTGCGAAGGATCCTAGCCTGGAAAAATACGAGGACCTCATCACAAAATTGATCCAAGAATTTGACAAAGTAAGCATAGAAAAGGTAACTTGGAAAGAGAAGATCAAAGCTGACACACTGGCAAAGTCAAAATAGTCAACCAAGGTACTTGACCACCTGAGCATAGCCGTGATGGCGCTCACCACACCAAAAAAGGGGTGGAAATACCCCATAAATGAATACCTGGCCTGTTCGTCCTTATGCCAGGATCAGAAGGCAGTGGTGAAGGTGCGTAGATGCTCTAGAAGGTACTTCATGATTAGGGAAGAATTGTACCAACAAGGTTATGCAAATCCACTACAAAGGTGTATAAATGAAGAAGACATTGAGACAGTTGACTACTTTAAGGAAGGATGCAAGGGATATCACATCAAGACTGATGCCCTTGTTAGGGTACTACTTCGGCAAGGATATTTCTGGCCTACTTTAAGGAAGGATGCAAGGGAGCTCGTCAAAAAATGTGATAAGTGCCAGCGACATGCACCCATCCAAAGAGTACCCTCAGAAGGGATAACTTCAGTTGACTATCCTTGCCCCTTTGCTATTTAGGGCATTGACATCATTGGTCCTCTCTTGACAGCTCCTAGAGGAGTGAAGTTTTGCATAGTTGCAGTAGATTATTTCACTCAGTGGATTGAGGCAAAGCCACTAGCAACAATTTCAGCAAAGGACATCTAGAAGTTCGTTTGGAAGAACATCATAGGAAGATTTAGTGTGCCAAGAGTGATAGTAGCAGATAATGGTTTTCAATTCATTGATAAAGGATTTCAGGAATTCGTAACCAACCTCGAGGTAAAATTACACTTTGCCCCAGTTGCCCATCCTCCGAACAATGGACAAGTTGAGGTGTCCAATGTGAGAATAAAAGATCATCTTAAGAAAAGGTTGAAAGAAGTCAAGGGAAAATGGACTGGACAACTCTCAAGTGTACTATGGAGTAATCGAACAACTCCTAGAAGAGCTACTGGTGAAGCACCTTTTTCACTCGTATTTGGCACTGAGGCCATTATCCCTGTCGAAGTCATACAACCATTTACCAAAGTACAGGTGTTTGATGAGGAAGGGAACAACCTTAGTCTAAGAACCAAATTATACATGATTCATGAACATAGGGAGATGGCCAAACTCAGAAGAAAAGCTTTTCAGCAAGGGATAACCATTGCTACGAACTTGCATGTCAGACATAAAGGAATAAAAAAAGGAGCCTGGAATCAGAAAATGGTAGCCATTGCCTTTGTTCTATGAAAAGCTAAATTGGAATCTCAAAGACCATATCATGGTGTACTTCTGGCAAATTGGGAAAGACCTTACTTGGTCCTCGAAGAAGTTTGGCCAGGAGTCTATAAACTCGGAAATACTGAATGAGAAGAGTTTAAAAACGCATGGCATTCAAACTCTTTGAAAATATTCTACACTTAGGATTTTCCAAGGAAGGAGTGTTATTATGAGAAGCCTCCCCAAGGAAATCAACCAAATGTGGTGATCTCCTAAGTTGCCTAATGTGTTAGGAAGGAAGCCTACTGAAGGAGGTTAACTGAATATGGTTGATTTTGAAAGTACTCAAGTGTTCTTGTACATGGCAAGTTTCCCAAAAATAGTGCTTGAATTGTATTCTAAAACACTTAGGAAAAGATTCACAACTCTCCAAAATAGAAGACTAAGGTTTGGAATTCTTGAAAATATTTTTTCTCAAGGATAGCTCACCCCCGAAAGTACTGAACATTGCTAAATTGAAGATGGTAAGTTACCCAAAGTTGGTGAATTAACCGAAAATGTTACCCACTCCGGGGTAGTCCAGTTATGGTGCCAAAACTATGCATTTAGACTCCCAGGATTGGTAATGTTCTATAGGCCATCAGAACACTACCCTTAGTGTGCATACCCAAGTGGCCCTCTTGGGCACTATGTAAATACTTGCATATTGGTCCAACCATCACACACATATTCACATTGCGTGCACACCATGGCAGCAAAGAAGGAAAACACTAGCACAAGTCTTAGTTTTGGCTTCCACACATTAGGCAATCTTGTTAAGTTCTAGTGGCCAGCTACTGCACCTGTAACTTCCACTAATAAACTGTATCATTCTAGCCACATAGCCCCATGTTTTATTTGCTCCATTATCAAGTAGAGACTTAGAGAAAACCAAGGAATTTTTTTTTACATCAATAGCCCACCTATGGACCAAGTTATGGATTTTTTAAGTTGGTTAGAAAATTCTGACCAAATGAACAGTAACTCAGCCAACTTTGCGACGTCATATCTTTGGCTACAGGGCTCTAAATCCATAAATTCCAAATCAAAGTTAACCCTATATATGTCCTCTAGGTGTGGTCAAAATTTCATACCAAGTTTCATTCTACACATGGAGATATTAAACTTTATGTCCAGAGTCGAAATTCTGGCAGCTTTTGGACCATTTTGCCCATACAAAATTTCATAGGTATGTAAACACTTCATTGACAAGGGGAAATCCCTCCAAGGCTATCCCATATATTTCCATTACACATAGGAAGTAAATTCCCTTGCATTTAACAACTTTATGTGGCCAAAACAGAATTTACAAGTAAGCAGCCCATTATTCACACTTAGGCAGCTTTGCGCCACATCACTTACATAGCCAAAACATTACTCAAATGTTCACATACTTGTCTCATTTTGCATACACTACATGTACATGCATACATGCACTACAATATGTTCTTAACTCAGCTAAATACGCACCCTAAGTTAGAGGAGTGCCTGAAATGCAATGGACTCCATAAATAGGATGGACAGCTGCTGCACAACACAGTAAGTACCACCATTAAAATTACCAAATGTGCTCCTAAAATCACCAAAATTTCCAGATCATAACTAGACACATGGAAGTTCATGTACCTGAAATTTCAGATCAAAAATCAAACCACAAAGGTTAGTTTGAAGGTGATCATTCTGCTGGACCTGAAATGACAGAATTGAGGGGAGTAAGTTTCATTGAGAAACTTAGTAAGGGTAGCACTTGGTTTCTTAAGGTAATGTGATCCTCATTAAAACCTGCATCCAAAGACACTAAAACACAAAAACCACAATGCATATATACAAGATATAGCAACCAAATGCAGCAGCCATTCACAACAAACAAACACATGAAATGCAGCAACAACAATAACCATAGGTTAGTCCGTAAAACATGCAATAAACTTAAATAAATCACTATGGCAGCCCTCCTCAAGCTAATGGTTGGCCTTAGGAGAATTTTAACAGTAGTTAGTACTAACTTTGGGCTCTAGAAACCCTTCTTTCTTACTACCATCTTTACCATGGTAACACTAAGGCCGAAACCTTGCCATGCTTCTTTTCCATTAACCCATACTTGGTTCCTAGAGCTTTTTGCTCTCTTCCAAGCATGGTCTTAGCTTCATGGATGTTTGGAAATACAGTAAACAATCCAGGAAACTTTAGAAAACTCTTATTTCGCTGCCATCTTTGTACACTTGACAGTAGGTCACAAAACCTTCAATAAGTGCACTCCCCTCACTAAGCTTGGTTCATCAAGCTCATGGCTCTCTTCCAAGCTTAGCCCTTGCTCCATGGTTGCTTGAAAATTACAGAAAACAGTCCATGAGAGCAAGAGAACCCTTACCTTGAGTGTATGCTGAAATTGGAGCTTGATCCTAGGTGCACCCAAGTTTTAGCACCACATAGCTTCCAATTGCCCTTTCTTGCTTTCTTTTGCCTTCAATTTTAATCTTGGAGGTATGGTGGCTATGGAAGAAGTGTGGGGGTGGAGAAGCTACGTTTTTTTTGCTGGAAGAAACCAAATGTGGGAGATAAAGACAAAGATAACCACTTATAAAGACTTTAGTGCACAAAACACACTTAATAGCCTTAGTTAAGCTTTATGTCATTTTCCTTGCTACAAGACCATGGTTTCTTAGTCTTCATTTCTTGGCCCACATTTGACTTTCTTGCCATGCTTTGGCCAGCCATCCCTTGAGTGGGATAAGTGATTTGGCCACTTGAATGGCCTTAAATGAGCTTAAGGGCACAAAAGACACTTAACAAGCTTAACCTTGCTTTATGTCATTTTCCTTCCCATTAATTATGGTCTCTTTGTCTTAAACTCATTGGTACACATGTGCCCACCAATGTTGACTAATTATCAAGCCTTGGCTGCCTCCCCCATAGTGGGAAAACTCCAAATTGCTCCATTTGACTTAAGTCAAAAACGTACACATCATAAGGCTTACACTAGGACAGTTAGGTCCTTTATGCCTTTTTGTGTTTTCTTTGTCTTTAGTTGTCTTCCATGAGCAATTTGGTCCTCGAATAGCACTTTCATACCATTCATATTCCTCTCATAACTCTCCAAATCTTTTTCTTGAGAGTTTTACAATTGAGTACTCGAGTTTCCAAAATCTTACAAAAAAGTCCATAGGTTGCTTGACAAACAAGCAATCCTTATGACTTTTCTTGGGGACCAAGTTGCCAACTTGGAACACTTTTGAGGAGATGTTGATTATGCCTTTTACCCCTCACACTTCAATCACTATGGTGAGAATTACACAATATAATGGTTTTTAGCCATTATGACATACTTGTAATTCTCCCATTTTATGAGGTGGTAACAGAAAAGCTTTACGCGCAAGTAATACTGGCCAAAGATTGTGCTAATCATGGAGTTTGGAAAGATTTTTAAAGGAAGGACATTCCATTTAAAAAGAAAAAGTACAAATTAAAAATATATATATATATATAATAAAAATAGAAAAACAAAGCCCTATGGGTTATTTTACCCATCTTCGGGCCCTTCTTCGGGCTCCTCGGCATCAGCATCTTCGACATCATCCTCCACATCATCATCTTCAGCTGAAGGAGTGTTACGCACTTTGGGGTAGTCCAGTTATGCTGCCAAAACTGTGCATTTAAACTCCCAGGTTTGGTGTGTCCTGTAGGTCATCAGAACAACACCCCTAGTGTACATACTCAAGTGACCCTCTTGAGCACTATGTAAATACATGCATATTGGTCTAACCATAACACACATATTTACATTTATGCACACTATGGAAACTAAGAAGGAAAACACTAGCACAAGTCTTAGTTTTGGCTTCCACACATTAGGCAATCTTGTTAAGTTCTAGTGACCAGCTACTGCACCTGTAACTTCCACTTATAAACTGTATCAATCTAGCCACATACCCCCCCTATTTTCTTTGCTCCACTACCAAGTCGAGACATAGAGCAAACCAAGTAATTTTTTTTTACATCAATAGCCCACCTATGGACCAAGTTATGGATTTTTGAAGTTGGTTACAAAATTCTGACCAAATGAACAGTAAATAGGCCAACTTTGGAACATTATATCTTTGGCTACAGGGCTCTAAATCCAGAAATTAAAAATCCCTGTTAACCCTCTAGATGTCCTCTATGAGTTTTCAAACTTTCATACCAGGATTCATTCTACACAGGGAGCTATTAAACCTTAGGTCCAGAGTCAAAATTCTGGCAACTTTTGGACCAGTTTGCCAATACAATTTTTCCAAACCATGCAAACACTTCATTCACAAGGGGAAAGCCCTCCAAGGCTATCCCATATATGTACATTACACATAGGAATTACATTCCCTTTCTTTTAACAACTTTATGTGGTCAAAACAGAATTTACAAGTAAGAAGCCCATCATTCACACTTACGAAGCTTTGCACCACATCACTTATATAGCCAAAACATTACTCAAATGTTCAAATACTTGTCTCATTTTACATACACTACATGTACATGCATACATACACTAAAACATGGTCTTAACTCAGCTAAATATGCACCCTAGGTTACATGAGGTCCTGAGACACAATGGACTCCAAAAACAGGATGCTGGACAGCTGCTGCACAACACAATAAGTACCACCATTAAAAATACCAAATGTGCTCCTAAAATCACCAAAATTTCCAGATCATAACTAGACATATGGAAGTTCATGTACCTGAAATTTCAGATCAAAAATCAAACCAAAAATGTCAGTTTGAATGAGATCTTTCTGCTGGACCTGAAATGACAGAATTGAGGGGAGTAAGTTTCATTGAGAAACTTAGTAAGGATAGCACTTGGATTCAATAGGCAATGTAACCATCATTAAAACCTGCATCCAAAGACACTAAAACACAAAAACCACAATGCATATATACAAGATATAGCAACCAAATGCAGCAGCCAAACACAAACAACAAACACATGAAATGTGGCAGCAACATATACCATAGGTTAGTATATAAAACACATAATAAACATAACCAAATCAATATGGCAGCCCTCCTCAAGATAATGCTTGGTCTTAGGAGGATTTTATCACTAGTTAGTACTAACTTTGGGCTCTATAAACCCTCATTTTACTGCCATCTTTGTGCACTACACACTAGGTCACAAAACCTTCAATAAATGGACTCCCCTCACTAAGGTTGGTTCATCAAGCTCATGGCTCTCTTCCAAGCTTAGCCCTAGCTCCATGGTTGCTTGAAAATACAGAAAACAACCCATCAGAACAAGATAACCCTTACCAAGGTGGGTAGGCTAAAAATCAAGCTTGATCCTTGAAGTATCCAAGAAATAGCTCTAGTTTGCTTCCAATAGCTTCCTTTTGCCTTCAATTCAATCAATTGCAAGTTTGAAGGTGTTGCAGCTATGGAGGAAGTATGAATGTGTTCTTGGGCTGGGGGAGGACGAAAATGAGAGAGGGATAAGTGATTTGGCCACTTAAATGGCCTTAAATGAGCTTAAGGGCACCAAAACACACTTAACAAGTTTAACCTTGCTTTATGTCATTTTCCTTCTCACTAATTATGGTTTCTTTGAGTTAAAATCATTGGTACACATGTGCCCAACATTTTTGACTAATTATCAAGTCTTGGCTGCCTCCCCCATGGTGGGATAACGCCACAATTCCACCCTTAGACTTAAGTCAAAAGCTTGAACACCTTAAGGTTTAGACTAGAACATATAGGTCCTTATCGCCTTTAGTGTTTCCTTTGTCCAAATTTATCTTCCATGAGCAATTTGGTCCTCCAATAGCACCTTCATACCATTCATATCCTTCCCATAACTCTCCAAATCTCTTTTGTGAAATTTTTGCAATTGAGTACCCGAATTTCCAAAATCTTACAAAAAAAATCCATAGGTTGCTTGACAAACAAGCAATCCTTAAGGCTTTTCTTGGGGGCCAAGTTACCAACTTGGAACACTTTTAAGGACGTGTTGATAATGCATTTTACCCCCTACACTTCAATCACTATGGTGAGAATTACACAATATAATGGTGTTTAGCCATTATGACACACTTGTAATTCTCCCATTTTGTGAGGTGGTAACAAGGAGGATGCTCTAGAAGGTTGAGGAACTCCCTCTTTGATCATGAGGAAGATGGTCCTTTGGGGATATTGAGGCTCTAAGGAAGGAGACATCGAGGTCGGGAAATTGTAAGAGGATGTGATGCTGAGCAAGGCATAAACCTTCTTAAAAAGAGGACTTCATCGCCTCTTTTGTCCTGGCCTTTTTGGTTTTTAGATATTCCACCTCTTTCTTCAATGCTTCCAACTCTTTCTCCACCTTCTTCTTATTTTTCTTCCACTTCTTTAGCTAATTAATCTTTGCAAGAAGCTCAACATTGATTTTCAAAGCCCTAGTGAAATCAGCTTTGGTGTCCTGTTTCTCCTTCCGAAATACCTCCCCTACCAAACTTAATTTCACCACCTTCGCCCTGAGGTCAGATATCTTGGAGGAGAACCCATTGAGGAGCTCCTCTAGCTCTCCAGCACTTCCTGGCAAAGCTTGGTTAGGTCATCCTTGGTGTTCTTGTTAAGCTCGCCATATTTCATGCACGAGCTCCTCCGACTAACTCCAAATGGAGGATTGCTTGGAGCCTAGGCCCGAAGGTATCCCTCATACACTAAAAGCTATAAGGAGAAGAGACTTGATGTGAGTTACAGCAACTTATAGACCCAAAATTTTTCTAAGTACTTAAGGGCTAAAGATTACCTAATCAGCGTGCTCAAAGACCCAAGCAGCAAGGATCTTCTCATTCGGGCAATCCTCTGTCAAAGTATGAAAAGTGGCATTTGTGATGATGCCCCTTGCCCTTTAAGGGACCATCTTCTGGCAGTCCTTAAAAAATAGGTCCATGTCTTTAGTAAAAGTCTAGAAGGGCTCATTCCACACTTTATCTTTAGGAATCTTTGCATCCTGAATGGCTCACTTCTGAGCGTGGTCCTTCATCCACTCTATTTGAGTCTGGTCCTCTACAAAATCATGATGAAGTTCCTTTATCACATTGTCTCTTAGCCATTCATCTACAATATCTCAAATGTTGAAAAGCCAAAATTCATAAATGAATGACTAAGAGGCAAACCTGGTAGGACTTCGGAATCCTCCCCGTCAGAATCACTAACGTCAAGTACCTTAGTAGGGACCTCTTTACCCTTATTTCTTTGCCTTTCTTTGGCCTCCTCAGCTGAGACCACCCCTAGCGAAGTCCCTAAGGTCTCTATGGTAGCATTAGGACATAGCAGGATGGATAAGATCGCTGCCTCTTGTGAAGGATCCATGCCTTTGGTGGAACGGTCTAGACCTATGGTTTGGTCTTCAGGGGGGAGAGTCCTCCTTCATTTTCTTAGTCTTTAGTGCCCTCAAAGACTGCTCAACTAGCCCCCTGTTTCTTTTCAGGGCCTTTTTCTTTTGCTTTACTTTTTCAGCTTGGCTAAGGAATAAACTCTTGTAGAAGGCTGCTGATTTGTCGCCCATCTCTTCCAAAAGGGAAATATCAGTGTAAGTAATGAAAAATCCAAAAAGACAAGTTAGAAAGAAGCTTACTCTATACAAGAGCTGAATAAAAAAGTTCACCATGAAAGAGCATGATTGACCATGACTTCTTCCCATCCACTGCTGGTTTTGTCATGTTCTTGTTAGTAGCATGTTCCGGAATAACCCCAAGCTCCCAAAGTACCTTGTCAGTCATGAAGTTCCATCTAATTGGAAAAGGGTATAGTGGACATGAAGGAGTCTAGTCTAACCAATCAGCTACCGCCTGAATACAGCTATCGAACTCCTTGAATTGAGACTCTAATTTGAGGGTAAGCAACTTTGATGGGTCCATCATGTCGATGTCAAGGGTCCTAGAAGCCTACTTCATAGGCATGTCCTTCCATTTCTTGTCCACCTCCATGAAGAAGTGCTTCTTATGCCATCCTCACCAATTATCCTTACTACCGAAGGTGAAAGTGAATTTCTTGCTCCTGGAACCCCGAAGGAGCAAAAAGTAAAACCTGCCATTCAGGAGTGGATGAAACTTGTAATAGTGCATGAAAAAGATGAAGTAAGGGACTATCTTGAAGACCCCATACATGTAGAGAAAGTCATTGAAGTAAGAGTAGAAGTTCAGAGGTAGATGGTTAATACCTATGCCATGAAATTGGAAAAAGGTGTTCACCATCTTCGGCGGTGGATATCGAAGACCCGCCTTCAGCTGTGCTCTAAAGATAGTAACCTCATTGTGTCAAGGGAGGTAGCCCAAGAAGCCTAGTCATGGCATAAGAAGGAATGAAGAATTTCACTACCACTTCTTCAGCTTTTCCGAAGTGGCACAACTTAAATGAGAGTTGAGTGAAGCCCAACTCTCGGGAATGCATTGGACTTCGGCTTGCTAAGAACACATCTTTGGTAAACTAGGACCATAATCTTGGAATTGCTAACGAAAGAGGAATCAAAGAGAAAAACTAACTTCAAAAGATACCAACCTACTAAATAAAGAAAAATCACTGCAAATGGTGGCTAGAAATCATTCCACTGCTAAGACAGTGCCGTAAGAAAAAGGGATAGCTGAGAGAGCAAGAAAGAGCTAAAGGAAAATGAGTGAAGAGGCCTTGGGGAGAAATGGGTTTATATAGCCGAAGAATGCAGGTAAAATGGTGCCATTATGACCCTTTGCAGGTGAAGAGACATAACCAATGTAATGAATGTGAAGGATGGCAAATGACCTGATGACACATGTCACACACGGTGCAAGAAACAAGGGCAAACCTTCTGATCCAGTAAGTCTATATTGCATAACCTGAGGTGACATGACTGATCAGCCAAAGAATAGGATGATCCATTTGCCGAAGGCGGGAATAAAAACCCTAAGGTTAGGGTTACTCTTTACGTGCCGAAGAAGTGATCTCGCCAAAAAAAAATTTGGCTTGGAGTAAAAAATAACTCCTTACATGCCAAAGATGTGACCTCACCAAAAATAACAATTTGCCTTGAAGTAACATCCTCGCTAAGGGTTTAAATTTAGGAGCATAGAACATAAACAAAGACACTAAGAAAATGCCGAGAGTACAACATCGACAAAAGAAATGATCTTGGACCAAAAAGCTAGTTAGGTCTAAGGGGCAACCTCAGTAGAAAGAAGTTCTTTAGCTAAGGACAACCTCAACTTCCTAAGGGTAGGATTTTTGTAACATGTTCTCGAATGATTATTACCGAAGACATAACTTTGGTCACCCAGAAGAGGCATGTGATAGCTAAAGGGCTATCGCCCACATGACTTTCTTATTTGTAGACCTGACACAACCCTCAAGAACATGTATGAAAAACCTCGGTAGAACTATATGCACCACCCTAAAAAATATCTACGATCGACTCCGGGAAAAAGACTCTTTCTCATCCTCGGGAGTATATATCACTAACCTCGGGAACATAGGCCTGTCATCCTTGATAGAACAAATGCCTCTCGAAAATGGTCCGTACATCCAAAGGGTTTTCTCTAGTCACCCTCATGGGAAATCCCCATTCGAAGGGGTCTCAGATCCCTGAGGGGTCTTAGGGAGAAACAACAAATAAAATTGGGGGATCTCTAACAGAAACCTCACACACGCCCATACCCTCTGGGCATAACCACCTATGGCTAGCTGTAGGCACCTCTCCCCAAAAGTATAAACCAAATCTGGCTAAACACGTGTCCTAATCTACTCAGGCTAAGCATAACGGCCTATTCCTCCTAACCTCCTATATATACTTGAGGGAGGCTTCCAGGTAAACAACAAGATGTCCTACATCGAAGATGTGCTAGAGCATAACTTACAACTATGGTGCGTGTTTTAGCAAAGTTAAGAACATTATGTAGTGAATGGATGAATATACATGTAAGACATGTAAATTTGAAGTAAGTATATGAACATTTGAGGATTGTTTTGCTATGTATGTGAATGTTGCCCACAAGCTGTCAAAGTGTGAATCATAGGCTGCTTGTTTGTAAATTCTATTTTGGCCACATAAAATTGTTAGATGCAATAGAATGTAATTCCTATGTTTATTGGACATGCATGGGATAGCTTTTGAGGGTTACCCTTTGTGAATGAAGTGTTTGCACACTTATGAAATTTTGTATCATCAAAATGGTCATAAAGTTAACAGAATTTTGACCCTGCACTCAAAGTTCTATCTCTCCCATTGTAGAATGAATCTTGGAATGAAATTTTGACCACACATAGAGCACATCACGAGGTTTAACTGGGCTTTGGAATTTCCAAATTTCACGTGCTATAGCCAAGATTATTGTTACCACCTCATAAAATGGGAGAATTACAAGTGTGTCATAATGGCTAAAAACCATTATATTGTGTAATTCTCACCATAGTCTTTGAAGTGTGGGGGGTAAAAGGCATGATCAACACCTCCTTAAAAGTGTTCCAAGTTCGTAACTTGGCCCCCAAGAAAAGCCTTAAGAATTGCTTGTTTGTCAAGCGGCCTATGGACTTTTTTGTAAGCTTTTGGAAATTTGGGTACTCAATTGCACAACTCTCAAGAAAGAGACCTGGAGAGTTATGGGAGGGATATAAATGGTATGAAAGTGCCATTGGATGATCAAATTACTCATGAAAGACAAGTTTGAACAAGGAAACACTAAAGGAAATAAGGACCTAAATGTCATAGTGTAAACCTTAAGGTGTTCAAGCTTTTGGCTTAAGTCTAAGGGTGGAATTTTGGGGTTATCCCACCATGGGGGAGGTGATGCCCAGGAGCTTCATCGTTGGGAGTCATGGTGACTGATGGAGGGACTCCTGTTAGGCACCTCCTATGTGCTTGGCTTAGGCCAAGGAGAACCAAGGAAAAATGAGAGAAAACAGAAAGGGAAGAAAGAGGAGTCTTGGAGACTGGCACAGTGACCTATGTGCAAGACTGGAAACTTTCAGGACTTGGTTGCACATGGAAAATGTACAATGGGAAAGCTGACAGAAAACTGAGAAAGAGGACCAAATTGTGCACTAAGTTAAGTGGTATAAGTGAAACCACAAGTTTAAAGATGGCATTGTTGGCCATGCAAATTTCTATAATGGCTAGTGCAAGACTAGACCATTTGTGGGAGACAACAATGATTACTAGTCAAAATCTTGTCTACCACTAGTGTACTATTCACTAGTTACTAGTTAAACTGACTAGTCTTTATTTTAGTTACATGGCCGGTTATGCATGGGTGCTTATGACACCTTGGTACTTGTGTTGTTTATTTGCTTGGCACTTTGAGCCATATGTGGACTTAAGTGCCCATTTAGACACAAGTTTGAGTGGCGGCCTTGTGCATAAGTGGACTTAAAGGCTATATTGCACCATGCAAAGAAATGGAAGTGGAAGTTGGCATTTTGGCTAACTAAAGCAAATGACTTTCGGCCGAAACTAGCCTAAGTCCATTTGCTTCATTTCGGGCTTCCTTGTCCTTGCTAAACCGAGAGCATTTTGAGAGCTCCTTCACAATCTTGCTTTGACATCCAAAGTTCTTGAAGTACTTGGCAGATTCAAGCTTGGAGAAGTGGATTCGGCGTGTGCTTGCTTGGATTCAAGCTTTGTTTATGAAGAAATGGTGAAGGGCCGAGCCATTTGAGCTAGGGTTCTTGAGGTAACCTCAGAATTTCCTTGAATCCATGGTATTTCTTTCCATGAACAAGGAATTTTGAATGCTCATATGTTGCTAAGCTTAGAGAATAGAGCAACTGAAATATTATGTGGAAAACCTAGCTATGGCCGAATGTGATGAACATGTGTTCTTGGTGTTCTTCTTGGAGTCCATGGAAATTAATCCATGTGTGATGCTTGTTGATGATTATTTAACCTTGTGATAGGTTGTTTGGGTGAAGAACACCAAGATTGTGCAAGTTAGTACTTTGGCCGAAAGTGCATTTTGAGGTAACCCATGTTCAATCGTTGTTTACATGGCATTAACGCCATGAACCATGCTTATTGATGCATTGGTATATGTGTGTTGGATTGGATTGAATGAAGAACATGTGTATGTGAAGTGGGTACTATGGCCGAAAGATTGGAAATGGTGTTTACATGTATTTTGCTTAGTTACATGGTAATTGTGCCATGAGTAAGCTTATTGGTTGTTTGGCTACTCATTTGGTGTAATGGAATGTTGAGTAGTACAATGAGATGAAAATGTGTGCTTTGGCCGAAAGCTTGAATTAGAGTGAAATGGCACATTTCACTTGGTTACTTGGCATCAATGCCATGGTTGATGTTTATTGGTGATTATAATAGCTTATGGTATGTGAGATTAATGGGCAGCTCATGTTTGGGTATTTTAGGCCATATGGCCGAGAGCTTCAAAGTGTTCTATGGTAGTGTCCTTCATTGAAAGCATGGTATTTGATCCATGGAATATGTTGTTAATGGTTATGCCTTGTTATGGTAGGCATTGTGGTTGAAGGGCACTTGGACACTTGAAGTTTTGTTGGAGACCGAGAGCTTGAGGTAGGGTTCACTGCACTTGAGTTCGCTTGGTAAATTATGCCCTGGTTCAAGTGTTACGGTGACTAAGTGATGGTTAAAATTTTCCATGTGATCTTAGTTGCTTGATGGGCTTATTGATTATACTTGGTTGCAATGTTGATTAGCTAATTGACTATGGTACATGTACTAGAAATGCAAGTGAATGTGGCCTATTTTCTTGGCATTTTGGGAGCTCCATATGGAAAAGTTATTGGTAAGATTATGTGCAAGGAATGCACACGGGTACATGTATGGCTTATATGGCCGAGAGCAACAATGTGAAGTGTGTGTGAGTACTTGTGTGCTTTGGTGATTTCTTGTGCATGCTAACCCCCATTATGGTTATTTGTATAGCGATATACTTGTTTTTCTTGTCTTTGTGCTTGTTTTGCAGGTTGAGCTAACTAATTGGAGGTTAAGCCTTGAGTGTTCACTCGGCTTAACTAAATAAACTCTTTAAGAGTTGGGTATAATGAAGTGAATCCTACTGAGTTAAACTCACTGCCCATTCTCCATTTTTTTTTCAGGCAAGGATATTCAGCCTGAGTAGTGCTAAGCTGCCTTGTGTGTGCACTTAGTGTTTATTTTCTTTGTTGCTAAGGTATGTGCCAATGTGTGCTTGGCTTGACACTTTAGAATTATTTGCAAGTCTTATTGTGAGTTGGCCGAGACTTATGGTTTAAGCTTGCAGGCTGTAGAGTGGGAACTGTCTAGGGGAGCATGGATACCTAGACTTTAGCTCTAGTTTTGCTTTTCACCTTTATGACCATGAACATGGCCACGGGCTTGGTGTTGCAGTGTGTGCTTTTGTATGGGATCCTTAAGGTGATGTTTGAGCATTAGGAGTTTGGTCTCGGTCTGTATGTAACTTGGCATGAATAACTTATGGGTGCTTGGCATTATTAGCCATGTTATTTGCTAGGTAGACTACACTTTTGGTTGTGTATATTTGTAGTCTCGGATACCTAGATGGTGTTATTTTGAGAACCTTGTATGCCAAGTTATGTATGAGAGTATGGATGGTTATGTGTATGGATATGTGTTATGGGCCAAGGTTTGGCACTTTTATATGATATGGATGGCATGATCTTGCAAGTTGTATGGTGCACCATTGTATGTATGTTTGATGGCCGAGAGCTACATGCATTGTTCCTTGTGGTTTTCCAAACTTAAACCAACATTGTGGGCTTCTTGGTTGCCATATAGGTGTTGGGTTTCGGGAGCCAAACAGCGCAGCGGAATTTAACCGAAACCCTCCAGGATCCAAGTGAAACGGGGTAAACCGGGTGTTCGAAAATTTCATACCTAATTTTCGGTTGAGATCTCTCACTCAACTGTAGAGTTGAATCACAAAACCTGAACAATTGACGTGTTCAGGCTCTCTATGGTATCCACATGAGCCTCTCGGGATCACCACGCTTCCACCACGTCCCGGCAGATGCATTTCTCTTGCGCTCGCAGTGCTAGCTTGCGTCCTCCAAAGAATTGCAAGAGAAGAGTGCGGCTGTCCTTTTGGGAGGCTAGGGCAAGGAGACCTGCGAATTTCTCACTTAAAAGTTGTATTTATAGTGAGACTCAACTTCCAGGCCTAATGGGTTTCAAAGCCCTAATCCAATTAGGATTTAATTTCGGGCTTAATAATGTCTCAACTCCTTGGCCCATTATTAATACGAAATTAAAGTGAAACCATAACCCAAATAATTAGCCCATGCACTCTAATGATCCAAATAGCTCTATGTGTGCGACCCAATAGGCTCTTGCCATGTTGGCAATGATCATAAATCACATTTATGATCATAAGCAATGAGCGGTGTCTAGCAACACATCATTGCTACCCAAGTGACAAGATTGTCAGTGAATCGACTAAACCTTTATGATCATCACCGATATATGCCATTGTCCCTTTGTCCAAGATATCAAGACTAAGCACAAGACATGGAATGTGTCACTCTCGTATAGCCCAATCTTTGGTTTCTTGATTACCGAGTAGACCAACTTAAACTGACGACATTGATATCATATATCAACTCATCGGAGCATGGCCATGCATTTTCTAAGTCTCACTCTATCAAGGGGCCCAAAGATATCACTCCCGTTACATAGGAGGGACAAATCCCATCTTGATCATACAAATCCCTACGCATGATATGTGACATACCCAATGACCTCCTTCAAGTTCACTCAGTTACGAGCAACAAAGGAAAGTATCAAAGTATGTGACTCACATGTAGGGAACCTTGCTGATCTTAGGTCGAAGGACTACATATACCATGATCACTATGAGAATCACTTATGACACTCATATAACGATCCATGAAGTGTTCTCATGGTGGGTCGGTCCAGTACACAAGTTCTCCAACTTGTACCCATATGTAGACTACATATCTCATATTAGTCTCCACATATGCTAGTCATTATGTATTATTGCAACCCGCTCCACAATAATACTAGACTAGGGACATTTAAGAATATCATTATTCTAGGGTTACAATTATGTTTTTTACGTTACGCAGAAACAAAACAACAAACAAAATTGCTGGATTAATGCCTCAATAAAATATCATGACTCAATGTGCAAAAATACAATCATCTCATGATTGGCTTTTTGGGCACAATACTAACAATCTCCCACTTGCACTAAAAGCCAATCATCCATGTATCTAATACCGACGGACCTAGAATGGCTATCATGCTTCTGCTGCGTAAGGGGCTTTGTCAATGGATCAGCAATGTTGCTGTCTGTCGAAGTCCTGCATATCCTTACATCACCCCTCTCGATGATCTCCCTGATGAGATGATAGCGTCGAAGTATGTGTTTGGATCGCTGGTGAGATCGAGGTTCCTTAGCCTGTGCAATTGCTCCATTGTTGTCACAATAGAGCTCTATCGGGTCAACAATGCTTGGAACCACTCCAAGTTCAGTGATGAACTTCTTGATCCAAACTGCCTCCTTTGCAGTATCAGAGGCGGCAATGTACTCAGATTCTGTTGTAGAGTCAACTACTGTCTCTTGCTTTGAACTCTTCCAGCTCACAGCACCACCACCAATACAAAACACATAACCAGATTGCGATCTAAAATCATCGTTCTCGGATCGGAAGCTTGCATCGGTGTAACCCCTTACAACGAGCTGATCTTCACCTCCAAAGACCAAGAATGCATCCTTAGTCCTTCGTAAGTACTTAAGGATGTTCTTAACAGCTGTCCAGTGACTTTCACCGGGGTTCGATTGGTACCTACTCGTCATGCTCAAAGCATATGAGACATCGGGACGAGTACATATCATGGCATACATGATAGATCCAATTGCTGAGGCATATGGAATCTTACTCATGCGCTCTCTCTCCTCGATTGTACTCGGACACTGAGATCTAGAAAGAGTGATACCATGTAACATGGGCAAGAATCCTTTCTTGGAATCTTGCATGCTAAACCTCTTTAGCACCTTGTCAATATATGTACTTTGACTTAGGCCAAGAAGCTTTCTAGATCTATCTCTATAGATCCTGATGCCTAACACATAGGCTGCTTCACCCAAGTCCTTCATAGAGAAACATTTCCCTAGCCAAGTCTTCACAGACTGTAGCTCAGGAATGTCATTCCCGATGAGTAGTATGTCATCTACATACAACACCAAGAAGACAATAGCGCTCCCACTAACCTTCTTGTAGACACAAGGTTCATCTTCATTTTTGATAAAACCAAACTCTTTAATTGCATCATCAAAACGAAGATTCCAACTTCGAGAAGCTTGCTTCAGTCCATAAATGGACCTTTGCAATTTGCACACTTTATTGGCATTCCCAGGAGTGACAAAACCCTCAGGTTGTGTCATGTACACATCCTCAAGTAGCTTTCCATTTAGGAATGCAGTTTTGACATCCATTTGCCATATCTCATAATCATAGTGTGCAGCAATAGCAAACAAAATTCGGATGGATTTAAGCATAGCAACTAGTGAAAAAGTTTCATCATAGTCAATACCATGAATTTGCTTGAAACCTTTTGCGACCAATCGTCCCTTAAAGGTAATCACATTACCATCCATGTCAGTTTTCTTCTTGAAAACCCATTTGCACCCTATGGGTTTTACCCCTTCAGGTGGGTCAACCAAAGTCCATACTTGGTTTTCATACATGGATTCCATCTCGGATTTCATGGCCACTAGCCACTTCTCAGAGTCAGGCCCCGACATAGCTTGTTGGTAGGTTGTGGGCTCATCTTGATCCATGAGCATCACATCACCGGTGTGAGTCACGAGAAATCCATATCTCTCGGGCTCAGGCCGAATCCTACCAGTCCTACGTGGGCTTTGTGCTACAGGAACAGACTCTTGAACCACAACATCTTGTGGTGTCTGTTCAGGTTCCATTTCAGGTTCGATGTCTCCTTGTTGTTCTTGAATTTCTTCAAGTTCTACTTTCCTCCCACTAGTTCCTTTAGAGATAAACTCTTTCTCCAAAAAGACACCAGTTCGAGCAACAAACACTTTTTGCTCAGAGGGATTGTAGAAATAGTAACCCTTTGTTTCTTTGGGATACCCAACAAAAAGACATTTTTGAGATTTGGGCCCTAGTTTGTTAGAGGATTGACGTTTTACATAAGTGTCACAGCCCCAAATCTTCATAAAAGACAAATTGGGATGCCTCCCACTCCATATCTCATATGGTGTCTTTTGAACCGATTTAGATGGAACTCGGTTTAGTGTAAAAGCGGCTGTCTCTAGAGCATGTCCCCAAAAGGAGTTTGGAAGGTCAGCTTGACTCATCATGGAGCGAACCATGTCTAACAGAGTTCGATTTCTCCTTTCAGAAACACCATTCCATTGAGGTGTACCTGGTGGAGTGAGTTGTGATACTATACCACACTCCTTCAGATAGTCAAGGAATTCTCGATCCAAGTACTCTCCACCTCGATCTGATCGAAGCACTTTGATACTCTTCCCGAGTTGATTCTCTACTTCATTCTTGAATTCTTTGAACTTTTCAAAGGATTCTGACTTGTGTCTCATAAGATACACATAGCCATATCTGCTGAAGTCATCAGTGAAAGTAATGAAGTATTGGAAACCTCCTCTAGCTTGTGTAGACATAGGGCCACATACATCACTATGTATGAGTCCTAGTAAGTCATTAGCCCTTTCACTTTGCCCTGTGAATGGGGCTTTGGTCATCTTGCCCAACAAACATGACTCACATGTCTCATATGATTCAAAATCAAATGAGTCCAAGAGTCCATCCTTATGGAGCTTGGATATGCGGGTCTCATTTATATGGCCCAAGCGACAGTGCCAGAGATAGGTCGAGTTTGAATCATTTAATCTGACCTTCTTGGTATTCACATTATAGATTGGATCTTCAAGGTCTAGAACATACAACCCATTGCTAAGTTGAGCACTACCATAAAAGATTTCATTCAAATAAATAGAACAACATTTGTCCTTTATTATAAATGAAAAACCTTTTTTGTCCAAACAAGAAACAGAAATCAAGTTTCTACTAATAGTAGGCACAAAGTAGCAGTTGTCTAATTCTAAAACTAATCTACTAGGTAAAGTGAGAACATAAGTCCCTACGGCTAAGGCAGCAACCCTTGCGCCATTTCCAACACGTAGGTCCACTTCACCTCAGGCTAATCTTCTACTTCTACTTAGATCCTGCACTTTTGCACAAATGTGAGATCCACATCCAGTATCCAATACCCAAGATGAGGAAGTAGAAAAGTTAGCCTCTATAACAAAAATACCTGAAGTGGAAGTCTTACTTCCCTTTTCCTTAGCAAGTTCTTCAAGATAGAGCTTACAGTTGCGCTTCCAGTGTCCAGGTTGCTTACAATGGAAGCACTCCCCTTCCTTTGCCACACCACCCTTTGGTTTCAGTGCAGCTGAAGAAGAACTAGCATTGGACTTTCCATTAGCTTTATCCTTCTTCTTGTTGGCTTTTCCTTTTCCCTTGCCCTTTTGAACCATCAAAATGGGCTTAGCCTTCTTAAGGTTTTGCTCAGCAGTTCTCAACATGTTGAGCAATTCAGGGAGGGACTTGTCAAGGTCGTTCATGTTATAGTTCATGACGAACTGACTGTAGCTTTCAGGCAACGATTGCAAGACTACATCAATAGCCAACTCTTTCTGAAGAGCAAATCCCAAATTCTCAAGATTCTCAATGTACCCAATCGTCTTGAGCACATGAGGACCCTCGGGACTTCCCTCAGACATCTTGCACTGAAACAATGCCTTAGAGGTCTCAAACCTCTCATGCCTAGCTTGCTCTTGGAAAAGCATTTTGAGATGTTCGATCATATCGAACGCCCCCATGTTCTCATGTTGCTTCTGAAGCTCAGATTCCATGGTAATAAGCATGAGGCATGCAACATCCAAAGCATCATCAGAATGCCTCTTGTGAGCATCCCTTTCAGCTCTTGGAGCAGTGGCAGCAGGCTCATTCGGAATGGGCTGCTCTAGGACATATGCCTTTCTCTCTTGTTTGAGGACTATCCTCAAGTTTCGGTACCATTTGAGAAAGTTGGTCCCATTCAGTTTTTCCTTCTCAAGGATCGATCGCAACGAAAGTGTCGATGTGTTTTGTGCCATGGTTATCTACAACAGTAAATATGCAGTGTAAGAGTCATGTATTTTAATTCATTTAATAAGGACTTTTATTAAATCATACTCCCACTATTTTGCTCAAAATAATAACCCTCGATATTATTTCGAAACACCTCGGCGCTAAGGTATTCTAGTGGGCCAAGATCCATATTTGACCACAACCTGAGTCAGCTTTGGCTTTTCTCTCAAGTTACAGCTATTTAGGTAGGCAACTCCTTGCCAATTGCATCTTATGCAACTCTTGGATAGTTGGGTGAACAACACTTGTCCAAGCTCATCTCATGAACTTAAGCCCAACTCTATGCCTCTAAGTCCCTACGCCTATTAGGGAGACTTAGTTAAGTTGAACCCAAAGTTAGCAGTTTGGATATCACTATTATCCCATCGCGCCTTACCAAGATGAACATAGGTGCTTTGCTTTGGCAAACCCACCTAATGTTGATCAAAGTCTTGACGAGTGCCAACATTTGGAAGGCATCACATTTAATGACTTAATATTTGTTTGAGGGATTTTATCTTTTGGTCTCACCAATTTGTTATCTCCGGTTTTTTTATACATGCATCACATACAAATATAAAACATGCATCTCATGCTTAGAAGAAATAAACGTGACATGGTTATAGCCCAAACTATGCGATATTCTCAAGCCAATAAGAATATCATAAAAGCCTAAGAAAAGAAAAGAGTCTTCACAAGCTCCTTCTTTTCCTTTCTTGGCTGCCCTTTTGTTGTCACCTCCTTGGACATACCTCCTTGCATGATCCTTGGACATACCACCTTGGATCAGCCCATAATGCACCATTACATCAATAATAGAAACCTCGAGTTACATTCGAGGGGAGTAAGGTGAGAAGAGAATGTACAATGAGAGTGATAAGAAAAGGCACGACTTGCAGGCCGTATTTACAAGTACAACCAATCAAGGGCTATAACCATACACCATGCTTCAAACACCAATCAGCATATCATGTCAAATCTCATTCAACAAAGATGCATGCCAATTTTCGTGTGTTGATTAACCAGGTTTTATTTATGTGGCACTTCGCATACGGCGGTCCCGCTGGCCGGTCAGCGGGCGGTGGTTCCCCGGCGCAAAAAATTGTCTTACAATTCCTTAGCCCGAAATCTTCTATTTCGAGAAAGTAGGCACCCGAGACTCCTCCATTCGAGCCACCAAAAATACCTTACTTTCGGTGCCCGAACAGGCCGAATCCGAACAAACCTAGGGTTTTTGCAACTATTGCAAGAATCCTAATCCATATAGGGATCTCATACCTATCAATTTCGGGTTAATCTCATTAACCAATTTGTGTCGTTTATTCATATATCTCATATGTTCATTACGAATTCCGGTTTCATGCATCATGAATTAATCTAATTAATCATGGCCGAAAACCAATCGAACACATAGCATCATGCGATTCAACACTCAATCCCGATTTAGGGTTTCACTAGTACCTCTGATACCACTGTTGGGATTCGGGAGCCAAACAGCGCAGCCGAATTTAACGAAAACCCTCCAGGATCCAAGTGAAACGGGGTAAACCGGGTGTTCGAAAATTTCATACCTAATTTTCGGTTGAGATCTCTCACTCAACTGTAGAGTTGAATCACAAAACCTGAACAGTTGACGTGTTCAGGCTCTCTATGCTATCCACACGAGCCTCTCGGGATCACCACGCTTCCACCACGTCCCGGCAGATGCGTTTCTCTTGCGCTCGCAGTGCTAGCTTGCGTCCTCCAAAGAATTGCAAGAGAAGAGTGCGACTGTCCTTTTGGGAGGCTAGGGCAAGGAGACCTGCGAATTTCTCACTTAAAAGTTGTATTTATAGTGAGACTCAACTTCCAGGCCTAATGGGTTTCAAAGCCCTAATCCAATTAGGATTTAATTTCGGGCTTAATAATGTCTCAACTCCTTGGCCTATTATTAATACGAAATTAAAGTGAAACCAAAACCGAAATAATTAGCCCATGCACTCTAATGATCCAAATAGCTCTATGTGTGCGACCCAATAGGCTCTTGCCATGTTGGCAATGATCATAAATCACATTTATGATCATAAGCAATGAGCGGTGTCTAGCAACACATCATTGCTACCCAAGTGACAAGATTGTCGGTGAATCGACTAAACCTTTATGATCATCACCAATATATGCCATTGTCCCTTTGTCCAAGATATCAAGACTAAGCACAAGACATGGAATGTGTCACTCTCGTATAGCCCAATCTTTGGTTTCTTGATTACCGAGTAGACCAACTTAAACTGACGACATTGATATCATATATCAACTCATCGGAGCATGGCCATGCATTTTCTAAGTCTCACTCTATCAAGGGGCCCAAAGATATCACTCCCGTTACATAGGAGGGACAAATCCCATCTTGATCATACAAATCCCTACGCATGATATGTGACATACCCAATGACCTCCTTCAAGTTCACTCAGTTACGAGCAACAAAGGAAAGTATCAAAGTATGTGACTCACATGTAGGGAACCTTGCTGATCTTAGGTCGAAGGACTACATATACCATGATCACTATGAGAATCATTTATGACACTCATATAACGATCCATGAAGTGTTCTCATGGTGGGTCGGTCCAGTACACAAGTTCTCCAACTTGTACCCATATGTAGACTACATATCTCATATTAGTCTCCACATATGCTAGTCATTATGTATTATTGCAACCCGCTCCACAATAATACTAGACTAGGGACGTTTAAGAATATCAGTATTCTAGGGTTACAATTATGTTTATTACGTTACGCAGAAACAAAACAACAAACAAAATTGCTGGATTAATGCCTCAATAAAATATCATGACTCAATGTGCAAAAATACAATCATCTCATGATTGGCTTTTTGGGCACAATACTAACTGATGCCCCAAAGCATCTTCGTTTGCTGTCATGTTGACAGGTGGAGAGACTTCCTGAGGAGGCGAGCGCCTGGAGCTCTGGTTTCCCAGCTGAGTGTGCCTGAAAAGCTCAAAGAAGAGGTTAGGAGGTCCCTGGTGTGCTTTTCCGGGGAGGACCCTCCGACGCCCAAGTCAGTTTTCTGAGTGAAAGTGGAGGAAGAACACTAAGGGATCAAATGTCTTGCCTGTTTTGTGTTCTCTCGGAGGGAGGGAAAAATGCCAATCCTTTGCCCAGTCCCATTTCCTAGTATTTATAGGAGTAGCTGGTCCGTTCAGATCATGACACGTGTTCGGTCGGATTTGATCTGTATTTTTGGACCTAGGGGACAGGCAGCCGTTTGCAGCCTCCTTTAGCCCTGGACCCGGACAGGTTGTGTCAGGACTAGGGCGGCTGCGGCGTGTCAGTTCGCCGTTCAGATGTGACGTGTAGGGCTTGTGCGCGACATGTCAGAGGCTCCTTAAATGCTCATACCGTACTCCCGAGGTCCCCTGGGCGAGGTCGCCCTTCGGTGCGTGCACCCTCTTCGGATTCTATCCGTCCTTCGGTGCGAGCACCTCCTTCGGGATCTATCCCATAGTTCTGGGAACGCCCTTGATGAACACCTTCTTCGGGACTCACACCCATAGTTAGGGGATTCCCTTGTTCAGGTGTTTCTTGTTTGGGGAAGATCCTCTTTGGGGCCTCTGCCTTCGGGGAGATTCTTCCTTGCTTCAGAGAGATGGCTCTCTTACCCGAAGACGGTCAGTTTGGCCCCTCGATGGAGACGGTGTTGTCCTTGGAATTCCTGACGAGCTAACTGAAGTCTCGAGCTCATAGTGTTTGACTTTGCACCTTCCGAGGTCAGTAAAGAGATCCTCTCTTGGGTGACGTCAGACTCCTCGGCCAATATTCTGGTAGGGAGTTACTACCGAGGAGGCAATAGCCTTTGGCTATCATAGGCCCCCCTCCGAAAAGCCGAAGTGAGAAACTTCGGTTCATCGGTTTTCGGGTCCTATGGTTGTGATATCTGCGCCGAAGAAGCCTTCTTCTGCCTGGAGCGATGGGCAGCCCTTTTTACGTCCTCGAGGTGCGAGAAGATAGGCTGTCCCTGTGCCGAAGCTAGACCTTCTGCCCGAAGTCACAGGCTATCTCTTGGTGTCCTCGTGGCGAGCCGAAATAGGATAACCTTGTACCGAAGATAGACCTTTTGCCCGAAGTCACAGGCTGTCTTTTGGTGTCTTCGAGGTAACGTACTTTTTTTCCTTTATAGGTCTGCTCATGCGTCGCGTCCTGTATCCAGCAGAGTCAGTCTAGGGCGGCGCCTCTAGACCAAATGGTGTCAGAGGGCGTGCTCGACGTGATGGACGACACGTGGCACGTTTGCTGCGCGATGACCGACACATGGCACACTTTTATTGGGTAAGAATGCACTGAGTACGGCTGGCGCGACTTTTCAGGCGCTCTTAGCAGTTATGGCGACGCTTCGCCTTCCGAGGGGTACTAATGACGACGGTTCTCCTGGCCTTCTCGGCCTATATATATCAGTCCTGTCATGACCCTCTTTCTTCTTCTGCTTTTGCTTTCTTTTGCCTTCTAATTCTCTCCCGATTTTCCGTGGCGGTTCTCCTTTTTCAGGCGTTTTTCCGACCACTTTTCACAACGGCTTCCAGAAATCCAGATTCCGGCAAGACCTTTGGTGGGTTTTAGTCCTTTTGCTTTTTTCAAAGCTTCTTCTTTGTTTTTCCCGAACTCGGTTTCCTTGTTTTTTTCCGAACTCGTTTTCATCATGCCTGTTCCCGAGAGTTGGCAACCTCTTCTTTCTCACCCCTGCTGCACTACTCCGGCAAAACTAGCGAAGTGGAAGAAAAAGTTTTTCTTACCCTCTTACTCTGTGACGAGGTTGCCCCGTCCTGACCAATTTCCTTTCTCCAACCGAAGTGATGAAATCACCGTTTTTCGAGCCCAACTGAAGGCCGGACTTCGGTATCCCCCCCCGGAGATGGTTAGCGCGTTCTGCAACTTCCATGGCATTGCCGTTAACCAACTCCCACCGAACTCGTACTGCTATTTCAACGCCTTCCTCTGTATGTGCGGCGTTTTCAAAATGAAACCTCACTTTGTAGTTTTTCTTCAGTACTACAAGCTCTTCGTGGTCCCGAAGGGTGGCTTCTACTTTATGCTACCTCGGGGATCCGGGAGTAAAAAGTATACGTTCACCTTCACCACCAAAGACAGCTGGCGAGGGTGGCAACAAAAATTCTTTTTCCTGAAGAAGTCGGAGACTTGGTCGCACGTCCCGACCAAGTGGGCTCAGGGGAGGCTCAAGATGGATGTTGTTGACCCGAAGATACTGCTAGACGCCGACGTAGCACATATCTTTGAGGACTTCGACAGGCGCATCCGGGCCGTTTCTGACTGGGCTGCCGAGGTCTCTCCTCGTGCCCTTTACCCCTTTCTGATCAACCGGAGGCTCATGACCAAGGAGGTCCTTCGGGAACTCAAGGTGGTAAAGGAGCATGTGACAGACCTCAATATGCCGAAACCGGCTTCTTCGGGGAAGGACTCCTGGCTCGTAAAACTCCTTCGGGGGAAAGAGACTTATGAGTCTTTTAACGAGAGTAAGTTACTTTCTCATTTTTTCCTTCATAACTTCATCTTGGACTTACACTGATCTTCTTTTTCTTTTTTCAGAGATGGGCGACGACACGATTGCTTTCTACAAGGCTCTTTTTACGGGGCAGGCCGAGAGGGGCGAACAGACAAAGAAGGCCGCCTCTCGGAGACGGAAGCAGACTTCGGGCGGCCCTCCCTCCAAACGGGCAAAGAAAGCTGCTCCTTCCTCTCTTCCGCAAATTCTGGAGGAGGTAGGCGAGGAGCCCGAAGACCTTGCTGCCCCTTTGCCCAAGGTTCCTCTGTCGACGTCCCTTCTTTCGACGTCCTTCCTCAAAGCTCCACGCCTTCAGATGCTCTTCTGGAGGGCGATGGGGAGGAGACCCCTTCTGCCGAGGAACGACGCCAAATAAAAGGCAAGGGGATCTCTACTGAGGCAACGTCGATTCTTGTCGACGACGTTACCGAGGTGCCAGCAGGTTTGTACTTTGTCGAAAAACCCTTTTCTTCTCTTGTAAATCCTTAAGGGTTTTCTGGCCTTAACCAATTTTCCTGCCTTGTTGTGCAGCGGAGGTGGCCGCTCCTGACTGGGTTGCCGAACACGCCCGCAAGAGGGCCCTTCGGGATGCCCAAGTCCCAGCAGGGAAAGTTCCGAAGGAGCCCTTCTAGACGTTCACGGAGGACATGAATATGTACTCCGAGAACTGTCCCGAGATGGCCAGGTAGATGTGCAAAGGGGTGTTTACTGAGGCCTCTTATAAGGCCCTTACGGAGGCTTACCCAGGCGACATCTCTTTGGCCGCCAAACTCACTGAACATGCCGCCTAGGTACGCTTCACTGTTTCCTTAGTGCCAATTTAGCCTTTGTTTTTTACTTAGCATGATTTTCCCTTTGTTTTGCCTTTTTTGCAGCTGATGGGGTATGCCGGGTTGCTCCGTGTTCGGGTGGCGTGAGAGACAGAAAGGAGGGCGTCACTCTGGGACCTTTACACCAAGACGAAGGCCTAGTGTTCGGCGTTGGCTGCTGATAATGCTCAGCTGAAACAGTATTCGGAGAAGGAAATGCTGAACTTCGGGAGGGGTTCATAAAAGAGAAAGAGGAACTTGAGAAAGGCACCTCCCAGAAACTTTCTGACATCGGCTTTCGGATGGCGGAGCTAACTTCGATCGTAGAAGTGATTCAAAAGGATAAGTCAGAAAGTGACGCAATCCTTGCGAAGACGCTCGAGGAAAAGGCCCAGCTCGAAGCCGAGGTCGCATCTCTGAAGAAGCCTTCAGAAGAGAAGAAGAAGATGAAGGCATTGAAGAGAAAACTTAAGGATCTGGAGAAGGATTACACGGATCTGGAGAAGGACTATGCAGATTTGGCGGTCAAGAAGCGGGAGTCCGATGATATGACGAAGTTGGGCTTTCAAGACTGCTTCTGTCTTGCTCGGCACCAAATTCTGCAGAAGTTCCCAGATTTTGACCTCTCCTTCCTGGAAGGCATGAACATCCCGAAGGAGCCTCGGTGGACTTGGTCCAAGATCGAGCACTTGAAACTGCCTCCTTCTTTCCCGGCGCCGAAGGCTGCTGACAAAAGCACAGAGGCTGGCAGTTCTCAAGACGCCGAGGTTCCTTAGTTTGTACTAGGGCCTTTTGTCTTCATTTTCTTTTTCTTTTTTGTAGTCTCTCAGCAACTTTGTTCTCTGTAAGCACTCTTTGGCTCAATAGATAAAAATTTGGCTAGGTATTTTTTGCCAGATCCCTTTG
Source organism: Aquilaria yunnanensis (assembly GCA_039654915.1). Taxonomy (NCBI): domain Eukaryota; kingdom Viridiplantae; phylum Streptophyta; class Magnoliopsida; order Malvales; family Thymelaeaceae; genus Aquilaria; species Aquilaria yunnanensis. The sequence continues at coordinate 49,565,970 of CM077595.1, forward strand.
TTTCCCTTTGTCCCGAACATAATTCGCTCGAGAGACTTCGGAAAACCATACTTTTGCTTTCCTTTATCCCGAACATATTCGCTCAAGGGACTTCGGAAAACCATACTCTTGCCTTCCTTTGTCCCGAACATATTCGCTCAAGAGACTTCGGAAAACCATACTCTTGCTTTCCTTTGTCCCGAACATATTCGCTCAAGAGACTTTGGAAAACTTACTTTTTGCTTTCCTCGGCGATTGCTTTCGTGAGACTCTTGTTTTGTACTTCTTCAGAACTTTTTACTTAGACAAATTTGTCCAACTTGTGCAATACAACCTTCCCACCAAACGTTTTAGGCATAGAATTTTTTCAAGGCCTCTGAGTGCCAAGTGTTTTTTAATTCTATGCCTTCGGCATCACCGAGCTTATAAACTCCTTTTCGTACTTCGGCAAGTACCAGGTATGGTCCTTCCTAATTTGCGCGAAGTACCCCGTGGGACGGCTTTCGGGGTGCAAATTCAGCCTTTCGGAGAACGAGGTTGCCCTGTTTTATTCCTTTTGGCCTAGCGCGTAGGTTTATGGCTGCTGCTACTCTTTGCTGGAAAGCTTTTCTTCTCAGCTCGGCTACTTCTCTGTGTTCGCCGACGAGGTCGAGCTTGGTTCTCAGGCCGAGGTCATTTCCATTTTCATCGAACACTTGGACTCGTATTGACGGTTGTACTACCTCGACAGGGATGATGGCCTCTGTGCCGAAGACGAGTGAAAAGGGCGTTTCCCCTGTGGCTCTTCGGGGTGTTGTTTGGTAGCTCCATAACACGCTTTGGAGTTCTCCTGGGCATTTCCCTTTTGCTTCTCCCAATCTCTTTTTCAGACCATCTTTTATGGTCCTGTTAGATACTTCCACTTGCCCATTACTTTGGGGGTGAGCTACTGGGGCGAAGTGCATTTTTGTCCCGAGGTCGCTAATGAACTCTTGGAATCCTTTGTCTGTGAACTGGGATCCATTGTCCGCTACGAGTACCCTCGGTATGCCAAATCTGCAAACGATGTTTTTCCATAAGAACTTCTGCACTTCTTTTGCCGAGATAGTTGTCAGAGGTTCTGCCTCGACCCACTTAGAGAAATAGTCTACTGCTACTACGCTGAACTTTACGCCTCCAGGCGCCGTTGGAAGTGGCCCAATGAGATCTATGCCCCAAACTGCGAAGGGCCAAGGATAGTCTGCCGAAGTCACGAACTCCGAGGGTGTTCTTTGGATGTTCGCATGTCTCTGGCAACTATCACATTTCCGAATGAACTGCTTGGCGTCCTTTCTCAGGGTAGGCCAGAAGTATCCTTGGCGAAGTATCACTGCTGCCAGGGCGTCGGTTCCGATGTGTGAACCACAGGCACCTTCGTGAACTTCTTCGAGGATCATTTCAGTATCCTCTTCACGAACACACCTCTGTAGTGGATTTGCATATCCTTGCCGATATAGTTCTTCTCCAATTAAGAAGAAACGTCCTGAGCGCCTTCGCACTTTTGCGGCTTCGCTGGGGTCTTCGGGGAGTGTGTTGGTTGCGAGATACGTTTTGATTGGTTCTTTCCATCCTTTACCCGAGGTCGCTATGCTTAATACCGTGATGCTGGGGTGGCTTAGCACCTCGGTGCAAGTTCTGGACTTCGTCAAACAGTCTGCCTCAGCATTTTCTCGTCGGGGTACGTTCTCGATTTTCACGACGTCGAACTCCCGAATAAGCTTTGTTACCAACTCATGGTATTTCGCCAAGGTCGGGTCTTTCGCGCCATAGTCTCCTGCCATTTGCCAGACCACCAGCTGGGAATCACTATGGGCTTTCAAGTTTCTCACGCCAATTTTTCTGGCCAGGCGTAATCCTGCTATGAGGGCCTCATACTCGGCCATATTGTTGGTGGCGTTGAAACTGAATTTGATGGCCTTCATTACTTCTAGGCCTTCGGGGCCTCTGATAATCACTCCAGCTCCCTGGTGTTCGGATCCTGAGGCCCCGTCAACATATAACGTCCATTCTGGCTCGTCTTCGTCCGAAAATGAATGTCCCTCCTCGGTGTTTGGTACTTCGGCGATGAAGTCTGCCAAAGCTTGAGCTTTTATAGCTTTCCGGGGTTCATACGTGATGTCGTGTTCGCCAAGCTCTATACACCACTTGGAAAGCCTTCCCGAGTGATCAACTTTCCTCATAACATCCCGTAGAGGCAGGGTACTTCGGATGATAATGGGGTGGGCCTGAAAGTATGGCCGCAGCCTTCTCCCTGCAAGCACTAAGGCATATATAGCTTTTTGAAGCAAAGGGTACCTGACTTCGGCGCCATGCAGGGACTTGCTGACATAGTAGACCGGCCATTGCTTTGGTCCTTCTTCTTTCACGAGGACCGAGCTCACAGCTTTGTTCGTGACGGCGAGGTATAATACGAGGGGCTCTCCCTCCCGAGGTTGCCGCAGAGTCGGCAGGCTGGCCAAGTAGACTTTGAGTTCTTCCCATGCTTTTTGGCAATCTTCGTCCCAAGGATGACCATTCCTTCCGAGGTTGCCTTCCATCTTTGCTGCCTTTGTGAGCACTTTGAAGAAGGGTCGACACCTATCTCCGTACCTGGAAATAAACCTGCTAAGAGAGGTTATTCTTCCGGTGAGTCTTTGCACGTCTTTGACTGTGGCAGGAGTTTGAAATTCAAGCAGAGCCTTAATCTTCTCGGGGTTAGCATCGATGCCTCTTTCGGATACCATGTACCCAAGGAACTTTCTCGAGGTCACCCCGAAGATGCATTTCTCAGGATTAAGGCGGATCCCGAAGGCTCTGAGTTTTTGGAAGGTTTCCTCTAAATCTGCAACGTGGTAGCCAGGCAGTTTGCTTTTGACTATCATATCATCAACACACACCTCCATGTTCCTCCCCATTTGGTCTTTGAAGACTTTGTTCATCAGCCTCTGGTAGGTGGCTCCTGCGTTTTTGAGTCCGAAGGGCATCCTGATACAGCAATATGTTCCTCCCTCAGTGATGAAGACAGTCTTCTCTTCATCTTCGGGGTTCATCCTTATCTGATGATACCCTCTGAAAGCGTCCAGGAAACTTAGGAGCCCGTACTCGGCAGTTGAGTCTACTAGTTGGTCTATTGGCGGAGAGGATATGAATCTTTCGGGCAAGCATCGTTCAAATTTCTGAAGTCGATGCACATCCGGAGCTTACTACTTCCTTCTTTTGTGGCAATTACCACGTTGCTTAGCCATTCGGGGTAGTTTACCTCCCGGATAACGCTAGCGTCTATCAGACGCTGGACTTCGGTCTTGACGAAGTCACTTTTGTGAGCTGAGATGCTCCGTTTCTTTTGCCGGACAGGTTTTACTTCCGGACTCGCTTTGAGGCTATGCTGGATTACTCGAGGGTTTACCCCTGGCATGTCCTTCGGCGAGTAGGCGAACAGATCTTTATTTGCAAGCAGAAAAGATACAAGTTTTTCCTTGTCTCCTTCGGCCATGCTTTTCCCTATTCGGGTACTATGGCCTGGGACAAGCTCTACTTCTTCTGTTTTCGCTTTTGTTGGATCTTCTGCCTCGCCCCTTTCCAGCTCTTTTGCTTCTACAGCATGTGCTAAGTTGCTTGCTGGAGCCTTTCGTGCTCTGACGAACACCTTTCTCACCTCGCCTTGATCAATGAAGATCTTTGCGTCTCCGTCTTTGGTGGCGAAGGTAACGATCAAGTACTTTACATCAGGGCGAATGTGCAAATTTCCCTGTGTCTGTCTACCGAGGATGGCGTTGTATGAAGAAGGAACGTCCATGACTATGAATCTTGCCATGGTAGAGGCGAACAACTCAGCAGTCCCTTTCTCCGAAGTTCCTTTCATCATCAAGGGGAGGTCGATCCACCCGAGGACAGGTAGCTCAGATGGTCCTACGCCGAACGTGGGTGAAGTAACAGCCTTGAGGTCACTCCTGGATACGCCCAAGCTTAGCAGCAAATGTGAGAACAAGACGTCTGCGTTTGACCCATCGTCCAGCAGTACCCTCTTGACGTCCCAGTTTCCTATCCTCGCCATTATCAGCAATGGATCGTCATGGGGAAATACGATGGTGGAGCCATCCTCGCGGGCCAATTTTTTCGTTGGGCTCTGATATTCCATCACCGCTATCTCTCTGGCGCTTCTTTTTCTTTCCGAGGATGGAAGTCCGGTTGTGATCATCTGTATTACTCCTACCGAAGGTGGAGGACGCCTTCTCGGACTTCGGTTCCTTCGCCTGTCTGAATCATAATCCTCGTCATCGGGCTTTCCTTCTTCCTCTTTTTTCCCCTTCGGGGAAGGCATTCTCAAATAACGCCGAAGCTGGCCCTGCTTTATCAGTGATTCAATGTACTTTTTCAACTGAAAGCAGTCTTCAGTGTCATGACCGTGATCACGGTGGAACTGACAGAACTTCTTCATGTTCCTTCTGTTGTCAACAGTCATGCCCCTCGGTCGTTGGATTTGAGCCCCCTGTTTTTCCAACGCCATGAGGATGTTAGCCCTCGTGGTGCTCAGAGGTGTAAAGTTTTGGGGCTTCCTTCCTCCTACTCGCATTCTCCAAGGTTGGCCTAACTGTTCCGTTGGACACCGGGCTTGCTGGCTGGATCCTTCGCCACAAGTGTGAATATGGTCAGCCTTCGGTCCAGTCATTCTCAGCTCTTCGGCTGTCATATGTTGTTCAGCCCTTCGGTAGAATTCTCCCAGCGTGTCCAGGGGATCTTTGGAGAATTCATAAAACAAGTGTGAATCCCTCCGGAGGCCCCTCGTCATGGCGAGGATGCGGATTTCGGGGCGAAAGTCCGGAACACTGAGGGCCTCTCGGTTGAACCTCTCGACATAGTCACGGATGGTCTCCCCGTTTCTCTATGCTATGTCAAACATCTGGACGGGCATCTCCGCCGTCGGCTTGCTCCCAATGAACTGTTGGGTGAGTGCTGTGGACAGCTCCTGGAACCCCCTGATGTTTCCGGGAAGCAGGGAATTGTAACCAGGCAGTTGCTGGTCCTGCGAGGGTGACTTCAAAGCACTTGCAGAGTGTAGCATCATCAGCCCCATGTAGCACCATGCTGCTGTTGGGTTTCGGGAGCCAAACAGCGCAGCGGAATTTAACCGAAACCCTCCAGGATCCAAGTGAAACGGGGTAAACCGGGTGTTCGAAAATTTCATACCTAATTTTCGGTTGAGATCTCTCACTCAACTGTAGAGTCGAATCACAAAACCTGAACAGTTGACGTGTTCAGGCTCTCTATGGTATCCACACGAGCCTCTCGGGATCACCACGCTTCCACCACGTCCCGGCAGATGCGTTTCTCTTGCGCTCGCAGTGCTAGCTTGCGTCCTCCAAGGAATTGCAAGAGAAGAGTGCGGCTGTCCTTTTGGGAGGCTAGGGCAAGGAGACCTACGAATTTCTCACTTAAAAGTTGTATTTATAGTGAGACTCAACTTCCAGGCCTAATGGGTTTCAAAGCCCTAATCCAATTAGGATTTAATTTCGGGCTTAATAATGGCTCAACTCCTTGGCCCATTATTAATACGAAATTAAAGTGAAACCATAACCCAAATAATTAGCCCATGCACTCTAATGATCCAAATAGCTCTACGTGTGCGACCCAATAGGCTCTTGCCATGTTGGCAATGATCATAAATCACATTTATAATCATAAGCAATGAGCGGTGTCTAGCAACACATCATTGCTACCCAAGTGACAAGATTGTCGGTGAATCGACTAAACCTTTATGATCATCACCGATATATGCCATTGTCCCTTTGTCCAAGATATCAAGACTAAGCACGAGACATGGAATGTGTCACTCTCGTATAGCCCAATCTTTGGTTTCTTGATTACCGAGTAGACTAACTTAAACTGATGACATTGATATCATATATCAACTCATCGGAGCATGGCCATGCATTTTCTAAGTCTCACTCTATCAAGGGGCCCAAAGATATCACTCCCGTTACATAGGAGGGACAAATCCCATCTTGATCATACAAATCCCTCCGCATGATATGTGACATACCCAATGACCTCCTTCAAGTTCACTCAGTTACGAGCAACAAAGGAAAGTATCAAAGTATGTGACTCACATGTAGGGAACCTTGATGATCATAGGTCGAAGGACTACATATACCATGATCACTATGAGAATCACTTATGACACTCATATAACGATCCATGAAGTGTTCTCATGGTGGGTCGGTCCAGTACACAAGTTCTCCAACTTGTACCCATATGTAGACTACATATCTCATATTAGTCTCCACATATGCTAGTCATTATGTATTATTGCAACCCGCTCCACAATAATACTAGACTAGGGACATTTAAGAATATCATTATTCTAGGGTTACAATTATGTTTATTACGTTACGCAGAAACAAAACAACAAACAAAATTGCTGGATTAATGCCTCAATAAAATATCATGACTCAATGTGCAAAAATACAATCATCTCATGATTGGCTTTTTGGGCACAATACTAACAATCTCCCACTTGCACTAAAAGCCAATCATCCATGTATCTAATACCGATGGACCTAGAATGGCTATCATGCTTTTGCTGCGTAAGGGGCTTTGTCAGTGGATCAGCAATGTTGCTGTCTGTCGAAGTCCTGCATATCCTTACATCACCCCTCTCGATGATCTCCCTGATGAGATGATAGCGTCGGAGTATGTGTTTGGATCGCTGGTGAGATCGAGGTTCCTTAGCCTGTGCGATTGCTCCATTGTTGTCACAATAGAGCTCTATCGGGTCAACAATGCTTGGAACCACTCCAAGTTCAGTGATGAACTTCTTGATCCAAACTGCCTCCTTCGCAGCATCAGAGGCGGCAATGTACTCAGATTCTGTTGTAGAGTCAGCTACTGTCTCTTGCTTTGAACTCTTCCAGCTTACAGCACCACCACCAATACAAAACACATAACCAGATTGCGATCTAAAATCATCCTTATCGGATTGGAAGCTTGCATCGGTGTAACCCCTTACAACGAGCTGATCTTCACCTCCAAAGACCAAGAATGCATCCTTAGTCCTTCGTAAGTACTTAAGGATGTTCTTAACAGCTGTCCAGTGACTTTCACCGGGGTTCGATTGGTACCTACTCGTCATGCTCAAAGCATATGAGACATCGGGACGAGTACATATCATGGCATACATGATAGATCCAATTGCTGAGGCATATGGAATCTTACTCATGCGCTCTCTCTCCTCGGTTGTACTCGGACACTGAGATCTAGAAAGAGTGATACCATGTGACATGGGCAAGAATCCTTTCTTGGAATCTTGCATGCTAAACCTCTTTAGCACCTTGTCAATATATGTACTTTGACTTAGGCCAAGAAGCTTTCTAGATCTATCTCTATAGATCCTGATGCCTAACACATAGGCTGCTTCACCCAAGTCCTTCATAGAGAAACATTTCCTTAGCCAAGTCTTCACAGACTGTAGCTCAGGAATGTCATTCCCGATGAGTAGTATGTCATCTACATACAACACCAAGAAGACAATAGCGCTCCCACTAACCTTCTTGTAGACACAAGGTTCATCTTCATTTTTGATAAAACCAAACTCTTTGATTGCATCATCAAAACGAAGATTCCAACTTCGAGAAGCTTGCTTCAGTCCATAAATGGACCTTTGCAATTTGCACACTTTATTGGCATTCCCAGGAGTGACAAAACCCTCAGGCTGTGTCATGTACACATCCTCAAGTAGCTTTCCATTTAGGAATGCAGTTTTGACATCCATTTGCCATATCTCATAATCATAGTGTGCAGCAATAGCAAACAAAATTCGGATGGATTTAAGCATAGCAACTAGTGAAAAAGTTTCATCATAGTCAATACCATGAATTTGCTTGAAACCTTTTGCGACCAATCGTCCCTTAAAGGTAATCACATTACCATCCATGTCAGTTTTCTTCTTGAAAACCCATTTGCACCCTATGGGTTTTACCCCTTCAGGTGGGTCAACCAAAGTCCATACTTGGTTTTCATACATGGATTCCATCTCGGATTTCATGGCCATTAGCCACTTCTCAGAGTCAGGCCCCGACATAGCTTGTTGGTAGGTTGTGGGCTCATCTTGATCCATGAGCATCACATCACCGGTGTGAGTCACGAGAAATCCATATCTCTCGGGCTCACGCCGAATCCTACCAGTCCTACGTGGGCTTTGTGCTACAGGAACAGACTCTTGAACCACAACATCTTGTGGTGTCTGTTCAGGTTCCATTTCAGGTTCGATGTCTTCTTGTTGTTCTTGAATTTCTTCAAGTTCTACTTTCCTCCCACTAGTTCCTTTAGAGATAAACTCCTTCTCCAAAAAGACACCAGTTCGAGCAACAAACACTTTTTGCTCAGAGGGATTGTAGAAATAGTAACCCTTTGTTTCTTTGGGATACCCAACAAAAAGACATTTTTGAGATTTGGGCCCTAGTTTGTTAGAGGATAGACGTTTTACATAAACATCACAGCCCCAAATCTTCATAAAAGACAAATTGGGACGCCTCCCACTCCATATCTCATATGGTGTCTTTTGAACCGATTTAGATGGAACTCGGTTTAGTGTAAAAGCGGCTGTTTCTAGAGCATGTCCCCAAAAGGAGTTTGGAAGGTCAGCCTGACTCATCATGGAGCGAACCATGTCTAACAGAGTTCGATTTCTCCTTTCAGAAACACCATTCCATTGAGGTGTACCTGGTGGAGTGAGTTGTGATACTATACCACACTCCTTCAGATAGTCAAGGAATTCTCGATCCAAGTACTCTCCACCTCGATCTGATCGAAGCACTTTGATACTCTTCCCGAGTTGATTCTCTACTTCATTCTTGAATTCTTTGAACTTTTCAAAGGATTCTGACTTGTGTCTCATAAGATACACATAACCATATCTGCTGAAGTCATCAGTGAAAGTAATGAAGTATTGGGAACCTCCTCTAGCTTGTGTAGACATAGGGCCACATACATCACTATGTATGAGTCCTAGTAAGTCATTAGCCCTTTCACTTTGCCCTGTGAATGGGGCTTTGGTCATCTTGCCCAACAAACATGACTCACATGTCTCATATGATTCAAAATCAAATGAGTCCAAAAGTCCATCCTTATGGAGCTTGGATATGCGGGTCTCATTTATATGGCCCAAGCGACAGTGCCAGAGATAGGTCAAGTTTGAATCATTTAATCTGACCTTCTTGGTATTCACATTATAGATTGGATCTTCAAGGTCTAGAACATACAACCCATTGCTAAGTTGAGCACTACCATAAAAGATTTCATTCAAATAAATAGAACAACATTTGTCCTTTATTATAAATGAAAAACCTTTCTTGTCCAAACAAGAAACAGAAATCAAATTTCTACTAATAGTAGGCACAAAGTAGCAGTTGTCTAATTCTAAAACTAATCCACTAGGTAAAGTGAGAACATAAGTCCCTATGGCTAAGGCAGCAACCCTTGCTCCATTTCCAACACGTAGGTCCACTTCACCTCGGGCCAATCTTCTACTTCTACTTAGATCCTGCACATTTGCACAAATGTGAGATCCACATCCAGTATCCAATACCCAAGATGAGGAAGTAGAAAAGTTAGCCTCTATAACAAAAATACCTGAAGTGGAAGTCTTACTTCCCTTTTCCTTAGCAAGTTCTTCAAGATAGAGCTTGCAGTTGCGCTTCCAGTGTCCAGGTTGCTTACAATGGAAGCACTCCCCTTCCTTTGCCACACCACCCTTTGGTTTCAGTGCAGCTGAAGAAGAACTAGCATTGGACTTTCCATTAGCTTTATCCTTCTTCTTGTTGGCTTTTCCCTTTCCCTTGCCCTTTTGAACCATCAAAATGGGCTTAGCCTTCTTAAGGTTTTGCTCAGCAGTTCTCAACATGTTGAGCAATTCAGGAAGGGACTTGTCTAGGTCGTTCATGTTATAGTTCATGACGAATTGACTGTAGCTTTCAGGCAACGATTGCAAGACTACATCGATAGCCAACTCTTTCTGAAGAGCAAATCCCAAATTCTCAAGATTCTCAATGTACCCAATCATCTTGAGCACATGAGGACCTACGGGACTTCCCTCAGACATCTTGCACTGAAACAATGCCTTAGAGGTCTCAAACCTCTCATGCCTAGCTTGCTCTTGGAAAAGCATTTTGAGATGTTCGATCATATCGAACGCCCCCATGTTCTCATGTTGCTTCTGAAGCTCAGATTCCATGGTAATAAGCATGAGGCATGCAACATCCAAAGCATCATCAGAATGCCTCTTGTGAGCATCCCTTTCAGCTCTTGGAGCAGTGGCAGCAGGCTCATTCGGAATGGGCTGCTCTAGGACATATGCCTTTCTCTCTTGTTTGAGGACTATCCTCAAGTTTCGGTACCATTTGAGAAAGTTGGTCCCATTCAGTTTTTCCTTCTCAAGGATCGATCGCAACGAAAGTGTCGATGTGTTTTGTGCCATGGTTATCTACAACAGTAAATATGCAGTGTAAGAGTCATGTATTTTAATTCATTTAATAAGGACTTTTATTAAACGATACTCCCACTATTTTCCTCAAAATAATAACCCTCGATATTATTTCGGAACACCTCGCTAAGGTATTCTAGTGGGCCAAGATCCATATTTGACCACAACCTGAGTCAGCTTTGGCTTTTCTCTCAAGTTACAGCTATTTAGGTAGGCAACTCATTGCCAATTGCATCTTATGCAACTCTTGGATAGTTGGGTGAACAACACTTGTCCAAGCTCATCTCATGAACTTAAGCCCAACTCTATGCCTCTAAGTCCCTAATCCTATTAGGATGACTTAGTTAAGTCGAACCCAAAGTTAGCAGTTTGGATATCACTATTATCCCATCGCGCCTTACCAAGATGAACATAGGTACTTTGCTTTGGCAAACCCACCTAATGTTGATCAAAGTCTTGACGAGTGCCAACATTTGGAAGGCATCACATTTAATGACTTAATATTTGTTTGAGGGATTTTATCTTTTGATCTCACCAATTTGTTATCTCCGGTTGTTTTATACATGCATCACATACAAATATAAAACATGCATCTCATGCTTACAAGAAATAAACGTGACATGGTTATAGCCCAAACTATGCGATATTCTCAAGCCAATGAGAATATCATAAAAGCCTAAGAAAAGAAAAGAGTCTTCACAAGCTCCTTCTCTTCCTTTCTTGGCTGCCTTTTTGTTGTCACCTCCTTGGACATACCACCTTGGACGATCCCATAATGCACCATTACATCAATAATAGAAACCTCGAGTTACATTCGAGGGGAGTAAGGTGAGAAGAGAATGTACAATGAGAGTGATAAGAAAAGGCACGACTCGCAGGCCGTATTTACAAGTACAACCAATCAAGGGCTATAACCATGCACCATGCTTCAAACACTAATCAGCATATCATGTCAAATCTCATTCAACAAAGATGCATGCCAATTTTCGCGTGTTGATTAACCAGTTTTTATTTATGTGGCGCTTTGCATACGGCGGTCCCGCTGGCCGGTCAGCGGGCGGTGGTTCCGCTGACCGGTCAGCGGACGGGGTCAAGGGGAGCCGCCCTTGCGGGGGGCGTGGGGGGCAGCGCCCCCCGGCGCAAAAAATTGTCTTACAATTGCTTAGCCCGAAATCTTCTATTTCGAGAAAGTAGGCACCCGAGACTCCTCCATTCGAGCCACCAAAAATACCTTACTTTCGGTGCCCGAACAGGCCGAATCCGAACAAACCTAGGGTTTTTGCAACTATTGCAAGAATCCTAATCCATATAGGTATCTCATACCTATCAATTTCGGTTAATCTCATTAACCAATTTGTGTCGTTTCTTCATATATCTCATATGTTCATTACGAATTCCGGTTTCATGCATCATGAATCAATCTAATTAATCATGGCCGAAAACCAATCCAACACATAGCATCATGCGATTCAACACTCAATCCCGATTTAGGGTTTCACCAGTAGCTCTGATACCACTGTTGGGTTTCGGGAGCCAAACAGCGCAGCGGAATTTAACCGAAACCCTCCAGGATCCAAGTGAAACGGGGTAAACCGGGTGTTCGAAAATTTCATACCTAATTTTCGGTTGAGATCTCTCACTCAACTGTAGAGTCGAATCACAAAACCTGAACAGTTGACGTGTTCAGGCTCTCTATGGTATCCACACGAGCCTCTCGGGATCACCACGCTTCCACCACGTCCCGGCAGATGCGTTTCTCTTGCGCTCGCAGTGCTAGCTTGCGTCCTCCAAGGAATTGCAAGAGAAGAGTGCGGCTGTCCTTTTGGGAGGCTAGGGCAAGGAGACCTACGAATTTCTCACTTAAAAGTTGTATTTATAGTGAGACTCAACTTCCAGGCCTAATGGGTTTCAAAGCCCTAATCCAATTAGGATTTAATTTCGGGCTTAATAATGGCTCAACTCCTTGGCCCATTATTAATACGAAATTAAAGTGAAACCATAACCCAAATAATTAGCCCATGCACTCTAATGATCCAAATAGCTCTACGTGTGCGACCCAATAGGCTCTTGCCATGTTGGCAATGATCATAAATCACATTTATAATCATAAGCAATGAGCGGTGTCTAGCAACACATCATTGCTACCCAAGTGACAAGATTGTCGGTGAATCGACTAAACCTTTATGATCATCACCGATATATGCCATTGTCCCTTTGTCCAAGATATCAAGACTAAGCACGAGACATGGAATGTGTCACTCTCGTATAGCCCAATCTTTGGTTTCTTGATTACCGAGTAGACTAACTTAAACTGATGACATTGATATCATATATCAACTCATCGGAGCATGGCCATGCATTTTCTAAGTCTCACTCTATCAAGGGGCCCAAAGATATCACTCCCGTTACATAGGAGGGACAAATCCCATCTTGATCATACAAATCCCTCCGCATGATATGTGACATACCCAATGACCTCCTTCAAGTTCACTCAGTTACGAGCAACAAAGGAAAGTATCAAAGTATGTGACTCACATGTAGGGAACCTTGATGATCATAGGTCGAAGGACTACATATACCATGATCACTATGAGAATCACTTATGACACTCATATAACGATCCATGAAGTGTTCTCATGGTGGGTCGGTCCAGTACACAAGTTCTCCAACTTGTACCCATATGTAGACTACATATCTCATATTAGTCTCCACATATGCTAGTCATTATGTATTATTGCAACCCGCTCCACAATAATACTAGACTAGGGACATTTAAGAATATCATTATTCTAGGGTTACAATTATGTTTATTACGTTACGCAGAAACAAAACAACAAACAAAATTGCTGGATTAATGCCTCAATAAAATATCATGACTCAATGTGCAAAAATACAATCATCTCATGATTGGCTTTTTGGGCACAATACTAACAGCTGCGTTTGTACTTTGTTAGGTGGGCCTGGGGATCAGTCCGACCCTCATAGGTCTCTAGCCGAGGTAGCCTGAAGTCACTTGGCATGGCCGCCTCGACCACTGTTCGGGCGAAAGGAGTTTCATCTCCAGAGACGGTTTCAGTTAGCCTAGCCCAAACAGGCTTGCGTGCCACCTGCTGTTCCACTCTCTCCAGTCTTGCCAAGACTTTCTCCAGGAGGAGCGCAGCACTGGGCTCCTCTTCCTGGTGCTTGGAGGTTCTTCGGTAAGAGGACTGTTGCCGTCTCTTCGAGGAGCGAGTTCGGTATCGAGGTGAGGGGGACCTTGCCTCTGGCGACAAACTTCTTCTGGACGGGACTTCGGGTCGTTCAGACCTCACTTTTTCCGCCAGCCGTGCTCCGAGGGGCAAGTTATCTGTCGAGCACTCTTCCCGTGGCTCCCCACTTCCCGAGCTATGATGGGTTGCCCTTGGGCGTTTCTCCCGAGGTCGTGCTGGTGAAGTGGGTTTTTGTGCCTGGGCTGGTTGCGGCCACCTTCGGTCTATCAGTTGTGTCATTTCAGCCACAACAGACCTCTGAAAGTCTTGTAAAAAACCCATGGTGATGACAAGAGGGCGTTCCTCTTCAGGCAAGGAAGTCTCTGGGGGACTTTGTTCGGTAGCTGGTTGGGTCTCAGGCGCGGACGGGGACTTCGGGAGTCCTTTGTCCTTCGAACGTCGAGTTTCGACAACAGCTACCCGGGAGTAGGTTCCCACAGACGGCGCCAAATGATGCCCCAAAGCATCTTCGTTTGCTGTCATGTTGACAGGTGGAGAGACTTCCTGAGGAGGCGAGCGCCTGGAGCTCTGGTTTCCCAGCTGAGTGTGCCTGAAAAGCTCAAAGAAGAGGTTAGGAGGTCCCCGGTGTGCTTTTCCGGGGAGGACCCTCCGACGCCCAAGTCAGTTTTCTGAGTGAAAGTGGAGGAAGAACACTAAGGGATCAAGTGTCTTGCCTGTTTTGTGTTCTCACGGAGGGAGGGAAAAATGCCAATCCTTTGCCCAGTCCCATTTCCTAGTATTTATAGGAGTAGCTGGTCCGTTCAGATCATGACACGTGTTCAGTCGGATTTGATCTGTATTTTTGGACCTAGGGGACAGGCAGCCGTTTGCAGCCTCCTTTAGCCCTGGACCCGGACAGGTTGTGTCAGGACTGGGGCGGCTGCTGTGTGTCAGTTCGCCGTTCAGATGTGACGTGTAGGGCTTGTGGGCGACATGTCAGAGGCTCCTTAAATGCTCATACCGTACTCCCGAGGTCCCTTGGGCGAGGTCGCCCTTCGGTGCGTGCACCCTCTTCGGATTCTATCCGTCCTTCGGTGCGAGCACCTCCTTCGGGATCTATCCCATAGTTCTGGGAGTTCCCTTGATGAACACCTTCTTCGGGACTCACACCCATAGTTAGGGGATTCCCTTGTTCAGGTGTTTCTTGTTCGGGGAAGATCCTCTTCGGGGCCTCTGCCTTCGGGGAGATTCTTCCTTGCTTCAGAGAGATGGCTCTCTTACCCGAAGACGGTCAGTTTGGCCCCTCGATGAAGACGGTGTTGTCCTCGGAATTCCTGACGAGCTAACCGAAGTCTCGAGCTCATAGTGTTTGACTTCGCACCTTCCGAGGTCAGTAAAAAGATCCTCTCTTGGGTGACGTCAGACTCCTCGGCCAATATTCTGGCAGGGAGTTACTACCGAGGAGGCAATAGTGATAGCCAAAGGCTATCGCCTCAATCTGGCCGAATACCCTGCCACAACAATGGCCAGAAGAACTGGCGCTTCCCGGGAATAGGTGGAATCATGCACCTCGGGAGATAGCCTGAGAGCTCCGAGCCTCGGCACGCCAGTAAAACTTGAGGACTCCATTCACCCCCCAAGGTTGTGAATAGCGCGCCTTCGGAAAAGTGGCACCAGACATTGCTGCCCGAATATGATATCCCCGAAGGCGGAACCCCCTGGAACTGGGAACCCCCGAACTGAGGGTATGCTTCCCGAAGAGGCTCTGTCCGAACTAGAGGACGACCTCGCCCAGGGACCTCGGGAGTACGGCAGGTGCATTTAAAGAAGCATTTAAGGAAGCCTCTGACACGTCCCACCACAGACGTAAAAGGTCGCCCTGACGTGCAGACGCCATCAGAATCATATCATGGCCCGTCTCAGCACAAGGCTCGAGGCCATCTAGTTACCAACTATCTGTCCCCTACGCCCAGACGTTCAGGAGCATCCGACCGCACACGTGTCATGATCTGAACGGGCTAGGTATTCCTATATATACAGGAAATAAATACTTGACAGGAGGTTGGCAGGCCGGATATACAGCTCCCACACCCTGAGAAAATACCAGGCGAGACTTTTCTGCCTTTCTCTTTGAGCTAGTGACTTTCTCCTTCTTCCGGCCACCACTGACTTGGGCGTCGGAGGCTCCCCCCCTGGAAAAACACTCCGGGGGACTCCTAACCCTGTTTACCAGCTTTTCAGGTACTCTCCTTGGGGCGATCCACCTTCCAGGCATTCTTCCTCCTAGAAGTCTCCTCAACAGTCATCATGACTCACAACGATGAGGCCTTAGGCCATCAAATAGCCTTTGGCTATCACTAACAATCTCCCACTTGCACTAAAAGCCAATCATCCATGCATCTAATACCGATGGACCTAGAATGGCTATCATGCTTCTGCTGCGTAAGGGGCTTTGTCAGTGGATCAGCAATGTTGCTGTCTGTCAAAGTCCTGCATATCCTTACATCACCCCTCTCGATGATCTCCCTGATGAGATGATAGCGTCGAAGTATGTGTTTGGATCGCTGGTGAGATCGAGGTTCCTTAGCCTGTGCGATTGCTCCATTGTTGTCACAATAGAGCTCTATCGGGTCAACAATGCTTGGAACCACTCCAAGTTCAGTGATGAACTTCTTGATCCAAACTACCTCCTTCACAGCATCAGAGGCGGCAATGTACTCAGATTCTGTTGTAGAGTCAGCTACTGTCTCTTGCTTTGAACTCTTCCAGCTCACAGCACCACCACCAATACAAAACACATAACCAGATTGCGATCTAAAATCATCCTTCTCGGATTGGAAGCTTGCATCGGTGTAACCCCTTACAACGAGCTGATCTTCACCTCCAAAGACCAAGAATGCATCCTTAGTCCTTCGTAAGTACTTAAGGATGTTCTTAACAGCTGTCCAGTGACTTTCACCGGGGTTCGATTGGTACCTACTCGTCATGCTCAAAGCATATGAGACATCGGGACGAGTACATATCATGGCATACATGATAGATCCAATTGCTGAGGCATATGGAATCTTACTCATGCGCTCTCTCTCCTCGGTTGTACTCGGACACTGAGATCTAGAAAGAGTGATACCATGTAACATGGGCAAGAATCCTTTCTTGGAATCTTGCATGCTAAACCTCTTTAGCACCTTGTCAATATATGTACTTTGACTTAGGCCAAGAAGCTTTCTAGATCTATCTCTATAGATCCTGATGCCTAACACATAGGCTGCTTCACCCAAGTCCTTCATAGAGAAACATTTCCCTAGCCAAGTCTTCACAGACTGTAGCTCAGGAATGTCATTCCCGATGAGTAGTATGTCATCTACATACAACACCAAGAAGACAATAGCGCTCCCACTAACCTTCTTGTAGACACAAGGTTCATCTTCATTTTTGATAAAACCAAACTCTTTGATTGCATCATCAAAACGAAGATTCCAACTTCGAGAAGCTTGCTTCAGTCCATAAATGGACCTTTGCAATTTGCACACTTTATTGGCATTCCCAGGAGTGACAAAACCCTCAGGTTGTGTCATGTACACATCCTCAAGTAGCTTTCCATTTAGGAATGCAGTTTTGACATCCATTTGCCATATCTCATAATCATAGTGTGCAGCAATAGCAAACAAAATTCGGATGGATTTAAGCATAGCAACTGGTGAAAAAGTTTCATCATAGTCAATACCATGAATTTGCTTGAAACCTTTTGCGACCAATCGTCCCTTAAAGGTAATCACATTACCATCCATGTCAGTTTTCTTCTTGAAAACCCATTTGCACCCTATGGGTTTTACCCCTTCAGGTGGGTCAACCAAAGTCCATACTTGGTTTTCATACATGGATTCCATCTCGGATTTCATGGCCACTAGCCACTTCTCAGAGTCAGGCCCCGACATAGCTTGTTGGTAGGTTGTGGGCTCATCTTGATCCATGAGCATCACATCACCGGTGTGAGTCACGAGAAATCCATATCTCTCGGGCTCAGGCCGAATCCTACCAGTCCTACGTGGGCTTTGTGCTACAGGAACAGACTCTTGAACCACAACATCTTGTGGTGTCTGTTCAGGTTCCATTTCAGGTTCGATGTCTCCTTGTTGTTCTTGAATTTCTTCAAGTTCTACTTTCCTCCCACTAGTTCCTTTAGAGATAAACTCTTTCTCCAAAAAGACACCAGTTCGAGCAACAAACACTTTTTGCTCAGAGGGATTGTAGAAATAGTAACCCTTTGTTTCTTTGGGATACCCAACAAAAAGACATTTTTGAGATTTGGGCCCTAGTTTGTTAGAGGATTGACGTTTTACATAAGTGTCACAGCCCCAAATCTTCATAAAAGACAAATTGGGACGCCTCCCACTCCATATCTCATATGGTGTCTTTTGAACCGATTTAGATGGAACTCGGTTTAGTGTAAAAGCGGCTGTCTCTAGAGCATGTCCCCAAAAGGAGTTTGGAAGGTCAGCTTGACTCATCATGGAGCGAACCATGTCTAACAGAGTTCGATTTCTCCTTTCAGAAACACCATTCCATTGAGGTGTACCTGGTGGAGTGAGTTGTGATATTATACCACACTCCTTCAGATAGTCAAGGAATTCTCGATCCAAGTACTCTCCACCTCGATCTGATCGAAGCACTTTGATACTCTTCCCGAGTTGATTCTCTACTTCATTCTTGAATTCTTTGAACTTTTCAAAGGATTCTGACTTGTGTCTCATAAGATACACATAGCCATATCTGCTGAAGTCATCAGTGAAAGTAATGAAGTATTGGAAACCTCCTCTAGCTTGTGTAGACATAGGGCCACATACATCACTATGTATGAGTCCTAGTAAGTCATTAGCCCTTTCACTTTGCCCTGTGAATGGGGCTTTGGTCATCTTGCCCAACAAACATGACTCACATGTCTCATATGATTCAAAATCAAATGAGTCCAAGAGTCCATCCTTATGGAGCTTGGATATGCGGGTCTCATTTATATGGCCCAAGCGACAGTGCCAGAGATAGGTCGAGTTTGAATCATTTAATCTGACCTTCTTGGTATTCACATTATAGATTGGATCTTCAAGGTCTAGAACATACAACCCATTGCTAAGTTGAGCACTACCATAAAAGATTTCATTCAAATAAATAGAACAACATTTGTCCTTTATTATAAATGAAAAACCTTTCTTGTCCAAACAAGAAACAGAAATCAAGTTTCTACTAATAGTAGGCACAAAGTAGCAGTTGTCTAATTCTAAAACTAATCCACTAGGTAAAGTGAGAACATAAGTCCCTACGGCTAAGGCAGCAACCCTTGCGCCATTTCCAACACGTAGGTCCACTTCACCTCGGGCTAATCTTCTACTTCTACTTAGATCCTGCACTTTTGCACAAATGTGAGATCCACATCCAGTATCCAATACCCAAGATGAGGAAGTAGAAAAGTTAGCCTCTATAACAAAAATACCTGAAGTGGAAGTCTTACTTCCCTTTTCCTTAGCAAGTTCTTCAAGATAGAGCTTACAGTTGCGCTTCCAGTGTCCAGGTTGCTTACAATGGAAGCACTCCCCTTCCTTTGCCACACCACCCTTTGGTTTCAGTGCAGCTGAAGAAGAACTAGCATTGGACTTTCCATTAGCTTTATCCTTCTTCTTGTTGGCTTTTCCTTTTCCCTTGCCCTTTTGAACCATCAAAATGGGCTTAGCCTTCTTAAGGTTTTGCTCAGCAGTTCTCAACATGTTGAGCAATTCAGGGAGGGACTTGTCAAGGTCGTTCATGTTATAGTTCATGACGAACTGACTGTAGCTTTCAGGCAACGATTGCAAGACTACATCAATAGCCAACTCTTTCTGAAGAGCAAATCCCAAATTCTCAAGATTCTCAATGTACCCAATCGTCTTGAGCACATGAGGACCCTCGGGACTTCCCTCAGACATCTTGCACTGAAACAATGCCTTAGAGGTCTCAAACCTCTCATGCCTAGCTTGCTCTTGGAAAAGCATTTTGAGATGTTCGATCATATCGAACGCCCCCATGTTCTCATGTTGCTTCTGAAGCTCAGATTCCATGGTAATAAGCATGAGGCATGCAACATCCAAAGCATCATCAGAATGCCTTTTGTGAGCATCCCTTTCAGCTCTTGGAGCAGTGGCAGCAGGCTCATTCGGAATGGGCTGCTCTAGGACATATGCCTTTCTCTCTTGTTTGAGGACTATCCTCAAGTTTCGGTACCATTTGAGAAAGTTGGTCCCATTCAGTTTTTCCTTCTCAAGGATCGATCGCAACGAAAGTGTCGATGTGTTTTGTGCCATGGTTATCTACAACAGTAAATATGCAGTGTAAGAGTCATGTATTTTAATTCATTTAATAAGGACTTTTATTAAACGATACTCCCACTATTTTCCTCAAAATAATAACCCTCGATATTATTTCGGAACACCTCGGCGCTAAGGTATTCTAGTGGGCCAAGATCCATATTTGACCACAACCTGAGTCAGCTTTGGCTTTTCTCTCAAGTTACAGGTAGGCAACTCCTTGCCAATTGCATCTTATGCAACTCTTGGATAGTTGGGTGAACAACACTTGTCCAAGCTCATCTCATGAACTTAAGCCCAACTCTATGCCTCTAAGTCCCTAATCCTATTAGGGAGACTTAGTTAAGTCGAACCCAAAGTTAGCAGTTTGGATATCACTATTATCCCATCGCGCCTTACCAAGATGAACATAGGTGCTTTGCTTTGGCAAACCCACCTAATGTTGATCAAAGTCTTGACGAGTGCCAACATTTGGAAGGCATCACATTTAATGACTTAATATTTGTTTGAGGGATTTTATCTTTTGATCTCACCAATTTGTTATCTCCGGTTGTTTTATACATGCATCACATACAAATATAAAACATGCATCTCATGCTTACAAGAAATAAACGTGACATGGTTATAGCCCAAACTATGCGATATTCTCAAGCCAATAAGCATATCATAAAAGCCTAAGAAAAGAAAAGAGTCTTCACAAGCTCCTTCTCTTCCTTTCTTGGCTGCCCTTTTGTTGTCACCTCCTTGGACATACCTCCTTGCATGATCCTTGGACATACCACCTTCGATGAGCCCATAATGCACCATTACATCAATAATAGAAACCTCGAGTTACATTCGAGGGGAGTAAGGTGAGAAGAGAATGTACAATGAGAGTGATAAGAAAAGGCACGACTTGCAGGTCGTATTTACAAGTACAACCAATCAAGGGCTATAACCATGCACCATGCTTCAAACACCAATCAGCATATCATGTCAAATCTCATTCAACAAAGATGCATGCCAATTTTCGTGTGTTGATTAACCAGGTTTTATTTATGTGGCACTTCGCATACGGTGGTCCCGCTGGCCGGTCAGCGGGCGGTGGTTCCCCGGCGCAAAAAATTGTCTTACAATTGCTTAGCCCGAAATCTTCTATTTCGAGAAAGTAGTCACCCGAGGCTCCTCCATTCGAGCCACCAAAAATACCTTACTTTCGGTGCCCGAACAGGCCGAATCCGAACAAACCTAGGGTTTTTGCAACTATTGCAAGAATCCTAATCCATATAGGTATCTCATACCTATCAATTTTGGGTTAATCTCATTAACCAATTTGTGTCGTTTATTCATATATCTCATATGTTCATTACGAATTCCGGTTTCATGCATCATGAATCAATCTAATTAATCATGGCCGAAAACCAATCGAACACATAGCATCATGCGATTCAACACTCAATCCAGATTTAGGGTTTCACCAGTATCTCTGATACCACTGTTGGGTTTCGGGAGCCAAACAGCGCAGCAGAATTTAACCGAAACCCTCCAGGATCCAAGTGAAACGGGGTAAACCGGGTGTCCGAAAATTTCATACCTAATTTTCGGTTGAGATCTCTCACTCAACTGTAGAGTCGAATCACAAAACCTGAACAGTTGACGTGTTCAGGCTCTCTATGGTATCCACACGAGCCTCTCAGGATCACCACGCTTCCACCACATCCCGGCAGATGCGTTTCTCTTGCGCTCGTAGTGCTAGCTTGCGTCCTCCAAAGAATTGCAAGAGAAGAGTGCGGCCGTCCTTTTGGGAGGCTAGGGCAAGGAGACCTGCAAATTTCTCACTTAAAAGTTGTATTTATAGTGAGACTCAACTTCCAGGCCTAATGGGTTTCAAAGCCCTAATCCAATTAGGATTTAATTTCGGGCTTAATAATGGCTCAACTCCTTGGCCCATTATTATACAAAATTAAAGTGAAACCATAACCCAAATAATTAGCCCATGCACTCTAATGATCCAAATAGCTCTATGTGTGCAACCCAATAGGCTCTTGCCATGTTGGCAATGATCATAAATCACATTTATGATCATAAGCAATGAGCGGTGTCTAGCAACACATCATTGCTACCCAAGTGACAAGATTGTCGGTGAATCGACTAAACCTTTATGATCATCACCGATATATGCCATTGTCCCTTTGTCCAAGATATCAAGACTAAGCACAAGACATGGAATGTGTCACTCTCGTATAGCCCGATCTTTGGTTTCTTGATTACCGAGTAGACCAACTTAAACTGACGACATTGATATCATATATAAACTCATCGGAGCATGGCCATGCATTTTCTAAGTCTCACTCTATCAAGGGGCCCAAAGATATCACTCCCGTTACATAGGAGGGACAAATCCCATCTTGATCATACAAATCCCTCCGCATGATATGTGACATACCCAATGGCCTCCTTCAAGTTCACTCAGTTACGAGCAACAAAGGAAAGTATCAAAGTATGTGACTCACATGTAGGGAACCTTGCTGATCTTAGGTCGAAGGACTACATATACCATGATCACTATGAGAATCACTTATGACACTCATATAACGATCCATGAAGTGTTCTCATGGTGGGTCGGTCCAGTACACAAGTTCTCCAACTTGTACCCATATGTAGACTACATATCTCATATTAGTCTCCACATATGCTAGTCATTATGTATTATTGCAACCCGCTCCACAATAATACTAGACTAGGGACGTTTAAGAATATCATTATTCTAGGGTTACAATTATGTTTATTACGTTACGCAGAAACAAAACAACAAATAAAATTGCTGGATTAATGCCTCAATAAAATATCATGACTCAATGTGCAAAAATACAATCATCTCATGATTGGCTTTTTGGGCACAATACTAACAATAGGTAGCACACTTGATTGCACACCAAGTATGCACTGGAAGTTGCATTATTTGTTGCCTTGCTTGTCATGCAAGAAAGTGGTTTGGCCCTTACTTACGCTGCAAGTAATTACTAGTTTGGTTTGAAAGCCACCTGGGCCACCTCCCAGGCCCATTACCTTAAGAAAATAAGACTTAAAGTTAGTCCATGTGGTTTGGCCGAGGGCTAGTTACCCAGTTTTTAGTTTGGGCTCGTGAGTCAGGTTGGGACTTACAGGCCAAGGCCTGTGTGAGGTGTGACAACTCCCAGAGAGGAAGAATGCCTGGTGGCCGGTTTGCCCAAGGGAGAGTGCCTGAGATGTAGAGAAAAAGTGGGTTAGGAGGTCCCCAGGGTGTTGTTCCGGGGAGGCGCCTCCGACGCCCAAGTCAGTGGTGCTGAGAGGAGGCGGAGGAAATAGCACTGAGGGGTTCAGTGAACTCGCCTGGTCGTATTTTCTCAGAGTGAGGAGTCAGGATATTTGCCAACGGTTTGCCAGGGTGTATTCCCTAATATTTATAGAGGTGTCCAGCCCGTTCAGATCGTGACACGTGTTCGGTCGGATGTTCTCTGAATGTCTGGGCGTAGAGGACAAGTAGCTGGTGGCAGGCTCCCTGGAGCCCCGAGCCGAGACGGGCCATGATGTGACTTTGATGGCGTCGGCGTGTCAGAGCGTCGTTTGAGGCGGCTTGTGACGTCTATGGGTGACATGTTAGAGGCTTCTTTAAATGCTCCTACTGTACTCCCGAGGTCCCTGGGTGAGGTTGTCCTCTAGTACGGACCGTCCCACTTCGGAAACATGCCCCTAGTTCGGTGGTTCCCAGATTCAGGGAGTTCCACCTTCGGGAAGATCATGTTCGGCCGCACTAGCTGGTGCCACTTTTCTGAAGGCGGTCTGTTTACTACCTCGGGGGGTTAATAGTATCCTCAAGTTCCCTGGCGCTCCGAGCTCGGGCTCTTCGGCTTTTCTCCGAGGTGTGTGATCCCACCTTTTTCCGGGTAACGCCAGATCTGCTGGCCATTCTGGTGGCAGGGAGTTCATCCAGGCGGAGGCGATAGTCCTTCGGCTATCACATGCCCCCCTTCGGAAAGCCGAAGTGACGACTTCGGTTTTGTTTTCTTTCCGAGGATGTTCTTTGGGAGTCTATAGAAAGTAACACCTGTGTCGAAGGAACACCTCTTGCCCAAAGGTATGGGCTGCTCGGCTTTGGCCTATTTTTTGGTGTCTCCGAGGCAAAGCCTGTGCCGAAGATACACCTCTTGCCCGAAGGTATGGGCTGTTCGGCCATAGCCCATCTTTTGGTGTCTTCGAGGCAACCTGCTTCTTTGCTTTTGCAGGTCTGTGCAGCGTCACGTCTGATGGCCAAGCGCGTCAGTCTGAGTGACGCGTCCCAGTTTTTTAGGGATGTCAGAAGACGTGTCCCCTATTTTGGCGCAGCGGTTGACACGTGGCACACTGTCATTGGAGGAGGGTCGTGTCGTTTACAGAGAGCGTGTCTTTTCAGGCGCAGAGTGCAGTTACGGTGACGGTTCACCTTCAAAGGGCACTTATGATGTCGTTTCGGTTACCCACCCTTGGCCTATAAATAGCCCATTCCGTCATAAGTCCTTTTTGCTTTTGCTTCTGCTCTGTCTCTGCTTGTCCTTTTCTCTGCGCTTTCTCTTGCTTTTGCGGCGGAGCTGTTTTAACAGAGCTTTTTCCGGCAACCTTTTACGATGGCGACCTCCGATTTTGGCAAGTCTTTTGGTGGGTTTTTTCTTTCCAGAGTCTTTTGATACCACTGTTTTTTTGAGTTTTTTCCGGAAGTTGTTTTCTTGCCTTTTTCCGAACTCATTTTTCTGTCCAAAATGCCTATCCCAGAGAGCTGGCAGCCTCTTTTATCTCATCCTTGTTGCACCACCCCTAAAAAATTAGAGAGGTGGAAGAAGAAGTTCTTTCTTCCTTCTTACGCCGTTACCCGGCTGCCACAACCTGACCACTATGCTTTTTCAAACCATAGTACCGAGGTTACCGTTTTCCGAGCCCAGCTGAAGGCCGGACTTCGGTATCCTCCCTCGAAGATGGTTTGCGAGTTCTGCCAATTTCATGGCATTGCTGTGAATCAGCTTCCCCCGAACTCGTACTGCTATTTTAACGCCTTCCTCTGTATGTGTGGCGTCCTCGGGATAAAACCCCATTTTGTAATTTTCATGCAGTACTACAAGCTCTTCGTGGTCCCGAAGGGTGGCTTCTATTTCATGCTACCTCGGGGATCCGGGAGCAAAAAATTCATGTTCACTTTTGCCACTAAGGACAGTTGGCGAGGGTGGCAACAGAAATTCTTCTTCCTAAAGATAGATGAGGCCTGGTCGTATGTTCCGACCAAATGGGCTCGGGGAAAGCTGGATGTGGACGTCGTTGATCCGAGGATACTGCTGACTCCAAAGTTGGCTCCCGTGTTCAAGGACTTCGACGGACGTATTCGAGCCGTCTCCGACTGGGCTCCCGAGGTTGCTCTACGCTCCCTCTACCCTTTCCCCGTTAACTGGAGGTTGATGACCGAAGAGGTCCTTCGGGAGTTAGGGGTGGTCAAGGAACATGAGACTGTCCTCGAGATGCCAGCTCCTACTATCGCCGGGAAGGACTCCTGGTTGGTACAGCTCCTTCGGGAGGAAGTTTCTTTCGAAACGCTTTTCGAAAGTAAGTTATCCTTTACTCCCTTGCTGTTTTTCCCTCGGACTTACGCTGATGTCTTTTTTCTTTTTCAGAGATGGGGGATGGGACTGCTGCATTCTACAAGTCCCTTTTCTCCGGCCAAGTGGAGAAGGGCGATCAAACAAAGAAGGCGGCTTCCCGAAGGCGGAAGTCTATTGGCGCTGGTCCTTCGGCGAAACGGGCAAAGAAAACTGCCCAGCTTCCTCAGCAAGAAATTTCCGAGGAGGCCGCCGAGGAGCCTGAGGCAGCTGAGATTCTATCGCCCGAGGCTGCTGCCGAAGACCCTGCCGCTGCCGAGGTCCCTTCCGCCGACGTCCCTCCCCAGAGTCCTTCCGCGCTGCAGGCCCTTTTGGAGGCCGTGGTAGAGGCTCCTTCAGCCGAGGAGCGGCGTAGGAAGAAAGGCAAGGGGATTTCAACTGAGGAGTCTCAAGACTCCGAGGACGTTGTGATCGAAGTGCCGCCAGGTTTGTTGTTTTCAGAACAAGTGTGGCTCTTTTTTTTTTCTGACATTTGCTTTATCTCTGACCTGCTTCTCATTTTCGCCATGCAGGGGAGTTGCTTACTCCGAACTGGGCGGCCGAACACGTGAAGATACGGGCCCTTCGCGATGCCAAAGTCCCGTAAGGGAAGATACCCAAAGAGCCTTTCTGGACATTCCCGGAGGACATGAACTTGTACTCCGAGGACTGTCCTGAAATGGCGAAGCAGATTTCGAAGGGGGTGCTTACAGAGGCCTCCTTCAAGGCTATTGCGGCGGCCCATCCGGGGGATGACACCCTTGCCACGAAAGTTACCGAGCATGCTGCTCAGGTATGCTCTTCACACCTTTTTCCCTTCAATTTTTCCTAAGTGCTTAAATCTTACTGACCTTGCGTTCATCTTTTCACAGCTGCTGGGGTACGCCGGCTTTCTCCGAGTTCGGGTAGCCAGGCAGACAGCGTTCCGAGCTTCGGCCTTAGGGGCCTTAGAAAAAGCGAAAGTCACGTGCCCGGAATTGACCGCCAAGAACCAGCAGCTGGCAGACGCTGCGAAGAAAGAAGTTGCTGCCCTTCGGGAGGAGTTCCGGAAGGAAAAGGAAGACCTTGAGAAGGATTCCTCCCTGAAGATTGCTAACCTCGGCGATCAGGTGGCGGGGATGCTTGCTGCCAACCAAGACCTTCTCAAGGATAAGTCAGATTCTGACAATCTCATACGGTCGTTGGTGACTAAGAAAAAGGTTCTTGAAGCCGAGGTCAAGTCTTTGAAGAAGGAGCCCGAAGCGAAGAAGAGGATGAAGGCGCTAAAGAACAAGGTTGCAGATTTGAAGGACGAGCTGGGGGATCTTGAGGTTGAGAAGGACAAATCCGACCAAATGACTAAGGTCGCCTTCCAGGACGGGTTCTGCCTTGTTCGGCACCAAGTCCTTCAGAGGTTCCCAGGTCTGGACCTCTCTTTTTTGGAAGCTCTGAACATTCCCGAGGGGCCTCGGTGGTCTTGGTCAAAAATCGAGAACCCTTAGGCTGTTTTAGGGGCCTTTTCCTTTTTTTCCTCTTCGCTTTTGTGCTCCTTCTTCGGGCACTTCTTCTTTGTAAGCCTGATCATTCTCAATGAATATTTTTTGGCTAAGTCTTTTTGCAAGATTTTGCTTTTCCATGGTCCCGAACAAGTTCGCTCAAGAGACTTCGAGAAACCTGCAATCACAAAAAATTATTCTGCACTTTTTGCGGCGAGTACTTTCGCGAGATTTTTTCCATTTTTTCGAGCGTAATGGCTCAAAGGACTTCGGAAAATCACATCTTCGCTTTATCACGGTGAACACCTTCGCGGAATTCTGTCTTGCACCATTTTGTACACTTAAGAATTTTTCTTAAGGACATTCTGTACTTAGGATATTTTTTGTACAATACAATCCTTCCGCTCCATCTTAAGCGTAGAATTTCTTCAGGGCGTCTGAGTGCCAAGTGTTTTTCAATTCTACGCCTTCGGTGTCACCAAGTTTGTACATGCCTTTTCGTACTTCGGCAAGAACCAGATAAGGTCCTTCCCAGTTCGCGCGAAGTACTCCGTGGGACGGCTTTCGGGGTGCAAAGTCAGCCTTTCGGAGAACGAGGTCCCCTTTCTTGATTTCTTTTGGCCTGGCTCGTAAATTTATAGCCGCGGCCACTCTTTGCTGGAAAGCTTTTCTTCTCAGCTCAGCTATTTCTCTGTGTTCGCCGATGAGGTCGAGCTTCATTCTTAGGCCGAGGTCATTTCCACCTTCATCAAATACTTGCACCCGTACTGATGGTCTAACTATCTCGATAGGGATGATGGCCTCTGTTCCAAAGACGAGTGAGAAGGGAGTCTCCCCTGTGGCTCTTCGGGGCGTCGTTCGGTAACTCCATAATACGCTTTGGAGTTCTCCTGGCCATTTCCCTTTTGCTTCCCCCAGCCTCTTTTTCAGGCCATCTTTTATGGTCCTGTTTGATACTTCCACCTGCCCGTTGCTTTGGGGGTGAGCTACTGGGGCGAAGTGCATCTTTATTCCGAGGTCGCTGATAAATTCCTGGAATCCTTTGTCTATGAATTGGGATCCATTATCAGCCACTAGTACCCTTGGTATGCCGAATCTGCATACGATGTTCTTCCATACAAACTTCTGCACTTCTTTCGCCGAGATAGTTGCTAGCGGTTCTGCCTTGAGCCATTTGGAGAAATAGTCAACTGCTACCACACAAAATTTCACACCTCCGGGCGCTGCGGGGAGTGGCCCAATAAGGTCTATACCCCAGACTGCAAAGGCCCAGGGATAGTCGGCCGAAGTTACCATTTCCGAGGGTGCCCTCTGGATGTTCGCGTGTCTCTGGCAACTACCGCATTTCCGGACGAACTGCCTTGCGTCCTTTCTTAGGGTAGGCCAGAAGTATCCCTAGCGAAGTATCACTGCTGCCAGGGCATCGGTTCCAATGTGTGAACCACACATGCCTTTGTGGACCTCTTCAATGATCATTTCAGTATCCTCTTCGTTCACACATCTTTGCAGCGGATTCGCGTATCCCTGTCGGTATAGTTCTTCACCAATTAGGAAGAAACGGCCGGAGCACCTTCGCAGTTTTGCAGCGTCGCCGGAGTCTTTGGGGAGCACATTTTCCGCGAGGTACCTTTTTATTGGATCCCTCCATCCTTTTCTCGAGGTCACTATGCTCAGTACTAAGATGCTCGGATAGTCTAGCACCTCAGTGTACGTCTTTGACTTCGCCAAGCAGTCTGCTTCGGTGTTTTTCCGCCGAGGTACGTTTTTGATCCGTACGACGTCAAACTCTTGAATGAGTTTTGCGACCAGCTCGTGGTATTTTGCCAAGGTTGGGTCCTTCGCCCCATAGTCTCCTGCCGTCTGCCGAACTACTAGCTGGGAATCACTGTGAGCCTTTAAGTTTCTAACGCCAATTTTTCTGGCCAGTCGTAATCCCGCTATGAGGGCCTCATACTCAGCCACATTGTTAGTGACGTTGAAGCTAAACTTGATAGCCTTCATTACTTCCAGGCCTTCGGGGCCTCTAATAATTACCCCAGCTCCCTGGTGTTCGGACCCCGAGGCTCCGTTAACATGTAAGGTCCATTTTGGCTCACCTTCGTTCAGATCTGAATGACTATCCTCAGTGGTGGGTATTTCGGCAATGAATTCTGCTAGTGCTTGAGCTTTTATGGCCTTCCGAGGTTCATAGGTGATATCGTGTTCGCCAAGCTCTATACACCACTTGGAGAGCCTTCCTGAATGATCCACTTTCCTCATAACGTCCCGTAGTGGTAGGCTACTTCGGACGATGATGGGGTGAGCCTGAAAGTATGGTCGCAGCCTTTTCCCTGCAAGCACCAAGGCGTATATAGCTTTTTGCAGGAGAGGGTACCTGACTTCGGCGCCATGTAGGGATTTGCTTACATAGTAGACCGGCCATTGTTTTGGCCCTTCTTCTTTCACGAGGACCGTGCTCATAGCTTTTTCCGTGACGGCGAGGTATAACACGAGGGGCTCTCCCTCGCGAGGTTGTCGCAGAGTCGGCAGGCTGGCTAGGTATATTTTGAGTTCTTCCCAGGCTTTTTGGCAGTCTTGATCCCAAGGATGATCATCCCTTCCGAAGTTGCCTTCCTTTTTTGCTGCCTTAGTGAGGACTTTAAAGAAAGGCCGACACCTATATCCGTACCTGGAAATGAACCTGCTAAGAGAGGTTATTCTTCCAGTGAGTCTCTGCACATCTTTTACTGTGGCAGGAGTTCGGAACTCGAGCAGAGCCTTAATTTTTTTGGGGTTAGCATCGATGCCTCTTTCGGATACCATGGTAGCCGCTGAAGGCGTCTAGGAAACTTAGGAGCCCGTATTCGGCAGTTGAGTCTACCAGTTGGTTTATTGGCAGGAGAGGGTATGAGTCTTTCGGGCAAGCATCGTTCAAGTTTTTGAAGTCGATGCACATCCGGAGTTTACTGCTGCCTTCTTTTGTGGCAATCACCACGTTGCTTAACCATTCGAGGTATTTGACCTCCTTGATAACTTCAGCGTCTAACAGGCGCTGGACTTCAGTTTTCACAAAGTTGCTCTTATGGGCTGAGATGCTTCGCTTCTTTTGCCAGACAGGCTTTGCTTCCAGGCTTACTTTAAGGCTATGCTGTATTATGCCAGGGTGCACCCCTGGCATGTCTTTCGGCGAGTAGGCAAAGAGATCTTTATTTCCCAGTAGAAATGATACAAGGTTTTTCTTGTCACCTTCGGGCAAGCTCTTCCCTATTCGGGTAGATTGTCCTGGGACAAGTTCCACTGTTTCCGTTTCCGCTCTCGTGGGATCTCCTTCTTTG
Organism: Aquilaria yunnanensis; assembly: GCA_039654915.1. NCBI lineage: Eukaryota > Viridiplantae > Streptophyta > Magnoliopsida > Malvales > Thymelaeaceae > Aquilaria > Aquilaria yunnanensis. The sequence goes on from CM077595.1 coordinate 49,596,350, forward strand.
TCCTTCTCTGGTGCCTTTGCCTCCATTGTTTGTGCGAGGTTACTTTGCCGGAGGTTTTCACGCTTTTACAAACACCTTCCTTACCTCGGCTTGATCTATGAAGACCTCTGCATCCCCATCCTTGGTAGCGAATGTGACAGTCAAGTACTTCACATCAAGGCGAATGTAGAGGTTTCCCTGTGTCTGCCTTCCAAGGATGGCGTTGTACGAAGAAGGAACGTCCATGAAAATAAATCTTGCCATTGTGGAGGCGTACAACTCAGCTGTTCCATCGACCGAAGTTCCTTTCATCATTAGGGGTAGATTAATCCATCCGAGGACAGGTAGTTCCGACGGTCCAACCCCGAAGGTGGGCGAGGTGACAGGCTTGAGCTCGCTGCTGGAGATGTCCAAATTCGGCAGTAAATGCGAGAATAGGACGTCAGTATTTGATCCATCATCAAGCAACACTCTTTTGACGTCCCAGTTCCCTATCCTTGCCATGATTAGCAGCGGATCGTCATGGGGGAAGATGACGGTGGATCCATCCTTGCGAGCCAGTTTCTTTGCCAGACTCTGATATTCCATGACCGCAATCTCTCTGGCCTTCCGCTTTCTTTCCGAGGATGGGAGCCCCGTAGTGATGAATTGTATCACCCCTACAGGAGGAGGAGGGTGCTTTTTCGGACTTCGGTTTCTTCGCCTGTCGGAGTTGTAGTCCTCATCTTCGACCCTTTCTTCCTCATCTTTTCTTCCTTTTAGGGAAGGCATCCGCAGATATTTCCGAAGTTGGCCGAGTTTTATCAGCGACTCAATGTACTTCTTCAGTTGGAAGCAGTCTTCGGTCTCATGGCCGTTGTCGCGGTGAAACTGGCAGAACTTCTTGATGTTTTTCTTGTTATCAGCGGTCATGGCCCTTGGCCGCCGAATCTGCGTCCCCTGCCTTTCCAGCACCATGAGGATGTTTGTCCGTGTAGTGCTCAGGGGTGTGAAGCTTTAAAGTTTGCTTCCCCGCATCCTCCGAGGTCGGCCTGCCTGTTCAGTTGGATGCCGAGCTTGCTGATTGGACCCTTCGGCACGGTTGTGATCGGACTTCGGCCCAGCCATTCTCAACTCCTCGGCGGTCATGTGCTGTTCGGCCCTTCGATAAAATTCTCCGAGGGTGTCCGGGGGGTCCTTTGAGAACTCATAGAACAGTTGTGAGTCTCGCCGAAGGCCCTGTGTCATGGCGAGGATGCGTATTTCGGGCCGGAAGTCTGGGACGCTTAGAGCTTCCCTGTTGAATCTTTCGACATAGTCTCGGATGGTTTCTCCGTTTCTCTGCTCTATGTCGAACATCTGAACAGGCATCTTCGCCGTTGGCCGGCTTCCAATGAATTGTTGCACGAAGGCCGTAGACAACTCCTGGAACTCAGTGATGACTCCTGGGGGCAATGAGTTGTACCACGCAGTTGCTGGTCCCGTGAGGGTGACCTCGAAGCATTTACACATGGTAGCGTCGTCAGCACGATGCATTATCATGCTGCGTCTGTACTTGGTCAGATGGGCCTGCGGATCAATGCGGCCATCATAAATCGCTAGCCGAGGTACCCTGAAGTCGCCTGGCATGGCTGCCTCAGCCACGACCCGGGTGAATGGGGACCCATCTTCGCAGAAGGCTCCCATCAGCCTGTCCCAGACGGGTTTGCGAGCTACCTGCTTTTCCACCCTGTCTAGCCGTGCTAATATCCTTTCCATGAGAACTGTGGCGTTAGGCTCTTCCTCTGGGAAGAGAGATCGTCGGCGCCTCTTCGGGGAGCGAGTTTGGCGTTGAGGGGACAGGGACCTTACCTCTGGCGACGAACTCCTTCGCTGTGAGACTTTCGGTCGCTTGGGCCCAGTTTGTCCCACAGGCCGTTTCCCGAGGGGTATATGCTCCATAGACGATTCTTCGCGTGGGTCTCTGCTTCCCGAATTGCGATGAGTCGATCTGGGGCTTTTCTCTCGAGGGCGTGCAGGTGAGGGAGGTCTTTGGGCCTGTGCCTGCTGTGACCACGTTCGGTCGATCTGCTGTGTCATTTTGGCCACGACCGAGCGCTGAAACTCCCTCATAAAGCTCATAGTGATTACTAGAGGGCGGTCTTCCTCAGGCGCAGAAGTCCCTGGGAGTGTTTCCTCAGCAGTAGGTTGTGTCTCAGGCGCGGACGGAGACCTTGGGAGTCCCCTGTCCTTAGAACGCCGAGTTTCAACGACGGCGATCTCGGAGCGGGTTCCCACAGACGGCGCCAAATGATGCCCAGGGGCTTCATTGTTGGTAGTCATGGTGACTGATGGAGGGACTCCCGAAGAGGAAGAACGCCTGGTGGCCAGTTTGCCCAAGGGAGAGTGCCTGAGATGTAGAGAAAAAGTGGGTTAGGAGGTCCCCGGGCTGTTGTTCCGGGGAGGAGCCTCCGACGCCCAAGTCAGTGGTGCTGAGAGGAGGTGGAGGAAATAGCACTGAGGGGTTCAGTGAACTCGCCTGGTCGTATTTTGTCAGAGTGAGGAGTCAGGATATTTGCCAATGGTTTGCCAGGGTATATTCCCTGATATTTATAGAGGTGTCCAACCCGTTCAGATCGTGACACGTGTTCGGTCGGATGTTCTCTGAATGTCTGGGCGTAGAGGACAAGTAGCTGGTGGCAGGCTCCCTTGAGCCCCGAGCCGAGACGGGCCATGATGTGACTTTGATTACGTCGGCGTGCCAGAGCGCCGTTTGAGGCGGCTTGTGACGTCTGTGGGCGACATGTCAGAGGCTTCCTTAAATGCTCCTGCCATACTCCCGAGGTCCCTGGGTGAGGTCGTCCTCTAGTACGGACCGTCCCACTTCGGAAACATGCCCCTAGTTCGAGGGTTCCCAGATTCAGGGAGTTCCGCCTTCGGGAAGATCATGTTCGGCCGCACTAGCTGGTGCCACTTTTCCGAAGGCGGTCTGTTTACTACCTCGGGGGGCTAATAGTATCCTCAAGTTCCCTGGCGCGCCAAGCTCGGGCTCTTCGGCTTTTCCCCGAGGTGTGTGATCCCACCTTTTTCCGGGAAACGCCAGATCTCCTGGCCATTCTGGTGGCAGGGAGTTCGGCCAAGCGGAGGCGATAGTTCTTCGGCTATCAGGAGGCATCCATGACTTGATAATTAGTCAAAAATGTTGGGCACATGTGTACCAATGATTTTAAGACAAAGAAACCATAATTAGTGAGAAGGAAAATGACATAAAGCAAGGTTAAACTTGTTAAGTGTGTTTTGGTGCCCTTAAGCTCATTTAAGGCCATTTAAGTGGCCAAATCACTTATACCTCTCTCATTTTCATCCTCCCCCAGCCCAAGAACACATCCATAGTTCCTCCATAGCCACCACAGCTTCAAACTTGCAATTGATTGAAATTGAAGGCAAAAGGAAGCAATTGGAAGCAAACTAGAGCTATTTCTTTCACACTTCAAGGATTAATCTTCAAATTCGGCCTACTCACTTTGGTAAGGGTTCTCTTGCTCTCATGGGTTTTTTTCTGTATTTTCAAACATCCATGGAGCTATGGCTAAGCTTGGATGAGAGCCATGAGCTTGATGAACCAAGCTTATTGAGGGGAGTGCACTTATTGAAGGTTTTGTGACCTATTGTCAAGTGCACAAAGATGGCAGTGAAATGAGGGTTTCTAGAGCCCAAAGTTAGTACTAACTACTGTTAAAATCCTCCTAAGACCAAGCATTAGCTTGAGGAGGGCTTCCATAGTGATTTGATTATGTTTATTATGTTTTTGATGGACTAACCCATGGTATATGTTGCTGCCACATTTCATGTGTTTGTTGTTTGTGTTTGGCTGCTGCATTTGGTTGCTATATCTTGTATATATGCATTGTGTTTTTTGTGTTTTAGTGTCTTTGGATGCAGGTTTTAATGAGGATCACATTACCTTAAGAAACCAAGTGTTACCCTTACTAAGTTTCTCAGTGAAACTTACTCCCCTCAATTCTGTCATTTTAGGTACAGCTGAAAGATCAGCTTCAAACTAACCTTTTTGATTTTATTTTTGATCTGAAATTTCAGGTACATGAACTTCCATATGTCTAGTTGTGATCTGGAAATTTTGGTGATTTTAAGAGCACATTTGGTATTTTTCATGGTGGTAGTTACTGTATTGTGCACCAGCGGTCCAGCATCCTGTTTTTGGAGTCCATTGTGTCTCACGACCTCCTGTAACCTAGGGTGCGTATTTAGCTGAGTTAAGACCATATTTTAGTGCATGTATGTATGTGCATGTAGTGTATGTAAGATGAGACAAGTATGTGGACATTTGAGTAATGTTTTGGCTATGTAAGTGATGTGGTGCAAAGCTGCCTAAGTGTGAATGATAGGCTGCTTCCTTGTAAATTCTGTTTTGGCCACATAAAGTTTCTAGATGCAAGAGAATGTAATTAATATGTGTATTGTACATGTATGGGATAGCCTTGGAGGGCTTTCTGCTTGTGAATGAGTTGTTTGCATGGTTTGGAAAAATTGTATGGGCAAAATGGTCGAAAAGTTGCCAGAATTTCAACCATGTACCTAAAGTTTAATATCTCCCTTTTAGGATGAATCTTGGTATCAAATTTTGACCACACCTAGATAACATCTAGAGGTTCAACTAGAATTTGGAATTTCGGGATTTGGATCCTTGTAGCCAAAGATATGATGTTGCAAAATTGGCTGAGTTACTGTTCATTTGGTCAGAATTTTGTTACCAACTTAAAAAATCCATAACTTGGTCTATAGGTGGGCTATTGATGTAAAAAAAAATTCCTTGGTTTGATCTAAGTATCTAATTCATAATGGAGCAAAGAAAACAGGGGGTTATGAGGCTAGAATGATACAGTTTATTAGTGGAAGTTACAGGTGCAGTAGCTGGCCACTAGAACTGAACAAGATTGCCTAATGTGTGGAAGCCAAAACTAAGACTTGTGCTAGTGTTTTCCTTCTTTGCTGCCATGGTGTGCATGAAATGTTAATATGTGTGTAATGGTTGGACCAACAGGCATGTATTTACAAAGTGCCCAAGAGGGCCACTTGGTATGCACACTAAGGGTAGTGTTCTGATGGCCTACAGAACACCACTTGGGTATGCACACTAAGGGTAGTGGTCTGATGGCCTACAGAATATTTCCAATCCTGGGAGTCTAAATGCGCAGTTTTAGCACCATAACTGGACTACCCTGGAGTGGGTAACAGAAGTTGGTATCAGAGCATGGTTTATACATGTACATTGCATATAGTTGCATTGCATGCATCTACATATATGAACTCAGTTTGGTCAGCTGCTAGTGTCAGGTACCATTGAAATACCTATGATCTTTATATCTGCTCTATGATGGATCATCAACGCAGGAAGTAAACATGATTGCCACAAGGAGAGGGGAACCACCCCGAAGGCCTCCTACTGATTCTAGGCAACAAGGAAATGGACAGAATAGAGGGAATCAGGGGCAACAGGGGGTACCAAACCCTGAAGTGCCTCAGGTTTGGTTAGAGCTTCAGAGGAACTTAGCTCTAATCAATGAAAACTTAATGAGGTTGATTCAAGCACAACAACAAGGAGTCCAAGTAGCTCCGGCAGAACCAGTTCAAGATGCACAGCAGCAACCAGAAGAGGATACTAAGAACACATCTGAATATGTTCCTTCTGGAAGCTTGGAAGACACAAATGATGAGGCCATTGAGGAGGAAGATGAAGATAGGAGAAATCCAAGAGGAAGAAGACTAAGGTCTCAGATTGGTTAGGTGTCCAGGACGAATACCTCAGTCTATGACCATTCCTCCACTAGGAATGAGATTGAGGATGGCCATGATAGAAGATCCAGGAAGAGGCAGAGAGATCATAGAGAGCATCACCATACAGAGGACTCTCACAGATCCAGGAGACATAGATCAGAGGATCTAGAAGGCCTAGATGAGGTCAGACTGTTGGAGAGGTTCCAAGGCCTAAGACCTCCACAGTTTGATGGAAGGGCTGGGCCAGAGAGAGCTGAGGAGTGGTTAATCTTCATTGAAAAGATGTTTGAGAGGATGCCACTCAGCTCCACCAAGAAGGTGTCACTGGCTACTTACAATTTGGTAGGTAGTGCGGAGATGTGGTGGAGAAACACTAGAGACAGGTATGCTTTCCAGAAGGGCAGAAGGCCAGGAAGAGATATTGAGATGAGCTGGCTAGAGTTCACACAGCTATTCCAGGAGCAATACATCAGTGATGCCATTAAGGATATGAAGCAAGCTGAATCTGATGCTCTAAGGCAGGACAACCTCAGTGTCCTAGAGTATGAGCACAAATTCAATCAGTTGGTGAGGTATGCTCCTCAATATCATGGACTGGAGGAATTGAAGGTGAAAAGATTTGTCAGAGGCCTAAAGTCAGACATTAGAAAGGCTGTTAGACCTTTTGGAGCCGTTACATACTATGAAGCAGTGCAGAAAGCTCTATTAGTAGAGCAAGAGGACTATGAGACTAAGTACTTTCCCAGTGGACCAGGGGAAAGTAGTCAGGCAAGAGGCAAGCAGAAGAAGCTGCCACATGGCAAAGGAATTGCCAAGAGTTCCCATTTTGGTGGTGAGGGCAAGGTTAAGGGGAAGTTTCCTGGCCTAAGGTACCCTAAGTGTAGGAGGTTTCATGGAAGGAAACCTTGATACTTTGATACCCAAGCGTGTCTAAGATGTGGATCCATGGATCATTGGATCAAAGACTGCTCAAAGCAGGCCAGAAGACCAAGGTCTAGTAAGACCTATTGGGGCAGGACCTAGAGGAGGAGCACCAAGGGAGCCTCCAGTGCAGAGAGCTGGCATAGTGTTCCAAGTGGAGAGGCTAAAGACATCGGAGCAGGGAGGAGCACTAAGAGGTAACATTTACCTTAATGGTATGCCTGTTAGTGTTCTGTTTGATATTGGTGCATCTGTGTCTACAGTGTCTAGGAAATTTGTTAATGCCATGAAATTGCCTACCTAAATCATGCCTAGGATATCCTTAGTGAAAACAGCAAGTAGTCAATGTCTTTTCACTAATGACCTAGCTAAGGATTGGGAGCTTGTAGTAGGAAAGACTAAGGCTGTGACTAATCTGCTAGTGTTGGACATTCCTAAGTATGATTTAGTGCTGGGTATGAATTGGCTTGCTATGCATAACATAAGAATTGATTGTGCTAAGAGGGAAATCACATTGCCTGATGGTGAAGTGCATGCATTAGTGAATTCTAAGGAATTAGTGTATGAAATGCATGGCATGGAGCTAGAGGTATTAGATGAGATACCTGTGATTTCTGAGCATGATTACTGTTATGTATTGAATGAATTGCACTGTGATAAGGAAGTCGACAAAATACCTATAGTGAGAGACTTTCCAGAAGTCTTTCCTAAAGACTTGCTAGGTATTCCTCCACAAAGGGAGATTGAATTTGAAATCAAGCTGCAACCAGAAGCTAGTCCAAGATCCATACCTCCTTACAGAATGCCAACCACAAAGATGAATGAGCTCAAGAAACAACTTGATGAACTTCCTGAAAAAGGGTTCATAAGGCCAAGTGTTTCACCATGGGGAGCTCCTATTCTCTTCGTGAAAAAGAAGGATGGATCTTTGAGACTATGCATTAACTACAGGAAGCTTAATGTAGTTACTGTTGGGTTTCGGGAGCCAAACAGCGCAGCGGAATTTAACCGAAACCCTCCAGGATCCAAGTGAAACGGGGTAAACCGGGTGTTCGAAAATTTCATACCTAATTTTCGGTTGAGATCTCTCACTCAACTGTAGAGTCGAATCACAAAACCTGAACAGTTGACGTGTTCAGGCTCTCTATGGTATCCACACGAGCCTCTCGGGATCACCACGCTTCCACCACGTCCCGGCAGATGCGTTTCTCTTGCGCTCGCAGTGCTAGCTTGCGTCCTCCAAGGAATTGCAAGAGAAGAGTGTGGCTGTCCTTTTGGGAGGCTAGGGCAAGGAGACCTACGAATTTCTCACTTAAAAGTTGTATTTATAGTGAGACTCAACTTCCAGGCCTAATGGGTTTCAAAGCCCTAATCCAATTAGGAATTAATTTCGGGCTTAATAATGGCTCAACTCCTTGGCCCATTATTAATACGAAATTAAAGTGAAACCATAACCCAAATAATTAGCCCATGCACTCTAATGATCCAAATAGCTCTATGTGTGCGACCCAATAGGCTCTTGCCATATTGGCAACGATCATAAATCACATTTATGATCATAAGCAATGAGCGGTGTCTAGCAACACATCATTGCTACCCAAGTGACAAGATTGTCGGTGAATCGACTAAACCTTTATGATCATCACCGATATATGCCATTGTCCCTTTGTCCAAGATATCAAGACTAAGCACGAGACATGGAATGTGTCACTCTCGTATAGCCCAATCTTTGGTTTCTTGATTACCGAGTAGACTAACTTAAACTGACGACATTGATATCATATATCAACTCATCGGAGCATGGCCATGCATTTTCTAAGTCTCACTCTATCAAGGGGCCTAAAGATATCACTCCCGTTACATAGGAGGGACAAATCCCATCTTGATCATACAAATCCCTCCGCATGATATGTGACATACCCAATGACCTCCTTCAAGTTCACTCAGTTACGAGCAACAAGGAAAGTATCAAAGTATGTGACTCACATGTAGGGAACCTTGATGATCTTAGGTCGAAGGACTACATATACCATGATCACTATGAGAATCACTTATGACACTCATATAACGATCCATGAAGTGTTCTCATGGTGGGTCGGTCCAGTACACAAGTTCTCCAACTTGTACCCATATGTAGACTACATATCTCATATTAGTCTCCACATATGCTAGTCATTATGTATTATTGCAACCCGCTCCACAATAATACTATACTAGGGACGTTTAAGAATATCATTATTCTAGGGTTACAATTATGTTTATTACGTTACGCAGAAAAAAAACAACAAACAAAATTGCTGGATTAATGCCTCAATAAAATATCATGACTCAATTTGCAAAAATACAATCATCTCATGATTGGCCTTTTGGGCACAACACTAACAATCTCCCACTTGCACTAAAAGCCAATCATCCATGTATCTAATACCGATGGATCTAGAATGGCTATCATGCTTCTGCTGCGTAAGGGGCTTTGTCAGTGGATCAGCAATGTTGCTGTCTGTCGAAGTCCTGCATATCCTTACATCACCCCTCTCGATGATCTCCCTGATGAGATGATAGCGTCGGAGTATGTGTTTGGATCGCTGGTGAGATCGAGGTTCCTTAGCCTGTGCGATTGCTCCATTGTTGTCACAATAGAGCTCTATCGGGTCAACAATGCTTGGAACCACTCCAAGTTCAATGATGAACTTCTTGATCCAAACTGCCTCCTTCGCAGCATCAGAGGCGGCAATGTACTCAGATTCTGTTGTAGAGTCAGCTACTGTCTCTTGCTTTGAACTCTTCCAGCTTACAGCACCACCACCAATACAAAACACATAACCAGATTGCGATCTAAAATCATCCTTATCGGACTGGAAGCTTGCATCGGTGTAACCCCTTACAACGAGCTGATCTTCACCTCCAAAGACCAAGAATGCATCCTTAGTCCTTCGTAAGTACTTAAGGATGTTCTTAACAGCTGTCCAGTGACTTTCACCGGGGTTCGATTGGTACCTACTCGTCATGCTCAAAGCATATGAGACATCGGGACGAGTACATATCATGGCATACATGATAGATCCAATTGCTGAGGCATATGGAATCTTACTCATGCGCTCTCTCTCCTCGGTTGTACTCGGACACTGAGATCTAGAAAGAGTGATACCATGTGACATGGGCAAGAATCCTTTCTTGGAATCTTGCATGCTAAACCTCTTTAGCACCTTGTCAATATACGTACTTTGACTTAGGCCAAGAAGCTTTCTAGATCTATCTCTATAGATCCTGATGCCTAACACATAGGCTGCTTCACCCAAGTCCTTCATAGAGAAACATTTCCCTAGCCAAGTCTTCACAGACTGTAGCTCAGGAATGTCATTCCCGATGAGTAGTATGTCATCTACATACAACACCAAGAAGACAATAGCACTCCCACTAACCTTCTTGTAGACACAAGGTTCATCTTCATTTTTGATAAAACCAAACTCTTTGATTGCATCATCAAAACGAAGATTCCAACTTCGAGAAGCTTGCTTCAGTCCATAAATGGACCTTTGTAATTTGCACACTTTATTGGCATTCCTAGGAGTGACAAAACCCTCAGGTTGTGTCATGTACACATCCTCAAGTAGCTTTCCATTTAGGAATGCAGTTTTGACATCCATTTGCCATATCTCATAATCATAGTGTGCAGCAATAGCAAACAAAATTCGGATGGATTTAAGCATAGCAACTGGTGAAAAAGTTTCATCATAGTCAATACCATGAATTTGCTTGAAACCTTTTGCAACCAATCTTCCCTTAAAGGTAATCACATTACCATCCATGTCAGTTTTCTTCTTGAAAACCCATTTGCACCCTATAGGTTTTACCCCTTCAGGTGGGTCAACCAAAGTCCATACTTGGTTTTCATACATGGATTCCATCTCGGATTTCATGGCCATTAGCCACTTCTCAGAGTCAGGCCCCGACATAGCTTGTTGGTAGGTTGTGGGCTCATCTTGATCCATGAGCATCACATCACCGGTGTGAGTCACGAGAAATCCATATCTCTTGGGCTCACGCCGAATCCTACCAGTCCTACGTGGGCTTTGTGCTACAGGAATAGACTCTTGAACCACAACATCTTGTGGTGTCTGTTCAGGTTCTATTTCAGGTTCGATGTCTTCTTGTTGTTCTTGAATTTCTTCAAGTTCTACTTTCCTCCCACTAGTTCCTTTAGAGATAAACTCTTTCTCCAAAAAGACACCAGTTCGAGCAACAAACACTTTTTGCTCAGAGGGATTGTAGAAATAGTAACCCTTTGTTTTTTTGGGATACCCAACAAAAAGACATTTTTGAGATTTGGGCCCTAGTTTGTTAGAGGATTTACGTTTTACATAAGCGTCACAGCCCCAAATCTTCATAAAAGACAAATTAGGACGCCTCCCACTCCATATCTCATATGGTGTCTTTTGAACCGATTTAGATGGAACTCGGTTTAGTGTAAAAGCGGCTGTTTCTAGAGCATGTCCCCAAAAGGAGTTTGGAAGGTCAGCTTGACTCATCATGGAGCGAACCATGTCTAACAGAGTTCGATTTCTCCTTTCAGAAACACCATTCCATTGAGGTGTACCTGGTGGAGTGAGTTGTGATATTATACCACACTCCTTCAGATAGTCAAGGAATTCTCGATCCAAGTACTCTCCACCTCGATCTGATCGAAGCACTTTGATACTCTTCCCGAGTTGATTCTCTACTTCATTCTTGAATTCTTTGAACTTTTCAAAGGATTCTGACTTGTGTCTCATAAGATACACATAGCCATATCTGCTGAAGTCATCAGTGAAAGTAATGAAGTATTGGAAACCTCCTCTAGCTTGTGTAGACATAGGGCCACATACATCACTATGTATGAGTCCTAGTAAGTCATTAGCCCTTTCACTTTGCCCTGTGAATGGGGCTTTGGTCATCTTGCCCAACAAACATGACTCACATGTCTCATATGATTCAAAATCAAATGAGTCCAAGAGTCCATCCTTATGGAGCTTGGATATGCGGGTCTCATTTATATGGCCCAAGCGACAGTGCCAGAGATAGGTCAAGTTTGAATCATTTAATCTGACCTTCTTGGTATTCACATTATAGATTGGATCTTCAAGGTCTAGAACATACAACCCATTGCTAAGTTGAGCACTACCATAAAAGATTTCATTCAAATAAATAGAACAACATTTGTCCTTTATTATAAATGAAAAACCTTTCTTGTCCAAACAAGAAACAGAAATCAAATTTCTACTAATAGTAGGCACAAAGTAGCAGTTGTCTAATTCTAAAACTAATCCACTAGGTAAAGTGAGAACATAAGTCCCTACGGCTAAGGCAGCAACCCTTGCTCCATTTCCAACACGTAGGTCCACTTCACCTCGGGCCAATCTTCTACTTCTACTTAGATCCTGCACATTTGCACAAATGTGAGATCCACATCCAGTATCCAATACCCAAGATGAGGAAGTAGAAAAGTTAGCCTCTATAACAAAAATACCTGAAGTGGAAGTCTTACTTCCCTTTTCCTTAGCAAGTTCTTCAAGATAGAGCTTGCAGTTGCGCTTCCAGTGTCCAGGTTGCTTACAATGGAAGCACTCCCCTTCCTTTGCCACACCACCCTTTGGTTTCAGTGCAGCTGAAGAAGAACTAGCATTGGACTTTCCATTAGCTTTATCCTTCTTCTTGTTGGCTTTTCCCTTTCCCTTGCCCTTTTGAACCATCAAAATGGGCTTAGCCTTCTTAAGGTTTTGCTCAGCAGTTCTCAACATGTTGAGCAATTCAGGGAGGGACTTGTCAAGGTCGTTCATGTTATAGTTCATGACGAACTGACTGTAGCTTTCAGGCAACGATTGCAAGACTACATCGATAGCCAACTCTTTCTGAAGAGCAAATCCCAAATTCTCAAGATTCTCAATGTACCCAATCATCTTGAGCACATGAGGACCCACGGGACTTCCCTCAGACATCTTGCACTGAAACAATGCCTTAGAGGTCTCAAACCTCTCATGCCTAGCTTGCTCTTGGAAAAGCATTTTGAGATGTTCGATCATATCGAACGCCCCCATGTTCTCATGTTGCTTCTGAAGCTCAGATTCCATGGTAATAAGCATGAGGCATGCAACATCCAAAGCATCATCAGAATGCCTCTTGTGAGCATCCCTTTCAGCTCTTGGAGCAGTGGCAGCAGGCTCATTCGGAATGGGCTGCTCTAGGACATATGCCTTTCTCTCTTGTTTGAGGACTATCCTCAAGTTTCGGTACCATTTGAGAAAGTTGGTCCCATTCAGTTTTTCCTTCTCAAGGATCGATCGCAATGAAAGTGTCGATGTGTTTTGTGCCATGGTTATCTACAACAGTAAATATGCAGTGTAAGAGTCATGTATTTTAATTCATTTAATAAGGACTTTTATTAAATGATACTCCCACTATTTTCCTCAAAATAATAACCCTCGATATTATTTCGGAACACCTCGGCGCTAAGGTATTCTAGTGGGCCAAGATCCATATTTGACCACAACCTGAGTCAGCTTTGGCTTTTCTCTCAAGTTACAGCTATTTAGGTAGGCAACTCATTGCCAATTGCATCTTATGCAACTCTTGGATAGTTGGGTGAACAACACTTGTCCAAGCTCATCTCATGAACTTAAGCCCAACTCTATGCCTCTAAGTCCCTAATCCTATTAGGATGACTTAGTTAAGTCGAACCCAAAGTTAGCAGTTTGGATATCACTATTATCCCATCGCGCCTTACCAAGATGAACATAGGTGCTTTGCTTTGGCAAACCCACCTAATGTTGATCAAGGTCTTGACGAGTGCCAACATTTGGAAGGCATCACATTTAATGACTTAATATTTGTTTGAGGGATTTTTCTTTTGATCTCACCAATTTGTTATCTCCGGTTGTTTTATACATGCATCATATACAAATATAAAACATGCATCTCATGCTTACAAGAAATAAACGTGACATGGTTATAGCCCAAACTATGTGATATTCTCAAGCCAATGAGAATATCATAAAAGCCTAAGAAAAGAAAAGAGTCTTCACAAGCTCCTTCTCTTCCTTTCTTGGCTGCCTTTTGTTGTCACCTCCTTGGACATACCACCTTGGACGAACCCATAATGCACCATTACATCAATAATAGAAACCTCGAGTTACATTCGAGGGGAGTAAGGTGAGAAGAGAATGTACAATGAGAGTGATAAGAAAAGGCACGACTCGCAGGCCGTATTTACAAGTACAACCAATCAAGGGCTATAACCATGCACCATGCTTCAAACACCAATCAGCATATCATGTGAAATCTCATTCAACAAAGATGCATGCCAATTTTCGCGTGTTGATTAACCAGTTTTTATTTATGTGGCGCTTCGCATACGGCGGTCCCGCTGGTCTTACAATTGCTTAGCCCGAAATCTTCTATTTCGAGAAAGTAGGCACCCGAGACTCCTCCATTCGAGCCACCAAAAATACCTTACTTTTGGTGCCCGAACAGGCCGAATCCGAACAAACCTAGGGTTTTTGCAACTATTGCAAGAATCCTAATCCATATAGGTATCTCATACCTATCAATTTCGGTTAATCTCATTAACCAATTTGTGTCGTTTCTTCATATATCTCATATGTTCATTACGAATTTCGGTTTCATGCATCATGAATCAATCTAATTAATCATGGCCGAAAACCAATCGAAGACATAGCATCATGCGATTCAACACTCAATCCCGATTTAGGGTTTCACCAGTAGCTCTGATACCACTGTTGGGTTTCGGGAGCCAAACAGCGCAGCGGAATTTAACCGAAACCCTCCAGGATCCAAGTGAAACGGGGTAAACCGGGTGTTCGAAAATTTCATACCTAATTTTCGGTTGAGATCTCTCACTCAACTGTAGAGTCGAATCACAAAACCTGAACAGTTGACGTGTTCAGGCTCTCTATGGTATCCACACGAGCCTCTCGGGATCACCACGCTTCCACCACGTCCCGGCAGATGCGTTTCTCTTGCGCTCGCAGTGCTAGCTTGCGTCCTCCAAGGAATTGCAAGAGAAGAGTGTGGCTGTCCTTTTGGGAGGCTAGGGCAAGGAGACCTACGAATTTCTCACTTAAAAGTTGTATTTATAGTGAGACTCAACTTCCAGGCCTAATGGGTTTCAAAGCCCTAATCCAATTAGGAATTAATTTCGGGCTTAATAATGGCTCAACTCCTTGGCCCATTATTAATACGAAATTAAAGTGAAACCATAACCCAAATAATTAGCCCATGCACTCTAATGATCCAAATAGCTCTATGTGTGCGACCCAATAGGCTCTTGCCATATTGGCAACGATCATAAATCACATTTATGATCATAAGCAATGAGCGGTGTCTAGCAACACATCATTGCTACCCAAGTGACAAGATTGTCGGTGAATCGACTAAACCTTTATGATCATCACCGATATATGCCATTGTCCCTTTGTCCAAGATATCAAGACTAAGCACGAGACATGGAATGTGTCACTCTCGTATAGCCCAATCTTTGGTTTCTTGATTACCGAGTAGACTAACTTAAACTGACGACATTGATATCATATATCAACTCATCGGAGCATGGCCATGCATTTTCTAAGTCTCACTCTATCAAGGGGCCCAAAGATATCACTCCCGTTACATAGGAGGGACAAATCCCATCTTGATCATACAAATCCCTCCGCATGATATGTGACATACCCAATGACCTCCTTCAAGTTCACTCAGTTACGAGCAACAAGGAAAGTATCAAAGTATGTGACTCACATGTAGGGAACCTTGATGATCTTAGGTCGAAGGACTACATATACCATGATCACTATGAGAATCACTTATGACACTCATATAACGATCCATGAAGTGTTCTCATGGTGGGTCGGTCCAGTACACAAGTTCTCCAACTTGTACCCATATGTAGACTACATATCTCATATTAGTCTCCACATATGCTAGTCATTATGTATTATTGCAACCCGCTCCACAATAATACTATACTAGGGACGTTTAAGAATATCATTATTCTAGGGTTACAATTATGTTTATTACGTTACGCAGAAAAAAAACAACAAACAAAATTGCTGGATTAATGCCTCAATAAAATATCATGACTCAATTTGCAAAAATACAATCATCTCATGATTGGCCTTTTGGGCACAACACTAACAGTTACTATCAAGAACAATTATCCACTCCTTAGGATTGAGGATCTATTTGATCAACTCAAGGGAGCTAACATCTTCTCCAAGATAGATTTGAGATCTGGATACTTCCAACTGAGAGTAAAGGAAGAAGATATTCCTAAGACTGCATTCGAGACCAGATATGGGCATTATGAGTACACAACCATGCCATTTGGTTTGACTAATGCCCCAGCTGCTTTCATGGACTTGATGAACAGGGTGTTTAGACCACATCTGTACAAATTTGTGGTTGTGTTCATTGATGACATCCCAGTGTATTCCAAGGATGAAAATGAACATGAACATCATCTAAAGATTGTCTTAAAGACTTTGTTGCAGCATCAGCTTTATGCTAAGTTATCCAAGTGTGAATTTTGGATAAAGGAGGTGTCTTTCTTAGGACACATCATAGATGTACAAGGCCTTAAGTCAGACCCTGAAAAGGTCAAGGCAGTGCAAGAGTGGGGAAGACCAAAGACTGTGAAGGAAATCAGAAGTTTCCTAGGATTAGTTGGATACTACAAGAGATTTGTATCAGGCTTTTCCATGATTGCCTCAGTTCTTACTCTTCTGACCAAGAAGGGTCAAAGATTTGAGTGGACTGAGAAGTGTGAAAATAGTTTCCCGAAGCTCAAGCAGAGGTTGACTGGAGCTCCAGTATTGATTCTTCCTGATCCAAGTAAGCCCTACATCATATATACAGATGCATCTAGATCTAGGCTAGGTTGTGTGCTTATGCAAGACAGAATTGTTATTGCTTATGGGTCAAGGCAGTTAAGACCCCATGAGCAAAATTATCCTACCCATGACCTAGAACTGGCAGCAGTGATTTTTGCTCTGAAGTAATGGAGACATTACTTGATGGGTAGTTCCTTTGTGATCTACACTGACCATAAGAGCCTAAAGTACTTGTTCACTCATAAAGAGTCGAACATAAGGCAAAGGAGATGGTTAGAGTACATGAAGGACTATGACTGCAGTATAGAGTACATAGAGGGCAAAGGCAATCTAGTAGCAGATGCCTTGAGCAGGAACTACACAGGACTTTTGAAGGGAGGATCCATAGCTTATCATGATGAGCAAAATAGTCTGCTATGCCTATGGTATAAGTGGGAGGAAGCCCAAATTTACACATTGATAATTCAGTCTGGATGGATTGAAGAAGCCAGAAAGGCACAGGAGACAGATCCTGATCTGAAAAAGATCTCAGGAGAGGAAAAAGGTTCCTTGTATCAATCGTTTGCCTACAAGCAACGATTACTTTACTTCAAAGACCGAATATATGTGCCTAAAGGAGCAAAGCTCAGGGATGAAATACTTAAACAAGCTCACACAAGCAAGTTAAACATCCATCCAGGAAGTGGGAAAATGTATAAAGACTTGAAGACTTTCTTCTGGTGGCCAAACATGAGGAGAGACATAGTTATTTATGTCTCCAAATGTGCCACATGCCAGAGGGTAAAGGTAGAGGACCAGAAGCCAGCTGGTACCCTACAGACTCTACCTATACTAGTGAGGAAGTGGGGCAACATAACCATGGACTTTTTGACTGGGTTGCCTATGACCAAATTAAGGCATGATATAATATGGGTCATTGTGGATAGGCTAACCAAATGTGCCCACTTCTTACCTATGAAACTCACAAACTCCTTGCAGAGGTTAGCTTAGATCTATGTCTAGGAGATAGTGAGACTACATGGAGTGCCAGGCTCCATTGTATTTGATAGAGATCCAAGATTTACAGCTTAGTTTTGGAGTGCTTTTCATAAAGCACTAGGAACTAAAATCCACCTAAGTACTACTTATCATCCTCAGACAGATGGGCAATTTGAAAGGGTGATACAGATACTGGAAGACATGCTCAGGAGCTGTGTGTTGGATTTCAAAGGTGAATGGGACCAACACTTGCCATTGGTGGAATTCTCATATAACAATAGTTACCAAAGGACCATTGGCATGGCACCTTATGAAGCATTATATGGAAGAAGGTGCATGACACCCCACTGTTGGTTGGAAGCCTCAGATGGGCTAGAGTTGGGTCCCAAAATTATTGAAGAGACTACTGCCAAAATCAAGAAGAATCAAGAAAGATTAAAGGCAGCCAATGAAAGGACCACAGCCTATGTCAACAAAAGAATGAGAGACTTGGAATTTGAGGTTGGTGACAATGTTTGGCTGAAAGTTGCACCAACCAAAGGCACTGTCAGATTTGGAAAAAGAACCAAGTTAGCTCCAAGATACATCGGTCCTTACGAGATCTTGGATAGGGTTGGCAAGGTAGCATACAGGTTAGCTCTATTGCCAAGCATGTCAGTTGTTCAAAATGTTTTTCACATCAGTATGCTTAAGAAGTGTCTATTGGACACAAAGCATGCTATTGTAATGGAAGACATACAGTTGGAACCTAACTTGACATATGAAGAGAAACCTATAGCTATCTTAGCCAAGGATACCAGAAGGTTAAGAAACAAGCATATTCCCATGGTTAAAGTTCAGTGGTCACACCATTCTGAAAGAGAAGCAACCTGGGAAACTGAAAAAGACCTTATGGAAAGGTATCCTGAAGAATACCCGAAGCTAAAGGCTATTTTGGAGGACCAAAATTTTTAAGGGGGGGAGGATTGTTACCACCTCATAAAATGGGAGAATTACAAGTGTGTCATAATGGCTAAAAACCATTAGATTGTCTAATTCTCACCATAGTGTTTGAAGTGTGGGGGGTAAAAGGCATGATCAACACCTTCTTAAAAGTGTTCCAAGTTGGTAACTTGGCCTCCAAGAAAAGCCTTAAGGATTGCTTGTTTGTCAAGCAACCTATGGACTTTTTTGTAAGGATTTGAAAATTCGGGTACTCAATTGCAAACCTCTCAAGAAAGAGACTTGGAGAGTTATGGGAAGGATATAAATGGTATGAAAGTGCTATTGGAGGACCAAATTACTCATGGAAGACAAGTTTGAACAAGGAAACACTAAAGGCAACAAGGACCTAAATGTCATAGTGTAAACCTTAAGGTGTTCAAGCTTTTGGCTTAAGTCTAAGGGTAGAATTTTGGGGTTATCCCACCATGGGGGAGGCAGCCATGACTTCATAATTAGTCAAAAATGTTGGGCACATGTGTACCAATGAGTTTAAGACAAAGAAACCATAATTAGTGAGAAGGAAAATGACATAAAGCAAGGTTAAACTTGTTAAGTGTGTTTTGGTGCCCTTAAGCTCATTTAAGGCCACTTAAGTGGCCAAATCACTTATCCCTCTCTCATTTTCGTCCTCCCCCAACCCAAGAACACAGCCATACTTCTTGCATAGCCACCACAGCTTCAAACTTGCAATTGATTGAAATTGAAGGCAAAAGGAAGCAATTGGAAGCAAACTAGAGCTATTTCTTTCATACTTCAAGGATTAAGCTTCAAATTTGGCCTACTCACTTTGTTGAGGGTTCTCTTGCTCTCATGGGTTGTTTTCTATATTTCCAAACATCCATGGAGCTATGGCTAAGTTTGGAAGAGAGCCATGAGCTTGATGAACCAAGCTTATTGAGGGGAGTGCACTTATTAAAGGTTTTGTGACCTATTGTCAAGTGCACAAAGATGACAGTGAAATGAGGGTTTCTAGAGCCCAAAGTTAGTACTAACTACTATTAAAATCTTCCTAAGACCAAGCATTAGCTTGAGGAGGGCTGCCATAGTGATTTGATTATGTTTATTATGTGTTTTATGGACTAACCCATGGTATATGTTGCTGCCACATTTCATGTGTTTGTTGTTTATGTTTGGCTGCTGCATTTGGTTGCTATATCTGTTGGGTTTCGGGAGCCAAATAGCGTAGCGGAATTTAACCGAAGCGGGGTAAACCGGGTGTTCAAAAATTTTCATACCTAATTTTCGGTTGAGATCTCTCACTCAACTGTAGAGTCGAATCACAAAACCTAAATAGTTGACATTTTCAGGCTCTCTATGGTATCCACACGAGCCTCTCGGGATCACCATGCTTCCACCATGTCCCGGCAGATGCGTTTCTCTTGCGCTCGCAGTGCTAGCTTGCGTCCTTTAAGGAATTGCAAGAGAAGAGTGCGGCTGTCCTTTTGGGAGGCTAGGGCAAGGAGACCTACAAATTTCTCACTAGAAGTTGTATTTATAGTGAGACTCAACTTCCAGGCCTAATAGGTTTCAAAGACCTAATCCAATTAGGCTTTAATTTTGGGCTTAATAATGGCTCAACTATTGGGCCCATTATTAATACGAAATTATTGTGAAACCAAAACCCAAATTATTAGCCCATGCACTCTAATGATCCAAATAGCTCTATGTGTGCGACCCAATAGGCTCTTACCATGCTGGCAATGATCATAAATCACATTTATGATCATAAGCAATGAGCGGTGTCTAGCAACACATCATTGCTACCTAGTGACAAGATTGTCGATGATTCGACTCAACCTTTATGATCATCACCGATATATGCCATTGTCCCTTTGTCCAAGATATCAAGACTAAGCACAAGACATGGAATGTGTCACTCTCGCATAGCCCAATCTTTGGTTTCTTGATTACCGAGTAGACCAACTTAAACTGATGACATTGATATCATATATCAACTCATTTGAGCATGGCCATGCATTTTTCTAAGTCTTACTTTATCAAGGGGCCAGAAGATATCACTCCCATTACATAGGAGGGACAAATCGCATCTTGATCATACAAATCCCTCCGCATGATATGTGACATACCCAATGACCTCCTTCAAGTTCACTCAGTTACGAGCAACAAAGGAAAGTATCAAAGTATGTGACTCACATGTAGGGAACCTTGATGATCTTAGGTCGAAGGACTACATATACCATGATCACTATGAGAATCACTTATGACACTCATATAATGATCCATGAAGTGTTCTCATGGTGGGTCGGTCCAGTACACAAGTTCTCCAACTTGTACCCATATGTAGACTACATATCTCATATTAGTTTCCACATATGCTAGTCGTTATGTATTATTGCTACCCACTCCACAATAATACTAGACCAGGGACATTTAAGAATATCATTATTCTAGGGTTACAATTATGTTTGTTAAGTTATGCAGAAACAAAACAACAAACATAATTGCTGGATTAATGCCTTAATAAAATATCTTGACTCGATCTACAAAAGTACAATCATCTCATGATTGGCTTTTGGGCACAACACTAACAATATCTTGTATATATGCATTGTGGTTTTTTTTGTTTTAGTGTCTTTGGATGAAGGTTTTAATGAGGATCACATTACCTTAAGAAACCAAGTGTTACCCTAACTAAGTTTCTCAATGAAACTTACTCCCCTCAATTCTGTCATTTCAGGTCCTGCTGAAAGATCACCTTCAAACTAACCTTTATTGTTTGATTTTTGATATGAAATTTCAGGTACATGAACTTCCGTATGTCTAGTTTTGATCTGGAAATTATGGTGATTTTAGGAGCACATTTGGTATTTTTAATGGTGGTAGTTACTGTATTGTGCAGCAGCTGTCCAGCATCCTGTTTTTGGAGTCCATTGTGTCTCAGGACCTCCTGTAACCTAGGGTGCGTATTTAGCTGAGTTAAGACCATATTGTAGTGCATGTATGCATGTACATGTAGTGTATGTAAGATGAGACATGTATGTGAACATTTGAGTAATGTTTTGCCTATGTAAGTGATGTGGTGCAAAGCTGCCTAAGTGTGAATGATAGGCTGCTTACTTGTAAATTTTTTTTGGCCACATAAAGTTGCTAGATGCAAGAGAATGTAATTAATATGTGTATTGGAAATGTATGGGATAGCCTAGGAGGTCTTTCCCCTTGTGAATGAAGTGTTTGCATGGTTTGGAAAAATTGTATGGGAAAAATGGTCCAAAAGTTGCCAGAATTTCAACCATGTACCTATGTTTAATATCTCCTTGTGTAGCATGAATCTTGATATCAAATTTTGACCACACATAGATAATATCTAGAGGTTGAACTGGAATTTGGAATTTCTGGATTTGGATCCTTGTATCCAAAGATATGATGTTGCAAAATTGGCTGAGTTACTGTTCATTTGGTCAGAATTTTGTAACCAACTTCAAAAATCCATAACTTGGTCTATAGGTGGGCTATTGATGTAAAAAAAAATTCCTTGATTTGATCTAAGTATCTAATTCATAATGGAGCAAAGAAAACTGGAGGGTATGAGGCTAGAATGATACAGTTTATTAGTGGAAGTTACAGGTGCAGTAGCTGGCCACTAGAACTTAACAAGATTGCCTAATGTGTGGAAGCCAAAACTAAGACTTGTGCTAGTTTTTTCCTTCTTTGCTACCATGGTGTGCATGAAATGTGAACATGTGTGTGATGGTTGGGCCAATATGCATGTATTTACATAGTGCCCAAGAGGGCCACTTTGGGTATGTACACTAAGGGTAGTGTTATGGTGGCCTACAGAACATTACCAATCCTAGGAGTCTAAATGCACAGTTTTGGCACCATAACTGGACTACCCTGGAGTGGGTAACAATTATGACATTGCAAACATGGCTGAATTACTTTTCATTTGGTCAGAATTTTGTAACCAACTTTAAAAATCTGTAACTTGGTCCATAGGTGGGCTATTGATGTAAAACCAAATTCCTTGGTTTGGTTTAAGTCTCTACTTGATTTTGAACCAAAGAAACATGAGGGTACATGGCTAGATTAATACAGATTTTGGGAGGAATTTTCAGGTGTAATGGCCGGTTTCTTAAACTTAACAAAATTGCATAATGTGTGGTAGTCAAGATTAATTCTTGTGCTAGTGCTTTCCTTCCTTGCTACCTTGGTGTGCATAAAATGTGAATATGTGTGTAATGGTTGGACCAATATGCATTCATTTACATAGTGCCCAAGAGGGCCACTTGGGTATGCATAATAAGGGTATTGTTCTGATGGCCTATAGAAAATACCAACCCTGGAAGTTTTAAAAGCACAATTTTGGAACCATAACTGGACTACCCAAAAGTGGATAACAAAGTTCCTCCTCTATGGCAACCCCATTATACTGCGCCTCATTCACTGTGGGGATGGTATCCATAAGTCTAAGACACAAACTCTTATGTGCAAGTCATTTTAGCTCCCTTAACATCAGTAATGTCTATTGAGTCAATAGCATAGTCAATTTGCACTTTGTGCTTGCTTAGCCAATCCATTCCCAACACTAGGTCATAAGACCTCAACTCTATCACCCAAAATTCAGAAGAGAAATCATGGTCGCCTAAGTACAAGGTGTTACCCACTTTGGGGTAGTCCAGTTATGGTGCCAAAATTTTGTATTTAAAACTCCCAGGATTGGTATGTTCTGCAGGCTATCAGAACAATACCCTTAGTATGCATAGCCAAGTGGCCCTCTTGGGCACTATGTAAATGCATGCATATTGGTCCGACCATTACACACACATTCACATTTTATGCACACCATGGTAGCAAGGAAGGAAAACACTAGCACAAGTCTTAATCTTGGCTACCACACATTAAGCAATCTTATTAAGTGTAAGTGACCAGCCACTGCACCTGAAACTTCCTCCAAAAAACTGAATTAATCAAGCCATGGAACAACTTGTTTTATTTGCTTCATTATCAAGTAGATTCTTTAAAAAAAACCAAGGAATTTGGCTTTACATCAATAGCCCACCTATGGACCAGGTTATGGATTTTTTAAGCTGGTTACAAAAATCTGACCAAATAAACAGTAACTTAGCCAACTTTGCAATGTCATATATTTTGCTACAGAACTCTAAATTAATAAATTCCAAATCCCCGTTCAACCTATATATACTATTTAGGTTTTCTCAAAATTTCATACCAAGATTCATTATACACAGGGAGATATAGAAATTTGAGTGTAGAGTCAAAATTCTGGTCACTTTATGACCATTTTGCCCATACAAAATTTCATAAGTGTGTAAACACTTCATTCACAAGGGGTAAGCCCTCCAAGGCTATCCCATACATGTACAATACACATAGGAATTACATGCTCTTGCATCTAGCAACTTTATGTGGCCAAACAGAATTTACAAGTAGGCAGCCTATCATTCATTCACACTTAGGCAGCTTTGCACCACATCACATAGATAGCCAAAACATTACTCAAATGTTCACATACTTGTCTCATTTTACATACACTATATGTAAATGCATACATGCACTACATAATGGTCTTAACCTAGCTAAATATGCACCCTAAGTTACAGGAGTGAGGGAGACACAACGTACTCCAGAAACAGGATGTTGGACAGCTGCTGCATAACACAATTGGCACCATCACTAAGGATACCAAAAGTTCTCCTAAAATCACCAAAATTTCTAGATCAAAACTAAATACAAGGAAGTTTAAATACCTAAAATTTCATATCTAAAAGGAAATGAAAAATGTCAGTTTGAATGTGATCTTTCTGGTGGACCTGAAATGGCAGAATTGAGGGGAGTAAGTTTCATTGTGAAACTTAGTAAGGGAAACATTTGTTTTCTTAAGGAAATGTGACCCTCATTAAAACATGAATCCAAAGACACTAAAATGTGAAAGCACGATGCATATATACAAGATATAGCAACCAAATGTAGCAGCAATTCACAACCAATAAACACATGAAATGCAGAAGCAACATAAACCACCGGTTACTCCATAAAACATGCAATAAACTTAAGTAAATAACTATGGAAGCAATCCTCAAGCTAATGCTTGGTCTTAGGAGGATTTTAACACTAGTTAGTACTAACTTTGGGCCCTAGAAATCCTCACTTCACTGCCATCATTGTACAGTTCACACTAGGTCACAAAACCTTTAATAAGTGCACTCTCCCTCACTAAGCTTGATTAATCAAGCTCATGCCTCTCTTCAAAGCTTAGCCCTAGTCCAATGGATGCTTGAAAATATAGTAAACAATTCATTAGATCAAGATAACCCTTACCAAGATGAGAAGGCCAAATTTGAAGCTTGATCCTTGAAGTATTCAAGCAACAGCTCTAGTTTGCATCCAAATGCTTCCTTTTGCCTACAATTTCAATCTTGGAGATATGGTGGCTATGGAGGAGCTATGGAAGAAGTGTGGAGGAGGTCATGGCTGGTTGGGTTGAATATGAGAGAAAAAAAGTAAATTTGGCTCCTTAAATTAGCTTTAGGACACTAAACATCCTTATTAGCCTTAATCATGCTTTATGTCATTTTGTTTGCCCATAAGCATTATTTCTTTGTGCTAAACTTATTGGTCCACATTTTCCCCATATCTTTTACTATTTATCAAGCCATAGCCGCCTCCCCCATTGTGGGATAGCCCCACAATTCCACCCTTTGACTTAAGTCAAAAGCTTGAACACCTTAAGGTTTACACTAAGACATTTAGGTCCTTAATGCCTTTAGTGTTTCCTTTGTCCAAACTTGTCTTCCATGAGCAATTCGGTCCTCTAATACCACCATCATACCATTCATATCCTTACCATAATGATCCAAGGCTTTTTCTTGAGAGTTTTGCAATTAAGTACCTGAATTTTCAAAATCTTACAAAAAGGTCCACAGGTTACTAAAAAAACAAGCAATCTTTAAGGCTTTTGTTTGGGGGCCAAGTTACCAACTTAGAACACTTTCAACGAGGTGTTCACTATACTTTTTACCCCTCATACTTTAATCACGATGAAGAGAATTACACAATATAAAAGATTTTTGACCATTCTGCCGCACTTGTAATTCTCCTATTTTTGTGAGGTGGTAACACAAGGGATACATAGTAACCACCTCATTGTTCAGAATAAAAATCATCCCTATAGTTCTTGGGGAGTCTTAGCTCATCTAAAGATTCTCATTCCTATTTAAACTTATCTACTAAAGTAGACCATATCACAGAAAGAGTAGCTCCATTATCAAAAAGTACTCTAACACTATCATTTTGAAAAGTAAAATTACCTTGAACGGCAGTTGCCTCCTTGGTCACTTGACTTGCCAGGGTGAAAACCCCCGGCTCAACTACTACTGTGACTACACTAAGTTAGTTTCCTATGGCAAAGGGTGCAGGGGGTAGATTTCTAGGTGGACCTGGCAAAGGTCGTGCCCATGGGCATTAGCTCACCCAATGACCACTTTTACCATAGATATTGCAGATATCAGTCCCCAAGGTACATGGCCTCGTGACATGGAACTGTCTACACGTAGGGCAGAAACCCACTTCTTTTCTCTTGCAGGGACCTTGGCTTTCAACCATTGGCCACTTCTTGGCGCTCCTTCCTAGGTGGGCTTATTCAACCTCCTCTTTTTTTCTAGGTGCCCTTGTATTCTCGATCTCCCTTTCTAAGGCCAACGTCTTCTGCACCGCCTGGCAATAACTCTGGACATCTACTACTGCCATATACTTCCTCAACATGGGCTTAAGGCCTTGAAACAACTTCTTGGCCTTCAATTCACCATTCCCAATCATATATGGGCCGTACCGTATGAGCAAATTTTAATACTGCTCATATTCCTTCACAAACATCTATCATTGCACCAAGTTCTCAAATTGGATCCTCCTCTGATCCTATGCAGCTTTACTGATATATTCCTATCGAAGCTTTTTCTCAAAATCAGACAACTTGAGCACCTTTTTTGTATCCTCCGGTCTAGTACCATTTCTTTGTCGTAGCATCTCCATCACATCATCCCACCAAAGACTAGCCCTCCCTCTAAAAAACAAAGGTACTAAGGCCATCCTCTACTCCGAATCATAACCTCCATAAGTGAAAAGCCAATTCATCCTGGATATCCAATTCTCATCTCAATTGGGATCGCCTATCCCATCAAAACTCGGAGGGTCAACCATTTTGAATTTCTTGAGTAACCTCATCTGACGAGGGATGTCTCCCTTCCTTGGAGCCACTATAACCCCTGGCTCCTCCTCTTCATGAGCATGATCTCTCTATTCATGAGTCCTAGGCACTTGCTGCTACTCAGCATGCCTCTCTTGATTTTCGAGTGGAGCATTCTCCTTCTGGACAGCTTCTTTATCCTCATGACCTTGAAACACCTCATTCATGATAGTGGTGATTTCTTGAGCCACTTCTGCCACAACTGGGTCACTAGAACCTTCATCGGGTTCTCTAGCTCCTCTCAAAGCTCTTGATCTAGTGTCAACCATAGCTGTTATGCCTCTCCTAGTTAAAGGCATGCTTGAGGAAGGTAAGGTGTTTGAAATTAAAATTTTAACCTTAATTCATGTTCACCTAGCAGGAATAGGTAAGTTTAGCAAAGTTCACTAAGTTATGAGTGTTAGTGTTGTGCCCAAAAAGCCAATCATGAGATGATTGTATTTTTGCACATTGAGTCATGATATTTTATTGAGGCATTAATCCAGCAATTTTGTTTGTTGTTTTGTTTCTGCGTAACGTAATAAACATAATTGTAACCCTAGAATAATGATATTCTTAAACGTCCCTAGTCTAGTATTATTGTGGAGCGGGTTGCAATAATACATAATTACTAGCATATGTGGAGACTAATATGAGATATGTAGTCTACATATGGGTACAAGTTGGAGAACTTGTGTACTGGACCGACCCACCATGAGAACACTTCATGGATCGTTATATGAGTGTCATAAGTGATTCTCATAGTGATCATGGTATATGTAGTCCTTCGACCTAAGATCATCAAGGTTCCCTACATGTGAGTCACATACTTTGATACTTTCCTTTGTTGCTCGTAACTGAGTGAACTTGAAGGAGGTCATTGGGTATGTCACATATCATGCGGAGGGATTTGTATGATCAAGATGGGATTTGTCCCTCCTATGTAACGGGAGTGATATCTTTGGGCCCCTTGATAGAGTAAGACTTAGAAAATGCATGGCCATGCTCCGATGAGTTGATATATGATATCAATGTCGTCAGTTTAAGTTGGTCTACTCGGTAATCAAGAAATCAAAGATTGGCCTATACGAGAGTGACACATTCCATGTCTCGTGCTTAGTCTTCATATCTTGGACAAAGGGACAATGGCATATATAGGTGATGATCATAAAGGTTTAGTTGATTCACCGACAATCTTGTCACTTGGGTAGCAATGATGTGTTGCTAGACACCGCTCATTGCTTATGATCATAAATGTGATTTATGATCATTGCCAACATGGCAAGAACCTATTGGGTCGCACACATAGAGCTATTTGGATCATTAGAGTGCATGGGCTAATTATTTGGGTTATGGTTTCACTTTAATTTCGTATTAATAATGGGCCAAGGAGTTGAGCCATTATTAAGCCCGAAATTAAATCCTAATTGGATTAGGGCTTTGAAACCCATTAGGCCTGGAAGTTGAGTCTCACTATAAATACAACTTTTAAGTGAGAAATTCGTAGGTCTCCTTGCCCTAGCCTCCCAAAAGGACAGCCGCACTCTTCTCTTGCAATTCTTTGGAGGACGCAAGCTAGCACTGTGAGCGCAAGAGAAACACATCTGCCGGGACGTGGTGGAAGCGTGGTGATCCCGAGAGGCTCGTGTGGATACCATAGAGAGCCTGAACACGTCAACTGTTCAAGTTTTGTGACTCGACTCTACAGTTGAGTGAGAAATCTCAACCGAAAATTAGGTATGAAATTTTCAAACACCCGGTTTACCCCGTTTCACTTGGATCCTGAAGGGTTTCGGTTAAATTCCGCTGCACTGTTTGGCCCCGAAACCCAACAGTGGTATTAGAGCTACTGGTGAAACCCTAAATCGGGATTGAGTGTTGAATCGCATGATGCTATGTGTTCGATTGGTTTTCGGCCATGATTAATTAGATTGATTCATGATGCATGAAACCGGAATTCGTAATGAACATATGAGACATATGAAGAAACGACACAAATTGGTTAATGAGATTAACCCGAAATTGATAGGTTTGAGATACCTATATGGATTAGAATTCTTGCAATAGTTGCAAAAACCCTAGGTTTGTTCGGATTCGGCCTTTTGGGGCACCGAAAGTAAGGAACCACCACCCGCTGACTGGCCAGCGGGACCGCCGTATGCGAAGCGCCACATAAATAAAAACTGGTTAATCAACACGCAAAAATTGGCATGCGTCTTTGTTGAATGAGATTTGACATGATATGCTGATTGGTGTTTGAAGCATGGTGCATGGTTATAGCCCTTGATTTGTTGTACTTGTAAATACGGCCTGCGAGTCGTGCCTTTTCTTATCACTCTCATTGTACATTCTCTTCTCACCTTACTCCCCTCGAATGTAACTCGAGGTTTCTATTATTGATGTAATGGTGCATTATGGGATCGTCCAAGGTGGTATGTCCAAGGAGGTGACAACAAAAGGGCAACCAAGAAAGGAAGAGAAGGAGCTTGTGCAGACTCTTTTCTTTTCTTAGGCTTTTATGATATTCTCATTGGCTTGAGAATATCGCATAGTTTGGACTATAACCATGTCACGTTTATTTCTTGTAAGCATGAGATGCATGTTTTATATTTGTATGTGATGCATGTATAAAACAACCGGAGATAGCAAATTGGTGAGATTAAAAGAAAAAAAAAAACCCCTCAACATATATTAAGTCATTAAATGTGATGCCTTCCAAAAGTTGGCACTCGTCAAGACTTTGATCAACATTAGGTGGGTTTGCCAAAGTAAAGCACCTATGTTCATCTTGGTAAGGCGCGATGGGATAATAGTGATATCCAAACTGCTAACTTTGGGTTCAACTTAACTAAGTCATCCTAATAGGATTAGGGACTTAGAGGCATAGAGTTGGGCTTAAGTTCTTGAGATGAGCTTGGACAAGTGTTGTTCACCCAACTATCCAAGAGTTGCATAAGATGCAATTGGCAAGGAGTTGCCTACCTAAATAGCTGTAACTTGAGAGAAAAGCCAAAGTTGACTCAGGTTGTGGTCAAATATGGATCTTGGCCAACTAGAATACCTTAGCGCTGAGGTGTTCCGAAATAATATCGAGGATTATTATTTTGAGGAAAATAGTGGGAGTATCGTTTAATAAAAGTCCTTATTAAATGAATTAAAATACATGACTCTTACACTGCATATTTACTGTTGTAGATAACCATGGCACAAAACACATCGACACTTTCATTGCAATCGATCCTTGAGAAGGAAAAACTGAATGGGACCAACTTTCTCAAATGGTACCGAAACTTGAGGATAGTCCTCAAACAAGAGAGAAAGGCTTATATCCTAGAGCAGCCCATTCCGAATGAGCCTGCTGCCACTGCTCCAAGAGCTGAAAGGGATGCTCACAAGAGGCATTCTGATGATGCTTTGGATGTTGCATGCTTCATGCTTATTACCATGGAATCTGAGCTTCAGAAGCAACATGAGAACATGGGGGCGTTCGATATGATCGAACATCTCAAAATGCTTTTCCAAGAGCAAGCTAGGCATAAGAGGTTTAAGACCTCTAAGGCATTGTTTCACTGCATGATGTCTGAGGGAAGTCCCGTGGGTCCTCATGTGCTCAAGATGATTGGGTACATTGAGAATCTTGAGAATTTGGGATTTACTCTTCAGAAAAAGTTGGCTATTGACGTAGTCTTACAATCGTTGCCTGAAAGCTACAGTCAGTTCGTCATGAACTATAACATGAACGACCTTGACAAGTCCCTCCCTGAATTTCTCAACATGTTGAGAACTGCTGAGCAAAACCTTAAGAAGGCTAAGCCATTTTGATGGTTCAAAAGGCCAAAGGACAAGGAAAAGCCAACAAGAAGAAGGATAAAGCTAATGGAAAGTCTAATGCTAATTCTTCTTCAGCTGCACTGAAACCAAAGGGTGGTGTAGCAAAGGAAGGGGAGTGCTTCCATTGTAAGCAACCTGGACACTGGAAGCGCAACTGCAAGCTCTATCTTGAAGAACTTGCTAAGGAAAAGGGAAGTAAGACTTCCACTTCAGGTATTCTTGTTATAGAAGCTAAGTTTTCTACTTCCTCATCTTGGGTATTGGATACTGGATGTGGATCTCACATTTGTGCAAATGTGCAGGATCTAAATAGAAGTAGAAGATTGGCTCGAGGTGAAGTGGACCTACGTGTTGGAAATGGAGCAAGGGTTGCTGCCTTAGCCGTAGGGACTTATGTTCTCACTTTACCTAGTGGATTAGTTTTAGAATTAGACAACTGCTACTTTGTGCCTACTATTAGTAGAAATTTGATTTCTGTTTCTTGTTTGGACAAGAAAGGTTTTTCATTTATAATAAAGGACAAATGTTGTTCTATTTATTTGAATGAAATCTTTTATGGTAGTGCTCAACTTAGCAATGGGTTGTATGTTCTAGACCTTGAAGATCCAATCTATAATGTGAATACCAAGAAGGTCAGATTAAATGATTCAAACTTGACCTATCTCTGGCACTGTCGCTTGGGCCATATAAATGAGACCCGCATATCCAAGCTCCATAAGGATGGACTCTTGGACTCATTTGATTTTGAATCATATGAGACATGTGAGTCATGTTTGTTGGGCAAGATGACCAAAGCCCCATTCACAGGGCAAAGTGAAAAGGCTAATGACTTACTAGGACTCATACATAGTGATGTATGTGGCCCGATGTCTACACAAGCTAGAGGAGGTTTGCAATACTTCATTACGTTCACTGATGACTTCAGCAGATATGGCTATGTGTATCTTATGAGACACAAGTCAGAATCCTTTGAAAAGTTCAAAGAATTCAAGAATGAAGTAGAGAATCAACTCGGGAAGAGTATCAAAGTGCTTCAATCAGATCGAGGTGGAGAGTACTTGGATCGAGAATTCCTTGACTATCTGAAGGAGTGTGGTATAGTATCACAACTCACTCCACCAAGCACACCTCAATGGAATGGTGTTTTTGAGAGGAGAAATCAAACTCTATTAGACATGGTTCGCTCCATGATGAGTCAAGCTGACCTTCCAAACTCCTTTTGGGGACATGCTCTAGAGACAGCAGCTTTTACACTAAACCGAGTTCCATCTAAATCGATTCAAAAGACACCATATGAGATATGGAGTGGGAGGCGTCCCAATTTGTCTTTTATGAAGATTTGGGGCTGTGACACTTATGTGAAACGTCAATCCTCTGACAAACTAGGGCCCAAATCTCAAAAATGCCTTTTTGTTGGGTATCCCAAAGAAACAAAGGGTTACTATTTCTACAATCCCTCTGAGCAAAAAGTGTTTGTTGCTCGAACTGGTGTCTTTTTGGAGAAAGAGTTTATCTCTAAAGGAATTTGTGGGAGGAAAGTAGAACTTGAAGAAATTCAAGAACAACAAGGAGACATCAAACCTGAAATGGAACCTGAATAGACACCACAAGATGTTGTGGTTCAAGAGTCTGTTCCTGTAGCACAGAGCCCACGTAGGACTGGTAGGATTCGGCGTGAGCCCGAGAGATATGGATTTGTCGTGACTCACACTGGTGATGTGATGCTCATGGATCAAGATGAGCCCACAACCTACCAACAAGCTATGTCGGGGCCTGACTCTGAGAAGTGGCTAGTGGCCATGAAATCCGAGATGGAATCCAAGTATGAAAACCAAGTATGGACTTTGGTTGACCCACCTAAAGGGGTAAAACCCATAGGGTGCAAATGGGTTTTCCAGAAGAAAACTGACATGGATGGTAATGTGATTACCTTAAAGGGACGATTGGTCGCAAAAGGTTTCAAGCAAATTCATGGTATTGACTATGATGAAACTTTTTCACCAGTTGCTATGCTTAAATCCATCCGAATTTTGTTTGCTATTGCTGCACACTATGATTATGAGATATGGCAAATGGATGTCAAAACTGCATTCCTAAATGGAAAGCTACTTGAGGATGTGTACATGACACAACCTGAGGGTTTTGTCACTCCTGAGAAAGCCAATAAAGTGTGCAAATTGCAAAGGTCCATTTATGGACTGAAGCAAGCTTCTTGAAGTTAGAATCTTCATTTTGATGATGCAATCAAAGAGTTTGGTTTTATCAAAAATGAAGATGAACCTTGTGTCTACAAGAAGGTTAGTGGGAGCGCTATTGTCTTCTTGGTGTTGTATGTAGATGACATACTACTCATCGGGAATGACATTCCTGAGCTACAGTCTGTGAAGACTTGGCTAGGGAAATGTTTCTCTATGAAGGACTTGGGTGAAGCAGCCTATGTGTTAGGCATCAGGATCTATATTGATAGATCTAGAAAGCTTCTTGGCCTAAGTCAAAGTACATATATCGACAAGGTGCTAAAGAGGTTTAGCATGCAAGATTCCGAGAAAGGATTCTTGCCCATGTCACATGGTATCACTCTTTCTAGATCTCAGTGTCCGAGTACAACCGAGGAGAGAGAGCGCATGAGTAAGATTCCATATGCCTCAGCAATTGGATCTATCATGTATGCCATGATATGTACTCGTCCCGATGTCTCATATGCTTTGAGCATGACGAGTAGGTACCAATCGAACCCCGGTGAAAGTCACTAGACAGCTGTTAAGAAGATCCTTAAGTACTTACGAAGGACTAAGGATGCATTCTTGGTCTTTGGAGGTGAAGATCAACTCGTTGTAAGGGGTTACACCGATGCAAGCTTCCAATCAGATAAGGACGATTTTAGATCGCAATCTGGTTATATGTTTTGTATTGGTGGTGGTGCTGTGAGCTGGAAGACTTCAAAGCAAGAGACAGTAGCTGACTCTACAACAGAATTTGAGTACATTGCCGCCTCTGATGCTGCGAAGGAGGCAATTTGGATCAAGAAGTTCATCACTGAACTTGGAGTGGTTCCAAGCATTGTCGACCCGATAGAGCTCTATTGTGACAACAATGGAGCAATCGCACAGGCTAAAGAACCTCGATCTCACCAGCGATCCAAACACATACTCCGACGCTATCATCTCATCAAGGAGATCATCAAGAGGGGTGATGTAAGGATATGCAGGACTTCGACAGACAGCAACATTGCTGATCCACTGACAAAGCCCCTTACGCAGCAGAAGCATGATAGCCATTCTAGGTCCATCGGTATTAGATACATGGATGATTGGCTTTTAGTGCAAGTGGGAGATTGTTAGTGTTGTGCCGAAAAAGCCAATCATGAGATGATTGTATTTTTGCACATTGAGTCATGATATTTTATTGAGGCATTAATCCAGCAATTTTGTTTGTTGTTTTGTTTCTGCGTAACGTAATAAACATAATTGTAACCCTAGAATAATGATATTCTTAAACGTCCCTAGTCTAGTATTATTGTGGAGCGGGTTGCAATAATACATAATTACTAGCATATGTGGAGACTAATATGAGATATGTAGTCTACATATGGGTACAAGTTGGAGAACTTGTGTACTGGACCGACCCACCATGAGAACACTTCAGGGATCGTTATATGAGTATCATAAGTGATTCTCATAGTGATCATGGTATATGTAGTCCTTCGACCTAAGATCATCAAGGTTCCCTACATGTGAGTCACATACTTTGATACTTTCTTTTGTTGCTCGTAACTGAGTGAACTTGAAGGAGGTCATTGGGTATGTCACATATCATGCGGAGGGATTTGTATGATCAAGATGGGATTTGTCCTTCCTATGTAACGGAATGATATCTTTGGGCCCCTTGATAGAGTAAGACTTAGAAAATGCATGGCCATGCTCCGATGAGTTGATATATGATATCAATGTCATCAGTTTAAGTTGGTCTACTCGGTAATCAAGAAATCAAAGATTGGGCTATACAAGAGTGACACATTCCATGTCTCATGCTTAGTCTTCATATCTTGGACAAAGGGACAATGACATATATAGGTGATGATCATAAAGGTTTAGTTGATTCACCGACAATCTTGTCACTTGGGTAGCAATGATGTGTTGCTAGACACTGCTCATTGCTTATGATCATAAATGTGATTTACGATCATTGCCAACATGGGAAGAGCCTATTGGGTTGCACACATAGAGCTATTTGGATCATTAGAGTGCATGGGCTAATTATTTGGGTTATGGTTTCACTTTAATTTCGTATTAATAATGGGCCAAGGAGTTGAGCCATTATTAAGCCCGAAATTAAATCCTAATTGGATTAGGGCTTTGAAACCCATTAGGCCTGGAAGTTGAGTCTCACTATAAATACAACTTTTAAGTGAGAAATTCGTAGGTCTCCTTGCCCTAGCCTCCCAAAAGGACAGCCGCACTCTTCTCTTGCAATTCCTTGGAGGACGCAAGCTAGCACTGCGAGCGCAAGAGAAACTCATCTGCCTGGACGTGGTGGAAGCGTGGTGATCCCGAGAGGCTCGTGTGGATACCATAGAGAGCCTGAACACGTCAACTGTTCAGGTTTTGTGACTCGACTCTACAGTTGAGTGAGAAATCTGAACCAAAAATTAGGTATGAAATTGTCGAACACCCGGTTTACCCCGTTTCACTTGGATCCTGGAAGGTTTCGGTTAAATTCTGTTGCGCTATTTGGCTCCCGAAACCCAACAATGAGGAGATCAAGGCACTAAATGAGGTTCAAGAGAAAATGGTAATTTTGCATCTTGAATAGTCAGTCTATGTCTTAAGTGTTGAAAATGAGTTTTTGATAACCTAAATTTTAACTTTAAGCCAAACATAGTTGAAATAAACAAGATTTGACCAAATTTGACTAGGGTTACCTAAAAGAGGGACTTATTTGTAACTTTTTAAATTCCTAAATGGCTTCTTGGTTAAGAGGTTATAAAACTTCATAAGGTGCGGGAGGAGGCCATATTTTCTACTAAAACCCGAGTTCCTCCATCACACTACCAATTCTCTATCAATCTAAGCCCAAAACTAAGAAATTTTGATGAAAATGGGAGCCACCAGAGATGTACATGCTATGGAAAGCTTGTTTGAAGGGTGATGTCATGTTTTTGAAGCTTGGAACCAAGTTTTCCAGAATCCCATATTTTTTATGTGAGGTAACACTTACGCTCTTGGTAGATTCTTGTTTATTAAATATTTGGAAGCTTGGGTTTTAGTTAGAAGGTAGTAATTATGTGATCTGTGCCTTTGGTTGGTTGGAACTAGGTGGAGCTTTGCAGAACTTGAGTTATTGAGGAAGGGTTGCTTGTTTCTTGCTTGTGAGGAGAAGTTAAGGTAAGGGAGTTGTGTTTTCAAGCTTAATTGATGTTATTTGAGTGAGTTTGCTAGATGAATTCAAGTAGTTCTAGCAATAGCATTAGTTAGTGGGTAGGTTGAATCATGGTGAACTATGAGGTTTTTATGATTGGAATGATCTTACAATGCATCATAGGTTGGCTTGTGATAGTTGGTTGTTATCTATCTAACATGTTTTATATGTATGTGAAGTTTGGAGGCTATCCATGCATGTTTGGTATGTTTGGAAAATGTCTAAAGTTCATAGCAACAAACTGGAAATTCTCTATGTTCTAGCAGGTATTGGCAGCGCGTTACGAATTGTCACCAGTGCCCATGAGATGTCACTGTTACAATGAAAATTGGCACCTCGTTACCAATTGTAGCGATGAGTCACCGTTGGCATAATGACTAAAATTTTCCAATTTTGCTAGAGAGGTCTGGGAAAAACCAAAGGGGATTAACTAGTTTTCAAATGATCACAACTAAGTATCCCTAGCTTGGATGCGAAGTTTAGAACCCTTGGTGATCCAGCCGTGCCGTTAGCTACAAGGTTGTAAGGAGAAACCTTAGTGCACCTAGTCTATAAGGTCATTATGGCCTAGTTAACAAGGTCTTTAGGGCATAGTCTACAATAGTCCCACCCTAGTGCCCCTATACAACATAAAAGGGAAAGGTTCAACTGGTGATTTATCATGAGTTAGGCTAGCATGCTCAGCTCGCTAGAAGACAAGGCTATGCCTTGTAGTTCAAGGATGAGGATGAGGAGTGGTCCTAAGGGAGTTAGGTATATGCATATATTAGACCCTCATGCTATATATATAAGCTCATAGCAGGTTACATATGTTCTCACATGTAGAGTCCTTGGTAACTTTTCTTGCAGGTAAAGTGAAGAACCTTACTAAGAATGTCTGAATTCTCACTCCTTAGTTATGTTGTGCAGAGTTTGACATTACTAGACTGGATAACCACTGAGGGTTGTCACGGTAGTTTTTTGTTGCTACAGGTACCTTGCTTGAGAATATTTTTTATTCTAGTCCATTTGGACCATTTGTTCATTAAGTAACAGTACTAGCTATAGTCTTCCTTTGGCCATAGAGCCTAGCAGCACATGGATAAGGAATTTTGTTACTCGCCACTAGTACTTGCATCCGAGGTGGGAGTTAGTTCAAGAAGATCTCAATTGTGGCTTGTATATATAGTACTCCTAGTGGCTTCCATTGTCTATGCTTTGAGGAGTCCTAGACTCTAAGGTTACTTTTGGGTTAGGGTGTTACCACTCTGAGTGCTTCAATACAGTGATTAAATTTAGTGAGCTCAATCCCCAGGCAGTCCATGTCCTGTAGGCCAAGCAGAACATGCACAGTATGTTTAGCCAAGTGGCCATCTTGGTCATTTTGGAAAGATGTGTATATTGATCCAACCATCATACACATATTCATATACAATTTCATCTTGAAGTAATGATGACAATGAAATTCTTCATTCCAAGACAATATGGAACTTGAGTAAATTCCCGAAATGCATGTACAATTATATGCACACATGAGCTATTGGTGTGCATTTTATGTGCCAAAACTTTCACACCATGTCCAACTCAAATTCTATCCATGTTCTCCTATGGCATAAAGGTTTTAAACCCTTTAATACAGTTAAACCTTCATAGGGAAATAGGTTTGAGACATTAAATCTATCTAAGTTTACAATTATAGATTTTACATTTAAGTAGGTAGAAATGACCATATGAAGAGTGCTTAGCAAAATCAGCCAATTTTGATAGGCCATAACCCTGGCTATAGTGCACCAAATCCAGTGATTTAGAAGCCAAGTTATTCATATTGAAGTGTTCTAGATGTGGTAAAAATTTCATAGCCAAATTCTTTATGTACAAAAAGTTATGGCAGTTGGAGTACAGGGTACCAAATTTCAGCCACCATTAACCATTATGCCAATACAAAATATCATAATATTCATACACTCCATTTCCAGGTGCAAAACCCACTTGGTAGTGTGAATACATGTCTAATATACCTTGGAAAACCATTCTCATGAATTTAGAGCCTTTTTAACCATCATTCATAAAAAAGCCATCAAAACAGCCCAAAAACACCATATCGACAGCATTGTATGCGCACTTCAAACTATACTCCATTGATCCATACATCCTTGTCACACTACACATACAACATACCCAACTCATTTACATGCATTTATGCACCACATACATGACAATAACTTAGTTAATACGTACACTAAGCTTCTTCGAGAACTTCAAAAGCACTAAGCACTCCATAAACTTGTAGGGACCAACTGCTGCATAAGGCAGAAACTACCATTACTAAAAATAGCTAATGTGCTCTAAAAATCATGAAACTTTCCATTTTACAATTTCACATATGTAAGTTAATATTAATTAAATTAATAGAAAAATTCAAAAAAAAGCTATTAGTTTGAATGCTCTCTTTTATGTGCTCCTAAAATAGACTAAAAGGGGGTAAGTCTCTTTGAAGAAACTTAGTAAGGGATTATCATTAGAAACTTGAATTTCCAGAAACCTACCTAAAATCCAAAGACATAAAAAACACAAAAAAAAAAGAACATATTAAAAAATATGGCCATCTAAATGCACAAACAAACAGAACACAATCAAATGCAATGCTGGCAGCAATAGGGTTAGTCCATAAACAATCAAATAAACAATATGTGATGACTATGGCAGCCCTCCTCAAGCTAATTCTTTTTCTTAAAAGGTTAATTGACCTTAGTTAGTACTAACTTAGCCTTTAGACGCCCTAAATTTCACTACCAAATAGAGCACCAAAGTTGTAGGGCTAAAACCCTAGGTGCAATTTCCCCCTTAACCTAAACTTGGTTCATCAAGCTCTTGGCTCTCTTCCAAGCTTAGGGTCTTAGCTTCATGGATGTTTGGGAACCAATATTGAACAATAAACATCCATGAAACCCAAATAAAACCCTTACCTAGTCAATGAAGGCTGAAATCTTCAAGAGATACACAATAAACACGTAAACTAGGTTTTTCTTTTTCTTCTTGCATCCTATTGCCTTCCTTCGTGATTTCTTAGGAGATTGAGCTGTGGTGGCTGTGGAAGCTTATGGAAGAGCTAAGTAAGGGACTCTAGCTAGTTAGGGCAAAAAATGACCAAGGAAAGGCAAGAAATCAAGATATTTTTCTTGGTTTCATTAGTTTAATCATAACCCTCACTTAGGTCATTACAAGTATGCCTTAAGCAAAGACTTATTGGCTAGTATTTAGCCCACTGTTTTTACCTTAGAACTTGGAAATAAAAGCTTGGATAATTCTAGAAATGGCCACCTTTGACCCTTGTCAATGATACTTTCATCCTTAAAGTTATGTTTGTGAACAATTGGAAACCTAATTGTCCTAGGTTCTTGAATAATATCCTTTGTTTCCTTTACGTAGTTTAGCCTCCAAAAATTACTTCCATAGCATTCAAATCCCTCTACAACTCTCTTTCAAAGTTGTACAATTGTGTACCCACGTCTTGAAATTTACAATAAATTCCATAGGTTACTTGTTGACCAAGGAATCCTTTAGGATTTTTTTTGAAGGCTAAGTAACCATTATGTGGATCTTTTCAGGAGGTGTAGATTGTAGACTTTACCCCTCACATTTCATTCATGATAGGGAAGATCATGCTATATAATGGTTTATAACCATTATGCCTTTATGCTATAATTTTCCCATTTGTTGAGGTAGTAATAGAGGCCATTAGCCTACTTTATGTATGAATGCTCCCACACAGTTGTTATCTGTAGTAAATTCACATAAATGTTGATTTTGTATGCTTTGGCTATTTGAACTTGTTTTCTTTGGACATGTCTTGGCCAAGTCAATGTTTTATGGATTTTGTTAATGCAAGTCAAAGCATAGAGAACATGGATTTTGCATATTCTAGGTTAATCAACTAGTGTCACAAAGTTTTAATCAGCACACATACACAACTAGCCAATTGCAACCACCGTGAGATCAGCTCTTACAGGCTTCCTGGGTAGGGGCCAAGGACAGCTGTGTTAATAGCAACCTGCAACCAAAGCTAGATAACATTCCCCAAATGCTAGTCAATATTAACTATCGTAGCAGATGGACTCCCAACACTAGATCTCAGTCTTAGCCTCCAATATCTATAAAGCGAGCTCTAGGCTTTGATACCAAATTGACATGGCCATCCTTGGCCTCTGCCTAAGAAGCCCGTGAGAACTACTCTTACGGTGGTTGCAATTGGCTAGTTGTATATGTGTGCAGACTAAAACTCTATGATACTAGTTGATTAACCTAGAATATGCAACAAGCATGCCCTTATGCTTCAATTTAACTTGAAAAAAATCATAAAACATTCTCTTGGCCAAAGATAATTCCATAAAAAAAAACCAAAATTCAAACAGTCAAAGCACACCAAATCAACATTTATGTGAATTTACAACACATAACAACTGTGTGGAAGCATTCATACATAAAATAGATTATTAACTGGAATTTGGAATTTCTACATTTGGAGCCATGCCCTCACCCAAGAACAACCCTAGATTCTGGGACTCCATTATAGACAAAGGAGCTGACTAGGAGTAGATAATTACAAGCCTTAACTAAGATCTTCTTGAACTAACTCCTACATTAGAAATGAATCCCAGTGGCGAGTTACGAAAATTTTTCCATGTGCTGCTAGGCTCTACGGCAAAGAAAAATGCTATAGTTAGCACTATTACTTAGCCAACAATTAATCCAAGTAGACTAGAATCATAAAGATTCTCATGCATTGTACTTACAGTCAAACAAACTGCCACGACAAGCCTTAGTGGTTATCCAGCCCAACAACGTCAGTATTTGCACAACATAACTAGGGAGTGAGAATTTAGACATTCTTAGTAAAGGTCTTCATTTCACTTGTAAGAAAAGTTACTAAGGACTCACACATCTTGAGGCTAGACTTATGCGCATAATCTCAGTCCCTTGGGACTTTTCCTCAACCTAGTCCTTAAACTACAAGGCATTGCCTTGTCCTCTAGCAAGCTTACCTTGCTATCCTAACTGGTGATAAATAACCAGTTGAAACCCCCCCTTATGTTGTACAGGGGCACTATGGTGGGACTATTAGCCTAGGCCATAAAGACCTTATAGACTATGTGCACTAAGGTCTCACATTGCAAACTCATGTCTAACTACACGACTATGTCACCAAGGGTACTAAACCTTCCAACCAAACTAGTGATACCTAGTTATGATCCTTTGAACACTAATTTCCTTACTGATGGTGGTAACCATAAGACTGTATAAAATTGAAGAGAACTTCTTATTACCCACTCTGGGGTAGTCTTGTTATGGTGCCAAAATTGTGCATTTAAGACTCCCAGGGTTGGTATGTTTTGTAGGCCATCAGAACAATACCCTTAGTGTGCATACTGAAGTGGCCCTCCTAACCACTATGTAAATCCATGCATATTGGTCCACACATTACACACATATTCACATTTTATGCATACCATGGCAGCAAGCAAGGAAAACACTGGCACAAGCCTTAATATTGGCTACCACACATTAGGCAATGTTGTTAAGTTTAAGTAACTAGCCACTACACATGAAACATCCTCCTAAAAACTGAATTAATCTAGCCATGTACCCCTTATTTTATTCACTTCATTAGCAAGTAGAGACTTAAACCAAACGAAGGATTTGGTTTTACATCAATAACCCACCTATGGACCAAGTTATAGATTTTTTAACTTGGTTACAAAATTTTGACCAAATGTACAGTAACTCAGCCAAATTTGCAATGTCATAACTTTGGTTACAGGGCTCCAAATGTAGAAATTCAAAATTCTAGTTAAACATGTAGTTTCTCTCTAAATGTGGTCAAAATTTCATACCAAGATTTAGTCTACACAGGGAGATATTGGATGTTGAGTGCAGGGTCAAAATTTTGCCCACTTTTGGACCATTATGCCCATTAAAAATTTCATTAGTGTGAAACTATTCATTCACATGGGGTAAGCCCTTCAAGGCTATCCCATACATGTTTAATACACATAGGAATTACATGCTCTTGCATCTAGTAACTTTATGTGGCCAAAATAGAATTTACAAACAAGCAGCCTATCATTCACACTTAGACAGCTTGTGCACCACATTCACATACATAACAAAACAGTCCTCAAATGTTCACATACTTGTTTCAAATTTACATGTCTTACATGTACATGCATCCATGAGCTACATAATGGCCTTAACTCAGCTAAAACACACACCTAAGTTACAGGAGAGCTTGAGATACAATGCACTCCAGAAAACAGGATGCTAGACAACTGCTGCGTAACACAATAAGAACCATCACTAAAAATACCAAATATGCTCCTAAAATCACCAAACTTTCCAAATCACAACTTGATACATGCAAGTTAAAATACCTAAAATTTTATATCAAAAATAAAATCAAAAGGGCCAATTTGAATGTGATCTTTCTTCTGAACCTGAAATGGTTAGATTTGAGGGGAGTAGGTTTCATTGTGAAACTTAGTAAGGAGAACACTTATACTCTTAAGTTAGTGTTACCCTTGTTATCACCTGCATCCAAAGAAATGAAAACATAAAAAACACAATGCATATATCCAACATATAGCAATCAAATGTGGCAGCCAAACAAAAACAACAAACACATGTATGCAGCAGCAACAAGTATCATTGGTTAGTCCATAAAACATTCAATAAACATATGAAAATCACTATGGAAGCCCTCATCAAGCTTAAGCTTGGTCTTAAGAGAGTTTTAACCCTAGTTAGTACTAACTTTAGGCTCTAGTTAAATTCACTTCCATCATTGTGCACTTCACACTAGGTCACCAAAACCTTCACTAAGTGCACTCCCCTTACTAAGCTTGGTTCATGAAGCTCATGGCTCTCTTCCAAGCCTAGCCCTAGCTCCATGGATGCTTGGAAATACAGTAAAAATTCCATGAGAGCAAGAAAAGTTGTTACTTTCACTACCATCACTGTGCACTTGACACTAGTTTTCAAAACCTTCACTAAGTTCACTCACCTCACTAAGTTTAGTTCATCAAGCTCATGGCTCTCTTCCAAGCCTAGCCCTAGCACCATGGATGCTTGAAAATACAATAAATACTCCATGAGAGCGAGAGAACCCCTTACTTGGATGGGTATGCTGAATTTTAAGCTTGATTCTTGGTGCAGCCTAAGCAATAGCACTAGTATGCTTCCAATTGCTCTTTATTGATTTCCATTGAAACTAATTTTAAGCTTGGAGGTTTGGTGGCTTTCGAGGAAGTTTGTAGGTGAGGGGGTTGCATTTCTTTGCCACTAGAAGAGGCCAAATGTGAGAGATAAGGATAAAGATGGTCACTTATATGGACTTAAGTGCACAAACATACTTAACTAGCCTTAACCATGTTTTATGTCATTTTCCTTGCTACAAGACCATGGTTTCTTAGTCTTAATTTCTTGGCCCACATTTGACTTTCTTACCATGCTTTGGGTAGCCTTCCC
The DNA here is from genome assembly GCA_039654915.1 of Aquilaria yunnanensis. Taxonomy (NCBI): domain Eukaryota; kingdom Viridiplantae; phylum Streptophyta; class Magnoliopsida; order Malvales; family Thymelaeaceae; genus Aquilaria; species Aquilaria yunnanensis. The sequence goes on from CM077595.1 coordinate 49,639,796, forward strand.
TTGAGTAGGATAACTCCAAAATGTCTCCGGTTGACTTAAGTCAAAGACATGGACATCCAAAGGCCTGCGCCAGGACACTTAGGTCCTTAAAGCCTTTTGTGTTTTCTTTGTCCAAAATTGTCTTCTATTAGTGTTGTGCCCAAAAGCCAATCATGAGATGATTGTATTTTTGCTCATTAAGTCATGATATTCTATTAAGGCATTAATCCAATAATTATGTTTGTTGTTTTGTTTATGCGTAATGTAATAAACATAATTATAACCCTAGAATAATAATAATCTTAAATGTCCGTAGTCTAGTATTATCGTGGAGTGGGTTACAATAATACATAACGACTAGCATATGTGGAGACTAATACGAGATATGTAGTCTACATATGGGTACAAATTGGAGAGCTTGTGTACTGGACCGACCCACCATGAGAGTGCAACATGGATCGTTATATGAGTGTCATAAGTGCTTCTGATAGTGATCACAGTATATGTAGTCTTTTGACCTAAGGACATCAAGGTTTACGACATGTGAGTCACATACTTTGATACATCCCTTTGTTGCTCATAACTGAGTGAACTTGAAGGAGGACATTAGGTATGTCACGTATCATGTGAGGGTTTTGTATGATCAAGATGGAATTTGTCCTTCCTATGTAATGGGAATGATATCTTTGTGCCCCTTAATAGAGTGAGACTAAGAAATGCATGGCCTTGCTCGGATGAGTTGATATACAATATCAATGTCATCAGTTTAAGTTAGTCTACTCAGTAACCAAGAAACCAAAGATTGGGCTATATGAGAGTGACACATTCCATGTCTCTTGCTTAGCCTTGATATCTTGGACAAAGGGACAATGGCATATATGGATAATGATCAGAAAGGTTTAGTCGAATCACTGACAATCTTGTCAGTTGGGTAGCAATGTTGTATTGCTAGACAACGCTCATTGCTTATGATCATAAATATGAGTTATGATCATTACCAACATGGTAAGAGCCTATTTGGTCGCACACATAGAGCCAATTGGATTATTTGAGTGCATGGGGTAATTTATTTGGATTATGGTTTCATGATAATAGCGTGTTAATAGTTAGGCCAAAAGTTAAGCTATTATTAAGCCTGAAATTAAAGCCTAATTAGATTAGGGCTTTGAAACCCATTAGGCTTGGAAGTTGAGTCTCACTATAAATACAACATGTAGTGAGAAATTCACAACTCTTGCCCTAGCCTCCCAAAGGTTCCAGCTGCACTCTTCTCTTGCCATTTCTTCGATGATGCAAGCTAGCACTACGAGAGTAAGAGGAATGCATCTACTGGGTTGTGGTGGAAGTGTGGTGGTCCTGAGAGGCTCGTGTGGATACCGTAGAGAGCTTGAGCATGTCAACTGTTCAGGTTTTCTGATTTGACTCTACAGTTGGGTGAAAGATCTCAACTGAATTAGATATGAAAATTTTTGAACACCTAGTTTACCCTGTTTTACTTGGATCTTGGAGGATTTCGGTTATATTCCACTGTGCTTGTTTGGCTCCCGAAACCCTACATCTTCCACAAGTAATTTGGTCCTCCGGTAGGACTTTCATACCATTCATATCCTTCCCATAACTTTTCAAAGCTCTTTCTTGAGAGTTTTGCAATTAAGTACTGAAAGCAATCCTTGAGGCTTTTCTTGGGGGCCAAGTTACCAACTTAGAACACTTTTAAAGAGGTGTTGATCATGCCCTTTACCCCTAACACTTCAATCACTATGATGAGAATTACTGAATATAATGGATATTGACCATATGCCACACTTTGAAATTCTCCCATTTTTGTGAGGTTGTAACACTTCTAGGTCTCAGAGGAGTTTTAGGAGACTCGAGTATGCCTGGAATGCTTAGACCCCAAGGTACCCCAAAAACCCCTTTAGGCCTCCAATCGACCTTCCAAGCAAAATTTGAATTTTTCAGCTACCATGCCTACAGTGACGCATCGCCACAATTGGTAACATGCTGCCATTTTTTGTGCTAATGGCAATGCATCATGAGTAATGGCAATGATTGGTGATGCATCACCAATACCTGCGACAGCCTAGAAAATTTCAGTTTTTGCTGCTATGAACTTCGAACACTTACGAAATATATCAAACATGCTTGGTTAGCCTCCAAACTTTACATACATGTAACACATGTTGCATAGATCACAATCAACTCACAAGCCAACCTATGATGCATTTAAACATCATTCAAATTGTTATAAACCTTATAGTCCACAATAAACCAACTTTGCCCATTAATTAATGCTATTGCTAAAACTGCTTGAAATACGCTTGAAAACATAACTCCTTTACCTTAGCTTCAACTCACAAGCAAGAAACAAGCAACCCTTTGCTCATGAATCCAAGTTCTACAAAGTTTTACCTAGTTCCAAGCAAACAAAGGCACAAAACACATAAAAACTAATTTCTAACAAAAACCCAAGCTCCAAGCTTCTAATAAACAAGAATCTACCAAGAACATAAGTGTTACCTCGCATAAAAAATAGAGGATGGTGAAAAACTTGGTTCCAAGCTTCAAAAACTTGAAATTATGCCTGAAACAAGCCCTTCACAGCACACATACCCTTGGTGGCTTCCATTTTCATCAAAATCTCTTGGTTTTGGGCTTGGATTGATGGAGAATTGGTAGGGTGAGGGGTGAGCTCGGGTTTAAGGATGAAAATGGCAGCCTCGCCTCCACTTTACCAATTTTATATGCCACTTAAGCAATAATCCATCCAAGAATTGAAAAAGTCTCAAATAAGTCACCTCTTTTAGGTAACCTTAGTCAAACTTAGTCAAATCCTGTTTATTTTAACTAAACTTGAGTTAAGAAGTAGAAGTTAGGTTTTACAAACTTATTTTTAACACTTGGGACCTAGCCTGACTATTCGGGTTGGAAAATTACCATTTTGCCCTCAAACCTCATTTAGTGCCTTAGACTTCTTAGAACTTAGTGAACTTTGCTAAATTTCTCTATTCTTGCTATGTGATTTTGAATTAAGGTTCTAAATAAGTATCAAACACTTTACCTTCCTCAAGCAAGCTTCTAGTTAGGAGAGCCATAACATTCTCCCACGTTCTAGAATTTGGTGCCTTAAATTCCGATGCAACTAAGGAAACTCACTAGGATACCTTTTTAGCATATCCTACTCCATCTCCCAAGTAGCCTCCACCTCACTATGGCTCGACCAAAGGATCTTAACCATTCAAATCCACTATGTTCAGAGTTTCTTGACTTGCCTATCAAGTATCTGAACTAGTTTTTCTTCATAGGTCAAGTCTTCCTAGATGGGTACCATTGAAGGATTAACTACATGTCCCAGTTCCACTGTGCTTTTCTGTAGAATACTAACATGAAACATGTTATGCACTTGGGATAGGTTAAGTGCTAATGTGAACCGATAAGCAACCTTCCATATCTTCTCCAAAACTTCATAGGGTCCAACGTACCTAGGGGCTAACTTACCACTCTGCCCGAAATGGGTAACTCTTTTTGTGGGCAAGACATTGAGAAGAACTTTGTCCCAACTTCAAAACACAAATATCTTCTTCTCAAATTTGCATACTTAGTCTACTGGTCATTGGCTGCTTTAATCAATTTTTGGATCAAAATAATCTTAGTTGTGGTATCAACTATGATTTTAGGACCAATAATTACTTTGTCCGAAAGATCTGCCCAACAACGGGGTGTCATGCAACGCCTCCAATATAAAACCTCATATGGTGTCATACCAATAATATTTTAATGACTGTTATTATAAGTAGATTCAATGAGCAGTAAATGCTAATCCCAATCACCTCTGAAATCAATAGCACACATACGTTACCTATCCTTCATAGTTTGGATCACTCTCTTAGACTGTCCATCAGTTTGAGGATGGAAAGTAGTACTGAGACTAACTTTACTTCCTAACGCCTCCTAGAAAGCATTCCAAAATCATGAAAAAAGCCAAAGGATCTCTATCAGATATGATCTGATCCAGTATGCCATGCAACCTGACAATCTCCTTGACATACAACCTAGCCAACCTCTCCAAGGTATATGTTACCTTGGTGGGTATAAAGTGTGATGACTTTATTATTCAATTGACCATTACCCATACGGCATCATGTTGACTCTAAGTATTTGATAATCCTACTAGGAAATCCATAGTAGCGGATCCCCACTTCCTCACTGGAAGAGGTAAACTCTGAAGTGTCCCCACCGATTTCTGGCTTCAACTGTCAGGACCATAACTTAGTACTTGGTCTATGCCAAAAATGCAACAGAAAATGTAATAAAATCATGAGGGACTTAAGTGAAAATGAGGAAAATGATGTATATGCGCAATCGAGGACTATCGGGTTCAAAATGTACATTTAAAGTGGCTTAAGCTACTAGTGGCGAGAAACAAGGCTAGAGGGCCAAATTGAACATTCTTTCGGGTGATAATAGTGATACAAAGTTGCATAGAAAGAGTACACGAGCCATGCAAGTAATGAGTGCACTAAGGCTAGCATTAGCCCATTTTTAGCGCCATCTGGCACATACCCGATAATGCATGCGTCCACTAAACAATTAACCATGATTTCACGTCAAAGCCTTCCTTAGTGAGCTTGACCAAGTTCTTAGTGTTCTGGGGTTGGAAAGCTTTGGGTTTAAGCCAAATCCTTGATGATTTACACTTGAATTGGAAAATCAAGCTCAACATTGGCATTCTCGGCCTTACGCGATGTTGTGATTGAATTTTCAAGAGGAGTCTTGGAGATTCAAGTTGGCTGAGAGTTCTAAAGCAAGAATTGGAAAGGATTCATGAAATCTACATGATTTTGGTATTGTTCCATGTTCAAGTAGAGTATTGGCTTCTAAGTGATGGTATATTGAGTTATATGATCTTAGAATGCTATATGGTCGAGTTTATGTGATATGTTGGCTAGCTAGTCACTAATGGAAAGTACTAAGGTTCATGGTAGGTAGGCCAACCTATCTTTGAACTTGGCGCTCTAGTGGAATGGGTGTTGGATTGGTGAATCTTGGATTGGAAAGTTCTGTGTGTACTTGCTAGTTTGGCTTCGACCAAGAAGAACATTATGTGTGTGGTGTGTGAGTTGTGTGCTTGGTTGCTTGGTTGTGCTTGCTAACCTTTCATAGTTGTGGTTATTATGTATATTTGCTATTGTATATGTGTTTTGGTGTTTTCTTGTTTTTGGTTGCAGGCATGGTAAGGTTAAGGGAGTTTAAGCCTTCGGGCTTAACTAAATAAGCTCCTTGGATCTGTAGTGAACCTTACTGAGTTATCTAAACTCATGCCCTATTTTTAAATGTTTCAAGAAAAGGCCTTGAGCTTGATTGAGTTGTGTAGCTGCTTGTGTGCTAAGTTTTAGCTCGGTTTTGCCAAGTTATGTGCTCAACCGAATGCTTGGCTTACAAGTATATAGTGCAAGTCTTATGTTAAGGCATAAACTAATGTGTTTGAGTTTTGTAGGATTGTGTAGGTTTGTGGGACTAGTCTAGGATCAATGTATGTGTGCTCATGGGCTTTACGCTTTAGTTATATGGTTTGCATTATGGGTATGGGCATGGTTGTAGGTCTTTTCCTACAAACTTTAGTTTTGTATTACACCCTTAAGGTAGCTCTCGGACACTACTAGGATTATGGATGTGTAAAGCATAGCTGTTGTCTATTTTGTATTTTGAGTATTCTTGGTATTGTTCCAAGTATGTAAGTTTAGTGTGGAGGTTATTTTGTGTACATATAGCCTCAGATGACTAATGGAACTTTTGTATAAGTATCATGAATGAAATGCCAAGTTATGCCGTAAGTATTTATTCATGGATTTGTCCATAATGTTCTAAACCTTTCTTAGTTATTATTATGCTGAATGTGCATAAACATGAAAAGTTTGTGTTTCCAAAACTTGAGATGAGATGGGCGTCCTGGATGCCATGCATTTGAACACCATACTTGATGAGCACACACCCAAAACACTTAACCATGAAAATATAGAAATCTTGCTTGAGTTGCAAGTAACTAATTATGCCCTGCCTTGTAATGCAAATAATGAACTAAGAGCTACCTGATTAGCATCCTGGGGCACCGTTGGTGACGTGTCGCCATAGTTGGTAACGTTCTGCCAACTTTCCAGTACTGGCGACTTGTCATGGGCAAGGGTACAAATCTGGCGACCTGTCGCCAATCTACGAATCTACAAAATTTTCACAGATTTTGCTGCTATGAACTTTGGACACTTACCAAACATACCAAACATACTTGGATAGCCTCTAAACTTCACATACATGTAAAACATGTTGCATAGATCACAAGAAACTATCACAAGCCAGTCTATGATGCATTATTACATCATTCCAATTGTTACCCACTACGGGGTAATCCAGTTATGGTGCCAAAGCTGTGCATTTAAACTCCCAGGATTGGTGTGTCCTGTAGGTCATCAGAACAATGACCCTTGTATACATACTCAAGTGACCCTCTTGAGCACTATCTAAACACATACATATTGGTCTAACCATAACACACATATTCACATTTATGAACACTATGGCATCTAAGAAATAAAACACTAACACAAGTCTTAGTTTTGGCTTCCACGCATTAAGCATTCTTACTAGGTTCAAAAATTCCAGCCACTGCACCCAAACTTCCTCCGATAAACTGTATCATTCTCGCCATGTGACCCCTATTTTCTTTGCTCCATTATCAATTATAGACTTAGATAAAATTAGGTAATTTTTTTTTACATCAATAGCCCACCTATGGACCAATTATGGACTTTTGAAGTTGGTTACAAAATTCTGACCAAAGAAACAGTAATTTAGCCATCTTTGAAACGTCATATCTTTGGCTACAGGGATCAAAATTCAAAAATTCTAAATCCCAGTTGAACCTCTAGATGTGCTATAGGTGTTGTAAAAATTTGAAACCAAGATTGTTCTACACATGGAGATATAGACCTTTGAGTGTAGAGTCAAAATTCTGATCACTTTATGACCATTTTGCCCATACAAAATTTTATAAGCATGCAAACACTTCATTCACAAGGGGTAAGCCACTCAAGGCTATTCCATACATGTCCAAGACACCTGGTAATTACATTCCTTTACAGCTAGCATCTTTACATAGCCAATACCAAAATTTACAAACAAGCAGCCTACATTGCACACTTAGGCAGCCTATGCATAGCATCCTCATACATAGAAAAACAGCCCACAAATGTTCACATACATTATCCAAACTTCACATGCATTACATGTACATACATCCATACACTATATAATGTTCTTAACTCAGTTAAAACACACACCCTAGTTACAGGAGAGCTTCATACACAATGCACTCCAGAAACAGAATGCTGGACAGCTGCTGCATAACACAATAAGCATGATCACTAAAAATACCAAATGTGCTCCTAAAATCATGAAACCTTCCAGATCATAACTAGACACATGGACGTTTGTGTACATGAAATTTTAGATCAAAACTCAAATGATAAAGGTCCATTTGAATGTGATCATTCTACTATACTTGAAATAGACAGAAAGGGGGTAAGTTTCTTGAATGAAAACTTAGTAAGGGCTTATCAATAAAATTTTCAAAATCCAGTCATATACCTAAAATCAAAAGACACTAAAAAACAAAAGTGCAATACAAATACACAAACACAGCCATGCAAATGCACTAAGAACACAGCAACAAAAAAATGTAATGCTGGCAGAAATAAACACATTAGGGTTAGTTCATAAACAATCAAATAAACATTATGTAATCAATATGGTAGCCCTCCTTAAGCTAATGCTTGGCCTTAGGAGATTAATTGGTCTTAGTTAGTACTAACTTGGGCTCTAGAAACCCCTGCAAACACTACCATCTTAGTGCATGAAAAATAGTAAGGCTGGAACCTTGTTCATGCACTCCCCCTTAACCCATACTTGGTTCCTTGAGCTTTTTGCTTTCATCCAAGCATGGTCTTAGCTTTGTGGATGCTTGATCATCATATTTGAACATTAAAAAACCATGAAACATGAAGATAAAACCCTTACCAAAGCTGTGAAAGCTAAAAATAGCAAATGAAGCTCAATAAACTCAAAAACTAGGGTTTTTCTCTCTTTTATTGAATTCGATTGCCTTGCTTTGTGATTTCTTGGGAGATTGAGCTATGGTGGCTATGGAAGGTTATGGAGGAGCTAAGGGAGGAACTCTAGCTAGTGAGGGCCGAAAATGACCAAGGAAAGGTAAAGAAATCAAGATATTTACTTGAGTTGATTAGTTTAACCTTAACCTTCACTTAGGTCACCATAAGTATTTCTTAAGCAAAGACTTTTTGGCTAATATTTAGCCCACCTTTTTGACCTTATAACCTGGAAATAAAAGGTTGGGATAATGCTAGAAATGGCCACCTTTGGCTCTTATAAAAAATCATCTCACCCTTAAGTTATTTTTGTGAACAATTGTAAACCCAGTTGTCCTAGGTTCTTGAATAATAGCCTTTGCTTCCTTTATGCAATTTAGCATCCAAAAAATTCTTCCATACCAATCAAATCCTTCCAAAATATCTTCTTTAGAGTTGTACAATTGAGTACCCAAGTCTTGAAATCTTGCGATAAGACCCATAGATTACTTGTAAAACAAGAAATCCTCTAGGGCTTCCTTTAGTACCAAGTAACCATTGTAATCTCTTAAGGAGGTGTAGATTATTCACTTTACCCCTCACATTTCATTCACTATGGTGAAAATTATGCTATATAATGGTTTATAACCATTATGCCTTTATACTATAATTTTCCCATTGTTGAGGTGGTAACACCAATCATCACAAACCTCATAGTCCACCATAATTCAACCTTGCCCACTAACTAATGCTATTGCTAGAATTACTCGAATTCTTCACGCAAACTCATTCCAGTAGTATTAATTGAACTCAAAAACATAACTCCCTTACCTCAACTCCAAGTAACAAGCAAGAATCAAGCACTCTTCCAATCCACTAAGCTCCCCAAAGCACCATCTAATTTCCAAACAAAACATAGGCACCAAACATCAAATTCTTGCTTTCTAACCAAAACCCAAGCTCTTCACTACCCAATAAACCTGAAATCAATCAAGAACACATTGGTTACCTCGTACTAAAAACAAGGGATGGGAGAAAACATGCTTCCAAGCTCCAAAACCATAGTTTTATGCTTGAAATGAGCTCCTAATGGCCTATATACTTGTGATGGCTTCTTTTTTCACCAAAAAACTTTGATTTCAAGCTTAATTAGGTAGAAAAATGAGGATAGAGAGGATGAACTCGGGTTTATGGCAGCCACCCTTCACTTTACCCACTTATAACACTGTTTTGAATCTAAGCCATCAAAGTATTAGACATGATACACTTACAGCCCCATCTTTTGGTAACCTTAGCTATTCTTGACTAATCCTTGTTTATTTCATCAAGTTTGGGTTAAAGTTAAAATTTAAGTTTTAAAACTTCATTTTAATCACTCTGGACCTAGCTTGGCTATTCAGGATGTAAAATTACTGTTTTTCCCCTAAACCTCATTTAACACCTTAACCTTCTTGGAACTTAGTGAACTTTGCTAAACTTTCATATTTTTGCTATGTAAACTTGAATTAAGGTTCAAAAATCAATTTAGAGTACTTTACCTTTCTCAGGCATGCTTCCCACTAGTCGGGCCATAACATCCCAGGCCTTGGTCTTAAGATTTTATGTTTTGAACAGTAAAAAGGTAAATTGGCTGAGACTTAATCTTACACATAAAACATTATAACTGCAAGAGTTGCATAAATTTGTTAGTACATTTGGTAGCACAGTTGAGTGGCATTGTAGGTGCACAGCTAGGGCCTATGTGGGGTATGACAAGCTTTGTTGGTATCAAAGCTTAGGTTTACAGCTTCTGATTAAGCTATAGTATTTTGTCTAGAATTGTTCCCACATAGGAGTACATACAGTTGTACTTGTTGAGCATATGTGAATAGATGCATCTTGAGTGCAGGATGAGAACCTGAGGCAGGGAAAGAAAATTCCTTGAACAAGAAGAAAGTAAGGCAACCCATCCTAGAGATGGAATGCATACATATGAGCCTGAATGGAAACCAGAGGCCTTAGAGCCTAATTTGGCCAAAGAGCCTAATTTGACCCAAGAGCCAAATGCCAAGGTACATGTACCTGGACCTAGTAGGGGCAGGCAAGAAAGAATGGGATAGATGATGGAACCAGTACAAGCCACAATAGCATAACTAGTGGTAGGAATGCAAGCCTTGGCTAGAGGCCAAGCATAACCACAAGGAAGCCCAGAACAAACAAGAGCAGGGGAGAACTTGGAAGGTGAAGGGAGAAGAGGTAGAAGGCTTGGTAAAGAACCAGTGAACTATGATCAAGCAACCAAGAATGGAGAGAACTGAGAGGAAGATAAGGGTGATGAAGAAACAAGGCACCTAAGGGCTAGAAGAATGAGGTTAGAGGTGAGACAGGAACCCAGAGCTGAAGTAAAAGAAAGTCCAGAGATGGAGAAGATGGACACTTATGTGGCTTCAAGGAGGATGGAGCCTCTTACTGAAGTTACAACTAGAATAGGGCCACTCAGGAGTAGAACCCAAGACACAGAAGCTAGAGAAGAAAGATTAAGACGATGTAGATTAAGGGAAGGCTAGTATGAAGGATTCTTAGCATTGAAGCCTCTTGTGTTTAGGGGTGGATGTGACCCTAAAGAAGCTGAATTCTAGATATACCAGGTGGCAAAGATATTTGAGAGGATGGATGTATCCTCTACCTAGAAAGTGCTTCTAGCCACCTTTAGGTTGGAAGGAAATGTAAAGCTCTGGTGGAGAGCTATACAGAGAACTTATCAGGAGAGGAACCAAAGAAGGCCACTTGGAAGGATGAGGTCCGTGAGATGGGCTAATTTCCTCCAAGTCTTTCAATAGCAGTATGTGAGTGAGGTTCAAAAGGATCAGAAGCAGGTGGAATTTGACCAGTTAGAGCAGGGAGACCTTAGTGTGATGGAGTATGAGCAGAAGTTCAATAGCTTGATCAGATATGCTCCTCAATGTGATGGACAGGAAGAGTTAAGGACCAAACGGTTCTTGAGAGGCTTATGACCTGAGCTGAGATAGATACTCAGAGCTGTGGGATGCAAGGACTACTATTCAGTAGTATAGAGTGCTATGGCACTTGAGTAGGAGTTCAAGCAGCAAACCAAAAGTGGTCCTAGGAGTGGAAGTCGGTCACAGAAAGGACATCAGAAGAGGCCGAGAGAGGAAATTGAACCCAGTGGGGGAAAAAAGGAAGCAAGAAAAAGAATGGGCCACAGCATTATGGTCCTCAGTGTTCCACTTGTGGAAAATTTCATGGCAACAAGTCATGCTTCAAGCTTATCAGTGGATGCCATAAGTATGGAGCCCCAGATCACTGGGTGAAGGATTGTCGTAAAAGAGAGGATGATAGGAGAATGCTAGGGAGGTACATCCCTAAAAGGCCTGGTGGGCAAATACCTATGCCGCAGATGAGGAATAATGTGCCTAACCCAGGGGGAAGGCAAACATCCAAGTTGCCTCATGATCAGAGGAGGCCAAATGCACCCTTTCGTAGGGTGTTTCAATTGGAGAACTTTAAGAAGGTGCAGGAAACACCAAAGACCGAGGTAGTTGGAAAGGAAACTACTCAACAGAGGACTAGTAGGAGAGCCTTAAAAGGTACTGTTTCTCTTAATGGTCAGTTAGTGTTTGCACTATTTGATACTGGAGCTTCATTGTCCATAATTTCTACTAGCTTGGTTAAGACCATGAATTTAGAAGTAAAGTACATGACAAACATCTATTTGGTTAAAACTACTGGTAAGGAAGTCTTATTTGTATATCACATGGTTGAAAATTGTGTGATTCGAATTGACAAGTAAAACTGAGAGCAAACTTAATAGTGCCAGACACTTATTATTATGACGTGATACTAGGCATGAACTGGCTGAGTGAGAATAAAGTAGTTATAGGTTTTCATGTAAGACAATTATTGATGCTTGGTTGTAAACCATATGAATTGGATAAATCACTAGAGTTAGCCTTGGACTACCAAGTTAAAGTGTTCAAATTGATAACTCTAGAGAATGAATATGAATGCCTAAAACTAAATAAACAGAGAGTGGCTAGTGAACTTATGTAGATACTTATAGTTCAGGATTTCCCAAGGGTTTTCCCCACAGACCTACTTGGACTACCACCCATGAGAGAGGTGGAGTTTGAAATCAAATTGGTACCAGGAGCAGCTCCAGTGTCTACTACTCCATATAGAATGGCATTACCTGAAATGGTAGAACTGAAGGAGCAATTAGATGAGTTGCTTGAGAAAGGTTTCATCAGACCCAATGAATTTCCTTGGGAAGCACCTGTATTGTTTGTGAAAATGAAAGATAGAACCCTTAGACTCTGTATGGACTACAGAAAACTTAATGCCTTGACCATTAAGAATATGTACCCCCTCTCAAGAATTTAAGATCTATTTGATCAGTTGAAAGGAGCAAAGATATTTTCTAAAATAGATCTAAGGTCTGGTTATTTCCAGCTGAGGGTTAAGGAGGAAGACATACCTAAGACTGCCTTTATGACTAGGTATGGACATTTTGAATATACAGTAATGCCATTTGGACTCACAAATGCACTTGCATTTTTCATGGATCTAATGTAGTGGGTGTTCAGAGCATACCTAGACCACTTTGTGGTAGTTTTTATTGATGATATTTTGGTATACTCCAAAGATGAGGAAACTCATAAAGAACACCTGAAGATGGTGCTTGGCTTGCTCTAAGAACATAAGCTTTATGGTAAGCTAAGCAAATGTAAATTTTGGACTCAAGAAATTGGGTTCCTAGGTGATGTGATTAACGATCAAGCATTAGTAGTGGATCCTAAAAAGGTCAGATCAATCTTGGATTGGAAGCAATCCTAGAATCTGAAGCAAGTTAGAAGCTTCTTGGGGTTAGCTGGCTATTACAAAAGATTTGTGCCAAAATTCTCTGTTACAGCAGCTCCCATGACCTAGTTAACTAGAAAGAACTAGAAATTTTTATGTGAAAGCAAATGTGAAGAAAGCTTCTAAGAGCTGAAAAAGAGGCTGACAACAGGTCCTGTGTTAATTTTACCAGATCCTGAAAAGGACTATAAGGTGTACACTGATGCATCTAATGTAGGATGAGGTTGTGTCCTAATACAAAACAAATAGGCTATTGCTTTTATATCAAGACAGTTAAGACCACATGAAAAGAAATATCTAGTGCATGACTTGGAATTAGCAGTAGTAGTCTTTGCTCCTAAGCAATGGAGACACTACTTGATGGGTAATAAATTTCAGGTCTATACAAACCAGAAAAGCCTCAAGTACCTTTTCACTCAGAAGGACTTAAACATGAGACAGAGAAGGTGGTTAGAATACCTGAAGGATTTTGACTGTGTGATTGAATACACAGCTGGTAAAGCCAATGTAGTGGCAGATGCCCTAAGTAGGAATTATACTAGGTGCTCAAGGGAGGAGAGGGGGAACCTAAGGCTGAGAGCCTTAACCTTACTTGCTTAGCAAGTTAGTGGTTAAATTGGGAGCATGAGTAACTTAGTGTGCTCACCATTACCCCTGAATGGAAAGCACTCATCAGGGATGCTCAGTTTAGTGATGAGAACATGGGATTGGCGTCTGGGTGAAGGAAAGAAAACTTTATCAAGGATTCTCCTATAAGCAAGGATTGCTATACTTCCGGAATAGGTTATGTGTGCTTGAAAAGGATGACCTAAGATTCCAGATTCTGGAAGAAGCACACTCTAGTAAACTTGGCATGCATCCTAGAGCCACAAAAATGTACCATACTCTCAGAGCTTACCTTTGGTGGCCATATATGAAACATGACATTAGCACTCATATGGCTAAATGTGAAGTGTGCCAATGAGTGAAAGTTGAGAATAGAAAGCAGGAGGGAAGCTTCAGAGCTTACCTATACGTGATAGAAAGTGGGGATCCATATATAAGGATTTTGTAATGGGAATGCCATTGCCAAGAAGGAAACATAATGCCATTTGGGTCATTGTAGATAAATTGACCATGGCAGCCCATTTTCTCCCAATGAATCTCACTAACTCTTTAGACAAACTTGCCCAACTATATATAAGAGAGATAGTGAGACTTCATGGAATACCTAATGATATTGTGTCAGATAAGGATCCTAGGTTTGTTTCTAGGTTCTAGAAATCCCTACATCAAGCATTAGGAACTAAACTTAAGTTTAGTTCAGCATACCATGCACAGACAGATGGACAAACAAAGAGAACAATTCAAACTCTAGAGGACATTTTAAGATGTTGTGTCATTGATTTTTAAGAAAAGTAGGATGTACATCTCCCATTAGTGGAGTTCTCTTATAACAATGGTTACAATTCAGTGATTGGAATGGCCCCATATGAAGTCTTGTATGGTAGGAGGTGTATTACAGCTCATTGCTGGCATCAGCCAGAAGAGAAGTTGGAATTGGGATCAGACATTGTCAAAGAGACCACTTAGAAGATAAAAATGATTCAGACAAGAATCAAAGCTACAAATGATAGGAAGCAGTCTTATGCAAACCTGAAAATAAGAAGAGACTTGGAATTCCAGGAAAGGGACTGGGTGTGGCCTAAGGTCTCTCCTATGAAAGGAGTGATAAGATTTGGAAAGAAAGGGAAACTGGGACCCAGATACACAGGGCTATACCAAGTGTAGGCCAGAATTGGGAATGTGGAATATATGTTAGACTTGCCACCTGAACTTGGTAATATATTTGATGTGTTTCATGTAAGCTTACTTAAGAAGTATGTCCCAAGTTCTAAGAAAATAGTTGTTACCACTTCACAAAATGGGAGAATTACAAGTGTGTCATAATGGCTAAAAACCATTATATTGTGTAATTCTCACCATAGTGATTGAAGTGTGAGGGGTAAAAGGCATGATCAACACCTCCTTAAAAAGTGTTCCAAGTTAGTAACTTGGCCCCAAAGAAAAGCCGTAAGGATTGCTTGTTTGTCAAGCAACCTATGGACTTTTTTGTAAGATTTTGGAAACTCGGGTACTCAATTGTAAAACTCTTACGAAAGAGATTTGGAGAGTTATGAGAAGGATATGAATGGTATGAAAGTGCTATTGGAGGACCAAATTGCTCATGGAAGACAACTAAAGACAAAGAAAACACAAAAAGGCATAAAGGACCTAAGTGTCCTAGTGTAAGCCTTATGATGTGTATGTTTTTTACTTAAGTCAAATGGAGCAATTTGGAGTTTTCCCACCATGGGGAGGCAGCCAAGGCTTGATAATTAGTCAACAATGGTGGGCACATGTGTACCAATGAGTTTAAGACAAAGAGACCATAATTAATGAGAAGGAAAATGACATAAAGCAAGGTTAAGCTTGTTAAGTGTCTTTTGTGCCCTTAAGCTCATTTTAGGCCATTTAAGTGGCCAAATCACTTATCCCACTCAAGGGATGGCTGGCCAAAGCATGGAAAGAAAGTCAAATGTGGGCCAAGAAATTAAGACTAAGAAACCATGGTCTTGTAGCAAGGAAAATGACATAAAGTTTAACTAAGGCTATTAAGTGTGTTTTGTGCACTAAAGTCTTTATAAGTGGTTATCTTTGTCTTTATCTCCCACATTTGATCTCTTCCAGAAGAAAAAAAAGCAGCATCTCCACCCCCACACGTTTTCCATAGCCACCATATCTCCAAGATTAAAATTGAAGGCAAAAGAAAGCAAGAAAGGGCAATTGGAAGCTATGTGGTGCTAAGACTAGGGTGCACCTAGGATCAAGCTCCAATTTCAGCATACACTCAAGGTAAGGGTTCTCTTGCTCTCATGGACTATTTTCTGTAATTTTCAAACATCCATGGAGCTAGGGCTAAGCTTGGAAGAGAGCCATGAGCTTGATGAACCAAGCTTAGTGAGGGGAGTGCACTTATTGAAGGTTTTGTGACCTACTGTCAAGTGTACAAAGATGGCAGCGAAATAAGAGTTTTCTAAAGTTTCCTGGATTGTTTACTGTATTTCCAAACATCCATGAAGCTAAGACCATGCTTGAAAGAGAGCAAAAAGCTCTAGGAACCAAGTATGGGTTAAGAGGAAAGAAGCATGGCATGCTTTCGGCCTTAGTGTTAGCATGCTAAAGATGGAAGCAAGAAAGAAGGGTTTCTAGAGCCCAAAGTTAGTGCTAGCTACTGTTAAAATCCCCCTAAGGCCAAGCATTAGCTTGAGGAGGGCTGCCATAGTGATTTATTTAAGTTTATTGCATGTTTTACGGACTAACCTATGGTTTTTTATGTTGCTGCATTTCATGTATTTGTTTGTTGTGAATGGTTGCTGCATTTGGTTGCTATATCTTGTATATATGCATTGTGGTTTTTTTGTTTTAGTGTCTTTTGATGCAGGTTTTAATGAGGATCACATTACCTTCAGAAACCAAGTGTTACCCTTACTAAGTTTCTCAATGAAACTTACTCCCCTCAATTCTGTCATTTCGGGTCCAGCTGAAAGATCACCATCAAAATAACCTTTTTGGTTTGAGTTTTAATCTTAAATTTCATGTACATGAACTTCCATATTTCTAGTTGTGATCTGGAAAGTTTGGTGATTTTACGAGCACATTTAGTAATTTTAATGGTGGTACTTACTATGTTGTGCAGCAGCTGTCCAGCATCCTGTTTATGGAGTCCATTGCATTTCAGGCACTCCTGTAACTTAGGGTGCATATTTAGCTGAGTTAAGACCATTTTTTAGTGCATGTATTCATTTACATGTAGTGTATGTAAAATGAGACAAGTATGTGAACATTTGAGTATTGTTTTGGCTATGTAAGTGATGTGGTGCAAAGCTGCCTAAGTGTGAATGATGGGCTGCTTACTTGTAAATTCTGTTTTGGCCACATAAAGTTGTTAGAAGTATGGGAATGTAATTCCTATGTGTAATGGACATATATGGGATAGACTTGGAGGGCTTTCCCTTTGTGAATGAAGTGTTTGCATGGTTTGGAAAAATTGTATGGGCAAAATGGTCCAAAAGTTGCCAGAATTTTGACTCTGGACCTAAAGTTTAATATCTCCCTGTGTAGAATGAATCTTGGTATGAAAGTTTGTTCACCCATAGAGAACATCTAGAGGGTTAATTTGGATTTGGAATTTCTGGATTTAGAGCCCTGTACCCAAAGATATGATGTTGCAAAGTTGGCTGAGTTACTGTTCATTTGGTCAGAATTTTGTAACCAACTTAAAAAATCCATAACTTGGTCCATAGGTGAGCTATTGATGTAAAAAAAAATTTCTTGGTTTGAGCTAAGTCTCTACTTGAGAATGGAGCAAAGAAAACATGGGGCTATGTGGCTAGAATGATACAGTTTGTTAGTGGAAGTTACAGGTGCAGTAGCTGGCCACTAGAACTTAACAAGATTGCCTAATGTGTGGTGGCCAAGATTAAGACTTGTGCTAGTGTTTTCCTTCTTTTCTGCCATGTTGTGCATGGAATTTGAATATGTGTGTGATGGTTGGACCAATTTTCATGTATTTACATAGTGCCCAAGAGGGCCACTTGGTTATGCACACAAAGGGTAGTCTTCTGATGGCCTACAGAACATTACCAATCCTGGGAGTTTAAATGCACAATTTTGGCACCATAATTGGACTACCCCAGAGTGGGTAACAATAGTGATACCTTCTAGTCTACCTATAACACCAAACCTATCATATGAAGAGGTACCTATTCAATTCTTAGCTAGAGACACTAGGAAGTTGAGAAGTAGGTGGACTTCCATGATTAAGGTTTAGTAAAGTTACCATACTCCAGAAGAGGCAACCTGGGAAGTAGAACAGGAAATTTCCAAAAGTTACCCTCAATTGTACCCTAAACTTGTGAAGAATATAGAGGACCAAATTCTTTAAGGAGGGAGGAGTTGTTAGGACCCTACCTTAGTACTTGGCCTATGTCAAAAATCTAAGAGAAAATGCATTAAAATCTTAAGGGACATAAGTGAAAATGATGAAAAATGATGTATATGTCCAACTGAGGACTATCGGCTTCAA
Source organism: Aquilaria yunnanensis (assembly GCA_039654915.1). Lineage (NCBI taxonomy): Eukaryota > Viridiplantae > Streptophyta > Magnoliopsida > Malvales > Thymelaeaceae > Aquilaria > Aquilaria yunnanensis. The sequence continues at coordinate 49,657,877 of CM077595.1, forward strand.
AATGTACATTTAAAGTGGGTTAAGCTGCTAGTTGTGAGAAACAAGGCTAAAGGGCCAAATTGAACATTCTTTTGGGTGATAATAGAGATACAAAGTTGCATGGAACGAGTACAATGAGCCATGCAAGTAATGAGTGCACTAAGGCTAGCATTAGTCCATTTTTAGTGCCATTTGGCACAGACCCAGTAATGCATGCATCTACTAAACAATTAAGCCATGATTTCGGGTCAAAGCTTTCCTTAGTGATCTTGATCGAGTTCTTGGTGCTCTTGGGTTGGAAAGCTTTGGGTTTAAGCCAAATCCTTGATGATTTACACATGAATTGGAGAATCAACCTTAACATTGGCCTTGTTGGCTTTATGCGACGTTGTGATTGAATTTTCAAGAGGAGCCTTGGAGATTCAAGTTGGTCAAGAGTTCTAAAGCAAGATTTGGTATTGTTCCATGTTCAAGTAGAGTATTGGCATATAAGTGATGGTATATTGAGCTATATGATCTTAGAATGCTATATGGGGCGTATATGGAACCTTTGGGTTTATGTGATATGTTAGCTAGCTAGTCACTAATGGCAAGTACTATGGTTCAGGGTAGGTAGGAAGCCTATCTTTGAACTTGGAGTTCTAGTGGAATGGGTGTTGGATTGGTGAAGCTTGGATTGCAAAGTTATGTGTGTACTTGCTAGTTTGGCTTCGGCCGAGAAGAACATTATGTGTGTGGTGTGTGAGTTGCATGCTTGCTTGCTTGGTTATGCTTGCTAACCTCTCATAGTTGTGGTTATTATGTATATTTGCTATTGTGTATTCGTTTCGGTGTTTTGTTGTTTTTGGTTGCAGGTATGGTAAGCTTAAGCAAGGTTAAGCCTTCGGGCTTAACTAAATAAGCTCCTTGGAGCTGTAGTGAACATTACTGAGTTGTGTAAAGTCATGCCCCATTTGTATATGTTTTAGGAAAAGGCCTTGAGCTTGATTGAGTTGTGTAGTTACTTGTGTGCTAAGTTTTAGCTCAGTTTTGCCAAGGTATGTACTCAACCGAATGCTTGGCTTATAAGTATATAGTGCAAGTCTTATGTTAAGGTTGAGTTTTGCAGGATTGTGTAGGTTTGTGGGACAAGTCTAGGATCAATGGATGTGTGCTCATGGGCTTTAGTTATGTGGTTTTGACTTATGGGTATGGGCATGGTTGTAGGTCTTTTCCTACAAACTTTGGTTTTGTATTACACCCTTAAGGTTGCTCTCAAATACTACTAGGATTATGGATGTGTAAAGCATAACTATTGGCTATTTTGTATTTTGAGTATTCTTGGTATTGTTCCAAGTATGTAAGTTTAGTGTGGAGGTTATTTTGTGCACATATAGCCTCGGATGACTAATGGAACTTTTGTGTAAGTATCATGAATGAAATGCCAAGTTATGCCATAAGTATTTGTTCATGGATTTGTCCATAATGTGCTAAACCTTTTTTAGTTATTGTTATGCCGAATGTGCATAAACATGAAAAGTTTGTGTTTTCAAAACTTGAGATGAGATGGGCTTCTTGGTTGCCATGTATTTGAACACCACACTTGATGAGCACACACCCAAAACACTTAACCACAAAAATATAGAAATCTTGCTTGAGTTGCAAGTAACTAATTATGCCTTGCCTTGTAATGCAAGTAATGAACTAAAAGCTACCTGATTAGCCTCATAGGGCACCTCATAGGCGTTGGTCTTAAGATTTTATGCTTTGAATAATAAAAAGGTAAATTGGCCAAGACCAAAGCTTACACATAAAACATTACAACTGCAAAAGTTGCATAAATTTATTAGTACATTTGGTAGCACAGTTGAATGGCAGTGTAGGTGCACAGGCTAGGCCCTATGTGGGGTGTGACATTAACCATTTGGCATGTCAAATACTTTGCCACATGTCCTACTACATCCCTCTTTAATCCCAGCCACCAAAAATGAATCTTCAGGTCATGAAACATTTTACTAGTGCTAAGCTGAAAATTCAAAGTACTACTATGTGCCTCCGACAGGACTTGTTGCCTAAGTTCCTCCACATTCAGCACATAGAGCCAATTTCCATGGTGTAGTATCCTGTCTTTGTACTAGAATTCCTTCTTCACAGTACCAAGCTTCACTTCTCCAAAAATTTTCTTCAACAACGAATCTTTGCTCTATGCTTCTCTGACTTTAGCCAGCCAAGCCGACTGTATTTCCAGAACATAGCCTACGGATTTCTCTTGTTTTTGCCAAAGTTCATGCAAAGCTGAGAAACAATCCCCCAAAGCTCATTTTGATGAGTTTGTAGTCCTTAGATAGAATCACTCATGTATACTTCTAACTCAATGGATCTGCCACCACATTCCCTTTACCTGCACAGTACTCAGTAAAGCAATCATAATCGTTTATGTATTTGATCCACCTTCGTTGCCTCATATTTAGGTCCTTTTGAGTAAACAAATACTTTAAAATTTTATGATCAGTAAAAATTCTGAATGATCTCCCCATCAACTAATGCCTCCACAGCTTAGGTGTGAAGACTACCACCGTTAGCTTAAGGTCGTGAACTGGGTAGTTCAATTGATGAGGCCTCAACTATCTTGAGCTATAGGCTATTCTCTGATTTTCTTGCATCAATTCACGTCTGAGACTTGAACCTGATGCATCTGTGTATACTGTGAAAGCCATATTCAAATCTGGTAGAATAAGTATTGATGCACATGTCAACCATTTCTTTAACTCTATATAAGCTTCCTCACACCTCTATGTCCACTCAAACTTTTGAGTTTTCTTGGTCAAGGCCGTTAACAATGTAGCTATCATAGAGAATTTCTTTATGAATCACCTATAGTAGCCCACCAAGCCAAAGAAACTCAGTTCGGTAGCTGTAATTGGTCTCTTCCACTCAACCACCACTTGAACCTTTTCAGGATCAAGTAATAAACCTTAAGCACTAACGATGTGTGCCAAAAGCTGAATCCTTTCGGACCAAAACTCGCACTTAGGCAACTTTGCATAGTAATGATTATCTTTAAGCACTTGCAAAACCATCTGAAGGTACTCCTCGTGCTCTAGGGGAGATGTGAGTACACCAAAATGTCATTGATGAAAACTTCATCAAACTTATCCAAAAATGATCAAAAGATTCGATTAATAGCTTCCATGAACACTACTGGGGCATTAGTCGCACCAAATGGCATAACGGTATATTCATAGTGTCCATATTTTGCCCTGAAGGCAGTTTTCAGGATATCTTCCTTCATAAATTTAATGTGGAAGTATCCAGACTGGAGGTCAATCCTATAAAACACCCTCGCTCCTCTAAGCCTATCAAACAGGTCATCAATTCTAGGAAGTGGATACTTATTCTTGACTATTACTACATTCAACTTTCTTTAGTTGACACACAGTCTCAAAGTTCCATCCTTTTTCTTTACAAATAGCACCGGGGCTCCCCACGGTGACACACTAAGCCTTATAAAGCCTTTCTTTAACAGTTCCTCGAACTGCTTCTTAAACTATTCCATCTTAGGAGCTAACATTTTGTAAGGTGGTATCAGAATAGGTTTTACCCCAAGCTGAAGATGGATTGCAAAATCGATGTTCCTCTTGGGTGGTAACCTGTTACCCACTCCGAGGTAGTCCAATTATGGTGCCAAAAATGTGCATTTAGACTCCCAGGATTGGTAATGTTTTGTAGGCCATCAGAACACTACCCTTAGTGTGCATACCCAAGTGGCCTGCTTGGGCACTATGTAAACACATGCATATTGGTCTAACTATCACACACATATTCACATTTCATGCACACCATGACAGTGAAGAAGGAAAACACTAGCACAAGTCTTAATTTTGGCTACTAAAAATTAGACAATCTTGTTAAGTTCTAGTGACCAGCCATTGCACCTGTAACTTCCACTAATAAACTGTATCATTCTAGTCATGTAACCCAGTTTTCTTTACTCCATTATCATTTAGAGACTTAGATCAAATGAAGGAATTTTTTTTTACATCAATACCCCACCTATGGACCAAGTTATCGATTTTTGAAGTTGGTTACAAAATTCTAACCAAATAAACAGTAACTTAGCCAAATTTACAACATCATATCTTTGGCTACAGGGCTCTAAATTTAGAAATTAAAAAACCCAGTTTAACCTCCAGATGTTATCTAGGTATGGTCAAAATTTCATACAACGATTCTTTCTACATAGGGAGATATAGAGCTTTAAGTACAGAGTCGAAATTCCGGTCACTTTATGACCATTTTGCCCATACAAAATTTCATAAGTGTGAAAACACTTCATTCACAAGGGGAAAGCCCTCCACGGCTACCCCATATATGTCCATTACACATGGGAAATATATTCTCTTGCATTTAACAAACATATGTGGCTAAAACAGAATTTACAAGTAAGCAGCCTATCATTCACACTTAGGCGGGTTGGCACCACATCACTTACATAGCCAAAACATTACTCAAATGTTCACATCCTTGTCTCATTTTACATACACTACATGTACATGCATACATGAACTAAACAATGGTCTCAGCTCAATATTTTCCCTAAGTTATAGGAGTGCCCGAGACACAATGGACCCCAAAATAGGATGCTGGACAGCCGCTGCACAACATAATAAGTACCATCAGTAAAAATAACAAATGCACTCCTAAAATCACTAAAATTTCCATATCATAACTAGACATATGGAAGTTCATGTACCTCAAATTTCACATCAAAAATCAAACCAAAAATGTCATTTTGAGTGAGATCTTTCTGCTGGACCTGAAATGACAGAATTAAGGGGAGTAAGTTTTGTTGAGAAACTTAGTAAGGGTAGCATTTGGATTCAATAGGCAATGTAACCATCATTAAAACCTGCATCCAAATACACTAAAACAAAAAAAACCACAATGCAAATACACAATATATAGCAACCAAATGCCACAGCCATTCACAACCAACAAACACATGAAATGCGGCAGCAACAATAACCATAGATTGGTCCATAAAACACACGATAAACATAACCAAATCACTATGGAAGACCTCCTCAACGTAATGCTTGGTCTTAGGAGGGTTTTAACACTAGTTAGTACTAACTTTGGGCTCTAGAAACCGTCATTTCACTGCCATCATTGTGCACTTGACAATAGGTCACAAAACCTTCAATAAGTGCACTGCCCTCACTAAGCTTGGTTCATCAAGGTCGTGGCTCTCCTCCAACCTTATCCCTAGCTCCATGCTTTCTTGAAAATATAGAAAACAACCCATGAGAGCAAGATGTCCCTTACCTTGTGATAGCCAAAGGCTATCGCCTCAATCTGGCCGAACTCCCTGCCACAAGAATGGCCAGAGGAAACTGGCGCTACCCGAGAAAAGGTGGGATCATACACCTCGAGAGATAGCCGAAGAGCTCCAAGCCCGGCATGCCAGGAAACTTGAGGATACTACTAGGCCCCCCGAGGTTGTGAACAGATCGCCGTCGGAAAAGAGGCACCAGCTATCACGGGCCGAACATGACCTCCCCGAAGGCGGAACTCCTTGAAGCTGGGAACCCCCGAACTGAGGGCATGTTTCCCGAAGAGGCACCGTCCGTACCAGAGGACGACCTCACCCAGGGACCTCGGGAGTACAGTTGGAGCATTTAAGGAAGCCTCTGACATGTCGCCCACAGACATCACAAGTCACCTCAAACGGCGCCCTGACACGCCGATGCCAGCAAAGTCACGTCATGGCCCGTCTCGGCTCAAGGCTCAAGGGGCCTGCCACCGGCTACTTGGCTCCTACGCCCAGAAATTCAGGAACATCTGACCGTACACGTGTCAAAATCTGAATGGGCTAGGTACTCCTATAAATACCAGGAAACAATATCTGGCTGGGGGGCTGAAAAACACCTTGACTCCTCACTCTGAGAAAATACTACCAGGTGAGTTCACTGAACCTCTCAGTGCTATCTCCTCTGCCTTCTCTCAGCACCACTGACTTGGGCGTCGGAGGCTCCTCCCCGGAAAAACACCCCGGGGACCTCCTAACCCACTTTTTCTGAGCATCTCAGGTACTCTCCCTTGGGCAAAACGGCCACCAGGCGTTCTTCCTCTACGGGAGTCCCTCCATCAGTCACCATGACTACCAATGATGAAGCCCCCGGGCATCACTTGGCGCCGTCTATGGGAAACCGCTTTGAGATTACCGTCATTGAAACTCGGCGTTCTAAGGACAAGGGACTCCTGAGGTCTCTGTCCGCGCCTGAGACACAACCGGCTGCTGAGCAAACACTCCCAGGGACTTCTGCGTCTGAGGAAGACCGCCGTCTAGTAATCACTATGAGCTTTATGAGGGAGTTTCAGCATTTGGTCGTGGCCGAAATGGCACAGCAGATCGACCGAAGATGGTCACAGCAAACACAGGCCCAAAGACCTCCCTCACCTGCACGCCCTCGGGAGAAAAGTCAGAGGTCGACTCATCGCAGTTTGGGAAGCGGAGACCTGCGCGAAGAGTCATCCACGGAGAATATACCCCTCGGGAAATGGCCTGTGGGAGAAGCTGGGTCCAAGCGACCGAAAGTCTCACAGCGAAGGAGTTCGTCGCCTGAGGCGAGGTCCCTGTCCCTTCAGTGACAAACTCGGTCCCCGAAGAGGCGCCGACGATCTCCCTTCCCAGAGGAAGAGCCTAATGCCACAGTTCTCATGGAAAGAATACTAGCGCGGCTAGATAGGGTGGAAAAGCAGGTAGCTCGCAAACCCATCTGGGACAGGCTCACGGGAGCGTTCTGTGAAGATGGGTCCCCATTCACCCGGACCGTGGCCGAGGCACCATGCCAGGTGACTTCAGGGTACCTCGGCTGGAGATTTATGATGGCCGCACTGATCCCCAGGCCCATCTAACCAAGTACAGACGCAGCATGATAATGCATGGTGCTGATGACGCTACCATGTGTAAATGCTTCGAGGTCACCCTCACGGGACAAGGAACTGCGTGGTACCACTCATTGCCCCCAGGAGCCATCACTGAGTTCCAGGAGTTGTCTATGGCCTTCGCACAACAATTTATTGGAAGCCGGCCAACGGCGAAGATGCCTGTTCAGATGTTCGACATGTTAGTGTTGTGCCCAAAAAGCCAATCATGAGATGATTGTATTTTTGCACATTGAGTCATGATATTTTATTGAGGCATTAATCCAGCAATTTTGTTTGTTGTTTTGTTTCTGCGTAACGTAATAAACATAATTGTAACCCTAGAATAATGATATTCTTAAACGTCCCTAGTTTAGTATTATTGTGGAGCGGGTTGCAATAATCCATAATGACTAGCATATGTGGAGACTAATATGAGATATGTAGTCTACATATGGGTACAAGTTGGAGAACTTGTGTACTGGACCGACCCACCATGAGAACACTTCATGGATCGTTATATGAGTGTCATAAGTGATTCTCATAGTGACCATGGTATATGTAGTCCTTCGACCTAAGATCATCAAGGTTCCCTACATGTGAGTCACATACTTTGATACTTTCCTTTGTTGCTCGTAACTGAGTGAACTTGAAGGAGGTCATTGGGTATGTCACATATCATGCGGAGGGATTTGTATGATCAAGATGGGATTTGTCCCTCCTATGTAACGGGAGTGATATCTTTGGGCCCCTTGATAGAGTGAGACTTAGAAAATGCATGGCCATGCTCCGATGAGTTGATATATGATATCAATGTCGTCAGTTTAAGTTGGTCTACTCGGTAATCAAGAAACCAAAGATTGGGCTATACGAGAGTGACACATTCCATGTCTCGTGCTTAGTCTTGATATCTTGGACAAAGGGACAATGGCATATATCGGTGATGATCATAAAGGTTTAGTCGATTCACCGACAATCTTGTCACTTGGGTAGCAATGATGTGTTGCTAGACACCGCTCATTGCTTATGATCATAAATGTGATTTATGATCATTGCCAACATGGCAAGAACCTATTGGGTCGCACACATAGAGCTATTTGGATCATTAGAGTGCATGGGCAAATTATTTGGGTTATGGTTTCACTTTAATTTCGTATTAATAATGGGCCAAGGAGTTGAGCCATTATTAAGCCCGACATTAAATCCTAATTGGATTAGGGCTTTGAAACCCATTAGGCCTGGAAGTTGAGTCTCACTATAAATACAACTTTTAAGTGAGAAATTCGCAGGTCTCCTTGCCCTAGCCTCCAAAAAGGACAGCCGCACTCTTCTCTTGCAATTCCTTGGAGGACGCAAGCTAGCACTGCGAGCGCAAGAGAAACGCATCTGCCGGGACGTGGTGGAAGCGTGGTGATCCCGAGAGGCTCGTGTGGATACCATAGAGAGCCTGAACACGTCAACTGTTCAGGTTTTGTGATTCGACTCTACAGTTGAGTGAGAGATCTCAACCGAAAATTAGGTATGAAATTTTCGAACACCCGGTTTACCCCGTTTCACTTGGATCCTGGAGGGTTTCGGTTAAATTCCGCTGTGCTGTTTGGCTCCCGAAACCCAACAGTGGTATTAGAGCTACTGGTGAAACCCTAAATCGGGATTGAGTGTTGAATCGCATGATGCTATGTGTTCGATTAGTATTCGGCCATGATTAATTAGATTGATTCATGATGCATGAAACCGGAATTTGTAATGAACATATGAGATATATGAAGAAACGACACAACTTGGTTAATGAGATTAACCCGAAATTGATAGGTATGAGATACCTATATGGATTAGGATTCTTGCAATAGTTGCAAAAACCCTAGGTTTGTTCGGATTCGGCCTGTTCGGGCACCGAAAATAAGGTATTTTTGGTGGCTTGAATGGAGCAGTCTCGGGTGCCTACTTTCTCGAAATAGAAGATTTCAGGCTAAGCAATTATAAGACAATTTTTTTGCGAAGCGCCACATAAATAAAAACTGGTTAATCAACACGCGAAAATTGGCATGCATCTTTGTTGAATGAGATTTGAGATGATATGCTGATTGGTGTTTGAAGCATGGTGCATGGTTATAGCCCTTGATTGGTTGTACTTGTAAATACGGCCTGTGAGTCGTGCCTTTTCTTATCACTCTCATTGTACATTCTCTTCTCACCTTACTCCCCTCGAATGTAACTTGACGTTTCTATTATTGATGTAATGGTGCATTATGGGATCGTCCAAGGTGGTATGTCCAAGGAGGTGACAACAAAAGGGCAACCAAGAAAGGAAGAGAAAGAGCTTGTGAAGACTCTTTTCTTTTCTTAGGCTTTTATGATATTGTCATTGGCTTGAGAATATCGCATAGTTTGGGCTATAACCATGTCACATTTATTTCTTGTAAGCATGAGATGCATGTTTTATATTTGTATGTGATGCATATATAAAACAACCGGAGATAACAAATTGGTGAGATCAAAAGAAAAAAAAATCCCTCAAACAAATATTAAGTCATTAAATGTGATGCCTTCCAAATGTTGGCACTCGTCAAGACTTTGATCAACATTAGGTGGGTTTGCCAAAGTAAAGCACCTATGTTCATCTTGGTAAGGCGCGATGGGATAATAGTGATATCCAAACTGCTAACTTTGGGTTTGACTTAACTAAGTCATCCTAATAGGATTAGGGACTTAGAGGCATAGAGTTGGGCTTAAGTTCATGAGATGAGCTTGGACAAGTGTTGTTCACCCAACTATCCAAGAGTTGCATAAGATGCAATTGGCAAGGAGTTGCCTACCTAAATAGCTGTAACTTGAGAGAAAAGCCAAAGCTGACTCAGGTTATGGTCAAATATGGATCTTGGCCCACTAGAATACCTTAGCGCCGAGGTGTTCCGAAATAATATCGAGGGTTATTATTTTGCGGAAAATAGTGGGAGTATCGTTTAATAAAAGTCCTTATTAAATGAATTAAAATACATGACTCTTACACTGCATATTTATTGTTGTAGATTACCATGGCACAAAACACATCGACACTTTCGTTGCGATCGATCCTTGAGAAGGAAAAACTGAATGGGACCAACTTTCTCAAATGGTACCGAAACTTGAGGATAGTCCTCAAACAAGAGAGAAAGGCTTATGTCCTAGAGCAAGCTAGCACTGCGAGCGCAAGAGAAACGCATCTGCCGGGACATGGTGGAAGCGTGGTGATCCCGAGAGGCTCGTGTGGATACCATAGAGAGCCTGAACACGTCAACTATTCAGGTTTTGTGATTCGACTCTACAGTTGAGTGAGAGATCTCAACCGAAAATTAGGTATGAAATTTTCGAACACCCGGTTTACCCCGTTTCACTTGGATCCTGGAGGGTTTCGGTTAAATTCCGCTGCGATGTTTGGCTCCCGAAACCCAACACGACATAGAGCAGAGAAACATAGAAACCATCCGAGACTACGTTGAAAGATTCAACAGGGAAGCTCTAAGTATCCCGGACTTCCGGCCCGAAATACGCATCCTCGCCATGACATGGGGCCTTCGGCGAGACTCACAGCTGTTTTATGAGACTCACATGACTGCCGAGGAGCTGAGAATGGCTGTGCCGAAGTCCAGTCACAACTGCGTCGAAGGGTCCAATCAGCAAGCCCGGCATCCAACTGAACAGGCAAGCCGACCTCGGAGGATGCGGGGAAGCAAACTTCAAAGCTTCACACGTCTGAGCACTACATGGACAAACATCCTTATGGCACTAGAAAGGCAGGTGACGCAGATTCGACGGCGAAGGGCCATGACTGCTGATAACAAGAAAAATGTCAAGAAGTTCTGCCAGTTTCATTGCGACCACGGCCACGACACCGAAGGCTGCTTCCAACTGAAGAAGTACATTGAGTCGCTCATAAAACTCGGCCAACTTCAGAAATATCTGCGGATGCCTTCCCCAAAAGGAAGAAAAGATGAGGAAGAAAGGGCCCAAGACGAGGACTACGACTCCGACAGACGGAGAAACAGAAGTCCGAAAAAGCGCCCTCATCCTCCTGCAGGGGTGATACAAACCATCACCACGGGGCTCCCATCCTCGGAAAGAAAGCGGAAGACCAGAGAGATTGCGGTCATGGAATATCAGAGTCCGGCAAAGAAACTGGCTCGCAAGGACGAATCCACCGTCATCTCCCCCCATGATGATCCGCTGCTAATCATGGCAAGGATAGGGAACTGGGACGTCAAGAGAGTGTTGCTGGATGATGGATCAAATACTGACGTCCTATTCTCGCATTTACTGCCGAATTTGGACATCTCCAGCAGTGAGCTCAAGCCTGTCACCTCGCCCACCTTCGGGGTTGGACTTTCCAAACTCCCTATCCTCGGGTCGATTGACCTCCCCCTGATGATGAAAGGAACTTCGGTTGACGGAACAGCTGAGTGGTATGCCTCCACAATGGCGAGATTTATCATCATGGACGTTCCTTCTTCGTACAACGCCATCCTTGGAAGGCAGACACAGGGAAACCTGCACATTCGCCCTGATGTGAAGTACTTGACTATCACATTCGCAACCAAGGATGGGGATGCAGAGGTCTTCATAGATCAAGCCGAGGTAAGGAAGGTGTTTGTAAAGGCACGAAAGGCTCCACCAAATAACCTCACACAAACAATAGAAGCAAAGGCACCAGAGAAGGGCAAAGAAGAAGAACCCCCAAGAGCGGAAACAGAAACAGTGGAACTTGTCTGAGGACAATCTACCCGAATAGGGAAGAGCTTGCCCGAAGGTGACAAGAAAAACCTTGTATCTTTTCTACTGGGAAATAAATATCTTTTTGCCTACTCGCCGAAAGACATGCCAGGTGTGCACCCTGGCATAATACAGCATAGCCTCAAAGTAAGCCCGGAAGCAAAGTCTGTCCGGCAAAAGAAGCGAAGCGTCTCAGCCCATAAGAGCAACTTTGTGAAAACCGAAATCCAGCGCCTGTTAGACGCTGAAGTCATCAGGGAGGTCAAATACCCCGAATGGTTAAGCAACGTGGTGATTGCCACAAAAGAAGGCAGCAGCAAACTTCGGATGTGTATCGACTTCAGACATTTGAACGATGCTTGCCCGAAAGACTCATACCCTCTTCCACCAATAGACCAACTGGTAGACTCAACTGCCGAATACGGGCTCCTGAGTTTCCTAGACGCCTTCAGCGGCTACCATCAAATAAGGATGAACCCTGAAGATGAAGAAAAAACTGCCTTCATCACCGAGGGAGGAACGTACTGCTACATCAGGATGCCCTTCGGGCTTAAAAATGCAGGAGCTACCTACCAAAGGTTGATGAACAAGGTCTTTAAAGACCAAATGGGGAGAAACATGGAGGTGTATGTTGACGATATGATAGTCAAAAGCAAGCTCCCTTGCAACCACGTTGCAGATCTAGAGGAAACCTTCCAAAAGCTCAGAGCCTTCGGGATTCGTCTAAATCCTGAAAAATTCGTGTTCGGGGTAACCTCGGGAAAATTCCTTGGGTACATGGTATCCGAAAGAGGCATCGATGCTAACCCCGAAAAAATTAAGGCTCTGCTCGAGTTATGAACTCCTGCCACAGTAAAAGATGTGCAGAGACTCACCGAAAGAATAACCTCTCTTAGCAGGTTCTTTCCAGGTACGGAGATAGGTGTCGACCTTTCTTCAAAATCCTCACAAAGGCGGCAAAAAACGAAGGCGACCTCGGAAGGGACGATCATCCTTGGGATCAAGACTGCCAAAAAGCCTGGGAAGAACTCAAAATATACCTAGCCAGCCTGCCGACTCTGCGACAACCTCGCCAGGGAGAACCCCTCGTGTTATACCTCACCGTCACAGAAAAAGCTGTGAGCTCGGTCCTCGTGAAAGAAGAAGGGCCAAAACAATGGCCAGTCTACTATGTAAGCAAATCCCTGCATGGCATCGAAATCAGGTACCCTCTGCTGCAAAAAGCTATATACGCCTTGGTGCTTGCAGGGAGAAGGCTGCGGCCATACTTTCAGGCTCACCCCATCACCGTCCGAAGTAGCCTACCACTACGGGACGTTATGAGGAAAGTGGATCATTCGGGAAGGCTCTCCAAGTGGTGTATAGAACTTGGCGAACATGATATCACCTATGAACCTCGGAAGGCCATAAAAGCTCAAGCACTGGCAAAATTCATTGCCGAGATACCCACCACTGAGGACAGTCATCCGGATCTGAGCGAAGCTGAGCCAGAATGGACCTTACATGTTGACGGAGCCTCGGGGTCTGAGCGCCAGGGAGCTGGGGTAATTATCATAGGCCCCGAAGGCCTAGAGGTAATGAATGCTATCAAGTTTACCTTCAACGTCACTAACAATATGGCTGAGTATGAGGCCCTCATAGCAGGATTACGACTGGCCAGAAAAATTGGCGTGAGAAACTTAAAGGCTTACAGCGATTCCCAGCTAGTAGTTCTACAGACGGCAGGAGACTATGGGGCGAAGGACCCAACCTTGGCAAAATACCACGAGCTGGTAGCAAAACTCATTCAAGAGTTTGACGCAGTACGGATCGAAAACCTACCTCGACGGAAAAACATCGAGGCAGACTGCTTGGCGAAGTCAAAGACCTACACCGAGGTGCTAGACCATCCGAGCATCTCAGTACTGAGCATATCGACCTTGGGAAAAGGCTGGAGGTATCCAATGAAAAGGTACCTCGCGGAAAATGTGCTCCCCGAAGACCCCGGTGACGCGGCAAAACTGCGAAGGCGCTCCGGTCGTTTCTTTCTGATCGGTGAAGAACTATACCGACAGGGATACGCGAATCCACTGCAAAGATATGTGAACGAAGAGGATACTGAAATAATCCTTGAAGAAGTCCACGAAGGCATGTGTGGTTCACACATTGGAACCGATGCCCTGGCGGCAGTGATACTTCGCCAAGGATACTTCTGGCCTACCCTGAGAAAGGACGCAAGGCAGTTCGTCCGGAAATGCGGTAGTTGCCAGAAACACGCGAACATCCAGAGGGCACCCTCGGAAATGGTAACTTCGGCTGACTATCCCTGGCCCTTTGCAGTCTGGGGTATAGACCTTATTGGGCCACTCCCCGCAGCGCCCGGAGGCGTGAAATTCTGTGTGGTAGCAGTAGACTATTTCTCCAAATGGGTCGAGGCAGAACTGCTAGCAACTATCTCGGCGAAAGAAGTGCAGAAGTTTGTGTGGAAGAACATCATACGCAGATTCGGCATACCGAGGGTACTAGTGGCTGATAATGGATCCCAATTCATAGACAAAGGATTCCAGGAATTTATCAGCAACCTCGGAATAAAAATGCACTTCGCCCCAGTAGCTCACCCCCAAAGCAACAGGCAGGTGGAAGTATCTAACAGGACCATAAAACATGGCCTGAAAAAGAGACTGGGGGAAGCAAAAGGGAAATGGCCAGGAGAACTCCAAAGCGTATTATGGAGTTACCGAACGACGCCCCGAAGAGCCACAGGGGAGACTCCCTTCTCACTCGTCTTCGGAACAGAGGCCATCATCCCTATCGAGATAGTTAGACCATCAGTACGGGTGCAAGTATTTGATGAAGGTGGAAATGACCTCGGCCTAAGAATGAAGCTCGACCTCATCGGCGAACATAGAGAAATAGCTGAGCTGAGAAGAAAAGCTTTCCAACAAAGAGTGGCGGCGGCTATAAATTTATGGGCCAAGCCAAAAGAAATCAAGAAAGGGGACCTCGTTCTCCGAAAGGCTGACTTTGCACCCCGAAAGCCATCCCACAGGGTACTTCGCGCGAACTGGGAAGGGCCTTATCTGGTTCTCTCTGAAGTATGAAAAGGCGTGTATAAACTTGGCGACATCGAGGGCGTAGAATTGAAAAACACTTGGCACTCAGACGCCCTGAAGAAATTCTACGCTTAAGATGGAACGGAAGGATTGTGTTATGCAAAAAATATCCTAAGTACAGAATGTGCTTGAGAAAAAATTCTTAAGTGTACAAAATGGTGCAAGACAGAATTCCGCGAAGGTGTTCGCCATAAAAAAGCGCAGATGTGGTTTTCCGAAGTCCCTTGAGCCATCATGATCGGGAAAATGGGAAACAAAAATCTTGCGAAAATACTTGCCGCAAAAAGCGAAGATGTGATTTTCCGAAGTCCTTTGAGCCACCATGCTCGGGAAAATGGGAAACAAAAATCTTCCAAAGTACTCGTCGCAAAAAGCGGATAGCAGGTTTCCCGAAGTCTCTTGAGCGAACTTGTTCGGGACAGTGGAAATGCAAAATCTTGCGAAAAGACTTAGCCAAAAAATATATTCATTGAGAATGATCAGGCTTACAAAGAAGAAGTGCCCGAAGAAGGAGCACAAAAACGAAGAGGAAAAAAGGAAAAGGCCCCTAAAATTGCCTAAGGGTTCTCGGCGTCCCGGGAGCCACCAGCCTCTGTGCCCTTTTCCACCACCTTCGGCGCCGGAATTGTGGAAGGCAGGTTCAGGTGCTCAATTTTTTACCAGGACCACCGAGGCCCCTCGGGAATGTTCAGAGCTTCCAAAAAAGAGAGGTCCAGACCTGGGAACCTCTCAAGGACTTGGTGCCTAGCAAGGCAGAATCCGTCCTGGAAGGCGACTTTGGTCATTTGGTCGGATTTGTCCTTCTCAACCTCAAGGTCCTCGAGCTCGTCCTTCAAATCTGCAACCTCCTTCTTCAGCGCCTTCACCCTATTCTTCGCATCGGGCTCCTTCTTCAAAGACTGGACCTCGGCTTCAAGGGCCTTTTTCTCAATCACCAACGACCGTATAAGATTGTCAAAATCTGACTTATCTTTGAGAAGGTCTTGGTTGGCAGCAAGCATCCCTTTCACCTGATCGCCGAGGTCAGCAATCTTCAGAGAGGAGTTCTTTTCAAGATCTTCCTTCTCCTTCTGGAACTCCTCCCGAAGGGCAGTAACTTCTTTCTTCGCAGCATCTGCCAGCTGCTGGTTCTTGGCGGTCAATTCCGAGCGCGTGACCTTCGCTTTCTCTAAGGCCTCTAAGGCCAAAGCTCGGAACGCCGTCTGCCTGGCCACCCGAACTCGGACAAAGCCGGCGTACCCCAGCAGCTGCAAAAAGATGAACGCAAGGTCGGTAAGAGCCAAGCACTTAGGAAAAATTGAGGGGTAAAAGGTGTGAAGAGCATACCTGAGCAGCATGCTCGATGACTTTCGCGGCGAGGGTGTCATCACCTGGATGGGCCGCTGCAATAGCCTTGAAGGAGGCCTCTGTAAGCACCCCCTTCGAAATCTGCTTCACCATTTCAGGACAGTCCTCGGAGTACAAGTTCATGTCCTCCGTGAATGTCCAGAAAGGCTCTTTGGGTATATTCTCTTGCGGGCCTTTGGCATCGTGAATGACCCGCGTCTTCGTGTGTTCGGCCGCCCAGTTCGAAGTAAGCAACTCCCCTGCATGGCAAAAACGAGAAGTAGGTCAGAGACAAAGAAAAATTCAGAAAAACAAAAGAGCCATACTTGTTCTGAAAACAAACCTGGCGGTACTTCGACCACGACGTCCTCGGAGTCCTGAGACTCCTTGGTCGAAATCCCCTTGCCTTTCTTCTTGCGCCGCTCCTCGGCAGAAGGAGCCTCTACCACGGTCTCCAAAAGGGCTTGCGGCGCGGAAGGGCTCGGGGGAGGGACGTCGGTGGAAGGAACCTCGGCAGCAGCCTCGGTCGGCGGAATCTCGGCTGCCCCAGGCTCCTCGGCGGCCTCCTCGGAAATTTCCTCCAGCAGAACCTGGGCAGTTTTCTTTGCCCGTTTCGACGAAGGCCCAGCACCAGTAGACTTCCGCCTTCGGGAAGCCGCCTTCTTTGTCTGATCGCCCTTCTCCACCTGGCCGGAGAAAAGGGACTTGTAAAATGCAGCAGTCCCGTCGTCCATCTCTGAAAAAGAAAAAAGACATCAGCGTAAGTCCGAGGGAAAAACAACAAGGGAGTAGAAGATAACTCACTTTCGACAAACGTTTCGAAAGAGATTTCCTCCCGAAGGAGCTGCACCAACCAAGAATCCTTCCCGGTGATGGAAGGAGCTGGCATCTCGAGGTCGGTCTCGTGCTCCTTAACCACCTTTAACTCCCGGAGGACCTCTTCGGTCATCAACCTCCAGTTGATAGGGAAGGGTTACAGAGAGCGCGGAGCGACCTCGGGAGCCCAGTCAGAGACGGCGCGGATGCGGCTGTCGAAGTCCACAAAAGTGGAAGCCAACTCTGGAGTCAGCAACAACCTCGGATCAATGACGTCCACATCTAGCTTTCCCTGAGCCCATTTGGATGGAACATACGACCAGGCCTCCTCCATCTTCAGGAAGAAGAATTTCTGTTGCCACCCCCGCCAGCTGTCCTTGGTGGCAAAGGTGAACAAGAATTTTTTGCTCCCGGATCCCCGAGGTAGCATAAAGTAGAAGCCACCCTTTGGGACCACAAAGAGCTTGTAGTACTGCATGAAGATTATAAAATTGGGTTTTATCCCGAAGATGCCACACATACAGAGGAAGGCGTTAAAATAGCAGTACGAGTTCGGGGGAAGCTGATTCATAGCAATGCCATGAAATTGGCAGAACTCGCAAACCATCTTCGGGGGAGGATACCGAAGTCCGGCCTTCAGCTGGGCTCGAAAAACGGTAACCTCGGTACTACGGTTTGAAAAAGCATAGTGGTCAGGTCGTGGCAGCCGAGTAATGGCGTAAGAAGGAAGAAAGAACTTCTTCTTTGACCTCTCTAATTTTTTAGGGGTAGTGCAACAAGGATGGGATAAAAGAGGCTGCCAGCTCTCAGGGATAGGCATTTTGGACAGAAAAACGAGTTCGGAAAAGACAAGAAAACAGTTTCCGGAAAAAACTCAAAAGAACAGAGGGATCAAAACACTCTGGAAAACAAAAACCCACCAAAAGATTTGCCAAAATCTGAGGTCGCCGTCGTGAAAGGTTGCCGGAAAAAAGCTCTGTTAAGACAGGTCTGCGGCAGAAAACAAGGGAAAGCGAAAAAACAGAGGAAAGCAGAGAAAGGAGCAAGAGCAAAAGCAAAAGGGACTTATGATGGAATGGCCTATTTATAGGCTGAGGCTGGATAACCGAAACATCATCATAAGTGCCCTTTGAAGGTGAACCGTTGCCATAACTGCTCTCTGCGCCTGAAAAGACGCGCTCTTTGCAACCGACGCGACTCTCCTCAAATGACAGTGCGCCACGGGTCAACAACCGCGCCAAAATAAGAGACACGTCTTCTGACATCCCTAAAAAACTGGGACGCGTTGCTTAGACTGACGCGCTTGGCCATCAGACGCGACGCTGCACAGACCTGGAAAAGCAAAGAAGCAGACTGCCTCGGAGACACCAAAAAATAGGCCAAGGCCGAGCAGCCCACACCTTTGGGCAAGAGGTGTACCTTCGACACAGGTGTTACTCTCTAGACTCCCACAGAACAACCTTGGAAAGAGATGCAAAACCGAAGTCTTCACTTCGGCTTTCCAAAGGGGGGCATGTGAAAGCCAAAGGCTATCGCCTCTATCTGGCCCAACTCCCTGCCACAAGAATGGCCAGAGGAAACTGGCGCTACCCGAGAAAAGGTGGGATCATACACCTCTGGAGATAGGTGAAGAGCTCCGAGCCCGGCACGCCAGGAAACTTGAGGATACTACTAGCCCCCCCGAGGTTGTGAACAGATCGCCTTCGAAAAAGAGGCACCAGCTATCACGGGCCGAACATGACCTCCCCGAAGGCAGAACTCCTTGAAGCTGGGAACCCCCGAACTGAGGGCATGTTTCCCGAAGAGGCACCATCCGTACCAGAGGACAACCTCGCCCAGGGACCTCGGGAGTACGGCTGGAGCATTTAAGGAAGCCTCTGACATGTCGCCCACAGACATCACAAGTTGCCTCAAATGGCGCCCTAACACGCCGACGCCATCAAAGTCACGTCATGGCCCGTCTCAGCTCAAGGCTCAAGGGGCCTGCCACCTGCTACTTGCCCCCTACGCCTAGAAATTCAGGAACATCTGACCGTACACGTGTCAAAATCTGAATGGGCTAGGTACTCCTATAAATACCAGGAAACAATATCTGCCTGGGGGGCTGAAAAACACCTTGACTCCTCACTCTGAGAAAATACTACCAGGCGAGTTCACTGAACCTCTCAGTGCTATCTCCTCTGCCTTCTCTCAGCACCACTGAATTGGGCGTTGGAGGCTCCTCCCCGAAAAACACCCCGAGGACCTCCTAACCCACTTTTTCTGAGCATCTCAGGTACTCTCCCTTGGGCAAAACGGCCACCAGGCGTTCTTCCTCTCCGGCAGTCCCTCCATCAGTCACCATGACTACCAACGATGAAGCCCCCGAGCATCACCTTGAGTGTATGCCAAAATTGGAGCTTGATCCTAGGTGCACTCAATTCTTAGCACCACATAGCTTCCAATTTGCCATTTCTTTCTTTCTTTTGCCTTCAATTTCAATCTTGGAGGTATGGTGGCTATGGAGGTTAGTGGCTGTCTAGGTCAAATATGCGAGAGAGATAAGTGAATTAACCACTTAAATGGGCTTAATTGAGCTAAAGGGCACAAAACACACTTAAACAATCTTAACCTTGCTTTATGTCATTTTCCTTTTTACAAATTATAGTTTCTTTGTCTTAAACTCATTGGTACACATGTGTCCAACATTTTTGACCCATTTATCAAGTCTTGGCTACCTCCCCCATGCGTGGGATAAACCCACAATCTCACACTTTGAATTAAGTCAAAAGCTTGAACACTTTAAGGTTTACACTAGGTCATTTACGTCCTTAATGCCTTTAGTGTTTCCTTTGCCAAAACTTGTCTTCCATGAGCAATTTGGTCCTCCAATAGCACTTTTGTACCATTCATATCCTTCCCATAACTCTCCAAAGCTATTTTGTGAAAGTTTTTCAATTGAGTACTTGAATTTCCAAAATCTTACAAAAAAGTCCATAGGTTGCTTGACAAACAAGAAATCCTTAAGGCTTTTCTTGGGGGCCAAGTTATTAACTTGAAACACTTTTAAAGAGGTGTTCATTATACTTTTTACCCCTCACACTTCAATTACTATGAAAAGAATTACACAATATAATCGCTTTTTGACCATTATGCCACACTTGTAATTCTCCCATTTTTGTGTGGTGGTAACAATTCTCCCCGCCTTAAAAATTTTGGCCTTTGAAAATAGCCTTTAGCTTGAGGTATTCTTCTGGATATCTCTCTTGCATTTCTTTCTCAGTTTCCCAGGTCACCTCTCTTTCAAAATGGTGTGACCATTGAACTTTTACCACGGAAATAAGCTTTTCCTTAATTTTCTAGTATCCTTGGCTAAGATTGCTATAGGTTTCTCTTCATATGTTAAGTTAGGTTCCAACTGTATGTCTTCCACTACAATAGCATGCTTTGTGTCCAATAGACACTTCTTAAGCATACTGATGTGGAATACATTATGAACACTTGACACGCTTAGCGGTAGAGCTAACTTGTATGCTACCTTACAAACTCTGTCCAAGACCTCACAAGGACTGTGCACTCATAATGCCCATATCTGGTCCTAAATGCAGTCTTATGAATGTCCTCTTCCTTTACTCTCAACTGGAAGTATCCAGATCTCAAGTCAATCTTGTAGAAGATCTTAGCTCCCTTGAGTTGATCAAAAAGATCCTCAATCCTTAGGAGTGGATACTTGTTCTTGATAGTCACTACATTGAGCTTCCTGTAGTTAATGAATAGTCTAGAAGATCCATCCTTCTTTTTCACAAAGAGAATAGAAGCTCTCTGTGATTGGCATTCTGTAAAGAGGTATGGATATTGGACTAGCTTCTGGTTACAGCTTGATTTCAAACTCAATCTGCCTTTGTGGAGGTATACCTGGTAGGTTTTTAGGAAAGACTTGTGGAAAGTTTATCACTACAGATATTCTATCCACTTATTCTTCATAGTGCAATTCATTCAATGCATAACAATAATCATTCTCAGAAATCACAGGTATCTCATCTAGTACCTCTAGCTTCATGCCATGCATTTTATACACTAATTCCTTCGAATTCACTAGTGCATGCACTTCACCATCAGGCAACGTGATTTCCCTCTTAGCACAATCAATTCTTATGTTATGCATAGCAAGCCAATTCATACCCAGCACTAAATCATACTTAGGAATGTCCAACACAAGCAAACTAATCATAACCTTAGTCTTTACTACTACTAGCTTACAATCCTTAGCTAGGTCATTAGTGAAAAGACATTGACTACCTACTGTTTTCACTAAGGATATCATAAGCATGATTTTAGTAGGCATTTTCATGGCATCAATAGATTTCATAGCCACTATAGACACAGATACACCAGTATAAAAAAGAATACTAACAGGCATACCTTTAAGGTAAATGTTACCTCTTAGTGCTTCTCCCTACTCTGATGTCTCTGGCCTCTCCACATGGAAACTCTGGCAGCTCTCTGCACTAGAGGCCGAGGCATTGGAGGAACTAGCCTCTACTGTCCCTCCCCAAGTCCTCCCCCTCTAAGTCTTACGCTAGTAGGCCTTACTGGACCTTGGTCTTCTTGCCTCCTTTGAGCTTGTGGGTAGTCTTTGATCTAATGATCCATGGATTCACATCTTAGACACACTTGGGTGTCAAAATAGCAACTTTTCTTTCCATGAGACTTCTTGCATGTAAGGCACCTTAGGCTGGGGAACTTCCCCTTAGCCTTGCCCTCACCACTAAGATGAGAATTCTTGGCAATCCCTTTGCCATGTGGTGGCTTCTTCTACTTGCCTCCTACCTGGCTACTTTCCTCTGGTCCACTGGGAAAGTACTTAGTCTCATACTCCTCTTGCTCCACTAATAGAACTTTCCTCATTGCTTTATAGTATGTAACTGCTACAAAAGGTCTAACAGCCTTTCTAATGTCTAACTTTAAGCCTCTAACAAATCTTTTGGCCTTCAACTCCTCCAGTCCATGACACTGAGGAGCATACCTCACCAACTAATTGAATTTGTGCTCATATTCTAGGACACTGTGGTTGTCCTGCCTTAGAGCATCAAATTCAGTTTGCTTCATATCCTTGATAGCATCACTAATGTATTGCTCCTGAAACAGCTAGGTGAACTCTGACCAAGTCATTTCTATGTCATTTCCTTGCCTTTTCCCTTCTATATAGCATATCTATCTTTGGTGCTCCTCCACCAAATCTTTGCACTGCCTACCAAATTTTAGGTAGCTAGTGACACTCTCTTGGTGGAGTTGAGTGGCATCCTTTCAAACTTGTTTTCAATGAAGATTTACAACTCCCCAGCTTTGTCTGGCCCAACTCTTCCATTAAACTGTGGAGGTCTTAGGGCTTGGAACCACTCCAACAGTCTGACTTCATCAAGTCCTTCTAGATCCTCTAATCTATGTCTCCTGGATCTATGAGAGCCCTCTGTATGGTGATGCTCTCTATGACCTCTCTGCCTTCTCTTGGATCTTCTGTAATGGCCATCCACAATCTCATTCCTAGTGGACTAATGGTCATAGACTAAAATATTGGTCCTGGATACCTAACCAATGTCAGACCTTAGTCTTCTTCCTCTTGGATTTCTCCTATCTTCATCTTCCTCCTCTACAGTTTTATCATCTGTATCTTCTATGCTTCTAGAAGGAACATATTCAGATGTGTTCCTCATATCCTCTTTTCGTTACTGCTATGCATCCTGAACTGGTTCTGCTGGAGCTACTTGGAGTCCCTGCTATTGTGCATGAAATAGCGTCATTAAGTTTTCACTGATTAGAGCTAAGTTCCTCTGAAGCTCTAACCAAACCTGAGGCACATTAGGGTTTGGTACCCCCTGTTGCCCTTGATTCCCCCTATGCTGTCCATTTCTTTGTTGCCTAGAATCAATAGGAGGGCTTTGAGGTGGTTCCCCTCTCCTTGTGGCAAGCATGTTTATTTCCTATGTTGATGATTCATCATAGAGCACATATAAAGATCAGAGGTTTTTCAATGGTACTTGACAATAGCAGCTGACCAAACTGAGTTCATGTAAGTAGATGCATGCAATGTAACTACATGCTATGTACATGTACAAACCATGCTCCAAAACCATCTTCTGTTATCCACTCTGGGGTAGTCCAATTATGCTGCTAAAATTGTGCATTTTGACTCCCAGGATTGGTAATATTTTGTAGGCTATCAGAACACTACCCATACTATCCCTACCCAAGTGGCCTTCTTGGGAACTATGTAAACACATGCTTATTGGTCTAACGATCACACACATATTCACATTTTATGAACACCATGGTAGAAAAGAAGGAAAACACTAGCATAAGTCTTAATCTTGGCTACCACACATTAGGCAATCTTGTTAAGTTCTAGTGACCAGCCACTGCACCTATAAATTTCACTAATAAAATATTTCATTCTAGTCATGAAACCCTCTATTTTTTTCTTCCATTAATAAGTAGAGACGTAGATCAAACCAATGAATATTTTTTTTTACGTCAATAGCCCACCTATGGACCAAGTTATGGATTTCTGAAGTTGGTTACAAAATTCTGACCAAATGAACAGTAACTTAGCTGACTTTACAATGTCATATCTTTGCCTACATAGCTCCAAATTCATAAATTCTAAATCCTTGTTCAACCTCGAGATGTTCTCTAGGTGTGGTCAAAATTTTATACCAAGATTGTTTCTACACATGGAGATATAGAACTTTAAGTACAGAGTAAAAATTCTAGTCACTTTATGACCATTTTGCCCATTCAAAATTTCATAAGTGTGCAAACACTTCATTCACAAGGGGAAAGCCCTCCAAGAATACCCCATACATGTCCATTATGCATGGGAAATACATTCTCTTGCATTTAAAAACCATATGTGGCTAAAACATAATTAACAAGTAAGTAGACCATCATTCACACTTAAGAAGCTTTACACCACATCCCTTAGCCAAAACATTACTCAAATGTTCACATGCTTGTCTCATTTTACATACACTACATGTACATGCATACATGCACTACACAAGGGCCTTAACTCATCTAAATACACACCCTAATTTACAGGAGTGCTTGAGACACAATGGACTCCAGAACAGGATGCTAGACAACTGCTGTACTACTAAATAAGTACCATCACTAAAAATACCAAATGTGCTCCTTAAATCACCAAAATTTCTAGATCACAGCTAGACATATGGAAGTTCATGTACCTAGAATTTTAGATAAAAAATCAAACTACAAACTTCAGTTTGAGTGAGATCTTTCTGCTGGAATTGAAATGACAGAATTGAGGGGAGTAAGTTTCATTGAGAGACTTAGTAAGGGTAGCATTTAGGTTTAATAGGCAATGTAACAATCATTAAAACCTGCACCAAAAGACACTAAAACACAAAAAACCACAATGCATATATACAAGATATAGCAACTAAACGCCGTAGCCATTCACAACCAGTAAACACATGAAATGAGGGAACAACAATAACCATAGATTAGTCCATAAAACACATAATAAACATAGCCAAATCACTATGGCAGCCATCCTCAAGCTAATGCTTGGTCTTAGGAGGATTTTAACACTAGCTAGTACTAACTTTGGGCTCTAGATACCCTCATTTACCTGCCATCATTGTGCACTTGACAATATGTCACAAAACCTTCAATAAGTGCACTCCCCTCACTAAGCTTGGTTCATCAAGCTCATGGATCTCCTACAAGCTTAGTCCCAGCTCCATGGTTTCTTGAAAATACAAAAAATAACCCATGAGAGTAGGAGATCCCTTACCTTGAGTGTATGCCAAAATTGGAGCTTGGTCCTAGGTGCACCCAATTCCTAGCACCGCATTGCTTCCAATGGCCATTTTTTGCTTTCTTTTGCCTTCAATTTCAATCTTAGAAGTATGGTCGCTATGGAGGAGCTAAGGAAGAAGTGTTGAGGAGGGTGGTGGCTTTGTGGGTTAAATATGGGAGAGAGATAAGTGAATTGGCCACTTAAATCGGCTTAAAAGAGCTTCAGGGCACAAAACACACTTCAACAAGCTTAACCTTGCTTTATGTTATTCTCCTTCTCAGTAATTATGCTTTCTTTTCCTTAAACTCATTGGAACACATGTGCCCAACATTTCTGACCCATTTATCAAGCCTTTGCTGCCTTCCCCATGGTGGCATAAGCCCACAATCTCACACTTTGACTTAAGTCAAAAACTTAAGCACCTTAAGGTTTACACTAGGACATTTAGGTCCTTAATGCCTTTAGTGCTTCCTTTGTCCAAACTTATCTTGCATAAGCAATTTGGTCCTCTAATAGCACTTTTATACTATTCATATCCTTCCCATAACTCTCCAAAGCTCTTTTGTGAAAGTTTTGCAACTGAGTACCCAAATTTCCAAAATCTTACAACAAAGTCCATAGGTTGCTTGACAAACAAGCAATCCTTAAGGTTTTTCCTGGGGGCTAAGTTACTAACTTGGAACACTTTTAAAGAGGTGTTCATTTTACCTTTCACCCCTCACACTTCAGTTACTATAAAGAGAATTATACAATATAATGGCTTTTTGACCATTATGCCACACTTGTAATTCTCTCATTTTTGTGTGGTGGTAACATAACCTATGCAACTATACTGGAAACACTTTGGGAAACTGATTAGCTACAGGGATCTTCCCAAGTTCCTCCTCTATGGTTACGCCATTCAATGAATAAAACTCATTCTCGTTGACTATGGGGTTGGTATCCATAAGTCTAAGATGCAAACTCTTAGCAGTAGATGCTAATCCTCCTATGCAAGTCACTCTAGCTCCCTGAGCATTGGTAATGTCTACTTAGTGACTACTACAGTCAATTTGCACTTTGTGCTTGCTTTTCCAATCCATTCCTTACAGACATTTCTCCTTAGACCAAGTTCTCAAACTAGATCCTCTTCTGATCCTATGCAACTTCATTGATATATTCCTGTCAAACCTTCTTCTCAAAATCAAACCACTTAAGCACCTTTTTCTTGTGCTCCAATCGAGTACCATTTCTTTTTCTCAGCATCTCCATCACATCATCCCACCAAAGACTAGCCCTCCCTCTAAAAAGAATGGTACTAAGGCCATCCTCAGTTCTGAATCATAACCTCCACAAGTGAAAAGCCAATTCATCCTAGATAACCAATCCTCAGGTCAATCGAGATCGCCTATCCCATCAAAACTCAGAGGTTCAACCACTTTGAATTTCTGGAGTAACCTCATTTGATAAGGGGTGTCTCCCCTCCTTGGAGCCTTTATAACATGTATCTCTTCGTCCTCCTCATAAGCATGATCTCTCCATTCATGAGCCCTAGGCAGTTGCTGCTATTCAGCATGGCTCTCCTCATCTTGGAGTGGAGCATTCTCCTCTTGGATAGCTTTTTTATCCTCATGATCTTGAAATATCTCATTCATGCTAGTGGTCATTCCTTCAGCCACTTGTGTCATAGTCTGAGTTAACCCCTAGTGCACCTTGGATATCTCATCTAGCCTTGCCATAACTAGGTCACTAGATCCTTCACTAGGTACTCTAGCTGCTCTTGAAGCTCCTAACCTAGTGTTAACCATAGCAACCTGCAACCAAAGCCAGATGACATTCCCCAGATGCTGGTCAGTACTAACTATTCTAGCACATTGACTCCCAACACTAGATCTCAGTCTTAGCCTCTAATATCTATAAAATGGGCTCTAGGCTTTGATACCAAATTGACACGGCCATCCTCGGCCCCTCCCCGGGAATCCTGTGAGAATTGGTCTTATGGTGGTAGCAATTGGTCATTGTATATATGTGCAGATTAAAACTCCATGATACTAGTTGACTAACCTAGAATATGCAAGATGCATGCTCTTATGCTTTGACTTAAGTTGAAAGAAATCATAAAACATTCACTTGGCCAAGATAATTCCATAAAAAAAACAAAATTCAAATATTCAAAGCACACCGAATCAATACTTATGTGAATTTACTACATATAACAACTGTGTGGGAGCATGCATGCATTAAATAGAATAATGACCTCACTTAAGAGCAACCCTAGAGTCTAGGACTCCATTATAGACAAAGGAGTTGAGTAGCAGTATGAAAATTACAAGCCTCAACTAAGATCTTCTTAAACTAATTCCCAACTTAGAAATGAATCCCAGTGGCGAGTCACAAAAACTTGTCCATGTGCTACTAAGCTCTACAGCCAAGAAAAACACTATAGTTAGCACTGTTACTTAACCAACAAATAACCCAAGTAGACTAGAATCATAAAGATTCTCATGTGTTGCACCTGCAGACAAACAAACTACCGTGACAACCCTCAGCAATTATCTGGCCCAACAACGTCCGTATCTGCCTAACATAACTAGGGACTGAGAATTCAGACATTCTCAGTAAGGGTCTTCACTTCACCTATAAGAAAAGTTACTAAGGACTCCACATATATGAATATATGTTACCTTCTGTGAGCTCATACAGCCTGAGGTTATGCTTATGTGCATAATCTCAATCATTTGGGACTTTTCCTCAACCTAGTCCTTGAACTAAAAGTCATTGCCTTGTCCTCTAGCAAGCTTAGCTTGCCAGCCTAACTAGTGATAAATCACCATTTGAAACTCTCCCTTCTATTGTACAGGGGCACTATGGTGTGACTATTCTAGCCTAGGCCATCAAGACCTTATTGACTAGGTGCACTATGGTTTCACCTTGCAACCTCATGGCTAACTGCACGGCTAGCTCGTAAAGAGTACTAAACCTTTCACCCAAACTAGTGATACCTAGTTGTGATCCTTTGAAAACTAATTTCTTTGGTTATGGTGGATGTAACCATAAGATTGCATAAAATTCAAGAAAACTTCTAGGTCTCGAAGTAGTTTTGGAAGACTCAAAGTACCCCCAGAATGCTTAGACCCCAAGGTACCCAAAGAATCCCCTTAGGCCTCCCCTCCACCTTCCTAGGAAAATTTGAAATTTTCAGCTACCATGCCTATGGTGGTGCATTGCCACAGTTGCTAACATGCTACCAGTTTTCATGGTAATAGTGATGCATCATGGATACTGGCAATGATTGGTGACGTATCACAAATACCTATGAATCCATAAAATTCCAGTTTTTGTTGCTATGAACTTTGGACACTTACCAAACATATCAAACATGCTTGGTTAGCCTCCAACCTTCACATACATGTAAAACATGTTGCGTAGATCACAACCACTATCACAAGCCAACCTATGATGCATTTAAATATCATTCCAATCATCACAAACCTTATAGTCCACCATTAACCAACTTTGCCCATTAACTAATGCTACTGCTAGAACTTCTTGAATTCATCAAGCAAACTCATTCCAATAGCATCAATTAAGCTCGAAAACATAACTCCCTTACCTTATCTTTAACTCACAAGCAGGAAACAAGCAACCCTTTGCTCATAAATCCAAGTTCCACAAAGTTTTACCTAGTTTCAAGCAAACAAAGGCACAAAACACATAAAACTAACTTCTAACTGAAACCCAAGCTTCTGATAGCCGAAGGGCTATCGCCTTTCTCAGTACATACTTCCTGATGAAAACATGGTCAGGAAGCCTGGCGTCGTCCGAAAGAGGCACTATCATTGACCTCGGAAGGAGCGAAGTCAGGTGCCACGAAGTCGGGATTTCGGCTAATACGCTAGGCGTTTAAAAGGTACAACCGGCTCCCTCGGGGGACCAAGCGGATCACCTTCGGGGATAAAGAACCGGCTATTGCAACCAGGAGCGAACTTCCCTGAAGGCCCCTCGGGAATGTTTAGGGCCTCCAAGAAAGAGAGGTCCAGATCTAGGAACCTCTGAAGCACTTGGTGACGAATGAGGCAGAAGACGTCTTGAAAACCGACCTTGGTCATTTCGTTGGCTTTCTTCCTCTCGATTGCCAGCTTATCACGTTCCCACTCCAGATCGGTAATCTCCTTCCTCAGTGCCTTCGTCTTCTTCTTCTTTGGCTCCTTCTTCAAAGACTCGACCTCGGCCTGGAGCTCGGCCTTCTCGGCAAGCACTTTCGCTAGGAGAGCCTCAGAATCTGACTTCTCCTTTTGATATGATTCGTCCGCCGAGGTCAGCTCCGCCACCTTGGCACCGAGGTTCGAAATCTTTTGGGATGAGTCCTTCAAAAGCTGCTCCTTCTCCTTCACAAGCTCATCCCGAATGGCAGCGACCTCCATCTTCGCAGCTTGAGCCATCTCCGTGTTTTTGGCTGCCAATTCAGAGCACTTGGCCTTTGATTTTTCTATGTGATCTAACCCCGAGACTTGGAACGCCGCTTCCTTCGCCACCCGGACCCTGAGGAGGCTGGTGTACCCCAGTAGTTGCAAAAAAGTAAGAGCAAAAGTTAGTAAGGCAAAAAGTGGGCCAAACACTTAGAAGAAATCAAAGGGAAACAAAACAAATGCCTAAAGTATACCTGCGCAATGTGCTCGGAAACCTTGGCAGCGAGGGACTCATCGCTCGGGCACGCTTCGAAAATGGCCCTGAAGGAGGCCTCAGTGAGGATCCCCCTCGAGATTTGGTTGGCCATGTACGGACAGTCGCCGGAGTACAAGTTCATGTCCTCCGTAAATGACCAAAAGGGCTCCCTCGGGATCTTCCTCTTCGGGACCTGGGCATCCCGACGAGCCTGTTTTTGGGCATGCTCGGTTGCCCAATTCGGGTATAGCAGCTCCCCTGCACGGCAAAGCAAGAAATTTATCAAGACAAGGAACCCTTAAAGAAATAAAGGTACTACAACTTGTCTAAGAAAATGAACCTGGCGGCACATCTGCGACGTCATCATCAGAGTCCCGGACCTCCTCCACAGGAATCTCCTTACCTTTACTCCTACAACGCTCCTCGGCGGAAGGGACTTCCACCAAAGCGTCCAGAAGAGCCGCCGAGAAAGAGGGACTCCGACTAGGGGCGGCAGCGGCAACCTCAGCCGGCGGAACAGCAGCAGCAGCATCCGACTCTTCGCGTGCCTCCTCAGGAATTTCAGCCTGAGGAGGAGGCACGTCTTTCTTTGCCTGTTTGGCCATGGATGGCCCAACCCCAGATGATTTCCACCTTCGGGAGACGGCCTTCTTCGTCTGCTCGCCCTTCTCGACTTGACCTAGGAAAAGGGACTTGTAGTAGGCAACGGAGCCGTCGCCCATCTCTGAAAAAGAAAGAAAACATCAGTGTGAGTCCAAGGTAAAACTATAACAAAAGAATCCTGGGATAACTTACTCTGAAAAAAGGACTCATAAGTTACTTCCTCCCTAAGGAGTTGCACCAACCAAGAGTATTTCCTAGCGATAGCAGGAGCCGGCATCCCGAGGTCCGTCTTGTGCTCCTTCACCACCCCTAGTTCTCGAAGAACCTCCTCGGTCATCAGTTTCCAATTGATGGGGAAGGGGCAAAGTGGGCACGAAGGGACCTCGGAATCCCAGTCGGAGACTGCTCGGATCCATTTGTCAAAGTCCGCGAATATGGGAGCCAACTTAGGAGTCAGCATTATCCTCGGATCAACGACGTCCGTCTCCAGCCTTCCCCGAGCCCACTTGGTCGGGACATGTGACCAGGCCTCCTCCATCTTCATAAAGAAAAACTTTTGTTGCCACCCTCGCCAGCTGTCCTTGGTGGCAAAGGTGAACATATACTTTTTGCTCCCTGATCCCCGAGGTAGCATGAAGTAAAAGCCACCCTTCGGGACCACAAAGAGCTTATAGTACTGCATGAAAAGAATAAAGTGGGGCTCTATTTTGAAAACACCGCACATACAGAGGAAGACGTTGAAGTAGCAGTACGAGTTTCGGCGGAAGCTGATTTACGGCAATGCCATGGAATTGGCAAAAGTCAGAAATCATCTTCGGAGGAGGGTATCGAAGTCTGGTGTTCAGTTGGGCTCGAAAAATGGTAACCTTGTCGCCACAGTTCGAAAAGCTAAACTGGTCAGAACGTGGCAACCTTGTAATGGCATACGAGGGAAGAAAGAAGTTGGTCTTCCATCTTTTTAATTTTTTAGTGGTGCAGCAAGGGTGAGACAAAAGAGGTTGCCAGCTCTCGGGAATAGGCATGGTCGATAGAAAAGCAATTTCGGAAAAAGGTCAAAAATGACTTCGGGAAAGCTTAAAAAGCAAAAGACTCTAGAAGTTAAAACCCACCAAATGTTTTGCCAAAAACTGGATTTGCAGACGCCGTCGTGAAAGGTTGCCGGAAAACACTTCGTCAAAGAGGATCGCCGCAAAAAGCAGAGAAAACGTGAAAGCAGCTAAAAGCAAAAGCAGAAGCAAAATGAGGTTATGACGGAACAGAGGTATATATAGGCCGAGGAGGGTAGGCGAACAGGCGTCATAAAGTACTCCACAAAGGTGAACAGTCGCCATAACTGCTCATCGTGCGTGAAAAGGCGCGCCTGCTGTATCCGACGCAGTCCCTGCCAATAAAAAGCTGCCACGTGTCAGCCATTGCGCCAAAAAATGGATACACTTTCTGACACCCCTAGACCCTGGGCGTGCCGCTCCAGACTGACACGCCTGGTTACAAGACGCGACGTTACGCAGCCCTGGAAAAGGAGAGGAGTGGCTGACCTCGAAGACACCAAAGGACGGGCTATAACTGAACAGCCCATGTCTTCGGACAAAAGGTACATCTTCGACACAGGTATTACACCCGAGGTCCTAAATGACGCCCTCCAAAGGCCGACAAACCAAAGTTCCCACTTCGGCTTTTCGGAGGGGGGGCCTGTGATAGCCGAAGGGCTATCGCCTTTCTCAGTACATACTTCCTGACGAAAACATGGTCGGGAAGCCTGCCGTCAGCCGAAAGAGGCACTATCATTGACCTCGGAAGGAGCGAAGTCAAGTACCACGAAGTCGAGACTTCGGCTAATACGGTAGGCGTTTCAAAGGTACCGCTGGCTCCATCGGGGGACCAAGCTGATCGCCTTCGGGGATAAAGAAC
This sequence comes from Aquilaria yunnanensis, assembly GCA_039654915.1. Classification (NCBI taxonomy): domain Eukaryota; kingdom Viridiplantae; phylum Streptophyta; class Magnoliopsida; order Malvales; family Thymelaeaceae; genus Aquilaria; species Aquilaria yunnanensis. The sequence goes on from CM077595.1 coordinate 49,689,698, forward strand.
CAGCTATTGCAAGTAGGAGAGAACTTCCCCGAAGGCGGAACCCTTGAACTAGGGGACTTCCCGAACTACAGAGCATAACTACCGAAGAAGGTCATTCGTACCAAAGAACGACCTCACCCACAGGACCTCGGGAGTACGACATGAGCATTTAAGGAGCCTCTGACATGTCGCCCACAGGCGTTACACGCCGCCCCAAATGGCGGTCTGACACACCGACGCCGTCCAGGTCTTGTCACGACCTGTCTCAGCTCAAGGAGCTTGCAAACGGCTACTTGTCCCCTACACCCGGAAACACAGAACATCCGACCGAACACTTGTCATGATCTGAATGGGATGGGAACTCCTATAAATACCAGGGAACAGGCCCTGGCAAAAGGATCCAAAATCGGTCCCTCTCCCCCTGAGAAAATACAAACAGGCAAGGCCACTAAACCTCTTAGTACTCCCCTTCTTTCACCTCTTAGGACACTGACTTGGGCATCGGAGGCTCCTCCCCAGAAAAAGATCCCGGGGACCTCCTAACCCTTTTTTATGAGTTTTACAGGCACACTCCCCTGGGAAATCTAGGCTCCAGACGTTCTCCCTTTCAAGAAGTCCCTCCCGAAGTCACGATGTCTTCCAACGAAGATGCCGCCGGGCATCAACCTATTCCTGAGGTATGGACAGAATGTCCACCAAATCCAGCTGACCATGTGTCTCAATCTACTTGGCTCAAGTATAATAGCCTTCTCCTTGAAAGCCCCTACAAATAGTGAAGAGACTCTCAGGTAGTACAACGTAGACATACTCTTGTCTATTGCTCTCAGAAACATTTCCCCCCATACTAACTTGAGCATATAAGGTCCCTTCCTTGAAAAACACTGCAGGGAGTTCCCTAACCCTAGTTCTTCATTAATGAAGATAGCTTTCAAGGGAAATACCTCTGGAGGCTAGCCATGTCATATAGTAAAGATGTCTTGGAGCATCATCTGGTGCCATCTAAGGAAACCCATTTCCAGGTTGCCATCACAGAGGCTCGGCATTCCAAGGGCAAAGGAGTTCCCAGGTCCTAGTCCATGCCAAAGCCTCGGGCAAAAACAAATCAGCCATGCCTGAAGCCTCCCCTGCCTAACGATGAACGTCCTCTACTGGTCACAATGGGTTTTCTATGTGATTTCCATTGTTCCATTATGGCCGAGATGACACAACAACTTGACCAGAGGTGGTCATATTCCTGTTCACATGAAAGGACACCTTCACCAGAGGCCCGCCTGGAGAGAAGTTGTTAATGACCTCGTCAGAGCCTAGCCAATATAAGTCTCCATGATGAGTCTTTGAAGGAAAACTTGCCATCTCGTGGGCACCACACGGCATGGTCAAGATAAAAAAAACCAAGGACTTCATTAAGCAGGTATATTCTCCAATTGAAATGATTCCATCCCCTCATCAGTGAAGTTATTCACCCAAAAGGAGACATCATTCATCTTTGCTGCATCATTCCCAGCCACGGGGAGAAGGCAGCACTACCATTTTAATGGAAAAAATCTTGGAGAGTTGGACAAGGTTGAGAGACAAGTCTCCGGGAAGCCTGGCTAGTCAAGGTTGTTTGAGACCTTCACCAGAGATAAGTTTGCATTTGTTCGAGTAGTGGTGGAAGCACTCATGCCCAGTGATTTTTTGGTACCTCGTCTGGAAAGCTATGACAAGCAAAGTGATCCCTAAGGCAATCTAACAAAATATAAGAGAAGCACGGTACTACTTGGGGCAAATGATGCCACCCTCTACAAATGTTTTGAGGTAATCTTGTTAGGACCAACTACTGTGTCGTATACCTGCTTGGCACCTGGTGATGGCCAGGGGCCTCATCGTTTATAGTCATGGTGACTGGTGGAGAGACTTCTGGGAGGAAGAACGCCTAGTGGAGTGGATAGCCCGAAGGAGAGTGCCTGAAAGCTCAGAAACAAAGGGTTAGGAGGCCCCCGGAGTGTCTTTCCGGGGGGGGAGCCTCCGACGCCCAAGTCAGTGGTGGCTGAGAAGAGGCAGAGGACATAGCACAAAGGGCTAAAGAGTCTCCCCTAGTAGTTTTCTCAGAGTGTGGGAGCAGTGTTTGGCCAACCAACCAGCCTCCTGCCAAGTATTAATTCCTGGTATTTATAGGAGTGCCTAGCCCGTTCAGATCGCGACACGTGTTCGGTCGGATGTTCCCTGAGTTTCTGGCCGTAGGAGATAGATAACTGGTAGCAGATTGTCCTGAGCCACGTGCTGAGATGGGCCATGATGCGATTCTGATGGCGTCCGTATGTCAGGGCGCCTATTCAGGCGACTTTATGACGTCTACGAAAGGACGTGTCAGAGGCTTCCTTAAATGCTTCCATAAATGCTCCTGCCGTACTCCCGAGGTCCCTGGGTGAGGTCGTCCTCTAGTTCGGACAGAGCCTATTCGGGAAACAAGCCCTCAGTTCGTGGGTTCCCAGTTTCAGGGAGTTCCACCTTTAGGGATATCATGTTCAGCTCGCTATGTCTGGTGCCGCTTTTCCGAAGGCGATATGTTCACAACCTTGGGGGGGGAGTAGTGTCCTCGGGGTTTCCTGGCGTGCCGGGCTCGGAGCTCTTAGGCTATTCTCCCGAGGTGCCTGATCGCACCTTTTCTCGGGTAGCGCCAGCTTCTTCTGGCCATCATTGTGGCAGGGAGTTCGGCCAGATAGAGGCGATAGCGTTTGGCTATCACCTGGAACGATTATAGGGTTCCAAGAGCTATCCACAACATTTACACAACAGTTCTTTAGGAGTAAACTGACAGTGAAGATGTTGTTCTAGATGTTTGACATAGCCTAAAAAAAATAGGGAGATTATTTGGGACTATGTTGAAAGATTCAACTGGGAAGCCCTTTGTGTCTCAAACATTCACCCATAAATCAAAATTCTGCTAATGATTCAAGGCCTTAAAAGGGACTCTTAGCTTTTCTATGAGTTTTCAAAAGCTCCCCCGGAAACATTAGGGGAGTTTTTCCAGAAGGCCGAACAACATATGACCATTGAAGAATGAAGAATAGGAGGGCGCAAGTTAGACCATCAATCATCCAAAGGTCAAAACCCCTAACCTCGGTACCATGGTGAATGAAGGGGTAGACCTCAAAAAGCTAGAGGCAAAAGGCTAATGACATTCACCCCTATGAACACCACAAAAACTAACATCCTGATGGCCTTAGAAAGGTAGGGGACCTCAATCTAGTGCCTGAAGGCCATAACCTCATACAATAAGAAAAATATGAAGAAATACTGCCAATTTCATCTAGACCGTGGGCATGACATTGAAGATCATTTCCAGTTGAGGAAGTACATCAAGTCCTAAATTAAGCAAGGGCAACTTTTCCTGTACGTACAAATACCCTCACCTAAGCCTCATCAAAAGAGGGATGATGAGAGAAAGGATGAAGATGAGCAATATGATTCTAACAGACATCAAACCAACCAATGTCCATGGAGACATCCTCTACCTTCAGTTGGGGTCATCCAGACAATCACTATTGGAATGCCCTCAGCAAAGAGAAAAAATAAGGTGAGAGAGATACCAATGATGTAATTTGATAGCCCCTTGAACAAGCTCACCTGAATGGATGGCTTGATGGTGAAATTTTAACACGATGGCCCTCTCTAATTTCAGCAAGTATTGGAAATTGGGATGTCAGGAGAGTACTTTATGATGGTTCAAACGTCGACGTCCTGTTTGCTCATTTCTTGTCAAGCTTGGGTGTTCCTGAAACTGAACTTAAACCTATGACTCCACCAACATTTGGGGTTAGTCCTATAGAACTTTCCATATTGGGATGGATCGACATGCCACTAATGTTAAAAGGCACCAAGATCATATCGAGAGAGGAGTTATTCGCCTCCACCATGACTAGACTCATTGTGATGGATGTTGCATCTTCTTACAATGCCAACCTCAGTAGGCAAACCTAGTGTAACTTCCACGTTTAGACAGACATGAAATACTTAATAGTCACCTTTAAAACAAAGGATGGAAATGTAGAAATATTCATTGACTAAGCTAAAGTATGAAAAGTGTTTGTCAAGGCAAGCCAAATTCCTGCCAAAGTCCACCTTCAGAGATCAAGGAAGGACAACAAACTAATAAAAAATTGGCTAGAAGGCGAAAAGTGTGATAGTCAAAAGATAAAAACTGAGAGTCTAGAGTTAGTTCATGGCCGAAGCACCCGAATAGGTAAAAAGCTGGCCGAAGATGAAAAAGAAGGACTTGTATCTCTTTCCTCAATGATCAAAGATCAATTCGCTTATTTTTTGAAGGATATGCCTGTTGGGTTTCGGGAGCCAAACAGCGCAGCGGAATTGAACCGAAATCCTCCAAGATCCAAGTGAAACAGGGTAAATCGGGTGTTCAAAAATTTTCATACGTAATTTTCGGTTGAGATCTCTCACTCAATTGTAGAGTCGAATCACAAAACTTGAACAATTGACGTGTTCAAGCTCTCTATGGTATCCACACGAGCCTCTCGGGATCACCACACTTCCACCACATTCCGGCAGATGCGTTTCTCTTGCGCCCGCAGTGCTAGCTTGCGTCCTCCAAGGAATTGCAAGAGAAGAGTGCGGCTGTCCTTTTGGGAGGCTAGGGCAAGGAGACCTGCGAATTTCTCACTAGAAGTTGTATTTGTAGTGAGACTCAACTTCCAGGCCTAATGGGTTTCAAAGCCCTAATCCAATTAGGATTTAATTTTGGGCTTAATAATGGCTCAACTCTTGGGCCCATTATTAATACGAAATTAAATTGAAACCATTACCCAAATAATTAGCCCATGCACTGTAATGATCCAAATAGCTCTATGTGTGCGACCCAATAGGCTCTTATCACGTTGGCAATGATCATAAATCACATTTATGATCATAAGCAATGAGCGGTGTCTAACAACACATCATTGCTACCCAAGTGACAAGATTGTCGATGATTCGACTAAACCTTTATGATCATCACCGATATATGCCATTGTCCCTTTGTCCAAGATATCAAGACTAAGCACGAGACATGGAATGTGTCACTCTCGTATAGCCCAATCTTTGGTTTCTTGATTACCGAGTGGACCAACTTAAACTAATGACATTGATATCATATATCTACTAATCTGAGCATGGCCATGCATTTTTCTAAGTCTTACTCTATCAAGGGGCCCGAAGATATCACTCCCATTACATAGGAAGGACAAATCCCATCTTGATCATACAAATCCCTCCGCATGATATATGACATACCCAATGACCTCCTTCAAGTTCACTCAGTTACGAGAAACAAAGGAAAGTATCAAAGTATGTAACTCACATCTAGGGAACCTTGATGATCTTAGGTCGAAGGACTACATATACCATGATCACTATGATAATCACTTATGACACTCATATAATGATCCATGTAGTGTTCTCATGGTGGGTCGGTCCAGTACACAAGTTCTCCAACTTGTACTCATATGTAGACTACATATCTCATATTAGTCTCCACATATGCTAGTCATTATGTATTATGGCAACCTGCTCCACAATAATACTAGCGAGGGACGTTTAACAATATCATTATTCTAGGGTTACAATTATGTTTGTTAAGTTACGCAGAAACAAACGAACAAACATAATTGCTGGATTAATGCCTCAATAAAATATCATGACTCAATGTGCAAAAAATACAATCATCTCATGATTGGCTTTTAGGCATAACACTAACAATGCCTGGAATAGATCCGGGCATAAACCAGCTTAGTCTAAAAGTATGTCTCGAAGCCAAGCTGGTTAGGAGGGAAAGTGCAGCATCTTGGCACACAAGAATGACTTCGTCAAAAAAAAAATTCAATGACCCTTGGATGCCAGTATAATAAAGGAATTCATATACCTTGACTGGCTTAGCAATGTTGTCATTTCCACCAGGTAAGGAAGTGAAACTATGAATGTATATCAACTTCAGGAAAATCAATGATTCTTGTGCTAAAGATTCTTAGATTCTACTACGGAATACAGGCTATTAAGTTTCCTCGATGTGTTCAGTGGGTATCACTAAATTCAGATGAACACTGAAGAATAGAGGAAAAAAGAGCATGCATAACCGATGTAGGAGCCACATATCAGAGGCTGATGATCAAGGTGTTCGACTCCTAGATCATGAGAAATATGGAAGTATATGTCAAAGACTTGATACTTAAAAGCAAACTATTAAATGATCACACCACAGACTTGCAAGAAACTTTCCAGCAACTTCAAACATTTGGAATCTGTCTTACCCCTAAAAAATGTGTGCTTGGTGTAATGGCTAGCAAGTTCCTTGGTTTCATGGTATTCGAAATAGGCGTAGACACCAACCCTGAAAAGGTTAAGACCTTGCTTGCATCCCAAACTCCCACAACCATCAAGGATATATAGAGGTTCACTAGTAGCATAGCCACACTTAGTAGGTTTTTATCCAAATATGGGGATCGATGCCGACCTTTCTTCAAGGTATTAACCAAAGCATTGAGAAGTGAAGTTGGGTCAAGTTTCAAGGAACACCCTTGGAATGAAGAGCGTCAAAAAGCTTGGGACAAACTAAAGAACTACCTGTCCCACTTATTGATACCACAACAACCCAGGGAAGGAAAACCCCTCATACTTTACCTTGCTGTCAGCAAAAAAGCTGTAATTTGGTTCTTGCTGGAAAAGAAGAAGGAAAATAGTTGCTAGTATATTACATTAGTAAGTCCTTACATGGAGCTGAAGTTAGATGCCCAAAATTGAAAAAGCAATTTACACCTTAGTAATGGCAAGTAGAAGACTTTGACCATACTTTTAAGGACTCTTGGTCATAGTGAAAAGTAATTTGCATCTTCAGGTTATCATGAAAAGTGATTGCCGAAGTGCTATCACCCTGGTCGACCACCGACCATCGAAAAGGATTCCAGAGTAAAGGAAGTCATACACTTGAGGCACTCGGCCTCAGTAGCCCGCCAATTGCAACTTTGGAAGCCAACGTAGCGCGTCCTTCGGCACGACAGCCAAATCACCCTCGGGGAAAATGACCGACCACCCCCTATGGGAAAAAGCCCCCGAAAGATGAATAGAACGAAGTTCTAACCGGACCCCCCGAAGTGAGACATCAACCAAAGGGACCTCGGTTGTACGGCAAGAGCCATTAAGGAGTCTCTGACACTCCGCTTACACAAGTCAACAACACGCCACCTCCAGGCACGCTCTGGCATGACATCACTATCCAATGTCTTGTCACATAGGGCTACACCTACTCCAGCTCGCAACCCGAAGAGCCTGTAGATGACTAGGGGCCTCCACACTTAAAAGTACGAACACCATCTAAACCATACACGTGTCGTCATCTAAAGGGGTCATCCTCTTCCTTTTATACAAGGGAAGTCATCACAGGGAAGAGGGACTTCCGGGAGGGGGTTCTCCACCCGGAGGACCAAAAGGACAAGAGGACGCTCTCCTCTCTCCGCCTGAATACTCTCCCTTCTGCCCTTAGAAAGACACGCCAGGCAAGAGTCCCTTGTGCTTATTACCGATTATCTCTCATTCTCACAGCACTGATTTGGGCGTCGGAGGCTCCCCCCCGGAAATCCACCCCGGGGGCCTCCTAACCCCTGTTTTCTGAGTGTTTCAGCAAGGTCTCCCTAAAGGTTCTCTGCTCCGGGTTCTCTCCCGTGCCGGGAGCCTTTCCTGTCCTCACCAGCCATGGTATCAGAAGCTACCAGCCTTCACTTCAGGTAACCCTGTCAGGGTACCTCCGTGTCCATCCAGCAGTCCCTGCTGCCCACACAGTTGCACAACAGTAAAGATGCTGGCTCCGCCTAACCGGACCCGCATCATTTTGGCACCGTCTGTGGGAACCCAGCTCCAGGTCACCATCATTGAAACTGGGTGTTCTAAGGACAAGGGACTTCCGAGGTCTCCGTCTGCGCCAGAAATTCAACCGGCAGCCGAACAAGCGGCGGCATGGAATTCGTCGCCTGAGAACGAACGTCCTCTGACTATCACTATAGGCTTCCTGCATGAATTCCCACATCCTGGCGTGGTCGGAATGACGCAGTAGTCAAGAAAAAGAAGGCCGCAGCAAAAATTTGTGCCGAAGGCCCTCCTCATCAGTGCCTCGTGAGGTGGAGAATCCCATCCCAATTCACAGGAATTGGGAAACTAAGATCAATGGGATGAGTCCTCTGCGGGAACCACGCTACCAGGAGTACAACCTACGGGAAATGCGAGGTCGGGATGACGCAGTAGTCAAGAAAAAGAAGGCCGCAGCAAAAATTCGTGCCGAAGGCCCTCCTCATCAGTGCCTCGTGAGGTGGAGAATCCCATCCCAATTCACAGGAATTGGGAAACTAAGATCAATGGGATGAGTCCTCTGCGGGAACCACGCTACCAGGAGTACAACCTACGGGAAATGCGAGGTCGGGATGACCCAGACTACCCCGCCGAAAGAGTTCTACACCCGAGGAAAATATCACCATCTCCTCGGCAACGAAGTCAAAACCCATTGCCCCGAGAGGTCGTTTACAACTTGACTTGCGAGAAGAAGGCGCTGACTCTACTTCCCAGGACACGACCATTGTCCGAAGTGACCCGCCTCCACGCAATGCCACGAAAAAAGAGTAGAGCATTCAGAAAAGACTATCGAAATTGTGCATCGAACTCGGAGAGTACTACATCACATATAAGCCTAGAAGGGCAATGAACACCCAGGTACTGGCAGACTGCATTGCCAAATTCCCAGAAGAAGGGAAGGCTGAAACCAACAGAGGAGACAGAGCGAAGGTAGATCCATAGTGGAAACTCTTTATCAGTGGAACCCCAAGTACAGAACATCAGGGCGTTGTGATACCCCCCTCGGGTGCCCGAAGGCAGGGAGGCCACAAAAACGATCAAATTTGCTTACCAAAAAGTGTTGGGCTGTCCAAGCATGGCAACGCTAGGTGCAATAACCTCGCACAAAAGGCGGAAAGATCCTATAAAGAGGAATCTCGCAACCAAGAAGTCCCGAAAATCCTCATGAAGAGGCAGGAAGTGCGAAGACATTCCGGACGCTATTAAGGAAAAGCTATACAGGCAAAGGTACGCAATTTCATTATTAAGATATATCGGTAAAATGGGTGCAGGACAATTCATCCTAGAGGAGTGAAAATGGCCAAAAACAAGGTAGCACATGAGGACTGCCTTCAGAGCGGATAACCTCGAAAAGATTGCACCGAGCCACTCCAAAGAACACCCGAAGATGTGAAGTTCTGCATAATAGCAGAGCACTACTTCACTAAGTAGGGGAAAGGCAGAACTCCTAACAACCATGCTGGAAAAAGAGGATTTCAAGAATCTGTCACCAACCTCGGAATAAAAAGGCACTTCAGCCCACTAGCTCAACCACCGAGCAACAGAGGTAGCCAAAAAGAGGGACTACAAGAGAGGCAAAGGGAAAGTGGCTAGAAGAACTTCCAACGAGGAGACATTTTTCTCCCTTATCTCCAGTGTAGAAGCCACTATCCATTTGAACGAGTTCGGCCATCACACAGATGTTTGGTGAAAGTTGAGAACTAACCTCGACTTAGTTGGCAAAAGGCCGAGCTCAAAATCACGCTGTTTTGGCAAAAGAGGCCCATAAGTGCAAACCAGCATAATAGGCCAAGAAGGAAAGGAACAAGGAAAAAGAGACCTCACCCCCGAAAGGCCGAATTGGAACCCCGAAAGCCGTCCTATGGGGTACTTCGGCCAAATGGGAAAGGACCTTATCTGGTCTTAGGGAGTATACAAGCTCGGCAACACCAAAGAAGGAAAACTACAAAGAACAAGGCATTCGGGCGCCTTAAAGAAATTCTACACTTAGAATTTTTAGACAAGAAATGGTGAAAGCCCGAAATTTGTATAAGTACAAAAAAATTTCCTGTATGAGAATGTTTGCCGAACAGAGCTGAAGCATGGAACTCCCGAAAGTCTTCGGTTCCTTCTGAAGTTTGTTATGCGCCCCAAAAGAAGGCAAGTCTACTGAACATGGCCGACAAGGGATAGGCTAAACTTTGCCTAAAGGGACTTCACAAACGGTAAAAGACCTCCCGAAGAATGGCCGACGAAACGAGCAAAGAAAGTACCGAAGTCCCTCGACCAAAAATGATCGGGACAAGTGGGAAACAAAAATTGCTCAAAAAGACTTAGCCAAAGTAATTCATTCAAAAAGGTCTTGGTACAAGGAGAAGATTACAAAAAGAAAGTACAAAGAAGAAGAAGAAGGCAAAGCTCCTAGAATATCTAAGGGACGTCGGCGTTATGGGAATCTTCGGCTCTTGAGCTCTTCGCCACAGGCTTCGGTACAGGAGGAAGCGGCGGCAAGTTGAGGAACTCGACTCTTGACCACATCCACCGAGGCCTCCTGGGAATATCCAGGGCAGCTAGAAAGGAAAGATCGAGGTCCAGATACTTCTTCAAGAATTGATAACGAGCAAGGCAGAAACTGTCCTGGAAAGCAACCTTGGACGTCTGGACGACTTTATCTCTTTCAACGTCCAACTCGTCTGCCTCATGATCAAGATCCGAAACCTCCTGCTAAAGGTCAGAAATCTCCTTCTCCAGCTCCTCGGTTTTCTTCTTCTTCTCCGAACTCTCCTTCAGTGAGCCGACCTTGGCCTGGAGTTCGGCATTTTCAGCCATTGCCTTCGCCAGGAGGGCAGACTCCCATTTTTTTTCCTTTTGAAGGGTCTCATTGGCCGAAGCCAAGCTGATTAATTTGTTGCCAAGGTCGGACATCTTCTTGGAAAAATCCTTCAAGATGCCTTCTTGGCCCTTCAAGAACTCCTCCCGAAGACCAACAATCTTCTCCTTGCATATTTGGTTCAACTTGGTGTTCGTCAGCACCGAGTTGGCACAAAAAACTTTGGCCTTCTCCAGTCTGTCTTCAGCCCAAGCTCGGGCCGAAGACTGCTTTTGACACGGCCGTCCCTGGCCCCTGCCCAGGACACGTGTGAGAACTTGGTCTCACGGTGGATTGCAGTTGGACTCATTGATATGTGCGCGGATTAAATCCATGTCACTAGTTGATTATCCTAGAATATGTAGTATGCATGCTCTTTATGCTTTGAAGGGATATTTAAAACCATAAAATGTTAATGTGGCCATAATTTTTCATATAAAACAAGTAGAGCAGTCAAAGCATTCAAATCAACCTTTATATGTGTTAAATACACATAGCAACATGCGTGAGCATTCATACATATAGTAGCTAATGCCCCCGCCCAGAAAGCAATCCTCGAGTCCATGACTCTTCATTTCATAACTAGGGAGGCAACTAGAGTACTATGTACACATACAAAATTCTCTACTGAGATCTTTTCATACTAACTCCCACCTTGGATGTGAATCCCAGTGGCGAGCTTTAGAGACTCCTCTGGACCCCACTAGGTCTAGCTATGCCTGACTATGTCCAATGTGCACTATGCTCTGTAACCAATGAGCAATTTAGTTAGTACTGTGCAAGACCAACAAGCATCCAAACAATAAGTACTAGAATCATCAAAACTCAGGTATTCTACCTGTGCACCAAAAACTACTACCAAAGTAACCCTCAACGGTCACTCGGCCCAACTCCTTCTGTATCTGCACAATAAAACAGTAAGGGTGAGAATCCAAGATTCTCAGTATGGGGTAACCTCATGTACCAACAGTAAAACTGTGGGCAGATATGAAATAACTCATGCATACTCTTTGCTGGCTCTCGCAGTGTGAGGGACCTCTCATATATGTAAATATATGGATATGCATGCTCGGATCCCGAAGGACCACTCCTCACACAATTTTCTTACTTTCTCATGGGCGTCACTCCGTGGCTCACAAGTCTAGCTCTCGACTTGTGCCTCGTAAGCCTTAGCTTACGCCTGACTTATTATATAACCTCTCCTTAACTTTGTTGTGCAGGGGAATTATGGTGAGAACTATGTAACTAGGTTGTTAACCTCATAACCTCGGTGCATTTGAAGCCTCTCCTTACAACCCCATGATTTCCAACACTGCCAGGTTGCCAAGGGTTCTAAAACTTACACCTCAAGCTCATGACACTTGGTTATATTCGCTCGCAACTTAGTTTCCTTGCTTACTCAACAAGTAACCTCAAAACTTTTCAAAACTCAAGGAAACTCCCACTTCTCGAGGGACTTCAAGAAGTCTCAAAGTACCCCTGACATACTTGAGGCCGAAGGTACCTAAAGGACCCCTTTGGGACTCACCTTAATCATCCTAGCAAAATGTGCAAAATTCTACCTTTAAAAATTACCCTCACTTTGATTCAAAACAACTTTAAATTTGGAGAAATTTAGATTTTTCTAAAACTTGAAAGTGATAGTAGTCCCCCTTAGCTTCACATGGAACTTTGAATCACTTCAATCGGACACCCGAGCGAAAAGTTATGCTAACAACAAAATCGGGTCTCCAATGCTATCTTGGCGACGCGTCGCCACAGTTGTCGACGTTCTGTGATTCTTTTTCCAATTGACGACGCATCGCCAATTATGGGTACCTCTTGGCGACGCGTCGCCAATCTGTGAAATTGCAAAATTGGCACGCATTTTGCTACTATGACCTTTGGCTACTTAGTACACATATGAAACATGCATAAAAAGCCACCAAACTTCACAAACACTTAGTTCATGTTGCAAGGAACATAACCAACTATCACAATGCCATTAATGATGCTCTAAAACATCATCAAATCTTCCTCAAACCTCATAGTTCACCACAATTCAACCAAAACTCATACTCAATGCTATGGCTAATTTCAATCAATTTCTTACAACAAACTCAAGCCACAAGCATTGTTCAAGCTTAAAAACACTACTCCCTTACGTCAACTCCAAGATACAAACTAGAATCACTCCTCTTTTCAAGCAACCAAGTGCAAGAAATCCTCACCTAAGTTCCAATCAAAACCAAAGCACCAAACATCACAATCTTCCTCTTTAACCAAAACCCAAGCCTCAATTCACTCAAATAATGTAGAATTAACCAAGAACACAATGCTTACCATGTATAAAAAAAAAGGGAGTAGAGAAATCATGCTTCCAAGCCTCCAAACCTTGTCTTCTAGCTTGAAACAAGTTCCTCTTGGTTGGTATCCTTGGATGGCAACTCTAGGAATCAAGATCACTTGACTTCTAGCTTGAATTGAGAGAGAAATGAGTTCTTGAGAGGGGAAAACGTGGTTATGGCAACCATTAGCCACCTTTCCCTTCTTAAACCCTCACTTAACCCCTTAAGCCATCCAAGTTACAACCCTTAAACACATAAACCCCCATCTTTTAACACATGCTCATTTCTTGCTTAATTCTTGTTATTGTTTCAAGTTTGAGTTAAGGTTAAAGGTTAAGTTACAAAACTTAGATTAAAACACTCGGGACCCCGCCCGGTTACTCAGGATGCAAAATTACCATTTTGCCCCTGCTCCTCATCTAGTGCTTAAACCTCCTTGGAACTTAGTGAATTTTTTGTAACTCCTTTATTCTAGCTTTGTAAACTTGAAATTAAAGTTCTAAACTTAATTTAGAACATTTTATCTCTCTCGGGAGTGCTGACTACTAGGAGGTCCATAACAGCTTTGCTGCCCAAGCTTGGAGGTATCCGCTATACCCCAAAAGCTGTAAAAAAAACAGAGAGAAGGTACTTAGCAAAATTTGCACAAGGAAAGCCAAAAAACACTTAGGCAAAAAGTGGGAAGGAAAAATCAAGAGCCTAAAGAGTTACCTGAGCAGCATGCTGGGAAACTTTTGGAGCAAGGGCATCCTCGGAGACACACTCCTCGGCGACTGCCTTGAAGGATGCCTGAGTAAGCACGCCCCTCGCCATTTGGGGAGCCATTTCCCGACAGTCTTCAGAGAACAGATTCATGTCCTCCGTAAAAGACCAAAATGGCTCCCTCGAGACTTTGTCCTTTTGGACATGAGAATCCTGAAGATCCCTCCTTCGGGCGTGCTCAATCTTCCAAGCAAGGGGAGCCGGATCCTCTGCAAAAGAAACACACATCTTATCAGGTAAAATTTCCTTGGTTATAAAAAATATATAAGTTGATTGCAAGAAAAATGAGACAAACCTGGCACGACCATGGCACAGTTGTCATTAGAGTCACCGACCTCCTCTACATCGGCAGGAATATGTTTGCCCTTGGCCCTTCGGCGCTTTTCTAAATCTTCAGCAGGAAGATCCGCCGAAGAGCCCACAAGATCTGCCAATGTGCCGGGACTCAGAGGAGAAGGAAGGGCAATCACCTCGGCAGGAACTTCGGTGGCAGTTTCAGGCTTTGCGATAGTTGCATCCTTGGTGGAAGTTGTAATGACATCGCCTGCCTTAGTGGAAGTAGCAATAACATCGCCAACTTCCGAAACGTTCTCCGAAGGGGGAAGAGGGGTGTCCTTCTTGGCCGAAGAGGATCCACTCCCAGACGCCTTGCGCCTCTTCTTTTGTTCTCCCTTCTCGGCCTGGCCAAGGCAGAGAGACCGATAGTAGGCGGCAGACTCATCGCCCATCTCTGAAAAAGAGGGAAGAAATCAGTGTAAGTCCACAGGCACTTATGTTGAAAAAACTTTGAAAGAAACTTACTTTCAAAAAAGGCTTTGAAAGAGAGCTCGCTCCGAAGGAGCTTCACCAGCCAAGAGTTCTTTCCCTCGGTAGCAAGAGCTGGCATGCCGAGATCCATCTTGTGCTCTGTAACCACCCCCAACTCCCGAAGGACATCCTCGGTCATGAGTTTCCACATGATCGGGAAAGGGTAGAGAGAGCGTGAAGGGACCTCGGCATCCCAGTTGGCAACAGCACAGATTCGTCTATCAAAGTCCCCAAACCTCGCCGCCAATTCGGGAGTTAGCAGCTTCTTGGGATCCATGACATCCGCCTCCAGCTTTCCCCGAGCCCACTTAGTCAGGACGTGCAACCAGGCCTCCGCCACCTTCAGGAAGAAGAACTTCCTTTGCCACCCTCGCCAGCTATCCTTGGTAGCGAAGGTGAACATAAATTTCTTGCTCCCAGATCCCCAAGGCAGCATGAATTAAAAGCCACCCTTCGGAACCGGATAGAGCTTATAATACTGTATGAACAGGATGAAATGGGGTTCTACCTCGAAGATCCCGCACATGCAGAGAAAGGCGTTGAAATAGCAAAATGAGTTGGGAGGAAGCTGATTCACGGCTATGCCATGAAACTGGAAAAAGTCACAAATCATCTTCGCAGGAGGAAACCAAAGTCCGGCCCTCAGTTGGTCTCAGAAAACGGTAAACCTCGTCACCTCGATTCATAAAGCTAAACTGGCCAAGGTGAGGTAACCTTATGATGGCATAACAAGGAAGGAAAAATTTGGTCTTCCATTTCTCTAATTTTTCAGGAGTGGTGCATTAAGGGTGAGACAAAAGAGTTTGCTAGCTCTCGGGAATAGGCATGGTTAACCGAGAAACAACTTCAGAAAAAGGGAAAAAATGATTTCGGAAAGATGACTTCGGAAAACAAAAAGAAAAACAAAACACCGAAGGAACTCTAGAAGTCAGAACCCATCAAAAGTCTTGCCGAAGTCGGGGTTTGAGGACGTCGTAGTGAAAGGTTGCTGGAAATCGCTCCGCCGCTAGGACCGCCGCACAAAAAGGAGAAAAAGTAAGAGCGAAGCAAGAGCAAATTGAGAGCAAAAGAAACTCAAATCAAGAGTATGACAAGAGGAAGGCTTATATAGATCGAGGAAGGGCAGCCAAAAAGGTGTCATAAATGCTGCACGAAGGCAAAGCGTCGCCATGATTATCCCTCGTGCATGAAAAGGCGTGCCCATCCTAGCTGATGCCTGCCATGTGTCGCCCGTCACGAGAAACTAGGACACACTTTCTGGCATCCAGAAAACCCGGGCACATGGCTCGAGACTGACACGCGTAGTTTCAAGATGTGACGATTCACTAGCCTATGGCGGGAAAAGTGAACAAGTTGGGAATCTCGAGACCACCAAAGGGCAGACAGATCACACCTATCCGAATAAGGTTCATCACCTAGGTGGTGAAGTGCCTCCTCAGCCGATGTCACACTCTGGGTGTAAATCAGGTCCAGGGTTCAAGGCTCCACGCCGCCCTGTTCAACCGAAAACGGACAAACTGCAATGCGTGCCTCTGGGAGTCCACAAGGTTGTTCTGTCAAAGACTGCCAGTTGAGCGATAGACAGACACCAAAAAAGCTACTTGCGGAAGTCTTCAATTTGACTTTCCAAGGGGGGCATGTGATAGCCAAAGTGCTATCACCCTGGTCGACCACCAACCACGGGAAAGGATTTCGGAGTAAAGGAAGTCATACATTTGAGGCACTCGGCCTCGGTAGCCCGCCAATTCCAACTTCGGAAGCCAGCGTAACGCGTCCTTCGGGACGACGGCCAAACCACCCTCGAGGAAAATGACCGACCACCCCCTGTGGGAAAAAGGCCCCCGAAGACGAATAGACCAAAGTTCTAACAGGACCCCCCGAAGTGAGACATCAACCAAAAGGACCTCGGTTGTACGGCAAGAGCTATTAAGGAGTCTCTGACACTCCGCTTACACAAGTCATCAACACACCACCTCCAGGCACACTCTGGCATGACGTCACTATCCAATGTCTTGTGACATAGGGCTACACCTACTCCAGCTCTCAACCCGAAGAGCCTGTAGATGACTAGGGGCCTCCACGCTTAGAAGTACGAACACCATCTAAACCATACACGTGTCAAACACGTGTCGTCATCTGAAGGGGTCATCCTCTTTCTTTTATACAAGGGAAGTCATCACAGGGAAGAGGGGCTTCCGGGAGGGGGTTCTCCGCCCGGAGGACCAAAAGGACAAAAGGATGCTCTCCTCTCTCTGCCTGAATACTCTCTATTCAGCCCTCAGAAAGACACGCCAGGCAAGAGTCCTTTGTGCTTATTGCCGAGAATCTCTCATTCTCAGAGCACTGATTTGGGCATCGGAGGTTCCCTCCCGGAAATCCACCCCGGGGGCCTCCTAACCCCTATTTTCTGAGTGTTTCAGCAAGGTCTCCCTGAAGAATCTCTGCTCCGGGTTCTCTCCCGTGCCAGGAGCCTTTCCCGTCCTCACCAGCCACGGTATCAGAAGCTGCCTGCCTCACTTCAGGTAACCCTCTCAGGGTACCTTCGTGTCCATCCAGGAGTCCCTGCTGCCCACACAGTTGCACAACAATAAAGATGCTGGCTCCACCTAACCGGACCCGCATCAAAAAGGGCAGATTACTTGGGAAGATTATCAAAGTGGCGCATTGAGCTTGGTGAGTATGGCATCAATTATTGGCTAGGCTTTACCAGATTTTATTGTCAAATTACCGAAAGGTGAAGATGTTTAAAATAAACACAAGGAAGAAGATCCTGAATTGGTGCTCTTCATAGATCGTGTTTCAGGCGTAGAACTATCATGCCTATGACTTGTATAGGCCATGGGCTATCTTTATGATGTGCATGAGATGCAATTAAATTGTCTGTATGAATGTTACAAGTCTGGACACATACAAAAGAACAAAAAAAGAGAATAAACACTCATGGGAAGTCCTAAAGGACACTAAGGGCATTCTAGTGGAACATGTGAAGAAAATGTTACATTGGTGAGCGAAGAAAGACCCAAGGCTTTTCCAAGATACTTTAGGATGTGAGAACTCAAAATTTGGAAAAATTGTGATTAAAAATTAGAGAACACTAAGGCAACACCAAGGAGAGCTTCCAAATGACTCTTAGGCACACCCTTGATTGCACCTATGTACATTTTGAGGCCTTAAAGTCAAAGGCATTGAAAGGACTCATATAAGGTTGATACCTAACATTAAAATGAGAATGAAGGATACAAGGTAAGCCAAGGAAAGGGTGAAAAACACATGGAAGCCATGGATAGCACTCTACTGTACACTAAAGAGCTTTAGGTTGCACTTAAAGTGCACTTATGTTCATATGAAAATTGGAGGGCTTGAATGGTTGAATTAATAAGTTAAGTGGGTGCTTAAAACATGCCACTTTAAGGGCTAAGTAGGTTAATATGATATTTAAAATGATTTGAATAACTTGGAGGAAGTTAAGCAAGGACTAGTCAAAGTCCTTGGCCGCGAAGGCCATACGGCTAAATTATGCACCACTTGGACATGTTGTCCTTCATGGTAGCTTCAATGTAGCCGTTTAGATATTTCTTGCTATAACCTTGACCTCTACAACTTGGTTAAACTTTTGGTAAAGCATACTAACACCATCAAAAAAAAAATTGAGCTAATGAAGGAAAAAGCCAAGCATGAAGGCATTTCGGTGAACTCATGGTGGTGCCTACGATACATGAAGGATTTCTAGCCTCTTTACCATCAACTTTATGCTAGGTAAGGACCAATATGAAGCTTCTTCTCCTGTATTTTGAAGAAGAAAGAGCTGCCTTAGGGATGTTTGAGGATGAAGGAACCTAGAGGCTATATAATGGGCTATGTCTATATTAAGCATTATGGTGAGCTAGCTAGTTTACTTTTCCCAAGTATAACAGCTTTTGACAAGCATGGTGAAACTTTCTCAACTACCTAGAACTCTTTGTTAAATGGAACCTAAATGAAGTGATCACTTGAAAGACTGAAAGAAAATGCATGCTTGTTAGGTTAAGTGAAACCATGTGTATGGTGTGTAAGTTTGCGTGCTTCTTTCATTTTGTGCGTGTGCTAACCCTTAATTTATATATAGTTATCTTGTATTATGTTGTATATGTTGCCTTTGGTGGCTTCTTTGTCTTTGAGTGCATGTTAATAAACAAAATTGGGTGTGTATATGTATAACAATGTTATGAACATTATGAAGGCACTAAGTGCTGAATTGTTGGGTTTCGGGAGCCAAACAGCGCAGCGGAATTTAACCGAAACCCTCCAGGATCCAAGTGAAACGGGGTAAACCGGGTGTTCGAAAATTTCATACCTAATTTTCGGTTGAGATCTCTCACTCAACTGTAGAGTCGAATCACAAAACCTGAACAGTTGACGTGTTCAGGCTCTCTATGGTATCCACACGAGCCTCTCGGGATCACCACGCTTCCACCACGTCCCGGCAGATGCGTTTCTCTTGCGCTCGCAGTGCTAGCTTGCGTCCTCCAAGGAATTGCAAGAGAAGAGTGCGGCTGTCCTTTTGGGAGGCTAGGGCAAGGAGACCTGCGAATTTCTCACTTAAAAGTTGTATTTATAGTGAGACTCAACTTCCAGGCCTAATGGGTTTTAAAGCCCTAATCCAATTAGGATTTAATTTCGGGCTTAATAATGGCTCAACTCCTTGGCCCATTATTAATACGAAATTAAAGTGAAACCATAACCCAAATAATTAGCCCATGCACTCTAATGATCCAAATAGCTCTACGTGTGCGACCCAATAGGCTCTTGCCATGTTGGCAATGATCATAAATCACATTTATAATCATAAGCAATGAGCGGTGTCTAGCAACACATCATTGCTACCCAAGTGACAAGATTGTCGGTGAATCGACTAAACCTTTATGATCATCACCGATATATGCCATTGTCCCTTTGTCCAAGATATCAAGACTAAGCACGAGACATGGAATGTGTCACTCTCGTATAGCCCAATCTTTGGTTTCTTGATTACCGAGTAGACTAACTTAAACTGATGACATTGATATCATACATCAACTCATCGGAGCATGGCCATGCATTTTCTAAGTCTCACTCTATCAAGGGGCCCAAAGATATCACTCCCGTTACATAGGAGGGACAAATCCCATCTTGATCATACAAATCCCTCCGCATGATATGTGACATACCCAATGACCTCCTTCAAGTTCACTCAGTTACGAGCAACAAAGGAAAGTATCAAAGTATGTGACTCACATGTAGGGAACCTTGATGATCTTAGGTCGAAGGACTACATATACCATGATCACTATGAGAATCACTTATGACACTCATATAACGATCCATGAAGTGTTCTCATGGTGGGTCGGTCCAGTACACAAGTTCTCCAACTTGTACCCATATGTAGACTACATATCTCATATTAGTCTCCACATATGCTAGTCATTATGTATTATTGCAACCCGCTCCACAATAATACTAGACTAGGGACATTTAAGAATATCATTATTCTAGGGTTACAATTATGTTTATTACGTTACGCAGAAACAAAACAAGAAACAAAATTGCTGGATTAATGCCTCAATAAAATATCATGACTCAATGTGCAAAAATACAATCATCTCATGATTGGCTTTTTGGGCACAATACTAACAATCTCCCACTTGCACTAAAAGCCAATCATCCATGTATCTAATACCGATGGACCTAGAATGGCTATCATGCTTCTGCTGCGTAAGGGGCTTTGTCAGTGGATCAGCAATGTTGCTGTCTGTCGAAGTCCTGCATATCCTTACATCACCCCTCTCGATGATCTCCCTGATGAGATGATAGCGTCGGAGTATGTGTTTGGATCGCTGGTGAGATCGAGGTTCCTTAGCCTGTGCGATTGCTCCATTGTTGTCACAATAGAGCTCTATCGGGTCAACAATGCTTGGAACCACTCCAAGTTCAGTGATGAACTTCTTGATCCAAACTGCCTCCTTCGCAGCATCAGAGGCGGCAATGTACTCAGATTCTGTTGTAGAGTCAGCTACTGTCTCTTGCTTTGAACTCTTCCAGCTTACAGCACCACCACCAATACAAAACACATAACCAGATTGCGATCTAAAATCATCCTTATCGGATTGGAAGCTTGCATCGGTGTAACCCCTTACAACGAGCTCATCTTCACCTCCAAAGACCAAGAATGCATCCTTAGTCCTTCGTAAGTACTTAAGGATGTTCTTAACAGCTGTCCAGTGACTTTCACCGGGGTTCGATTGGTACCTACTCGTCATGCTCAAAGCATATGAGACATCGGGACGAGTACATATCATGGCATACATGATAGATCCAATTGCTGAGGCATATGGAATCTTACTCATGCGCTCTCTCTCCTCGGTTGTACTCGGACACTGAGATCTAGAAAGAGTGATACCATGTGACATGGGCAAGAATCCTTTCTTGGAATCTTGCATGCTAAACCTCTTTAGCACCTTGTCAATATATGTACTTTGACTTAGGCCAAGAAGCTTTCTAGATCTATCTCTATAGATCCTGATGCCTAACACATAGGCTGCTTCACCCAAGTCCTTCATAGAGAAACATTTCCTTAGCCAAGTCTTCACAGACTGTAGCTCAGGAATGTCATTCCCGATGAGTAGTATGTCATCTACATACAACACCAAGAAGACAATAGCGCTCCCACTAACCTTCTTGTAGACACAAGGTTCATCTTCATTTTTGATAAAACCAAACTCTTTGATTGCATCATCAAAACGAAGATTCCAACTTCGAGAAGCTTGCTTCAGTCCATAAATGGACCTTTGCAATTTGCACACTTTATTGGCATTCCCAGGAGTGACAAAACCCTCAGGCTGTGTCATGTACACATCCTCAAGTAGCTTTCCATTTAGGAATGCAGTTTTGACATCCATTTGCCATATCTCATAATCATAGTGTGCAGCAATAGCAAACAAAATTCGGATGGATTTAAGCATAGCAACTGGTGAAAAAGTTTCATCATAGTCAATACCATGAATTTGCTTGAAACCTTTTGCAACCAATCTTCCCTTAAAGGTAATCACATTACCATCCATGTCAGTTTTCTTCTTGAAAACCCATTTGCACCCTATTGGTTTTACCCCTTCAGGTGGGTCAACCAAAGTCCATACTTGGTTTTCATACATGGATTCCATCTCGGATTTCATGGCCATTAGCCACTTCTCAGAGTCAGGCCCCGACATAGCTTGTTGGTAGGTTGTGGGCTCATCTTGATCCATGAGCATCACATCACCGGTGTGAGTCACGAGAAATCCATATCTCTCGGGCTCACGCCGAATCCTACCAGTCCTACGTGGGCTTTGTGCTACAGGAACAGACTCTTGAACCACAACATCTTGTGGTGTCTGTTCAGGTTCCATTTCAGGTTCGATGTCTTCTTGTTGTTCTTGAATTTCTTCAAGTTCTACTTTCCTCCCACTAGTTCCTTTAGAGATAAACTCTTTCTCCAAAAAGACACCAGTTCGAGCAACAAACACTTTTTGCTCAGAGGGATTGTAGAAATAGTAACCCTTTGTTTCTTTGGGATACCCAACAAAAAGACATTTTTGAGATTTGGGCCCTAGTTTGTTAGAGGATTGACGTTTTACATAAACATCACAGCCCCAAATCTTCATAAAAGACAAATTGGGACGCCTCCCACTCCATATCTCATATGGTGTCTTTTGAACCGATTTAGATGGAACTCGGTTTAGTGTAAAAGCGGCTGTCTTTAGAGCATGTCCCCAAAAGGAGTTTGGAAGGTCAGCTTGACTCATCATGGAGCGAACCATGTCTAACAGAGTTCGATTTCTCCTTTCAGAAACACCATTCCATTGAGGTGTACCTGGTGGAGTGAGCTGTGATATTATACCACACTCCTTCAGATAGTCAAGGAATTCTCGATCCAAGTACTCTCCACCTCGATCTGATCGAAGCACTTTGATACTCTTCCCGAGTTGATTCTCTACTTCATTCTTGAATTCTTTGAACTTTTCAAAGGATTCTGACTTGTGTCTCATAAGATACACATAGCCATATCTGCTGAAGTCATCAGTGAAAGTAATGAAGTATTGGAAACCTCCTCTAGCTTGTGTAGACATAGGGCCACATACATCACTATGTATGAGTCCTAGTAAGTCATTAGCCCTTTCACTTTGCCCTGTGAATGGGGCTTTGGTCATCTTGCCCAACAAACATGACTCACATGTCTCATATGATTCAAAATCAAATGAGTCCAAGAGTCCATCCTTATGGAGCTTGGATATGCGGGTCTCATTTATATGGCCCAAGCGACAGTGCCAGAGATAGGTCAAGTTTGAATCATTTAATCTGACCTTCTTGGTATTCACATTATAGATTGGATCTTCAAGGTCTAGAACATACAACCCATTGCTAAGTTGAGCACTACCATAAAAGATTTCATTCAAATAAATAGAACAACATTTGTCCTTTATTATAAATGAAAAACCTTTCTTGTCCAAACAAGAAACAGAAATCAAATTTCTACTAATAGTAGGCACAAAGTAGCAGTTGTCTAATTCTAAAACTAATCCACTAAGTAAAGTGAGAACATAAGTCCCTACGGCTAAGGCAGCAACCCTTGCTCCATTTCCAACACGTAGGTCCACTTCACCTCGGGCCAATCTTCTACTTCTACTTAGATCCTGCACATTTGCACAAATGTGAGATCCACATCCAGTATCCAATACCCAAGATGAGGAAGTAGAAAAGTTAGCCTCTATAACAAAAATACCTGAAGTGGAAGTCTTACTTCCCTTTTCCTTAGCAAGTTCTTCAAGATAGAGCTTGCAGTTGCGCTTCCAGTGTCCAGGTTGCTTACAATGGAAGCACTCCCCTTCCTTTGCCACACCACCCTTTGGTTTCAGTGCAGCTGAAGAAGAACTAGCATTGGACTTTCCATTAGCTTTATCCTTCTTCTTGTTGGCTTTTCCCTTTCCCTTGCCCTTTTGAACCATCAAAATGGGCTTAGCCTTCTTAAGGTTTTGCTCAGCAGTTCTCAACATGTTGAGCAATTCAGGAAGGGACTTGTCAAGGTCGTTCATGTTATAGTTCATGACGAACTGACTGTAGCTTTCAGGCAACGATTGCAAGACTACATCGATAGCCAACTCTTTCTGAAGAGCAAATCCCAAATTCTCAAGATTCTCAATGTACCCAATCATCTTGAGCACATGAGGACCCACGGGACTTCCCTCAGACATCTTGCACTGAAACAATGCCTTAGAGGTCTCAAACCTCTCATGCCTAGCTTGCTCTTGGAAAAGCATTTTGAGATGTTCGATCATATCGAACGCCCCCATGTTCTCATGTTGCTTCTGAAGCTCAGATTCCATGGTAATAAGCATGAGGCATGCAACATCCAAAGCATCATCAGAATGCCTCTTGTGAGCATCCCTTTCAGCTCTTGGAGCAGTGGCAGCAGGCTCATTCGGAATGGGCTGCTCTAGGACATATGCCTTTCTCTCTTGTTTGAGGACTATCCTCAAGTTTCGGTACCATTTGAGAAAGTTGGTCCCATTCAGTTTTTCCTTCTCAAGGATCGATCGCAATGAAAGTGTCGATGTGTTTTGTGCCATGGTTATCTACAACAGTAAATATGCAGTGTAAGAGTCATGTATTTTAATTCATTTAATAAGGACTTTTATTAAATGATACTCCCACTATTTTCCTCAAAATAATAACCCTCGATATTATTTCGAAAAACCTCGGCGCTAAGGTATTCTAGTGGGCCAAGATCCATATTTGACCACAACCTGAGTCAGCTTTGGCTTTTCTCTCAAGTTACAGCTATTTAGGTAGGCAACTCATTGCCAATTGCATCTTATGCAACTCTTGGATAGTTGGGTGAACAACACTTGTCCAAGCTCATCTCATGAACTTAAGCCCAACTCTATGCCTCTAAGTCCCTAATCCTATTAGGATGACTTAGTTAAGTCGAACCCAAAGTTAGCAGTTTGGATATCACTATTATCCCATCGCGCCTTACCAAGATGAACATAGGTACTTTGCTTTGGCAAACCCACCTAATGTTGATCAAAGTCTTGACGAGTGCCAACATTTGGAAGGCATCACATTTAATGACTTAATATTTGTTTGAGGGATTTTATCTTTTGATCTCACCAATTTGTTATCTCCGGTTGTTTTATACATGCATCACATACAAATATAAAACATGCATCTCATGCTTACAAGAAATAAACGTGACATGGTTATAGCCCAAACTATGCGATATTCTCAAGCCAATGAGAATATCATAAAAGCCTAAGAAAAGAAAAGAGTCTTCACAAGCTCCTTCTCTTCCTTTCTTGGCTGCCTTTTTGTTGTCACCTCCTTGGACATACCACCTTGGACGATCCCATAATGCACCATTACATCAATAATAGAAACCTCGAGTTACATTCGAGGGGAGTAAGGTGAGAAGAGAATGTACAATGAGAGTGATAAGAAAAGGCACGACTCGCAGGCCGTATTTACAAGTACAACCAATCAAGGGCTATAACCATGCACCATGCTTCAAACACTAATCAGCATATCATGTCAAATCTCATTCAACAAAGATGCATGCCAATTTTCGCGTGTTGATTAACCAGTTTTTATTTATGTGGCACTTCGCATACGGCGGTCCCGCTGGCCGGTCAGCGGACGGGGTCAAGGGGAGCCGCCCTTGCGGGGGGCGTGGGGGGCAGCGCCCCCCGGCGCAAAAAATTGTCTTACAATTGCTTAGCCCGAAATCTTCTATTTCGAGAAAGTAGGCACCCGAGACTCCTCCATTCGAGCCACCAAAAATACCTTACTTTCGGTACCCGAACAGGCCGAATCCGAACAAACCTAGGGTTTTTGCAACTATTGCAAGAATCCTAATCCATATAGGTATCTCATACCTATCAATTTCGGGTTAATCTCATTAACCAATTTGTGTTGTTTCTTCATATATCTCATATGTTCATTACGAATTCCGGTTTCATGCATCATGAATCAATCTAATTAATCATGGCCGAAAACCAATCGAAGACATAGCATCATGCGATTCAACACTCAATCCCGATTTAGGGTTTCACCAGTAGCTCTGATACCACTGTTGGGTTTCGGGAGCCAAACAGCGCAGCGGAATTTAACCGAAACCCTCCAGGATCCAAGTGAAACGGGGTAAACCGGGTGTTCGAAAATTTCATACCTAATTTTCGGTTGAGATCTCTCACTCAACTGTAGAGTCGAATCACAAAACCTGAACAGTTGACGTGTTCAGGCTCTCTATGGTATCCACACGAGCCTCTCGGGATCACCACGCTTCCACCACGTCCCGGCAGATGCGTTTCTCTTGCGCTCGCAGTGCTAGCTTGCGTCCTCCAAGGAATTGCAAGAGAAGAGTGCGGCTGTCCTTTTGGGAGGCTAGGGCAAGGAGACCTGCGAATTTCTCACTTAAAAGTTGTATTTATAGTGAGACTCAACTTCCAGGCCTAATGGGTTTTAAAGCCCTAATCCAATTAGGATTTAATTTCGGGCTTAATAATGGCTCAACTCCTTGGCCCATTATTAATACGAAATTAAAGTGAAACCATAACCCAAATAATTAGCCCATGCACTCTAATGATCCAAATAGCTCTACGTGTGCGACCCAATAGGCTCTTGCCATGTTGGCAATGATCATAAATCACATTTATCATCATAAGCAATGAGCGGTGTCTAGCAACACATCATTGCTACCCAAGTGACAAGATTGTCGGTGAATCGACTAAACCTTTATGATCATCACCGATATATGCCATTGTCCCTTTGTCCAAGATATCAAGACTAAGCACGAGACATGGAATGTGTCACTCTCGTATAGCCCAATCTTTGGTTTCTTGATTACCGAGTAGACTAACTTAAACTGATGACATTGATATCATACATCAACTCATCGGAGCATGGCCATGCATTTTCTAAGTCTCACTCTATCAAGGGGCCCAAAGATATCACTCCCGTTACATAGGAGGGACAAATCCCATCTTGATCATACAAATCCCTCCGCATGATATGTGACATACCCAATGACCTCCTTCAAGTTCACTCAGTTACGAGCAACAAAGGAAAGTATCAAAGTATGTGACTCACATGTAGGGAACCTTGATGATCTTAGGTCGAAGGACTACATATACCATGATCACTATGAGAATCACTTATGACACTCATATAACGATCCATGAAGTGTTCTCATGGTGGGTCGGTCCAGTACACAAGTTCTCCAACTTGTACCCATATGTAGACTACATATCTCATATTAGTCTCCACATATGCTAGTCATTATGTATTATTGCAACCCGCTCCACAATAATACTAGACTAGGGACATTTAAGAATATCATTATTCTAGGGTTACAATTATGTTTATTACGTTACGCAGAAACAAAACAAGAAACAAAATTGCTGGATTAATGCCTCAATAAAATATCATGACTCAATGTGCAAAAATACAATCATCTCATGATTGGCTTTTTGGGCACAATACTAACATGAATTGCATTCTTATTGAGTACCTATGTACTCATACCCTCTTTTGCCTATTCTAGGTAAGGAAATGCGAAAGTAAAGGGCTAAAGCGCCTCTTAGAGAGGTCTATGTATAGAGACGTATACTTTGGATTCATGGCTTATGAAAAGTAAGTATGAAAAGGTTCATAAAATTGAACTAAAGGTTGTGTTATGTGTGTTATGTGTGCGGGCTGTGATGGCTGCTATAGGTTTAGCTGCATTTGCTTGTATTTTGGTTTGGGTAAAGACTAGCTTAGTTATAAGGAAACTTTGGCCTAAGTGTTTTGTTAGAATGAAGGTTAAAGTGACTGTAGGTGTTAAGATTGTTTAAGTCTAAGACTATCTGCATGCATGGTTTTGTAATGGTCTAACTTTTGTGTACTTTATTTTGGCAACGTACACTTAGGATGCCCAATTTTGTTTTATAAATATATGCACATGTAGCCACCTAAGGTGATATGTGGAAAATGCCTTGTATGTGCATATTGGGCTTAGGAAAGCCTTAAGGCACTAAATATGTTCAGCTAACGAAATCAATGCATGCATGTAATTAATCAACCTAGTATGCATGGTTGTAACTAAGTAGTATAGAAGGCCTAAAGGAGTGTATGTTTGGTAGGCCACAAGTAACCTTTCCATGTTCACTAAGGCACACATACACAAGTCACTTACACATACTCCTACGCAGCTATTAAGTGACATGTTAAACCAAGCTAAGTGCACTCACAAAGATGAGACATTAAACTTGTAACCTAATGTGTTAAATTCAAAATGCAACTTGTTAAGCATGAATCTAATAAGGTCAGTTAGTTAGTAACCTCCACTTAAAGTCACACTTATGTATATGCTAAATCTGTGTAAATGTCTTGGTTGTCAATACACAATTCACCATATGAAAATCAAATGACTGATTCAAAACAACTGGGTGATTAAAAACAATCAATTGAACCAAACTTTCTAAAAGGTTTAAGGTAGGGGTAAATTGGTTCCTAATAGAGTTGGTATCAGAGTTTTTGGTTGTATGGGGACTTAATGGTTTGTTAGGCTAATTCCTACTATGATACACAACCATTCTTATGTTCTATAGGGATAAATGGCCATAGGCAGAAAGAAGAAATAATAAACTAGGTTAACTCTAGGGCTGATCAGTTACATGATCAACAACCTAAAAAAGAGGAGGTCGCTGAAAACATAATTGGACCACCTAATAAGGCCATAGAGCCTTCAGCCAGTGTGCAGGGTCAACACAAAATAGAACATATGATGTGCAAGATGCAAGCGGTAATTGTTTAGCTTGTAATACGCGTCCAAGCTCTTACTAGGGGCCAGGCTTAGGCACCTAGAGGTAATACTACTAATGAGGAACAAGAAGAAGAAGAAAAAGTGGAAAGGAGGTCAAGGAAAGAACCAATAAGAGAAGAGCAAGCCAGCAGGCTTGAAGATGGAGAACGAGAACATTATGATGAAAGAAGGAATCCAAGGGGCAGAAAGTTGAGATCAAAAATCAAGAAAGGCAATGGAATCTAAGAAGGAGAGTAGGTAGGCAGTAATGGTGGAAGAATGGAGCTAGTTTCAGAAAGCACAAAAGATTTGGCTTCTCAAATAAATAACAAGCCCCTGAAGGAAGAAGAGAAAGACCAAGAAATGAAGCTTTAAGAGAAGGCTAGCTAGAAGGCTTTTTGGCACTTAAACCCCCAATATTTAGGGGTAGTGGTGATCCAAAAGAGGCTAAGTTCTTGATTTACCAGACAGAAATTTTTTTGAAAGAATGGAGGTTACATATACTCAAAAGGTGTTGCTAGCTACTTTTAAACTTGGCGGTAGTGCAGAACTCTAGTGAAGGACTATGCGAAGGGCTTATATGAGTAGAAATGAGAGGAATCCCATAAAGAATAAAGAAGCAATAAGGTGGGCTAAGTTTCTCCAAGTATTCCAACAACAGTATGGGAGTGATGCTTTCAAACATTAAAAACAAGTAGAGCTTGATCTGTTGGAACAAAGTAACATGTTAGTCAGGGAATTTGAACATAGATTCAATAGTGTCATCAGATATACTCCACAGTATGATGGATAAGAAGAGCTAAGCGCCAAGAGGTTCTTCTACAGACTGAGGCCTGAATTGTGGCATATATTAAAGGCTATTGGCATTAAAACATATTATGTAGTGGTCCAAAGGGCTCTGACATTGGAGTAGGAATTTCAACATCCTATGGTAAGAAATATCAAAAGGGCTCCTATGGGGCCTCAAAGTGGAAGGAAAAGAGCCAAGGACATGCTAGGAAATGTTGAAATTGGTATAGAGCAAAAGAAGCCTAGGGAAACCCAGAGGTTTAGATCTCAATGCCAAACTTGTGGGAAGTATCATGGCTTTAATGAGAGATGTTTGAAATGTTGTTTTCAAGATCACTAGGTTAGAGATTCCCTAGTTAAGAAAGAAGAAAGAAAAGTGTTGGGCCAGTTTGGGGCTCCTTGGCGAAGAAACCAACAAGGAAAAGGAAAGTGTGTGACAGTACTAAAGCCACTGGAAGTGATGTAGAAAAGACCACATTGGCCCATGCTTATCAGAGTCCAACCACTAGCTGGGAGAGTATTTTTACCACCTCACAAAATGGGAGAATTATAAGTGTGTCATAATGGCTAAAAACCATTATATTGTGTAATTCTCACCATAGTGATTGAAGTGTGAAGGGTAAAAGGTATGATCAACACCTCCTTATAAGTGTTCCAAGTTGGTAACTTGGTCCCCAAGAAAAGCCTTAAGGATTGTTTGTTTGTCAAGCAACCTATGGACTTTTTTGTAAGGTTTTGGAAATTCGAGTACTTAATTGCAAAACTTTCAAAAAAGAGATTTGGAGAGCTATGGGAAGGTTATGAATTCCATGAAAGTGCTATTGGAGGACCAAATTGCTCATGGAAGACAAGTTTAGACAAAGGAAACACTAAAGGCAATAAGGACCTAAATGTCCTAGTGTAAACCTTAAGGTGTTCAAGCTTTTGACTTAAGTCTAAGGGTGGAATTGTGGGGTTATCCCACCATGGGGGAGGCAGCCAAGACTTGATAATTAGTCAAAAATGTTGAGCACATGTGTACCAATGATTTTAAGACAAAGAAACCATAATTAGTGAGAAGGAAAATGACATAAAGCAAGGTTAAGCTTGTTAAGTGTGTTTTGGTGCCCTTAAGCTCATTTAAGGCCATTTAAGTGGCCAAATCACTTATCCCTCTCCCATTTTTGTCCTCCCCCAGCCCAAGAACACATCCATACTTCCTCCATAGCCACCACACCTTCAAACTTGCAATTGATTGAAATTGAAGGCAAAAGGAAGCAATTGGAAGCAAACTAGAGCTATTTCTTGGATACCTCAAGGATCAAGCTTGATTTTCTGCCTACCCACTATAGTAAGGGTTCTCTTGCTCCCATGGGTTGTTTTCTATATTTTAAAACATCCATGGAGCTAGGGCTAAGCTTAGAAGATAGCCATGAGCTTGATGAACCAAGCTTATTGAGGGGAGTGCACTGATTGAAGGTTTTGTGACCTAGTGTGAAGTGCATAATGATGGCAGTAAAGTGAGGGTTTCTAGGGCCCAGAGTTAGTAATAACTACTTTCAAAATCCTCCTAAGACCAAGCATTAGCTTGAGGAGGGGTGCCATAGTGATTTATTTATGTTTATTGCATCTTTTATGGACTAACCTATGGTATATGTTGCTGCCACATTTCATATGTTTGTTGTTTGTGTTTGGCTGCTTCGTTTGGTTGCTAGATCTTGTATATATGCATTGTATTTTTTGTTTTTTAGTGTCTTTGGATGCAGGTTTTAATGATGGTTACATTGCCTATTGAATCGAAGTGCTACCCATACTAAGTTTCTTAATGAAACTTACTCCCCTCAATTCTGTCATTTCAGGTCCAGCAGAAAGATCACCTTTGAAATAACCTTTTGGTTTTGATTTTTGATCTAAAATTTCAGGTACATGAAATTCCATATGTCTAGTTATGATCTAGAAACTTTGGTGATTTTGGGAGCACATTTGGTATTTTTAATGGTGGTACTTATTGTGTTGTGCAGCAGCTGTCCAGCATCCTATTTTTGGAGTCCATTGTATCTCAGGACCTCCCATAACCTAGGGTGCGTATTTAGCTGAGTTAAGACCATGTTTTAGTGCATGTATGTATGGAAATGTAGTGTATGTAAAATGAGACAAGTATGTGAACATTTGAGTATTGTTTTGGCATCTATGTGATGTGGTGCAAAGCTGCCTAAGTGTGAATGATAGGCTGCTTACTTGTAAATTCTGTTTTGGCCACATAAATTTCTAGATGCAAGAGAATGTAATTCATATGTGTAATGGACATATATGGGATAGCCTTGGAAGGCTTCCCCCTTGTGAATGAAGTGTTTGCATGGTTTGGAAAAATTGTATGGGCAAAATGGTCCAAAAGTTGCCAGAATTTTGACTATGGACCTAAAGTTCAATATCTCCCTGTGTAGAATGAATCTGGGTATGTAATTTTGACCACATGTATAGGACATCTAGAGGGTTAACTGGGATTTAGAATTTATGGATTTAGAGCATTGTAGCCAAAGATATGACATTGCAAATTTGGCTGAGTTACTGTTCATTTGGTCAGAATTTTGTAACCAACTTAAAAAATCCATAACTTTGTCCATAGGTGTGCTATTGATGTAAAAAAAAATTCCTTGGTTTCCTCAAAGGCTCTAATTGATAATGGAGCAAATAAAATTGGGGGCTATATGGCTAGAGTGATACAATTTATTAGTGGAAGTTACAGGTGCAGTAGCTGGCCACTAGAACTTAACAAGATTGCCTAATGTGTGGAAGCCAAAACTAAGACTTATGCTAGTGTTTTCCTTCTTAGCTACCATAGTGTGCATAAATGTAAATATTTGTGTTATGGTAAGACCAATATGCATGTATTTACGTAGTGCTCAAGAGGGTCACTTGAGTATGTACACTAGGGGTGTTGTTCTGATGACCTACAGGACACACCAAACCTGGGAGTTTAAATGCACAGTTTTGGCACCATAACTGGACTACCATGGAGTGGGTAACAAGTATAACAAATAGAAGGATCTAAGAAAAAATTGGAAACCCATCTTGGAGAAGAGACTATCAGTCATAGCAGGCTAAGGAAGGAAGCATTAAAAGGTTATGATTCCCTCATTTCTATGGTTTGTGATACTAGTGCATCCATATCTATTATTTCAGCTAACTTAGTATGGGAATTAAATTTAGAGGTTAAACCATTACCTTAAATGTATATGATTAGGACAACTGGAAAAAAATGATGTTTTCACAACACAGAGTTAAAGATTGTGTGATTAGGCTAAATAAGTTGAAATTAAAGGCTAATCTAATCAATCTAGAATCAACTAGATATGACATGATATTTAGCATGAACTGGTTAGCTGAAAGTAATGTTATTATAGATTGTCAAAATAGGGAATTGATACTACCAGGATCAATAAAATTTTTTTTAAAAGATTCAATAAAGTGTGATGTTGGGCAAGTAAAGGTAATGGATTGCATACCTATACTTTTTAAAGAAGAATATATGAGCTTAAATGACAGGGAGTCTACGACTGAACTAGAAAAGATTCTTATTGTGAAAGATTTTTAGAGGTATTTGTTTCTAAGGTACCAGGTGACACGTGTTAGTATTGTGCCCAAAAAGCCAATCATGAGATGATTGTATTTTTGCACATTGAGTCATGATATTTTATTGAGGCATTAATCCAGCAATTTTGTTTGTTGTTTTGTTTCTGCGTAACGTAATAAACATAATTGTAACCCTAGAATAATGATATTCTTAAATGTCCCTAGTCTAGTATTATTGTGGAGCGGGTTGCAATAATACATAATGACTAGCATATGTGGAGACTAATATGAGATATGTAGTCTACATATGGGTACAAGTTGGAGAACTTGTGTACTGGACCGACCCACCATGAGAACACTTCATGGATCGTTATATGAGTGTCATAAGTGATTCTCATAGTGATCATGGTATATGTAGTCCTTCGACCTATGATCATCAAGGTTCCCTACATGTGAGTCACATACTTTGATACTTTCCTTTGTTGCTCGTAACTGAGTGAACTTGAAGGAGGTCATTGGGTATGTCACATATCATGCGGAGGGATTTGTATGATCAAGATGGGATTTGTCCCTCCTATGTAACGGGAGTGATATCTTTGGGCCCCTTGATAGAGTGAGACTTAGAAAATGCATGGCCATGCTCCGATGAGTTGATATATGATATCAATGTCATCAGTTTAAGTTAGTCTACTCGGTAATCAAGAAACCAAAGATTGGGCTATACGAGAGTGACACATTCCATGTCTCGTGCTTAGTCTTGATATCTTGGACAAAGGGACAATGGCATATATCGGTGATGATCATAAAGGTTTAGTCGATTCACTGACAATCTTGTCACTTGGGTAGCAATGATGTGTTGCTAGACACCGCTCATTGCTTATGATTATAAATGTGATTTATGATCATTGCCAACATGGCAAGAGCCTATTGGGTCGCACACGTAGAGCTATTTGGATCATTAGAGTGCATGGGCTAATTATTTGGGTTATGGTTTCACTTTAATTTCGTATTAATAATGGGCCAAGGAGTTGAGCCATTATTAAGCCCGAAATTAAATCCTAATTGGATTAGGGCTTTGAAACCCATTAGGCCTGGAAGTTGAGTCTCACTATAAATACAACTTTTAAGTGAGAAATTCGTAGGTCTCCTTGCCCTAGCCTCCCAAAAGGACAGCCGCACTCTTCTCTTGCAATTCCTTGGAGGACGCAAGCTAGCACTGCGAGCGCAAGAGAAACGCATCTGCCGGGACGTGGTGGAAGCGTGGTGATCCCGAGAGGCTCGTGTGGATACCATAGAGAGCCTGAACACGTCAACTGTTCAGGTTTTGTGATTCGACTCTACAGTTGAGTGAGAGATCTCAACCGAAAATTAGGTATGAAATTTTCGAACACCCGGTTTACCCCGTTTCACTTGGATCCTGGAGGGTTTCGGTTAAATTCCGCTGCGCTGTTTGGCTCCCGAAACCCAACAGTGGTATCAGAGCTACTGGTGAAACCCTAAATCGGGATTGAGTGTTGAATCGCATGATGCTATGTCTTCGATTGGTTTTCGGCCATGATTAATTAGATTGATTCATGATGCATGAAACCGAAATTCGTAATGAACATATGAGATATATGAAGAAACGACACAAATTGGTTAATGAGATTAACCGAAATTGATAGGTATGAGATACCTATATGGATTAGGATTCTTGCAATAGTTGCAAAAACCCTAGGTTTGTTCGGATTCGGCCTGTTCGGGCACCGAAAGTAAGGTATTTTTGGTGGCTCGAATGGAGGAGTCTCGGGTGCCTACTTTCTCGAAATAGAAGATTTCGGGCTAAGCAATTGTAAGACAATTTTTTGCGCCGGGGGGCGCTGCCCCCCACGCCCCCCGCAAGGGCGGCTCCCCTTGACCCCGTCCGCTGACCGGCCAGCGGGACCGCCGTATGCGAAGCGCCACATAAATAAAAACTGGTTAATCAACACGCGAAAATTGGCATGCATCTTTGTTGAATGAGATTTGACATGATATGCTGATTAGTGTTTGAAGCATGGTGCATGGTTATAGCCCTTGATTGGTTGTACTTGTAAATACGGCCTGCGAGTCGTGCCTTTTCTTATCACTCTCATTGTACATTCTCTTCTCACCTTACTCCCCTCGAATGTAACTCGAGGTTTCTATTATTGATGTAATGGTGCATTATGGGATCGTCCAAGGTGGTATGTCCAAGGAGGTGACAACAAAAAGGCAGCCAAGAAAGGAAGAGAAGGAGCTTGTGAAGACTCTTTTCTTTTCTTAGGCTTTTATGATATTCTCATTGGCTTGAGAATATCGCATAGTTTGGGCTATAACCATGTCACGTTTATTTCTTGTAAGCATGAGATGCATGTTTTATATTTGTATGTGATGCATGTATAAAACAACCGGAGATAACAAATTGGTGAGATCAAAAGATAAAATCCCTCAAACAAATATTAAGTCATTAAATGTGATGCCTTCCAAATGTTGGCACTCGTCAAGACTTTGATCAACATTAGGTGGGTTTGCCAAAGCAAAGTACCTATGTTCATCTTGGTAAGGCGCGATGGGATAATAGTGATATCCAAACTGCTAACTTTGGGTTCGACTTAACTAAGTCATCCTAATAGGATTAGGGACTTAGAGGCATAGAGTTGGGCTTAAGTTCATGAGATGAGCTTGGACAAGTGTTGTTCACCCAACTATCCAAGAGTTGCATAAGATGCAATTGGCAATGAGTTGCCTACCTAAATAGCTGTAACTTGAGAGAAAAGCCAAAGCTGACTCAGGTTGTGGTCAAATATGGATCTTGGCCCACTAGAATACCTTAGCGCCGAGGTGTTCCAAAATAATATCGAGGGTTATTATTTTGAGGAAAATAGTGGGAGTATCATTTAATAAAAGTCCTTATTAAATGAATTAAAATACATGACTCTTACACTGCATATTTACTGTTGTAGATAACCATGGCACAAAACACATCGACACTTTCATTGCGATCGATCCTTGAGAAGGAAAAACTGAATGGGACCAACTTTCTCAAATGGTACCGAAACTTGAGGATAGTCCTCAAACAAGAGAGAAAGGCATATGTCCTAGAGCAGCCCATTCCGAATGAGCCTGCTGCCACTGCTCCAAGAGCTGAAAGGGATGCTCACAAGAGGCATTCTGATGATGCTTTGGATGTTGCATGCCTCATGCTTATTACCATGGAATCTGAGCTTCAGAAGCAACATGAGAACATGGGGGCGTTCGATATGATCGAACATCTCAAAATGCTTTTCCAAGAGCAAGCTAGGCATGAGAGGTTTGAGACCTCTAAGGCATTGTTTCAGTGCAAGATGTCTGAGGGAAGTCCCGTGGGTCCTCATGTGCTCAAGATGATTGGGTACATTGAGAATCTTGAGAATTTGGGATTTGCTCTTCAGAAAGAGTTGGCTATCGATGTAGTCTTGCAATCGTTGCCTGAAAGCTACAGTCAGTTCGTCATGAACTATAACATGAACGACCTAGACAAGTCCCTTCCTGAATTGCTCAACATGTTGAGAACTGCTGAGCAAAACCTTAAGAAGGCTAAGCCTATTTTGATGGTTCAAAAGGGCAAGGGAAAGGGAAAAGCCAACAAGAAGAAGGATAAAGCTAATGGAAAGTCCAATGCTAGTTCTTCTTCAGCTGCACTGAAACCAAAGGGTGGTGTGGCAAAGGAAGGGGAGTGCTTCCATTGTAAGCAACCTGGACACTGGAAGCGCAACTGCAAGCTCTATCTTGAAGAACTTGCTAAGGAAAAGGGAAGTAAGACTTCCACTTCAGGTATTTTTGTTATAGAGGCTAACTTTTCTACTTCCTCATCTTGGGTATTGGATACTGGATGTGGATCTCACATTTGTGCAAATGTGCAGGATCTAAGTAGAAGTAGAAGATTGGCCCGAGGTGAAGTGGACCTACGTGTTGGAAATGGAGCAAGGGTTGCTGCCTTAGCCGTAGGGACTTATGTTCTCACTTTACCTAGTGGATTAGTTTTAGAATTAGACAACTGCTACTTTGTGCCTACTATTAGTAGAAATTTGATTTCTGTTTCTTGTTTGGACAAGAAAGGTTTTTCATTTATAATAAAGGACAAATGTTGTTCTATTTATTTGAATGAAATCTTTTATGGTAGTGCTCAACTTAGCAATGGGTTGTATGTTCTAGACCTTGAAGATCCAATCTATAATGTGAATACCAAGAAGGTCAGATTAAATGATTCAAACTTGACCTATCTCTGGCACTGTCGCTTGGGCCATATAAATGAGACCCGCATATCCAAGCTCCATAAGGATGGACTCTTGGACTCATTTGATTTTGAATCATATGAGACATGTGAGTCATGTTTGTTGGGCAAGATGACCAAAGCCCCATTCACAGGGCAAAGTGAAAGGGCTAATGACTTACTAGGACTCATACATAGTAATGTATGTGGCCCTATGTCTACACAAGCTAGAGGAGGTTTCCAATACTTCATTACTTTCACTGATGACTTCAGCAGATATGGCTATGTGTATCTTATGAGACACAAGTCAGAATCCTTTGAAAAGTTCAAAGAATTCAAGAATGAAGTAGAGAATCAACTCGGGAAGAGTATCAAAGTGCTTCGATCAGATCGAGGTGGAGAGTACTTGGATCGAGAATTCCTTGACTATCTGAAGGAGTGTGGTATAATATCACAACTCACTCCACCAGGTACACCTCAATGGAATGGTGTTTCTGAAAGGAGAAATCGAACTCTGTTAGACATGGTTCGCTCCATGATGAGTCAAGCTGACCTTCCAAACTCCTTTTGGGGACATGCTCTAGAGACAGCCGCTTTTACACTAAACCGAGTTCCATCTAAATCGGTTCAAAAGACACCATATGAGATATTGAGTGGGAGGCGTCCCAATTTGTCTTTTATGAAGATTTGGGGCTGTGATGTTTATGTAAAACGTCAATCCTCTAACAAACTAGGGCCCAAATCTCAAAAATGTCTTTTTGTTGGGTATCCCAAAGAAACAAATGGTTACTATTTCTACAATCCCTCTGAGCAAAAAGTGTTTGTTGCTCGAACTGGTGTCTTTTTGGAGAAAGAGTTTATCTCTAAAGGAACTAGTGGGAGGAAAGTAGAACTTGAAGAAATTCAAGAACAACAAGAAGACATCGAACCTGAAATGGAACCTGAACAGACACCACAAGATGTTGTGGTTCAAGAGTCTGTTCCTGTAGCACAAAGCCCACGTAGGACTGGTAGGATTCGGCGTGAGCCCGAGAGATATGGATTTCTCGTGACTCACACCGGTGATGTGATGCTCATGGATCAAGATGAGCCCACAACCTACCAACAAGCTATGTCGGGGCCTGACTCTGAGAAGTGGCTAATGGCCATGAAATCCGAGATGGAATCCATGTATGAAAACCAAGTATGGACTTTGGTTGACCCACCTGAAGGGGTAAAACCTATAGGGTGCAAATGGGTTTTCAAGAAGAAAACTGACATGGATGGTAATGTGATTACCTTTAAGGGAAGATTGGTTGCAAAAGGTTTTAAGCAAATTCATGGTATTGACTATGATGAAACTTTTTCACCAGTTGCTATGCTTAAATCCATCCGAATTTTGTTTCTATTGCTGCACACTATGATTATGAGATATGGCAAATGGATGTCAAAACTGCATTCCTAAATGGAAAGCTACTTGAGGATGTGTACATGACACAGCCTGAGGGTTTTGTCACTCCTGGGAATGCCAATAAAGTGTGCAAATTGCAAAGGTCCATTTATGGACTGAAGCAAGCTTCTCGAAGTTGGAATCTTCGTTTTGATGATGCAATCAAAGAGTTTGGTTTTATCAAAAATGAAGATGAACCTTGTGTCTACAAGAAGGTTAGTGGGAGCGCTATTGTCTTCTTGGTGTTGTATGTAGATGACATACTACTCATCGGGAATGACATTCCTGAGCTACAGTCTGTGAAGACTTGGCTAAGGAAATGTTTCTCTATGAAGGACTTGGGTGAAGCAGCCTATGTGTTAGGCATCAGGATCTATAGAGATAGATCTAGAAAGCTTCTTGGCCTAAGTCAAAGTACATATATTGACAAGGTGCTAAAGAGGTTTAGCATGCAAGATTCCAAGAAAGGATTCTTGCCCATGTCACATGGTATCACTCTTTCTAGATCTCAGTGTCCGAGTACAACCGAGGAGAGAGAGCGCATGAGTAAGATTCCATATGCCTCAGCAATTGGATCTATCATGTATGCCATGATATGTACTCGTCCCGATGTCTCATATGCTTTGAGCATGACGAGTAGGTACCAATCGAACCCAGGTGAAAGTCACTGGACAGCTGTTAAGAACATCCTTAAGTACTTACGAAGGACTAAGGATGCATTCTTGGTCTTTGGAGGTGAAGATGAGCTCGTTGTAAGGGGTTACACCGATGCAAGCTTCCAATCCGATAAGGATGATTTTAGATCGCAATCTGGTTATGTGTTTTGTATTGGTGGTGGTGCTGTAAGCTGGAAGAGTTCAAAGCAAGAGACAGTAGCTGACTCTACAACAGAATCTGAGTACATTGCCGCCTCTGATGCTGCGAAGGAGGCAGTTTGGATCAAGAAGTTCATCACTGAACTTGGAGTGGTTCCAAGCATTGTTGACCCGATAGAGCTCTATTGTGACAACAATGGAGCAATCGCACAGGCTAAGGAACCTCGATCTCACCAGCGATCCAAACACATACTCCGACGCTATCATCTCATCAGGGAGATCATCGAGAGGGGTGATGTAAGGATATGCAGGACTTCGACAGACAGCAACATTGCTGATCCACTGACAAAGCCCCTTACGCAGCAAAAGCATGATAGCCATTCTAGGTCCATCGGTATTAGATACATGGATGATTGGCTTTTAGTGCAAGTGGGAGATTGTTAGTATTGTGCCCAAAAAGCCAATCATGAGATGATTGTATTTTTGCACATTGAGTCATGATATTTTATTGAGGCATTAATCCAGCAATTTTGTTTGTTGTTTTGTTTCTGCGTAACGTAATAAACATAATTGTAACCCTAGAATAATGATATTCTTAAATGTCCCTAGTCTAGTATTATTGTGGAGCGGGTTGCAATAATACATAATGACTAGCATATGTGGAGACTAATATGAGATATGTAGTCTACATATGGGTACAAGTTGGAGAACTTGTGTACTGGACCGACCCACCATGAGAACACTTCATGGATCGTTATATGAGTGTCATAAGTGATTCTCATAGTGATCATGGTATATGTAGTCCTTCGACCTATGATCATCAAGGTTCCCTACATGTGAGTCACATACTTTGATACTTTCCTTTGTTGCTCGTAACTGAGTGAACTTGAAGGAGGTCATTGGGTATGTCACATATCATGCGGAGGGATTTGTATGATCAAGATGGGATTTGTCCCTCCTATGTAACGGGAGTGATATCTTTGGGCCCCTTGATAGAGTGAGACTTAGAAAATGCATGGCCATGCTCCGATGAGTTGATATATGATATCAATGTCATCAGTTTAAGTTAGTCTACTCGGTAATCAAGAAACCAAAGATTGGGCTATACGAGAGTGACACATTCCATGTCTCGTGCTTAGTCTTGATATCTTGGACAAAGGGACAATGGCATATATCGGTGATGATCATAAAGGTTTAGTCGATTCACCGACAATCTTGTCACTTGGGTAGCAATGATGTGTTGCTAGACACCGCTCATTGCTTATGATTATAAATGTGATTTATGATCATTGCCAACATGGCAAGAGCCTATTGGGTCGCACACGTAGAGCTATTTGGATCATTAGAGTGCATGGGCTAATTATTTGGGTTATGGTTTCACTTTAATTTCGTATTAATAATGGGCCAAGGAGTTGAGCCATTATTAAGCCCGAAATTAAATCCTAATTGGATTAGGGCTTTGAAACCCATTAGGCCTGGAAGTTGAGTCTCACTATAAATACAACTTTTAAGTGAGAAATTCGTAGGTCTCCTTGCCCTAGCCTCCCAAAAGGACAGCCGCACTCTTCTCTTGCAATTCCTTGGA
Organism: Aquilaria yunnanensis; assembly: GCA_039654915.1. NCBI lineage: Eukaryota > Viridiplantae > Streptophyta > Magnoliopsida > Malvales > Thymelaeaceae > Aquilaria > Aquilaria yunnanensis. The sequence goes on from CM077595.1 coordinate 49,730,543, forward strand.
GGACGCAAGCTAGCACTGCGAGCGCAAGAGAAACGCATCTGCCGGGACGTGGTGGAAGCGTGGTGATCCCGAGAGGCTCGTGTGGATACCATAGAGAGCCTGAACACGTCAACTGTTCAGGTTTTGTGATTCGACTCTACAGTTGAGTGAGAGATCTCAACCGAAAATTAGGTATGAAATTTTCGAACACCCGGTTTACCCCGTTTCACTTGGATCCTGGAGGGTTTCGGTTAAATTCCGCTGCGCTGTTTGGCTCCCGAAACCCAACAACACGCCCGTCCTTGGAACTTAGTGAACTTTGCTAAACTTTCCTATTCCTACTATGTAAACTTGAATTAAGGTTTTAAACTTGATTTAGAGCACTTTACCTTCTTCAGGCGTGCTTTTCACTAGGAGAGCCATAACATTCTCCCCGCATTCTAGAATTTGGTCCCCCAAATTTCACTGCAATTTTGGAAAAACACTAGGATATCTTTTCAGCATATCCTGCTCCATTTCCCAGGTAGCTTCCTCCTCACTATGGTTAGACCAAAGGATCTTAACCATCAAAATCCACTTAGTTTGAAGTTTCTTGACTTGCTTATCAAGTATTTGAATGGGTTTCTCTTCGTAGGTTAAGTCTTCCTGAATGGGTACCAATAAAGGACTAACTGCCTGTCCCAGATCCACTGTGCATTTTCTAAGTAGACTAACATGAAACATGTTATGTACTTGGGATAGGTTAGGTGGTAACGCCAACCAATAAGCAACTTTCCCTATTCGCTCCAAAACTTCATAGGGTCCAATGTACATAGGCGCTAACTTACCCCTCTGCCCAAAATGGGTAACTCCTTTCATTGGAGACACTTTATGAAGTACTTTGTCCCCAACTTCAAAACTTAAATCTCTTCTTGTCAAATTTGCATACTTAATTTGTCAGTTATTGGCTGCCTTAATCTGTTTCTGGATTAACTTGATCTTAGCTGTGCTATCAGGTATGATTACAGGATCAATAACTACTATGTCTGCAGGATCTGCCCAACAATGGGGCGTCATACAACGCCTTCCATACAAAGCTTTGTATGGTGCCATAACTATAATAGTTTGATGACTGTTATTATAATCAAACTCAATGAGTGGTAAATGCTGATCCCAATCATCTCTAAAATCAATAGCACACATACGTAACATATCCTCCAAAGTTTGAATTACTCTCTCAGATTGCCCATCAATCTAACGATGAAAAGTGGTACTGAGACTAACCTTGCTCCCTAATGTCTCTTGGAAAGCATTACAAAATTGTGACACAAACCGAGGATCTCTATCAGATATAATCTGATCCGGTATACCATGGAGTCTCACAATTTCCTTGAGAAACAACTGAGATAACTTCTCCAATGAATAAGTAATCTTGGTAGGTATAAAGTGTGCCGACTTCATCAACCCATCAACCACTACCCATATAGCATCATGTTGACGCTGAGTATTTGGCAATCCTGCTAGGAAATCCATAGTAATGGACCCCTATTTCCTCACTGGAAGAGGTAAACTTTGAAGTTTACTTGCTGGTTTCTGATGTTCAGCTTTAACCATTTGGCATATCAAACACTTTGCCACATGTCCTCTTACATCCCTTTTAAGTCTTGACCACCAAAAATGTGTCTTCAGATCATGATACATCTTACTAACACTAGGGTGAATGTTCAAAGTACAACTATGTGCTTCCTATAGGACTTGCTGCCTAATTCCTTCCACATTCAGCACATAGAGATGATCTCCATATTGTAGTATTCCATCCTTGTGTTGGAATTCCTCTTTCATAGTGCCAAGCTTCGCTTCTCCTAAAATTTTCTTTAACAATGGATCTTCCATTTGAGTGTCCTTAACTTTGACTAACCAAGCTGATTGTATTTCCAAATAGTTAGGACCAATCCTCAGTGCTTGGCTTAGGCCAGGAATATAGAGGAAACACAAAATAAAAATGAGGGACTTGATTGAAAATGTGAATAAGGGTGTATGTGCAAAACCAGGAAAATTTGGGTTCAAATTGCACATGAAAAATTAGACTAGGATGTCTATGGCTTGAAACAAAGTTCAAGGGCCATATTGTACACTAAAACTAGTGCTACAAGTGAAACTATGAAGTTTAAACTAGCAAAATCAGCCATGCAAAAAAGTACAAGGATAAGTGGAGCATTAAGCCAACTTTTGGTAGCTTTTGGACACATGTCATGACCGGTCAAGCTTTGTCTCCCACCAAGAGTTATGCCCATCATTTTTTGTTTAGTTAATGGCCCATTATCTTGGTGAAATGGCCGAAACATGCAAGGGAAATAGCCATTTTTGGTCATTTGTGTTTGTGCTTGGCATTAAAAGGCCAAAACCTCGAGCAAAATATCCTTGAGTGTTCATATGTGTTCTTGAGTGTTCTTGAGCATTTCATGCTTGTTCTTGGAGTTCATGGCTGAAATCTTGAAGAATACATGATGAACATGAAGATTAAAGCTTGAAGTGAAGGAATCAAGCTTGGATGAACTAGTTTCAGCACAAGGCAACCTTGTTCTTGAAGTTTGCAGCTTGATATTGAAGAGTACAAGGTTGGCCGAGAGCACTCAAGCTTGAAATTGAGGTAGGATTCATGATTCTAGTTGGATTCTTGGTAATTCTTCCATGATCAAGTACTTAAGGCAACTAAGTGATGGTTGTTGATAGCCGAAGTGCTATCGCCCTGACCACCTACCGACCATGGGAAAGAGGGAGCCAGACACCTGAGGCATACGACCTCGGAAGGGACTCCAGAGTGAAGGAAGTCATACACCTGAGGCGCAAGACCTCGGTAGCTCACTAAATTCCAACTTCGGGAGCCCGCGTAGCTCCTCCTTCGGGAGGGGGACCGAACCAGCTTCGGGGGAGAAAGACCAACCACCCGCTGCAGGAGAAAGCCCCCCGAAGACGTAGAAACCGAAGTTCCAGCCCAACTCCGGCAAAGGGCCCCTCACCCCGAAGTGAGACATCAACCAAAGGGACCTCGGTTGTACGGCAAGAGCCACCAAGGAGTCTCTGACACTCCCCTCATATAGGTCTCCAACACGCCACCCCCAGACACGCTCTGACGCTGCATCGCAGTCTAATGTCCTGTCACATCACCTACCACGGCTAACGGCCTCGAGGAGCCAGTAGGCGACTCGGGACCCCCGCGCCCAAAACTACGAACACCATGCATCCATACACGTGCAACAATCTGAAGGGATCACCCCCTTCCTTATATACCAGGGAAATGGTTAGAGACAAGAGGCTCCTCTAGAGAGAGAGAAAAAGAGGACAGAAAGGCCGGAAAACAGAGGACGCTCTCCTCCCTCTACTTGAATACTCTCCCTTCAGCCCTCACGAAGACACACCAGGCAAGAGTCCCTTGTGCTTAAGGGTTCCTTGTGCTTATTACTGTGTCCCCTTCTCTCTAAAAGCACTGACTTGGGCGTCGGAGGTTCCCCCCCGGAAAACCACCCCGAGGGCCTCCTAACCCTTGTTTTCTGAGTATTTCAGCCAGGTCTCCTTGAAGAATCCCCGCTCCGGGCTCTCTCCCATACCGGAGGTCCTTCCCGTCATCACCCTGCCACGGGACCAGGCAGCTGCCGGCCATCACATAAGGTGATCCACCCCAGACACCAGTCTTGCTTCTGGACTAGCCTGCACCTCCAGGACCCCTTGCTGCCCTCGCCACTGCACACAGTGGAGATGCTGGCTCCGTCAATCAGACCCGCACCAGTTATATATTGCTAAATGATCTTAGTTTGCTTGATGGGCATATTGAGGAATTTCGGGTGCATGTTAGTTGATTAGCTAATCAAGTTATTGGAAAGTGTTAGAATTCGTAGTGAGTAGGACCACCTTACTATGTAATTCAGAGCTCTAGTGGATTGGTGTGTGCAAAATAGGAAGTGAAGTGAAAATTACAACACATGGACACTTGCTAATTTTCGGCTGACTGTGAACTTGTGGTGTGTGTGTGAGTTGTGTGCTTGATTGTTTGTTTGTGTGTGCTAACCACTTGTAGGTATCATTAGTATGCTCATATAATGCCTCAGTTATTATATGTATATATATATTGTGTTTTTGTGTTTTCTATATTTTCTTGCAGGTTAAGTTAAGCTAGTGGACGTTAACTCTTGGACTTAACTAAATAGACCTTATATGGTCATTAGTGAATCCTACTGAGTATCAACTCATGCCCATAATGTTTGAATTTTCAGGAAAGGGTATTGCGCTAAAATAGTGAGATAGGTTGCTTGCTAGTGTGCTAGTAGTACACATATTGCTTGAGGTATGTTTTTGCCAACTAAAACTTGGCTTATTTAAGTGATACATACAAGTCTTATGTTTATGGTTTATGCCCAAAACTTATGGTACAAGTTTTGCAGGCTTTGAGTAGATTGTTGGAGTTGTCTAGCAGTGGAGATGGATGTGTGCTCTTGGGCACTAGTTTGGTGGTTTGCCTTTATGACTATGAACTTCTTCATAGGTCTTGTACTTCAAACTATGGTCATGTATATAGTCTTTAAGATCCTTCTCGGGTACTATATTTTGGATGCTTGAATGCCAAGTTATGCTATGCTTATGTGGTTATGGATGTGCCATATGAATGGAACCTCTTGTATTGTTTACTTGACCAAATGCTCATGAACATGAAAATTGATTCCCAAAACTTGATGAGATGGGCTTCTTTGTTGACATGCATTGGAGTAGCACACTTGATGAACACACATCCTAGACACTTAAAAGACTAAGTGTATGCCTTGCTTCTATTGCAAGTAACTAATTTACAGCCTTGCCTTGTGTTGCAAGTTAGTGGTTGGGCCTTACTTAAGCTGCAAGTAATTGTTCTAATCAACTCATAAGCCTCCTGGGGCACCTCCCAGGCCCTCAGCTTAAGAAAATAAGACTTAAAGCTACCTAACAAACAATGGCCGAAATTAAAGGTAGTTAATAACGCTTGAACATAAGAGTGTTTAAATAACTGCTGGGTAAAAATGGTGAGTGGCACTGAGAGTGCACAGGCTGGGGCCTGTGTGGGGTGTGATAGGCTTTGTTTGGTATTAGAGCTTAAGGTTTAGAGCTTTTGACATAAAAGAGAGAATAGTCTAGACTTGTTCCCACATAGGATTATATAAGACTTGTATTATTGGATATATATGAATAGCTACATCTTAAAGTGTAGGATGGGAACAAGAGGCAAGGAAAGAAAATCCTTGAGGCAAACAGAGGATATAACAGGGTAGGCTAGAGATGGCATGCATACAGAGGTGCCTGAGATACAGGCAGAGGCCAATGAGCATAATTTTGCCGAAGAGCCAAATGCCAGGTTCCAAATACCTAGACCCAGCAGGGATAGGCGAGACAGGATGGAGATGATGATGGAGTCACTACAGGCAACTATGGCACAGATTGTAGAGGAAATGAGATTCTTGGCTAGAGGCCAACCTCTAATACTGGAAAACCTAGAACAGGTGGGAGCAAGGGAGAACTTTGAAGTAGAAGGCAGAAGAGGAAGGAGAAGGCTTGGCAAAGAGCCAGTGGATCATGATCAACATAGTAATAATGGAGGCAATCAGGAAAAAGAAGAAAGTGATGAGGAGAGAAGACATCCCAAGGCCAGAAGGTTGAGATCAGAGGTTAGACAAGGACCTAGGACAGAGGAAGAGGATGAGGAGAGCCCAGACATTGAAGAGCTAGATGCTTATATTTACTCAAGGAGGACTGAGCCTCCTACAGAGAGTACAACAAGAGGGAAAACCTCTAGAGATAGAACTAGAGGTACAGAAGTAAGAGAAGAGAGGTCCAGAAGGGGTGGATTGAAGGAGGGCCAGTTGGAGGGGTTCCTGGCACTAAAACCTCAAATATTCAGGGGTGGCTGTGACCCTGATGAAGCAGAGTTTTGGGTGTATCAGTTAGAGAAGATTTTTGAATGAATGGATGTATCATCTACTCAGAAAGTACTTTTAGCTACCTTCAAGCTAGAGGGAAATGCAGAATTGTGGTGGAGGGCAGTGCAGAGGACATATCAGGAAAGAAATCAAAAGTGACCACCAGCTAGAAGGAGGTGCATGAGGTAGGTAGACTTTCTTCTGGTCTTCCACCAACAGTATGTAAGTGAGGCCCAGAAAGATCACAAGCAGGTAGAGTTTGATCAATTGGAGCAAGGAGACCTTAGCATCTTAGAGTATAAGCAGAGGTTCAATAGTCTAATAAATATGCTCCACAGTATGAAGGGCAGGGGGAGCTGAAGACCAAGAGGTTTTTGAGAGGCTTGAGCCTGAGCTGAGACAAATCCTCAGACTAGTAGGAGCCAGAGACTACTACTCTGTGATGCAGACTGCCATTGCACTGGAACAGCAGTTCAAAGAACAAGCCAAGAGTGGACCTAGTAGTGGTAGTGGCTCCCAGAAAGGAACACAGAAGAGACCCCAGAGAAGAGGTAGAGGCCAGTGAAGGAAGAAAAGGAAGCAAGAAAGAGAAAGGGCCAAAGCAATATGGTCCGCAATGCGACACTTGTGGGAAAGTCCATAGCAATAAGCGATGTTTTAAAACAGCTGCTGGTTGCCACAAGTGTGAGGCACCAGATCATTAAGTAAGAGATTGCCCAAAGAGAGGATAAGAGAGGAAATTATTGGGAAGGTTTAATCCTAGAGGGCAAGGTGGGCAGCAGATTCCCATGCCCCAACTAAGGACCAATGTACCCAATCTAGGAGGGAGGCAGGCAGAAAGGCCCCCTTAAGAGCAAAGAAGGCCTAATGCGCCTGCTGGTAGGGTGTTTCAGCTGGAGAATTCTAGGAAGGTGCCAAATTCACCTAAGGCCGAGGCTACTGGAGACAGAGAGACTAGTCATCGAACGACTAGCAGGAGAGCTCTTAAAGGTACAATTTACCTTAATGGCCAATTGGTATATGCATTGTTTGATACTAGAGCTTCATTGTCTGTGATTTCTAATAGCTTGGTTAAGACCATGAATCTAGAAGTAAATTACACAACAAGCATGTACTTGGTTAAAATGTTGGCAACGAAGTTTTATTCACATACCACATGGTTGAAAATTATGAAATCCAGATAGACAAGCTGAAACTGAGAGCAGACCTCATAGTGCTAGACACATATGATTATGATGTGATTCTAGGCATGAATTGGCTAGGAGAGAATAAAGTGGTAATTGATTGCCATAATAGACAACTGATTATACCTGGTTGTACACCATATAATTTAGATAAGTCACTAGAGTTAGCTATGGATTGTTAAGTTCAGGTATTAAAACAAATGGCTCTAGAAAGTGACTATGAATGCCTGGAACTGAATGACCAGGAAGTAGCTAATGAACTTAGGCAGAGACCTATAGTTCAGGACTTTCTAGAGGTCTTTCCTATAGACCTACCTGGATTACCACCCTTGAGGGAGGTGGAGCTTGAAATTAAGCTGGTACCAGGAGCAGCACCAGTATTCACTGCTCCATATAGGATGGCACTACCTGAAATGGTAGAGCTGAGGAAGCAGTTAAATGAACTACTTGAGAAAAGGTTCATCAGACCCAGTGTGTTTCCTTGGGGGGCACCTGTGTTGTTTGTAAAGAAGAAGGATGGAACCCGTAGACTCTATATTAACTATAAGAAACTAAATGCATTAACCATAAAGAACAAATACCCCCTCCCAAGAATAGAAAATCTATTTAATTAGTTGAAGCGAGCAAAACTGTTCTCCAAAATAAATCTGATGTCTAGATATTTCCAGTTAAGGGTTAGGGAAGAAGACATACCTAAGACTACTTTCCAGACTAGGTATGGACACTTTGAGTATACAGTAATGCCATTTGGGCTTACTAGTGCACCTGTATTCTTTATGGACTTAATGCAGAGGGTGTTCAGAGCACACCTAGACCACTTTGTGGTAGTATTTATAGATGATATTTTAGTGTACTCTAAAGATGAGGAAACTCATTAGGAACACCTAAGAGCAGTGCTTGGCTTGCTCCAAGAACATAAGCTTTATGGAAAGTTGAGTAAGTGCAGATTTTGGACTCAAGAAATTGGGTTTTTGGGACATGTAATAAATGATCAAGGGTTGGCCATGGATCCTGAAAAGGTAAGGTCAATCCTGGATTGGAAGCAGCCCCAGAATCTGAGGGAAGTCAGTAGTTTCCTGGGGTTGGCTGGCTATTACAGAAGATTTGTGCCAAAATTTTCTGTTTTCGCAGCACCTATGACTCAATTAAGCAGAAAGAACCAGAAGTTTGTCTGGGAAACAAAATGTGAGGAAAGCTTCCATGAGCTTAAGAGGAGACTGACCACAGCTCCTATATTAGTCTTACCAGAGCCTGAAAAGGAATATGAAGTGTATACTGATTCATCTCATGTAGGACTAGGATATGTCTAGATGCAGGAGAAGCAGGCCATTGCCCTCAAGAAGTATCCAGTGCATGACTTGGAATTGACAGTAGTGGTCTTTGCCCTTAAGCAATGGAGACAGTATCTTCTTGGTAATAGATTCCAAGTTTTTACAGACCACAAAAGTCTCAAATACCTTTTTACTCAGAAGGATTTGAATATGAGACAAAGGAGGTGGTTGGAATATTTGAAGGGCTTTGACTATGTAATTGAATACACAGCTGGGAAGGCCAATGTAGTGGCAGACGCTCTAAGCAAAAGCTACACTGGAGTGCTCAAAGGTGGTGAAACTGAGCATAAGGCCGAGAGCTTGAGCCTTACTTGCTTGGCAAGTCAATGGCTAGTTAAGGAAAGTGAGCAACTAAATGTACTCACCATTACACCAGAATGGAAGGAACTCATCAGAGAAGCTGAGGCTGGTGATGAGAATATGGAACTAATATCTGGGCAGAAAAAGGGAGAGTTGTACCAAGGTTTTTCCTTTAAATAAGGGATGCTATATTTCCAGAATAGGTTATATGTGCCTGAAAAGGGTAACCTGAGAATTCAAATTCTGGAAGAGGCTCACTTTAGTAAGTTAAGCATGCATCCAGGGGCCACAAAGATGTATCATACTCTTAGAGTATATTTTTGGTGGCCATACATGAAGAAGGATATTAGTACCCATGTGGCTAGTTGTGAAATGTGCCAACAAGTAAAGGTGGAGCACTAGAAACCAAGAGGGAAGCTACAAAGCTTGCCCAAACCTGGGAGAAAATGGGGATCCATATCAATGCATTTTGTGGTGGGAATGCCACTAACTAGAAGGAAGCATAATGCCATATGGATCATTGTAGATAGACTGACCAAGGCAGCTCACTTCCTTCCCATGGATCTCACTAATTCCTTGGACAAATTAGCATAACTCTATATAAGAGAAATAGTGAGATTGCATGGAGTGCCTGATGACATAGTGTCAGATAGGGATCCTAGGTAAGTTTCTAGATTTTGGAAATCCCCACATTAGCCATTGGGAACAAAGCTCAAGTTTAGTTCAGCTTACCATCCACAAATGGATGGGAAAACAGAAAGAACTATACAAACTCTGGAAGACATGTTGAGGTGTTGTGTAAATGACTTCCAAGGTGAGTGGGATGTACATCTTCCACTAGTACAATTCTCCTATAATAATGGCTATCATTCAGTGATAGAAATGGCTCCTTATGAAGCCTTGTATGGCAAAAGATGTATTACTCCTCATTGCGGGCATCAGCCAGAAGACAAGTTGGAGTTGGTGCTAGACATTATTAAGGAGACTATAGAGAAAATACAACTGATCCAAGCTAGGATCAAGACTGCAAATGATAGGCAGCAAGCCTATGCCAACCTGAAGAGGAGAACAGACCTGGAATTCCAGGAAGGAGACTGGGTGTGGCTCAAGGTTTCTCCCATGAAGGGAGTAATCAGATTTGGAAGGAAAGGAAAGCTAGCACCGAGATATATAGGGCCATTTCAAATATTTACTAGGGTTGGAAATGTGGCATATCAGTTAGACTTGACACCAGAACTTGGTAACATACATGATGTGTTTCATGTGAGCTTACTCAAGAAATATGTTCCTAGTTCTAAGCAGATAGAGATGCCTGCCAGTGTATTTGTGGCACCGAATCTTTCATATGAGGAAGTGCCAATTCAATTCATAGCAAGAGATTCCAGGAAATTGAGGAGCAGGTGGATCTCTATTATCAAAGTTCAGTGGAGTAACCACACTCCTGAAGAGGCAACCTGGGAAGTAGAACAAGAAATTACCAATAAGTATCGTTAGTTGTACCCTAGACTGGTGTAGAAGTTGGAGGACCAAATTCTTTAAGGAGGGAGGAATTGTTAGGACCATTCCTCAGTGCTTGGCGTAGGCCAGGAATATAGAGGAAACACAAAATAAAAATGAGGGACTTGATTAAAAATGTGAATAAGGGTGTATGTGCAAAACCAGGAAAATTTGGGTTCAAATTGCACATGAAAAATTAGACTATGATGTCTATGGCATGAAAGAAAGTTCAAGGGCCATATTGTACACTCAAACTAGTGCTATAGGTGAAACTATGAAGTTTATGTTGGGTTTGAGGAGCCAAATAGCACAGCGGAATTTAACCGAAACCCTCCAGGATCCAAGTGAAACGGGGTAAACCGGTGTTTGAAAATTTCATACCTAATTTTCAGTTGAGATCTCTCACTCAACTGTAGACTCGAATCACAAAACCTGAACAGTTGACGTGTTCAGGCTCTCTATGGTATCCACACGAGCCTCTTGGGAGCACCACGCTTCGACCACGTCCCGGCAGATGCGTTTCTCTTGCGCTCGCAGTGCTAGCTTGCGTCCTCCAAGGAATTGCAAGAGAAGAGTGCAACTGTCCTTTTGGGAGGCTAGGGCAAGGAGACCTACGAATTTCTCACTTAAAGTTGTATTTATAGTGAGACTCAACTTCCAGGCCTAATGGGTTTCAAAGCCCTAATCCAATTAGGATTTAATTTCGGGCTTAATAATGGCTCAACTCCTTGGCCCAGTATTAATACGAAATTAAAGTGAAACCATGACCCAAATAATTAGCCTATGCACTCTAATGATCCAAATAGCTCTAAGTGTGCGACCCAATAGGCTCTGGCCATGTTGGCAATGATCATAAATCACATTTATGATCATAAGCAATGAGCGGTGTCTAGCAACACATCATTGCTACCCAAGTGACAAGATTGTCGGTGAATCGACTAAACCTTTATGATCATCACCAATATATGCCATTGTCCCTTTGTCCAAGATATCAAGACTAAGCACGAGACATGGAATGTGTCACTCTCGTATAGCCCAATCTTTGGTTTCTTGATTACCGAGTAGACCAACTTAAACTGACGACATTGATATCATATATCAACTCATCGGAGCATGGCCATGCATTTTCTAAGTCACACTCTATCAAGGGGCCCAAAGATATCACTCCCGTTACATAGGAGGGACAAATCCCATCTTGATCATACAAATCCCTCCGCATGATATGTGACACACCTAATGACCTCCTTCAAGTTCACTTAGTTACGAGCAACAAAGGAAAGTATAAAAGTATGTGACTCACATGTAGGGAACCTTGATGATCTTAGGTCGAAGGACTACATATACTGTGATCACTATGAGAATTACTTATGACACTCATATAACGATCCATGAAGTGTTCTCATGGTGGGTCGGTCCAGTACACAAGTTCTCCAACTTGTACCCATATGTAGGCTACATATCTCATATTAGTCTCCACATATGCTAGTCATTATGTATTATTGCTGTTAGTGTTGTGCCCAAAAAGCCAATCATGAGATGATTGTATTTTTGCAAATTGAGTCATGATATTTTATTGAGGCATTAATCCAGCAATTTTGTTTGTTGTTTTGTTTCTGCGTAACGTAATAAACATAATTGTAACCCTAGAATAATGATATTCTTAAACGTCCCTAGTCTAGTATTATTGTGGAGCGGGTTGCAATAATACATAATGACTAGCATATGTGGAGACTAATATGAGATATGTAGTCTACATATGGGTACAAGTTGGAGAACTTGTGTACTGGACCGACCCACCATGAGAACACTTCATGGATCGTTATATGAGTGTCATAAGTGATTCTCATAGTGATCATGGTATATGTAGTCCTTCGACCTAAGATCATCAAGGTTCCCTACATGTGAGTCACATACTTTGATACTTTCCTTTGTTGCTCGTAACTGAGTGAACTTGAAGGAGGTCATTGGGTATGTCACATATCATGCGGAGGGATTTGTATGATCAAGATGGGATTTGTCCCTCCTATGTAACGGGAGTGATATCTTTGGGCCCCTTGATAGAGTGAGACTTAGAAAATGCATGGCCATGCTCCGATGAGTTGATATATGATATCAATGTCATCAGTTTAAGTTAGTCTACTCGGTAATCAAGAAACCGAAGATTGGGCTATACGAGAGTGACACATTCCATGTCTTGTGCTTAGTCTTGATATCTTGGACAAAGGGACAATGGCATATATCGGTGATGATCATAAAGGTTTAGTCGATTCACCGACAATCTTGTCACTTGGGTAGCAATGATGTGTTGCTAGACACCGCTCATTGCTTATGTTATAAATGTGATTTATGATCATTGCCAACATGGCAAGAGCCTATTGGGTCGCACACGTAGAGCTATTTGGATCATTAGAGTGCATGGGCTAATTATTTGGGTTATGGTTTCACTTTAATTTCGTATTAATAATGGGCCAAGGAGTTGAGCCATTATTAAGCCCGAAATTAAATCCTAATTGGATTAGGGCTTTGAAACCCATTAGGCCTGGAAGTTGAGTCTCACTATAAATACAACTTTTAAGTGAGAAATTCGTAGGTCTCCTTGCCCTAGCCTCCCAAAAGGACAGCCGCACTCTTCTCTTGCAATTCCTTGGAGGACGCAAGCTAGCACTGCGAGCGCAAGAGAAACGCATCTGCCGGGACGTGGTGGAAGCGTGGTGATCCCGAGAGGCTCGTGTGGATACCATAGAGAGCCTGAACACGTCAACTGTTCAGGTTTTGTGATTCGACTCTACAGTTGAGTGAGAGATCTCAACCGAAAATTAGGTATGAAATTTTCGAACACCCGGTTTACCCCGTTTCACTTGGATCCTGGAGGGTTTCGGTTAAATTCCGCTGCGCTGTTTGGCTCCCGAAACCCAACAGTGGTATCAGAGCTACTGGTGAAACCCTAAATCGGGATTGAGTGTTGAATCGCATGATGCTATGTCTTCGATTGGTTTTCGGCCATGATTAATTAGATTGATTCATGATGCATGAAACCGAAATTCGTAATGAACATATGAGATATATGAAGAAACGACACAAATTGGTTAATGAGATTAACCGAAATTGATAGGTATGAGATACCTATATGGATTAGGATTCTTGCAATAGTTGCAAAAACCCTAGGTTTGTTCGGATTCGGCCTGTTCGGGCACCGAAAGTAAGGTATTTTTGGTGGCTCGAATGGAGGAGTCTCGGGTGCCTACTTTCTCGAAATAGAAGATTTCGGGCTAAGCAATTGTAAGACAATTTTTTGCGCCGGGGGGCGCTGCCCCCCACGCCCCCCGCAAGGGCGGCTCCCCTTGACCCCGTCCGCTGACCGGCCAGCGGGACCGCCGTATGCGAAGCGCCACATAAATAAAAACTGGTTAATCAACACGCGAAAATTGGCATGCATCTTTGTTGAATGAGATTTGACATGATATGCTGATTAGTGTTTGAAGCATGGTGCATGGTTATAGCCCTTGATTGGTTGTACTTGTAAATACGGCCTGCGAGTCGTGCCTTTTCTTATCACTCTCATTGTACATTCTCTTCTCACCTTACTCCCCTCGAATGTAACTCGAGGTTTCTATTATTGATGTAATGGTGCATTATGGGATCGTCCAAGGTGGTATGTCCAAGGAGGTGACAACAAAAAGGCAGCCAAGAAAGGAAGAGAAGGAGCTTGTGAAGACTCTTTTCTTTTCTTAGGCTTTTATGATATTCTCATTGGCTTGAGAATATCGCATAGTTTGGGCTATAACCATGTCACGTTTATTTCTTGTAAGCATGAGATGCATGTTTTATATTTGTATGTGATGCATGTATAAAACAACCGGAGATAACAAATTGGTGAGATCAAAAGATAAAATCCCTCAAACAAATATTAAGTCATTAAATGTGATGCCTTCCAAATGTTGGCACTCGTCAAGACTTTGATCAACATTAGGTGGGTTTGCCAAAGCAAAGTACCTATGTTCATCTTGGTAAGGCGCGATGGGATAATAGTGATATCCAAACTGCTAACTTTGGGTTCGACTTAACTAAGTCATCCTAATAGGATTAGGGACTTAGAGGCATAGAGTTGGGCTTAAGTTCATGAGATGAGCTTGGACAAGTGTTGTTCACCCAACTATCCAAGAGTTGCATAAGATGCAATTGGCAATGAGTTGCCTACCTAAATAGCTGTAACTTGAGAGAAAAGCCAAAGCTGACTCAGGTTGTGGTCAAATATGGATCTTGGCCCACTAGAATACCTTAGCGCCGAGGTGTTCCGAAATAATATCGAGGGTTATTATTTTGAGGAAAATAGTGGGAGTATCATTTAATAAAAGTCCTTATTAAATGAATTAAAATACATGACTCTTACACTGCATATTTACTGTTGTAGATAACCATGGCACAAAACACATCGACACTTTCATTGCGATCGATCCTTGAGAAGGAAAAACTGAATGGGACCAACTTTCTCAAATGGTACCGAAACTTGAGGATAGTCCTCAAACAAGAGAGAAAGGCATATGTCCTAGAGCAGCCCATTCCGAATGAGCCTGCTGCCACTGCTCCAAGAGCTGAAAGGGATGCTCACAAGAGGCATTCTGATGATGCTTTGGATGTTGCATGCCTCATGCTTATTACCATGGAATCTGAGCTTCAGAAGCAACATGAGAACATGGGGGCGTTCGATATGATCGAACATCTCAAAATGCTTTTCCAAGAGCAAGCTAGGCATGAGAGGTTTGAGACCTCTAAGGCATTGTTTCAGTGCAAGATGTCTGAGGGAAGTCCCGTGGGTCCTCATGTGCTCAAGATGATTGGGTACATTGAGAATCTTGAGAATTTGGGATTTGCTCTTCAGAAAGAGTTGGCTATCGATGTAGTCTTGCAATCGTTGCCTGAAAGCTACAGTCAGTTCGTCATGAACTATAACATGAACGACCTAGACAAGTCCCTTCCTGAATTGCTCAACATGTTGAGAACTGCTGAGCAAAACCTTAAGAAGGCTAAGCCTATTTTGATGGTTCAAAAGGGCAAGGGAAAGGGAAAAGCCAACAAGAAGAAGGATAAAGCTAATGGAAAGTCCAATGCTAGTTCTTCTTCAGCTGCACTGAAACCAAAGGGTGGTGTGGCAAAGGAAGGGGAGTGCTTCCATTGTAAGCAACCTGGACACTGGAAGCGCAACTGCAAGCTCTATCTTGAAGAACTTGCTAAGGAAAAGGGAAGTAAGACTTCCACTTCAGGTATTTTTGTTATAGAGGCTAACTTTTCTACTTCCTCATCTTGGGTATTGGATACTGGATGTGGATCTCACATTTGTGCAAATGTGCAGGATCTAAGTAGAAGTAGAAGATTGGCCCGAGGTGAAGTGGACCTACGTGTTGGAAATGGAGCAAGGGTTGCTGCCTTAGCCGTAGGGACTTATGTTCTCACTTTACCTAGTGGATTAGTTTTAGAATTAGACAACTGCTACTTTGTGCCTACTATTAGTAGAAATTTGATTTCTGTTTCTTGTTTGGACAAGAAAGGTTTTTCATTTATAATAAAGGACAAATGTTGTTCTATTTATTTGAATGAAATCTTTTATGGTAGTGCTCAACTTAGCAATGGGTTGTATGTTCTAGACCTTGAAGATCCAATCTATAATGTGAATACCAAGAAGGTCAGATTAAATGATTCAAACTTGACCTATCTCTGGCACTGTCGCTTGGGCCATATAAATGAGACCCGCATATCCAAGCTCCATAAGGATGGACTCTTGGACTCATTTGATTTTGAATCATATGAGACATGTGAGTCATGTTTGTTGGGCAAGATGACCAAAGCCCCATTCACAGGGCAAAGTGAAAGGGCTAATGACTTACTAGGACTCATACATAGTGATGTATGTGGCCCTATGTCTACACAAGCTAGAGGAGGTTTCCAATACTTCATTACTTTCACTGATGACTTCAGCAGATATGGCTATGTGTATCTTATGAGACACAAGTCAGAATCCTTTGAAAAGTTCAAAGAATTCAAGAATGAAGTAGAGAATCAACTCGGGAAGAGTATCAAAGTGCTTCGATCAGATCGAGGTGGAGAGTACTTGGATCGAGAATTCCTTGACTATCTGAAGGAGTGTGGTATAATATCACAACTCACTCCACCAGGTACACCTCAATGGAATGGTGTTTCTGAAAGGAGAAATCGAACTCTGTTAGACATGGTTCGCTCCATGATGAGTCAAGCTGACCTTCCAAACTCCTTTTGGGGACATGCTCTAGAGACAGCCGCTTTTACACTAAACCGAGTTCCATCTAAATCGGTTCAAAAGACACCATATGAGATATGGAGTGGGAGGCGTCCCAATTTGTCTTTTATGAAGATTTGGGGCTGTGATGTTTATGTAAAACGTCAATCCTCTAACAAACTAGGGCCCAAATCTCAAAAATGTCTTTTTGTTGGGTATCCCAAAGAAACAAAGGGTTACTATTTCTACAATCCCTCTGAGCAAAAAGTGTTTGTTGCTCGAACTGGTGTCTTTTTGGAGAAAGAGTTTATCTCTAAAGGAACTAGTGGGAGGAAAGTAGAACTTGAAGAAATTCAAGAACAACAAGAAGACATCGAACCTGAAATGGAACCTGAACAGACACCACAAGATGTTGTGGTTCAAGAGTCTGTTCCTGTAGCACAAAGCCCACGTAGGACTGGTAGGATTCGGCGTGAGCCCGAGAGATATGGATTTCTCGTGACTCACACCGGTGATGTGATGCTCATGGATCAAGATGAGCCCACAACCTACCAACAAGCTATGTCGGGGCCTGACTCTGAGAAGTGGCTAATGGCCATGAAATCCGAGATGGAATCCATGTATGAAAACCAAGTATGGACTTTGGTTGACCCACCTGAAGGGGTAAAACCCATAGGGTGCAAATGGGTTTTCAAGAAGAAAACTGACATGGATGGTAATGTGATTACTTTTAAGGGACGATTGGTCGCAAAAGGTTTCAAGCAAATTCATGGTATTGACTATGATGAAACTTTTTCACCAGTTGCTATGCTTAAATCCATCCGAATTTTGTTTGCTATTGCTGCACACTATGATTATGAGATATGGCAAATGGATGTCAAAACTGCATTCCTAAATGGAAAGCTACTTGAGGATGTGTACATGACACAACCTGAGGGTTTTGTCACTCCTGGGAATGCCAATAAAGTGTGCAAATTACAAAGGTCCATTTATGGACTGAAGCAAGCTTCTCGAAGTTGGAATCTTCGTTTTGATGATGCAATCAAAGAGTTTGGTTTTATCAAAAATGAAGATGAACCTTGTGTCTACAAGAAGGTTAGTGGTGTTAGTATTGTGCC
The DNA here is from genome assembly GCA_039654915.1 of Aquilaria yunnanensis. NCBI lineage: Eukaryota > Viridiplantae > Streptophyta > Magnoliopsida > Malvales > Thymelaeaceae > Aquilaria > Aquilaria yunnanensis. Next base: position 49,748,123 of record CM077595.1, read on the forward strand.
CAAAAAGCCAATCATGAGATGATTGTATTTTTGCACATTGAGTCATGATATTTTATTGATGCATTAATCCAGCAATTTTGTTTGTTGTTTTGTTTCTGCGTAACGTAATAAACATAATTGTAACCCTAGAATAATGATATTCTTAAATGTCCCTAGTCTAGTATTATTGTGGAGAGGGTTGCAATAATACATAATGACTAGCATATGTGGAGACTAATATGAGATATGTAGTCTACATATGGGTACAAGTTGGAGAACTTGTGTACTGGACCGACCCACCATGAGAACACTTCATGGATCGTTATATGAGTGTCATAAGTGATTCTCATAGTGATCATGGTATATGTAGTCCTTCGACCTAAGATCATCAAGGTTCCCTACATGTGAGTCACATACTTTGATACTTTCCTTTGTTGCTCGTAACTGAGTGAACTTGAAGGAGGTCATTGGGTATGTCACATATCATGCGGAGGGATTTGTATGATCAAGATGGGATTTGTCCCTCCTATGTAACGGGAGTGATATCTTTGGGCCCCTTGATAGAGTGAGACTTAGAAAATGCATGGCCATGCTCCGATGAGTTGATATATGATATCAATGTCATCAGTTTAAGTTAGTCTACTCGGTAATCAAGAAACCAAAGATTGGGCTATACGAGAGTGACACATTCCATGTCTCGTGCTTAGTCTTGATATCTTGGACAAAGGGACAATGGCATATATCGGTGATGATCATAAAGGTTTAGTCGATTCACCGACAATCTTGTCACTTGGGTAGCAATGATGTGTTGCTAGACACCGCTCATTGCTTATGATTATAAATGTGATTTATGATCATTGCCAACATGGCAAGAGCCTATTGGGTCGCACACGTAGAGCTATTTGGATCATTAGAGTGCATGGGCTAATTATTTGGGTTATGGTTTCACTTTAATTTCGTATTAATAATGGGCCAAGGAGTTGAGCCATTATTAAGCCCGAAATTAAATCCTAATTGGATTAGGGCTTTGAAACCCATTAGGCCTGGAAGTTGAGTCTCACTATAAATACAACTTTTAAGTGAGAAATTCGTAGGTCTCCTTGCCCTAGCCTCCCAAAAGGACAGCCGCACTCTTCTCTTGCAATTCCTTGGAGGACGCAAGCTAGCACTGCGAGCGCAAGAGAAACGCATCTGCCGGGACGTGGTGGAAGCGTGGTGATCCCGAGAGGCTCGTGTGGATACCATAGAGAGCCTGAACACGTCAACTGTTCAGGTTTTGTGATTCGACTCTACAGTTGAGTGAGAGATCTCAACCGAAAATTAGGTATGAAATTTTCAAACACCCGGTTTACCCCGTTTCACTTGGATCCTGGAGGGTTTTGGTTAAATTCCGCTGCGCTGTTTGGCTCCCGAAACCCAACAGTGGTATCAGAGCTACTGGTGAAACCCTAAATCGGGATTGAGTGTTGAATCGCATGATGCTATGTCTTCGATTGGTTTTCGGCCATGGTTAATTAGATTGATTCATGATGCATGAAACCGGAATTCGTAATGAACATATGAGATATATGAAGAAACAACACAAATTGGTTAATGAGATTAACCCGAAATTGATAGGTATGAGATACCTATATGGATTAGGATTCTTGCAATAGTTGCAAAAACCCTAGGTTTGTTCGGATTCGGCTTGTTCGGGCACCGAAAGTAAGGTATTTTTGGTGGCTCGAATGGAGGAGTCTCGGGTGCCTACTTTCTCGAAATAGAAGATTTCGGGCTAAGCAATTGTAAGACAATTTTTTGCGCCGGGGGGCGCTGCCCCCCACGCCCCCCGCAAGGGCGGCTCCCCTTGACCCCGTCCGCTGACCGGCCAGCGGGACCGCCGTATGCGAAGCGCCACATAAATAAAAACTGGTTAATCAACACGCGAAAATTGGCATGCATCTTTGTTGAATGAGATTTGACATGATATGCTGATTAGTGTTTGAAGCATGGTGCATGGTTATAGCCCTTGATTGGTTGTACTTGTAAATACGGCCTGCGAGTCGTGCCTTTTCTTATCACTCTCATTGTACATTCTCTTCTCACCTTACTCCCCTCGAATGTAACTCGAGGTTTCTATTATTGATGTAATGGTGCATTATGGGATCGTCCAAGGTGGTATGTCCAAGGAGGTGACAACAAAAAGGCAGCCAAGAAAGGAAGAGAAGGAGCTTGTGAAGACTCTTTTCTTTTCTTAGGCTTTTATGATATTCTCATTGGCTTGAGAATATCGCATAGTTTGGGCTATAACCATGTCACGTTTATTTCTTGTAAGCATGAGATGCATGTTTTATATTTGTATGTGATGCATGTATAAAACAACCGGAGATAACAAATTGGTGAGATCAAAAGATAAAATCCCTCAAACAAATATTAAGTCATTAAATGTGATGCCTTCCAAATGTTGGCACTCATCAAGACTTTGATCAACATTAGGTGGGTTTGCCAAAGCAAAGTACCTATGTTCATCTTGGTAAGGCGCGATGGGATAATAGTGATATCCAAACTGCTAACTTTGGGTTCGACTTAACTAAGTCATCCTAATAGGATTAGGGACTTAGAGGCATAGAGTTGGGCTTAAGTTCATGAGATGAGCTTGGACAAGTGTTGTTCACCCAACTATCCAAGAGTTGCATAAGATGCAATTGGCAATGAGTTGCCTACCTAAATAGCTGTAACTTGAGAGAAAAGCCAAAGCTGACTCAGGTTGTGGTCAAATATGGATCTTGGCCCACTAGAATACCTTAGCGCCGAGGTGTTCCGAAATAATATCGAGGGTTATTATTTTGAGGAAAATAGTGGGAGTATCATTTAATAAAAGTCCTTATTAAATGAATTAAAATACATGACTCTTACACTGCATATTTACTGTTGTAGATAACCATGGCACAAAACACATCGACACTTTCATTGCGATCGATCCTTGAGAAGGAAAAACTGAATGGGACCAACTTTCTCAAATGGTACCGAAACTTGAGGATAGTCCTCAAACAAGAGAGAAAGGCATATGTCCTAGAGCAGCCCATTCCGAATGAGCCTGCTGCCACTGCTCCAAGAGCTGAAAGGGATGCTCACAAGAGGCATTCTGATGATGCTTTGGATGTTGCATGCCTCATGCTTATTACCATGGAATCTGAGCTTCAGAAGCAACATGAGAACATGGGGGCGTTCGATATGATCGAACATCTCAAAATGCTTTTCCAAGAGCAAGCTAGGCATGAGAGGTTTGAGACCTCTAAGGCATTGTTTCAGTGCAAGATGTCTGAGGGAAGTCCCGTGGGTCCTCATGTGCTCAAGATGATTGGGTACATTGAGAATCTTGAGAATTTGGGATTTGCTCTTCAGAAAGAGTTGGCTATCGATGTAGTCTTGCAATCGTTGCCTGAAAGCTACAGTCAGTTCGTCATGAACTATAACATGAACGACCTAGACAAGTCCCTTCCTGAATTGCTCAACATGTTGAGAACTGCTGAGCAAAACCTTAAGAAGGCTAAGCCCATTTTGATGGTTCAAAAGGGCAAGGGAAAGGGAAAAGCCAACAAGAAGAAGGATAAAGCTAATGGAAAGTCCAATGCTAGTTCTTCTTCAGCTGCACTGAAACCAAAGGGTGGTGTGGCAAAGGAAGGGGAGTGCTTCCATTGTAAGCAACCTGGACACTGGAAGCGCAACTGCAAGCTCTATCTTGAAGAACTTGCTAAGGAAAAGGGAAGTAAGACTTCCACTTCAGGTATTTTTGTTATAGAGGCTAACTTTTCTACTTCCTCATCTTGGGTATTGGATACTGGATGTGGATCTCACATTTGTGCAAATGTGCAGGATCTAAGTAGAAGTAGAAGATTGGCCCGAGGTGAAGTGGACCTACGTGTTGGAAATGGAGCAAGGGTTGCTGCCTTAGCCGTAGGGACTTATGTTCTCACTTTACCTAGTGGATTAGTTTTAGAATTAGACAACTGCTACTTTGTGCCTACTATTAGTAGAAATTTGATTTCTGTTTCTTGTTTGGACAAGAAAGGTTTTTCATTTATAATAAAGGACAAATGTTGTTCTATTTATTTGAATGAAATCTTTTATGGTAGTGCTCAACTTAGCAATGGGTTGTATGTTCTAGACCTTGAAGATCCAATCTATAATGTGAATACCAAGAAGGTCAGATTAAATGATTCAAACTTGACCTATCTCTGGCACTGTCGCTTGGGCCATATAAATGAGACCCGCATATCCAAGCTCCATAAGGATGGACTCTTGGACTCATTTGATTTTGAATCATATGAGACATGTGAGTCATGTTTGTTGGGCAAGATGACCAAAGCCCCATTCACAGGGCAAAGTGAAAGGGCTAATGACTTACTAGGACTCATACATAGTGATGTATGTGGCCCTATGTCTACACAAGCTAGAGGAGGTTTCCAATACTTCATTACTTTCACTGATGACTTCAGCAGATATGGCTATGTGTATCTTATGAGACACAAGTCAGAATCCTTTGAAAAGTTCAAAGAATTCAAGAATGAAGTAGAGAATCAACTCGGGAAGAGTATCAAAGTGCTTCGATCAGATCGAGGTGGAGAGTACTTGGATCGAGAATTCCTTGACTATCTGAAGGAGTGTGGTATAATATCACAACTCACTCCACCAGGTACACCTCAATGGAATGGTGTTTCTGAAAGGAGAAATCGAACTCTGTTAGACATGGTTCGCTCCATGATGAGTCAAGCTGACCTTCCAAACTCCTTTTGGGGACATGCTCAAGAGACAGCCGCTTTTACACTAAACCGAGTTCCATCTAAATCGGTTCAAAAGACACCATATGAGATATGGAGTGGGAGGCGTCCCAATTTGTCTTTTATGAAGATTTGGGGCTGTGATGTTTATGTAAAACGTCAATCCTCTAACAAACTAGGGCCCAAATCTCAAAAATGTCTTTTTGTTGGGTATCCCAAAGAAACAAAGGGTTACTATTTCTACAATCCCTCTGAGCAAAAAGTGTTTGTTGCTCGAACTGGTGTCTTTTTGGAGAAAGAGTTTATCTCTAAAGGAACTAGTGGGAGGAAAGTAGAACTTGAAGAAATTCAAGAACAACAAGAAGACATCGAACCTGAAATGGAACCTGAACAGACACCACAAGATGTTGTGGTTCAAGAGTCTGTTCCTGTAGCACAAAGCCCACGTAGGACTGGTAGGATTCGGCGTGAGCCCGAGAGATATGGATTTCTCGTGACTCACACCGGTGATGTGATGCTCATGGATCAAGATGAGCCCACAACCTACCAACAAGCTATGTCGGGGCCTGACTCTGAGAAGTGGCTAATGGCCATGAAATCCGAGATGGAATCCATATATGAAAACCAAGTATGGACTTTGGTTGACCCACCTGAAGGGGTAAAACCTATAGGGTGCAAATGGGTTTTCAAGAAGAAAACTGACATGGATGGTAATGTGATTACCTTTAAGGGAAGATTGGTTGCAAAAGGTTTCAAGCAAATTCATGGTATTGACTATGATGAAACTTTTTCACCAGTTGCTATGCTTAAATCCATCCGAATTTTGTTTGCTATTGCTGCACACTATGATTATGAGATATGGCAAATGGATGTCAAAACTGCATTCCTAAATGGAAAGCTACTTGAGGATGTGTACATGACACAGCCTGAGGGTTTTGTCACTCCTGGGAATGCCAATAAAGTGTGCAAATTGCAAAGGTCCATTTATGGACTGAAGCAAGCTTCTCGAAGTTGGAATCTTCGTTTTGATGATGCAATCAAAGAGTTTGGTTTTATCAAAAATGAAGATGAACCTTGTGTCTACAAGAAGGTTAGTGGGAGCGCTATTGTCTTCTTGGTGTTGTATGTAGATGACATACTACTCATCGGGAATGACATTCCTGAGCTACAGTCTGTGAAGACTTGGCTAAGGAAATGTTTCTCTATGAAGGACTTGGGTGAAGCAGCCTATGTGTTAGGCATCAGGATCTATAGAGATAGATCTAGAAAGCTTCTTGGCCTAAGTCAAAGTACATATATTGACAAGGTGCTAAAGAGGTTTAGCATGCAAGATTCCAAGAAAGGATTCTTGCCCATGTCACATGGTATCACTCTTTCTAGATCTCAGTGTCCGAGTACAACCGAGGAGAGAGAGCGCATGAGTAAGATTCCATATGCCTCAGCAATTGGATCTATCATGTATGCCATGATATGTACTCGTCCCGATGTCTCATATGCTTTGAGCATGACGAGTAGGTACCAATCGAACCCCGGTGAAAGTCACTGGACAGCTGTTAAGAACATCCTTAAGTACTTACGAAGGACTAAGGATGCATTCTTGGTCTTTGGAGGTGAAGATGAGCTCGTTGTAAGGGGTTACACCGATGCAAGCTTCCAATCCGATAAGGATGATTTTAGATCGCAATCTGGTTATGTGTTTTGTATTGGTGGTGGTGCTGTAAGCTGGAAGAGTTCAAAGCAAGAGACAGTAGCTGACTCTACAACAGAATCTGAGTACATTGCCGCCTCTGATGCTGCGAAGGAGGCAGTTTGGATCAAGAAGTTCATCACTGAACTTGGAGTGGTTCCAAGCATTGTTGACCCGATAGAGCTCTATTGTGACAACAATGGAGCAATCGCACAGGCTAAGGAACCTCGATCTCACCAGCGATCCAAACACATACTCCGACGCTATCATCTCATCAGGGAGATCATCGAGAGGGGTGATGTAAGGATATGCAGGACTTCGACAGACAGCAACATTGCTGATCCACTGACAAAGCCCCTTACGCAGCAAAAGCATGATAGCCATTCTAGGTCCATCGGTATTAGATACATGGATGATTGGCTTTTAGTGCAAGTGGGAGATTGTTAGTATTGTGCCCAAAAAGCCAATCATGAGATGATTGTATTTTTGCACATTGAGTCATGATATTTTATTGATGCATTAATCCAGCAATTTTGTTTGTTGTTTTGTTTCTGCGTAACGTAATAAACATAATTGTAACCCTAGAATAATGATATTCTTAAATGTCCCTAGTCTAGTATTATTGTGGAGAGGGTTGCAATAATACATAATGACTAGCATATGTGGAGACTAATATGAGATATGTAGTCTACATATGGGTACAAGTTGGAGAACTTGTGTACTGGACCGACCCACCATGAGAACACTTCATGGATCGTTATATGAGTGTCATAAGTGATTCTCATAGTGATCATGGTATATGTAGTCCTTCGACCTAAGATCATCAAGGTTCCCTACATGTGAGTCACATACTTTGATACTTTCCTTTGTTGCTCGTAACTGAGTGAACTTGAAGGAGGTCATTGGGTATGTCACATATCATGCGGAGGGATTTGTATGATCAAGATGGGATTTGTCCCTCCTATGTAACGGGAGTGATATCTTTGGGCCCCTTGATAGAGTGAGACTTAGAAAATGCATGGCCATGCTCCGATGAGTTGATATATGATATCAATGTCATCAGTTTAAGTTAGTCTACTCGGTAATCAAGAAACCAAAGATTGGGCTATACGAGAGTGACACATTCCATGTCTCGTGCTTAGTCTTGATATCTTGGACAAAGGGACAATGGCATATATCGGTGATGATCATAAAGGTTTAGTCGATTCACCGACAATCTTGTCACTTGGGTAGCAATGATGTGTTGCTAGACACCGCTCATTGCTTATGATTATAAATGTGATTTATGATCATTGCCAACATGGCAAGAGCCTATTGGGTCGCACACGTAGAGCTATTTGGATCATTAGAGTGCATGGGCTAATTATTTGGGTTATGGTTTCACTTTAATTTCGTATTAATAATGGGCCAAGGAGTTGAGCCATTATTAAGCCCGAAATTAAATCCTAATTGGATTAGGGCTTTGAAACCCATTAGGCTTGGAAGTTGAGTCTCACTATAAATACAACTTTTAAGTGAGAAATTCGTAGGTCTCCTTGCCCTAGCCTCCCAAAAGGACAGCCGCACTCTTCTCTTGCAATTCCTTGGAGGACGCAAGCTAGCACTGCGAGCGCAAGAGAAACGCATCTGCCGGGACGTGGTGGAAGCGTGGTGATCCCGAGAGGCTCGTGTGGATACCATAGAGAGCCTGAACACGTCAACTGTTCAGGTTTTGTGATTCGACTCTACAGTTGAGTGAGAGATCTCAACCGAAAATTAGGTATGAAATTTTCAAACACCCGGTTTACCCCGTTTCACTTGGATCCTGGAGGGTTTCGGTTAAATTCCGCTGCGCTGTTTGGCTCCCGAAACCCAACAAGTGGGAGCGCTATTGTCTTCTTGGTGTTGTATGTAGATGACATACTACTCATCGGGAATGACATTCCTGAGCTACAGTCCGTGAAGACTTGGCTAGGGAAATGTTTCTCTATGAAGGACTTGGGTGAAGCAGCCTATGTGTTAGGCATCAGGATCTATAGAGATAGATCTAGAAAGCTTCTTGGCCTAAGTCAAAGTACATATATTGACAAGGTGCTAAAGAGGTTTAGCATGCAAGATTCCAAGAAAGGATTCTTGCCCTTGTCACATGGTATCACTCTTTCTAGATCTCAGTGTCCGAGTACAACCGAGGAGAGAGAGCGCATGAGTAAGATTCCATATGCCTCAGCAATTGGATCTATCATGTATGCCATGATATGTACTCGTCCCGATGTCTCATATGCTTTGAGCATGACGAGTAGGTACCAATCGAACCCCGGTGAAAGTCACTGGACAGCTGTTAAGAACATCCTTAAGTACTTACGAAGGACTAAGGATGCATTCTTGGTCTTTGGAGGTGAAGATGAGCTCGTTGTAAGGGGTTACACCGATGCAGGCTTCCAATCCGATAAGGATGATTTTAGATCGCAATCTGGTTATGTGTTTTGTATTGGTGGTGGTGCTGTAAGCTGGAAGAGTTCAAAGCAAGAGACAGTAGCTGACTCTACAACAGAATCTGAGTACATTGCCGCCTCTGATGCTGCGAAGGAGGCAGTTTGGATCAAGAAGTTCATCACTGAACTTGGAGTGGTTCCAAGCATTGTTGACCCGATAGAGCTCTATTGTGACAACAATGGAGCAATCGCACAGGCTAAGGAACCTCGATCTCACCAGCGATCCAAACACATACTCCGACGCTATCATCTCATCAGGGAGATCATCGAGAGGGGTGATGTAAGGATATGCAGGACTTCGACAGACAGCAACATTGCTGATCCACTGACAAAGCCCCTTATGCAGCAGAAGCATGATAGCCATTCTAGATCCATCGGTATTAGATACATGGATGATTGGCTTTTAGTGCAAGTGGGAGATTGTTAGTGTTGTGCCCAAAAAGCCAATCATGAGATGATTGTATTTTTGCAAATTGAGTCATGATATTTTATTGAGGCATTAATCCAGCAATTTTGTTTGTTGTTTTGTTTCTGCGTAACGTAATAAACATAATTGTAACCCTAGAATAATGATATTCTTAAACGTCCCTAGTCTAGTATTATTGTGGAGCGGGTTGCAATAATACATAATGACTAGCATATGTGGAGACTAATATGAGATATGTAGTCTACATATGGGTACAAGTTGGAGAACTTGTGTACTGGACCGACCCACCATGAGAACACTTCATGGATCGTTATATGAGTGTCATAAGTGATTCTCATAGTGATCATGGTATATGTAGTCCTTCGACCTAAGATCATCAAGGTTCCCTACATGTGAGTCACATACTTTGATACTTTCCTTTGTTGCTCGTAACTGAGTGAACTTGAAGGAGGTCATTGGGTATGTCACATATCATGCGGAGGGATTTGTATGATCAAGATGGGATTTGTCCCTCCTATGTAACGGGAGTGATATCTTTGGGCCCCTTGATAGAGTGAGACTTAGAAAATGCATGGCCATGCTCCGATGAGTTGATATATGATATCAATGTCATCAGTTTAAGTTAGTCTACTCGGTAATCAAGAAACCGAAGATTGGGCTATACGAGAGTGACACATTCCATGTCTTGTGCTTAGTCTTGATATCTTGGACAAAGGGACAATGGCATATATCGGTGATGATCATAAAGGTTTAGTCGATTCACCGACAATCTTGTCACTTGGGTAGCAATGATGTGTTGCTAGACACCGCTCATTGCTTATGATTATAAATGTGATTTATGATCATTGCCAACATGGCAAGAGCCTATTGGGTCGCACACGTAGAGCTATTTGGATCATTAGAGTGCATGGGCTAATTATTTGGGTTATGGTTTCACTTTAATTTCGTATTAATAATGGGCCAAGGAGTTGAGCCATTATCAAGCCCGAAATTAAATCCTAATTGGATTAGGGCTTTGAAACCCATTAGGCCTGGAAGTTGAGTCTCACTATAAATACAACTTTTAAGTGAGAAATTCGTAGGTCTCCTTGCCCTAGCCTCCCAAAAGGACAGCCGCACTCTTCTCTTGCAATTCCTTGGAGGACGCAAGCTAGCACTGCGAGCGCAAGAGAAACGCATCTGCCGGGACGTGGTGGAAGCGTGGTGATCCCGAGAGGCTCGTGTGGATACCATAGAGAGCCTGAACACGTCAACTGTTCAGGTTTTGTGATTCGACTCTACAGTTGAGTGAGAGATCTCAACCGAAAATTAGGTATGAAATTTTCGAACACCCGGTTTACCCCGTTTCACTTGGATCCTGGAGGGTTTCGGTTAAATTCCGCTGCGCTGTTTGGCTCCCGAAACCCAACAGTTGCAACCCGCTCCACAATAATACTAGACTAGGGACGTTTAAGAATATCATTATTCTAGGGTTACAATTATGTTTATTATGTTACGCAGAAACAAAACAACAAACAAAACTGCTGGATTAATGCCTCAATAAAATATCATGACTCAATGTGCAAAAATATAATCATCTCATGATTGGCTTTTTGGGCACAACACTAACAGTTTAAACTAGCAAAATCAGCCATGCAAAAAAGTACAAGGATAAGTGGAGCATTAAGCCAACTTTTGGTAGCTTTTGGACACATGTCATGACCGGTCAAGCTTTGTCTCCCACCAAGAGTTATGCCCATCATTTTTTGTTTAGTTAATGACCCATTATCTTGGTGAAATGGTCGAAACATGCAAGGGAAATAGCCATTTTCAGTCATTTGTGTTTGTGCTTGGCATTTAAAGGCCAAAACCTCGAGCAAAATATCCTTGAGTGTTCATATGTGTTCTTGAGTGTTCTTGAGCATTTCATGCTTGTTCTTGGAGTTCATGGCTGAAATCTTGAAGAATACATGATGAACATGAAGATTAAAGCTTGAAGTGAAGGAATCAAGCTTGGATGAACTAGTTTCAGCACAAGGCAACCTTGTTCTTAAAGTTTGAAGCTTGATATTGAAGTGTACAAGGTTGGCCGAGAGCACTCAAGCTCGAAATTGAGGTAGAATTTATGATTCTACTTGGATTCTTGGTAATTCTTCCATGATCAAGTACTTAAGGCAACTAAGTGATGGTTATATATTGCTAAATGATCTTAGTTTCGTTGATGGGCATATTGAGGAATTTCGGGTACATGTTAGTTGATTAGCTAATCAAGTTAATGGCAAGTGTTAGAATGCGTAGTGAGTAGGGCCAACATACTATGTAATTCGGAGCTCTAGTGGATTGGTGTGTGCAAATGAGGAAGTGAAGTGCAAATTACAGCACATGGACACTTGCTAGTATTGGGCGGATTGTGAACTTGTGGTGTGTGTGTGAGTTGTGTGCTTGATTGTTTGTTTGTGTGTGCTAACCACTTGTAGGTATCATTATTATACTCATATAATGTCTCAGTTATTATATGTATATATATATTGTGGTTTTGTGTTTTCTATGTTTTCTTGCAGGTTAAGTTAAGCTAGTGGAGGTTAAGTCTCGGACTTAACTAAATAGACCTTATATGGTCATTTGTGAATCCTACTGAGTATAAACTCATGCCCGTAATGTTTGAATTTTCAGGAAAGGGTATTGAGCTAAAATAGTGAGCTAGGTTGCTTGCTAGTGTGCTAGTAGTACACTTATTGCTTCAGGTGTGTGTGCCAACCGAAACTTGGCTTATTTGAGTTATACATACAAGTCTTATGTTTATGCTTTATGCTGAAAACTTATGGTACAAGTTTTGCAGGCTTCGAGTAGATTGTGGGACTTGTCTAGCAGTGGAGATGGATGTGTGTTCTTGGGCACTAATTTGGTGGTTTGCCTTCATGACTATGAACTTATTCATAGGTCTTGTACTTCAAACTATGGTCATGTATATAGTCTTTAAGATCCATCTCGGGTACTATAGGTGAACTTGGTTGTAATGCATAACTTTGGCTAGTTTTGGATAATGGGTACTCTTGGTATGTTGGCACGTAAAAAATACTTGTATGTAGGGTACTTTTGTGTATATTTAGCTTTGGATGGACCATGATTTTGTGTAAATATTTTGGATGCTTGAATGCCAAGTTATGCTATGCCTATGTGGTTATGGATGTGCCTTATGAATGGAACCTCCTGTGTTCTTTACTTGACCAAATGCGCATGAACATGGAAATTGATTTCCAAAACTTGATGGGATGGGCTTCTTTGTTGACATGCATTGGAGTACCACACTTGATGTGCACACGTCCTAGACACTTAAAAGACTAAGTGTATGCCTTGCTTGTATTGCAAGTTACTGATTTACAACCTTGCCTTGTGTTGCAAGTTAGTGGTTGGGCATTACTTAAGCTGCAAGTAATTGTTCTAATCAACTCATAAGCCGTATGGGACACCTCCCAGGCCCTCAGCTTCAGAAAATAAGACTTAAAGCTTCCTAACAAACAATGGTTAAAATTAAACGTAGTTAATAACACTTGAACATAAGAGTGTTTAAATAACTGCTAGGTAGAAATGGTAAGTGGAACTGAGAGTGCACAGGTTGGGGCTTGTGTGGGGTGTGACACAAAACATAGACTAGGGATTTCTCTTGGGTTTGCCAAAACTCATACAAAGCTAGGAAACAATCCCCCAATGCTACTTCGGAGAAATTCGTAACTTGATTATTAGATAAGATCACTCCTGTGTACTTCCGACTCAATGCATCTACTACCACATTTTCGTTGCCTGCATAGTACTCAATTAAACAATCATAATCTTTTATGTATTCAATCCATCAACGTTGCCTCATGTTCAGATCTTTCTGTGTAAACAGATACTTCAAACTCTTATGATCGATGAAGATCCTGAACAGCCTCCCCATCAAGTAATGCCTCTACATCTTGATTGCAAAAATTACTACCGCTAGCTCAAGATCGTGAATAGGGTAGTTCAACTCATTAGGTCTCAACTGTCTTGAACCATAGGCTATTACCTGACTATCCTGCATCAACACACACCCTAGACCAGAACCCAATGCATCAGTGTATACTGTAAAAGCTTTGCTCGAATCCGATAGAATGAGTATAGGTGCACTAGTCAGTCTTTTCTTCAATTCCAAATAAGCTTCCTCACACTTCGGTGTCTATTCAAACTTCTGAGTTTTCTTGGTCAGGGTCGTTAATGGTGTAGCTCTCACAGAGAATTTCTCTATCAATCGCCTGTAGTAGCCTACCAAGCCTAAGAAACTCATCACTTCTGTAACTGTAGTTGGTCTTTTCTACTCAACTACCACCTGAACTTTTTCAAGATCAACTGACAGACCCTGAGCACTGATGATGTGCCCCAAAAATTGAATCATTTTAGGCCAAAACTCACACTTAGACAACTTTGCATAGTTCTAGTTATCCTTTAGCACTTGCAAAACTGACATAAGATTCTTCTCATGTTCTGAGCTAGTCTATGAGTACACTAAAACGTCATCGATGAAAACTTCAACAAACTGATCCAGAAATGGTTTAAAGTTTTGATTCATAGCTTCCATGAACACTAATGGAGCATTAGTCACACCAAATGACATAACTATATACTCATAGTGTCCATACCTTGTCCTAAAGGCAATTTTCGGGATATCTTCCCCCCTTAACTCTAATTTCAAAGTATCTAGATCGGAGGTCAATCCTAAAAAATACCTTTTCTCCTCTGAGTCTATCAAACAAGTCATCGATTCTAGGAACTGGATACTTATTCTTGATGGTTGCTGTGTTCAAATTTCTATAGTTGATGCACAGCCCTAAAGTTCCATCCTTCTTCTTCACAAATAACACCGGGGCTCCCCATGGTGATACACTAGGCATTATAAAGCCTTTTTCTAGTAGTTCCTCCAACTACTTCCTTAACTCATCCATCTCAGGAGCTGACATCCTCTATGGTGGTATTGAAATAGGTTCAACCCCAGGCTGAAGATGGATTGCAAACTTAGTATCCCTCCTGGGTGGTAACCCAGGCAATTCTGCTGGAAACACTTCAGGAAACTGATCGGCTACTGGAATCCTTTCAAGTTCCTCCTCTATAGACCCCCCCATTTAATGAGTAATACTCTTCTTCACTGACTATGGGGATGGTATCCATAAGTCTAAGATGTAAACTTTTAGCACTAGATGCTAATCCTCCTGTGTAAGTCACTCTAGTTCCCTAACCATCAGTAATGTCGATTGAGTGATTCGCATAGTCAATTTGTGCTTTATGCTTACTTAGCCAATCCATTCCCAACACTACATCATAAGACCTCAATTCTATCACCCATAATTGACAACAAAAATCATGATCCCATAACTACAAGGGATACCTAGTAACCACTTCACTGGTCATAATAAAACTCGTCCCTGTAGTCCTGATGAGTCTTAACTCACCAAAAAATTCTTGTTGCAATTTAAACTTATCTACCAAGGCAGATGATATCACTGCAAGAGTAGCTCCTCTATCAAAAAGCACTGTAACACTACCATTCTGAAACGTAAAATTACCTCGAACGGTGGTTGGTTCTCTGGTCACCTGACTCGCTAAGGTGAAAACCCTCAGGTCAGTTGCTATTGTGGCTACACCAGGTCAATTTCCTATGTCAAGAGGTGTAGGGGTAGGTTCCTAGGTGGACCTAGCAAAGGTTGAGCCTGTGGGCATTCGCTCGCCTAATGTCCTTTCTGACCACAAATATTGCAATTATCAGCCCCATGGTACATGGCCTCATGGCATGGAATCATCTACACTTAGGGCACAAACCCATTGTGTTTTTCTTCAAAGGACCTTGGCTTTCAACCATCGGTCGCTTTCCGGCACTCTTTCCTAAGTTGGCTAGTCCAACCTCCATCTTTTTCCTAAGCACAGGTTTCAAGCCTTGAAAGAATTTCTTTCCCTTCAACTCATCATTACCAATTATGCTGAGCAACATGATTTCTCTGTTCATGAGCCCTAGGCATTCGTTGTTGCTCAGCATGCCTTTCCTGATCCTGGTGTGGATCATTTTCCTCTTGGACAACTTCTCTATCCTCATGATCTTGGAACAAGTCAGTCATGATGGTAGTCATACTCTGTGCCACCTGGGCCATAGTCTGAGTTAACCCCTGAAGCACCCTAGATATTTCATTTAGCCTTGCCACAACTGGGTCACTAGAACCCTTACCAGGTTCTCTAGCCCCTCTCGAAGCTCCTGACCAAGTGTTAACCATAGCATCCTGCAACCAAAGCCAGACAACGTTCCCTAGATGTTGGTTAGTACTAAGTTTCCTAGCACCAGGACTTTCCAAAGCTAGATCTTAGCCTTAGCCTCCAATAGCTATGAAATGAGCTCTAGGCTCTGATACCAAAAACTGACACGGCTGTCCTTGGAACCTAGTGAACTTTGCTAAGCTTTCCTATTCTCGCTATGTAAACTTTAATAAAGGTTTTAAACTTGATTTAGAGCACATCACCTCCTTCAGCTATGCTTCCCACTAGGAGAGCCATAACACCAGGTTTGCCTCCCTTAAGGGAGATAGAGTTTGAGATTAAGCTAAGTCCAGGAGCAACTCCTGTGTCTACTACACCCTACAGGATGGCAATTTTTAAATGAATGAGCTAAAAAAGCAACTCAATGAACTCGTTCAATAGGGATTCATTAGGCCAAGTGTGTTTCTGTTACCCACTCCGGGTTAGTCCAATTATGGTGCCAAAATTGTGCATTTAGGCTCCTAGGATTGGTAATGTTTTGTAGGCTATCAGAACACTACCCTTAGTGTGCATGCCTAAGTGGCCCTCTTGGGCACTATGTAAACACATGCATATTGGTCCAACCATCACACACATATTCACATTTCATGCACACCATGGTATCAAAGAAGGGAAATAGTAGCACAAGCCTTAATCTTGGCTACCACACATTAGGCAATCTTATTAAGTTCTAGTGAGCAGCCACTGCACCTACAACTTCCACTAATAACCTATATCATTCTAGCCATGTACCCCCTATTTTATTTTCTCCATATCAACTAGGGACTTAGAGAAAACCAAGGAATTTTGTTTTACATCAACAGCCTACCTATGGACCAAGTTATGGCTTTTTGAAGTTGGTTACCAAATTCTGACCAAATGAACAGTAACTTAGCCAATTTTACAACGTCATATCTTTGGTTACAGAGCTCAAAATTCAGAAATTCTAAATCCCAGTTCAATCGCTAGATGTCCTCTAGGATTGGTAAAAACTTCATACCAAGATTTCTTCTACATAGGGAGATATAAAACTTTAAGTGTAGAGTCAAACTTCTGGTCACTTTATGACCATTTTGCCCATACAAAATTTCATAAGCATGCAAACACTTCATTCACAAAGGGAAAACCCTCCAAAACTATCCCATATATGTCCATTACACATAGGAATTACATTCCCTTTCTTTTAACAACTTTATGTGGCGAAAGCAAAATTTACAAGTAAGCAGCCCATCATTCACACTTAGGCAGCTTTGCACCACATTACTTACGTAGCCAAAACATTACTCAAGTGTTCACATACTTGTCTCATTTTATATACACTACATGTAAATGTATACATGCACTACATAATGGTCTTAACTCAGCTATATGCGCACCTTAAGTTAGAAGAGTGCCTGAGACACAATGGGCTCCAGAACAAGATGCTGGACAGTTGCTGCACAATACAATAAGTACCACCATTAAAAATACCAAATGTGCTTCTCAAATTACCAAACTATCCATATCATAACTAGACATATGGAAGTTCATGTATGTAAAATTTAGATAAAAAAGCAAACAACTAAGATTAGTTTCAATGTGATCTTTCTGCTGAACCTGAAATGATAGAATTAAGGGGAGTAAGTTTCATTGAGAAACTTAGTAAGGGTAGCACTTGGATTCAGTAGGCAATGTAACCATCATTCAAACCTGCATCCAAAGGAACTAAAACAAAAAAAAACTAATGCATATATACAAGATATACCAACAAAATGCAATAGCCATTCACAACCAACAAACACATGAAATGTAGCAGTAATAATAACCATAGATTAGTCTATAAAGCATGAAATAAACTGAAGTAAATGACTACGGCATACCTCCTCAAGCTAATTCTTAGTCTTAGGAGGATCTTAATAGGAGTCAGTATTAACTTTGGGTTCTAGAAACCCTCATTTCACTGCCATCATTGTGCACTTGACAATA
The DNA here is from genome assembly GCA_039654915.1 of Aquilaria yunnanensis. Lineage (NCBI taxonomy): Eukaryota > Viridiplantae > Streptophyta > Magnoliopsida > Malvales > Thymelaeaceae > Aquilaria > Aquilaria yunnanensis. The sequence continues at coordinate 49,765,688 of CM077595.1, forward strand.
GGTCACAAAAGCTTCAATAAGTGCACTCCCCTCACTAAGCTTGGTTCATCAATCTTATCGCTCTCTTCCAAGCTTAGCCCTACCTTCATGGTTGCTTGAAAATACAGAAAATAACCCATGAGAGCAAGAGAACCCTTACCAGAATGGGTAGGCCGAAATCAACCTTGATCCTTAAAGCATCCAAGCAATAGCTCTAGTTTGCTTCCAATTGCTTGCTTCTGCCTTCAATTTCAATCAATTGCAAGTTTGAAGGTGTGGTGGCTATGGAGGAAGTGTGGCTGTGTTCTTGGGCTAGAGGAGTACAAAAATGAGGGAGGGATAAGTGATTTGGCCACTTAAATGGCCTTAAATGAGCTTAAGGGCACAGAACACACTTGGACAAGCTTAATCTTGCTTTATGTCATTTTCCTTCTAACTAATTATGGTTTCTTTGTCTTAAACTCCTTGGTACACAAGTGCCTAACATTTTTGACTATTTATCAAGTCTTGGCTGCCTCTGCCATGGTGGGATAACCCCACAATTCCAACCTTAGACTTAAGTTAAAAGCTTGAACATCTTAAGGTTTACACTAGGACATTTAGGTCTTTAATGATTTTAGTGTTTCCTTTATACAAACTTGTCTTCCATGAGCAATTTGGTCCTCCAATAGCACTTTCATACCATTCATGTCCTTCCTATAACTTTCTAAGTCTCTTTCTTGAGAGTTTTACAATTGAGTACCCAAATTTTCAAAACCTTACAAAGAAGTCCATAGGTTGCTTGACAAACAAGCAATCCTTAAGGCTTTTCTCGGGAGCCAAGTTACTAATTGGGAACACTTTTAAGGAGGTGTTGATCATGCCTTTTACCCCCCACACTTCAATCACTATGGTGAGAATTACACAATATAATGGTTTTTAGCCATTATGACACACTTGTAATTCTCCCATTTTTGTGAGGTGGTCACAATTCTCCCCTCCTAAAAATTTTGGTCCCCCAAAATAGCCTTTAGCTTCAGGTATCGTTCAGGATACCTTTCCATAAGGTCTTTTTCAGTTTCCTATGTTGCTTCTCTTTTGGAGTGGTGTGATCACTGAACATTAAGCTGGGAATAAGTTTGTTTCATAACCTTCTAATGTCCTTAGCTAAGATAGCTATATGTTTCTCTTCATAGGTTAAGTTAGGTTCTAACTGTATGTCTTCCACTACAATAGCATGCTTTGTGTCCAATAGATACTTCTTAAGCATACTAATCTGAAAAACATTATGAACACTTGACATGCTTGGTAGTAGAGCTAACCTGTATGCTACCTTGCCAACTCTGTCCAAGATCTCATAAGGACGTATGCATCTTGGAGCTAACTTGGTTCTTCTGCCAAATCGGATAGTGCCGTTGGTTGGTACAACTCTCAGCCAAACATTGTCACCAGCCTCAAATTCCAAGTCTCTTTCTTTTTTATTCACATAGGCTGTGGTTCTTTAGGCACATAAATTCAGTCCTTGATGTATAGTAATCCTTGCTTGTAGGCAAAAGATTGATACAAGGAAATTTTTTTTTTTCTCTCCTGAAATCCTTTTCACATTTCTCAGTCCACTCAAATCTTTGACCCTTCTTGGTCAGATGAGTAAGAACTGAGGCAATCATGGAAAAGCATGATACAAATCTCTTGTAGTATCCAGCTAATCCTTGGAAACTTCTGATTTCCTCCACAATCCTTGCTCTTTCCCACTCTTGCATTTCCTTGAACTTTTCAGGGTCTGCCTTAAGGCCTTGTGCATTTGTGATGTGTCCTAGGAAAGACACTTCCCTTATCTAGAATTCTCACTTAGATAACTTGGCATAAAGGTGATGTTCCAATAGAGTCTTTAGGACAATTTTCACATGATGTTCATGTTCATGTTCATCCTTGGAATACACTAGGATGTCATCAATGAACACAACCACAAATTTGTCCAAATGTGGCCTAAACACCCTGTTTATAAGGTCCATAAAAGCAGCTGGGACTTTAGTCAGACCAAATGCCATGACTGTGTACTCATAATGCCCATATCTGGTCCTAAATGCAGTCTTAGGAATGTCCTCTTCCTTTACTCTCAAGTAGAGGTATCCAAATCTCAAATCTATCTTGAAGAAGATCTTAGCTCCCTTGCATTGATAAAAAAATTCTCCATCCTAGGGAGTGGATGCTTGTTCTTGATAGTCACTATGTTGAGCTTCCTGTAGTCAATGCATAGTCTCAAAGATCCATCCTTCTTTTTCACAAAGAGAACAGGAGCTCCCCATGGTGAAACACTTGGCCTTTTGAACCCTTTTTCAAAAAGTTCATCAAGTTGTTTCTTAAGCTCATTCATCTCTGTGATTGGCATTCTGTAAGGAGTTGTGGATATTGGACTAGCTCTTGGTTGTAACTTGATCTCAAACTCAAATTCCCTTAGTGGAAGAATACCTGGCAAGTCTTTAGGAAAGACTTATGGAAAGTCTCTCACTATAGGTATTCTGTCCACTTCCTCATCATAGTGCAATTCATTCAATACATAACAGTAATCATGGTCAGAAATCACAGGTATCTCATCTAGTACCTCTAACTCGATGCCATGCATTTCATACACTAATTCCTTAGAATTCACTAATGCATGCACTTCACCATTAGGCAATGTGATTTCCCTTTTAGCACAATCAATTCTTATGTTATGCATAACAAGCCAATTCATACCCAGCACTAAATCATACTTAGGAATGTCCAACACTAGCAGATTAGTCATAACCTTAGTCTTTCCTACTACTAGCTCACAATCTTTAGCTAGGTCATTAGTGAAAAGACATTGACTACCTGATGTTTTCACCAAGGATATCCTAGGCATGATTTCAGTAGGGCATTTCATGGCATCAACAAATTTCCTAGCCACTATAGACACAGATGCACCAATATCAAATAGAACACTAACAGGTATACCATTAAGGTAAATGTTACCTCTTAGTGCTCCTTCCAGCTCTGATGTCTCTCGCCTCTCCACTTCGAAGACTCTGCCTGCTCTCTGCACTAGAGGCCGAGGCACTATATGAATTGGCGTCTATTGTCGCTCCCTAGGTGCTCCTCCTTTAGGTCTTGCCCCAATAGGCCTTACTGGACCTTGGTCTTCTGGCCTCCTTTGACCTTGTTGGCAGTCTTTGATCCAATGATGCATGGATCAACATCTTAGACACACTTGGGTGTCAAAACAACAAGGTTTCTTTCCATGAAACCTATTGCATTTAGGGCACCTTAGGCTAGGGAACTTCCCCTTAACCTTGCCCTCACCACCAAAATGAGAATTCTTGGCAATTCCCTTGCCATGTGGTGGTTTCTTCTGCTTGTGTCCTGCCTGACTACTTTCCCCTAGTCCACTAGGGAAATACTTAGTCTCATACTCCTCTTGCTCTGCTAATAGAGCTTTCTACACTGCCTCATAGTATGTAACTGCTCCAAAGGGTCTAACAGCCTTTCTAATGTCTGACTTTAGGCCTCTAACAAATCTTTTGGCCTTCAACTCCTCTAGTCCATGATACTGAGGAGCATACCTCACCAACTGATCAAATTTGTGCTCATACTCTAGGACACTAAGGTTGTCCTGCCTTAGAGCATCAAATTTAGCTTGCTTCATATCTTTGATGGCATCACTGATGTACTGTTCCTGGAACAGTTATGTGAACTCTGGCCAAGTCATTTCTATGTGTTCTCCTGGCCTTTTCTCATGGCCTTCCTCAATCTCATTCCAAGTGGAAGAATGGTAATAGATTGAGGGATTGGTCCTAGATACCTGACCAATCTCAAACCTTAGTCTTCTTCCTCGTGGATTTCTTCTATATTCATCTTCCTCCTCAACAGTTTCATCATTCGTGTCTTCTAAGCTTCCAGAATGAACATATTCAGATGTGTTCCTAGTATCGTCTTCTGGTTGTTGCTGCACATCCTGAACTGGTTCTGCTGGAGCTACTTGGACTCCTTACTGTTGTGCCTGAATCAGCCTCATTAAGTTTTCATTGGTTAGAGCTAAGTTCCTCTGAAGCTCTAACCAAACTTGAGGCACTTCAAGGTTTGGTACCCCCTGTTGCCCTTGATTCGCTCTATTTTGTCCATTTCTCTATTGCCCATAACCAGTAGGAGGCCTTTGGGGTGGTTCCCCCCTCTTTGTGGCAACCATGTTTACTTACTGCTGCGATCATTCACCATAGTGCACATATAAACATCATAGGCATTTCAACGGTACTTGACATTAGCAGCTGACCAAACTAAGTTCATGTATGTAGATGCATGCAATGTAACTATATGCTATGTACATGTACAAACCATGCTCTGATACCAACTTCTGTTACCCACTCCAGGGTAGTCCAATTATAGTGCCAAAATTGTGCATTTAGACTCCCAGGATTGGTAATGTTCTATAGACCATCAGAACACTACCCTTAGTGTGCATACCCAAGTGGCCTTCTTAGGCACTAAGTAAACACACGCATATTGGTCAAACCATCATACACATATTCACATTTCATGCACACCATGGCAGAAAAAAGTAAAACACTAGCACAAGCCTTCATTTTGGCTACCACACATTAGGCAATCTTGTTAAGTTCTAGTGACCAGCCACCGCACCTGTAACTTCCACTAATAAACTATATCATTCTAGCCATGAAGCCCCCCCCCCATTTTCTTTACTCTATTATAAAGTAGAGAGTTAGAGCAATCCAAGGAATTTTTTTTTCTGTCAATAGCCCACCTATGGACCAAGTTATGGATTTTTTAAGTTGGTTACAAAATTCTGACCAATTAAACAGTAACTTAGCCGACTTTGCAACGTCATATATTTGGCTACAGAGCTCAAAATTTAGAAATTCCAAATCCCAGTTCAACCTCTATATGTTCTATAGGTGTGCAGAGTCAAAATTCTGGTCACTTTATAACCATTTTGCCCATTCAAAATTTCATAAGTGTGCAAACACTTCATTCACAAGGGGAAAAGCCTCCAAGCTATCCCATATATGTCCACTACACATAGGAATTACATTCCCTCGCTTTTAACAACTTTATGTGGCCAAAGCAAAATTTACAAGTAAGCAGCCCATCATTCACACTTAGGCAGCTTTACACCACATCACTTTCATAGCCAAAGCATTACTCAAATGTTCACATGCTTGTCTCATTTTACATACACCACATGTATATGCATACATGTGCTACATAATGGTCTTAACTTCGCTAATACACACCCTAAGTTATAGCAGTGCTTGAGACACAATGGACTCCAGAACAGGATGTTGGATAGCTGCAACACAACACAATAAGTACCACCGTTAAAAATACCAAATGTGCTCCTAAAATCACCAAAATTTCCATATCATAACTAGACATACGGAAGTTCATGTACCTAAAATTTTAGACCAAAAATCAAACAACAAAGGTTAGTTTCATTGTGATCTCTCTACAAAACCTGAAATGACAGAATTAAGGGGAGTAAGTTTTGTTGAGAAACTTAGTAAAGGTAGCACTTGGATTCAGTAGACAATGTAACCATCATTCAAACCTGTATCCAAAGACACTAGAGCACAAAAAACACTGCATATATACAAGATATAGCAACCAAATGCAGCAGCCATTCACAACCAACAAACACATGAAATGCAGCAGTAACAATAACCATATATTAGCCCATAAAACACGAAGTAAACTTAAATAAATCACTATGGCAGACCTCCTCAAGAGAATGCTTCCTCTTAGGAGGATTTTAACAGTAGTTAGTACTAACTTTGGGCTCTAGAAACCCTCATTTCACTGCCATCATTATGCACTTGACAGTAGGTCACAAAACCTTCAATAAGTGCACTCCCCTCACTAAGTTTGGTTCATCACGCTCATCGCTCTCTTCCAAGCTTAGTCCTACCTTCATGGTTGCTTGAAAATACATAAAACAACCCATGAGAGCAAGAGAACCCTTACCAAAGTGGGTAGGCTGAAAATCAAGCTTGATCCTTCAAGCATTGAAGCAATAGCTCTAGTTTGCTTCCAATTGCTTCCTTTTGCCTTCAATTTCAATCAATTGCAAGTTTGAAGGTGTGGTGGCTATGGAGGAAGAGTGGCTGTGTACTTGGCCTAGAGGAGGATGAAAATGAGGGAGGGATAAGTGATTTGGCCACTTAAATGGCCTTAAATGAGCTTAAGGGCACAAAATACACTTAAACAAGCTTAATCTTGCTTTATGTCATTTTCCTTCTCACTAATTATGGTTTATTTGTCTTAAACTCATTGGTACACATATGGCCAACATTTTTGATTGTTTATCAAGTCTTGGCTACCTCCCCCATGGTGAGATAACCCTACAATTCCATCCTTAGACTTAAGTCAAAAGCTTGAACATCTTAAGGTTTACAATAGGACATTTAGGTCCTTAATGATTTTAGTGTTTCCTTTGACCAAACTTGTATTCCATGAGCAATTTGGTCCTCTAATAGCACTTTCATACCATTCATATCCTTCCCATAACTCTACAAGTCTCTTTTTTCAGAGTTTTGCAATCAAGTACCCAAATTTCCAAAACCTTTCAAAAAAGTCGATAGGTTGCTTGACAAACGAGCAATCCATAAGCCTTTTCTTTGGGGCCAAGTTACTAACTTGGAACACTTTTAAAGAGGTTTTGATCATGCCTTTTAGCCCCCACACTTCAATCGCTATGGTGAGAATTAAACAATATAATGATTTTTAGCCATTATGACACTTGTAATTCTCCCATTTTGAATATGGTCATTTTGAATATACAGTAATGCCTTTTGGGCTTCCTAGTGCTCCAGCTTTATTTGACACAACCATCCTTGGCCCCTGCCCAGGAAGCCTGTGAGAACTGGTCTCACAATGGTTGCAATTGGCTAGTTGTACATTTATGTAGATGAAAATTTTTGTGATACTTGTTGATTAACCTAGAATATGCAAAATGCTTCATGCTTTGACTTGGATTAAAAAAATTCCATAAAACATTGACTTGGCCAAAACATTTCCAAAGAAAACAAGTTCAAATAGCCAAAGCATACAAAATCAACATTTATATGAGTTTACAAAACATAACAACTGTGTAGGAGCATTCATGCATAAAGTAGACTAATGCCCTCACCCAAGAGCAACCTTAGAGTCTCGGACTCTTCAAAACATAGACAATGGAGGCAAGTAAGAGTACTATATATAAAAGCGTCAACTGAGATCTTCTTGAACTAACTCCCACCTTGGATGCAAGTCCCAGTGGCGAGTCACAAAAGTCCTTGTCCACGTGCTACTAGGCTCTGCAGCTAAAGGAAGACTGTAGTTAGTACTGTTACTTAACCAACAAGTTACGCAAGTAGACTAGGATCATAAAGATTCTCAACTAAAATACCTGCAACGAAAGCAACTACCACAATAACCCTCAGTGGTTACCCGACCCAACAACTTCAGAATCTACACAACATAACTAAGGAGTGAGAATTCAATAATTCTTAGAAAGGGTCTTCACTGTACCTGCAAGAAAATTACTAAAGACTCCACATACGATAACATATGTAACCTACTGTGAGCTCATATAGCTTGAGGGTCTAATAGATGCATACACCAAGGTCCCTTGTGATAGCCAAAGGGCTATTACCCTTGGAGATTTCCCAAATTGGCTTGGTAAGTACCACCCTCAGGGAACACACATGACCAACCTCAGGAAAAAGGGAAGCCCACACCATCCTCGGTGTTAACACCACCCTACAACCGAAAGGCCAATGTCTCCAAGATCTGATCACCTAAGCAAAAACCACCTTTAGTCAAGACCTAGCCCCGACCTCAACTACCCTTGGTAAATGATTGGACAGACCTCGGAAAGGGCATGCACAACCACACTCGGATCGGTGAGCCCACCAACTTCAGGAGTGTATATCCCCATCCTTGGCAAGGGAGAACATCTCCTAAAGGTGCCCCATTCTGTCGAAGGACCTCACCTAACAACACTCAGGGGTAATGTCGGGCCAAAGAAGACCTCCTGCCCCCAAGGAGTTCTATACTCCGAAGGGTTCTAGCTTCCCGAAGAGGTCTTGTGGAGACATGAAAAAAATGGTTAAGGAGCCTTCGACACAGAGACCTCGCACACGCCCCGAACCTCTGGCCAGAACAGCCTATGGCCAGCTGGAGATACCTATCTCCGAAGGTACGGATCACATCTGACCGTACACGTGTCATGATCTAAGCAGGCTGTGTCAAACGGCCTCCTCCCTACGCCCTCCTATAAAAACTTGGGAATGACCTTGGTAAGAGGACACATAACTCTCTCTACTCTTTCCTCTCCACTCTCTGCTCCTTACTCCCCAAATATTAACTTGGGTGTCAGAGGTTCCTCCCCCGGAAACACATTTTGAAGAGCTCCTAACCCTTATTCTTATGAGTGTTTCAGGCACCCTCATACCGGAAGTCTCTCCTTCAGGGTAGCATATCATACAATGAGGATGCCGCTAGGCACCACCTTGAGAGCTCTCTTCATCTTGGTCCTTGAACTACAAGGCATTGCCATGTCCTCTAGCAAGCTTAGCTTGCCAGCCAAACTAGTGAAAAATCACCAGTTGAACCTCTCTCATTTATGTTGTACGGGGGCATTATGGTGGGACTACTGTTGACTAGTCCATAAAGACCTTGTATACTAGGTGCACTAAGGTTTCACCTTCCAACCTCATGGCTAAATGCACGGCTAGGCTACCAAGGGTTCTAAACCTTTCACCCAAGCTAGTGATACCTAGTTGTGATCCTTTATAAACTACTTTTCTTGCTTATGGTACAAGTAACCATAAAGCTTTACAGAACATAAGAAAACTCCTAGGTCTTAAAGGACTTTTGAAATTCTCAGAGTACCCCCGGAATGCTTAGATCCTGAGGTACCCTAAGAACCCGTTGCGTCTCCCTTTGACCTTCCTCGCAAAACTTGGAAAATTCAGCCAACATGCCTGTGGCCATGTGTTGCCATAGTTGGTAATGTTCTGCCAATTTTTCTTGTAATGATAATGCGTCATAGGTACTAGCAATGATTGGGGACGCGTCGCCAATACCTGTGATATTACCACCTCATAAAATGGGAGAATTACACGTATGTCATAATGGCTAAAAACCATTATATTGTGTAATTCTTTGCATAGTGTTTGAAGTGTGGGGGGTAAAAGGCATGATCAACACCTCCTTAAAAGTGTTCCAACTTGGTAACTTGGTCCCCAAGAAAATCCTTAAGGATTGCTTGTTTTTCAAGCAACCTATGGACTTTTTTGTAAGGTTTTGGAAATTCGGGTACTCAATTGCAAAACTCTCAAGAAAGAGACTTGGAGAGTTATGGGAAGGATATAAATGGTATGAAAGTGCTATTGGAGGACCAAATTACTCATGGAAGACAAGTTTTAACAAAGGAAACACTAAAGGCAATAAGGACCTAAATGTCCTAGTGTAAACCTTAAGGTGTTCAAGCTGTTGACTTAAGCCTAAGGGTAGAATTTTGGGGTTATCCCACCATGGGGGAGGCAGCTAAGACTTGATAATTAGTCAAAAATGTTGGGGACATGTGTACCAATGAGTTTAAGACAAAGAAAAAATAATTAGTGAGAGGGAAAATGACATAAAGCAAGGTTAAGCTTGTTAAGTGTGTTTTGGTGCCCTTAAGCTCATTTAAGGCCTTTTAAGTGGCCAAATCACTTATCCCACTCTCATTTTCATCCTCCCCCAGCCCAAGAACACAGCCATACTTCCTCCATAGCCACCACACCTTCAAACTTGCAATTGATTGAAATTGAAGGCAAAAGGAAGCAATTGGAAGCAAACTAGAGCTATTTCTTGCATACTTCAAGGATTAAGCTTCAAATTCGGCCTACTCTCTTTGGTAAGGGTTCTCTTGCTCTCATGGGTTGTTTTCTGCAATTTTTCAAACATCCATGGAGTTATGGCTAAGCTTGGAAGAGAGCCATGAGCTTGATGAACCAAGCTTATTCAGGGGAGTACACTTATTGAAGGTTTTGTGACCTACTGTCAAGTGTACAAAGATGGCAGTAAAATGACGGTTTCTAGAGCCCAAAGTTAGTACTAACTACTGTTAAAATCCTCCTAAGACCAAGAATTAGCTTGAGAAGGGCTGCCATAGTGATTTGGTTATGTTTATTATGTGTTTTATGGACTAACCTATGGTATATTGTTACTGTTGCATTTCATGTGTTTGTTGGTTATGTTTGGCTGCTGCATTTGGTTGCTATATCTTGTATATATGCATTGTGGTTTTTGTGTTTTAGTGCCTTTGGTTGCAGGTTTCAATGCTGGTCACATTGCCTATTGAATCCAAGTGTTACCCTTACTAAGTTTCTCAATGAAACTTACTCCCCTCAATTCTGTCATTTCAGGTCCAGCTGAAAGATCACTTTCAAACTAACCTTTGTGGTTTGATTTTTGATCTGAAATTTCAGGTACATGAACTTCCTTATGTCTAGTTGTGATCTAGAAAGTTTGATGATTTTACGAGCAAATTTGGTATTTCTAATAGTGGTACTTATGGTGTTATGCAGCAGCTGTCCAGCATCCTGTTCTGGAGTCCATTGTGTCTCAAGCACTCCTGTAACTTAGGGTGTGTATTTAGCTGATTTAAGACCATTATGTAGTGGACCATTATGTAGTGTATGTATGCATGTACATGTAGTGTATGGAAAATGAGACAAGTATGTGAACATTTGAGTAATGTTTTGGCTATGTAAGTGATGTGGTGCAAAGCTGCCTAAGTGTGAATGATGGGCTGCTTACTTGTAAATTATGTTTTGGCCACATAAACTTGTTAAAAAAATGGAATCTAATTCCTATGTGTATTGGACATATATGGGATAGCCTTGGAGGGCTTTCCCCTTGTGAATGAAGTGTTTGCATGGTTTGGAAAAATTGTATGGCAAAACGGTCCAAAAGTTGCCAGAATTTCAACCTTGTACCGAAAGTTTAATATCTCCCTGTGTAGAATGGATCTTGGTATGAAATTTTGACCACGTCTAGAGAACATCCAGAGGTTGAACTGGAATTGAAAATTTCTGGATTTGGATCCTTGTACCCAAAGATATGACATTGCAAAATTGGCTGAGTTACTGTTCATTTGGTCAGAATTTTGTAACCAACTTAAAAAATTCATAACTTGGTCCATAGGTGGGCTATTCATGTAAAAAAAAATTCCTTGGTTTGCTCTAAGTATCTAATTCATAATGGAGCAAAAAAAATAGGGGGCTATGAGGCTAGAATGATACAGTTTGTTAGTAGAAGTTACAGGTGTCATAGCTGGCCACTAGAACTTAACAAGATTGCCTAATGTGTGGAAGCCAAAACTAAGAGTTGTGCTAGTGTTTTCCTTCTTTGCTGCCATGGTGTGCATGAAATGTGAATATGTGTGTGTTGGTTGGACCAATATGCATGTATTTACATAGTGCCCAAGAGGGCCACTTGGGTATGCACACTAAGGATAGTGTTCTGATGACCTACAGAATATTACCAATCATGGGAGTCTAAATGCACAGTTCTGGCACCATAACTGGACTACGCTGGGGTGGGTAACAGAAGTTGGTATCAGAGCACAGTTTATACATTTACATTGCATATAGTTGCATTGCATGCATCTACGTATATGAACTCAGTTTGGTCAGCTGCTATTGTCAGGTACTATTGAAATACCTATGATCTTTATATGTGCCCTATGATGGATCATCAATGCAGGAAGTAAACATGGTCGCCACAAGGAGAGGGGAACCACCCCGAAGGCCTCCTATTGATTCTGGGTAACAAAGTAATGAACAGAATAGAGGGAATCAGGGGCAACACGGGGTACCAAACCCTGAAGTGCCTCAGGTTTGGTTAAAGCTTCAAAGGAACTTAGCTCTAATCAATGAAAACTTAATGAGGTTGATTCAAGCACAATAGAAGGGAGTCCAAGCAGCTATGGCAGAACCAGTTCAAGATGCACAGCAGCAATCAGAAGAGGATGCTAGGAACACATCTGAATGTGTTCCTTCTGGAAGCTTGAAAGACATAAATGATGAAACTGTTGAGGAGGAAGATGAAGATAGGAAAAATCCAAGGGGAAGAAGACTAAGGTCTGAGATTGGTCAAGTATCTAGGACCAATCCCTCAGTCTATGGCCATTCCTTCACTAGGAATGAGATTGAGGATGGCCATGAGAGAAGATCTAGGAGAAGGTAGAGAGATCATAGAGAACATCACCATACAGAGGACTCTCACAGATCCAGGAGACATAGATAAGAGGATCTAGAAGGGCTAGATGAGGTCAGACTGTTGGAGAGGTTCCAAGGCCTAAGACCTCCACAGTTTGATGGAAGAGCTGGGCCAGAGAGAGATGAGGAGTGGTTAATCTTCATTGAAAAGATGTTTGAGAGGATGCCACTCAGCTCCACCAAGAAGGTGTCACTGGCTGCTTACAACTTGGTAGGCAGTGCAGAGATGTGGTGGGGAAACACTAGAGATAGGTATGCCTTCCAGAAAGGGAGAAGGCCAGGAAGAGATATTGAGATGAGCTGGCTAGAGTTCACATAGCTATTTCAGGAGCAATACATCAGTGATGCCATCAACGATATGAAGCAAGCTGAATTTGATGCTCTAAGGCAGGACAACCTCAGTGTCCTAGAGTATGAGCACAAATTCAATCAATTGGTGAGGTATGCTCCTCAGTATCATGGACTAAAGGAATTGAACTCCAAAAGATTTGTCAGAGGCCTAAGGTCAGAAATTAGAAAGGTTGTTAGCCCTTTTGGAGCAGTTACATACTATGAAGCAATGCAGAAAGCTTTATTAGTAGAGCAAGAGGAGTATGACACTAAGTACTTCCTGTTAGTGTTGTGCCCAAAAAGCCAATCATGAGATGATTGTATTTTTGCACATTGAGTCATGATATTTTATTGAGGCATTAATCCAGCAATTTTGTTTGTTGTTTTGTTTTTGCGTAACGTAATAAACATAATTGTAACCCTAGAATAATGATATTCTTAAACGTCCCTAGTCTAGTATTATTGTGGAGCGGGTTGCAATAATACATAATGACTAGCATATGTGGAGACTAATATGAGATATGTAGTCTACATATGGGTACAAGTTGGAGAACTTGTGTATTGGACCGACCCACCATGAGAACACTTCATGGATCGTTATATGAGTGTCATAAGTGATTCTCATAGTGATCATGGTATATGTAGTCCTTCGACCTAAGATCATCAAGGTTCCCTACATGTGAGTCACATACTTTGATACTTTCCTTTGTTGCTCGTAACTGAGTGAACTTGAAGGAGGTCATTGGGTATGTCACAAATCATGCGGAGGGATTTGTATGATCAAGATGGGATTTGTCCCTCCTATGTAACGGGAGTGATATCTTTGGGCCCCTTGATAGAGTGAGACTTAGAAAATGCATGGCCATGCTCCGATGAGTTGATATATGATATCAATGTCATCAGTTTAAGTTGGTCTACTCGGTAATCAAGAAACCAAAGATTAGGCTATACGAGAGTGACACATTCCCTGTCTCGTGCTTAGTCTTGATATCTTGGACAAAGGGACAATGGCATATATCGGTGATGATCATAAAGGTTTAGTCGATTCACCAGCAATCTTGTCATTTGGGTAGCAATGATGTGTTGCTAGACACCGCTCATTGCTTATGATCATAAATGTGATTTATGATCATTGCCAACATGGCAAGAGCCTATTGGGTCGCACACATAGAGTGATTTGGATCATTAGAGTGCATGGGCTAATTATTTGGGTTATGGTTTCACTTTACTTTCGTATTAATAATGGGCCAAGGAGTTGAGCCATTATTAAGCCCAAAATTAAATCCTAATTGGATTAGGGCTTTGAAACCCATTAGGCCTGGAAGTTGAGTCTCACTATAAATACAACTTTTAAGTGAGAAATTCACAGGTCTTCTTGCCCTAGCCTCCCAAAAGGACAGCCACACTCTTCTCTTGCAATTCCTTGGAGGACGCAAGCTAGCACTGTGAGCGCAAGAGAAACGCATCTGTCGGGACGCGGTGGAAGCGTGGTGATCCCGAGAGGCTCATCTGGATACCATAGAGAACCTGAGCACGTCAACTGTTTAGGTTTTGTGATTCGACTCTACAGTTGAGTGAGAGATCTCAACCGAAAATTAGTATGAAATTTTTGAACACCCGGTTTACCCCGTTTCACTTGGATCCTGGAGGGTTTTGGTTAAATTCTGCTGCGCTGTTTGGCTCTCGAAACCCAACACTTCCCCAGTGGACCAGGGGAAAGTAGTCAAGCAGGAGGCAAGCAGAAGAAGCCACCACATGGCAAGGGAATTGCCAAGAGTTCCCATTTTGGTTGTGAGGGCAAGGTTAAGGGAAGTTCCCTGGCCTAAGGTGCCCTATGTGTAGGAGGTTTCGTGGAAAGAAACCTTGCTACTTTGATACCAAAGCGTGTTTAAGATGTGGATCCATGGATCTTGGGATGAAAGACTGCCCATAGGCTCAAAGGAGGCCAGAAGACCAAGGTCCAGTAAGACCTATTGGGGCAGGACCTAGAGGAGGAGCACCAAGGGAGGGACAGCAGAGGCCAGTTCCTCCAGTGCCTTGGCCTCCAGTGCAGAGAGCTAGCAGAGTCTTCCGAGTGGAAAGGCCCGAGAGATCAGAGTAGGGAGGAGCGCTAAAATGTAACATTTACGATAATGGTATGCCTGTTAGTGTTCTGTTTGATACTGGTGCATCTATGTCTATATTGTCTAGGAAATTTGTTAATGCCATGAAATTGCCTACTGAAATCATGCCTAGAATATCCTTCGTGAAAGCAGCAGGTAGTCAATGTCTTTTTAGTAATGACCTAGCTAAGGATTGTGAGCTAGTAGTAGGAAAGACTAAGTTTATGACTAATCTGCTAGTGTTGGACATTCCTAAGTATGATTTAGTGCTGGGTATGGATTTGCTTGCTATGCATAACATAAAAATTGATTGTGCTAAGAGGGAAATCACATTGCCTGATGGTGAAGTGCATGCATTAGTGAATTCTAAGGAATTAGTGTATGAAATGCATAACATGGAGCTAGATGTATTAGATAAGATACCTGTGATTTCTGAGCATGATTACTGTTATGCATTGAATGAATTGAACTGTGATGAGGAAGTGGACAGAATACCTATAGTGAGAGACTTTCCACAAGTCTTTCCTAAAGACCTGCCAGGTATTCCTCCACAAAGGGAGATTGAATTTGAAATCAAGCTGTAACCAGAAGCTAGTCCAATATCCATACCTCCTTACAGAATGCCAATCACAGAGATGAATGAGCTCAAGAAACAACTTGACGAACTTCTTGAAAAAGGGTTCATAAGGCCAGGTGTTTCACCATGGGGAGCTTCTGTTCTCTTCGTGAAAAGAAGGATGGATCTTTGAGACTATGCATTGACTACAGGAAGCTTAATGCAGAGACTATCAAGAACAAGTATCCACTCCCTAGGATTGAGGATCTATTTGATCAACTCAAGGGAGCTAAGATTTTCTCCAAGATAGATTTGTGATTTGGATACTTCCAGTTGAGAGTAAAGAAAGAGGACATTCCCAAGACTGCATTCAGGACCAGATATGGGCATTATGATTACACAGTCATGCCATTTGGTTTGACTAATGCCCTATGTGTTTTCATGGACTTGATGAATAGGGTGTTCAGACCACATCTGGACAAATTTGTGGTTGTGTTCATTGATGACATCCTAGTGTATTCCAAGGATGAAAATGAACATGAACATCATCTAAAGATTGTCTTAAAGACTCTGTTGCAGCATCAGCTTTATGCTAAGTTATCCAAGTGTGAATTCTGGATAAAGGAGGTGTCTTTCTTAGGACACGTCTTAGATGCACAAGGCCTTACGGCAAAACCTGAAAAGGTCAAGGCAGTGCAAGAGTGGGGAAGACCAAAGACTGTCAAGGAAATCAGAAGTTTCCTAGGATTAGCTGGATACTACATGAGATTTGTATCAGGCTTTTCCATGATTGCCTCAGTTCTTACTCATTTGAACAAGAAGGGTCAAAGATTTGCGTGGACTAAGAAGTGGGAAAATAGTTTTCAGGAGCTCAAGCAGAGGTTGACTAAAGCTCCAGTATTGATTCTTCTTGATCCAAGTAAGCCCTACATCATATATACAGATGCATCTAGATCTGGGTTAGGTTGTGTGCTTATGCAAGACAGAAATGTTATTGCTTATGGGTCAAGGCAGTTAAGACCCCATAAGCAAAATTATCTTACCCATGACCTAGAATTGGAAGCAGTGATTTTTGCTCTGAAGCAATGGAGACATTACTTGATGGGTAGTTCTTTTGTGATCTACACTGACCATAAGAGCCTAAAGTACTTGTTCACTTAGAAAGAGTTGAACGTGAGGCAAAGGAGATGGTTAGAGTACATCAAGGACTATGACTACAGTATATAGTACACAAAGGGAAAAGGCAATCTAGTAGCAGATGCCTTGAGCAGGAAGTACACAGGACTTTTGAAGGGAGGATCCATAGTTGGTCATGATGAGCAAAATAGTTTGCTATGCCTATGGCATAAATGGCATAAGTGGGAGGAAGCCCAAATTTACACATTGACAATTCAGTCTGGATGGATTGAAGAAGCCAGAAAGGCACAGGAGACAGATCCTTATCTGAAAAAGATCTCAGGAGTGGAAAAAGGTTCCTTGTATCAATCTTTTTCCTACAATCAATGATTACTGTACTTCAAGGACCGAATATATGTGCCTAAAGGACCAAAGCTCAAGGATGAAATACTTGAACAAGCTCACACAAGCAAGTTGAACATCCATCTAGGAAGTGAGAAAATGTATAAAGACTTGAAGACTCACTTCTGGTGGCCACACTTGAGGAAAGACATAGTTACTTATGTCTCCAAATGTGCCACATGCTAAAGGGTAAAGGTGGAGAACCAAAAGCCAGCTAGTACCCTATAGACTTTACCTATACCAGGAAATGGGGCAACATAACCATGGAGTTTTTGACTGGGTTGCCTATGACCAAATTAAGGCATGATACAATATGGGTCATTATGGATAGGCTAACCAAATGTGCCCTCTTCTTACCTATGAAACTCACAAACTCCTTGGAGAGGTTAGCTCAGATCTATGTCCAGCAGATAGTGAGACTACATGGAGTGCCAGACTCCATTGTATCTAATAGAGATCCAAGATTTATAGCTTGATTTTGGAATGCTTTTCATAAAGCACTAGGAACCAAAATCCATTTGAGTACGGCTTATCATCCTCAGACAGATGGGCAATCTGAAAGGGTGATAGAGATACTAGAAGACATGCTCAGGAGCTGTGTGTTAGATTTCAAAGGTGAATGGGACCAACACTTGCCATTGGTGGAATTCTCATATAACAATAGTTACCAAAGCACCATTGGCATGGCACCTTATGAAGCATTATACGGAAGAAGGTGCATGACACCCCACTGTTGGGTGGAAGCCTCAGACATGCTAGAGTTAGGTCCCAAAATTATTGAAGAGACTATTGCCAAAATCAAAAAGATTCAAGAAAGATTAAAGGCAGCCAATGAAAGGACCACAGCCTATGTCAACAAAAAAATGAGAGACTTGGAATTTGAGGTTGGTGACAATGTTTGGCTGAAAGTTGCACCAACCAAAGGCACTGTCAGATTTGGCAGAAGAACCAAGTTAGCTCCAAGATACATCGGTCCTTATGAGATCTTGGATAGAGTTGGCAAGGTAGCATACAGGTTAGTTCTACTGCCAAGCATGTCAAGTGTTCATAATTGGTGCCTGGTGGCAGTTTCGTCATGTTGCATGGTAGGAGCGAGGGCGACTTCCGGCGGAGGAGAGCACCTGAGGAGAAGGTTTCCTAGGGGAGAGTACCTAAAATGATTAGAAGACAGAGGTTAGGAGGTCTCCGGGGTGCGTTTCTGGGGAGGAGCCTCCGACGCCCAAGTCAGTATTTGGGGAGATATTGAGGTAATAGATAACAGAGAAGTATGGTCTCTCGTGTACCCATGACTTCCGTCCTTTTTTACCTGGGGTGTTTTTCGGATGTTTATAGAGGGGCGAACAGTAGTAGTTCTGGTCTTGTGGCCGTCCCAAATCATGACACGTGTTCGGTGGGATGCGATCCACATCTTCGGGGGATGAGAGGACACCCATCCGGTCATAGGCCGCAGGGCTAGGAGCCTAGGTGACCCAAGAATGGCGTGCAAGAGTGTCCTTGCAAGCAGCGTGGAAAACGTGTTCGGGAGTGGCGTGTCAGGGATGTGTTAGAGGCTCCTTAATTGCTCATGTCGTACTGCCGAGGTCCCTTTTGGTAGATGAGACATTTCCGAAGAAGGACTCGTCTTCAGAGGTTTCCTTAGTATTGTAGGAGTATATTTCCGAAGGGTGACTTTCCTTAGGGGCACCCTTACTTCTGAGGATGGCTTAATTGTCCCACCGAGGCTGGTACTGTCGTCCCCTAGAACGGAGAATTGCCGAGGTCGGATTTGGGAGGTCGAACATCCTTCTTTCCGTGGCGGGTGGTTTCTCCTCCGAGGTTGGTGCTTTGTCCGAACCTATGGGTTCGGAGGGTGATGGGCACCTCGGCTATTGATAATGTTTTTCACATCAGTATGCTTAAGAAGTGTCTAATAGACACAAAGCAAGCCATTGTAGTCGAAGACATATAGTTGTACCCTAACTTGACATATGAAGAGAAACCTATAGCTATCTTAGCCAAGGATACCAGAAGGTTAAGAAACAAACATATTCCCGTGGTTAAGGTTCAGTGGTCACACCACTCTGAAAGAGAAGCAACTTCGGAAACTGAAAAAAAGACCTTATGGAAAGGTATCCTGAAGAATACTCGAAGCTAAAGGCTATTTTGGAGAACCAAAATTTTTAACGGGGGGGAGGATTGTTACCACCCCATAAAATGGGAGAATTACAAGTGTGTCATAATGCCTAAAAACCATTATATTGTGTAATTCTCACCATAGTGTTTGAAGTGTGGGGGGTAAAAGGCATGATCAACACCTCCTTAAAAGTGTTCTAAGTTGGTAACTTGGTCCCCGAGAAAAGCATTAAGGATTGCTTGTTTTTCAAGCAACCTATGGACTTTTTTGTAAGGTTTTGGAAATTTAAGTACTTAGTTGCAAAACTCTCAAGAAAGAGACTTCGAGAGTTATGGGAAGGATATAAATGGTATGAAAGTGCTATTGGAGGACCAAATTACTCATGGAAGACAAGTTTTAACAAAGGAAACACTAAAGGCAATAAGGACCTAAATGTCCTAATGTAAACCTCAAGGTGTTCAAGCTTTTGACTTAAGTCTAAGGGTGGAATTTTAGGGTTATCCCACCATGGGGGAGGCAGCCAAGACTTGATAATTAGTCAAAAATGCTGGGCACATGTGTACCAATGAGTTTAAGACAAATAAACCATAATTAGTGAGAAGGAAAATGACATAAAGCAAGGTTAAGCTTGTTAGGTGTGTTTTGGTGCCCTTAAGCACATTTAAGGCCATTTAAGTGGCCAAATCACATAACCCACTCTCATTTCCATCCTCCCCCAGCCCAAGAACATAGCCATACTTCCTCCATAGCCACCACACCTTCAAACTTGCAATTGATTGAAATTGAAGGCAAAAGGAAGCAATTGGAAGCAAACTAGAGCTATTTCTTGCATACTTCAAGGATTAAGCTTCAAATTCGGCCTACTCTCTTTGGTAAGGGTTCTCTTGCTCTCATGGGTTATTTTCTGCAATTTTTCAAACATCCATGGAGCTATGGCTAAGCTTGGAAGAGAGCCATGAGCTTGATGAACCAAACTTATTGAGGGGAGTACACTTATTGAAGGTTTTGTGACCTACTGTCAAGTGTACAGAGATGGCATTAAAATCAGGGTTTCTAGAGCCCAAAGTTAGTATTAACTACTTTTAAAATCCTCCTAAGACCAAGCGTTAGCCTGAGTAGGGCTTCAATAGTGATTTGGTTATGTTTATTATGTGTTTTATGGACTAACCTATGGTATATTGTTACTGCTGCATTTCATGTGTTTGTTGGTTATGTTTGGCTGCTGCATTTGGTTGCTATATCTTGTATATATGCATTGGGGTTTTTGTGTTTTAGTGCCTTTAGTTGCAGGTTTCAATGCTGGTCACATTGCCTATTGAATCCAAGTGTTACCCTTACTAAGTTTCTCAATGAAACTTACTCCCCTCAATTCTGTCATTTCAGGTCCAGCTGAAAGATCACTTTCAAACTAACCATTGTGGTTTGAGTTTTGATCTGAAATTTCACGTACATGAACTTACATATGTCTAGTGGTGATATGGAAATTTTGATGATTTTAGGAGCACATTTGGTATTTTTAATGGTGGTACTTATTGTGTTGTGCAGCAGCTGTCCAGCATCCTGTTCTGGAGTCCATTGTGTCTCAAGCACTCCTGTAACTTAGGGTGTGTATTTATCTGATTTAAGACCATTATGTAGTGCATGTATGCATGTACATGTAGTGTATGGAAAATGAGACAAGTATGTGAACATTTGAGTAATGTTTCGGCTATGTAAGTGATGTGGTGCAAAGCTGCCTAAGTGTGAATGATGGGCTGCTTACTTGTAAATTATGTTTTGGCCACATAAAGTTGTTAAAAAAAATGGAATGTAATTCCTATGTGTGTTGGACATATATGGGATAGCCTTGGAGGGCTTTCCCCTTGTGAATGAAGTGTTTGCATGGTTTGGAAAAATTGTATGGTCAAAATGGTCCAAAAGTTGCCAGAATTTCAACCATGTACCTAAAGTTTAATATCTCCCTGTGTAGAATGAATCTTGAGATGAAATGTTGACCAAACCTAGAGAACTTCTAGAGGCTGAACTAGAATTTGTAATTTCTAGATTTGGATCCTTGTAGCCAAAGATATGATGTTTCAAATTTGGCTGAGTTACTATTCATTTGTTCAGAATTTTGTAACCAACTTAAAAAATTCATAACTTGGTCCATAGGTGGGCTATTGATGTAAAACAAAATTCATTGGTTTGCTCTAAGTATCTACTTCATAATGGAGCAAGGAAAATAGGGTGGGGGGTATGAGGCTAGAATGATACAGTTTATTAGTGGAAGTTACAGGTGCAGTAGCTGGCCACTAGAGCTTGACAAGATTGCCTAATGTGTGGAAGCCAAACCTAAGACTTGTGCTAGTGTTTTCCTTCTTTGCTGTCATGGTGTGCATGAAATGTGAATCTGTGTGTGATGGTTGGACCAATATGCATGTATTTACATAGTGCCCAAGAGGGCCACTTGGGTATACACACTAAAGGTAGTGTTCTGATGGCCTACAGAACATTACCAATCATGGGAGTCTAAATGCACAGTTTTGGCACCATAACTGGACTACCCCAGAGTGGGTAAGATGTGATGGCCTAGAAAATTCCTAGTTTCACTGCTATGAACTTTGGACACTTCCAAAACATATTGATGCGGGTCCGGTTAGGCGGAGCCAGCATCTCCACTGTTGTGCAGCGGTGTGGGCAGCAAGGACTCCTGGAAGGACACGAAGGTACCCTGAGAGGGTTACCTGAGGTGATGGCCGGCAGCTTCTAACACCGTGGCTGGTGAGGACGGGAAAGGCTCCCGGCACGGGAGAGAACCCGGAGCGGAGATCCTTCAGGGAGACCTGGCTAAAACACTCAGAAAATAGGGGTTAAGAGGCCCCCGGGGTGGATTTTCGGGGGGGAACCTCCGGCGCCCAAGTCAGTGCTTTGATAAAGCAAGAGGGGTGCAGTAATAAGTACTAGAAACGCTTGCCTGGTGCATCTTTCTGAGGGCTGAAGGTAGAGTATTCAGGCGTAGAAAGGAGAGCGTCCTCCTGCCCTTTTGGTCCTCCAGTTGGAAGACCCTTTCTCCAGTTGGAAATAGTTCTCTTTTAACTGGAAAAACTCCTCCCACCGGAGGAAACCCCCCTTCCCTGTGATGACTTTCCTTGTATAAAAGGAAGAGGGTGACACCTTCAGATGACGACACGTGTGCGGCACGTGTATGGTTTGAATAGTGTTCGTACTTCTAAGAGTGGAGGCCCCTAGCCATCTACAGGCTCTTCGGGTTGTGAGCCGAAGTAGGTGTAGCCCTATGTGACAGGACATTGGATAGTGACGTCGTGCCAAAGCGTGCCTGGAGGTGGCGTGTTGGTGACTTGTGTAAGCGGAGTGTCAGAGACTCCTTAATGGCTCTTGCCGTACAACCGAGGTCCCTTTGGTTGATGCCTCACTTCGAGGCGAAGAGCCCTTTTTCGGAGTTCGGTTAGAACTTCGGTCTATTCATCTTCGGGGGACTTTTTCCCGCAGGGGGTGGTCGGTCCTTTTCCCCGAGGGTGGTTTGGCCGGCGTTCCGAATGAGGTGCTACGCTGGCTTCCGAAGTTGGAATTGGTGAGCTACCGAGGTCGAGTGCCTCAAGTGTATGACTTCCTTCACTCCGGAATCCTTTTCCGTGGTCGGTGGTTGACTAGGGTGATAGCAATTCGGCTATCACATATCAAACATGCTTGGATAGCCTCCAAACTTCACATACATCTACAACATGTTGCATAGATCACAACCAACTATCACAAGCGAATCTATGATGCATTATAACATCATTCCAATCATCACAAACCTCATAGTCCACCATGATTCAACCTTGCCCACTAACTAATGCTATTGCTAGAACTATTTGAATTCATTAAACAAACTCATTCTAATAGCATTAATTGAACTCGGAAACATAACTCCCTTACCTTAACTCCAAGTAACAAGCAAGAATTATGCAACTCTTTTGTGCCAACCAAGTTCCACAAACTCCTACCTAAGTTCCAAGTAAATATCATTGTAAAACATCAAGTTACTAACTTCTAACCAAATCCCAAGCTCTCTATCAACTAATAAACATGAAATCAATCAATAACACATTGGTTAGCTCGTACTAAAAATAGGGGATGGAAGGAAACATGCTTCCAAGCTCCAAAACCATGATTTTATGTTTAAAACAAGCTTCCAATGACTATATACTTATGGTGGCTCCACTTTTCACTTGAAACTCTTAATTTTGAGCTTCAATGGATGAAGAAATCATGGTGTGAAGGATGAACTCGGGTTATGGCAGCCATCCCTCTCTTCACCATCCTATAAACCATATTTAAAAATTCAAGCCACCAAAGTATTAGGCATGGTACACTTAAACCCTCATCTTTTGGTAACCTTAGTCATTCTTGATCAATTTTGTTTATTTCAACTAAGTTTGGGTTAAATTTAAAAGTTAGGTTATAAAAACTCATTTTAACCACTCAGGATCTAGCCTGACTCTTCGGGATGCAAATTCACCATTTTGCCCCTGATCCTCATTTAGCGCCTTAACCTTCTCAGAACTTAGTGAACTTTGCTAAACATTCCTATTCTTCCTATGTAAACTTGAATTAAGGTTCCAAACTTAATTTTGAGCAATTTACCTTCCTCAGGCATCCTTCCCACTAGGAGGGCCATAACATTCTTTATTGACCTGATGTAGAGCATATTCAGACCATATCTAGATCACTTTATGGTGATCTTTATAGATGATATCTTCGTATACTCAAAGGATGAGGATGAGCATGAAAAGCACTCAAGAATAGTGCTAGATGTGTTAAAGAAGCATCAACTATATGGCAAATTGAATAAATGCCATTTTTGGACCAATCAAATTGAATTTTTAGGCCATGTAATAAATGGGCAAGGAATGGTTGTACACCCAGTAAAAATTGAAGTTATCTTACAGTGGAAGCAACCTTAGAATGTCAGAGAAATATGAAGCTTCTTGGCTCTAGCTAGATATTATAGAAGTTTTGTACCAAAATTTTCTATAATGGTGGCTCCTTTAACCAAATTAACAAGAAAAGGACAAAATTTTGAATTGTCTAAGGAGTGTGAAAAAAGCTTCCAGGAGCTTAAAGACAAGCTCACTTCCACTCCTCTACTAATACTGCCCAATCCTAGTAAGCCTTTTGAGGTTTATACAGATGCATGTATTGTGGGATTAGGGAGTTTGCTAATGCAAGAAAAGCAAGCCATAGCTTATGGATCAAGGCAATTAAGATCACATGGAAAGAATTGTCCAGCTCGTGACCTACAAATTGCAGCTATAATCTTTGGCTTGAAATAGCAGTGACATTACCTACTAGGTAATAAATTGCAGATCTTTACTGATCACAAAAGTATCAAATACCTCTTTATTCAGAAAGAGTTAAACATGAGTAAGAGGACATGGGTTCAATATCACAGGGACTTTGACTATAGCATTGAATACGCTAAGGGCAAGGCTAATAAAGTGGCTGATGCCCTAAGTAGAAAATACATAGGTATTTTGAAACATGGAGAAAAAGGACCAAATGAACTTAATAGCTTGACTTGTTTAGCTAACAAGTGGATAGAATGGGAGAAAGCCCAATTAAAAGTAATAACCATTTAATCATCATGGAAAGAGGAAACATTATGGGCACAATAGTAAGATCAAGATTTTTCTAGAATATTTGGACAGAAAAATGAAAAATTGTTTCAAAGGTTCTCTTATAGGCAGGGGTTGCTGTACTTCCAAGATAGAATTTATGTACCCAAAGGGTATGAGTTAAGAGAACAAATTCTAAAAGAAATGCACTTTAGTAAGATAGGCATACATCCTGGAACTATGAAGATGTATCAAAATTTGAAAGAACACTTTTGGTGGCCTAATATGAAAAGGGAAATTTACACATTTGTATCCAAATGTGTGGTGTGCCAACAAGTGAAGGTAGAACATCAAAGACCAGGGAGCAAGCTACAAAATTTACCCATACCAGAACAAAAATGGAGTTCCATATCTATGGATTTCCTAGTAAATAAACCCATGACAACGAGGAAGCATCATACTATCTAGGTGATTGTGGATAGACTTACAAAGTCAGCCCACTTTTTACCTATTAATGTTACAGATCCTTTGGATAGGTTAGCATTGTTACGACCTCACAAAAATGGGAGAATTACAAGTGTGGCATAATGGCAGAAAAACCATTATATTGTGTAATTCTCTTCATAGGAATTGAAGTGTGAGGGGTAAAAGGTATAATGAACACCTCCTTAAAAGTGTTCCAAGTTGGTAACTTGGCCCCCAAGAAAAAGCCTTAAGGATTGCTTGTTTGTTAAGTAACTTGTGGACTTTTTTGTAAAGTTTTGAAAATTCAGGTACTTAATTGTAAACTCTCAAGAAAGAGATTTGGAGAGTTATGAGAAGGATATGAATGGTATGAATGTGCTATTGGGGGACCAAATTGCTTATGGAAGACAACTAAGGACAAAGAACACACAAAAAGGTATAAAGGACCTAAGTGTTCTATTGTACGCCTTAAGATGTGTATGTCTTTGACTTAAGTCAAATGGTTAAATTGTGGGGTTATCCCACCTAAAAAGGGGCTGCTAATTGAAGAAAAGGATGGTCAAATGTGGGCCAAGAGATTAAGACGAAGAAACCGTAGTCTTGTAGCAAGGAAAATGACATAAAACAAGGTTAAGACTACTTAAGTGTGTTTAGTGTACTTTTGACCATTTAAGTAGTCAAGACCACCTTTTCTTCTCTCATATTCAGCCATACCAGCCAAGGGACATAATCCACCCTCCTCCACACTGCCTCCATAGCCACCATACCTTCAAACTCAAAACTATTTGCAATTGAAGTCAAGGAAGCACAATTGGAAGCTATTTGGTGCTATTGCTTGAGTGCACCTAGGATCAAGCTCCAATTTTAGCATGCCCATCAAGGTAAAGGATCTGTTGCTCTCATGGATTTTTTACTGTATTTTCAATCATCCATGGAGTTAGGGCTAAGCTTGGAAGAGAGCCATGAGCTTGATGAACCAAGCTTTGTGAGGGGAGTGCATTTATTGAAGGTTTTGTGACCTAGTGCGAAGTGCACAGTGATGGCAGCCAATTGAAAGGTTTCTAGAGCCCAAAGTTAGTACTAACTAGTGTTCAAATCCTCCTAATACCAAGCATTAGCTTGAGGAGGGCTGCCATAGTGATTTACTTAAGTTTATTGCATGTTTTATGGACTAACCTATGGTTTATGCTGCTGCTACATTTCATGTGTTTGTTGGTTGTCAATGGCTGCTACATTTCATTGCTATATCTTGCATATATGCTTTGTGATTTTGTGTTTTAGTTTCTTTGGATACAAGTTTTAGTGAAGGTCACATTTACTTGAGAAACCAAGTGTTTCCCTTACTAAGTTTCACAATGAAACTTACACCCCTCAATTTTGCCATTTCAGGTTCAACAGAAAGATCACATTCAAACTGACCTCTTTCATTTGATTTTTGATCTAAAATTTCATGTATTTGAACTTCCATGTATGTAGTTGTAATCTAGAAAGTTTGGAGATTTTAGGAGTACATTTGGTATTTTTAGTGATGATGCTTATTGTGGTATGCAATAGCTATCCAGCATGATGTTTCTTGAGTCCATTGTGTCTCAGGCACTCCTGTAACTTTCGGTGTGTATTTAGCTGAGTTAAGACCATTATGTAGTGCATGTATGCATATACATGTAGTGTATGTAAAATGAGACAAGTATGTGAACATTTGAGTAGTGTTTTGGCTATGTATGTGATGTGGTGC
Source organism: Aquilaria yunnanensis (assembly GCA_039654915.1). NCBI lineage: Eukaryota > Viridiplantae > Streptophyta > Magnoliopsida > Malvales > Thymelaeaceae > Aquilaria > Aquilaria yunnanensis. The sequence goes on from CM077595.1 coordinate 49,792,343, forward strand.
AAAGCTGCCTAGATGTGAATGATAGGCTGCTTATTTGTAAACTCCTTTTTGGCCATGTAAAGTTGCTAGATACAAAAGCATGTAATTCCTATGTGCATTGGACATGACCTTGTGAATGAAGTGTTTGTACACTTATGAAATTTTGTATGGGCAAAATGGTCATAAAGTGACCAGAATTTTGACTTTGCACTCAAAACACTGTATCTCCCCGTGTAGAGTGAGTCTTGGTATGAAATATGACCACACCTAGAGGTTTAACTTGGATTTTGAATTTTTGGATTTAGAGCCCTGTAGCCAAAGTTATGATGTTGCAAATTTGGCTAAGTTACTATACATTTGCTCAAAATTTTGTAACCAATTTAAAAAATCCATAACTTGGTCCATAGATGGGCTATTGATGCAAAAGAAAATTCTTTGGTTTACTCTAAGTCTATAATTGATAATGGGAAAATAAAAGATGAAGTTACATGGCTAGAATGATACAGTTCATTAGAGGAAGTTTGGGTGCAGTGGCTGGAATTTTTGAACCTAGTCAAAGTGCTTAATGTATGGAAGCCAAAACTAAGACTTGTGCTAGTGTTTTCCTTCTTAGCTTCCATAGTGTGCATAAATGTGAATATGTATGTTATGGTTAGACCAATATGCATGTATTTGTGCAGTGCTCAAGAGGATCACTTGAGTATGTACACTAGGGTTGTTGTTCTGATGACCTATACGACACACCAATCCTGGGAGTTTAAACGCACAGTTTTGGCAACATAACTTGACTACCCCAGAGTAGCTAACTGACATAGCTGTATATTAATGAAATAGTAAGATTACATGGTATCCCAGATGACATAGTCTCAGACAGAGACCCAAGATTTGTGTCCAAATTTTGGAAGTCACTACATCAAGCATTAGGCACCCAATTAAAATTAAGTTTAGATTATCACCCCCAAATAGATGAACAAATAGAAAGAACCATAAAAATTGTTGAGGATATGTTAATGTGTTGTGTATTGGATTTGAAAGCAAAATGAGATCAACTCTTACCCTTGATAGCATTCTCCTAGAACAACAACTATCATTAAGTGATAAATGGCACCTTATGAAGCTATATGTCGGAGGAAATGCATAGCTCCCCACTATTGGTAGGATGCTAGGGATAAAGTTGAGATAGGGCTAGAACTAATCCATGAGACCACTAAAAAGATCAAAATAATCCAAGTGAGAATTAATGCTACCAACAATCGAAAGTAGGCCTATGCCAATCAGAAAAGGAGGAAAGACTTAAAGTTCCAAACAAGGGACTATGTATGGGTTAAATTTCCCCTAATGAAAGGGGTATGATATTTGGAAAGAAAGGTAAATTGGCTCCTAGATATGTTGGGCCATTTCAAAGATTGGCGAGAATTAACAACGTGGCATACAAGCTAGATTTACCTTCAAGATGGGTCACACACATGACACATTTCATATTAGTATGCTTAAGAAGTACTTATTTGACCCACAACATGCCATACCGACTTAGCTTTATGTATAAAGCAAAACCCATAAAAGTTCTATCCAAGGATGTGAGAAAGTTGAGAAGTAAACACATAAACATGGTGAACATATAGTGGTCCCACCATTTTGAACAATAGGCTACCTAGAAAATAGAAACTAAGATGCTCAAGAGGTACCCAAAAGTAATCCTTAGACTGCTTGAGAATTTGGAGGACCAAATTCTTTAAAGGGAACAGAGTGTCATACCTGTGACTTGTACAGGCCATGAGCTATGTTTATCATGTGGTTGAGATGCACCTAAATTGTGTATGTGAATGTTACAAGTCATGGATGTCGAGAAAAGAACCAAAAGGAGAACAAACATTCATGGGAATTCCTGAGGGACAATGAGGGCATTCTAGTGGAACATACGAGGAAAATGTTGCATTAGTGAGCCAAGAAAGGCTCAAGACATGCCCCAAGATACATTGGAATGTGAGCACTCAAAAGTTGGTGAAATTATGCTTAAAAATTAAAGATCAGCAAGGGAGAACCAATGAGAGGCACCAAATGACTCTTAGCCACACCCTTAAATGCCACAATGTATATTTTGAGGCCTTAAAGACAAAGGCATTGAAAGGGCTTCTATAAGGCTAATACCTAACATTAAAATAAGAATGAAGGCTACAAGGTAAGCTAAGGAAAAGGTTCAAAACACATGGAAGCCATGGATAAGACTCTACAGTACATTTAAGACCTCTAGGTTCCACTTAAAGTGCACTTTTGTTCAAAAGAAAATTGGAGGGCTTGAATGGCCAAATTAATTTTTTAAGTGGGTGCTTAAAATATGCCACTTTAAGAGCTAATCAAGTTAATATGATATGCAAAATGATTTGAATAACTTGGAGGAAGTTAAGGCAAGTGCTAGTCAAATTCCTTGGCTGCCAAGGCCATTCGGCGAAAGTAAGCACTGCTTGGACTTGTTGACTTTCAAGGCAACATCAACACAGGTACTTAGCTATTTCTTACTATAGTCTTGACCTGTACAACCTAGCTAAATCTTGAGTAGAGCATACTAACACCTGAATGAGAAGAGTGCGGCTGTCCTTTTGGGAGGCTAGGGCAAGGAGACTTGCAAATTTCTCACTAGAAGTTGTATTTATAGTGAGACTCAACTTCCAGGCCTAATGGGTTTCAAAACCCTAATCCAATTAGGCTTTAATTTCGGGCTTAATAATGGCTCAACTATTGGGCCCATTATTAATATGAAATTATTGTGAAACAAAAACCCAAATTATTAGCCCATGCACTCTAATGATCCAAATAGCTTTATTTGTGCGACCCAATAGGCTCTTCCCACGTTGGCAATGATCATAAATCACATTTATGATCATAAGTAATGAGCGGTGTCTAGCAACACATCATTGCTACCCAAGTGACAAGATTGTCGATGATTCGACTAAACTTTTATGATCATCACCTATATATGCCATTGTCCCCTTTGTTAAAGATATCAAGACTAAGCACAAGATATGGAATGTGTCACTCTAGTATAGCCCAATCTTTGGTTTCTTGATTACCGAGTAGACCAACTTAAATTGATGACATTGATATCGTATATCAACTCATCCGAGCATGGCCATGCATTTTTCTAAGTCTTACTTTGTCAAGGGGCCCGAAGATATCGCTCTCGTTACATAGGAGGGACAAATCCCATCTTGATCATACAAATCCCTCCGCATGATATGTTACATACCAAATGACCTCCTTCAAGTTCACTCAGTTACGAGCAACAAAGGAAAGTATCAAAGTATGTGACTCACATGTAGGGAACCTTGATGATGTTAGGTCGAAGGACTACATATACCATGATCACTATGAGAATCACTTATGACACTCATATAACGATCCATGTAGTGTTCTCATGGTGGGTCGGTCCAGTAAACAAGTTCTCCAACTTGTACCCATATGCAGAGTACGTATCTCATATTAGTCTCCACATATGCTGGTCGTTATCTATTATTGCAACCCACTCCACAATAATACTAGACTAGGGACATTTGAGAATATCATTATTCTAGGGTTACAATTATGTTTGTTAAGTTACGCAGAAACAAAACAACAAACCATAATTGCTGGATTAATGCCTTAATAAAATATCATGACTCAATGTGGAAAAATACAATCATCTCATGATTGGCCTTTTGGGCACAACACTAACAATCTCCCACTTGCACTAAAAGCCAATCATCCATGTATCTAGTACTGATGGACCTAGAGTGGATATCATGCTTCTGCTGCGTGAAGCGCTTTGTCAGTGGATCAGCAATGTTGCTGTCTATCGAAGTCCTGCATATCCTTACATCACCCCTCTTGAGGATCTCCTTGATGAGATGATAGCGTCGGAGTATGTGTTTGGATCACTGGTGAGATCGAGGTTCCTTAGCCTGTGCGATTGCTCCATTGTTGTCACAATAGAGCTCTACCGGGTCGGCAATGCTTGGAGCCACTCCTAGTTCAGTGATGAACTTCTTGATCCAAACTACCTCCTTCGCAGAATTAGAGGCAGCAATGTACTCAGATTCTGTTGTAGAGTCAGCTACTATCTCTTGCTTTGAACTCTCCCAGCTCACAGCACCACCACCAATACAAAACACATAACCAGATTATGATCTAAAATCATCCTTATCGGATTGGAAGCTTGCATCGGTGTAACCCCTTACAACAAGCTCATCTTCACCTCCAAATACCAAGAATGCATCCTTAGTCCTTCGTAAGTACTTAAGGATGTTCTTAATAGCTTTCCAGTGACTCTCACCGGGGTTCGATTGGTACCTACTCATCATGCTTAAGGCATATGAGACATCAGGACGAGTACATATCAGGGCAAACATGATAGATCCAATTGCTAAAGCATATGGAATCTTACTCATGCGCTCTCTCTCCTCGGGTGTAATCGGACACTGAGATCTAGAAAGAGTTATACCATGTGACATGGGCAAGAATCCTTTCTTGGAATCTTGCATGTTGAACCTCTTTAGCACCTTGTCAATGTATGTACTTTGACTTAGGCCAAGAATCTTTCTAGATCTATCTCTATAGATCCTGATGCCTAACAAATAGGCTGCTTCACCCATGTCCTTCATAGAGAAACATTTCCCTAGCCAAGTCTTCACAGACTGTAGCTCAGGAATGTCATTCCCGATGAGTAGTATGTCATCTACTTACAACACCAAGAAGACAATAGCGCTCCCACTAACCTTCTTGTAGACACAAGGTTCATCTTCATTTTTGATAAAACCAAACTCTTTGATTGCTTCATCAAAATGAAGATTCCATCTTCAAGAAGCTTGCTTGAGTCCATAAATGGACCTTTGCAACTTGCACACTTTATTGGCATTCTCAGGAGTGACAAAACCCTCAGGTTGTGTCATGTACACATCCTCAAGTAGCTTTCCATTTAGGAATGAAGTTTTGACATCCATTTGCCATATCTCATAATCATAGTGTACAGTAATAGCAAACAAAATTTGGATGGATTTAAGCATAGCAACTGGTGAAAAAGTTTCATCATAGTCAATACCATGAATTTGCTTGAAACCTTTTGCAACCAATCGTCCCTTAAAGGTAATCACATTACCATCCATGTCAGTTTTCTTCTTGAAAACCCATTTGCACCCTATGGGTTTTACCCCTTCAAGTGGGTCAACCAAAGTTCATACTTGGTTTTCATAAATGGATTCCATCTCGGATTTCATGGCCACTAGCCACTTCTTAGAGTCAGGCCCCGACATAGCTTGTTGGTAGGTTGTGGGCTCATCCTGATCCCTAAGCATCACATCACTAGTGTGAGTCATGAGAAATCCATATCTCTCAGGTTCTCGCCGAATCCTACCAGACCTACGTGGGCTTTGTGCTACAGGAACAGACTCTTGAACCACAACATCTTGTGGTGTCTGTTCAGGTTCCATTTTAGGTTCGATGTCTCCTTGTTGTTCTTGAATTTCTTCAAGTTCTACTTTCCTCCCACTAGTTTCTTTAAAGATAAACTCTTTCTCTAAAAAGACACCAGTTCGAGCAGCAAACACTTTTTGCTCAGAAGGATTGTAGAAATAGTAACCCTTTGTTTCTTTAGGATACCTAGCAAAAAGACATTTTTGAGATTTGGGCCCCAGTTTGTCAGAGGATTGACGTTTCACATAAGCATCACAGCCCTAAATCTTCATAAAAGACGCCTCCCACTCCATATCTCATATGGTGTCTTTTGAACCGATTTGGATGGAATCGATTTAGTGTAAAAGCGGCTGTCTCTAAAGCATGTCCCCAAAAGGAGTTTGGAAGGTCAGCTTGACTTATCATAGAGCGAACCATGTGTAACAGAGTTTGATTTCTCCTTTTAGATACACCATTCCATTGAGGTGTACCTGGTGGAGTAAGTTGTGATACTATGCCACACTTCTTCAGATAGTCAAGGAATTCTCGATCCAAGTACTCTCCACCTCGATCTGATCGAAGCACTTTGATACTATTCCCGAGTTGATTCTCTACTTCATTCTTGAATTCTTTGAACTTTTCAAAGGATTCTGACTTGTGTCTCATAAGATACTCATAGCCATATATACTGAAGTCATCAGTGAAAGTAATGAAGTATTGGAAACCTCCTCTAGCTTGTGTAGACATAGGGCCACATACATCATTATGTATGAGCCCTAGTAAGTCATTAGCCCTTTCACTTTGCCCTGTGAATGGGGCTTTGGTCATCTTGCCCAACAAACATGACTCACATGTCTCATATGATTCAACATCAAATGAGCCCAAGAGTCCATCCTTATGGAGCTTGGATATGCGGGTCTCATTTAAATGGCCCAAGCGACAGTGCCAGAGATAGGTCGGGTTCGAATCATTTAATCTGACCTTCTTGGTATTCACATTATAGATTAGATCTTTGAGGTTGAGCACTACCAAAAAAGATTTCATTCAAATAAATAGAACAACATTTGTCCTTTATTATAAAAGAAAAACCTTTCTTGTCCAAACAAGAAACATAAATCAAATTTCTACTAATAGTAGGCACAAAGTAGCAATTGTCTAATTCAAAAACTAGTCCACTCGGTAAAGTGAGAACATAAGTCCCTACGGCTAAGGCAGCAACCCTTGCTCCATTTCCAACACGTAGGTCCACTTCACCTCGGGCCAATCTTCTACTTCTACTTAGATCCTGCACATTTGCACAAATGTGAGATCCACATCCAGTATCCAATACCCAAGATGAGGAAGTAGAAAAGTTAGCCTCTAGAACAAAAATACCAGAAGTGGAAGTCTTACTTCCCTTTTCCTTAGCAAGTTCTTCAAGATAGAGCTTGCAGTTGCGCTTCTAGCGTCCAGGTTGATTACAATGGAAGCACTCCCCTTCCTTTGCCACACCACCCTTTGGTTTCAGTGCAGCTGAAGAACAATTAGCATTGGACTTTCTAGTAGCTTTATCCTTCTTCTTGTTTGTTTTTCCCTTTCCCTTGCCCTTTTGAACCATCAAAATGGCCTTACCTTCTTAAGGTTTAGCTCAGCAGTTCTCAACATGTTGAGCAATTCAGGGAGGGACTTGTCAAGGTCGTTCATATTATAGTTCATAACGAGCTGACTGTAGCTTTCAGGCAACGATTGCAAGACTACATCAATAGCCAACTCTTTCTGAAGAGCAAATCCCAAATTCTCAAGATTCTCAATGTACCCAATCATCTTGAGCACTTGAGGACCTATGGGACTTCCCTCATACATCTTGCACTGAAATAATGCCTTAGAGGTCTCAAACCTCTCATGCCTAGCTTGCTTTTGGAAAAGCATTTTGAGATGTTCGATCATATCGAACGCCCCCATGTTCTCATGTTGCTTCTGAAGCTCAGATTCCATGGTAACAAGCATGAGGCATGGAACATCCAAAGTATCATTAGAATGCCTCTTGTGAGCATCCCTTTCAGCTCTTAGAGCAGTGGCAGCAGGCTCATTCGAAATGGGCTGCTCTAGGACATAAGCCTTTCTCTCTTGCTTGAGGACTATCCTCAAGCTTCAGTACCATTTGAGAAAGTGGGACCCATTCAGTTTTTCCTTCTCAAGCATCGATGACAACAAAAGTGTCGATGTGTTTTGTGCCATGGTTATCTACAACAGTAAATAAGCAGTGTTAGAGTCATGTATTTTAATTCATTTAATAAGGACTTTCATTAAACGATACTCTCACTATTTTCCTCAAAATAATAACCCTCAATATTATTTCAGAACACCTCGGCGCTAAGGTATTCTAGTGGGCCAAGATCCATATTTGACCACAACCTGAGTCAGCTTTGGCTTTTCTCTCAAGTTACAGCTATTTAGGTAGGCAACTCCTTGCCAATTGCATCCCATGGAACTCTTGGACAGTTGGGTGAACAACACTTGTCCAAGCTCATCTCATGAACTTGAGCCCAACTCTATGCCTCTAAGTCCCTAATCCTATTAGGATGACTTAGTTAAGTCGAACCTGAAGTTAGCAGTTTGGATATCACTATTATCCCATCACGCTTTACTAAGATGAACATAGGTGCTTTGCTTTGGCAAACCCACCTAATGTTGATCAAAGCCTTGACGAGTGCCAACATTTGGAAGGCATCACATTTAATGACTTAATATTTGTTTGAGGGATTTTTCCTTTGGTCTCACCAATTTGTTATCTCCAGTTGTCTTATACATGCATCACATACAAATATAAAACATGCATCTCATGCTTACAAGAAAATAAACGTGACATGGTTATAGCCCAAACTATGCGATATTCTCAAGCCAATGAGAATATCATAAAAGCCTAAGAAAAGAAAAGGGTCTTCACAAGCTCCTTCTCTTCCTTTCTTGGTTGCCCTTTTGTTGTCAACTCCTTGGACATACCATCTTGGATGATCCTTGGACAAACCACCTTTGATGATCCCATAATGTACCATTACATCAATAATAGAAACCTCGAGTTACATTCGAGGGGAGTAAGGTGAGAAGAGAATGTACAATGAGAGTAACAAGAGAAGGCACGACTCACAGGCCGTATTTATAAGTACAACCAATCAAGGGCTATAACCATGCACCTTGCTTCAAACACCAATCAACATATCATGTCCAATCTCATTCAACAAAAATGCATGCCAATTGATGCGCGTTGATTAACCAGTTTTTATTTAAGTGGCGCTTCGAATACGGCGGTCCCGCTGGCCGGTCAGCGGGCAGTGGTTCTGTTGACCGGTCAGCAAACAGGGTCAAGGAGAGCCGCCCTTTCGGGCGGTTGCAATGGGGGCAGCGCCCCCGGTGCAAAAAATTGTCTTACAATTGCTTAGCCCGAGATCTTTTATTTTAGGCAAGTAGGCACCCGAGACTCCTTCATTCAAGCCACCAAAAATACCTTACTTTCGGTGCCTGAACAGGCCGAATCCGAACAAAGCTAGGGTTTTTGCAACTATTGCAAGAATCCTAATCCATATAGGCATCTCATACCATTCAATTTCGGGTTAATCTCATGAACCAATTAGTGTCGTTTCTTCATATACATCATATGTTCATTACGAGTTCCGGTTTCATGCATCCTAAATCAATCTAATTAATCATGGCCAAAAAGCAACCGAACACATAACATCATGTGATTCAACACTCAATTCCGATTTAGGGTTTGACCAGTAGCTCTGATAGCACTGTTGGGTTTCGGGAGCCAAACAGTGCAGCGGAGTTTAGCCGAAACCCTCTAAGATCCAAGTGAAACGGGGTAAATCGGGTGTTCAAAAATTTTTCATACCTAATTTTCGGTTGAGATCTCTGACTCAATTGTAGAGTCAAATCACAAAACTTGAACAGTTGACGTGTTCAAGGTCTCTATGGTATCCACACGAGCCTCTCGGGATCACCACACTTCCACCGCATCCCGGCAAATGCGTTTTTCTCGCGCTCGCAGTGCTAGCTTGCGTCCTCCAAGGAATTGCAAGAGAAGAGTGCGGCTATCCTTTTGGGAGGCTAGGGCAAGGAGACCTGCGAATTTCTCACTAAAAGTTGTATTTACAGTGAGACTCAACTTCCAGGCCTAATGGGTTTCAAAGCCCTAATCCAATTAGGCTTTAATTTTGGGCTTAATAATGGCTAAACTCTTGGGCCCATTATTAATACGAAATTAAAGTGAAACCATAACCCAAATAATTAGCCCATGCACTCAAATGATTAAAATAGCTCTATGTGTGTGACCCAATAGGCTCTTGCCACGTTGGCAATGATCATAAATCACATTTATGATCATAAGCAATGAGCGGTGTCTAGCAACACATCATTGCTACCCAAGTGACAAGATTGTCGGTGATTCGACTAAACCTTTATGATCATCATCGATATATGCCATTGTCCCTTTGTCCAAGATATCAAGACTAAGCATGAGACATGGAATGTGTCACTCTCGTATAGCCCAATCTTTGGTTTCATGATTACCGAGTAGACTAACTTAAGCTGATGACATTGATATCGTATATCAACTTATCCGAGCATGGCCATGCATTTTCGAAGTCTCACTCTATCAAGGGGCCCGAAGATATCACTCTCGTTACATAGGAGGGACAAATCCCATCTAGATCATACAAATCCCTTCGCATGATATGTGACATGCCCGATGACCTCCTTCAAGTTCACTCAGTTACGAGCAACAAAGGAAAGTATCAAAGTATGTGACTCACATGTAGGGAACCTTGATGACCTTAGGTCGAAGGACTACATATACAATGATCACTATGAGAATCACTTATGACACTCATATAATGATCCATGAAGTGTTCTCATGGTGGGTTGGTCCAATACACAAGTTCTCCAACTTGTACCCATATGTAGACTACATATCTCAATACTAGTCTCCACATATGCTAGTCGTTATGTATTATTGAAACCCGCTCCACAATAATACTAGACTAGGGACGTTTAAGAATATCATTATTCTAGGGTTACAATTATGTTTATCACGTTATGCAGAAACAAAACAATGAACATACTTGCTGGATTAATGCCTTAATAAAATATCATGACTCAATGTGCAAAAAATACAATCATCTCATGATTGGCTTTTTGGGCACAACACTAACACCGACGTCTCTCGAGGTCCCTTCGGTAGAAGAGAGCTCTTCGAAGCAGGAGAACTATCTCCCGAGATCACTTCAGTAATCCAGGAATATCCTCACCGAGGGTGGTCCTGTTCGGGGACGTCCTTCGTTGCCGAAGGTGGTTCGGTCATCTTACCGAGAGTGATGATGGACCGTTTTCCCAAGGTTGGTATTGTCATCTCCAGGGATGATGAAGAATTATTGCGGTCAGATGTAAGAGGAGCGGACACCTCCTTTCCGAAGTCGGTGCTTTCCTTTCCGAGGGCGTTGCCTTACCCAAGCCTACGGGTTTGAAGGGTGATAGGCACTTCGGCTATCAAGAGTGGTTCTGATAGGTGTTTTATATATCATTTAGTATTCCTATAGTATGTTATCCAACTTAAGAGACCAATCCTTCCTAGACATAGAAACCGCTTTTTTTGGTATATGCTTAGCTTCTCTATTAGATGATTCAACTTGACCACTAAGTTGTGGGCAATAAGAAGTAGTCGTTCGATGGGTGACTCCAAATCTAGTTAACACTTTTTCAAATTGAGAATTATGGAAATATGTACATCCATCGCTAATGATGTTTCTTGGGCTTCCAAATCGAGTGAACAATTTCTTTAAAATTTAACCATAACTGTAATGTCATGCATAGGCATGACTCATGCTTCTATCCATTTAGAAACATAGTCCACCGTTACTGAGATATACTGTTAGTGTTGTGCCCAAAAGCCAATCATGAGATGATTGTATTTTTGCACATTGAGTCGTGATATTTTATTAAGGCATTAATCCAGCAATTATGTTTGTTGTTCTATTTTTGCGTAACGTAATAAACATAATTGTAACCCTAGAATAATGATATTCTCAAACGTCCCTTGTTTAGTATTATTGTGGAGCGGGTTGCAATAATACATAACAACTAGCATATGTGGAGACTAATATGAGATATGTAGTCTACATATGGGTACAAGTTGCAGAACTTGTGTACTGGACCGACTCACCATGAGAACACTACATGGATCGTTATATGAGTGTCATAAGTGATTCTCATAGTGATCATGGTATATGTAGTCCTTCGACCTAAGATCATCAAGGTTCCCTACATGTGAGTCACATACTTTGATACTTTCCTTTGTTGCTTGTAACTGAGTGAACTTGAAGGAGGTCATTGGGTATGTCACATATCATGCGGAGGGATTTGTCCCTCCTATGAACGGGAGTGATATCTTCGGGCCCCTTGATAGAGTAAGACTTAGAAAAATGCGTGGCCATGCTCAGATGAGTTGATATACGATATCAATGTCATCTGTTTTAGTTGGTCTACTCAATAATCAAGAAACCAAAGATTGAGATATACGAGAGTGACACATTCCATGTCTCATGCTTAGTCTTGATATCTTGGACAAAGGGAAAATGGCATATATCGATGATGATCATAAAGGTTTAGTCGAATCACCAAAAATCTTGTCATTTGGGTAGCAATGATGTGATGATCATTGCCAATGTGGTAAGAGCCTATTGGGTCACACACATAGAGCTATTTGGATCATTAAAGTGCATGGGCGAATTATTTGTTTCACTTTAATTTCGTATTAATAATGGGCCCAATAGTTTAGCCATTATTAAGCCCGAAATTAAAGCCTAATTGGATTAGGCCTTTGAAACCCATTAGGCCTGGAAGTTGAGTCTCACTATAAATATAACTTTTAGTGACAAATTCGTAGGTCTCCTTGCCCTAGCCTCCCAAAAGGACAGCCGCACTCTTCTCTTGCAATTCCTTGAAGGACGCAAGCTAGCATTGCGAGCGCAAGAGAAACGCATCTGCCGGGACGTGGTAGAAGCGTGGTGATCCCGAAAGGCTCGTGTGGATACCATAGAGAGCTTAAACATGTCAACTATTCAGGTTTTGTGATTTGACTCTACAGTTGAGTGAGATATCTCAACCGAATATTAGGTATGAAAATTTTTGAACACTTGGTTTACCCCGTTTCACTTGGATCTTGGAGGGTTTCGGTTAAATTCCGCTGCGCTGTTTGGCTCCCGAAACCCAACATATACTTATTCCCCAAAGATGATGTGAATAGGCTAATCAAATCATTTCCGCAAACATCAAATACTTCGTATACTTGGATTCTATGTGGATGCATCTCATCTTTTTTTGAGATATTACCAAATCTCTAATAGCTATCACAAGAAGTGGCATACTATCTTGCATCCTTAAACAGAGATGGCCAGTACAAGCCTAACTTTAACATTTCGTGTTGTAGTGTTTGCTTGGAAATGACTTCCCGTCGGCTCTTTATGATAATGCTCCAGTATTATCACTATATTTGGGTAGGAAAAGCATTGCCAAATGATTTGATATGCAAAGTTTCTAAATAAAAATGGTTGATTCCAAAGGTAGTATTTTAACTTTGAAAAGAAGTTTTTTTCTCTTGTTGGTATATCATGCCCCCAGGTAACTCCATACATGCAAGGCAATTACCAAAGTCATCGAACCAAGGCTCATCTACATGTTTAGAGTTAAGCATATCAAGATGTTCATCTCTAACAAATTTTTAATGTCCCTCTCCTTCATTGATTCTCCTTCGGGGTTCTCTAATCTAAAGGGGTGGTCTACGGCTAGATTCTCTACATTTTTTTGTCCAGGATTTCTAAGCCAAACTCATAGGGTAGAAGGATCCACCTGATTAATCTCAGCTTCACATCATTCTTATTCATTAAATACTTTAAGGCAGAATGGTTAGTATACATAATAACTTTCGATAAAAGCAAATAAATGTGAAACTTGTTGATAGCAAAGACTAGATCCAATGGTTCTATTTCAGTAGTGGTATAGGTCTCTTGTGCACTAGTTAATGTCTTACTAGCTTAGTAGATTGGTTGGAAAATTGTATCCCTACATTGTCCCAAAATGGCACTAACTGCCAAATCACTAGCATCACACATCAACTCAAATGTGAATGACCAATCAAGTGATACTATTATAGGTGTGTTGATTAAATGGTCTTTAAGAATGTTGAAGCTGGATAGACATTCATCATTAAAATAAAAAATTGCATCCTTTTCCAATAGTTTAGTGAGTGATTTTCCTATCCAAGAGAAATCTTTAATAAACCATCTATAGAACTCTATATGGCCAAGAAAACTTCTAATTGCCTTCACTGAACATGGCAATGGCAATTTTAAAATATTTTTAATCTTTGTCTTATCTACTTCTACACCTTTACTAGATATCTTGTGACCTAGAAGGTACTAGATTAGTTTCTTCACAGCTTTCTAATAGTTTATCTAGATTATGAAAACAGTTATTAAATGAATCACCATGAATAGAAAAAATCATCCATAAATACCTCCGTAATGTCTTCCACTAAATCATCAAAAATTGTGTGCAAGCATCTCTAGAAGGCAGTTGGGGCATTACACAATGTGAGAGGCATTATGTGATAAATAAATGTACCATAAGGACAAGTGAATGTTGTCTTCCCTTGATTTTTAAAAGTTATTGCGATTCAAAAATAACCTAACATACCATCAAAAAAATAGTAGTAAGCATGATTGACTAAATGTTCTAACATTAAATCAATGAAAGGAAGTAGAAAGTGGTCCCTTATAGTAATGTTATTGAGCTTCCTATAATCAATACACATTATTACCACCTCATAAAAATAAGGGAATTATAAGTGTGGCATAATAGTCAAAAACCATTATATTGTGTAATTCTCATCATAGTGATTGAAGTATGGGTGGTAAAAGGCATGATCAACACCTTCTTAAAAGTGTTCCAACTTGGTAACTTAGCCCCCAAGAAAAGCCTTAAGGATTGCTTATTTGTCAAGCAACCTACAGACTTTTTTGTAAGATTTTGGATATTCGGGTACTTAGTCGCAAAAATTTCACAAAAGAGATTTGGAGAGTTATGAGAAGGATATGAATGGTATGAAAGTGCTATTGGAGGACCAAATTTCTTATGGAAGACAACTAAGGACAATGAAAACAAAAAAAGGCATGAAGGATCTAAGTGTTCTAATGTAGGCCTTAAGATGTGTATGTCTTTGACTTAAGTCAAATGGTGAAATTGTGGGGTTATCCCACCTAGGGGAGGCCTACTAAAGCAAGATAAGGATGTTCAAATGTGGGCCAAGGGATTAATACTAAGAAACCATAGTCTTGTAGCAAGGAAAATAAGATAAGACAGGGTTAAGATTACTTAAGTGTGTTTAGTGTACTTTTGACCACTGAAGTAGTCATGACCATCTTTTCCTCGCTCATATTTGGCGATACCAGAAAAGGGACATAGCCCACCCTCCTCCACACTTCCTCCATAGCCACCATAACTTCAAACTCAAAACTACTTGCAATTGAAATCAAGGAAGCACAATTGGAAGCTATTGGGTGCTATTGCTTGAGTGCAGCTAGGATTAAGCTCAAATTTCAGCATACCGTTCAAGGTAAGGGTTCTCTTACTCTCATGGATTGTTTACTATATTTTCAATCATCCATGGAGCTAGGGATGAGCTTGGAAGAGAGCCATGAGCTTGATGAACCAAGCTTAGTGAGGGGAGTGCACTTATTGAAGGTTTTGTGACCTAGTGTGAAGTGCATAGTGATGGTAGCAAATTTAAGGGTTTCTAGGACCCAAAGTTAGTACTAACTAGTGAGAAAATCCTCCTAAGACCAATCATTAGCTTGAGGATGGCTGCCACAGTGATTTACTTAACTTTATTGCATGTTTTATGGACTAACCTATGGTTTATGTTCCTGCTGCATTTCATGTGTTTGTTGGTTGTGAATGCATGTTGCATTTGGTTGCTACATCTTGTATATATGCATTGTGCTTTTTTGTTTTAGTTTCTTTGGATGTAGGTTTTAATGACGGTCACATTTCCTTAAGAAACCAACTGTTTCCCTTACTAAGTTTCACAATGAAACTTACTCCCATCAATTCTGCCATTTCCGGCCCAGCGAAAAGATCTCATTCAAACTGATCCTTTTGGTTTGAGTTATGATATGAAATTTCATGTACATGAACTTTCATATGTCTAGTTATCATCTGGAAATTTTGGTAACTTTAGGAGCACATTTGGTATTTTAGTGATGGTGATTATTGTGCTATGTAGCAGCTGTCCAGCATCCTGTTTCTGGAGTCCATTGTGTGTCAGGCACTCATGTAACTTAGGGTGCATATTTAGCTAAGTTAATATAATTATGTAGTGCATGTATGCATGTACATGTAGTGTATGTAAAATGAGACAAGTATGTAAACAGTTGAGTAATGTTTTGGCTATGTATGTTGTGTGGTGCAAAGCTGGCTAAGTGTGAATGATAGGCTGCTTATTATAAATTCTATTTTGGCCACATAAAGGCTCTAGATACAAGAGGATCTAATTCCTATGTGTATTGGACATGTATGGGATAGCCTTGGAGGGCTTACCCCTTCTGAATGAAGTGTTTGCACACTTATCAACTTTTGTATGGGCAAAATGGTCATACAGTGATTACAATTTTGACTCTGCACTCAAAGTTCTATATCTCCCTTTGTAGAATGAATCTTGGTATGAAATTTTGCCCAAACCTAGAGCACATCTAGGGGTTGAATTGGGACCTAGAATTTATTAATTTGGATCCCATTAGCCAAATATATGACATTGGAAATGTGGCAAAGTTATTGTTCATTTGGTTAGAATTTTTTAACCAACTTAAAAATATCCATAACTTGGTCCATAGGTGGGCTATTGATGTAAAACTAAATTCCTTGGTTTGCTTAAAGACTCTACTTGATAATGAAACAAAGAAAATAGGGGGTTATTTGGCTAGATTAATACATTTTTTTTGAAGAAGATTTGGGTACAGTGGCTGATCACTTAAACTTAACAAGGTTGCCTAATGTCTGGTAGCCATGATTAAGACTTGTGCTAGTGTTTTCCTTCCTTGCTGCCATGGTGTGCATAAAAGGTGAATATGTGTGTAATGGTTGGATGAATATGCATGCATTCACATAGTGCCCAAGAGGGCCACTTGCGTATGTACACTAAGGGTATTGTTCTGATGGCCTACAGGACATACCAACCCTGGGAGTTTTAAATTCACAATTTTGGCACCTTAACTAGACTACCCCGGAGTCAGTAACAGATGTTGGTATTAGAGCATGGTTTACACATGTAAATAGCATATAGTTGCATTGCATGATAGCTACATACATGAACTCAGTGTTGTCAGCCGCTAGTGTTAAGTACCATTGGAATACCTATGATCTTTATGTGTGTTATATGATGAATTATCAATGCAGGAAGTAAACATGGTTGCGACAAGGAGAGGGAACCACCTCGAAGGCCTCTGACTGATTCTAGGTAACAAAGAAATGGACAAAATAGAGGGAATCAAGGGCAACAGGGGTACCAAATCGTGAAGTTCCTCCGGTTTGGTTAGAGCTTCAGAGGAACTTAATTCTAATCAATGAAAACTTAATAAAGCTGATTTGAGCACAACAGCAAGGACTCTAAGTACCTCCAACCGAACCAATTCAGGTTGTATAGCAGCAACCAGAGGAGGATACTAGGAACACATCTAAATATGCTCCTTTGGGAAGTATAGTAGACACAAATGATGAGACCATTAAGAAGGAAGATGAAGATAGGAGAAATCCAAGAGGAAGAAGACTAAGGTCTGAGATTGGTTAGGTATCCAGGACCAATCCCTTAGTCTATGACCATTCCTTTACTAGGAATAACATTAAGGGAGGCCATGAGAGAAGAGCTAGGAGAAGGCAGAGAGATCATCAAGGGCATAACCATACAAAGGTCTCTCCTAGATCTAGAAGACATAGAACAGAAAATCTACAAGGCCTAGATGAAGTCAGACTATTAGAGATGTTCCAAGGCCTAAGACCTCCATAATTTGATGGAAGACCTGGGCTAGAGAGAGCTGAGGAGTGGTTAATCTTTATTGAAAAAATGTTTGAGAGGAAGCCACTCTTGTTACCACCTCACAAAAATGGGAGCATTACAAGTGTGTCATAATGGCTAAAAACCATTATATTGTGTAATTCTTACCATAGTGATTGAAGTGTGGGGGGTGAAAGCCATGATCAACACCTCCTTAAAAGTGTTCCAAGTTCATAACTTGGCCCCCAAGAAAAGCCTTAAGGATTGCTTGTTTGTCAAGCAACCTATGGACTTTTTTGTAAGGTTTTGAAAATTCAGGTACTCAATAGCAAAACTCTCAAGAAAGAGCTTTGGAGAGTTATGGGAAGGATATGAATGGTATAAAAGTGCTATTGGAGGACCAAATTGCTCATGGAAGACAAGTTTGGACAAAGGAAACACTAAAGGCATTAGGGACCTAAATGTCCTAGTGTAAACCTTAAGGTGTTCAAGCTTTTGACTTAAGTCAAAGTGTGAGATTCTGGAATTATCCCACCATGGGGGAGGCAGCCAAGACTTGACAAATAGCCAAAAATGTTGGGCACATGTGTACCAATGAGTTTAAGACAAAGAAACCATAATTAGTGGGAAGGAAAATGACATAAAGCAAGGTTAAGCTTGTTAAGTGTGTTTTGTGCCCTTAAGCTCATTTAAGGCCATTTAAATGGCCAAACCACTTATCTTTCACTCATTTTCATCCACCCCCAGCCTAAGAACACAGCCATACTTACTCCATAGCCACCACAACTTCAAACTTGCAATTGATTGAAATTGAAGGCAAAAGGAAGCAATTGGAAGCAAACTAGAGCTATTTCTTAGATACTTCAGGGATCAAGCTTGATTTTTGGACTACCTACTTTGGTAAGGGTTCTCTTGGTCTCATGGGTTGTTTTCTGTATTTTCAAGCAACCATGGAGCTAGGGCTAAGCTTGGAAGAGAGCCATGAGCTTGATGAACCAAGCTTAGTGAGGGGAGTGCACTTATTGAAGGTTTTGTGACCTAGTGTGAAGTGCACAATGATGGCAGCAAATTTCTGGGTTTCTAGAGCCAAAAAGTTAGTACTAACTAGTGTTAAAATCCTCATAAGACCAATAATTAGCTTGAGGAGGGCTGCCATAGTGAGCTGGTTATGTTTATTATGGGTTTTATGGACTAAGCTATGGTATATGTTGCTGCCACATTTCACGTGTTTGTTGTTTGTGTTTGGCTGCTGCATTGGGTTGCTATATCTTGTATATATGCATTGTGGTTTTTTTTTAGTGCCATTGGATTCAGGTTTTAATGATGGTTACATTGCCTATTGAATCCAAGTGCTACCCTTACTAAGTTTCTCAATGAAACTTACTCCCCTCAATTCTGTCATTTCAGGTCCAGCTGAAAGATCACCTCCAAAATAACCCTTGTGGTTTGAGTTTTAATCTTAAATTTCAGGTACATGAACTTACATATGTATAGTTATGATCTGGAAACTTTGGTGATTTTAAGAGCACTTTTGGTATTTTTAATGGTGGTACTTATTGTGTTGTGCAGTAGCTGTCCAGCATCCTGTTTTTAGAGTCCATTGTGTCTCAGGACCTCCTATAACCTAGGGTGCGTATTTAGCTGAGTTGAGACCATATTGTAGTGCATGTATGCAGGTACATGTAGTGTATGTAAAATGAGACAAGTATGTGAACATTTTAGTAATGTTTTGGCTATGTAAGTGATGTGGTGCAAAGCTGCCTAAGTGTGAATGATGGGCTCCTTACTTGTAAATTCTGTTTTGGCCATTTAAAGTTGTTAAAAGAAAGGGAATGTAATTCCTACATGTAATGGACATATATGGGATAGCCTTGGAGGGATTTCCCCTTGTGAATGAACTGTTTGCATGGTTTGGAAAAATTGTATGGGCAAATTGGTCCAAAGGTTGCCAGAATTTTGACTCTGGACCTAAAGTTTAATATCTCCTTGTGTAGAATGAATCTTGATATGAAATTTTTACCACACCTAGAAGACATCTAGAGGGTTAACTGGGACTTATAATTTATGGATTTAGAGGTCTGTATCCAAAGATATGATGTTCCCAAGTTGGCTTAGTTATTGTTCATTTGGTCAGAATTTTGTAACCAAATTCAAAAATCCATAACTTGGTCCATAGGTGGGCTATTGATGTAAAAAAAAATTCCTTGGTTTTCTCTAAGTCTATAATTGATAATGAAGAAAATAAAATAGGGGGTATGTGGCTATAATGATACATTTTATTAGTGGAAGTTACAGGTGCAGTAGCTGGTCACTAGAACTTAACAAGATTGCCTAATGTGTGGAAACCAAAACTAAGACTTGTGCTAGTGTTTTCCTTCTTAGCTGCCATAGTGTGCATAAATGTAAATATGTGTGTTATGGTTAGACAAATATGCATGTATTTACATAGTGCTCAAGAGGGTCACTTGAGTATGTACACTAGGGGTGTTGTTCTGATCACCTACAGGACACACCAAACCTGGGAGTTTAAATGCACAGTTTTGGCACCATAACTGGACTACCCCGAAGTGGGTAACAACTCTGCTCAACCAAGAGAGTGTCATTGCTTACCTACAATCTGGTAGGCAATGGAGAGATATGGTGGAGGACCACAAGAGATACATAAGCTGTCCAGAGGGGTAGAAGGCAAGAAGAAAACATGGAAATGACCTAGCCAGAGTTCACCTAGCTTTCCTAGGAGCAGTACATTAGTGATGCCATCAAGGATATGAAGTAAGCTGAATTTGATGCTCTAAGGCAGGACAACCTCAGTGTCTTAGAGTATGAGCACAAATTCAATCAGTTGGTAAGGTATGCTCCTTAGTATCATGGACTGAGGAGTTAAAGGCCAAAAGATTTGTCAAAGGCCTAAGGTTAGACATCTAAAAGGCTATAAGACCTTTTGGAGCAGTCACATACTATGAAGCAGTGCAGAAAGCTCTACTAGTTGAGCAAGAAGAGTATAAGCTAGGTACTTTCCCAATGGACCAAGGGAAAGTAGCTAAGCAGGAGGCAAGCAAAAAAAGCCACCACGTGGCAAGAGAATTGCCAAGAGTTCCCATCTTGGTGGTGAGGGCAAGGTTAAGAGGAAGTCTGTTGGCCTAAGGTGCCCTAAGTGCAAGAAGTTGCATGGAAGAAAACCTTGCTATTTTGATACTCATGCATGCTTAAAGTGTGGTGCAATGGATCATTCGATCAAAGATTTCCCACACGTGCAAGGAAAAAGGCCAAAAGACCAAGGTCCAGTGAGACCTACAAGACCAAGACCCAGAGAAGCAGCACCTAGGGAGGCACATCAGAGACCAGTTCCTCTAGTGCAAAGGCCTCCAATGTAAAAAGCTGCCAGAGTGTTCTAAGTGGAAAGGCTGGAGACATCACAATAAGGAGGAGCACTAAGCGGTAACATTTACCTTAATGGTATGCCTGTTAGTGTTCTGTTTGATATTGGTGAATCTCTGTCTATAGTGGCTAGGAAATTTGTTGATGCCATAAAATCGCCTACTAAAAACATGCCTAGGATATCCTTAGTGAAAATAGCAGGTAGTCAATGTCTTTTCAGTAATGATCTAGCTAAGGATTGTAAGCTAGTAGTATAAAAGACTAAGGTTATGATTAATCTGCGAGTGTTGGACATTCCTAAGTATGATATAGTGCTAGGTATGAATTGGCTTGCTATGCATAACATAAGAGTTGATTGTGCTAAGAGATAAATCACATTGCCCGATGGTGAAGTGCATGCATTAGTGAATTCTAAGGAATTAGTGTATGAAATGCATGCCATGTGCCTAGAGGTATTAGATGAGATACCTGTGATTTTTTAGAATCATTATTGTTATGCATTTACTGAATTGTACTGTGAAGAATAAATGGATAGAATACCTGTAGTGAGAGACTTTCCACAAGTCTTTCCTAAAGACTTGCTAGGTATTCCTTAACCAAGGGAGATTGAGTTTGAGATCAAGCTGCAACCAGGAGCTAGTCCAATATCTATTCTTCCTTATAGAATGCCTATCACACAGATGAACAAGCTCAAGAAACAACTTGATGAACTTCTTGAAAAAGGGTTCATAAGGCCAACTGTTTCACCATGGGGAGCTCCAGTTCTCTTTGTGAAAAAGAAGGATGGATAATTAAGACTATGCATTGACTATAGGAAGCTCAATGCAATGACTATGAAGAACAAGTATCCACTTCCTAGGATTGAGGATCTATTTGATCAACTAAAGTGAGCTAAGATCTTCTCCAAGATAGATTTGAGATCTGGATATTTCCAGTTGAGCGTAAAGGAAGATGACATTCCTAAGACTACATTCAAGACTAGATATGGGCATTATGAGTACACAGTCATGCCATTTGGTTTGACTAATGCCCCAGCTGCTTTCATGGACCTGATGAACAAGGTGTTCAGACCATGTCTGGACAAATTTGTGGTTGTGTTCTTTGCTGACATCCTAGTGTATTCCAAGGATGAAATTAAACATGAACATCATCTAAAGATTGTCTTAAAGACTCTTTTGGAACCTCAGCTTTATGCCAACTTATCCAAGTGCCAATTTTGGATAAAGGAAGTGACTTTCCTAGGACATATCATAGATGTCCAAGGCCTTACGGTAGACTTTGAAAAGGCAAGGTAGTGCAAGAGTGGGAAAGACCAAGTACTGTAAAGGAAATCAAAAATTTATTAGGATTAGCTGGCTACTATAGAAGATTTGTATCAGGCATTTCCATGATTGCCTCAGTTCTTACTCATTTGACCAAGAAGGGTCAAAGATTTGAGTGGGCTGAGAAATGTGAAAAGAATTTGTAAGAGCTCAAGAAGAGGTTGATTGAAGCTCCAGTATTGATTCTTCCTGATCAAAGCAAGCCACACATCATCTATACAAATGCATCTAGATCTGGGTTAGGTTGCATACTTATGCAAGATAGAAATGTCATTACTTATGGGTCAAGGAAGTTGAGACCTCATTAGCAAAATTATCCTACCCATGACCTAGAACTGGCAGCAGTGATTTTTTCTTTGAAGCAATGGAGACATTACTTGATGGTAGTTCCTTTGTGATCTACACTAACCATAAAAGCCTAAAGTACTTGTTCAGTTAGAAAGAATTGAACATGAGGCAAGGGAGATGGTTAGAATACATCAAGGACTATGACTATAGTATAGAGTACATAGAGGGCAGAGGCAATCTAATAGTAGATGCCTTGAGCAGGAAGTACACGGGTCTTTTGAAAATAGGATCCATAGCGGATCATGAGGAGTATAATAGTCTACTATGCCTATGGCATAAATGGAATAAGTGGGAGGAAGCCCAAATCTACACATTGACAATCCAATCAGAATGGATTAAAGAGGTCAGAAGGGCATAGGAGACAAATCCTAAATTGAAAAGGATTTCTGGAGAGGAAAAAGGCTCCTTGTGTGAATCCTTTGCCTACAAGCAAGGATTACTGTACTTCAAGGACCGAATCTATATGCCTAAGGGATCAAAGCTCAGGGATGAAATAATTGAAGAAGCTTACACAAATTAGTTGAACATCCATCCAGAAAATTAGAAAATGTATAAGGGCTTGAAGACTCACTTTTGGTGGCCAAATATAAGGAGAGACATAGTTATCTATGTCTCCAAATGTTCCACATGCCAGACGGTAAAGGTAGAGCACCAGAAGCCAACTGGCACCCTATAGACTCTACCTATATTAGTGAGGAAGTGGAGCAACATAACCATTGACTTTTTGACTTCGTTGCCTATGACCAAATTAAGGCATAATACAATCTGGGTCATTGTGGATAGGCTAACCAAATGTGCCCACTTCTTACCTATGAAACTCACAAACTCTTGGGAGAAGTTAGCCCAGATGTATGAATGAGACTACATGGAGTGCCACAAAGCACTAGGTACCAAAATCCACCTAATTACTGCCTATCACCCTCAAACTGATGGGCAAACTAAAGAGGTGATGTAGATATTAGAAGACATGCTTAGGAGTTGTGTGCTGGATTTCAAGCGTGAATAGGACCAACACATGCCATTGGTGGAATTCTCATATAATAATAGTTATTAGAGCACCATTGGCATGGCACCTTATGAAGCATTACATGGAAACAGGTGCGTGACACCCCATTATTGAGTGGAAGCCTCAGATAGTCTAGGGTTGGGTCCCAAAATTGTTGAGGAAACTACTATGAAGATCAAGAAGATTCAAGAAAGATTAAAGGCAACCAAAAAAAGAACCACAGCCTATATGAATAAAAGAAGGAGAGACTTGGAGTTTGAGGTTGGTGGCAATGTCTGGCTGAAAGTTGCACCAACCAAAGGCACTGTCAGATTTGGAAAAAGAACCAAGTTAGCTCCAAGATATATACCTCCTTATGAGATCTTGGACAGATTTGGCAAGGTAGCATACATGTTAGCTTTACCGCCAAGCATGTCAGGTGTTTATAACATTTTTCACATCTGTATGCTTAAAAGTGTCTGTTGGATACAAAGTATGCTATTGTAGTGGAAGACATACAGTTGTATCCTAACCTGACATATGAAGAGAAACCTATAGCTATATTAGCCAAGGGTACCAAAAGGTTAAGAAACATGCTCATTCCTATGGTCCAAGTTGAGTGGTCACACCACTCTGAAAGAGAAGCAACCTAGGAAATTGAGAAAGACCTTATGGAAAGGTATCCTATAGAATACGTAAAACTGAAGGCAATTTTGGAGGACCAAAATTTTTAAGCGGGGGAGGATTGTCACCACCTCACAAAAATGGGAGAATTATAAGTGTGGCATAACGGTAAAAAACAATTGTATTGTGTAATTCTCATCATTGTGATTGAAGTACGGGGGGTAAAAGGCATGATCTACACCTCCTTAAAAGTGTTCTAAGTTGGTAACTTGGCCCACAAGAAAAGCCTTAAGGATTGCTTCTTTGTCAAGCAACCTACGGACTTTTTTGTAAGATTTTAGATATTCGGGTACTCAATTGCAAAACTTTCACAAAATTGATTTGGAAAGTTATGACAAGGAAATGAATGGTATGAAAGTGCTATTGGATGAGACCAAATTGCTTATAGAAGACAACTAAGGACAAAGAAAACATAAAAAGGCATGAAGGACCTAAGTATTCTAATGTAGGCCTTAAGATGTGTATGTCTTTGACTTTAGTCAAATGGTGAAATTGTGGGGTCATCCCACCAAAGGAAGTGCTACTAAAGCAAGATAAGGATGGTCAAATGTGGGCTAAGGGATTAAGATGAAGAAATCAGAGTCTTCTTGCAAGGAAAATGACGTAAGACAAGGTTAAGGCTACCTAAGTGTGTTTAGTGTAGTTTTGACCATATAAGTAGTCAAGACCACCTTTTCCTCTCTCATATTTGGCCATCCCAGCCAAGGGACACAGCGCACCCTCCTCCATACTTCCTTCACAGCCACCATACCTTCAAACTTAAAACTACTTGTAATTGAAGTCAAGGAAGCACAATTGGAAGCTATTTCGTGCTATTACTTTAGTTCCCCTAGGATTAAACTCCAATTTCACATGCCCATCAAGGAAAGGGTTCTCTCATACTCATGGATTGTTTACTATATTTTCAAGCATCCATGGAACTATGACTAAGCTTGGAAGAGTGCCATGAGCTTGATGAACACAGCTTAAGGATTGCACTTATTGAAGGTTTTGTGACCTAGTGTGAAGTGCACAATGATGGTAGCAAATTTAAGGGTTTCTAAAGCCCAAAGTTAGTACTAAGAAGTGTTAAAATCCTTCTAATACTAGGCATTAGCATAAGGAGGGCTGCCATAGTGATTTACTTAAGTTCATTACATGTTTTATGGGCGGTTCTATGGTTTATGTTGCTGCCATAATTCATGTGTTTGTTGGTTGTGAATGGCTGCTGCATTTGTTTGCTATATCTTGTATATATGCATTATTCTTTTTTTTTTTGTGTCTTTGGATGCAGGTTTTAATGAGGGTCATATTTCCTTAAGAAACTAGGTGTTTCCCTTACTAAGTTTCGCAATAAAACTTACTCCCCTTAATTTTGTCATTTCAGTTCCAACAAAAAATCAAATTCAAACTGACATTTATTGTTTGAGTTTCGATCTGGAATTTTAGGTATAAGATCTTCCATGTGTCTAGTTATCATATGGAAAGTTTGGTGATTTTAGGAGCACATTTGGTATTTTAGTGATGGTGCTTATTGTGTTATGCAACAGTTGTCCAGCATCCTATTTTAGGACTCCATTGTGTCTCAGGCAATGTTGTAATTTAGGTGCAAATCTAGCTTAGTTAAGACAATTATGTAGTGTATGCATGCATTTACCTGTAGTGTATGTAAAATGAGACAAGTATGTAAACATTTAAGTAATGTTTTGACTATGTATGTGATGTGGTGCAAAGCTGTGTAAGTGTGAATGATAGGCTGCTTACTTGTAAATTCTATTTTGGCCACATAAAGTTGCTAGATGCAAGAGCATGTAATTCCTATATGCATTGGACATGTATGGGATAGCCTTGGAGGGCTTACCCTTTGTGAATGAAGTGTTTGCACACTTACAAAATTTTGTATGGGCACTCAAAGTTCTATTTCTCCCCATGTAGGAAATTTTGACCTCACCTAGAGCACATTTAGATGTTGAATAGGATTTGGAATTTTTAAATTTGGAGCCATATAGCCAAAGATATGACTTTGTAATTTCGGCTAAGTTACTGTTCATTTGGTTAGAATTTTGTAACCAACTTAAAATATCCATAACTTGGTCCATGGGTGGGCTATTGATGAAAACCAAATTCCTTGGTTTGCTTAAAGACTCTACTAGATAATGAAGCAAAATAAATAGGGGGTCACATGGTTATATCAATGCAGTTTTTTGGAAGAAGATTCAGGTGTAGTGGCTGGTTACTTAAACATAACAATATTGCCTAATGTGTGGTAGCCAAGATTAAGACTTGTGCTAGTGTATTCCTTCCTTGCTACCATGGTGTGCATAAAATTTGAATATGTGTGTAATGCTTGGACCAATATGCATGTGTTTACATAGTGCCCAAGACGGCCACTTGGGTATGTACACTAAGGGTATTATTCTGATAGCCTACAGAACATACCAACCTTGGGAGTTTTAAATGCACAATTTTGGCACCATAACTAGACTACCCAGGAATGGGTAACACACTCTCCATCTAGTAGTTGTCTAGGTGAGGATAAGCTCATTATGCTCATTCTAAACAATGGGCATTCTTCCTTTTTTGGGTACAACTTGAACCGGGCTCACCCATACACTATTTGAAAATGGAGTAAATCACTCAAGAACTTAACAACTTAATCACTTTGCCTTTCACTACCTCCTTGACATTCAGATTCAACCTTTGTTGTAGTTGTACTACCAGTTTATGGTTCTTCTCCATTACAATGTTGTATGTGCAATAGGATGGATTGATCTGTTTTATATTTGCAGTAGACCATGCTATGCCTCCCATCCATTTTTGCAGGAGTAGCAACAACTTCCTCTTCTATTATGCACTGAATAGAGCAAAGATAATCATTGGTAATTTAGACTCCAGTGCCAAAAAGTTGTACTCTAGATGATTAAGCAACTTTTTAAGCTCCAAATCCAGATGTTCCTCAATTGAGATTTTTCTTTTCATTCTAATTAAAGTAATTTGATCCTTTTTTTCTGCACTTTCTAAAACTCCTTCAGCATCCAATTGAACTACTAACTCTTGCTTTTCTAGAGTATTAATTTCCAACTCATTCCCTTGAGCCACACACTTCTAATTAATCATTCAAAATGCATTCCTAAAACCAATGAACAACTTTAGTGCCAACTGAGTCTAAAGAATAACAAGTACCATCTTTATCAAGTAATTTTTATAGTACCATAAATATGAAAAGTGGCTTCTTCTAATCTTATTTTTAAGACAAGCATGCCACTTCGCACATTAATTATTGTGATGCTTTAGCACATCTTTGATGTACGACATGTTGAACCTCAGATAGAACTTCTCCTAAGTAGTAGCTGCAGCACTTGTAGAATAACGGCTAGTAGCTCCCCGGAGTGTGTTTCTGAGGGATGGATCCCTGATGCCCAAGTCAATATGTGAGGGGAGAAGTCATTACGAGTTAAGAGTATAGAACAAAAAAGAAGGATACGTCTTGTTCTTTACCTAAGAGCCTCCCCCTATTATTCTTAGGAGGCTGGGAGGTAGAGGTCATTATGCTTAGCCAGAGTAGATCAGGACACGTGTTTGGCTGGATTTGGTTCATATCTTCAGGGAAGGGTGTCCATAATTGCCCATAGGTGGTTATGTTAGTGTTGTGCCTAAAAGCCAATCATGAGATGATTGTATTTTTGCACATTGAGCCATGATAATTGATAAAGGCTTTAGTCCAGCAACTATGTTTGTTGTTATGTTTTTGCGTATCATAATAAATATAATTGTAACCCTAGAATAATGAGATTCTCAAATGTCCCTAGTCTAGTATTTTTGTGGAGTGGGTTACAATAATACATAATGACTAGCATATGTGGAGACTAATATGAGATATGTAGTCTACATGTGGGTACAAGTTGCAGAACTTGTTACTGGATCGACCCACCATGAGAACGCTACATGGATCGTTACATGAGTGTCATAAGTGATTCTCATAGTGATCACGGTATATGTAGTCCTTTGACCTAAGATCATCAAGGTTTTTTACATATGAGTGACATACTTTGATACTTCCCTTTGTTGCTCATAACTGAGTGAATTTAAAGGAGGTCATTCGGTATCTCACATATCATGTGGAGGGATTTGTATGATCAAGATGAGATTTTTCCCTTCCATATAACGGGAGTGATATCTTCAGGCTCCTTGAAAGAGTGAGAGTTAGGAAATGCATGGCCATGCTCGGATGAGTTGATATATGATATCAATGTCATCAATTATAGTTAGTTTACTCAGTAATCAAGAAACCAAAGATTGGGCTATATGAGAGTGACACATTCCATGTCTCGTGCCTAGTCTTAATATCTTGGACAAAGGGACAATGGCATATATGGATAATGATCATAAAGGTTTAGTCGAATCACCGACAATCTTGTTACTTGGGTAGCAATGATGTGTTGCTAGACACCGCTCATTGCTTATGATCATAAATGTGATTTATGATCATTGCCAACTTGGTAAGACCCTATTGGGTTGCACACATAGAGCTATTTGGATTAGTAGAGTGCATGGGCTACTTATTTGGGTTATGGTTTCATGATAATTTTGTGTTAATAATTGGCCCAAAAGTTGAGCCATTATTAAGCTCAAAATTAAAGCCTAATTGGATTAGGGCTGTGAAAACCATTAGGCCTGGAAGTTGAGTCTCACTATAAATACAACTTTTAGTGAGAAATTCACAGTTTTACCCTAGCCTACAAAAAAGGACAGCCACACTCTTCTCTTGCAATTCCTTGGAGGACGCAAGCTAGCACTCAAGTGCAAGAGAAATGCATCTATCGAGACGTGGTGGAAGCGTGGTGATCTTGAGAGGCTCAGGTGGATACCATAGAGAGCTTGAACACGTCAACTATTTATGTTTTGTGATTCGACTCTACAATTAGGTGAGAGATCTCAACCAAAATTAGGTATGAAAATTTTTGAACACTCAGTTTACCCCGTTTCACTTGGATCCTGGAGGATTTCGCTTAAATTCTACTACGCTTGTTTGGCTCCTAAAACCCTATAGGTTATGCCCAGATGGTAGTGGTATGTGCGAGGTTTCTGTTTGAGATCCCCCAATTGTATTTGTCATTTCTCCTTAAGACCCCTCGGGGATCTGAGACTCTTTTGGATAAGGATTTCCCTCAAGGTTGACTGGAGAAAGCCTTCCAAATACGCAGAATATTTTCAGCACGCATTTCTTCTGTCAAAGGTGATAGACCTACGGTCCCGAGGCTAGTAATATATACTCCCGAGGATGGCAAAGCATCTTTTTCTAAAGTCGATCGTATACCTTTCTGAGGGTGGTGTAGCTCATTCTCCCAAGGTTGGTCATGATGGGTTTCGGGAGCCAAACAGCGCAGCGGAATTTAACCGAAACCCTCCAGGATCCAAGTGAAACTGGGTAAACTGGGTGTTCAAAAATTTCATACCTAATTTTTGGTTGATATCTTTCACTCAACTGTAGAGTCGAATCACAAAACTTGAACAGTTGACGTGTTCAGGCTCTCTATGGTATCCACATGAGCCTCTCGGGATCACCACGCTTCCACCGCGTCCCGGAAGATGCATTTCTCTTGCGCTCGCAGTACTAGCTTGCGTCCTCCAAGGAATTGCAAGAGAAGAGTGCGGCTGTCCTTTTGGGAGGCTAGGGCAAGGAGACCTACGAATTTCTCACTAGAAGTTGTATTTATAGTGAGACTGAACTTCTAGGCCTAATGGGTTTCAAAGCCCTAATCCAATTAGGATTTCATTTCGGGCTTAATAATGGCTCAACTCTTGGGCCCATTATTAATATGAAATTAAAGTAAAACCATAACCCAAATAATTAGCCCATGCACTCTAATGATCCAAATAGCTCTATTTGTGTGACTCTTATCACCTTGGCAATGATCATAAATCACATTTATGATCATAAACAATGAGCGGTGTCTAGCAACACATCATTGCTACTCAAGTGACAAGATTGTCGATGATTCGACTAAACCTTCATCATCATCACCGATATATGCCATTGTCCCTTTGTCCAAGATATCAAGACTAAGCACGAGACATGGAATGTGTCACTCTCATATAGCCCAATGTTTGGTTTATTGATTACCGAGTAGACTAACTTAAACTGATGACATTGATATCATATATCAACTCATCCGAGCATGGCCATGCATTTTCTAAGTCTCACTCTATTAAGGCGCCCGAAGATATCACTCCTGTTACATAGGAGGGACAAATCCCATCTTGATCATACAAATCCCTCCGCATGATATGTGACATACCCAATGACCTCCTCCAAGTTCACTCAGTTACGAGCAACAAAGGAAAGTATCAAAGTATGTGACTCACATGTAGGGGACCTTGATGATCTTAGGTCGAAGGACTACATATACCATGATCACTATGAGAATCACTTATGACACTCATATAATGATCCATGTAGTGTTCTCATGGTGGGTCGGTCCAGTACACAAGTTCTCTAACTTGTACTCATATGTAGACTACATATCTCATATTAGTCTCCACATATGCTAGTCGTTCTGTATTATTGCAACCCGCTCCACAATAATACTAGACCATGAATGTTTGAGAATATCATTATTCTAGGGTTACAATTATGTTTCTTATGTTACACAAAAACAAAACAACAAACATAATAGTTGGATTAATGCCTTAATAAAATATCATGACTCAATGTGCAAAAATACAATCATCTCATGATTGGCTTTTGGGCACAACACTAACAATCTCCCACTTTCACTAATGCCAATCATCCATGTATCTAATACG
This sequence comes from Aquilaria yunnanensis, assembly GCA_039654915.1. NCBI lineage: Eukaryota > Viridiplantae > Streptophyta > Magnoliopsida > Malvales > Thymelaeaceae > Aquilaria > Aquilaria yunnanensis. The sequence continues at coordinate 49,823,325 of CM077595.1, forward strand.
AACGGACCTAGAATGGCTATCATGCTTTTGCTGCGCAAGGGGCTTTGTCAGTGGATCAGCAATGTTACTGTCTGTCGAAGTCCTGCATATCCTTACATCATCCCTCTCGATGATCTCCCTGATGAGATGATAGCGTAGGAGTATGTGTTTGGATCGCTGGCAAGATCGAGGTTCCTTAGCCTGTGCGATTGCTCCATTGTTGTCACAATAGAGCTCTATCGGGTCGACAATGCTTGGAACCACTCCAAGTTCAGCGATGAACTTCTTGATCCAAACTGCCTACTTCGCAGCATCAGAGGCGGCAATGTACTCAGATTCTGTTGTAGAGTCAGCTACTGTCTCTTGCTTTGAACTCTTCCAGCTCACAGCACTACCACCAATACAAAACACATAACCAGATTGCGATCTAAAATCATCCTTATCGAATTGGAAGCTTGCATCAGTGTAACCCCTTACAACGAGCTCATCTTCACCTCCAAAGACCAAGAATGCATCCTTAGTCCTTCGTAAGTGCTTAAGGATGTTCTTAACAGCTATCCAGTGACTCTCACTGGGGTTTGATTTGTACCTACTCATTATGCTCAAAGCATATGAGACATCGGGACGAGTACATATCATGGCATACATGATAGATCCAATTGCTGAGGCATATGGAATCTTACTCATGCGCTCCCTCTCCTCGGTTATACTTGGACACTGAGATCTAGAAAGAGTGATACCATATGACATAGGCAAGAATCCTTTCTTGGAATCTTGCATGCTAAACCTCTTTAGCACCTTGTCAATATATGTACTTTGACTTAGGCCAAGAAGCTTTCTAGATCTATCTCAATAGATCCTGATGCCTAACACACAGGCTGGTTCACCCAAGTCCTTCATAGAGAAACATTTCCCTAGCCAAGTCTTCACAGACTGTAGCTCAGGAATGTCATTCCCGATGAGTAGTATGTCATTTACATACAACACCAAGAAAACAATAGTGCTCCCACTAACCTTCTTGTAGACACAAGGTTCATCTTCATTTTTGATAAAACCAAACTCTTGGAGGACTTCATCACACCACGTAAGAAAAATACCATGCCAAGATAAGCATTAAGCCTAATTTCATGCCATGTGGCACCTAACCGAATTTGCAAGCTTTCACTTAGTCAATCACTTTGTTCTCGGGTCAAAGCTCCTAGTTTGAGCTTAGTTAGTGTTATTGGCTTTGGAGGCTCGAGTTTTGCCAGATTGGTGATGAATTAGAGATGAAATTGAATTTTCAAGTTATTCAAGTGCAATTCGGCCTTAGGAGATCTTGGAGTTGCATTAGCAAGCTTGAATTCTTGAATTTGGAAGTTGTTAGGCTCACCTCCTAAGTGGTTGGATTAGGCCAGGAAGCATTAACAAAATAATGAAGACTAATGAGAGGACTATGGGAACTAGTACAGTGGTCTATGTGCAAAGCTGGAAACTTTCAGGACTTAAATGCACATAGAAACTGGGCTATGGAAATGCTGATAGAAATCCAAGAAAGGGGACCAAAGTGTACACTTAGATGAGTGGTACAATTAAAACTATCAACTTTGAGATGGAGATTTCGGCCACGCAAGTTTATTTGATGACTAGTGCAAGACTAGACCAAGTTTAGTGGACAACAATGATTACTACTCATGTCTTGTCTAACACTAAAGAACTATTCACTAGTTAACTAGTTAAACTAACTAGTTTTTATACTAGACTTATGGCCGGTTTCGCATGGGAATTATGGCACTTTGGTACTTGTGCTATTTTGTGCATGGCATTATGAGCCATGAAGAAACTTAAGTACCTAAGTGAACACATGTTTTAATGGTGCTGGTGTGACCGTGAATGAGTGAGGGCATCATTGTTTCATGCAAAGAAATGAAAGCAAACGTTAGGATATTACCCAACTATTATACATGTGTCTTTCGGCCGAAAGTAGTCAAGGCCATTTGGTTGCCATTTTGGGTTACTTTGCTCTTCACTTGGCCGAAAGTGTTCTTGAGAGCTTCACCTTAGAAATCGGTCTTGAATTCAAGAAATCTTGAAGGCATTTGAAGGATTCAAGCTTGGAAGATAGTTTCGGCACAAGGCAACTTGGAATCAAGCTTTGATGTTGAATTTCGGTGAAGGGCCGAGCCAAATCAAGCTAGGGTTCCAAGGTATTTCTTGTGTTTCCTTGATTCCATGGTAATTCTTCCGTGAGCAAGAAGTTTAAGTGCTCAATTGTTGTTGTGTCAAGCTAATTGAGCAAGTATTGTGTTGGTTTGAAAGTTTGTTATTGTCCAAAAGTGATGGATGACTTAGCTTGATGTTCTTCTTAGTTTACATGGAAATTAATCCATGATTCAAGTTTATTGATGCCTATTTGATCTTATGCTAGACAAATTTGAGTGAAGAACATCAAAAGGGTGCAAGTTGGTGTTTGGCCGAAAGGTTCATTTTGAGGTAACTTCATGTTCTTCATTTGATTACATGGTAATGGTGCCATGAACAAGGTTTATTGATGATTAAATGATTATATGCTGGGTTAGATTGAGGAAGAACATTAATGTATGGAATTGGGCATTTTGGTCGAGAGCTTGAACTAGTATAGTTTGGTGTTCTTCAATGAATACATGGTAGTTGATCCATGAGTAAGTGTTGTTGATGCCTATTTGTTGTTATGGTAGGCTATTTGAGTGAAGAACACTTGGGCATTGAAAGTTGGCTTTGTGGCCAAAAGCTATTTTGTGGTAGGGTTCACTAACACTTGATTATGCTTGGTGAATTACCATGGTTCAAGTGTTTAGAGTGGCTAAGTGATAGTTAAAATTTGCCAAATGACTTTAGTTGCTTGATGGGGTATTGAGAATACATTCGGTTTACTTGTTGATTAGCTAATTAACTAATGTACATGTACAAGAAATGCAAGCAAGTGTGGCCTAATTGCTTAGCATTTTGGAGCTCTAAATGGAAGTGGAATGTTTGATGGTATTTGGTGTGCAAATAAAATGCACATGTGTACATGTATGGTATAATGGCCGAGACCACTATGTGGTGTGTGTGTGATTTATTGTGTGCTTTGGTGTTTTCCATGTGCTTGCTAACCAACTTATGTTATTGTGAATTATATGCCATGGTTAATTATCATGTATATGTATATGCTTGGTTTTCGTTGTCTTTGTGTTTGTTTTGCAGGTAAGTTGAGCTAATAGGAGGTTAAGCTTTGAGTGAATACTCAGCTTAACTAAATAGACTCTTATTGAGTGTTATTTGAAAAGTGAATCCTACTGAGTTTATACTTACTGCCCATCCCATTAGTTTTCAGGAAAGGACATAGGGCCTAAGTAGTGCTAACTTGGTTTGTGCTTGTGCTTAGTACTAGCTTGCTTATTTTCCAAGGTATGTGCCAATGGATGATTGGCTTAGTGAATTTGGTTCATTACAAGTCTTATATCTTGTTGGCCGAGACTTATGAGTTAAGTTTGCAGGCTGTAGTGTGGGGGACCTGTCTAGGAAAGCATTATGGATACTTGGACCTTGGCTCTGATTGTAGTTTTTACTTTTATGACAATGAACATGGCAATTGGGTTGGTGCTGCAGTGTGTGCTTCTGTATGGGATCCTTAAGGTTATGTTTGACCATTAATGGTCTTGGTCTGTATTTAACTTGGCATGGACAACTTATGGACTCATGGCATGTAGCCATGTTAGGTGCTAGGTAGACTACCTTTTGAGTGTACATATATGTAGTCTTGATGCCTAGGCTAGTGTTGGCTTTGTTGGACTTGTATGCCAAGTTATGTATGGACTTATGGATGGTTTTGTGCTTGTATATATATGTTGAATGCTATGGGCCAAGGTTTGGCACTTTTATGTATAAAGTTATGGGCCTATTCTTGGATAAGTGTTGTGAACCTCCATGTGTACTTATGTTGGCCGAGAAGATCATGTGCATTTTAGCATAGTGTTTTCAAATTAAAGTATCTTCTGTGGGCTTCTTGGTTGCCATATAAGTAGCACACTTGATTGCACACCATATATGCACCTGAAATTTCATTTAGTGTTGCCTTGCTTGATATACAAGTAATCTATTAATACCTTGCTTATTTTGCAAGTTAGTGGTATTGGGCCTTGCCTCTGCTACAAGGAAATTATTGGACTTGTGTCAAAGCCTCCTGGGCCGCCTCCCAGGCTTCTCAACTTAAGAAAATAAGACTTAATGTTGCCATTGCTTGCTTGGCCAAATTAAAGAATTTATAATTAGAGTTGGGTTGAGAGTTAAACTAGAAACTTATAGGCTAGGGCCTGTGTGAGGTGTGACAGGCTTTGTTTGGTATCAGAGCCTGCTTCTTTACTATGATCAGAGCTTAGCCTAGACAGTGCCCCACTTAGGTCTAACTTATATAAGACTTGTATTATTTGGATATATGTGAATATCTGCAATTGAAAGTGCAGGATGAGAACCAGAGGCAGGGACAGGGATTCCCTGAGACAAGTAGAAGCACTGCAGCCCATCATGTAGAGGGACTGCAGGAAAATGTGCCTGAAACTCAGGCTGAAGAAAAGGAACATAATATGGCCGAAGAGCCCACTGCCAGGTACCAAGCACCTGGACCCAGTAGAGACAGACAAGAGAGAATAGAGGTAATGATGGAGTCACTGCATGCCACTGTGGCTCAGTTAGTGCTGGGAATGCAATCCTTGGCTAGTGGCCAAGCCCAGAATCAGGAAGAGTCAGAACCAGCAGAGGCTAAAGGGAGAAGAAGGAGAAGGAGGCCTGGCAAAGAGCCAGTGGGTTATGACCAATCCAGTAGAGCTGGAGGGAACCAAGAGGAAGAGGAAGCAGATGAGGAAAGGAGGCGCCCAAGGGCCAGGAGAATGAGATCAGAAGTGAGGCAGGAGCCCAGAGTAGAGGAGGAGGAGGATGACAGCCTAGACATAGAGGAGAGAGATGCATATATATACTCCCGAGGGACTGAACCCTCTACTGAGGAGACCATAATGAGAAGCAGGTCATCCAGGGATAAATCCAGTAGCAGAGATGAGAGTAGGATAAGGCACAGCAGAGGAGTACTAAAGGAGGGCCAGTTAGAGGCATTCCTGGCACTAAAACCTCCAGTCTTCAGAGGAAGGTGTGACCCAGAGGAGGCAGAATTCTGGGTATATCAAATAGAGAAGATATTGGAAAGAATGGAAGTTACTTCCGCTCAGAAGGTACTGCTAGCCACTTTCAGGCTAGAAGGAAATGTTGAACTCTGGTGGAGGGCAGTACAGAGGAGTTATCAGGAGAGGAACTAGAGGAGACTTCCAGACAGGAGGAGGGCTATAAGATGGGCTGACTTCCTCAGGGTCTTTCATCAGTAGTACGTTGGTGAGGCACAGAAAGACCAAAAACAAGTAGAGTTTGACCAATTCGAGTAGGGGGATCTCAGTGTACTGGAGTATGAGTAGAGATTTAACAGCTTGATTAGGTATGCCCCACAATATGAAGGGCAGGAAGAGCTGATAACCAAGAGGTTCATCAGGGGGCTGAGACCTGAATTGGGACAGATACTCAGGGCGATAGGAGCTAGAGATTACTATACAGTTATGCAAAGTGCCATGGCTTTAGAGCAGGAGTTCTAGGAACAGTTTAAAAGTGGGCCTGGAAGTGGAAGTGGAACAAAGAAAGGTCAGCAATCAAAAAGGCCGAGAGAAGAGAAGGATGCAGGAGGCACCAGGAGAGGGAATAAGAAAGAAAGAGGATCACAACCACAGTAGTATGGTCCTCGGTGCAACACCTGTGGGAAGTTTCATGGCAATAAGCCATGCTTCAAGACTTCCACTGGTTGTCATAGATGTGGAGCCCCAGATCACTGGGTGAGAGATTGTCCAAAGTGGGGTGAGGGCAATAAGAAACCGCTGGGAACTTTCAATCCCAGAGGACCTAGAGGGCAGATGCCTGTGCCCCAGTCGAGGACTCAGGTGCCAACCCAAAGAGGGAGGCCAGCACCTAGAGTACCTCAGGAACAAAGAAGGCCTGGTACACTTCCAGGAAGGGTGTTTTAGCTGGTATTGTCCAGGAAAGAACAAGAGACACCTGAGGCCAAGGGCAATGGAAGGGAGACTAGTCATCAAAGGACTAGTAGAAGGGCCTTGAAAGGTACAATTGACCTTAATGGCCAATTAGTATATATTCTATTTGATACTGGAGCTTCATTGTCTGTAATAGCTACTAGCTTGGTTGAGGCCATGAATTTAGAAGTAAAACATATGACCAACATGTACTTGGTGAGAACAGCTGGCAATGAAGTCTTGTTTGCCTATTATATGGTTGAAAACTGTGAGTTGCAGATAGGCAAGCTGAAACTGAGAACAAATCTCATAGTGCTAGAGACACATGGCTATGATGTGATCTTAGGCATGAAATGGTTAGGAGAGAACAAAGTAGTTATTGATTGTCAGGCTAGACAATTGATAATCCCTGGAGAAATGCCATTTGAGCTAGATAAGTCCTTAGAGATAGCTAAGGACTACCACCTAAAGGTACTGGAGATGATAACTCCAGAAACTGAATAGGAGTGCCTGGAACTAAATGACCAGGAAGTGTCAGATGAACTTAGGAAGATACCTATAGTTCAAGATTTTCTAGGGGTCTTTCCTACAGACCTACCTGGTTTGCCACCCTTGAGAGAGGTGGAGCTTGAAATAAAGCTGGTACTAGGAGCAACATCAGTATCTACTGCTCCATATAGAATGGCACTGCCTGAAATGGTAGAACTCAAGAAGCAGTTGGATGAACTTCTAGAAAAAAGGGTTCATTAGACCCAGTGTGTCTCCTTGGGGAGCACCTGTGTTATTTGTGAACAAGAAGGATGGAACATGATGGCCATGGGCCTCATCGTTTAGAGTCATGGTGACTGTTGTAGAGACTTCTAGGAGGAAGAACGCCTGAAGGATGGTGCGCCCAAGGGAGAGTACCTGTGATGCTCAGAAAAAGTGGGTTAGGAGGCCCCCGGAATGTGTTTTCGGGGGAGGAGCCTCCGACGCCCAAGTCAGTGGTGGCTGAGAAAAAGGCAGAGGGAATAGCACAAAGGGGCTGAAGAGTCTTGCCTGGTGATTTTCTCAGAGTCTGGGAGTCGGACCTCTTGCCAACCAACCTCCTACCAAGTATTTATTTCCTGGTATTTATAGGAGTGCCTAGCCCGTTCAGATCGCGACACGTGGTCGGTCGGATGTTTCCTGAATTTCTGGGTGTAAGGGACAGATAGCTGGTAGCAGGTTGCCTTGAGCCTTGTGCTGAGATGGGCCATGATGTGATTCTGATGGCGTCAGCATGTCAGAGCACCTTTTGAGGCTGCTTATGATGTCTGTGAAAGGACGTGTCAGAGGCTTCCTTAAATGCTTCCTTAAATGCTCCTGCCGTACTCCCGAGGTCCCTGGGCGAGGTCATCCTTTGGTACGGACAATGCCTCTTCGGGAAACACGCACCCAGTTCGGGGGTTCCCAGCTTTAGGGGGTTCCGCCTTCGGGGAGATCATGTTCGGCCCGCAATAGCTGGTGCCTCTTTTCCGAAGGCGATCTGTTTGCAACCTCGGGGGGCTAGTAGTATCCTCAAGTTTCCTGGCGTGCCGGGCTCGGAGCTCTTCGGCTATCTCCCGAGGTGTATGATCCCATTTTCACTCGGGTATCGCCAGTCTCTTCTGGCCATTCTTGTGGCAGGGAGTTCGGCCAGATATAGGCGATAGGCTTTGGCATCTCTTTTGGAAAGGCCTTTGGAAAGCCGAAGTGAAGACTTCGGTTTTGCATCTCTTTCCGAGGTTGCTCTTGGGAGTCTCTTAGGAAGCTCAACCTGTTCCGAGGATGCACCTCTTGCCCAAAGGGCTGTTCGACCTTGGCCTGTTCTTTGATGTCTTCGAGGCGGAGCCTGTGCCGAGGATACACCTCTTGCCCGAAGGTCATGGGCTGTTTGGCCATAGCCTATCTCTTGGTGTCCTCGAGGTGGCCTACTCTTTGTTTCTGCAGGTCTGATGGCAAAGCGTGCCAGTCTGAGCGACGCGTCCCAGCTTTTTAGGGATGTCAGAAGACGTGCTCTAGTTTTCCTAGGGATGTCAGGAGACGTGCTCCCTTTTTACTAGGCTGACACATGGCACTTTGCCATTGGAGGAGAGTTGCGTCGGTTACAGAGGGCGAGCCTTTTCAGGTGCAGAGGGCAGTTACGGCGATGGTTCACCTCCAAAGGGTACTTATGACGACGTTTCGGTTACCCACCCCTGGCCTATAAATGGCTCGTTCCATCATAAGTTCCTTTTGCTTTTTCTTCTGCTCTTCTCTCTGCTTTGCCCCTGTTCTTGCACTTTCTTGCTTTCTGTGGCGAAGCTGCCTTAATCAGAGCTTTTTCCAGCCAACTTTCACGACGGCGTCCTCAGATTTTGGCAAATCTTTTGGTGGGTTTTTGTTTTCCAGAGTGTTTTGATCTCTCTGTTCTTTGGAGTTTTTTCTGGAAACTATTTTCTTATCTTTTCCAAACTTGTTTTCATGTCTACAATGCCTATCCCTGAGAGCTGGCAGCCTCTTTTAGCCCATCCTTGTTGCACCACCCCTGCAAAGTTAGAGAGGTGGAAGAAAAAGTTCTTTCTTCCCTCTTACGCCATTACTAGTCTGCCTCGTTCTAGCCATTATGCTTTTTCAAACCACAGAAACGAGGTTACTGTTTTCTGAGCCCAGCTGAAGGCCGGTCTTCGGTATCCTTCCCCGAAGATGGTTTGCGAGTTCTGCCAATTTCATGGCATTGCTGTGAACCTGCTTCCCCCAAACTCGTTCTGCTATTTTAACGCCTACCTCTGCATGTGTGGCGTGTTCGAGATAGAACCCCATTTTATAATCTTCATGCAGTACTACAAGCTCTCTGTGGTCCCGAATGGTGGCTTCTATTTCATGCTACCTCGGGGATCCGGGAGCAAAAAATTCATCTTCACGTTCGCCACTAAGGACAGCTGGCGGGGGTGGCAACAGAAGTTCTTCTTCTTGAAGATGGATGAGGCCTGGTCGTACGTCCCGACCAAATGGGCTCAGGGAATACTGGATGTGGATTTCGTTGATCCGAGGATGCTGCTGACTCCAGAGTTGGCTTCCGTGTTCACGGATTTCGACGCCCGCATTCGGGCTGTCTCTGACTGGACTCCCGAGGTCGCTCCGCGTGCCCTTTACCCTTTTCCTATCAACTGGAAGTTGATGAACGAAGAGGTCCTTCGGGAGCTAAAGGTGGTGAAGGAGCACAAGACTGACCTCAAGATGCCAGCTCCTGCCATCGTGGGGAAGGATTCCTAGTTGGTCAAGCTTCTTAAGGAGGAAATTTCTTTCGAAACGCTTGTCGAAAGTGAGTTGTCTTCTACTCCCTTGCTGTTTTTTTTCTCGGACTTACGCTGATATTTATCTTCTTTTTCAGAGATGGGCGACGGGACTGCCGCCTATTACAAGTGCCTTTTCTCTGGCCAAGTGGAGAAGGGGGAGCAGACAAAGAAGGCAACTTCCCGAAGGCGGAAGTCTGTCGGTGCTGGTCCTTCGGCTAAACGGGCGAAGAAGACTGTTCTTTCCTCCCATTTGGAAAGTATTGGGGAGGAAAGCGAGGACGCTGAGGCTGCTGTCGCTTCGTTGCCCGATCCTTCGGCTGAGGTTCCTGCCGCCACCGACGTCCCTCATACCGACGCCCCTCCCCAAAGTCCTACCCCGTTGCAAGTCCTTCTGGACGTAGTGGTAGAGGCACCTTCTGCCAAGGAGCGGCGCAGGCAGAAGGGTAAGGGCATTTCGACCGAGGAGGCTGAGGACTCCGTGGACGTCGTTGTCGAGGTCCCTCCAGGTTAGTTGCTTCCAGGACAAGTATGCTTCTTTTTGTTTTTCTAAATTTTCCTTTGTCTCTGACCCACTTCTCGTTTTCACCGTGCAGGGGAGTTACTTACCCCGAACTGGGCGGCCGAACACGCGAAGGTGCGGGCCCTTCGCGACGCCAAAGTCCCGTAAGGGAAGGTTCCCAAAGAGCCTTTCTGGACATTCACGGAGGACATGAACTTGTACTCCGAGGACTGTCCAGAAATGGCAAAGCAAATTTCGAAGGGGGTGCTTACAGAGGCCTCCTTCAAGGCTATTGCGGCGGCCCATCCGGATGATGATACCCTTGCCGCCAAAGTCACCGAGCATGCTGCTCAGGTATGTTCTTCGCACATTTTTCCCTTCAATTTTTACTAAGTGCCTGGCTCTTACTGACCTTGCGTTCATCTTTTTGCAGCTGCTGGGATACGCCGGCTTTCTCCGAGTTCGGGTGGCCAGGCAGGCGAAGTTCTGAGCTTCGACCTTAGAAGCCTTAGAGACGGCGAAGGCCACTCTCTTGGCATTGATCACCAAGAACCAGCAGCTGTCAGATGCTGCGAAGGAAGAAGTTGCCGCCCTTCGGGAGGAGTTCCGGAAGGAGAAAGAAGAACTTGAGAAGGATTCCTCCCGGAAGATTGCTGACCTCGGCGAGCAGATAAATGGAATGCTGGCCGCCAATGAGGAGCTCCTAAAGGATAAGTCAGATTCTGACAAGCTCATACTGGCGCTGACAGCTGAGAAAAACATCCTTGCAGCCGAGGTCAAGTCCTTGAAGAAGGATCCGAAGGGGAAGGAGCAGATAAAGGCACTGGAGGAGGAGATCGCGGATCTGAAGGATGAGCTTGAGGACCTTGATCTTGACAAGAACAAGTCTGATCAAATGGCCAAGGTCGCTTTTCAGGACGGCTTCTGCCTTGCTCGGCACCAAGTCCTCCAGAGGTTCCCAGATCTGGACCTCTCTTTTCTAGAGGCTCTAAACATTCCTGAGGGGCCTCGGTGGGAATGGTCCAAGGTCGAACATTTGAACCTTCCTTCTTCAATTCCAGCGCCAAAGGTGGTGGAAAAGGGTGGGCAAGCAAGTGGCTCTCGGGACGCTGCGAACCCTTAGGCTATTTTAAGGCCCATTTTCCTTCCCTTCAATTTTGTGTTCCTTCTTTGGGCACTTCTTCATTGTAAAGCAGCTTACTCTTTAATGAAGACTTTTTGGCTAAGTCTTTTCGCAAGTTTCTTTATTTCCATTTCCCAGAATGCATTTGCTCAAGAGACTTCGGAAAACCTGCGATCAAAGAAACTTTATTACCTTCTCTTGGCGGAGCCTATTCGTTCTGGAGGCTTTTTTGGAAGGTCTGTAAAATTTGACTAAGTCTTTTTGCAGGTTTTGCATTTCCATTTTGTCCCGAACACGTTTGCTCGAGGGACTTCGGAAAATGCTTAGTCAAAATTTTCCTTTTTTTCCTCCTGTCCCGAGCATGTTTGCTCAAGAGACTTAGGAAATCTTTCGAGAGTTTTTTCTGTTTTCCGTTTTTCCCGAGCGTGACGGCTCAAGGGACTTTGGAAAACTGTCTCTGCGCTTATTTCGGTGAGTACTTCTGCGATATTCTTGTTTCCCATCTTTCCCGAGCGTGATGGCTCAAGGGATTTCGGAAAGGCATATCTGTGCTGTATCGTGGCGAGCACCTTCGCGGAATTCTGTCTTGTACAATTTTCTCAAGACTATTCTGTACTTAGAATATTTTTTGTACAACGCAATTCCTCCGCTTAACCTTAGGCATAGAATTTTTTCAAGGCGTCTGAGTGCCAAGTGTTTTTCAATTCTACGCCTTCGGCGTTGCCAAGCTTGTACACGCCTTTTCGTACTTCGGCAAGAACCACATATGGTCCTTCCCAGTTCGCGCGAAGTACTCCGTGGGACGGCCTTCGGGGTGCAAAGTCAGCCTTTCTGAGAACGAGGTCTCCTTTCTTGATTTCTTTCGGCCTGACCCGTAAGTTTATAGCCGCGGCCACTCTTTGCTGAAAAGCTTTTCTCCTCAGCTCGGCTATTTCTCTGTGTTCGCCAACGAGGTCGAGCTTCGTTCTTAGGCCGAGGTCGTTTCCACCTTCATCAAATATTTGCACCCGTACTGAAGGTTGAACTATCTCTATTGGGATAACAGCCTCTGTACCGAAGATGAGTGAGAAGGGAGTCTCCCCTGTGGCTCTTCAGGGCGTCGTTCGGTAACTCCATAATACGCTTTGGAGTTCTCCTGGCCATTTCCCTTTTGCTTCCCCCAGTCTCTTTTTCAGGCCATCTTTTATGGTCCTATTAGATACTTCCACCTGCCAGTTACTTTGGGGGTGAGCTACTGGGGCGATGTGCATTTTTATTCCGAGGTCGCTGATAAATTCATGGAATCCTTTGTCTATGAATTGGGATCCATTATCAGCCACTAGTACCCTCGGTATGCCGAATCTGCATACTACGTTCTTCCATACAAACTTTTGCAGTTCTTTTTCCGAGATAGTTGCTAATGGTTCTGCCTCGACCCATTTGGAGAAATAGTCTACTGCTACCACGCAGAATTTCACGCCTCCGGGCGCTGAGGGGAGTGGCCCAATAAGGTTTATGCCCCAGACTGCGAAGGGCCAAGGATAGTCAGCCGAGGATATCATTTCCGAGGGTGCCCTCTGGATGTTCGCGTGTTTCTGGCAACTACCACTTTTTTGGACGTACTGCCTTGCATCCTTTCTCAGGGTAGGCCAGAAGTATCCTTGGCGAAGTATCACCGCCGCAAGGGCATCAGTTCCAATATGTGAACCACACATGCCTTCGTGGACCTCTTCAAGGACCATTTCAGTATCCTCTTCATCCACGCATCTTTGCAGCGGGTTTGCATATCCCTGTCGGTATAATTCTTCACCAATCAGGAAAAATCGGCCTGAGCGTCTTCGCAGTTTTGCAGCGTCGCCGGGGTCTTCAGGGAGCACATTTTCTGCGAGGTATCTTTTTATGGGATCTTTCCATCCCTTTCCCGAGGTCGCTATGCTCAGCACTGAGATGCTCAGGTGATCTAGCACCTCGGTGTATGTTTTTGACTTCGCCAAGCAATCTGCCTCTGTGTTATTCCACGGAGGTACATTTTCAATCCGTACGGCATCAAACTCTTGGATGAGCTTTGCTACTAGCTCGTGGTATTTTTCCAATATTGGGTCCTTCGCCCCATAATCTCCTGTCGTTTGCCGAACTACCAGCTGGGAATCGCTGTGAGCCTTTAAGTTTCTTACGCTAATCCTTCTGGCCAAGCGTAATCCTGCTATGAGGGCTTCATACTCTACCACATTGTTAGTGACGCTGAAGCTGAACTTAATAGCCTTCTTTACCTCTAGGCCTTCGGGTCCTCTAATAATTACTCCAGCTCCCTGGTGTTCGGATCCCGAGGCTCCGTCAACATGTAAGGTCCACTCTGGCTCACCTCCGTTCGGATCCAAGTGGCTTTCCTTAGTGGTGGGTACTTCGGCGATAAAGTCTGCCAGTGCTTGAGCTTTTATGGCCTTCCGAGGTTCATATGTGATTTCGTGTTCGCCAAGCTCTATGCACCATTTGGAGAGCCTTCCCGAATGATCAACTTTCTTCATAACATCCCGTAGCGGTAGACTACTTTGGACGATGATGGGGTGAGCCTGAAAGTATGGCCGCAGCCTTCTCCCTGCAAGTACCAAGGCGTATATAGCTTTTTGAAGAAGAGGGTACCTGACTTCGGTGCCATGCAGGGATTTGCTGACGTAATAGACTGGCCATTGCTTTGCCCCTTCTTCTTTCACGAGGACCGAGCTTACAGCTTTCTCCGTGACGGTGAGGTACAAAACGAGGGGTTCTCCCTCCTGAGGTTGTCGCAGAGTCGGCAGGCTAGCCAAGTAGACTTTGAGTTCTTCCCAGGCCTTTTGGCAGTCTTCACCCCAAGGGTGATCATTCCTTCCGAGGTCGCCTTCCATTTTTGCTGCCTTTGTGAGGACTTTGAAGAAAGGTCGACACCTATCTCCGTACCTGGAAATGAATCTGCTCAAGGAGGTTATTCTTCCGGTGAGCCTCTGCACGTCTTTGACTATGGCAGGAGTTCGGAACTCAAGCAGCGCCTTAATCTTCTCGAGGTTAGCGTCAATGCCTCTTTCGGATACCATGTACCCAAGGAATTTTCCCGAGGTTACCCCAAAGATGCACTTTTCAGGATTGAGCTGAATCCCGAAGGCTCTGAGCTTTTGGAAGGTTTCCTCTAGATCTGCAACGTGATAGCTAGTCAGTTTGCTCGTGACTATCATATCATCAACATACACCTCCATGTTTCTCCCCATCTGGTCTTTAAAGACCTTGTTCATCAACCTTTGGTAGGTGGCTCCTGCATTTTTGAGCCCGAAGGGCATCCTGACATAGCAGTATGTTCCTCCCTCGGTGATGAAGGCGGTTTTTTCTTCATCTTCGGGGTCCATCCTTATTTGATGGTAACCACTGAAGGCATCTAGGAAACTTAGCCACCCATATTCGGCAGTTGAATCTACCAGTTGATCTATTGGCGGCAGAGGGTATGAGTCTTTCGGGCAAGCATCGTTCAAGTTTCTGAAGTCGATGCACATCCGGAGTTTGCTGCTGCCTTCTTTTGTGGCAATGACCACGTTGCTTAACCATTCGGGGTACTTCACCTCCCTGATGACTTTGGCGTCTAACAGACGCTGGACCTCGGTTTTGACAAAGTTGCTCTTCTGGGCTGAGATGCTTCGTTTCTTTTGCCGGACAGGTTTTGCTTTCAGGCTTACTTTGAGGCTATGCTGTATTATGCCAGAGTTTACCCCTGGCATATCTTTCGGCGAGTAGGCAAACAGTTCTTTATTTTTTAGCAGAAAAGATACAAGGTTTTCCTTCCCACCTTCGGCCAAGCTCTTCCCTATTCGGGTAGATTGTCCTGGGATAAGTTCTACTGTTTCCATTTCCGCTTTTGCGAGATCTTCTTCTTTGCCTTTTTCTGGCGCCTTTGCCTCCATTGTTTGTGCGAAGTTGCTCGCAGGGGCCTTTCGTGCTTTCACAAACACCTTTCTTACCTCGGCCTGGTCTATGAAGATCTCTGCATCTCCATCCTTGGTGGCGAATGTAAGAGTCAAGTACTTCATATCAGGGAGAATGTGCAGGTTTCCCTGTGTCTGCCTTCCAAGGATGGCGTTGTACGAGGACGGGACGTCCATGATGATGAACCTCGCCATTGTGGAGGCGTACAACTCAGCTGCTCCGTCTACCGAAGTCCCTCTCATCATCAGTGGGAGGTCGATCCATCCGAGAACGGGCAGTTCGGATGGTCCCACCCTGAAGGTTGGTGAGGTGATTGGCTTAAGCTCACTGCTGGAGATGCCCAAGCTCGGCAGTAAGTGCGAGAATAGGACGTCCGCATTTGATCCGTCATGAAGTAGCACCCTTTTGACGTCCCAGTTCCCTATCCTCGCCATGATCAGCAGTGGATCGTCGTGGGGAAAAATGACGGTGGATCCATCTTTGCGGGCCAGCTTCTTTGCTGGATTTTGATATTCCATGACTGCAATTTCTCTGGCCTTCCGCTTTCTTTCCGAGGATGGGAGCCCTGTGGTGATTGTTTGGATAACCCCTGTCGGAGGTGGAGGGCACCTTTTTGGACTTCGGTTTCTCCGCCTGTCAGAGTCATAGTCCTCATCTTCGGCCCTTTCTTCCTCCATTTTTCTGCCTTTCGGGGATGGCATCCGGAGGTATTTCCGAAGTTGGCCCTGCTTTATCAGCGACTCTATGTACTTCTTCAGCTGGAAGCAGTCTTCGGTGTCATGACCGTGGTCGCGATGAAACTGGCAGAACTTCTTTGCATTCTTCTTATTATCGGCGGTCATGGCCCTTGGTCGCCGAATCTGCGTCCGTTGCCTTTCCAACGCCATGAGGATGTTGGTCTGTGTAGTGCTTAGTGGTGTGAAACTTTGGGGTTTCCTTCCACGCATCCTCCGAGGTCGTCCTGCCAGTTCGGTCGGATGCCGAGCTTGTTGATTGGACCCTTCGGCGCGGTGGTGATTGGACTTTGGCCCAGCCATTCTTAGTTCCTCGGCGGTCATGTGCTGTTCTGCCCTTCGGTGAAATTCTCCGGGGGTCTCCGGGGGGTCTTTTGAGAACTCGTAGAACAGCTGTGAGTCTCGCCGAAGGCCCCGTGTCATGGCAAGAATGCGGACTTCGGGCCGAAAGTTGGGGACGCTAAGAGCTTCCCTGTTGAATCTTTCGACATAGTCTCGGATGGTTTCTCCGTTCCTCTGCTCTATGTCGAACATCTGGACAGGCATCTTCGCAGTAGGTCGACTCCCAATGAATTGCTGCGTGAAGGCTGTGGACAACTCCTGGAACTCAGTGATGGTCCCTGAAGGCAATGAATTGTACCATGCAGTTGCTGGCCCTGTGAGGGTGACTTCGAAGCACTTGCACATGGTAGCGTCGTCAGCACCGTGCATTATCATGCTGCGTCTGTACTTCATCAGATGGGCCTGTGGATCAGTACGGCCATCATAAATCTCCAACCGGGGTACTCTGAAGTCACCTGGCATGGCTGCCTCGGCCACGGTCCGGGTGAACGGGGACCCATCTTCGCAGAAGGCTCCCGTGTGCCTGTCCCAAACGGGTTTTCTGGCCATTTGTTTCTCCACCCTATCTAGCCGTGCTAATATCCTCTCCATAAGCACGGTGGCACTAGGCGCTTCTTCAGGGAAGGGAGATTGTCGGCGCCTCTTCGGGGAGCGAGTTCGGCGCTGAGGGGTTACGGACCTCACCTCAGGAGATGAACTCCTTCACCGTGAGACTTTCGGTCGTTTGGACCCAGTTTATCCTACAGGCCGTTGCCCGAGGGGTATACTCTCCGTGGATGACTCTTCGCGCGGGTCTATGCTTCCCGAACTGCGATGGGTCGACCTCTGACTTTTCTCCCGATGGCGTGCAGGTGAGGGAGGTTTTTGGGCCTGTGTCTGCTGGGACCATCTTCGGTCGATCTGCTGTGTCATTTCAGCCACGACCGAACGCTAAAACTCCCTCATAAAGCTCATACTGATTACTAGAGGGCGATCTTCCTCAGACGCAGAAGTCCCTGGGAGTGTTTGCTCAGCAGCCGGTTGTGTCTCAGGCGCGGACGGAGACCTCGGGAGTCACTTGTCCTTAGAACGCCGAGTTTCAATGACGGCAATCTCAGAGCGGGTTCCCACAGACTGCGCCAAATGATGGCCATGGGCCTCATCGTTTAGAGTCATGGTGACTGTTGTAGAGACTTCTAGGAGGAAGAACGCCTGGAGGATGGTGCGCCTAAGGGAGAGTACCTGAGATGCTCAGAAAAAGTGGGTTAGGAGGCCCCTGGAATGTGTTTCCGGGGGAGGAGCCTCCGACGCCCAAGTCATTGGTGGCTGAGAAAAAGGCAGAGGGAATAGCACAAAGGGGCTGAAGAGTCTTGCCTGGTGATTTTCTCAGAGTCTGGGAGTCAGACCTCTTGCCAACCAACCTCCTGCCAAGTATTTATTTCCTGGTATTTATAGGAGTGCCTAGCCCATTCAGATCGCGACACGTGGTCGGTCGGATGTTTCCTGAATTTCTGGGTGTAGGGGACAGATAGCTGGTAGCAGGTTGCCTTGAGCCTTGTGCTGAGATGGGCCATGATGTGATTCTGATGGCGTCAGCGTGTCAAAGCTCCTTTTGAGGCGGCTTATGACGTCTGTGAAAGGATGTGTCAGAGGCTTCCTTAAATGCTCCTACCGTACTCCTGAGGTCCCTGGGCGGGGTTGTCCTTTGGTACGGACAATGCCTCTTCGGGAAACAAGCACCCAGTTCGGGGGTTCCCAGCTTCAGGGAGTTCCGCCATCGGGGAGATCATGTTCGGCCCGCAATAGCTGGTGCCTCTTTTCCGAAGGTGATCTGTTTGCAACCTCGGGAGGCTAGTAGTATCCTCAAGTTTCCTGGCGTGCCGGGCTCGGAGCTCTTCGGCTATCTCCCGAGGTGTATGATCCCATTTTCACTCGGGTATCGCCAGTCTCTTCTGGCCATTCTTGTGGCAGGGAGTTCGGCCAGATAGAGGCGATAGGCTTTGGCTATCAGAACACTTAGACTCTGTATTGATTACAGAAAGTTAAATGCATTAACCATAAAGAACAAATATCCCCTCCCAAGGATAGAAGATTTGATTGATCAATTAAAAGGAGCAAAAATGTTCTCCAAGATTGATTTGAGGTCTGCATATTTCCAGTTAAGGGTAAGGGAGGAGGACATACCTAAGACTGCTTTCAGGACTAGGTATGGACATTTTGAATATACAGTAATGCCATTTGGGCTTACTAATGCACCTGCATTCTTTATGGACTTAATGCAGAGGGTGTTCAGAGCACACCTAGACCACTTTGTGGTGATATTTATTGATGATATCTTGGTATATTCCAAGGATGAGGAAACTCATAAAGAACACCTTAAAGTAGTGCTTGGCGTGCTCCAAGAACATCAGCTTTATGGAAAGCTTAGTAAATGTAAATTCTGGACTCAAGAAATTGGGTTTTTGGGTCATATAATAAATGATCAAGGATTGGCTGTAGATCCTGAAAAGGTAAAATCAATCCTTGATTGGAAGCAGCCCCAGTGTGTAAGGGAAGTTAGAAGCTTCTTAGGGTTGGCTGGCTACTACAGAAGATTTGTGCCAAAATTTTCTGTTCTAGCAGCTCCTATGACTCAATTAACCAGAAAGAATTAGAAGTTTGTCTGGGAACCCAAGTGTGAAGAAAGCTTTCAAGAGCTAAAAAGGAGGCTGACTACAGCCCCTGTATTAGTCCTGCCTGACCCTGAAAAGGAGTATGAAGCATTTACAGATGCCTCTCATGTAGGACTAGGTTGTGTTTTAATGCAAGAAAAGCAGGCCATTGCTTTTGGGTCTAGACAGTTAAGGCCACATGAAAAGAAATATCCAGCGCATGACCTGGAACTAGCAGCAGTAGTTTTTGCCCTTCAGCAATGGAGACACTGTCTCCTTGGTAATAAATTCCAAGTATTTACAGACCACAAAAGTCTTAAGTACCTTTTTACTCAGAAGGACCTGAATATGAGACAAAAAAGGTGGCTGGAGTATTTGAAAGATTTTGACTGTGTAATTGAATACACAGCTGGAAAAGCCAATGTAGTGGCAAATGCTTTGAGTAGGAACTACACGGGAATACTCAAAGGTGGTGAGGTTGAACATAAGGCAGAAAGCCTGAATGTTACCTACCTAGCAAGCTAATGGCTAGCTAAAGAAAGCGAGCAGCTAAAGGTACTCACCATTACACCAGGGTGGAAAGAGCTTATTAAAGAAGCTCAAGTCGGTGATAAAGAGCTAGAAATGATATCTGGCAAGAATAAGGGAGAACTATATCAAGGTTTTTCCTTTAAACAAGGAGTGCTACATTTTCAAAATAGGTTGTATGTGCCTGAAAGGGACAACCTAAGAGTTCAAATACTGGAGGAAGCTCACTCTAGTAAGCTGGGTATGCACCCAGGGGCCAAAAAAATGTATCACACTCTCAGATCATATTTTTGGTGGCCATATATGAGGAAGGATATTAGTACACTTGTGGCTAGTTGTGAAACATGCCAACAAGTGAAGCTGGAACACCAGAAACCCAGGGGAAAGCTACAAAGCTTAGCCATACCTGAGAGGAAATGGGGATCCATCTCTATTGATTTTGTAGTGGGCATGCCACTGACAAGGAGGAGGCATAATGCCATTTGGGTCATTGTGGATAGATTGGCCAAGGCAGCCCATTTCCTTCCCATGAATCTTACTAATTCTTTGGATAAATTGGCACAACTCTACATAAGAGAAGTAGTAAGATTGCATGGAATACCTGATGACATAGTATCAGACAGGGATCCTAGGTTTGTCTCTAGGTTTTGGAAATCCCTGCATCAGGCATTGGGCACCAAACTTAAGTTTAGTTCTGCCTACCATCCACAGACGG
The DNA here is from genome assembly GCA_039654915.1 of Aquilaria yunnanensis. NCBI lineage: Eukaryota > Viridiplantae > Streptophyta > Magnoliopsida > Malvales > Thymelaeaceae > Aquilaria > Aquilaria yunnanensis. Next base: position 49,843,139 of record CM077595.1, read on the forward strand.
ATGGACAAACAGAAAGAACTATACAGACTCTAGAAGACATGTTGAGGTGTTGTGTGATTGACTTCTAGGGTGAATGGGATGTACATCTACCATTTCTAGAGTTTTCCTATAATAATGGCTATCATTCAGTGATAGGAATGGCTCCTTATAAGGCCTTATATGGTAGGAGATGTATTACTCCTCATTGCTGCCATCAGCCAGAAGACAAGCTGGAATTGGGGCCAGACATTATTAAGGAGACTACTGAGAAAATTAAATTGATCCAAGCCAGGATCAAAACTGCAAATGATATGCGGCAAGCCTATGCAAACCTGAAGAGGAGAAGAGACCTGGAATTCCAGGAGGGAGACTGGGTGTGACTTAAAGTTTCTCCAATGAAAGGAGTGATCAGATTTGGGAAAAAGGGGAAACTAGCACCTAGGTATGTTGTGCCATACCAAATATTGGCCAAGGTGGGTAATGTGGCATATCAACTAGACTTACCACCAGAACATGGAAACATACACAATGTGTTCCATGTAAGCTTGCTCAAGAAGTATGTTCCAAGCTACAAGTAGATAGAAACACCTACAACTGTGATTATGGCACCTAACCTTACTTATGAAGAAGTGCCAATTCAGTTCCTGCCCAGAGATACTAGGAAGTTAAGAAGTAGGTGGATTTCTATGATTAAGGTGCAGTGGAGTAACCATACTCCTGAGGAGGCAACCTGGGAAGTGGAATAGGAAATTTCCACTAAATACCCTCAACTGTACCCTAGACTAGTGAGGAATTTGGAGGACCAAATTCTTTAAGGAGGGAGGAATTGTTAGGCTCACCTCCTAAGTGCTTGGCTTAGGCCAGGAAGCAAGAACAAAACAAAGAAGACTGATGAGAGCACTATGGGAACTAGTACAATGGTCTATGTGCAAAGCTGGAAACTTTCAGGACTTAAATGCACATAGAAACTGGGCTATTGAAAAGCTGACAGAAATCCTATTTGATGCCTATTTGATCTTATGCTAGACAAATTTGAGTGAAGAACATCAAAAGGGTGCAAGTTGGTGTTTGGCCGAAAGGTTCATTTTGAGGTAACTTCATGTTCTTCATTTGATTACATGGTAATGGTGCCATGAACAAGGTTTATTGATGATTAAATGATTATATGATAGGTTAGATTGAGGAAGAACATTAATGTATGGAATTGGGCATTTTGGCCGAGAGCTTGAACTAGTATAGTTTGGTGTTCTTCATTGAATACATGGTAGTTGATCCATGAGTAAGTGTTGTTGATGCCTATTTGTTGTTATGGTAGGCTATTTGAGTGAAGAACACTTGGGCATTGAAAGTTGGCTTTGTGGCCAAAAGCTATTTTGTGGTAGGGTTCACTAACACTTGATTATGCTTGGTGAATTACCGTGGTTCAAGTGTTTAGAGTGGCTAAGTGATGGTTAAAATTTGCCAAATGACCTTAGTTGCTTGATGGGGTATTGAGAATACATTCGGTTTACTTTTTGATTAGCTAATTAACTAATGTACAAGTACTAGAAATGCAAGCAAGTGTGGCCTAATTGCTTAGCATTTTGGAGCTATAAATGGGAGTGGAATGTTTGATGGTGTTTGGTGTGCAAATAAAATGCACATGTGTACATGTATGGTATAATGGCCGAGACCACTATGTGGTGTGTGTGTGATTTATTGTGTGCTTTGGTGTTTTCCATGTGCTTGCTAACCAACTTATGTTATTGTGAATTATATGCCATGGTTAATTATCATGTATATGTATATGCTTGGTTTTCGTTGTCTTTATGTTTGTTTTGCAGGTAAGCTGAGTGATAGCCAAAGGCTATCGCCTCAATCTGGCCGAACACCCTGCCACAATAATTGCCAGAAGAACTGGCGCTTCCCGGGAACAGGTGGAATCATGCACCTCGGGAGATAGCCGGAGAGACCCGAGCCTCGGCACGCCAGTAAAACTTGAGGACTCCATTCGCCCCCCAAGGTTGTGAACAGCGCGCCTTCGGAAAAGTGGCACCAGACATTGCTGCCCGAACATGATATCCCCGAAGGCGGAACCCCCTGGAACTGGGAACCCCCGAACTGAGGGTGTGCTTCCCGAAGAGGCTCTGTTCGAACTAGAGGACGACCTCGCCCAGGGACCTCGGGAGTACGGCAGGCGCATTTAAGGAAGCATTTAAGGAAGCCTCTGACACGTCCCACCACAGACGTAAAAAGTCACCCTGACGCGCAGACGCCATCAGAATCACATCATGGCCCGTCTCAGCACAAGGCTCGAGGCCATCTAGTTACCAACTATCTGTCCCCTACGCCCAGAAGTTCAGGAGCATCCGACCGCACACGTGTCATGATCTGAACGGGCTAGGTATTCCTATATATACAGGAAATAAATACTTGACAGGAGGTTGGTAGGCCGGAGATACAGCTCCCACACTCTGAGAAAATACCAGGCGAGACTTTTCTGCCTTTCTCTTTGAGCTAGTGACTTTCCCCTTTTTCCGGCCACCACTGACTTGGGCGTCAGAGGCTCCCCCCCCCGGAAAAACACTCCGGGGGCCTCCTAACCCTGTTTTCCAGCTTTTCAGGTACTCTCCTTGGGGCGATCCACCTTCCAGGCGTTCTTCCTCCTAGAAGTCTCCTCAGCAGTCATCATGACTCACAACGATGAGGCCCAAGGCCATCACTGAGCTAATGGGAGGTTAAGCTTTGAGTGAATACTCAGCTTAACTAAATAGACTCTTATTGAGTTGTATTTGAAAAGTAAATCCTACTGAGTTTATACTTACTGCCCATCCCATTAGTTTTCAGGAAAGGACATACGGCCTGAGTAGTGCTAACTTGGTTTGTGCTTGTGCTTAGTACTAGCTTGCTTATTTTCCAAGGTATGTGCCAATGGATGATTGGCTTAGTGAATTTGGTTCATTACAAGTCTTATATCTTGTCGGCCGAGACTTATGAGTTAAGTTTGCAAGCTGTAGTGTGGGGGATCTGTCTAGGAAAGCATTATGGATACTTGGACCTTGGCTCTGATTGTAGTTTTTACTTTTATGACAATGAACATGGCAGTTGGGTTGGTGCTGCAGTGTGTGCTTCTGTATGGGATCCTTAAGGTTATGTTTGACCATTAATGGTCTTGGTCTGTATTTAACTTGGCATGGACAACTTATGGACTCATGGCATGTAGCCATGTTAGGTGCTAGGTAGACTACCTTTTGAGTGTACATATATGTAGTCTTGATGCCTAGGCTGGTGTTGGCTTTGTTGGACTTGTATGCCAAGTTATGTATGGACTTATGGATGGTTTTGTGCTTGTATATATATGTTGAATGCTATGGGCCAAGGTTTGGCACTTTTATGTATAAAGTTATGGGCCTATTCTTGGATAAGTGTTGTGAACCTCCATGTGTACTTATGTTGGCCGAGAAGATCATGTGCATTTTAGCATAGTGTTTTCAAATTAAAGTATCTTCTGTGGGCTTCTTGGTTGCCATATAAGTAGCACACTTGATTGCACACCATATATGCACCTGAAATTTCATTTAGTGTTGCCTTGCTTGATATACAAGTAATCTATTAATACCTTGCTTATTTTGCAAGTTAGAGGTATTGGGCCTTGCCTCTGCTACAAGGAAATTATTGGACTTGTGTCAAAGCCTCCTAGGCCACCTCCTAGGCTTCTCAACTTAAGAAAATAAGACTTAATGTTGCCATTGCTGGCTTGGCCGAATTAAAGAATTTAGAATTGGAGTTGGGTTGAGAGTTAAACTAGAAACTTATAGGCCAAGGCCTGTGTGAGGTGTGACAGAAGCTTGGTCAAGAACTAAGGGTAAAGGATTGGTGAGGGATATGTTAGCGTTGTGCTCAAAAAGCCAATCATGAGATGATTGTATTTTTTGCACATTGAGTCATGATATTTTATTAAGGCATTAATCCAGCAATTATGTTTGTTGTTTTTGTTTCTGTATAACATAATAAACAAAATTGTAACCCTAGAATAATGATATTCTCAAACGTCCCTGGTCTAGTATTATTGTGGAGCGGGTTGCAATAATGCATAACGACTAGCATATGTGGAGACTAATATGAGATATGTACTTTACATGTGGGTACAAGTTGGAGAACTTGTGTACTGGAACGACCCACTATGAGAACACTACATGGATCGTTATCTGAGTGTCATAAGTGATTCTCATAGTGATCATGGTATATGTAGTCCTTTGACCTAAGGTCATCAAGGTTCCCTACATGTGAGTCGCATACTTTGATACTTTCGTTTGTTTCTCGTAACTGAGTGAACTTGAAGGAGGTCATTGGGTATGTCACATATGATGTGGAGGGATTTGTATGATCAAGATGGGATTTTTCCCTCCTATGTAACGGAGTGATATCATCCGTCCCCTTGATAGAGTGAGACTTAGAAAAATGCATGGCCATGCTCGGATGAATTGATATACGATATCAATGTCATTAGTTTAAGTTGGTCTACTCGGTAATCAAGAAACCAAAGATTGGGCTATACGAGAGTGACACATTCCATGTTTCGTGCTTAGTCTTGATATCTTGGACAAAGGGACAATGGCATATATCGGTAATGATCATAATGGTTTAGTAGAATCACCGACAATCTTGTCACTTGGGTAGCAATGATGTGTTGCTAGACACCGCTCGTTACTTATGATCATAAATGTGATTTATGATCATTGCCAATGTGGTAAGAGCCTATTGGGTCACACACATAGAGCTATTTAGATCATTAGAGTGCATGGGCTAATTATTTGGGTTATGGTTTCACAATAATTTCATATTAATAATGGGCCCAAGGGTTAAGCCATTATTAAGCCTGAAATTAAAGCCTACTTGGATTAGGGCTTTGAAACCCATTTGGCCTGGAAGTTGTGTCTCACTATAAATACAACTTTTAGTGAGAAATTCATAGCTTTTTGCCCTAGCCTCCCAAAAGGATAGCCACACTCTTCTCTTGCAATTCCTTAAAGGACATAAGCTAGCACTACGAGCGTAAGAGAAACGCATCTGTCGAGATGTGGTGGAAGCATGGTGATCCCAAGAGGCTCGTGTGGATACCATAAAGAGCTTGAACACATAAACTGTTCAGGTTTTCTGATTCGACTCTATAGTTGGGTGAAAGATCTCAACCGAAAATTAGGTTTGAAAATTTTTGAACACCCGATTTACCTCGTGTCACTTGGATCCTGGAGGGTTTCAGCTAAATTCCGCTGTGCTTGTTTGGCTCCCAAAACCCAACAGGATACACTATACTCTTCTTGAATTGGTTGAATTCCATGTTGTAGAATAGTGTTAAGCATCTAAGGGATAGTTGTGGAACTAGACGAACTTGGTTTGTTGTAAGGGCTATGGATTGCTTTTGGGTGTATGTGTTAGTATGATAGCTTGCTATGTTAATGGAAAGTATTAAAGCTCACTCATGAGTCGGCCAACTCATGTGTGAACTTAGAACTCTATGTGATGATTTCATTTTAATTAATATAACTAAGAAATGAGTCAATGTGTGGTGGACAAGATAGTTGTAATGTTGGCCGAGACCAATGGGAATGTGGAGTATGTGTGAGTTGCATGCTTTGGTGATTGTTTGTGCTTGCTGACCCTTATTAGCTAGATGGTTATCATATTATCTTGCATAGTTGTGTTTTGCTTGTCATCATGTTTGTTTTATAGGTTGGAGCATCACTTAAGGAGGTTAAGCTTCCGGGTTTCACTAAATAAGCTTATAAGCCTGTATGTGTTCCCTTATTGAGTTATACATATAACTCATGCCCTGTATTTATATGTTTTAGGAAAAGATTATGAACCTTGAGTTGTTTGAGTGCCAAGAATTGTGTATTCGGGTACTTAGGAGGAATGAATACTAGCTTGGTAAATTGGTTCAATTGTTGGGTTTCGGGAGCCAAACAGCGCAACGGAATTTAACCGAAACCCTCCAGGATCCAAGTGAAACGGGGTAAACTGGGTGTTCAAAAATTTTCATACCTAATTTTTGGTTGAGATCTCTCACTCAACTGTAGAGTTGAATCACAAAACTTGAACAGTTGACATGTTCAAGCTCTCTATGGTATCCACATGAGCCTCTCGGGATCACCACACTTACACCGCATCCTGGCAGATGCGTTTCTCTTGTGCTCACAGTGCTAGCTTGCGCCCTCCAAGGAATTGCAAGAAAAGAGTGCGGCTGTCCTTTTGGGAGGCTAGGGCAAGGAGACCTGCTAATTTCTCACTAGAAGTTGTATTTATAGTGGGACTCAAGTTCCAGGCCTAATGGGTTTCAAAGCCCTAATCCAATTAGGCTTTAATTTCGGGCTTAATAATGGCTCAACTATTGGGCCTGTTATTAATACGAAATTATTGTGAAACCAAAACCCAAATTATTAGCCCATGCACTCTAATGATCCAAATAGCTCCAATAGGCTCTTACCGCGTTGGTAATGATCATAAATCACATTTATGATCATAAGCAATGAGCGGTGTCTAGCAACACATCATTGCTACCCAAGTGACAAGATTGCCGATGATTCGACTAAACCTTTATGATCGTCACTAACATATGCCATTGTTCCTTTGCCCAAGATATCAAGACTAAGCATGAGACATGGAATGTGTCACTCTCGTATAGCCCAATCTTTGGTTTCTTGATTATCGAGCAGACCAACTTAAACTGATGACATTGATATCATATTTTTTCCTCACCTTCAGGATCTATCCAAATCTGGTGGTATGCACTAAAAGCGTCGAGGAAGCTAAGTAGACCATATTTGGCAGTGGAGTCTACCAATTGGTCTATTGATGGTAGAGGATATGAGTCCTTTGGACAGGCATCATTAATATTTTGAAAGTTGATGCACATTCAAAGTTTATCGCTCCCTTTCTTCGTGGCAACAACAATGTTGCTAAGCCATTATGGGTACTTGACCTCCCTTCTTATGCTTGCTTCTGTTAGTCGTTGGACTTCAATTTTGACAAAATTTTTATTATGTATTGAGCGGTGATGGTTTTTCTACTGAACAAGCTTCACCTCCAGGCGTACTTTAAGGCTATGTTGAATTCTATTTGGGTCTATTCCAGGCATATTCTTCTAAGAGTAAGCAAACAGATCTTTGTTCATTAATATAAGGGATACAAGTTTTTCCTTGTCACCTTCAACTTGTTTTTTCCCTACTCAGGTACTTCAGCTAGGGACATGTTCTACATCATTTGTTTCTATTTTTTCAAGATTGTTCATTTCCCTTTCTGTTGCATCTTCTCTAGTCACACTCTTCTCTCCCGAAGCCTGTATGTGAACTTTTGCCAAATTCTACCTTGCTTTGATGAACACTTTCCTAACTTCAGGTTGATCGATTAGTATTTCTGCGTCACCCTCTTTCACCTTGAATGTAACAGTCAGGTATTGCACCTCTATTTGAATGTGAACATTGCCCTGCATTTATCTTTTGAGGGTGACATTGTATGAAGATGGGACATCTATGACGATGAACTTGTCATAGTGGAAGTAAAGAGTTCTTCCTTGGTGTAGACCAGGGTACCCTTAGCATTAGGGGTAGATCAATCAAGCTGAGCACTGGGAGTTCCAAGGGACCAACGCTGAAGGTAGGCGAGGTAACGGGTTTAAGATCACCCTTGGAAATACCCAAGTTCGGAAATAAATGGGAGAACAAAACATCATCATTTGATCTATCATCGATGAGCACCCTCTTGACATCCCATTTTTTGATTCTTGCCATGATTAGGAGAGGATTTTTATTGGGAATTTCACAAATAACCAACCACTTCAAGCCAGCTTGTTCATCGGGTTGTCGAACACTGTCAATCCAATCTCCCTCACCTTGCTCTTTCTTTCAGCTGAGGGTAGTATAATGGTTATGGTTTGGGTAACCCCATCCAAAGGTGGGGGTACTTTCTAAGGCTTCGATTGGTTCAGCACCTGTCAAAGTCAAACTTCTCATCTTCTGCTTTTCTTTCATCATCTCCTTTTTCCCGAGCCTTTGCCAATAGCATCCGTATGTAGCGTTGAAGTTGCCCTTGTGTAATTAAAGGACTTGTTGTATTTTCTCAATTGGAAGCAATCCCTGGTGTGTTGTTCTTTCTGCCTTTGGCCGTTTGATTAAAGTTCCCTGCCTTTCTAAGGCTATGAGGATATTCGTCCCTATTCTGTTCAGAGGGGTGAATGCCATTCACTTCTTTCCCCTGGATTTTTAAGGTCTGCCTCCTCCCTTGGATTGATACCAAGGTTGGTGATTATTACCTTTGGATTGGTGATGCTTAGACTTTGACACTCCCATTCTTAGTTCCTCAGCAGTCATATGTTGCTCTACCCTTCATTAGAATTCAATGAGGGTGCTAAGGGGATCTTTTGAGAACTCGTAAAAGAGCTATGTCCTTCCTCAATCCTCTGATCATTGTGAGGATTAGAATCTTGGGGTGGAAGTCAAGAATACTCAGTGCTTCTCTATTGAATCTCTTGACATAGTCTCGAATGGGCTCACCATTCTTTTGGGCTATATCATACATTTGGATGGGCATCTTTGTCGTCAACCTGTTCCCTATGAATTGTTAGGTAAAGGCGGTAGATAATTCTTGGAAGCCCATTATGGTTCCAGGCATCAAGGAGTTGTACCATGTAGTTGTTGGCCCAGATAAAGTGACCTCAAAGCATTTGTAAAGGGTGGCATCATTGGCCCTGTGTGACACCATGCTCCTTCTATATTTTGTTAAGTGGGCTTGAGGGTTACTTCACCCATTATACATTTCCAAGCGTGGTACTCTAATAACCTTGATGAAATTGGTTTCCAGGAGACCTGTTTCTCCACCTTATCCAACCTTTCCAAAATTTCTTCATGAGGATGGAAGTACCATCCTCTCCCAGTTGTCTGGAGGCCATAGGCAAGGGAGAATGACATCTTCTTCTTGGTGAGTAACTTTGACGTTGTGGTGGGAAGGGCTTATCTATTGTAGAAAGGCTTAGGTAGTGGGAAGTCCTTGGCTATTTTGATCTAGACCCCACCACATACCGCTTATCAGATGGAGGGTTCTCTATTGAGGACTCCTCATGGAAGCTCCTATTTGGGGAACTAAGATGAGATGACCAGTGGCCCTTCTTTAGGTGGACCTCTACTGAAGGGGTCCTTACATGAGAACATGCACGTGACCATCTTTGGTCAAGTTGCTATGTCATTTCATCCATTATGGAGGACTAGAAGTTGCGCAGAAACCCCATGGTAACCGTTAGAGGATGTTCGTCCACTCGAAGGGAAGGCTCCAGGTGTTACCCACTCTAGGGTAGTCCAATTATGGTGCCAAAATTGTGCATTTAGACTCCTAGGATTAGTAATGTTCTGTACCCCATCAGAACACTACCCCTAGTGTGCATACCCAAGTGGCCCTCTTGGGCACTAGGTAAACTCATGCATATTGGTCCAATCATCACACACATATTCACATTTCATGCACACCATGGCAGCAAAGAAGGAAAACACTAGCACAAGTCTTACACATTAGGCAATCTTGTTCAGTTCCAGTGACCAACCACTGTACTTGTAACATCCACTAATAAACTGTATCATTCTAGCCATGAAACCCCTTATTTTATTTGCTTCATTATCAAGTACAGACTTCAAGCAAACCAAGGAAATTTTTTTTACATCAATAGCTCATCTATTGACCAAGTTATGCATTTTATAAGTCGGTTACAAAATTCTGACCAAGTGAACAGTAACTTAGCCAACTTTGCAACGTCATAGCCTTGGCTACAGGGTTCCAAATTCCAAAATTCCAAATCCCAGTTCATCCTCTACATGTTCCCTAGGTGTGGTCAAAATCTTATCCAATATTCCTGTTGGGTTTTGGGAGCCAAACAGCACAGTGGAATTTAACCGAAACCATCCAGGATCCAAGTGAAACGGGGTAAACTGGGTGTTCGAAAATTTTCATACCTAATTTTCGGTTGAGATCTCTCACTCAACTGTAGAGTCGAATCAAAAAACCTGAACAGTTGACGTGTTCAAGCTCTCTATGGTATCCACACGAGCCTCTTGGGATCACCACACTTCCACCTCATCCCGGCAGATGCGTTTCTCTTGCGCTCGCAGTGCTAGCTTGCGTCCTCCAAAGAGTTGCAAGAGAAGAGTGTGGCTGTCCTTTTGGGAGGCTAGGGCAAGGAGACCTACGAATTTGTCACTAGAAGTTGTATTTATAGTGAGACTCAACTTCCAGGCCTAATGGGTTTTAAAGCCCTAATCCAATTAGGATTTAATTTCGGGCTTAATAATGGCTCAACTCTTGGGCCCATTATTAATACGAAATTAAAGTGAAACCATAACCCAAATAATTAGCCCATGCACTCTAATGATCCAAATAGCTCTATGTGTGTGACCCAATAGGCTTTTATGACGTTGGCAATGATCATAAATCACATTTATGATCATAAGCAATGAGCGGTGTCTAGCAACACATCATTGCTACCCAAGTGACAACATTGTCAATAATTCGACTAAACCTTTATGATCATCACCGATATATGCCATTGTCCCTTTGTCCAAGATATCAAGACTAAGCACAAGACATGGAATGTGTCACTCTCGTATAGCCCAATCTTTGGTTTCTTGATTACCGAGTAGACTAACTTAAACTGATGACATTGATATCGTATATCAACTCATCCGAGCATGGCCATGCATTTTCTAAGTCTCACTCTATCAAGGGGCCCGAAGATATCACTCCTGTTACATAGGAGGGACAAATCCCATCTTGATCATACAAATCCCTCCGCATGATATGTGACATACCCAATGACCTCCTTCAAGTCCACTCAGTTACGAGCAACAAAGGAAAGTATGAAAGTATGTGACTCACATGTAGGGAACCTTGATGATCTTAGGTCGAAGGACTACATATACCATGATCACTATGAGAATCACTTATGACACTCATATAACGATCCATGTAGTGTTCTCATGGTGGGTCGATCTAGTACACAAGTTCTCCAACTTGTACCCATATGTAGACTACATATCTCATATTAGTCTCCACATATGCTAGTCGTTATGTATTATTGCAGCCCGCTCCACAATAATACTAGACCAGGGACGTTTAAGAATATCATTATTCTAGGGTTACAATTATGTTTGTTAAGTTACGCAGAAACAAAACAACAAACATAATTGCTGGATTAATGCCTTAATAAAATATCATGACTCAATGTGCAAAAATACAATCATCTCATGATTGGCTTTTTGGGCACAACACTAACAACTTTATGTGGCGAAAACAGAATTTACAAGTAAGCAGCCCATCATTCACACTTAGGCAGCTTTGTACCACATCACTTACATAGCCAAAACATTACTCAAATGTTCACATACTTGTCTCATTTTAAATACACTACATCTACATGCATACATGCACTACAAAATGGTCTTAACTTAGCTAAATAAATACCCTAAGTTACAGGAGTGCTTGAGACACAATGGACTCTAGAACAGGATGCTCGACAACTGCTGCACAACACAATACGTACCGCCATTAAAAATACCAAATGTGCTCGTAAAACTACCAAAATTTTTGGATCATAACTAGACATATGGACGTTCATGTACCTAAAAGTTTAGATCAAAACTCAAAGCTCAAATGTCAATTTGAATGAGATCTTTCTGCTAGACCTGAATTGACAGAATTGAGGAGAGTAAGTTTCATTGAAAAACTTAGTAAGGGTAGCACTTGGATTCAATAGGCAATGTAACCATCATTAAAACCTGTATCTAAAGACACTAAACCACAAAAACCACAATGCATATATACAAGATATAGCAACCAAATGTACCGGTCATTCACAACAAGCAAACACATGAAATGCAGTAGCAACAATAACCATAGATTAGTCCATAAAACATGCAATAAACATAAATAAATCACTATGGCAGCCCTCCTCAAGCTAATGCTTGGTTTTACAAGGATTTTAATAGTAGTTAGTACTAACTTTGGGCTCTAGAAACCCTCACTTTACTGCCATCATTGTGCACTTTGCACTAGGTCACAAAACCTTTAATATGGGCACTCCCCTCACTAAGCTTGGTTCATCAAGCTCATGGCTCTCTTACAAGCCTAGCCCTAGCTCCATGGATGTTGAAAAGTTACAAAAAATAGTCCATGAGAGCAACAGAACCCTTACCTTGATGGGTATGCTGAAATAGGAGATTGATCCCAGGCGCACTCAAGTCTTAGCACCAAATAGCTTCCAATTGCCCTTTTTTGCTTTCAATTTCAATCAATTGCAAGTTTGAAGGTGTGGTGGCTATGGTTGAAGTATGGCTATGGTGTTGGGATAGTGCAGGATGAAAATGGGAGAGGGATAAGTGGTTTGGCCACTTAAATGGCCTTACATGAGCTTAAGGGCACAAAACACACTTAAACAAGCTTAACCTTGCTTTATGTCATTTTCCTTCTCACTAATTATGGTTTCTTCGTCTTAAACTCATTGGTACACATGTGCATAAATTTTTTTTACCATTTATCAAGTCTTTGCTGCCTTCCCCATGATAGGATAACCCCATAATTCCACCCTTTGACTTAAGTCAAAAGCTTGAACACCTTAAGGTTTACACTAAGACATTTAGGTCCTTAATGCCTTAGTGTTTCCTTTGTCCAAACTTTTCTTCCATGGACAATTTGGTCCTCCAATAGCACTTTCATACCGTTCATGTCCTTCCCATAACTCTCCGAGTCTCTTTCTTGAGAGTTTTGCAATTGAGTACCCGAATTTCCAAAACCTTACAAAAAAGTCCATAAGTTGCTTGACAAACAAGCAATCCTTAAGGCTTTTCTTAAGGGCCAAGTTACTAACTTGGAACATTTTTAAAGAGGTGTTGATCATGCCTTTTACCCTAAACACTTCAATCATTATGGTGAGAATTACACAAAATAATTGTTTTTAGCTATTATGACACTTGTAATTCTCCTATTTTTGTGAGGTGGTAACATCGGGGGTGCTCGATCATTTGCCAGTGGAGGCTCAATTGCAAACTGGGACTTTGGAACGCCCTTATCCTTAGAATGCTGAGCCTCCACGATAGTGACTTGGGAACTAATTCCCACAAATGGTGCTAAATGATGCTCTAGCACATCTTCAATTTACGATATGTTGAACCTCTGATAGAAATTCACCTGAGTAGTAGCTGTAGTAGTTGAAGAATAATGGTTAAGAGCTCCCTAGAGTCTGTTTCCAGGGGAGGGAACTCTGATGCCTAAGTTAGTATGCGAGGGAGAAGTCGTTAGGAGTTAGCAGTAGAGAACAAAAAAGGATGATACCAATTGTTCTTTACCTGGGAGCCTCCCTCGAGTATTTATAAGAGGCCGTGAGGAGGAGGCCATTATGCTTAGCCTGAGTAAATCAAGACACGTGTTCAGCCGGATTTGGTCTGTACTTTCGGGGAGAGGTGTCTACAGCTGGCCAAAGGTGGTTATGCCCCAAGGGTAGGGGTGTGTGCAAGGTTTCTGTCAAAGATCCCTCAACTGTATTTGTTGTTTCTCCCTAAGACCCCTTATTGATCTGAAACCCCTTTGGACAAGGATTTCCCTTGAGGGTGATTGGTGAAAGCCTTCTGGATTTGCAGACCATTTTCGGGAGGCATTTTTTCTATCAAGGATGATAGACCTACGTTCTCGAGGCTAGTAATATACACTCCCAAGGATGGAAAAGAATCTTTTTCCCGAAGTCAGTCATATACCTTTCTGAGGGTGGTGTAGATCCATCTCCCAAGGTTAGTCGTATAAATCCCCGAGGGTGGTGTCAGGTTTGCCAATAAAAAGGTCATGTGGGTGATAGCCCTTCAACTATCATAATGCACTACTAGTTGTGAGAAAGGGTCATCTTAGAATAATAGGTGCATGTGCATCCATATCTATATTCAATATAACAAAAACAGTGAGAATGATAAACTTCTCAACTTTTACTAGTACAACCTCAATTATTTCTCTAGGATGTTTAACTAACCTATCAGCTAATTGAATGCTCATCCTAGTTGGTTAACATTCTCCTAACTTCAATTTGTTAAAGAAAGTATAAGGCATTAAATTTATATTTGCACTCAAATCCGCTAAAGCTCTACCAATCATTAAGTGACTAACAGTACAAGGAATAGTAAAACTCCTTGGATCTCCAATTTTTCTTGGTAAATTATTCTTAATGATGGCTAAGCATTCTCCATTGAAAATTATTAAAAACAACTCTTTCAACTTTTTTTTATTGCCAAATATGTCTTTTGGAAATTTGGTGTACTGAGGCGTCTGTTTCAAAGCTTCTATAAAAGGAATATTAATATGGAGTTGTTTAAATAAAGCTAAAAGTTAACAAATTTCTCACTCCTCCTCTTTGTCTTATGTTAGATGAGAAGGATATGGTAAAGGTGCCCAATATTCCTTGACTTCTTCTTTCTTCCTTGGAGGTTCTAACTATAACTCTTTTTTTGGCATGAGCGTAGGATGACCTTTTGTTAGAATTATTGATGCTATTTTTTAGCTTCTAGCAACTTTCTTTTTGTTGTCACCTTTGCTAGCAAATAGTTTTTTACTACTCTGAAGAGTAACACCTTATAAGTGTTCACTCGTCGGTGTCATGATTGTTTTGTTGATTTCCATCACAGTTTGTGACATCTAATCCATTTGCTTTTGAAACATTAGTTGCTACTTCTCCATGGTGTCCTTCAGACTTCAACACTAAGCTTGAATGTTGTCCATGAATCCCATCATTGCTTCTTGAAAATTTATAAACGATAATGAAAGCTAAAAATTCATACTCCTTCCTTCTCCTGTCCAACTGTCAGTTGAATGACTTTCCCATTGTAGCCTAGAAGCTTCCTTGCAAACCTCAGAAATCTCCAACAAAGTCCACATATTCATTTTTGCTCCTCCATTTGTTCATTTAACACAACCAAGTTTGGCGCTCTCCTTCACAATCATTGCAATACAACTCTACAAGTTGCTTTTTTCCAACAAAAAATTTTCTAAATTCCCTCATGAACACTTTTGCTTGAATTGCTCAAGGTAATCCTAGAGGATGAATGCCATTGGTAATTGTTTATAGTCATCTCTTAAATCAAGTCCTGGGCAGCTTTAGGTGTCATGTTATTTACAGTACCGCCAGCTGCTACATCAATCATTTGTTTGGAAGTATAACTCAGGCCATTATAGAACATTTGCACTTCCATCCATGTACGTAATCAACATGGACACTTTCTTAATAGATCCTTGAACCTTGCCTAAGTTTCATATAATGCTTCTGAATTCATCTAACTAGAAGCAAAAATGCCATTACGAAATTTCAGAGTCTTAGTTGGAGAAAAATACTTCAATAAGAACTTCCTAACAAGAGCATTATGAGTGGTAATAAACCTTCTTGGAAGTGAAGTTAACCATAGCTTAGCTTTTCCTCTCAATAAGAATGAAATGATTCTTAACCAAATACTATCTTCATTAGCTTCATTAATTCTGAATGTATGACAAATCTCCAAGAAACTAGCAATATGAGCATTAGAGTCCTCATCTACCAAACCATCTAATTGAACATAACTTTGCACCAACTGAATAATATTTAAGTGTTCTCAATTCTCTCCTTGTTGTTCCGGCACAAGATGTAATTGCTATGACTTAGTATTCCTTGTAGACAAAAATTTCCACAAGGTCTTCTCAATTTCTAGATCCCCTTCAACAACTTAACTATGCTAGCTATGAGTATGAGTCATACCAAAATTCCTACAAGAAAACATGGAAAAGTCAGTAAATTAAAAATAACTAAAAATTCAAAGAAAACTACTACAATAAAATAAATGGCTAGATTAATGAAGATAAATTTTCAGGTAGCAAACTCATTAAACGTTCCTTAGCAAGGCCCCCAAAAACTTGATCTGTCCATAGTTCACACAAAACTTTCCCACAGCAGTAATAATTAATGTGAATGTGTCAAATCTTTCCATGCTGATAAATATGTAAACTCATAGGCAAGTGCACTTATCGTCAAAGTATAGCAGTGGAAAGTACCATGATCATTTTTCTTAAAGAACGAAGCTTTGTCTACCATACTTAACCTTTCTCTATTATCTACCCGGTAATTCAAGGATGTTTGTTTAACTAACTAGTGTGAATTAACTAAACTAGCTAATGTAATAAAAATAATCAGCAACTAACTACTTATTGGCAACGGAGAATCAATTAAGATAAGCAATGATAAGAAATCTCACACTTGGAATTGAATCCTTTTAGAAATCCCTTATGTTGCTTTTACTTCAGCTTAAGAGGAATGTGATTAACTTAGCCCTTGGAGTACCTAAATTAGACTATCTCCCTGTTATTCCTCTAAACCTAATTACTATTCTTAAGTCACCAATAGGGTGTCTCGGCCTATCGTTCTCCTTAAGAATGCATTACTAGTCTTATGGTAATCCACAATAAATATACTGCATACTACCTACATATGTTCATCATCTCACATTGAATTAATGGGCCAATTACCATTAATCAATGCATCAAAGAATATTGGATAAATATCAAAAAATTCAAAATCATATCAACCCAGAATATAATCACAATCACAAAATCATCCTAGGGTTCATCTACGCTAAGCATGAGTAGAAACATTTTGCTTATAGTGCTGTAAAATAAACACAATAGAATAAAAAAAAACTAAGAAAAGAATTTTCCATATTTGAATTGCTTCTCCTGCAAGAAATCGTTGATCCAATGTGCATTAAATGGTGTTGATCATCAAAACTACCTTTGCTAGACATGGCCTAAAACTGTCTTATTTTTCTATGTTTTTCTGCCTCCGCTCAACTTTCTATTCAATTTTTAGTAAATAACCTAAAAATTCCTAATGAGCAATCAAACACGATTTGGTACATGCTTGTGTTCAAGGCCACGTTATACCTCTATAACTTAAAATCTAACCCAATAAGGACACTGCTTGACTCATTGGCTTGTAACTCAGACATGGGCATATAATAATGCATGTAAGGCACTACATGGATGTGTTACAAGGCATGCATGCTCTAGAATTTGCCAAAACTTACAATTTAACTCTCAAACTTTGCAGAAATCCTTCCTAACCTAAATGAAGTTGAAATATAACCTGAAAATAAAATATGAGCCAATTAAGCACTAAATCCTAGCATAAACTTTTTAAAAGATAAGTAAATATAAGGAAAAAAAAACATATAGAAAATGTAGCTAAATATAAGTATATGATTAGGCCCAATGGGATGGTTTCATGTGAAATGAACCTATGTGTTGCATAGGAGCTAGGGTTACCTTTCATTGACTATGTGTTTCTAGCTAGATATGTGCAAAGAAAGCATTAGGATTATATTTTAAGTATATCCAACCCATTATGGAATATGGAGATCTATGATTACTTAATTAAATGGTATAATTAAAGATAACTGGATGCACTTAGGACTTTGATTTGCTTGCTAAGCCCTAGAGGCTGTTAAGCTTGGTTGTGGAGTGTGTGGTTTATGTGCTTCTTTATTTGGATGCTTGTCCTAATCATGTTATTCTAATGCTTAGAAAATTGTTCTTTGTATGTTGTGCTTGCCTTTTTGTTGTCTCTAGATGAAGTACAAAGTTCTAGACTTCAACCAAAACCTATGGTTATATGATAAGAAATATTGTTGCTTGGCCCTTGTTAAGTTATATAACTCATGCCCTAAATGCTTTCACTTTTAACGAAAGGTTTAGCTGACTAAGTGTGGTGTTGTCTACCTTAATCTATGTTTTGTGTATTTCAAGTAAATTTTGGGACTAAGTGTTGGTTAACCAAAGAATGCTCAATATATGTGTAGTCAACTTAGTGGTACTTTGCTTGCAAGAACTAAGTTGTTGGATTGGTGGGAACTATCTAAAGTAATGTTCTATTTTAGTGCCTAGGTTGGCTAGTTGTCTGGCTAAAATATGTACAAATGTGTTTGTGGAAGTTTCTTTCTGGTAGATGTGTATGTGCATTTGGACATGTAATTAAGGGTGGCCTTTGGTAGGCTTAACAGGACACAATGTGGACCTCCCTGCATTTGTTTGTCTTGGACCATGCTTGCAACTTAATATATGCTATGTGTAAGTTGTGTCAGTTATTTGTGCCTTAAAGTAACTTCAAAAACTAGCTTAATCCAATTTTTGGAATAAAACAGGCTATGACAACTGGTCTTAAGAATTTATCCTGTTTTGGTAAAAAATCGATAAGCTAAGTGTTAGTCTTTCTTAGGTACCCTAGAACACATGTCCTAAGCCACTTGATAGAGTTGATTTATTAAGTTTTACTTCAAACAGATGATATGCCTAGGAAGGCATAGGCTAGGGGTGCTTTAGGGCATGACATATAGAGATCTCTTGGAACCTTGAGATATATCTTGGTGCTAAGAAGTTGTGCCACATCATAGCTGGCCCGGAAGGTATGACCTTAAAGCATTTGCAAAGGGTGGCATTATCGGCCCCATGCAACATCATGCTCTTTTTTTATTTTTTAAGATAAACCTTTGGATCACTTCGGCCATCATAGTTTTTTAGCATAAGTATCAGGATGTCACCAGGCATAGGCAGCTTGGTGATGGTATGGACGGACTGAAATTTGTCACATACAAGTGCTTCAGAGACTCATGACCAAACAGGCTTCTGAGAGACTTGGTTCTCTACCCTATCTAGTCTCTCCATGAGTTTCTCCATCATGGATGTAACAGACCCCTCTTCTCTCTAGTGATGATTATCTAACAATGGGGAATAATGGCTTCTTCTAGGTGAATAGCACCTCTGACATGGATAGTGGCTCCTTTCCTGAGGATAGGCACTATTTTGGTATAAAAGTCAATGTTCTCTTAAATATGAGTGACATGCCTTTTGTCCCCAATGAGGTGGAAGTATTACTACATCTAAAAATGGGAAAATTACAACACAAATGCATACTAGTTATAAAAACTTATATAGCATAATTTTCACCATAAAGAATGAAATGTCAGGGGTAAAGTGTATAATCTACACCTCTTAAAAAATTCACACAATTGTTACTTGGCCCTCAAGGAAGTCTTAAGGGACTGTTTGTTTTACAAGTAACTTATGGACTTTATTGTAAGATTTCAAGACTTGGGTACTCAATTGTATAACTCTAAAAGAGAGCTTTTGAAGGGATTTGAATGGTATGGAAGAAAATATAAAGGTTAAATTGATTAAAGGAAGCAAAGGCCAATTGTTAAAGAATGTAGGACAACTAGGTGCACAAGTGTCCTAAAAAAAAGGTAAAGGATGGGATGATCTTCAAAAAGGTCAAATGGGATCATTTTTATCATTTTCCCGCCCTTCCATGGCTGGTTCATATAGTGAAAAACGTTGGCTAAAGATTAGCAAAAAATTCCTTACTTAAGACACACCTATAATGACCAAAGTGAGGGTTAAGGTTAAGCTAATCAAACCAAGATAAAATCTAGACTTTCTTGCCTTTCCTTGGTCATTTTTAGCCTTCACTAGATAGAGTTCCTTCCGTAGCTCCTCCATAACCTTCCATAGGCACCATAGCTCAAGCTCTCAAGAAATCACAAAAAAATGCAATCATATTCAACAAGAGAGCTTTTGGGTTTATTGAGCTTCCTTTGTATTTTCATCCTTCACAACTTAGGTAAGGATTTTATATTCATGTTTCATTGTTTTTTTACTATCCTAAGATGATTTCTTGGGCCCAAGTTAGTACTATCTAAGACAAATTAACCTCCTAAGACCAAGCATTAGCTTGAGGAGGGCTACCATAGTGATTACATAATGTTTCTTTGAATGTTTATGAGGTAACCCTAATGTTGTATTGTTGCCAGCATTGCATTTGTTGGTTGCTATGTTTGTTGTGCATTTGGATGGTTATATTCATGTATATGTGTCATGGTCTTTTTTGTTTTAGTGTCTTTGGATTTCAGGTATATGGCTAGGAATTCATGATTTTAATGATAATCCCTTACTATGTTCTTTAAAGGAACTTACCCCATTTTTTTCCATTTCAGGAGCACCTGAAATAGACCATTCAAACTATTATCTGTCCTTTTAATTTGTCTATGAAATTTCAGGTATATTAACTTGCATATGTTTAGTCGTAAACCAAAAAGTTTCATAACTTTTGGAGCACATTAGCTATTTTTAGTAATGGTACTTTCTGGCTTATGCAGCAATTGGTCCCTTCAAGTTTCTGGAGTGCTTAGTGCTTTTAAAGTTCTCCAAGAAGCTTAGTGTACATATTAACTAAGTTATAACATGTATGTAGTGCATAAATGTATGTAAATGAGTTGGGTATGCTGTATGTACATTGTGTGAATTATATATGGATCAATGGAGTGTAATTTGAAGTGTTTGTCTAATTCTGTTCATATTGGTTCTTATGGGTTGTTTTGAAAAGTATAGTGTTTGATGCATACGTAATGTTACCACCTCACAGAAATAGGAGAATTACAAAGTGTGGCATAATGTTAAAAACCATTATATTCTGTACTTCTCACCATAGTGATTGAAGTGTGAGGGGTAAAATGTATGATCAACACCTCCTTAAAAGTGTTCCAAGTTGGTAACTAGGCTCCCAAGAAAAGCCTTAAGGATTGCATGTTTGTCAAGCAACCTATGGACTTTTTTGTAAGGTTTTGGAAATTTGGGAACTCAATTGCAAAACTCTCAAAAGAGAGCTAAGGAGAGTTATGAGAAGGATATGGGTGGTATGAAAGTACTATCGGAGGACCAAATTGCTTGTGGAAGACAAGTTTGGACAAAGAAAACACAAAAGGCTTTAAGGACCTAAGTGTCCTAGCGTAGGCCTTTGGATGTCCATGCTTTGGACTTGAGTCAAATGGAGACATTTTGGGGTTATCCCATCAAGGGAAGGCCAGCCAAAGCATGGTAAGGAAGTCAAATTTAGGCTAAGAAATTAAGACTAAGAAACCATGGTCCTGTAGCATGGAAAATGACATAAAGCATGGTTAAGGCTCATTATGTGTATTTTGTGCACTTAAACTCATTTAAGTAGCCATTCTCTTTTTTTCCTTCCACATTCGACCTTTCTAGTGACAAGAAATGTTGCCCTTCACCTCCATAGCTCCACCATAGCCACCATACCTTCAAACTTGCAATGACTTGCAATTGAAGTCGAGGAAGCACAATTCGAAGCTTATTGGTGCTATTGCTTGAGTGGACCTAGGATCAAGCTGAAATTTTGGCCTACCCACAAGGTAAGGAGTTCTAATGCTCCCATGGACTGTTTACTATATTATTCAAGCATCCATGGAGCTAGGCCTAAGTTTGGAAGAGAGCTAAGTGCTTGATGAACCAAGCTTAGTAAGGGGAGGCGCACTTAGAAAAGGTTTTCAACCTTAGTGTGAAGTGTAAAGTGATGGCAATGAAAATTAGGGTTTCTAGAGCCTAAAGTTAGTACTAACTAGTGTCAAAGCTCTCCAAGATGAAGCTTAAGCATTATCAGGGATGCCATAGTGATTTGCATATGTTCATTACATGTTTTATGGACTAACCAATGATACTTGTTGCTGCCGCTAACATATGTTTGTTGTTTGTGTTTGGCTGCTGCATTTGGTTGTTTTTGTTGGATATATACATTATGTTTCTTCTGTTTTAGTGTCTATGAGTGAAGTTAATATCGAGGCTCATATGACCTTAAGCACCTAAGTGCGCTCCTTACTAAGTTTCCAAGTGAAACTTACCTCCCCTCAAATCTGTCCATTTCAGGTGTTACGGATAGATCTTATTCAAAGTACCCTTTGCTTTTTGAGTTTCTATCTGAAATTTCATGTACTTAAACTTCCATGTATTTAGTTGTGATTTGGAGTTTTTGGTGATTTGAGGAGCACATTTGTTATTTTTAGTGATGGAGGTTACTATGTTATGTAGTAGTTGTCAAACACTTTGTTTCTAGAGCGCGTTCTGTCTAAAGCTCTTCTGTAACTAGGGTGCATGTTTTAGCTAAGTTAAGAACATTATGTAGTTCATGGATGCATGTGCATGTAAGGCATGTAAAGTTTGGACAAGTATGTGAACAATTATGGGTTATTTTGCTATGCATGTGGATGGTATACACAGGCTACCTAAATGTACAAAATGGGCTACTTGTTTGTAAATTTTGTATTGGCCCTAAAAAGATGCTAGCTATAAGGAAACGTAATTCCCAGCTATCTTTGACATGTATGGAATAGCCTTGGAGGGCTTACCCCTTGTGAATGAAATGTTTGCATGCTTATAAAATTTCATATGGGCAAAATGGTCATAAAGTGACAAGAATTTTTACCCTGTACTCTAAGTACTATAACTCACTATGTAGAATGAATCTTGGTATGAAATTTTGAATGGACCTAGAGCACTTCTAGAGGTTTGAATTGTATTTATAATTTCTAGATTTGAAGCCCTATAGCCAAAGATATGATGTTGTAAAGTTGGCTAAGTTACTATTCATATTTTGTAACTAACTTAAAAAATCCATAACTTGGTCCATAGGTGGGCTATTGATGTAAACCCATTTCCTTGGTTTGTTTAAAGACTTTACTTGATAATGGGATAAACAAAACATAGGGTTACATGGCTAGATTAACACATTTTTTCAAAGGAAAATTCAGGTGGGCACAAGAATCTAGTAAGATTGCATAATGTATGGTAGCCAAGATTAAGACTTGTGCTAGTGTTTTCCTTCCTTGCTGCCAATGTGTGCATGATATGTGAATATGTGTGTAATGGTTGGACCAATATGCATGTATTTACATAGTGCCCAAGAGGGCCACTTAGGTATGTACACTAAGGGTATTGTTCTGATGGCCTTCAGGACATACCAAACCTGTGGGTTTAAATGCACAATTTTGGCACCATAACTAGACTACTCCGGAGTGGGTAATAAATGTCATTTAGGACCTAACTCTAACCTATCTATGGCTTCCACCCAACAGCGGGTTGTCATGCACCGTCTTCCATATAAAGCTTCATAAGGTGCCATGCCAATAGTGCTCTGATAACTATTGTTATAGGAAAATTTGACTAATTCAAGTGTTGGTCCCATTCACCCTTGAAATCCAGCACATAGCTCCTGAGCATGTCCTCTAGTATCTGTGTCAACCTTTCAGATTGCCCATCAGTCTGATGTTGATAAGCAGTACTCAGGTGGATTTTGTTACCTAGTGCTTTGTGAAAAGCACGCCAAAAGAGAGTTGTAAATCTTATATCCCTATTAGACACAATGGAATTTGGTATTCTATGTAGCCTCACTATCTATTGGATATACATCTGAGCCAACTTCTCCAAAGAATTTATGAGTTTTATAGGTAAGAAGTGGGCATATTTGGTTAGCCTATCCACAAAGATCCAAATTGTATCATGCCTTAATCTGGTCATAGGCAACCCACTCAAAATGTCCAAGGTTATGTTGCCCCACTTCCTCACTAGTGTAGGTAGAGTCTGTGGCACATTTGGAGACATAAGTAGCTATGTCTCTCTTCATGTTTGGCCACCATAAGTGAGTCTTCATGTCTTTATACATTTTCTCACTTCTTGGATGGATGTTCAAGGTGCTTGTGTGAGTTTCTTCAAGTATGTGATTCCTAAGCTTTGGTCCTTTAGGTACATAAATTCGGTACCTGAAGAACAATAATCCTTGCTTCTAGGCAAAGGATTCATACAAGGAACCTTTTTCTTCTCCTGAAATATTTGAGGAGACAAATGCCAAGATCAAGAAGATTCAAGAGAGACTAAAGGCAGCCAATGAAAGAGCCACAGCCTATGCGAATAACAGAAGTAGAGACTGGGAATTTGAGGTTGATGACAATGTTTGGTTAAAAGTTGCACCAACCAAAGGTACTTTTGGATTTGGAAAAAGAACCAAGTTAGCTCCAAGATATATAGGTCCTTATGAAATCTTGGACAAAGTTGACAACGTAGCATACAGGTTAGGTTTGCCAACAAACATGTCAAGTGTTCACAACATTTCCTCACATCAGTATGCTTAAGAAGTATCTATTGGACACAAAGCATTCTATTGTAATGGAAGACATACAGTTGGAAACTAACTTGACATATGAAGAGACACCTATAGCTATCATGGCCAAGGATACCAGAAGGTTAAGGAACAAGCTGATTCCCATGGTTAAAGTTTAATGGTCACACTACTCTGAAAAGGAAGCAACCTAGGACACTGAGAAAAAGTGTATGGAAAGGTGTCCTACAGATTACCTGAAGCTAATGGCAATTTTGGAGGGCCAAATGTTTAAGCGGGGAGGATTCTTACCACCTCACAAAAGTGGGATAATTACAAAGTATGGCATAATGGTCAAAAACCATTATATTGTGTAATTCTCGCCACAGTGATTGAAGTATGAAGGATAAATGGTTTGATCAACACCTCCTTAAAAGTGTTCCAAGTTCGTCACTAGGCCCCCAAGAAAAGCTTAACGATTGCTTGTTTGTCAAGCAACCTATAGACTTTTTTGTAAGGTTTGGGAAATTTGGGTACTCAATTGCCAAAATCTCAAAAAAGAGATAGGGAGAGCTAAGAGAAGGATATGGCTGGTATAAAAGTACCATTGGAGGACCAAATTGCTTGTAGAAGATAGGTTTGGACAAAGAAAACACAACAGGCTTTAAGGAACTAAGTGTCTTAGTGTAGGCCTTTGGATGTCCATGCTTTTGAGTAAAAAAGAGACATTTTGGGGTTATCCCATCAAGGGAAGGCCAACCAAAGCATGGTAAGGAAATCAAATGTAGGCCAAGAAATTAAGACTAAGAAACCATGGTCTTGTAGTGAAGAAAATGACATAAAGCATGGTTAAGGCTCATTAAGTGTGTTTTGTGCACTTAAGCTCATTTGCGTGGCCATTCGATTATTTTCCTTCCACAATTGACCGTTTTCCAGCCACAAAAAATGCTGCCCTTCACCTGCATAGCTCCACCATAGCCACCATACCTTCAAACTTGAAACTACTTGTAATTGAAGTCAAGGAAGCACAATTGGAAGCCTATTGGTGCCATTGCTTAGGTGCACCTAGGATCAAGCTAAAATTTCAACCCACCCACAAGGTCAAGAGTTTTGTTGCTCCCATAGGCTATGTACTATATTATTTAGGAATCCATGGAGCTAGGGCTAAGTTTGGGAGAGAGCTAAGTGCTTGATGAACCAAGCTTAGTAAGGGAAGGTGCACTTAGAAAAGGTTTCCAACCTTAGTGTGAAGTGCAAAGTGATGGCAGTGAAAATTAGGGTTTCTAGAGCACAAAGTAAATCCTAACTACTGTCAAAACTATCCTAAGACCAAGCTTAAGTTTTATGAGGGCTACCATAGTGATTTGCATACGTTTATTGCATGGTTTATGGACTAACCAATGATACTTGTTGCTACCGCATACACATGTTTGTTGTTTGTGTTTGGCTGTTGTATCTGGCCTTTTTTGTTGGATATATGCATTATGTTTCTTGGGTCTTATTGTCTTTGAATGCAGGTAATATCAAGGGTAATATGACCTTAAGCACCTAAGTATGCTCCTTACTATGTTTCCAAGTGACACTTACCTTCCCTCAAATCTGTGCATTTCAGGTGTTGTAGATAGCTCTCATTCAAATTGGCATTTTTCCTTTGATTTTTGATCTAAAATTTTAGATACTTAAATTTCCATGTATCTAGTTATAATCTAGAGTTTTTAGTGATTTTAGCAGCATATTTTGTATTTTTAGTGATGGTGCTTACTGTGTTATGCAGCAGTTATCCAACATTCTGTTTTTGGAGTACATTGTGTCTAAAGCTCTCCTGTAACTAGGGTTCATGTTTTAGCTATGTTAAGAACATTATGTAGTGCTTGGATGCATGTACATGTAAGGCATGTAAATTTTGGATAAGTAAGTGGACAATTTTGGGCTATTTTGCTATGCATGTGGATGGTATGCATAGGCTGCCTAAGTGTCCAAAATGGCTTGCTTGTTTGTAAAATTTGTATTGGCCAAGAAAAGATGCTAGCTGCAAGGAAACGTAATTCCTAGCTATCTTTGACATGTACGGAATATCCTTGGGAGGCTTACCCCTTATGAATGAAGTGGTTGCATGCTTATAAAATTTCATATGGGCAAACTGGTCATAAAGTGACAAGAATTTTGACCCTACACTCTAAGTACTATAACTCACTATGTAGAATGAATCTTGGTATGAAATTTTGACCACACCTAGAGAACTTCTAGAGGTTT
The DNA here is from genome assembly GCA_039654915.1 of Aquilaria yunnanensis. Lineage (NCBI taxonomy): Eukaryota > Viridiplantae > Streptophyta > Magnoliopsida > Malvales > Thymelaeaceae > Aquilaria > Aquilaria yunnanensis. The sequence goes on from CM077595.1 coordinate 49,869,378, forward strand.
GAATGGGATTTACAATTTTTGCATTTGGAGCCCTGTAACTGAAGATATGATGTTGCAAATTTGGCTAAGTTACTATTCATTTGGTCATAATTTTGTAACCAACTTCAAAAGTCCATTATTTGGTCCATAGGTGGGCTATTGATGTAAAACCAATTTCCTTGGTTTGTTTAAAGACTCTACTTAATAATGGGATCAATAAAACAATGGGTTACATGGCTAGAATAATACATGTTTTTGAAAGAAAATTCGGGTGGGCACATGGTTCTAGTAAGACTGCATAATGTGTGGTAGCCACGATTAAGACTTGCGCTAGTCTTTTCCATCCTTGCTGCCATTGTGTGCATAATATGTTATTATGTGTGTAATGGTTGGACCAATATGCATGTATTTAGATAGTGCCCAAGAAGGCCACTTGGGTATGTACACTAAGGGTATTGTTCTGATGGCCTTCAGGACATACCAAACCTGGTGGTTTAAATGCACAATTTTGGCACCATAACTAGACTACCCATAGTAGGTAACAAATGTCATTTAGAACCTAACTCTAACCTATCTATGGCTTCCACCCAATAGTGGGGTGTCATGCACCTTCTTCCATGTAATGCTTCATAAGGTGCCATGCCAATGGTGCTATGATAACTATTGTTATAGAAAATTTTGACCAATGCCAAGTGTTGGTCCCATTCGCCCTTGAAATCCAACACACAGCTCCTGAGCATGTCCTCTAGTATATGTATCAACCCTTTAGATTGCCCATCAGTCTAAGGGTGATAGGCAATACTCAGGTGGATTTTGTTACCTAGTGCTTTATGAAAAGCACTCCAAAATCGAGCTATAAATCTTAGAGCTCTATCAGATACAATGAAATATGGTATTCTACATAGCCTCACTATCTCTTGGATATACATCTGAGCCAACTTCTCCAGATAATCCATGAGTTTCATAGTTAAGAAGTGGGCAAATTTGGTTAGCCCATCCATAATGACCCAGATTGTATCATGCCTTAATCTGGGCATAGGAAACCTACTCAAAAATTCGATCATTTTGTTGCCCCATTTCCTCACTGGTATAGGTAGAGTCTGTAGGGTACCAGTTGGCTACTGGTGGTCTACCTTTACCCTCTAGCATGTGACACATTTGAAGACATAAGTAGCTATGTCTCTTTTCATGTTTGGCCACCACAAGTGAGTCTTCATGTCTTTATACATTTTCTCAATTCCTAGATGGATGTTCAATGTGCTTGTGTGAGTTTTTTCAAGTATGTCATTCCTGAGTTTTGGTCCTTTAGGTATATAAATTCGGTTCTTGAAGAACAATAATCCTTAGTTGGAGGCAAACTATTCATACAGCAAACTTTTTTCCTCTCCTGAAACCTTTGAGGTGATTACTGCCAAGATCCAGAAGATTCAAGAGAGATTAAAGGTAGCCAATGAAAGAGCCACAGCCTATGTAAATAAAAGAAGGAGAAACTAGGAATTTGAGGTGTGTGACAATGTTTGGTTAAAAGTTACACCAACCAAAGGTACTGTTGGATTTGGCAGAAGAACCAAGTTAGCTCCAAGATATATAGGTCCTTATGAAATCTTCGACAAAGTTGACAAGGTAGCATACAGGTTAGCTTTGCCAACAAACATGTCAAGTGTTCACAACGTTTCCTCACATCATTATGCTTAAGAAGTATCTATTGGACACAAAGCATTCTATTGTAGTGGAAGACATACAGTTGGAAATAAACTTGACATATGAAGAGACACCTATAGCTATCATGGCCAAGGATACCAGAAGGTTAAGGAACAAGCTCATTCTCATGGTTAAAGTTCAACAGTAACACCACTCTGAAAGGGAAGCAGCCTGGGAAACTGAGGAAAATCATATGGAAAAGTATCCTATAGATTACACAAAGCTAAAGGCAATTTTGGAGGACCAAATGTTTAAAGGGGGAGGATTGTTACCATCTCACAAAAATGGGATAATTACAAAGTCTGGCATAACGGTCAAAAAATATTATGTAATTCTCACCATAGTGATTGAACCATGGTGGATAAATGGTATGATCAGCACCTCTTTAAAAGAGTTCCAAGTTGGTAACTTGGCCCCCAAGAAAAGCCTTAAGGATTGCTTGTTTGTCAAGCAACCTATGGACTTTTTTGTAAGGTTTGGGAAATTCGGGTACTTAATTGCAAAACTCTCAAAAGAGAGCTATGAAGAGCTAAGAGAAGGATATGGATGGTGTGAAAGTACCATTGGAGGACCAAATTGCTTATGGAAGACAAGTATGGGTAAAGAAAATACAACAGGCTTTAAGGACCTAAGTGTCCTAGTGTAGGCCTTTGGATGTCCATGGTTTTGACTTGAGTCAAATAGAGACATTTTGGGGCTATCCTATCAAGGGAAGGCCAACCAACCAAAGCATGTCAAGGAAATCAAATGTAGGCCAAGAAATTAAGACTAAGAAACCATGGTCATGGAGCAAGGAAAATGACATAAAGCATGGTTAAGGCTCATTAAGTGTGTTTTGTGCACTTAAGCTCATTTATGTGGCCATTCTCTTCTTTTCCTTCCACATTTGACCCTTTCCGGCCACAAAAAATGCTGCCCTTCACCTCCATAGCTCCTTCATAGCCACCATGCCTTCAAACTTGCAAGTATATGCAATTGAAGTCAAGGAAGCACAATTGGAAGCCTATTGGTGCCATTGCTTGGGTGCACCTAGGATCAAGCTAAAATTTTGGCCTAGCCACAAGGTAAGCACTTTTGTTGCTCCCAAGGACTATTTACTGTATTATTCAAGCATCCATGGAGCTAAAGCTATGTTTGGAAGAAAGCTAAGTGCTTGATGAACCAAGCTTAGTAAAGGGAGGTGCACTTAGAAAAAGGTTTTCAACCTTAGTGTGATGTGCAATGTGATTACGGTGAAAATTGGGGTTTCTATAGCGCAAAATTAGTGCTAACTAGTGGCAAAACTCTCCTAAGACCAAGCTTAAGCTTTCTGAGGGCTACCATAGTGATTTCATAAGTTTATTTCATGTTTTACGGACTATCCAATCATACTTGTTACTGCAGCATACATATGTTTGTTGTTTCTGTTTGGTTGCTGCATCTGGTTGTTTTTGTTGGATATATGCATTGTGTTTCTTGTGCCTTACTGTCTTTGAATGCAGGTAATATCAAGGGTAATATGACCTTAAGAACCTAAGTATGGTCCTTACTATGTTTCCAAATGAAACTTACCTCCCCTCAAATTTTTCCATTTCAGGTGTTGTAGGTAGATCTCATTCAAAATGGCCTTTTCCATTCTAGTTTTGATGTAAAATTTTAGGTACTCAAACATCCATCTATCTAGTTGTAGTATGGCGTTTATGGTGATTTGAGGAGCACATTTGGTATTTTTAGTGATGGTGCTTACTGGGTTATGCAGCGTGATAGCCAAAGTGCTATCGCCCTGACCACCTGCTGATCATGGGAAAGAGGGCGCCAGACACCTGAGGCATACGACCTCGAAAAGGACTCCAGAGTGAAGGAAGTCATACATCTAAGGCGCATGACCTCGGTACATCCCCAAATGCCAACTTCGGAAGCCAGTGAAGCACCTCCTTCAGGAGGGCGACCGAACCAGCTTCGGGGGAGAAAGACCAACCACCCCCTACGGGACAAAACTCCCCAAAGGCGTAGGCACCAAAGTTCCAGCCCGGCTCCGGAAAAGGACCCATTACCCCGAAGTGAGACATCAACCAAGGGGACCTCGGTTGTACGGCAAGAGCCATCAAGGAGTCTCTAACACTCCGCTCATATACGTCTCCGACACGCCACCCTTAGACACACTCTAACAGGCCATCGCAGCATATGTCCTGTCACACAGGGCTACACCTACTACGGCTCGTGACCCGAGTAGCTTGTACATGGCTAGGGGCTTCCACGCCCAAAAGTACGAACACCGTCCATCCACACACATGTCACAATCTAAAGGGATCACCTCCTCCCTTATAGACTAGGGAAATGGTCACAGGCAGGAGGTTCTCCGCCCGGAGGACCAAAACTACAAGAGGACGCTCTCCTCTCTCCGCCTGAATACTCCCCTTTCAGCCCTCAGAAAAGCATGCCAGGTAAGAGTTCCTTGTGCTTATTACTGAGTATCTCTCTTTCCCGGAGCACTGGTTTGGGCGTCGGAGGTTCCCCCCCGGAAAACCACCTCGGGGGCCTCCTAACCCCTGTTTTCTGAGTGTTTCAGCCTGGTCTCCTGAAGGATCTCTGCTCCAGGCTCTCTCCCACACCGGAAGTCTTTCCTGTCCTCACCATCCATTGTACCAGGAAGCTGCCGGCCACCACTTAAGGTGACCCTCTCAGGGTACCTTCTTGCACCTCTAGGACCCCCTACTGCCCGCACCGCTGCACACAGTGGAGATGCTGGCTCCGCCTAACCGAACCGCATCAGATGCTGGCTCCGCACCTCCGGAAGCCCAGCATCATAGCAGTTGTCCAACATTCTGTTTCCGGAGTGCATTGTGTCTAAAGCTTTCCTATAACTAGGGTGAGTGTTTTATCTAACTTAAGAATATTATGTAGCACACAAATGCATGTACATGTGAGGCATGTAAAGTTTGGACAAGTATGTGAACAATTATGTGTTATTTTGCTATGCATGTGGATGGTATGCACAGGCTGCCTAAGTATGCAAGATGGGCTGCGTGTTTGTAAATTTTGTATTGTTCATGAAAAATGGTAGCTACAAGGGAATGTAATTCCCAGCTGTCTTGGACATGTATGGAATAGCCTTGGGCAGTTTAGCCCTTGTGAATGAAGTGTTTGCATGCTTATAATATTTCATATGGGCAAAATGGTCATAAAGTGACAAAAATTTTGAGCCTGCACTCTAAGTACTATAACTCACTATGTAGAATGAATCTTGGTATGAAATTTTGAACACACCTAAAGCACTTCTAGAGGTTTTAATGGGATTTGAAATTCTAGATTTAAAGCCCTATAGTGAAAGATATGATGTTGCAAAATTAGCTAAGTTACTATTCATTTTGTTAGAATTTTGTAACTAACTTCAAAAATCCATAACTTAGTCCATATGTGGGCTATTGATGTAAAACCAATTTCCCTGGTTTGTTTAAAGACTTTACTTGATAATGGGATCAAGAAAACATAGGTGATGCTAGGCAGCGTCCTTGTTGTATGACATGTTGGCATGGAGGAGAGACTTCCGGTATAGAGGTGCCTAAAACACTTAGGAGAATAGGGGTTAGGAGCTCCCCAGAGTGTGTTTCTGGGGGAGGAGGCTCCGACGCCTAAGTCAGTATTTCTGAGAGAAGCAGTAGTAAAGAATAGAGAGTGGGAAAATAACAAGAGTTCTGTGTCCTATCCTTACCAAGATCCTTACTAAGTATTTATAGGAGGGTGGAGGGAGGAGGCCATTTGACACAGCCTGTTCAGATTATGACACGTCTTCGGTCAGATTCGATCTGTACCTTTAAAGATAGGTATCTCTAGTTGGCCATCGACTATTCCGGCCAAAGAGCAGGGGCGTGTGCGAGGTCTCTTTGTCAGAGGTTCCTTAATCATTTTTGTCATATCTCCGTGAGACCCCTACGGGCAGAACTTTTCCCCGAACGCTGTTGGGAAAGGTCCTTCGGCAGTGTGGTTAACTTTAAGAAACGTTCTCCTCCATCGAGGATGATGGATTAACTTTCCCAAGGTTGGTAGGTTTGTAGATCCAAGGGTGGTTAAAGACACCTTTTTCCCGAAGTTGGTCATGTTACCTTGTCGAGGGTGGTGTATGAGTGTTCCCTGAGGTCAGGGCTAGATTCTCACTGAGGGTGGTTTCTGGCTATCGTACTAGGAGACCTCGACAGCCATCGCCCTTCTGCTATCAGGTAGTGTTCCCTCCACGGATAGTGAGGGCACCCCTTCTCTGAAGTTGGTCACGCATGCTTACCGAGGGTAGTGCTCAACAAGCCAATTGGGAGTTCTTTAAGGGTAATAGCCCTTTGGCTATCACATGCCCCCCTTGGGAAGATGAAGTTGTGTCTTCAGAGTTAAGCCTTTGAGAAAGTGATGTGAAAAACTTTGTTTGAGGTAGGAGACGTCCGAGTCAGCATAGCCGAATTTAGACCGAGGTTACCTTCCTCGGTGTGGGCACCATTTTTGGTTTAAGATGCCTCCTTCGGCTGAAGTTTTCTGGAGCAGTGTCTTTGGACTGCGGTAAATATTCCGCCTCTAAGTTTTTAGCTGCCAGCCAGTGAATCGTCACATCTTCTGACCAGGTAGACGTGTCACTTCGGGCTAGGCTTGGATAGGTCTGCAAGCTGTCAGAAGGCATGCCTTTGTTTCTCACGTCAGGTGACACGTGTCATCAGGTGACCGGCGAATGGTCACGTCCATTACATCTGTTACGCCCCTTCACCTACGAAGGGTCATTATGGCGACATTTCGCCTGCCTCCTTCGGTTTATATAAACACTTCCTCCTTCAGATTTTCCACACTTTTCACTTTTCACTCTATTTTTCTCTCTAATTTGCTCTTGTCATTTTTCCTCTTTGGTGGTGGTCCTAGCAGTGAAGCAATTTTTTTTGAGTTTGTGGTGGTTTCTGAGGTTACTATCTTCATTCTGAACTAGGTGGGTCTTCTTCCAAAGTGCTTTTCCGGATTTGATTCTTTCCCCTTCTTTTTGCTGAGGTTAGGGTATTCGAACATGTCTTCTTACCATATAGAAGCTCACCCTGTTCCTGATAGTTGGCTCCCATTTAGCTTTCATCTGAGCAGTGACACTTCGGAGAAAGTGGAGAAGTGGTCGGCTAAATTTTTTCTCCCTTCCTACTTCGTTACCAGGCTACCTAGTCCTGGTATCCCAGTTATGCTCCTTATTCAGACAAGGTTACCGTCTTCAGGGATCAGCTGAAGGCGGGACTTCAGTACCCCCCTCCGAAGATGGTTTGTGACTTTTGCCAATTTCATGGCATAGCGGTGGACCAACTTCCCCTAAACTCCTACTCCTACTCCTACTTTAACGCTTTTCTTTGCTTGTGTGGGGTCTTCCGTAAAGAGCCCCACTTTATCTTTTTCATGCAACACTACAAACTGGGCTTTATTTCTTGCTCCCTCAAGGATCTGGGAGCAAGAAATATACGTTCACCTTCAGAACAAAGGATAGCTGGCGAGGGTGGTAGTAGAAGTTCTTTTTTCTGAAGGTGGATGAGTGATGGAAGCATATGCCGACCAAATGGGCTTCGGGGACTCTTCATACAACGTAGTAGGCCCGAGGAAGCTCTTAACCTTAGAGCTAGAGTCCCAATTTGAAGAATTTGATAGCCGTATTCAGTCTGTTATGGATTGGGACCCCGAGGCCCCTCCACATTCCTTATACCTTTTTCCCATCAGATGGAATTTCAAGACCGAAGAGGTCTTTCTAGAACTTGGGGTAGTTAAGGAGCATGTTACCAACAAAGGTATGCCAAAGCCCTTGGTTGATGGGAAGAATGTATGGTTGGTGAAGCTCCTTCGGGGCGAACTCACGTACTCAGCACTTCAACAGAGTAAGCTCCATCCTAGATTTTATTGTCTATAGCATTCTGTACTTACACTGATGTTCTTCTATTTGCAGAGATAGGTGACAAGTCTACTACTTTTTACAAAAGTCTGTTCCTCGATCAGGCCAAGAAGGGAAAGCAGCAAAAGAAGAAGGCAACCCCTAAGAAGAAGAAGGCACTGGGTGGTTCTTCTTTGGCGTCAAAGTTGAAGAAAGCCAAGGAAGACTCCCTTTCACTTCCGCCCGAAGGGGAAACGGAGGTGCTGGATCAAACTCCTGTTCGTACCGACCCACCTTCAAAACCGGCCATCAGTTCTACCCCTTTGAGTCCCAATGTGGCTGTTGAGGACTTCGGTAAGGTAGCTTTCAGCCAAAGAACTGCAAAAGAGCCAAACAAGAAAGAGCAAAGGTATTCCTACCGAGGTCCTCAATGTCAGCGACTTTGAGGGAGACGATGCCGAACTTCCCCCCAGGTTTGTCCCTTAGCCATTCCTCTATGAGTTTAGGAATTTTTGGCATTTTAGACATTATAGACAAATGGCTAAGGGATAACGTTTTGATGGAACTTCGATGTGACTTTCCAGGCGAAGGAGCGCAGGCTCCATGGGTGGAGGACCATGCTCGGAAAAGGGCCATTTGGGACTCTAAAATCCCGAGGGACAAGGTTTCGAGGGAGCCCTTCTGGACTTCCATGGAGGACATGGACCTGTTCTCTAAGGATAGCCAGAAGATGCCCCCTTAGATGGTGCAGGGCATTATGATGAATGCCACCTTTCAGTCCTTTACAGAGGAGTGTCCAAATGAGGCGGTCCTCGCCACGAGGATGAGCAAACAACTTGCCCAGGTAGACTTTAAGCCTCCAGGACTTAGAAAATTTTTAAGCCTTTGTTGCCTTTTGACCCTTATTCAGAATCTTCACCTTTTGCAGCTGTTGGCGTACAGTGGGTGCCTTCGAGCTTGAGTGGCTAAGCAATCTTCTGTCCGAAGTTGGTCGGAGGAGAGCTTGGCCAAGGCCAAAGAACTTTTTGCCAACTCGGTCATGAAATACAGTGAGCTTAATAAAATTGCCAAGAAAGAGTTGGCCAACCTTTGGCAGGAAATGTTGAAGAGCCAAGGTGAACTTATGGAGGATTTTTCCTTCAAGGTGTCGGACCTCGGCATGAAGGTGATATCATTGACCTCGGTGAACAAGGCTTTTTAGAAGGAGAAGGAAGAATCTGTTGCCGACCTTTTGAAGACATTGGGGTTCAACCCCAAACTCCAAGCCAAAGTCGATCGGCTGAAGAGGGAGAAGAAGATGAAAAAGAAGAAAAAGCTGGAGAAGGAGGTCGAGGTCCTCAAGAAAGAGCTAGAGGACTTGAAGGTGGAGAAGGCTTGGTCCGATGAGGTGACTACGTCCTCTTATTAGGACAGTTTTAGCCTTGCTCGGCACCAGGTCTTGTCCAAGTTCCTCGACCTCGACCTTTCCTTCCTGGCAGCTCTGGACATTCTTGAAGGACAATCTTTGGAATGGTCGAGGGTAGAGTTTCTCAACCCTCCCATTCCCTCTCCTTCGGTGACCGAAGTTGGTGTGGAGGAAGAGGCCAAGTTAGAAGATGACCCAGCCGAAGATGCTAAAGACCCTAAAGATGGGCAAGACAAGCAATAGGCGCCTCCTTTTCCTTGCCTTTTTTCCTCTTTGTTTGGGGAGTTCTAAACCTTGTACTTTTTGCAATGAAATGTTAATGAAATGGAACTTTTCTTCAAAATTTTGACTAAGTTCCTGATTCATACGACCTCGGATACTGTGTTCGTCATTCGGTGTTTTAACCATTGTCGACTATTAGTCATATTATTCTTGTAAAGACTTAGAAAGTTCATCCCTTTCAAGGTTTGACGACCATTTTTAGTTAACCTTCTTTGGAAAACTTGGCTTTCAAGAATAGATAACTACCTTTGGCACCAACCATATTCAGTCGATCACCTTCGGTTAAACTTAATTTATGCAAAAACAGTGAAGCACCTTTAGAATTGGCCATATTTAGGAACGACCATATTCCATCTTCAGCACAAACTACATTCGGTTGACTACCTTTGACGAAAATTAGAAAATTTTACTCATTCACTTTTGGTAACAACCTTATTCGGTTTTTTCCCCCTTTAGTGCCAACCATGTTCCGTCAGTCACCTTCAGTAGAAGCAGTACAATTTTTCCCTTGAAAATTTTCCTAAGTGTAGAATTTTTTCAAAGAGTCTGAATGCCATGTATTTTTCAATTCTCCACCTTCAGTATCACCGAGCTTGTAGACTCCTGGGTGAACTTCCTCAAGGACCAAATAAGGTCCATCGCAATTTGCCCGAAGTACTCCATGAGATGGTCTTCGCCCTTTGAATTTAGCATTTCAAAGAACGAAGTCCTTTTTCTTGATTCTTTTACACTTGACATGCAGGTTCGTAACAATGGCTACTCTTTGCCGAAATGCTTTTCTTCTTAGTTTGGCCATCTATCTATGCTCGTCAACCATGTCCAACTTAATTCATAATCCGAGATGGTTCCCTTCTTTGTCGACCACCTGTATTTTGACAGATGGTTGTACAACCTCGACAGGGATAATGGCCTCTGTTCTGAACATGAGTGAGAAGGGTGTCTTTCCCGTCGCCCTTCTAGGAGTGGTTCGGTAGCTCCACAGCACACTCGGAAGCTCTCTTGGCCATTTTCCCTTTGCTTTTTTCAACCTCTTTTTTCAAACCATCTTTTATCGTTCTGTTAGACATTTCAACTTGTCTATTGCTCTGAAGGTGGGAGACCGGGGTGAAGTGCAATTTTATCCCGAGGTCAACAACGAATTCTTGGAAACCCTTATCGGTAAACTATGAACCATTATCAACTACTACCACCCTCAGTATGCCAAATCTGCATATGATGTTTTTCTAGACAAATCTTTGTATGTCCTTCATGGAAATTGTTGCTAAGGGCTCTGCCTCGATCCACTTGGTCAAATAGTCTACTGTGACTACACAGAACTTCACTCCTCCTAGAGCTATTGGGAGAGGTCCAATTAGGTTAATACCCCAAACAGGGAAAGGGCAAGGATAGTTTGCCGAAGTTATCACTTTTGAGGGTAGTCTCTAGATGGGAGTGTGTCTCTGGCACTTGTCGCATTTCTGGATAAACTACCTCGCACCTTTCCTTAAGGTAGGCCAGAAATATCCTTGGCAGAGTAGTACCCCAGCAGGGGCATCAGCTCCTATGTGTCAACCATAGGCCCCTCATCGACTTCTTTGAAGACCGTCTCCACATCCTATTCACTGACACACCTCTCCAACGGACTTGCATACCCTTGTCGGTACAACTCTTCTCCAATTAGGAAGTATCTTCTTGAGCGCTTTCGCACTTTAGCAGCTTCAAGACGATCTTTGGTAAGTTTCGAAGTTGTGAGGTACTTCATGATAGGATCTTTCCACCCTTTACCCAAGGTTGCTATACACATTACCGCTATGCTTGGTTGATACAGCACTTCGGTGGATTTCTTCGATTTGGCCAGAGTATCTGCCTCTATATTATCTCATCACGGTGCATTTTCTATATGTACCGTGTCAAACTCCTGGATCAGCTTTTTCACGAGGACATAGTACTTTGCCAAGTTTGGGTCCTTTGTGCCGTAGTCCCCCACCATCTATCGGACCACTAATTAAGAGTCGCTGTGGGCCTTCAGATTCCTCACACCCATTCTTTTTGCCAACCACAAGCCTACTATAAGGCTTCATATTCGGTGACATTGTTGGTGACATTGAATCTGAATTTGATGGCCTTCATGGCTTCCATAACTTCGAGCCCATGGAGGATTACTCCAGCTCCTTCAAGTTCAAAACCAAAGGCTCCATCAACAAAAAGTGTCCACTCAAGCTTATTATTTCCGAGGTCCTCTGAGGTATCTTCTGTTTTTGGTACTTCGATGATGAAGTCTGCCAATGTTGGGCCTTTATTGCCTTTCTCGGCTCATAGGTGATGTCATATTCACTGAGCTCAATGCACTACATTGCTAATCTTCCCGAGTGGTCTTACTTCCTCATAAAGTCTCAAAGAGGTAGGGTACTCCGGACAATGACTGGGTGTCCTTGGAACTAAGGCCACAGCCTCCTACTTGCCAGCACTAGAGCATTGATGGCCTTTTGTAGGAGAGGGTACCTAACTTCGGAACCGTGCAACGACTTGCTTACATAGTATACTAGACACTATTTTCCTCCTTCCTCCCTTACTAGTACCGAACTTATGGCCTTTTTGGTGACGGTGAGGTAGAGGACGAGAGGTTGTCCTTCCAACAGCTGCCGAAGTGTCGGCAGGCGGGCTAGCTAGCTTTGGAGTTCATCCCAGGCCTTTTGGCTGTCTTCATTCCAACGCTGTTCCTCAGTACTGAGGTCGCCTTCATTCTTTGCTGCTTTGGTGAGCACTTTGAAGAATGGTCGGCACCGGTCCTCGTACTTCGAGATGAACCTGCTAAGGGCTGTGATTCTCCCAGTAAGCCTTTACACATCTTTCGTCGTTGTGGGAGTTCGGAATCTTAGCAGGGCTTTAACCTTTTCTAGGTTGGCATCGATACCTCTCTCAGATACCATAAAATCGAGGAATTTGCCAGCCGTCACCCCGAACACACATTTCTAGGGGTTAAGACGAATCCCAAATTTTTTAAGTTGGTCGAATGTTTCCCCCAAGTCTTCGATATGACTGCCAGGCTGTTTGCTCTTGACTATCATATCATCTACATATACTTCCATATTTCTCCAATTTGGGAGTTGAATACCTTGTTCATCAGCCTTTGGTACGTTGCTCCCATGTTTTTAAGACCGAAGTGCATTCTCACGTAGCAAAAAGTACCGACCTTAGTTATGAAGACAGTTTTTTCCTCATCTGCGGGATTCATCAGAATTTGGTGATGCCCACTGAAGGCGTCAAGGAAGCTAAGCATACCGTATTCAGCAGTAGAGTCTACCAATTGGCCTATTGGTGGCAAAGAGTAGGAGTCCTTTAGGCAGGCATCGTTTATGTTTCGGAAGTTAATACACATCCGAAGCCTATCACTCCCTTCCTTGGTGGCAACAACGACATTGCTGAGCCGCTCGGGGTACTTGACCTCCCTTATTATGCCTACCTCCATTAATCATTGGACTTCATTTTTAACAAAGTTGTTCTTAAGTGCCGAGAGGCTATGTTTTTTCTGCCGAACAAGCTTCACCTCTAGACGCGCTTTAAGACAATGTTGGATTATACCTGGATCCACCCCAGGCATATCGCTCAGGGAGTAAGCAAACAGATCATTGTTCATTAATAGAAGGGATACAAGCTTTTCTTTGTCACCTTTAGCCAGTTTTTTCCCAACTCGGGTACTTCGGCCAACAACAAGCTCTACATCCTCAGTTTCTATTTTTTCAGAGTCATTTTTTTCTCCTCCCACTGCCTCTTCTCCAACCATTCTCTTTTCCTCTGAAGTCTGCGCATGAACTTTCACTGTGCTCTATCTTGCCTTCATAAAAACTTTCCTTACTTTGGATTGATCAATGAATATTTTTGCATGCCCCTCCTTTGTGCCGAAGGTGACCATTAGATGCTTCACGTCAGGGCAAACATAAAGATTTTCTTATGTCTGCCTTCCGAGGATGGCATTGTAGAAAGAAGGAACATCTTTGGCAATGAACATCGTCATTGTGGAGCCAAAGAGCTCTTTTTTGTCCTGAACCGAAGTTCCCCTTAGCATCAAGGGCAGATCGATCCACCCGAGCATAGGGAGCTCGGAGGGACCTACGCCGAAGGTAAGGGAGGTAACGGGTTTAAGATCACCCTTGGAGATGCTCAAATTTGGCAACAAATGGGAGAACAAAACTTCGACATTGGAGCCATCATCGATGAGCACTCTTTTGACATCCTAGCTCCCTATCCTTGCCATGATTAGGAGAGGGTCACCATAAGGGAACTTCATGGTAGACCCATCTTCCCGAACAAGCTTGTTCCTTATCTTCTCCTTTCCTCTCTTCTTCCCTCATTCTTTTTGAGGATGGCATCCGCAGATAGCGCCTAAGTTTCCCCTGCTTGATTAAAGATTCAATGTACTTTCTTAGCTGGAAGCAATCCTGGGTATGATGCTCGTGGTACCGGTGGAACTAACATAACTTTCTCATGTTCTTTTTATTTTCTGAGGTCATGGCCTTCGGACGCTGGATAATAGTTGCTTGTCTTTCCATAGCCATGAGTATGTTTGTCCTTGTAGTGTTCAAGGGAGTGAAAGACATTAGTTTCTTCCCCCTTGGTTTCCAAGTTCTGCCCCCGCCCTTAGTTGGATATCGAGGTTGGTGACTTTGACGCTCAGAATGATTGTGATCAGACTTTGGCCCTCCCATTCTTAATTCTTCGGCCGTCATGTGCTGTTCTGCCCTTCGGTAGAATTCTCCAAGGGTGTCAAAGGGATCCTTGGAGAACTTGTAGAAGAGTTGTGAATCTCTCCGAAGTCCCCTGATCATGAAGAGGATGCAGATTTTGGGGCAAAAATCAAGGACACTCAAGGCTTCTCGGTTGAACCTTTCGACATAGTTCTGAATGGTCTCCCCATTCTTTTGAGCTATGTCAAACATTTGAATGGGCATCTTCACTGTCGGTCTACTTCTGATGAACTGTTGGGTAAATGAGGCGGATAACTCTTGAAAACCCACTATGGTTTCGGGAGCGAGGGAGTTATACCACACAGTTGTTGGACCTGAAAGTGTGACTTTGAAGTACTTGCAAGCAAAGGGTGGCATCATCAGCCCCATGAAACACCATGTTGTGCCTATACTTCATTAGGTGAGCTTGGGGTCGCTGCGCCCATCATACATTTCCAAGCATGGTACTCGGAAGTCACTTGGCATAGGTGCCTCTACTACTGCATGAATGAAGGGTGACACTTCTCCAGTGGAGGTCTCCGACAACCTTCACCAAATAGGCTTTGGGGAAATCTACCTTTCTATCTTTTCTAAGCTCTCTAGGATCTTCTCCATGAAGATGGTAGTGCTATCTTCTACTCGTTGCTTGGTGGTTGCCGGCAACGGAGAGCAATGTCTCCTTTTTTTAGAGTAACTCCATCGGGGGGGATTGGGATTTCCCGTCCTGGGATGGACTTCACCGACGGGAAGTTTTGGGCCCCTTTGATGCCGCTTCTCCAGCACGACATCCTCTAGGGGGTATGTTCTCCTTTGAGGACTTTTCGTGCAAACCCTGACTTCCTGAACTCCGGTGCGGTAGACTTAGGACTTTTCTCCTGGCTGGCAGTTGGGGAAGAGGCCCTTACCCCCGGGGGTGGCTGAGACCACCTTTGGTCAAGTTGTTGGGTCATCTCAGCCACAACAGAGTGTTGAAAGTCTCGTAAAAAGCTCATTTTGACGGTTAGAGGACACTCATCCTCAGGCAATGAAGTCTCTACTGCAGGTTGTTCAGTCGCTGTTGGAGCTTCCAGCACGGACGAAGACTTCAGATGTCCTTTGTGCTTAAAATGCCAGGTCTCACCAATGGTGACCTGAGAATGAGTTCCCACAGACGGCACCAAATGATGTCCAATGGCATCCTCATTGTTTGAGATTTTGGCCTGGAGTAGAGACTTCTGGTATGGAGGTGCCTGAAACACTTAGGAGAACAGGGGGTTAGGAGCTCCCCGGAGTGTGTTTCCAGGGGAGGAGCCTCTAACGCCCAAGTTAGTATTTGTGAGAGTAGTAGTAGTAAGGAACAGAGAGTGGGAAAATAGCAGCAGTTCTGTGTCCTGTCCTTACCAAGTTCTTTCCTAAGTATTTATAGGAGGGTGGAGGAAGACGGCCATTTGAAATAGCCTATTCAGATCGTGACACGTGTTCAGTTAGATTCGATCCATACCTTCGGAGATAGGTATCTCTAGCTTACCATAGGCCATTCTGGCTAGAGGGCAGGGGCGAGTGTGAGGTCTCTTTGTCAGAGGCTCCTTAACCATTTTTGTCATTTCTCCGTGATACCCCTCGGGGTATGAGACCTTTTCAGGCAGAGATTTTCTCAGAGGGCTGTTGGGAAAGGCCCTGTGGCAGTGTGGTTTAACTTCGGGAAACATTCTCCTCTATCGAGGATGGTGGATCAACTTTCCCAAGGTTGGTAGGTTTGTAGAACCGAGGGTGGTGAAAGACACCTTTTTCCTAAAGTTGGTCATGTTACCTTGTCGAGGGTGGTGTGTGAGTGTTCCCCAAGGTCGGGGCTAGATTCTCACCGAGGGTGGTTTTCGGCTATCTAATCAGGAGACCTCAGCGGCCATCACCCTTCAGCTATTAGGCAGTGTTCCCTCCGAGGATAGTGAAGGCACCCATTCTCCAAAGTTGGTAGCACATGCTTATCGAGGGTAGTGCTCAACAAGTCAATTGGGAGTTCTTTAAGGGTAATAGCCCTTTGGCTATCAAAAGGGTACATGTTATGGCCCTACTAGTGGGAAGCAAGCCTGATGAAGGTAAAGTACTCTAAATTTCAGTTTGGAACCTTAATTCAAGCTTACATATTAGGAATAGCAAAGTTTTGCAAAGTTCACTAAGTACCAAGAAGTTTAAGGCGCTAAATGAGGTTCAGGGGCAAAATGGTAATTTTGCATCCTGAATAGCCGGGCTAGGTGCCGAGTGGTTAAAATGAAGTTTTATAAGCTAAGTTTTAACTTTCACACCAACTTGATGAAATAAACAAGGATTAATCAAGAATAGCTAAGGTTACCAAACGATGGGGACTTAAGTGTATCATGTCTAATACTTTGATTGCTTAGATTTAAAATAGGGGTTATAATAGGGTAAACTGGAGGGGTGGCTGCCATAAACCCGAGTTAATCCTCCACAGCCTCATTTTTCCATCCAATTAAGCTTGAAATCAAAGTTTCTTGGTGAAAACAGAAGCCATCGTAAGTATATAGGCCATTGAGAGCTCATTTCAAGCATAAAACCATGGTTTTGGAGCTTGGAAGCATGTTTTCTCCCATCTACTATTTTTAGTACAAGGTAACCAATGTGTTCTTGTTTGAATTCATGTTTATTAGTTACTTAGGAGCTTGGGTTTTGGTTAGAAAACAAGAATTTAGTGTTTGCTGCCTATGTTTTGCTTGGAACTTAGGTTGTGTTTTGGTGAGATTAGTCAATTGAAAGAGTTCTTGATTCTTGCTTGTTACTTGGAGTTGAGGTAAGGGAGTTTTGTTTTTGAGTTCAATTAATGCTATTGGAATGAGTTTACTTGAAGAATTTGAGTAGTTTTAGCAATAGCATTAGTTAGTGGGCAAGGTTGAATTATGGTGGGCTATGAGGTTTGTGATGACTAGGATGATGTTATAATGCATCATAGATTGGCTTGTGATAGTTGGTTGTGATCTATGCAACAAGTTTTACATCTATGTGAAGTTCGGATGCTAACCAAGAATGTTTGATATGTTTGGTAAGTGTCCAAAGTTCATAGTAGCAAAATCTAGGAAAATTATGTAGTTTAGCAGATTGGCGATGTGCCGCCAGCGTTGTACCATTGCCCATGACGCATCACCAATACTGGAAAGTTGGTAGAATGTTACCAACTATGGTGATGCGTGGCCACAGCTATATTGGCTAAATTTTCCAAGTTTTGCTAGGAAGGTCATGAGGATACCTAAGAGGGTTCTTCGGGTACCTTGGGGTCTAAGCATTCAGAGGGTACTCCAAGACTTTCAAAAGTCCTTCAAGACCTATGAGTTTTCTTGCGTTTTATAAAGTTTTATGGTTACTTGTACCATAAGCAACAAAACTTGGTTACAAAGGATCACAACTAGGTATCATTAGCTTGGGTGAGAGGTTTAGAACCCTTGTAGGTGCCAGCTGGGGCCTAGGCACCAGGACACTCAATTTTGGACAGCATAAGATGAACTTTGGCGCCAGGCTCGCGCTATAGCGCTGCAGTTGCTTTAGAACTCATCCAAGAAGATTTTTTTTTCTTCCTAATTGGTTCCTAAACATCCTAGGCATGTTCATAAGGATGGATAAATATTTATAATGGAAATGGAATGAAGAAAAAGAGACAAATGGATCAAATGAAGCAAGGATAAGACGGTGTGTGCACAACTGAACTAAGTGTGCCCAAAAAGGTATTTTGGTGCCCTAGTTGAGGTTTGTAGTCATCCCAAGGAGGTTTTAACGCATTAATAGTGAGTAACCTGTATTTTAAGCAAGGAGCATGGTGAACTAGCAATGGTGAACTAGAATCGTGGCCTGGGCAACTAAAGGAAGTGCATGTGCACTAAGCCACGATTAGTGTGGGCAACATATGGCAAAACTTCTTCTAGCTTGGTAATATGATTTGGGTTAGTATTTTATTGACTCTAGATTGGTTCAAAAGCTAAAAGAGCTAGAATGAGTCAAGGAAAACACCTGGGGGGCAAACAAGGCACCATGAGGCTAATAGGGGCACATAAGTGCTTTTGGGCACAATGTAAGCTCGACGGCCCATGGGAAGCCTAGATTTGATACTAAGGGAGCTTGGCATGGCTTGGGAGATTGCTTAATACCCATGTAAGTGCAAGTTACCCTAATGAATGAAGAGGAACACTAAGAGCTCTAAGTAGGTAGGTGACTTAGCACTCAAGCTAAGTTTACTTAGGCACATTGAGGGGTTTTTAAGGAGTAGGGTAGTTAAGCTACCTTAGTGCATTTTGGGACCTTAATAAGTGCTAGGAAACACAAGGAGCACTTAGAGAAAGCATGATTCCTAGTGATGGCCAAGTCATTGAATTGTAGCTAGTTCCAAAGCCTAGTATTATACAAGGTTCACCAAGGAAAATGACGGCTTAGTAACACTTAGTCACCTAGTCGAGTCTTAGACCTAAGGGGCTAAATTGGGAGCCTAGTTTACCTAGGGTTGAAGGTTTAGTACACCTAGCTACTTAATTGGGTCTTAGACCCGAGGAGCTAGAGTGGGAACCTAGTACACCCAAACTAGATTGGCCATGTGGTAGTCAAGGATCACCAAAGGAAAAGTGAAAGGTTAGTAACACCTAGTGGCCTAGCCTGGTCCTAGATCTGAGGCACTAGTGTGGAACCTTATTGCACCAAGTAGACTTGGATTACTCCTACACATAGTATTCAAGGGGAGGTTATTACATGCTTAGGTGATAACCTAGCATAGTAGGCAAGTCAAGACTTGCTAGAGTGAGTTCAGGGCCAGAACCCACTAGGAGAGGACTTGGATGAGGATGGGTCCTAAAGGACTCAAATATATGAGCATATATTAGGCCTCAGACTGTTATTAGCTTATAGTAGATTTGTGACATTTGTTGTCCATTGTCCTCTAGTATTTTCTTTGCAGGAACCCCAAAGACCCCTTATTGGGAATCTATGATTCCTACCCTTTAGTTTTCATGTGCAGGTTTAGGTGGTTCAGCCAGCAACCCGAGATGGTTGGTGAGCTAGTTAAGCAGGTACAAATTACACTTGCTAGTTTGTATTTTACCATTGATTTATTGGTTACTCTATGTATTAACTTTGTTGGATTAACCTTGAGCAGTGGTTGATCTAGAAGCACAAAGGGAGTTCCAGGCTAAAGGCACTTGGGAGGTGGAGCTCAGGTGGTTAGCCTAGTAAGGTCATCTCAATAGGTTATGCTTGAGTACTTAATTGTAGTAGATGCCTCTAGCAACATTGGTTAGTTTTATGTATTGGTTTTTCATTCATGTACATAATTGAATAATGTACATAGGGTTAATGCTTGTAAGAAATGTGTTTATGGCTTTAGCTAGTTTTACTATTGTTTTAAGAGCGGATCTGCCATTGTTTTGAATGTCTTACTTTATGTTTAAATTTTATGCCAAAGTGAATCATGCATTATTTAATGCTAGTATCTAGGTTAGTGAGTTCAGGTCACGTGCATTACTTTTTACCACAAGCATAGAAACCAACAATTACAAACCAAAACTTGGGAATTTCCCTAAATTGCTATGATCCGAGGCAGCACGCAGCCATAGGCGGCCTAGGGCTACCACATTTGGTATCAGAGCCGTGGTTGTCTAGAGGCATAGGTAACTGAGATAGTAGTGGACCTTTGTGCTAGAACATAGTTAGTGTTAACCAATAAATTGCATACTATAGTGTTGTGCTAAACAGATAGACATGGTGAACTGTTCGGCAGTTGTGATGGCAAGAACTAAAAGATGTTCCTATAGGCCCTGTAAGCGACAAAAAGTGGCTAGTGTGATGTAAGGCTTCAACCTTTTAGTAGTAGCTTGGTATTTTATTGGAAATTTTGGCATCAGTTTACTGGCATTGCTTTTACTTTGCTTATGAGGAAGTGGTTTCTTAAGACCCACTTGATTGTTATGGAACCATAAGTGAAGGCCTCAACACCTTAGATTGGATTGGTGAAAGGGGGTTCTATAGGTTGACTATCTTTCTTAGGTTAACTTGGTTGGGTTGGGTTGTAAAAAGAGCTAGCGAAGTTATGTGGAGAAGTTTCCTAGAGTAACCAAGCAATAGAGCTAATCAGTCAGAAGCCGATAAGGTAAGTAGGTAAGTTTTAATTTTATTTCTAACAGTTGTTTGTAGGAAAAAACTGTGGAAGGAGGCGTGGAGTAGGGAACTTATCCAAAGGGTAGAATGGATGGATGAACCTATTCATTCATTAGTTACATACCCTAGGGTAGAGCCATTACAAGTAGAATCATTGTTTGGGGTTTGACTTCATTGCCATGCGATAGTAAGGGAACCCTCGCAATAGTAATGACTGCCATGGACTAAGGGATAGCTTGGTGACTGGTAGTCATCATCCCAGGGTTAAGTGGAGTCATGGGACACCAATATAGCTTAAGAAATAAGAAGGTTCAGCTGGTAAAACCACCTAAGAAAGTAATAGAAACTGAGTGCCCAGTGGGATAAAGCAAGTAAAGGACTAAAGTCCTAAATGGGATCAAGCAAGTGAGGTTAAGACTTGTTGCTCTAGTGCCAGGAAGGTAGTAGAAAGCTGAGACATGGTCAAAAATGACCTAGTGATGCCAAAGAGGAAGAGGCTTTACCTAGACCTATAAAGGTAGGGTTGAGTAAGGCCCATGAAGAGGAGTTCACTATGACCAGTCAAGAGAGGGCTTGGAAGAGCCGCAGTATAAGGTAATCTCCCACCTAGTTAAGTTTCATACTTAGTAGTAGACACTGCCAAGTCTTGTATAGGTACAGTTGTGCTCAAATGTTTGTTTGATGACTCCGATAGTTTTCTTGTTCATTGGAGGATGATAAAGTTGGGGGGGTTGGACCCAAGTTGGTGAGGATTTTGGTTAAGCTAGCTTGAAGCCCAAAGCTAGAGCAACTCACTTAACCCTAACTCCTTGTAAAGGGAGAGTTAGTGACTTGTTAGATTGGTTAAGGGCTAGTGGGTTCACTAAGTAGAGCTACCAGAGGTGACCCACCTAAAAGGTTTTACATTGCTAACCACCTCCAAATGGTTAATCAAAATGATGAGGTCAGTTCATCAGTTGAGTAAATTAGTCGATGCGGCTCTTGCCGCAGGTGCATCATTTTGATGTGTATTTGGCATGTTGTAGTTCATGATATGCAAGCCAAGATGGTTGAGAAACAAATGTACTAAGGATTCACATGAGTAGTTAAACTCATGTGTGTAGTATGTTAGGCTATGAGTGCAAGGAAGTGACATGGCTTAGTGTGTAAGTTTTGAGCACCTAGGATACTCCAAGTGAAGCAACTAAAGTATCAAGACCTTTAGCCTAGGTAGCATTTGGTAGACTCATCACCGAGTGCTAGGAGGCCTAAGCTGAGGAGGCATGGAAAAAAGCCCTAGGGTTGCTAGCTACTTGGAGGTTCTAGCGCTTGTGCCAGGGAAATTTTCTCTGTTAAGAACGCAAGTGTAAGGGAGCCAGAGTAGCAAGGGCAGTAGGATTGTGATGCTTAGGTAGTACGTGTGTACTTGACTAGTGCACTAGTATGCTTGATGCATATGGGCATGTCTGAGAGGAGCATCAAAGGCTCATACTCTAGGGTGGGCCAAGATTTACAACTCTTGGTAGACCACTAACTTGGAAGAGCCTTAGAGTATAATGAAACATGGAGCGGAGTATACCTTAGGGTGCTAGGAGTGTATATGGCACGACCATTATAAACTAGTGACACACTTAGCCTAGTGACTAATAGGAGATGCCAAGTACCAAACCCACTATGAGGAATTGTTAGTGTGAGTGTTAGTGGATGAGTTGTATGCTCGTTAAGCCAACTTGCACTAGAAGGTTTGGTATAGAGATGTTGAGTGCGAAACTTGGAATGAGACTTCCAAGTGTAAGTGTTAGCGGGCAAGCTTCAAGCCTACTAAGGTAGCTTGTGATGGGTTTCGGGAGCCAAACAGCGCAGCGAAATTTAACTGAAACCCTCCAGGATCCAAGTGAAATGGGGTAAACCGGGTGTTCAAAAAATTTCATACCTAATTTTCGGTTAAGATCTCTCACTCAACTGTAGAGTTGAATCACAAAACCTAAACAGTTGACGTGTTCAAGCTCTCTATGGTATCCACACGAGCCTCTCGGGATCACCACACTTCCACCACGTCCCGGCAGATGCGTTTCTCTTGCGCTCACAGTGCTAGCTTGCGTCCTCCAAGGAATTGCAAGAGAAGAGTGTGGCTGTCCTTTTGGGAGGCTAGGGCAAGGAGACCTGCAAATTTCTCACTAGAGGTTGTATTTATAGTGAGACACAACTTCCAGGCCTAATAGGTTTCGGAGCCCTAATCCATTTATGCTTTAATTTTGGGCTTAATAATGGCTCAACCATTGGGCCCATTATTAATACAAAATTATTGTGAAACCAAAACCTAAGTTATTAGCCCATGCACTCTAATGATCCAAATAGCTTTATGTGTGCGACCCAATAGGCTATTACCACGTTGGCAATGATCATAAATCACATTTATGATCATAAGCAATGAGCGGTGTCTAGCAACACATCATTGCTACCCAAGTGACAAGATTGTCGATGATTTGACTAAACCTTTATGATCATCACTGATATATGCCATTGTCCCTTTGTCCAAGATATCAAGACTAAGCACGAGACATGGAATGTGTCACTCTTGTATAGCCCAATCTTTGGTTTCTTGATTACCGAGTAGACCAACTTAAACTGATGACATTGATATCGTATATCAACTCATCCGAGCATGGCCATGCATTTTTCTAAGTCTTACTCTATCAAGGGGCCCGAAGATATCACTCCTGTTACATAGGAGGGACAAATCCCATCTTGATCATACAAATCCCTTCGCATGATATGTGACATACCCAATGACCTCCTTCAAGTTCACTCAGTTACGAGCAACAAAGGAAAGTATCAAAGTACATGAGTCACATGTAGGGAACCTTGATGATCTTAGGTCGAAGGACTACATATACCATGATCACTATGAGAATCACTTATGATACTCATATAACGATCCATGTAGTGTTCTCATGGTGGGTCGGTCTAGTACACAAGTTCTCCAACTTGTACCCATATGTAGACTACATATCTCATATTAGTCTCCATATATGCTAGTCGTTATGTATTATTGCAACCCGCTCCACAATAATACTAGACCAGGGACGTTTAAGAATATCATTATTCTAGGGTTACAATTATGTTTGTTAAGTTACGCAGAAACAAAACAGCGAACATAATTGCTGGATTAATGCCTTAATAAAATATCATGACTCAATGTGCAAAAATACAATCATCTCATGATTGGCTTTTGGTCACAACACTAATAGCTTGCACTAGGAGGTTCGAGCGCAGGACGAAGTGTGAAGAAGTTGTTAGTCACCAAGTGTACTAAGACAGGTCTAAACCTGTTGACAAGCTTCAACAACATCCATAAACTGGGTATAGTGAAGACCATACTATAGCCTTCAAATGTGAAGTTGCTCAAAGGTGATTAAGATTGAGTATGCTCAAGCTAAGGTGGGGAGGATAGTGAGCAGTTATCAATGTACTGTTAAATGTGAGCACAAGGTATGGTATTGGCTACAGTACCTATACAAGTTAGGGCTCGACTTAAGTGCCGTGAGGCATTAGTCCAACAAGTTGAGTAGGTGAACACCAACTGGGTTATTGAGGAGTTTACACCCCTTGGTAGGTTTGGTTGGGATATGTGGCACCATATCCTAGGTTTTGTCTTCAAGTGGGGAGATACAATTTGGAGGACCAAATTTTTCAAGGTGGTGAGAATGTTATGGCCCTCCAATTATTGGACCGTTGATGATTAGGTAAGGCTTGGTTACAAGGTAAGAAATCCCTGGCTTAAAGCCTCAATTGGTTTAATTTAGCAACTCAAGCAAGTTGTTCAAGGGTTTGATGGTTCCTAGATCATTTGGCACCTAAGTGTCACTAGCGGCATTTTGGTAATTTTGCCCTAGGTGAAGGCTAAAACTATGACTATGGTAGACTTGGGTCTAAAAGGTTAAACTAACACAAAAAAATTGAGACCGTAAGTTTTGTAAGCAATTAGAACCATGAGTTAGAATGGAAGGACCAAAGTGTAGACTGTTGAAGATTTTAAGCCAGTTTGGAAAATCGGACACATTAATAGAGTTTTGGCTAAGGAGGGAACCAAGTGAGCTTTTAAGTCGACTCACTTTTGATGTCATGGAAAGTTCTAGAGGCCTAAAGTATAGCCAAGATCACGTTTGGGACTCTAATGACCAAGGGAGCATAGTTAAAGGAGTGGAGGTGGGTTAGTCTGTTTATAAGGGGTTAAGAGATAAGAGATTGGCACTATTCACCATTTGTTACCTCCCAAACCTGCAGCCTACCTTGCACCTCCATGGATGGAGCTCCCAAGCTTTCATTTTCACCATTTCTTTAGGAAAATGGAGGCTCCCAAGTTAATTTATTGAAGCTCAAGCTACTTATGGTGAAATTATGGAATTTTTATGGTGTTCTAAGGATTTTGAGCTCAAAACCAAGGTAACTATCTCTTCCCTAGCTCAAGTTCAGTTCTAAGTTGAATTGGTCTTGATTTAGTTGTTTTTGGTGCCCATTGTGGAGGATTTAAGCTTGGAACCTCAAGAACATCATTGGAGCTCAATGGAAGCTTCGGTGATCAATTTACTTAATTTTGCTTTAGATGTATTTAAGGTAAGGGGATTTCTTATTTTCCATGTTATGTTAATCCATTTCTATCATATTTAGCATTGGGGATGATTAATTGCAAGCCTAGAAGTGATTATAATCAAGTTTGGGTCAATTGTGCGTGGTTTTCATAAGGAACGACGAAGCTACCAAGTTTCTAGCACTGAGGTGCCATTCTGGGTGCCTAGGCATGAAAGGGAAGCATGCCCAAGTCATGCTCCTAGGGCCTAGGTGCTAGGACAATCAATTTTGGATAGCATCAGATGAACTTTGGTGCCACTGCGCCAGGCTAGCACTGTAGCACCATAGTTGCTTTGGAACTCATCCGAGAAGGTTGTTTTTTGTTCTTAATTAGTTCCTAAACATCCTAGACATGTTCCTAAGGTTGGATAAATATTTATAATGGAAATGGAATGAAGAAAAAGAGACAAATGGATCAAATGAAGCAAGATAAGACCGTGTGTGCACAATTCAACCAAGTGTGTCCATAAGGGCATTTTGGTGCCCTAGTTGAGGCTTGTAGTCATCGCTAAGGAAGTCTAAATGCATTAATAGTGAGTAACCAAGTATTTTAATCAAGGAGCATGGTGAACTAGCAATGGTGAACTAGAACCGTGGCCTTGGCAACTAAGGGAAATGCATGTGCACTAAGCCACGGTTAGTGTGGGCAACATATGGAAAAAAAATTTTGTAGCTTGGTAAGATGATTTAGGTTACTATTTTGTTGACCTTAGATTGGTTCAAGAGCTACAAGAGCTACAAATAGTTAAGGAAAATACCCAAGGGCCAAAGAAGGCACTATGAGGCTAATAAGGGCACATAAGTGCATTTGGGCACAATGTGAGCTCTAGGGCCCATGGGAAGCCTAGATTGGATAATATGGGAGCTTGGCATGGCTTGGAAGATTGCCTAATACCCATGTAAGTGCAAGTTACCCTAATGAATGAAGTGGAACACTAAGAGCTCGAAGTAGGTAGGTGACTTAGCACTCAAGCTAAGTTTACTTAGGCACATTAAGGGGTCTTTGAGGAGTAGGGTAGTTAAGCTACCTTAGTGCATTTGGGACCTTAATATGTGCTAGGAAACATAAGGAGCACTTAGAGCAAGCATGATTCCTATTGATGGCCATCTCATTGAAGTGTAGCTAGTGCCAAAGCCTAGTATTATGCAAGGTTTACCAAGGAAGATGGAGGCTTAGTAACACTTAGTCACCTAGTTGAGTCTTAGACCTGAGGGACTAAATTGGGAGCCTAGTTTACATAGGGCTGGAGGTTTAGTACACCTAACTACCTAATTGGGCCTTAGACCCAATGAGCGAGAGTGGAAACCTAGTAAGCCCACACTAGATTGGCCATGTGGTAGTCAAGTTTCATCATAGGAAGGTGAAAGGTTAGTAACACCTAGTGGCCTAGCCTGGTCCTAGACTTAAGGTACTAGTGTGGAACCTTAGTGCACCCAACTTGGCTTCGCCAAGTAGACTTGGATTACTCCTGCACATAGTATTCAAGGGGAGGTTATTACATGCTTAGGTGATAACCTAGCATAGTAGGCAAGTCAAGACTTGCTAGAGTGAGTTCAGGGCCAAAACTCACTAAGGGAGGACTAAGATATGGAAGGGTCCTAAGGGACTGAAGTATATGAGCATATATTAGGCCTCAGACCCTTATGAGCTCATCGTAGATTTGTGAGATTTTTTGTCCGTTGTCCACTAGTATTTTCTTTGTAGGAACCCCAAAGACCCCTTACTGGGAATCTATGGTTCCCACCCCTTAGTTTGCATGTGTAGGTTTAGGTGGTTCAGCCAGCATCCCGAGATGGTTGTTGAGCTAGTTAAGCAGTTATAAATTATACTTGCTAGTTTGTATTTTCCTATTGATTTATTTGTTACACTGTGTATTAACTTTGTTGGACTAACCTTGAGCAGTGGTTGATCTAGAAGTACAATGGGAGTTCAAGGCTAAAGGCACTTGAGAGGTGGAGCTCAGGTGGTTAGCCTAGTAAGGTCATCTCAATAGGTTATGCTTGACTACTTGATTGTACTAGATGCCTCTAGCGACATTGGTTAGTTTTATGTTTTTGTTTGTGGTTCATGTACATAATTGAATAATGTATATAGGGTTAATGCCTATAAGAAATGTGTCTATGGCTTTGGCTAGTTTACTATTGTTTCAAGTGTGGATCCTCAATTATTTTGAATGTTTTACTTTATGTTTAAATTTGATGCCAAAGTGAATCATGCATTACTTAATGCTAGTATCTAGGTTAGTAAGTTTAGTTCATGTGCATTACTTTTTATCACAAGCATAGAAACCAACAATTATGAACCAAAACTTGGGAATTTCCCTAAATTCCTAGCGATCCTGGGTAGCAGGCAGTCATAGCCGGCCTAGGGTTGCCACATAACCGCTGAGGGTTACCGCGGTAGTGGATATTGTTGCAGGTATTTCACATAAGAATCCTTATGATTCTAGTCTACTTGGGTAACTTGTTGGTTAAGTAACAGTACTATCTACAGTCTTCCTTTGGCTGCTGAGCCTAGCTCCACGTGGACAAATACTTTTGTGAGTCGCCACTGGGACTTGCATCCAAGGTGGGAGTTAGTTCAAGAAGATCTCAGTTGAGGCTTGTATATATAGTACTCTTAGTTGCCTCCATTGTCTATGTTTTGAGGAGTCCTAGACTCTAGGGTTGCTCTTGGGTGAGGGCATTAGTCTACTTTATATATGAATGCTCCCACACAGTTGTTTATGTGTAGTAAACTCACATAAATGTTGATTTTGTATGCTTTGATTATTTGCACATATTTTCTTTGGAAATGTTTTGGCCAAGTCAATGTCTTATGAAATTTTGTTAATTCAAGTCAAAGCATGAAGAGCATGCTTTTTGCATATTCTTGATTAATCAACTAGTATCACGGGATTTTTTGAACACATATACAACTAGCCAATTGCAACCACTGTGAAACCAGCTCTCACAAGCTTCCTAGGCAGGGGCCAAGGACGTCCGTGTCAGTTTTTGGTATTAGAGCTTAGAACTCATTTGATAGATATTGGAGGCTAAGACTGATGTCTAGTTTTGGAAAGTCCATGCGCTAGATTGGTTTGTACTGACCAACATCTGGGGAATGTTGTCTGGCTTTGGTTGCAGGTTGCTCCGGTTAACACTAGGTCAGGAGCTTTGAGAGGAGCTAGAGAGCCGGGTGAAGGTTCTAGTGACCCAGTTGTGGCAAGGCTGGATGAGATATCTAGGGTGCTTCTGGCGTTAACTCAGACTATGGCCCAAGTGGTAGAGGGTATGACTACTATCATAATTGAGTTGTTCCAAGATCATAAGGACAGAGAAGTTGTCCAAGAGTAAAATGATCCATGCCAAGATCAGGAAAGGCATGCTGAGAAACAGCAAGTGCCTAAGGATCATGAACGGAGAAATCATGTTCATGAGGAGGAAGATGAGCTAGAGGTTATAGAGGCTCCAAGGAGGGGAGACACCCCACATCAGATTAGGTTATTGGAAAAGTTTAAGACTGTTGATCCGCCAAGTTTTGATGGGATAGGTTATCCTAATTGAGCAGAAGATTGGTTATCCAGGATGAATTGACTTTTTACTTTCGGAGGTTATGAGTCCAAGCAAAGGATGGCCGTAGTACCTTTCATTTTGAGAGGAAGGGCTAGTTTACGGTGGGATGATGTAATGGAGATGCTGAGAGAACACAATGGTACTTGACCAGAGCACAAGAAAAAGGTGCTCAAGTGGTCAAACTTTGAAGGGAAGTTCTGACAGGAATACGTTAATGAAGTTGCACAAGACCAAATAAGGATCCAGTTGGAGAATCTAGTGCAAGGAGAAATGTCAGTGCGAAAGTATGAGTAGCATTACAATTC
Source organism: Aquilaria yunnanensis (assembly GCA_039654915.1). NCBI lineage: Eukaryota > Viridiplantae > Streptophyta > Magnoliopsida > Malvales > Thymelaeaceae > Aquilaria > Aquilaria yunnanensis. The sequence continues at coordinate 49,897,890 of CM077595.1, forward strand.
ACTCATTTGGTATGCTCCTTACATGGCTGCTAATGATGAGTTGAAGGCCAAAAAATTCTTTCAGGGTCTGAAACCCATGCATTGGAGATATATGGCAACGGTGGACATTATAAGTTGTCACCAAGTGGTTCAGAAGGCATTAGCCTTAGAAAGGGAATTTGAGGATTCGAGGGATCCTAGCAAAAAGGTGGAGGTTGGACTTGCTAACCTAGGAAAGAATGCCAGGAAGCGGCCGATGGTTGAAAGCCAAGATCCCTTTAAGAGAAGGTAGATGGGTTTATGTCTTAAGTCTAGATGATTCCATGGCACGAGGCCATGCACCTTGGGAACTGATATTTGTAATATTTTACGGTCAGAAAGAACATTAGGAGAGGGAATGCCCACAAGCTCGACCTTTGCCAGGTCCACCCAGGAACCTACCCCCTGCACCCATTTCCAAAGGAAAATGACTTGGCGTAGCCGTAGTAGCAGTTGACCCTAGGGTTTTCACCCTAGCGAGTCAGGTGACCAAAGAGCCAGCGGCCGTTCGAGGTAATTTTACCTTTCAGAATGGTAGTGTTAGAGTGCTTTTTGATACATGAGCTACTCTTTCAATGATATCATCTGCCTTGGTAGATAAGTTTAAATTGCAGCGAGAAATCTCCGGTGAGTTAAGACTCATCAGAACTGCAGGGAGGAATTTTATCATGACCAATGAAGTGATTACTAAGTATCCCTTTCAGTTAGGCAACCATGATTTCGGTTGTGAGTTGTGGGTAATAGAATTAAGGTCTTACGACCTAGTGTTGGGAGTGGATTAGCTAAGTAAGCATAAAGCACAAATTGACTGTGCCAATCACTCAATCGACATCACAGATGCTCAGAGAGCTAAAGTGACTTGCATAGAAGGTTTAGTATCTAATGCTAAAAGTTTACATCTTAGACTTATGGATACCATCCTCATAGTCAGGAAAGAAGAGTATTATTCATTGAATGGGGTGCCATAGAAGAACTTGAGAAAACTTTTGTAGCCAATTAGTTTCCTGAAGTGTTTCCAGTAGAGTTGCCCGGGTTACCACCCAATAGGGATACTAAGTTTGCAATCCATCTTCAGCCTAGGGTTGAACCTATTTCAATACCACCTAAAAAAATGTTAGCTCCTGAGATGGATGAGTTAAGGAAGTAGTTGGAGGAACTACTAGAGAAAGGCTTTATAAGGCCTAGTGTATCACCATAGGGAGCCCTAGTGTTGTTTATGAAGAAGAAGGATGGAACTTTCAAACTGTGCATCGACTATAGAAAGATGAATGTAGTAACAATAAAGAATAAGTATCCGCTTCCTAGAATTGACGATATGTTCGATAGACTTGTTAGTGTTGTGCCCAAAAGGCCAATCATGAGATGATTGTATTTTTGCACGTTGAGTCATGATATTTTATTGAGGCATTAATCCAGCAATTATGTTTATTGTTTTGTTTCTGCATAACGTAATAAACATAATTGTAACCCTTAAATAATGATATTCTTAAACGTCCCTAGTATAGTATTATTGTGGAGCGGGTTGCAATAATACATAATGACTAGCATATGTGGAGACAAATATGAGATATGTAGTCTACATATGGGTACAAGTTGGAGAACTTGTGTACTGGACCGACCCACCACGAGAACACTTCATGGGTCGTTATATGAGTGTCATAAGTGATTCTCATAGTGATCATGGTATATGTAGTCCTTCGACCTAAGATCATCAAGGTTCCCTACATGTGAGTCACATACTTTGATACTTTCCTTTGTTGCTCGTAACTGAGTGACCTTGAAGGAGGTCATTGGGTATGTCACATATCATGCAGAGGGATTTGTATGATCAAGATGGGTTTTGTCCCTCCTATGTAACGGGAGTGATATCTTTGGGCCCCTTGATAGAGTAAGACTTAGAAAAATGCATGGCCATGCTCGGATGAGTTGATATACGATATCAATGTCATCAGTTTAAGTTGGTCTACTCGATAATCAAGAAACCAAAGATTGGGCTATACGAGAGTGACACATTCCATGTCTCGTGCTTAGTCTTGATATTTTCGACAAAGGGACAATGGCATATATCGGTGATGATCATAAAGGTTTAGTCGAATCACCGACAATCTTGTCACTTGGGTAGCAATTGTTAGTATTGTGCCCAAAAGGCCAATCATGAGATGATTGTATTTTTGCACATTGAGTCATGATATTTTATTGAGGCATTAATCTAGCAATTATGTTTATTGTTTTGTTTCTGCATAACGTAATAAACATAATTGTAACCCTAGAATAATGATATTCTTAAACGTCCCTAGTCTAGTATTATTATGGAGCGGGTTGCAATAATACATAATGACTAGCATATGTAGAGACTAACATGAGATATGTAGTCTACATATGGGTACAAGTTGGAGAACTTGTGTACTGGACCGACCCACCATGAGAACACTTCATGGATCGTTATATGAGTGTCATAAGTGATTCTCATAGTGATCATGGTATATGTAGTCATTCGACCTAAGATCAGCAAGGTTCCCTACATGTGAGTCACATACTTTGATACTTTCCTTTGTTGCTCGTAACTGAGTGAACTTGAAGGAGGTCATTGGGTATGTCACATATCATGCGGAGGGATTTGTATGATCAAGATGGGATTTGTCCCTCCTATGTAACAGGAGTGATATCTTTGGGCCCCTTGATAGAGTGAGACTTAGAAAATGCATGGCCATGCTCCGATGAGTTGATATATGATATCAATGTCGTCAGTTTAATTTGGTCTACACAGTAATCAAGAAACCAAAGATTGGGCTATACGAGAGTGACACATTCCATGTCTCGTGCTTAGTCTTGATATCTTGGACAAAGGGACAATGGAATATATCGGTGATGATCATAAAGGTTTAGTCGACTCACCGACAATCTTGTCACTTGGGTAGCAATGATGTGTTGCTAGACACCGCTCATTGCTTATGATCATAAATGTGATTTATGATCATTGCCAACGTGGCAATAGCCTATTGGGTCGCACACATAGAGCTATTTGGATCATTAGAGTGCATGGGCTAATTATTTGGGTTATGGTTTCACTTTAATTTCGTATTAATAATGGGCGAAGGAGTTGAGCCATTATTAAGCCCAAAATTAAATCCTAATTGGATTAGGGCTTTGAAACCCATTAGGCCTAGAAGTTGAGTCTCACTATAAATACAACTTTTAAGTGAGAAATTCGTAGGTCTCCTTGCCCTAGCCTCCCAAAAGGACAGCCGCACTCTTCTCTTGCAATTCCTTGGAGGACGCAAGCTAGCACTGCGAGCGCAAGAGAAACGCATCTGCCGGGACGCGGTGGAAGCGTGGTGATCCCGAGAGGCTCATGTGGATACCATAGAGAGCCTGAACACGTCAACTGTTCAGGTTTTGTGATTCGACTCTACAGTTGAGTGAGAGATCTCAACCGAAATTAGGTATGAAATTTTTGAACACCCGGTTTACCCCGTTTCACTTAGATCCTGGAGGGTTTCGGTTAAATTCCGCTGCGCTGTTTGGCTCCTGAAACCCAACAGCAATGATGTGTTGCTAGACACCGCTCATTGCTTATGATCATAAATGTGATTTATGATCATTGCCAACGTGGTAATAGCCTATTGGGTCGCACACATAAAGCTATTTGGATCATTAGAGTGCATGGGCTAATAATTTGGGTTTTGGTTTCACAATAATTTCGTATTAATAATGGGCCCAATAGTTGAGCCATTATTAAGTCCCAAATTAAAGCCTAATTGGATTAGGGCTTTGAAACCCATTAGGCCTGGAAGTTGAGTCTCACTATAAATACAATTTCTAGTGAGAAATTCGCAGGTCTCGTTGCCCTAGCTTCCCAAAAGGACAGCCGCACTCTTCTCTTGCAATTCCTTGGAGGACGCAAGCTAGCACTGTGAGCACAAGAGAAACGCATCTACTAGGACGTGGTGGAAGCGTGGTGATCCCGAGAGGCTCGTGTGGATACCATAGAGAGCCTGAACACGTCAACTGTTCAGGTTTTGTGATTCGACTCTAAAGTTGAGTGAGAGATCTCAACCAAAAATTAGGTATGAAAATTTTTGAACACCCTGTTTACCCCGTTTCACTTGGATCCTGGAGGGTTTCGGTTAAATTTTGCTGCGCTGTTTGGCTCCCAAAACCCAACAAGACTCAGAGGAGCAAAGGTGTTTTCTAGGATTGAACTCCGGTCTAGATACATTCAGATCAGAGTTAAGGAGGAAGATATCCCGAAAACTGCTTTAGGACAAGATATGGACATTACGAGTATACAGTTATGCCATTCGGTGTGACTAATGCCCCAGCAGTATTCATGGAAACTATGAATTGAATTTTTAGACCTTTTCTAGATCAGTTTGTTGATGTTTTCATGGATGACATTTTGGTATACTCACAGAGTACTTTAGAACATGAAGAGCACCTTTGGACAGTTTTGCAAGTACTGAAGGATAATCAGTATTATGCAAAGTTGTCTAAGTGTGAGTTTTGGTCTGAAAAGATTCAATTTTTGGGACACATTATCAGTGCTTAGGGTTTGTTAGTTGATCCTGAAAAGGTTCAGGTGGTAGTTGAGTGGAAGAGACCAACTACAGTTACAGAAGTTGGGAGTTTCTTAGGCTTGGCAAGCTATTATAGGCAATTCATAGAGAAATTGTCTGTGATGGCTACACCATTAACGACCTTGACCAAGCAAACTCAGAAGTTAGATGGACACCAAAATGTGAGGACGCTTGCATGGAGTTGAAAAAAAGATTGACTTGTGCACCGACACTCATTTTACTGGATCCGAAAAAGGGTTTTATGGTGTACACTGATGCATCAGGTTTTGGTCTGGGGTATGTATTGATGCAGAAGAGTCAAGTGATCGCCTATGGTTCAAGACAGTTAAGGCCTAACGAGTTGAACTACCCTGTTCACGATCTTGAGCTAGCAGCGGTAATTTTTGCACTCAAGTTATAGAAGCATTACTTGATGGGGAGGTCATTCAAGATCTTCACCGATCATAAGAGTTTTTAATATCTGTTCACACAGAAGGATTTAAATATGAGGCAAAGTTGATGGATTGAATACATAAAAGATTATGATTGTTCAATTAAGTATTGTACCGGGAAATTAAATGATGTAGCAGATGCATTGAGCTAGAAATATATAGGAGTGAGCCTATCCAAGGATCAGGGTATGAATTCCTCAGAAAGAGCTTTGGGGGATTATTTATTAGCTTTGCATGAATTGTGGCAAAACGAAGAAAAATCCCTAGTTTACATTCTAGAAATACAATCAGCTTGGTTAGATAGAGTTAAGGATGCTCAAGTGAAAGATCCATTGTTGAAGAAAACTTCAGGGGAAGTGAAGCTTGGTACTATGAAGTAGGAATTCCAGTACAAGGATGGGATACTACACTATGGAGATCGTCCTTATGTACTAAATATGGAAGCACTTAGATAGCAAGTCCTACAGGAGGCACATAGTGGTACTTTCCATGTTCATCCAGTTGTTAGTAAGATGTATCATGATTTGAAGATGCATTTTTGGTGGCCAGGACTTAAAAGGGATGTAGGAGGACATGTGGCAAAGTGTTTGACATGCCAAATGGTGAAAGCTGAACATCAGAAACCAGCAGGTACACTTCAGAGTTTAACTTTTCCAGTCAGGAAGTGGGGGTCTATTACTATGGATTTCCTAGTAGGATTGCCAAATACTCGAAGTCAACATGATGCTATATGGATAGTGGTGGATCGACTGACGAAGTCGGCACACTTTATACCTATCAAGATTACTTATACATTGGAGAAGTTAGCTCAGTTGTATCTCAAGGAGATTATGAGACTACATGGTATATTGGATCAGATTATATCTGATAGAGATCCTCGGTTTGTGTCACAATTTTGGAATGCTTTCCAAGAGGCATTAGGGAGCAAGGTTAGTCTTAACACCGCTTTCCATCCTCAGACGGATGGGCAAATTGAGAGAGTAATCCAAACTTTGGAGGATATGTTACGTATGTGTGCTATTGATTTCAGAGGTGATTGGGATCAACATTTACCACTCATTGAGTTTGCTTATAATAACAGTCATCAAATTGTTATAGGCATGGCACCATATGAGGCTTTGTATGGGAGACATTGTATGACACCCCATTATTGAGCAAATCCATCAAATAAAGTCATTATCAGTCCTGAAATCATAGCTGATACCATAGCTAAGATCAAGTTAATCCAAAAATGAATTAAGGCAGCCAATGATAGATAGACTAAGTATGCTATTTTGAGAAGAAGAGATTTGAGTTTTGAAGTTGGGGACAAATTAGTTCTTAAAGTGTCACCCATGAAAAAAGTTTCTTGTTTTGTGCAGAGGGGTAAGTTAGCCTCTAGATACATCAGACCCTATGAGGTATTGGAGCGAATAGGAAAAGTTGCTTGTCGGTTGGTGTTACCACCTAACCTATCCCAAGTGCATAATGTGTTTCACGTTAGTCTACTTAAGAAATGCATAGTGGATCTAGGACAAGTAGTTAATCCTTCAATGGTATCCATCCAGGATGACCTGAGCTATGAAGAAAAACCCGTTCAAATACTTGATAAGCAAGTCAAGAAACTTCAAACTAAATGGATTCCGATGGTTAAGATCCTTTGGTCTAACCATAGTGAAACCTGGGAAACGAAGCAGGATATGCTGAAAAGATATCCTAGCAGTTTTCCAAAGTTGCAGTGGAATTTGGGGACCATATTCCAGAAGGAAGGGAGAATGTTATGGCCCTACTAGTGGGAAGCATGCCTAAGGAAGGAAAAGTACTCTAAATTTATGTTTCGAACCTTAATTCATGTTTACATAGCAAGAATAGGAAAGTTTAGCAATGTTCATTAAGTTCAAAAATGGTTAAGGTGCTAAATGAGGTTTCGAGTGGTTAAAATGAAGTTTTATAACTTAACTTTTAACTTTAACCCAAACTTGATTAAATAAATAAGGATTAATCAAGAATACCTAAGGTTACCCAAAGATGGGTACTTAAGTGTATCATTTCTAATACTTTGACGAGTCAGATTTAAAATAGGGTGATAAGAGGGTAAAGTGGGGGGTGGCTGCCATAAACCCAAGTTCATCCTCCCCACCCTCATTTTTCCATCCAATTAAGCTTGAAATCAAAATTTCTTGATGAAAAGAGAAGCCATCATAAGTATATAGGCCATTGGGAGTCATTTCAAGCATAAAACCTTGGTTTTGGAGCTTGAAAGCATGTTTTCTCCCATCCCCTCTTTTTAGTACGAGGTAACCAGTGTGTTCTTGATTGAATTCATGTTTATTAGTTGATTAAGATCTTGGGTTTTGGTTAGAAAGCAAGAATTTAATGTTTGGTGCCTATGTTTTGCTTTGAACTTAGGTAGTGCTTGATTCTCACTTGTTACTTGGAGTTGAGGTAAGGGAGTTGTGTTTTTGAGTTCAATTAATGCTATTGGAATGAGTTTACTTGAATAATTTGAGTAGTTCTAGCAATAGCATTAGTTAGTGGGCAAGGTTGAATTATGGTGGACTATGAGGTTTGCGATGATTGGGATGATGTTATAATGCATCATAGATTAGCTTGTGATAGTTGTTTGTGATCTATGCAACATGTTTTACATGTATGTGAAGTTTGCAGGCTAACCAAGCATGTTTAATATGTTTGGCAAGTGTCAAAAGTTCATAGCAGCAAAATCTGGGAAAATTCTGCAATTTCACAGATTGGTGACGCGTCGCTAGCTTTGTACCATTGCCCATGATCCGTCACCACTACTGGAAAGTTGGTAGAATGTTACCAATTGTGGCGACATGTCACTACAGTTGGCAACGCATCACCACAGGCATGATGGCTAAATTTTCCAAGTTTTCCTGGGAAAGTCAAAGGGAGACCTAAGGGGGTTCTTAGGGTACCTGGGGTCTAAGCATTCCGAGGGCACTCTGAGACTTTCAAAAGTCCTTCAAGACTTACAAGTTCTCTTGAATTTTATAAAGTTTTATGGTTACTTGTACCATAAGCAAGAAAACTAGGTTACACAGGATCACAACTAGGTATCATTAGCTTCGGTGAGAGGTTTAGAACCTTTGGTGACCTAGCCATGCCATTAGTCACGAGGTTGCAAGGTGAAACCTTAGTGCACCTAGTCTACAAGGTCTTTATCGCCTAGTCTACAATTGTCCCATCATAATGGCCCTGTACGACATAAACGGGAGAGGTTTAACTGGTGATTTACCACTAGTTAGGCTAGTAAGCTAAGCTTGCTAGAAGACAAGGCAATGCCTTGTAGTTCAAAGACGAGGATGAGGAGAGGTCTCAAAGGACCTAGGTATATGCATATACTAGACCCTCAAGCTATATGAGCTCATAGCAGGTTACATATGTTATCATATGTAGAGTAATTAGTAATTTTCTTGTAGGTACAGTGATGACCCTTACTGAGAATTATTGAATTCTCACTCCCTAGTTATGTTATGTAGATTTTGAAGTTGTTGGGCCGGGTAACTGCTGAGGGTTATCGCGGTAGTGGCTTTTGTTGCAGGTATTTCGCTTGAGAATCTTTATGATTCTAGTCTACTTGGGTAACTTATTGGTTAAGTAACAGTACTAACTACAGTCTTCCTTTGGCTGCTGAGCCTAGCACCATGTGGAGAAATAATTTTGTGACTTGACACTGGGACTTGCATCCATGGTGGGAGTTAGTTCAAGAAGATCTCAGTTGAGGCTTGTATATATAGTACTCTTAGTTGCCTCCATTGTCTATGTTTTGAGGTGTCCTAGACTCTAGGGTTGCTCTTGGGTGAGGGCATTAGTCTACTTTATGTATGAATGCTCCCACATAGTTGTTTATGTGTAGTAAACTCACATAAATGTTGATTTTGTATGCTTTGATTATTTGCATTTATTTTTTTTTGCGTAATGTTTTGACCAAGTCAATGTCTTATGAAATTTTGTTAATTCAAGTCAAAGCATGAAGATCATGCATTTTGCATATTCTTGGTTAATCAACTAGTATCATGGGATTTTAAACTGTGCACATATACAACTAGCTAATTGTAACTTGATAGCCGAAGTGCCTATCACCCATCAAACCCGCAAGCTCGGGTATAGCACCGGCCTCGGAAAGGAAAACATCGACTTCGGAAAGGAGGGTGTCCGACCCCTCTTACATACGACCTCAGTAGTATATCATCATCCTTGGAGATGACAGTACCAACCTCGGGAAGACGGTCCATCGTCACCCTCGGTAAGACGACCAAACTACCTTCGCCAAAGAAAGACATCCCCGAAGGAGACCACCCTCGACGAGGATATTCCTGGATTACTGAAGTGATCTTGGGGAATAGTTCTCCTGCTCCGAAGAGCTCTCTTCTACCTAAGGGACCTCGAGAGTACTGCAGAAGCAATAAATGAGCCTCCGACACATCTCCGACACGCCGCCCCAAGACACGTTTTGACACGCCGCCCTCGTGCGGCCTAGGCTCCTGGCCAAGCGGCTTGTGGCCGGCTAAATGTTCCCCTTCTCTCCGAAGGTACGGATCGTATCAAACAGAACACGTGTCACGATCTAGGCCGGCCATGTCAAAATGAACCTCTACTGTTCACCTCCCTATAAATATTCAGTAAGCATCCCAGGTAAGGGGGATGAGACTCCAAGGAGAAATCTCTCTACTTTCTACTTACCGTTCATTCCCAAAATAATAACTTGGATGCCGGAGGTGTTGGGTTTCGGGAGCCAAACAGCGCAGCGGAATTTAACCGAAACCCTCCAGGATCCAAGTGAAATGGGGTAAACCGGGTGTTCAAAAATTTCATACCTAATTTTCGGTTGAGATCTCTCACTCAATTGTAGAGTCGAATCACAAAACCTGAATAGTTGATGTGTTCAGGCTCTCTTTGGTATCCACACGAGCCTCTCGGGATCACCACGCTTCCACCACGTCCCGGCAGATGCGTTTCTCTTGCGCTCGCAGTGCTAGCTTGCGTCCTCCAAGGAATTGCAAGAGAAGAGTGCGGCTGTCCTTTTGGGAGGCTAGGGCAAGGAGACCTGCGAATTTCTCACTTAAAAGTTGTATTTATAGTGAGACTCAACTTCCAGGCCTAATGGGTTTTAAAGCCCTAATCCAATTAGGATTTAATTTCGGGCTTAATAATGGCTCAACTCCTTCGCCCATTATTAATACGAAATTAAAGTGAAACCATAACCCAAATAATTAGCCCATGCACTCTAATGATCCAAATAGCTCTATGTGTGTGACCCAATAGGCTCTTGCCATGTTGGCAATGATCATAAATCACATTTATGATCATAAGCAATGAGCGGTGTCTAGCAACACATCATTGCTACCCAAGTGACAAAATTGTCGGTGAATCGACTAAACCTTTATGATCATCACCGATATATGCCGTTGTCCCTTTGTCCAAGATATCAAGACTAGGCACGGGACATGGAATGTGTCACTCTCGTATAGCCCAATCTTTGGTTTCTTGATTACCGAGTAGACCAACTTAAACTGACGACATTGATATCATATATCAACTCATCGGAGCATGGCCATGCATTTTCTAAGTCTCACTCTATCAAGGGGCCCAAAGATATCACTCCCGTTACATAGGAGGGACAAATCCCATCTTGATCATACAAATCCCTCCGCATGATATGTGACATACCCAATGACCTCTTTCAAGTTCACTCAGTTACGAGCAACAAAGGAAAGTATCAAAGTATGTGACTCACATGTAGGGAACCTTGTTGATCTTAGGTCGAAGGACTACATATTCCATGATCACTATGAGAATCACTTATGACACTCATATAACGATCCATGAAGTGTTCTCATGGTGGGTCGGTCCAGTACACAGTTCTCCAACTTGTACCCATATGTAGACTACATATCTCATATTAGTGTCCACATATGCTAGTCATTGTGTATTATTGCAACCCACTCCACAATAATACTAGACTAGGGACGTTTAAGAATATCATTATTCTAGGGTTACAATTATGTTTATTACGTTACGCAGAAACAAAACAACAAACAAAATTGCTGGATTAATGCCTCAATAAAATATCATGACTCAATGTGCAAAAATACAATCATCTCATGATTGGCCTTTTTGGGCACAACACAAACAATCTCCCACTTGCACTAAAAGCCAATCATCCATGTATCTAATACCGATGGACCTAGAATGGCTATCATGCTTCTGCTGCGTAAGGGGCTTTGTCAGTGGATCAGCAATGTTGCTGTTTGTCGAAGTCCTACATATCCTTACATCACCCCTCTCGATGATCTCCCTGATGAGATGATAGCGCCGGAGTATGTGTTTGGATCGCTGGTGAGATCGAGGTTCCTTAGCCTGTGCGATTGCTCCATTGTTGTCACAATAGAGCTCAATCGGGTCGACAATGCTTGGAACAACTCCAAGTTCAGTGATGAACTTCTTGATCCAAACTGCCTCCTTCGCAGCATCAGAGGCGGCAATGTACTCAGATTCTGTTGTAGAGTCAGCTACTGTCTCTTGCTTTGAACTCTTCCAGCTCACAGCACCACCACCAATACAAAACACATAACCAGATTGAGATCTAAAATCATCCTTATCGGATTGGAAGCTTGCATCGGTGTAACCCCTTACAACGAGCTGATCTTCAGCTCCAAAGACCAAGAATGCATCCTTAGTCCTTCGTAAGTACTTAAGGATGTTCTTAACAGCTATCCAGTGACTTTCACCGGGGTTCGATTGGTACCTACTCATCATGCTCAAAGCATATGAGACATCGGGACGAGTACATATCATGGCATACATGATAGATCCAATTGCTGAGGCATATGGAATCTTACTCATCCGCTCTTTCTCCTCGGTTGTACTCGGACACTGAGATCTAGAAAGAGTGATACCATGTGACATGGGCAAGAATCCTTTCTTGGAATCTTGCATGCTAAACCTCTTTAGCACCTTGTCAATATATGTACTTTGACTTAGGCCAAGAAGCTTTCTAGATCTATCTCTATAGATCCTGATGCCTAACACATAGGCTGCTTCACCCAAGTCCTTCATAGAGAAACATTTCCCTAGCCAAGTCTTCACAGACTGTAGCTCAGGAATGTCATTCCCGATGAGTAGTATGTCATCTACATACAACACCAAGAAGACAATAGCGCTCCCACTAACCTTTTTGTAGACACAAGGTTCATCTTCATTTTTGATAAAACCAAACTCTTTGATTGCATCATCAAAACGAAGATTCCAACGTCGAGAAGCTTGCTTCAGTCCATAAATGGACCTTTGCAATTTGCACACTTTATTGGCATTCCCAGGAGTGACAAAACCCTCAGGTTGTGTCATGTACACATCCTCAAGTAGCTTTCCATTTAGGAATGCAGTTTTGACATCCATTTGCCATATCTCATAATCATAGTGTGCAGCAATAGCAAAAAAAATTCGGATGGATTTAAGCATAGCAACTGGTGAAAAAGTTTCATCATAGTCAATACCATGAATTTGCTTGAAACCTTTCGCGACCAATCGTCCCTTAAAGGTAATCACATTACCATCCATGTCAGTTTTCTTCTTGAAAACCCATTTGCACCCTATGGGTTTTACCCCTTCAGGTGGGTCAACCAAAGTCCATACTTGGTTTTCATACATGGATTCCATCTCGGATTTCATGGCCACTAGCCACTTCTCAGAGTCAGGCCCCGACATAGCTTGTTGGTAGGTTGTGGGCTCATCTTGATCCATGAGCATCACATCATCGGTGTGAGTCACGAGAAATCCATATCTCTCGGGCTCACGCCGAATCCTACCAGTCCTACGTGGGCTTTGTGCTACAAGAACAGACTCTTGAACCACAACATCTTGTGGTGTCTGTTCAGGTTCCATTTCAGGTTCGATGTCTCCTTGTTGTTCTTGAATTTCTTCAAGTTCTACTTTCCTCCCACTAGTTCCTTTAGAGATAAACTCTTTCTCCAAAAAGACACTAGTTCGAGCAACAAACACTTTTTGCTCAGAGGGATTGTAGAAATAGTAACCCTTTGTTTCTTTGGGATACCCAACAAAAAGACATTTTTGAGATTTGAGCCCTAGTTTGTCAGAGGATTGACGTTTTACATAAGCGTCACAGCCCCAAATCTTCATAAAAGAGAAATTGGGACGCCTCCCACTCCATATCTCATATGGTGTCTTTTGAACCGATTTAGATGGAACTCGGTTTAGTGTAAAAGCGGCCGTCTCTAGAGCATGTCCCCAAAAGGAGTTTGGAAGGTCAGCTTGACTCATCATAGAGCGAACCATGTCTAACAGAGTTCGATTTCTCCTTTCAGAAACACCATTCCATTGAGGTGTACCTGGTGCAGTGAGTTGTGATACTATACCACACTCCTTCAGATAGTCAAGGAATTCTCGATCCAAGTACTCTCCACCTCGATCTGATAGAAGCACTTTGATACTCTTCCCAAGTTGATTTTCTACTTCATTCTTGAATTCTTTGAACTTTTCAAAGGATTCTGACTTGTGTCTCATAAGATACACATAGCCATATCTGCTGAAGTCATCAGTGAAAGTAATGAAGTATTGGAAACCTCCTCTAGCTTGTGTAGACATAGGGCCACATACATCACTATGTATGAGTCCTAGTAAGTCATTAGCCCTTTCACTTTGCCCTGTGAATGGGGCTTTGGTCATCTTGCCCAACAAACATGACTCACATGTCTCATATGATTCAAAATCAAATGAGTCCAAGAGTCCATCCTTATGGAGCTTGGATATACGGGTCTCATTTATATGGCCCAAGCGACAGTGCCAGAGATAGGTCAAGTTTGAATCATTTAATCTGACCTTCTTGGTATTCACATTATAGATTGGATCTTCAAGGTCTAGAACATACAACCCATTGCTAAGTTGAGCACTACCATAAAAGATTTCATTCAAATAAATAGAACAACACTTGTCCTTTATTATAAATGAAACCTTTCTTGTCCAAACAAGAAACAGAAATCAAATTTCTACTAATAGTAGGGACAAAGTAGCAGTTGTCGAATTCTAAAACTAATCCACTAGGTAAAGTGAGAACATAAGTCCCTACGGCTAAGGCAGCAACCCTTGCTCCATTTCCAACACGTAGGTCCACTTCACCTCGGGCCAATCTTCTACTTCTACTTAGATCCTGCACATGTGCACAAATGTGAGATCCACATCCAGTATCCAATACCCAAGATGAGGAAGTAGAAAAGTTAGCCTCTATAACAAAAATATCTGAAATGGAAGTCTTACTTCCTTTTTCCTTAGCAAGTTCTTCAAGATAGAGCTTGCAGTTGCGCTTCCAGTGTCCAGGTTGCTTACAATGGAAGTACTCCCCTTCCTTTGCCACACCACCCTTTGGTTTCAGTGCAGCTGAAGAAGAACTAGCATTGGACTTTCCATTAGCTTTATCCTTCTTCTTCTTGGCTTTTCCCTTTCCCTTGCCCTTTTGAACCATCAAAATGGGCTTAGCCCTCTTAAGGTTTTGCTCAGCAGTTCTCAACATGTTGAGCAATTCAGGAAGGGACTTGTCAAGGTCGTTCATGTTATAGTTCATGACGAACTGACTGTAGCTTTCAGGCAACGATTGCAAGACTACATCGATAGCCAACTCTTTCTGAAGAGCAAATCCCAAATTCTCAAGATTCTCAATGTACCCAATCATCTTGAGCACATGAGGACCCACGGGACTTCCCTCAGACATCTTGCACTGAAACAATGCCTTAGAGGTCTCAAACCTCTCATGCCTAGCTTGCTCTTGGAAAAGCATTTTGAGATGTTCGATCATATCGAACGCCCCCATGTTCTCATGTTGCTTCTGAAGCTCAAATTCCATGGTAATAAGCATGAGGCATGCAACATCCAAAGCATCATCAGAATGCCTCTTGTGAGCATCCCTTTCAGCTCTTGGAGCAGTGGTAGCAGGCTCATTCGGAATGGGCTGCTCTAGGACATAAGCCTTTCTCTCTTGTTTGAGGACTATCCTCAAGTTTCGGTACCATTTGAGAAAGTTGGTCCCATTCAATTTTTCCTTCTCAAGGATCGATCGCAACGAAAGTGTCGATGTGTTTTGTGCCATGGTTATCTACAACAGTAAATATCCAGTGTAAGAGTCATGTATTTTAATTCATTTAATAAGGACTTTTATTAAACGATACTCCCACTATTTTACTCAAAATAATAACCCTCGATATTATTTCGGAACACATCGGCGCTAAGGTATTCTAGTGGGCCAAGATCCATATTTGACTACAACCTGAGTCAGCTTTGGCTTTTCTCTCAAGTTACAGCTATTTAGGTAGGCAACTCCATGCCAATTGCATCTTATGCAACTCTTGGATAGTTGGGTGAACAACACTTGTCCAAGCTCATCTCATGAACTTAAGCCCAACTCTATGCCTCTAAGTCCCTAATCCTATTAGGGTGACTTAGTTAAGTCGAACCCAAAGTTAGCAGTTTGGATATCACTATTATCCCATTGCGCCTTACCAAGATGAACATAGGTGCTTTGCTTTGGCAAACCCACTTAATGTTGATCAAAGTCTTGACGAGTGCCAACATTTGGAGGGCATCAGATTTAATGACTTAATATTTGTTTGAGGGATTTTTTCTTTTGATCTCACCAATTTATTATCTCCGGTTGTTTTATACATGCATCACATACAAATATAAAACATGCATCTCATGCTTACAAGAAATAAACGTGACATGGTTATAGCCCAAACTATGCGATATTCTCAAGCCAATGAGAATATCATAAAAGCCTAAGAAAAGAAAAGAGTCTTCACAAGCTCCTTCTCTTCCTTTCTTGGCTGCCCATTTGTTGTCACCTCCTCGGACATACCACCTTGGATGAGCCCATAATGCACCATTACATCAATAATAGAAACCTCGAGTTACATTCGAGGGGAGTAAGGTGAGAAGCGAATGTACAATAAGAGTGATAAGAAAAGGCACGACTCGCAGGCCGTATTTACAAGTACAACCAA
Source organism: Aquilaria yunnanensis (assembly GCA_039654915.1). NCBI lineage: Eukaryota > Viridiplantae > Streptophyta > Magnoliopsida > Malvales > Thymelaeaceae > Aquilaria > Aquilaria yunnanensis. The sequence continues at coordinate 49,913,928 of CM077595.1, forward strand.
TCAAGGGCTATAACCATGCACCATGCTTCAAACACCAATCAGCATATCATGTCAAATCTCATTCAACAAAGATGCATGCCAATTTTTGCGTGTTGATTAACCAGTTTTTATTTATGTGGCGCTTCGCATACGGCGGTCCCGCTGGCCGATCAGCGAGACTCCTCCATTCGAGCCACCAAAAATACCTTACTTTCGGTGCCCGAACAAGCCGAATCCGAACAAACCTATGGTTTTTGCAACTAGTGCAAGAATCCTAATCCATATAGGTATCTCACACCTATCAATTTCGGGTTAATCTCATTAACCAATTTGTGTCGTTTCTTCATATATCTCATATGTTCATTACGAATTCCGGTTTCATGCATCACGAATCAATCTAATTAATCATGGCCGAAAACCAATCGAACACATAGCATCATGCGATTCAACACTCAATCCCGATTTAGGCTTTCACCAGTAGCTCTGATACCACTGTTGGGTTTCGGGAACCAAACAGCGCAGCGGAATTTAACCGAAACCCTCCAGGATCCAAGTGAAACGGGGTAAACCGGGTGTTCGAAAATTTCATACCTAATTTTCGGTTGAGATCTCTCACTCAATTGTAGAGTCGAATCACAAAACCTGAACAGTTGACATGTTCAAGCTCTCTATGGTATCCACACAAGCCTCTCAGGATCACCACGCTTCCACCACGTCCCGGCAGATGCGTTTCTCTTGCGCTCGCAGTGCTAGCTTGCGTCCCCCAAGGAATTGCAAGAGAAGAGTGCGGCTGTCCTTTTGGGAGGCTAGGGCAAGGAGACCTGCGAATTTCTCACTTAAAAGTTGTATTTACAGTGAGACTCAACTTCCAGGCCTAATTGGTTTCAAATCCCTAATCCAATTAGGATTTAATTTCGGGCTTAATAATGGCTCAACTCCTTCGCCCATTATTAATACGAAATTAAAGTGAAACCATAACCCAAATAATTAGCCCATGCACTCTAATGATCCAAATAGCTCTATGTGTGCGACCCAATAGGCTCTTGCCATGTTGGCAATGATCATAAATCACATTTATGATCATAAGCAATGAGCGGTGTCTAGCAACACATCATTGCTACCCAAGTTACAAGATTGTCGGTGAATCGACTAAACCTTTATGATCATCACCGATATATGCCATTGTCCCTTTGTCCAAGATATCAAGACTAAGCACGGGACATGGAATGTGTCACTCTCGTATAGCCCAATCTTTGGTTTCTTGATTACCGAGTAGACCAACTTAAACTGACGACATTGATATCATATATCAACTCATCGGAGCATGGCCATGCATTTTCTAAGTCTCACTCTATCAAGGGGCCCAAAGATATCACTCCTGTTACATAGGAGGGACAAATCCCATCTTGATCATACAAATCCCTCCGCATGATATGTGACATACCCAGTGACCTCCTTCAAGTTCACTCAGTTACGAGCAACAAAGGAAAGTATCAAAGTATGTGACTCACATGTAGGGAACCTTGCTGATCTTAGGTCGAAGGACTACATATACCATGATCACTATGAGAATCACTTATGACACTCATATAACGATCCATGAAGTGTTCTCATGGTGGGTCAGTCCAGTACACAGTTCTCCAACTTGTACCCATATGTAGACTACATATCTCATATTAGTCTCCACATATGCTAGTCATTATGTATTATTGCAACCCACTCCACAATAATACTAGACTAGGGACGTTTAAGAATATCATTATTCTAGGGTTACAATTATGTTTATTACGTTACGCAGAAACAAAACAACAAACAAAATTGCTGGATTAATGCCTCAATAAAATATCATGACTCAATGTGCAAAAATACAATCATCTCATGATTGGCCTTTTTGGGCACAACACTAATAGGAGGCTCTTCCCTGGAAAAACATTCCGGGGATCTCTAACCCCTGTTTTTCTGAGTCTTCACAGCCCTCTTCCCTCAGGAACTTCCTCACCCAGGCGTTCTCTCACCGATAGTCTTTGCTCCAGGCTCACCATGTCACGCAACAATGATGCGGAAGGGCATCATTTGGCGCCGTCTGTGGGAAACATCTCCCAGGACACCGATGTAGAGACTCGGCGCTCAAAGGACATGGGACTCCTGAAGTCCACCTCCACGCCGAAGGCTTAACCAGCGACCCAGCTGCCCACTGCAGAGACGTCTACGGCGGAAGATGATCGCCCCCTTACAGTAACGATGAACTTCTTGCGAGACTTCTAGCACTCCATCATTGCCAAAATGACTCGGCAACTCGACCAGAGGTGGCCTCAGCCTCTACCAGGCCGAAGGACCTCCCCTTCGATAGCAGCCTAAGAGAGAGGCTCGAGGTCCACCCACTAGAGTTTCGGGAGTGAGGACTCTCTCGACACATCCTCAATGGAGGACGTGCCCCCTAGGGCGCCACCCTATCGGGAACAAGCCCTAAAAGAGACCAGGGCCTCCTCTCGGTGGAGTCCATCGCTATACCGAAGGTCTCAGTCTCCTCGTTGCCAAAGTTATTCTCTGAGAAAGAGAAAAAGGCAACAAGAGGAAGCCAATACTGCTGCCCTTATGGAAAAGATCGTCGGAAGACTGGAAAAGCTTGAGACGCAGATCTCCCAAAAACCAGTCTAGCTGAGGTTGTCTGACACTTATACCGGAGAAGAGTCACCCTTCGAGTGAGAAGTAGTGGAGGCACCAATGCCTAGTGACTTCAGGGTGCCTTGCTTAGAAAACTACAATGGGCGTAGCGGCCCTCAGGCGCACCTCACAAAGTACAAACAGAGCATGATACTCCATGGCACTGATGACGCCACCTTCTGCAAGTTCTTTAAGGTGACCCACTCCGGTCCGGCGACGGCGTGGTATAATTCATTGGCCCATGGAACCTTGCTAAGTTTCCAAGAGCTATCTACTGCTTTTACTCAGTAGTTCATTGGCAGCAGGCCAACAGCCAAAATGCCGGTACAGATGTTTGATATAGCATAGCGGAGTGGTGAAACCATTCGCGAGTATGTCGAAAGGTTCAATCGAGAAGCACTGAATGTGCCAGACTTTCAGCCCGAGATCCGTATCCTCGCTAAGACAATAGGACTTTGGAGGGATTCCCAGCGCTTCTACGAGTTCTCTAAAGACCCTCCAGACACCTTGGGAGAATTCTACCGAAGGGCTGAACAACACATGACGGCCAAAGAACTCAGGATGGGGGGACCAAAATTGGAACACCCTCGGTCCGAAGGACCAAGTCACCAGCCCCAACACCAGAATGAGGTTGGGGGAAGGCCCCGAAAGCAAAGGGGGAAAAAGCCAATGACGTTCACTCCTCTGAATGCCACAAGAGCCACCAGTCTTATGGCCTTGGAAAGACAAGGGACTATAGTGCCGAGGCCGAAGGCCATGACCTCGGAAAATAAGAAAAATATGAAGAAATTTTTCCAATACCACTGAGACCATGGCCATGACACTGAAGACTGCTTCTAGTTAAGGAAGTACATTGAGTCCTCGATAAAACAAGGCCAGCTTCACCGGTACCTCCGGATGCCTTCTCCGAAGGGAAGGTAAGAGGAACAGGGAAGAGGAGACGAGGAAGAGTATGATTCCGACAGACGTTGGGACCGAAGTGCTCGAAAGAATCCACCACCCTCGGCAGGGGTCATCCAAACCATCACCACAGGGATACCCTCGGCTGAAAGGAAAAGGAAGATAAGGGAGATCTCCATAACGGAGTACGGGAACTCGCCGAACAGGCTTGTTCACAGGGACGGGTCCATGGTAAAGTTCTCCCACGATGACCCACTCCTCGTCACTGCAAGGATAGGGAGTTGGGACGTCAAAAGAGTACTCCTAGATGATGACTCCAACACTGACGTCCTCTTTTCGCATTTGCTGCCTAAACTAGGCATCTCAAGGGACGACCTCAGCACGGTTAACTCCCCCACCTTTGGGGTTAGGCCACCTGAGCTCCTAGTTCTCAGGTATGTCGATTTACCTCTGATGTTGAAGGGGACCTCGCCTCAAAATCGGGAAGAACTATTTGCCTCCGTAATGAAGAGATTCATAGTCATCAACGTGCCCTCGTCATACAACGTTATCCTCGGGAGGCAAACTCAAGGAAATCTCCAGATCCGCCCGGATGTGAAGTACTTGACGGTCACCTTCACAACCAAAGAAGGAGATGCAGAGATCTTCATCGACCAAGCCGAAGTCAGGAAGGTCTTCACTAGGGCAAGGCAAAGCCCGGCCAAGTTCTAAATACAGACTTCGGCTATGGAAAAAGCTATTATGACAGGCGAAACGACCATAAGAGAGGAAGCAGAAGAGCTGGAAAAAGTCGAGATGGAAGATGTAGAATTAGTCCCCGGCCGGAACACCCGAGTAGGGAAAAATTGGCCAAGGGCGACAAAGACAGGCTTGTATCTTTCTTATTAATGAACAAAGATCTATTCGCCTACTCTCCAAAAGACATGCCTAGGGTCGACCCCAGCATAATCCACCATAGTCTAAGAGTCCGCCCGGACGATAAACCAGTTCGACAGAAAAAATGGAATCTATCATCTCATAAGAATTCATTCGTTAAAGCCGAGGTTAGGCGCCTGATTGAGGCAGGGGTAATAAGGGAGGTCAAATACCCCGAATGGCTTAGCAACGTGGTCATCGCCACAAAAGAAGGGAGTGAAAAGCTCCGAATGTGCATCGACTTTCGGAACCGGAATGATGCCTGTCTAAAGGACTCCTACCCTTTGCTAGCTGTAGACCAATTGGTGGATTCAACCGCCAAATATGGTTTTCTCAGTTTCCTCGATGCCTTTAGAGGGTACCATAAAATTTGGATGGACATTGAAGATGAAGAAAAAACCGCCTTCATCACCGATGTTGGTACCTACTGCTATGTCAAAATGCCCTTCGGGCTTAAAAATGCAGGGGCTACCTATCAGATGTTGATGAATAAAGTGTTCGACTCTCAGATTGGGAGGAGCATGGAAGCATATGTCGATGATATGATAGTTAAGAGCATAATGCCTAGTAATCATATCGACAACTTAAATGAGACCTTTCAACGACTTCAGGAGTTCGGCATTCGCCTTAACCCCGAGAAGTGCGTGTTCTGAGTAAGTGCAGGGAAGTTCCTCGGGTTTATGTTATCGGAAAGGGGGACAGACACCAACCCTGAAAAGGTCGAAGCCCTACTAGGTTTCCGAACACCTACCACCATCAAAGACATACAAAGGCTCACAGGAAGAATCACTTCCCTTAGTAGGTTCATCTCCAGGTACGGCGATCGATGTCGGCCGTTCTCCAAGGTGCTTACTAAAACACCCAGGAGCGAAGGCAACTCTAGAGTTGAGGGGTACCCTTGGAACCCAGAATGCCAGAAAGCTTGGGACGAGCTTAAAAGTTACCTAACCCATCTGCCAACACTTTGGCAACCTCGGGAAGGAAAGCTTCTCATCCTCTACCTCGCCGTCACTGAAAATGTTGTGAGTTTAGTCCTAGTGAAGGAAGAGGGTGGGAGGCAATGGCCAGTGTACTATGTGAGCAAGTCCTTGCATGGTGCTGAGGTCAGGTACCCATTACTCCAAAAAGCCATCTATGCCTTAGTGCTTGCAGGCAGAAGGCTGCGGCCCTACTTGCAAGAACATCCCATTATCGTCCGAAGCAGCCTACCCTTACGTGACATAATGAAAAAGGTAGAGCATTCGAGAAGGTTGTCAAAATGGTGTATTGAGCTCGGAGAATATGACATCACCTATGAGCCAAGAAGGGCAATAAAGGCCCAAACATTGGCAGACTTCATCGTCGAAATCCCAAGAATTGAGGATGCTGAAGTCACCTTGGAAGATCCGATAAGGGTTGAAACCGAGTGGAAACACTTCATCGATGGAGCCTCAAGCGCCGAACATCAGGGCGCTGGCGTGGTCCTTCGGGGTCCCGAGGGCATGGAAGCCACCAAACCTATCAAATTCGGTTTCGACGTCACCAATAACATCGCTGAATATGAAGCCCTCATAGTAGGACTAAAACTGGCCAGAAGAGTTGGTGTAAGAAACGTTAAGGCCCACAGCAACTCACAGCTAGTAGTCTGATAGATGAAAGGAGATTACGCCCCAAAGGATCCAACCTTGGCAAAATACCATGACCTTGTTAAGGAGCTCATTAAAGAGTTTGGTTCGGTACAAATAGAAAATGTGCCCCGAAGAAATAACACTCAAGCCGATACCTTGGCCAAATCCAAAGAACCTACCGAGGTACTAAAACAACCTAGCACGGAGCTAATGTGCATAGCAGCCTCGGAAGCAGGATGGAAAAATTCCATCAATAAATACATGGCAACTTTGGTACTACCCAAAGACCCAACCTAGGCCGCAAAGGTACGAAGGCGCTCCTGCAGATACTTCTTCATCGGGGATGTACTGTACAGACAAGGGTATGCAAGTCCCTTGCAGAGGTGCGTAAAAGAAAAGGATGTCAAAACAGTCTTTGAAGAAGTTCATGAGTGGGCCTGTGATTCCCACATGGGAACGGACGCCCTCGCCGGAGTAATACTTCGCCAGGGTTACTTCTGGCCTACCCTAAGGAAGGATGCAAGGCAATTTGTCCGAAAATGTGACAAGTGCCAAAGACATGCCAACGTCCAAAGGTTACCCTCAAAGTTGATAACCTCGGCCAATTATCCTTGTCCATTTGCAGTATGGGGCATTGATCTCATCGGGCCACTCCTAACTGCACCTGGAGGAGTAAAGTTCTGCGTGATCACAGTAGATTACTTCACCAAATGCGTTGAGGCAGAGCCCTTGGCAACAATTTCGGCAAAAGACATACAAAAATTTGTCTAGAAAAACATTATATGCCGATTCGGCATACCAAGGGTAACAATGGCTGACAATGGCACCCAGTTCACGGACAAGGCGTTCTAAGAATTCGTGGCTGACCTCGGCATCAAGCTATACTTCACCCCGTTAGCCCATCCTCAAAGTAACGGGCAGCTAGAGGTATCCAACAGAACCATAAAGGACAGCCTTAAAAAGAGATTGGGGGAGGCAAAGGGAAAATGGCCAGAGGAACTTCCTACTGTGCTATGGAGTTATTGGACAACGCCCCGAAGAGCCACAGGTGAGACGCCTTTTTCACTTGTCCTCGGCGCAGAGGCCATTATCCCCATCGAGGTAGTCCAGCCATTGGTCAGGCTACAAGTATTCAGTAAAGAAGGGAATGACCTCGGATTGAAAACTAAACTGGACCTAATTGACGAACACAGAGAAGTGGCCAAACTCAAGAGGAAAGCCTTCCAGCAAAGAGTGGCTATGGCCGCGAACTTACACGTCAGAAAAAAAGAAATCGAAAAGGGAGACCTCGTTCTCCGAAAGGCTGAGTTTGAACCCCAAAAACTGTCTCACTAAGTACTTCGAGCTAACTGGGAGGGACCTTATCTAGTCCTGGACGAAGTTCGGAAAGGAGTCTGCAAGCTCGGCGATCCCGAAGGTGGAGAGTTGAAAAATACTTAGCACTCGGATGCCTTGAAAAAGTTCTATGCTTGAAAACTTGTCTGAAAATTGTACGGTTAGAAATTTTTCTATGTACAGAAAATTTTTGGAAAGGATAAACTCCACTTGAGGAAAATTTTCCTCTAAAGTTTGTTGAGTCATTCTCTCGAAGACTGCATCGACCGAACACTTATGTCCAAAGTTAGTTAATTATTGACTTAAGGACTTTGTCGAAGTTAGCATGTTCCCAAAAATAGTATTTTACTGAGGGTCCCAGACCGAAAGTGGTCAAGACAACCCTTGGAGACAAAGTTATTGGAGACTTAGCCAAATTTTGAAAAAGAAAGTATTATTAAGAAGGCCTTATTACAAGGAGGAAGTTACAAGAAAAAGACTATGAAAAAGGAGAAGAAGAAAAAGCAAAGCCCTAAGACATCTAAGGGACCCCGGCGTCGTGAGATGCTCCTTCCCTCTTGTCCTTAGCCGCCGTCGTTGGTGCCGAAGGAGGGGCAAAAGGGAGGTTCAGGAATTCGATTTTTGACCAGGTCCAGCGAGGTCCCTCGGGAATGTTCAGGGCAGCCAGGAAGGAGAGGTCGAGGTCTGGATGCTTGGCCAAGACTTGGTGCCGGGCTAGGTAGAAACCATCTTGAAAGCCAACCTTGGTTGCTTGGTTGGCCTGGTCCAGTTGGACCCCCAGCTTTTCCACCTCGCTTTCCAAATTGACCACCTCATTCTCTAACTTCTTCATCTTCTTCTTGTTCTTCGTTTCCTTCTTCAAAGCCTCAACCTCGGCTTGAAGGGCGGCGTTGTCAGCGAGGGCCTTCGTCAAGAGAGAAGAGTCTTCCCCTTTCTCCTTTTGATAGGCCTCATTCGCCAAAGTCAGGCTGACGACCTTCGCACTGAGGTCGAACATCTTTTGGGAAAAATCCTTCAGAAGCTCTTCTTGGCCCTTCAGGAATTCATCCCAAAGCTTGGCGACCTCCTCCTTGGCTATCCGGCTCAACTCGACGTTCTTAACAACCGAATTGGCGCAGAAGACCTTGGCCTTCTCTAGGCGATCTTCGGTCTAGGCTCGGACCGAAGATTGTCTCACTGCCCAAGCCCGAAAGTATCCACTATACCCGAGCTGCAAAAAAATATGGGGGAGGAAAACACTTAGCGAAAATTACACAAGGAAATCCGAACACTTTAGAAAAAGTTGGGAAGAAAAATCCATAAAGGGCCTAAAGGATACCTGGGCATCATGCTCAGATATTTTGGCGGTGAGAACCTCCTCGTTCACGCATTCCTTGGAGACGGATTTGAAGGAGGCCTGAGTGAGAACCCCCATCGCCATCTGAGGGGCCATCTGCTGGCAATCATCAGAGAACAAATTCATGTCCTCCGTGAAAGCCCAAAAAGGCTCCCTCGGGATTTTATCCTTCGGGATATGGGAATCTTGAAGGGCCCACCTCCGAGCATGCTCCACCATCCATGATGAGGGCGCCATTTCCTCTGCAAAGCCAAGGCAAAATTCCATTAAGGCATTAATCTTCAAGTCACAAATTTGAGAGCACTAAAGATTGGCTAAGGGACAAACCTGGCGGTACCTCGGCGACGTCGTCGTCGGAGTCCCGAACCTCCTCCACCTAGGCAGGGACATGCTTGCCCATACTTCTTCGGCGCTCCTCAAGCTCCTCAGCAGAAGGACCTTATGCCGAAGAGCCTAGAAGATCCACCGAAGTAGTGGGACTCCGGGCAATGGAGTTGACAGCCGGCTCTGGAGGCAGAATTGCTTGGGCCTCGGGCAGATCCTCGGCCTCTGCAACGACCTTGGGAGGAGGAAGGACGTCCGCCTTGGCTTTCTTTGCCTTGGATGGCCCTCCACTGGTATTCTTCCTTTTCGCGAGCGCCTTCCTCCGCGTCTGCTCTCCCTTCTCGGCCTGACCGAGAAAAAGGGACTTGTAAAAATCCGCAGATTGATCGCCCATCTCTGCAAAAGAGAAAGACATCAGTGTAAGTCCAAAAGGAACACATGTAAGTAAAACCCGGAAGATAACTTACTCTCAGAAAAAGCCTCGTACGAAATCTCACACCGAAGAAGCATCACCAGCCATGTTTTCTTCCCCGGGAGAACAGGCACGGGCATGTTCGGGTTAGACTTATGGGTGTGAATCACACCCAGTTCCCAAAGGACCTCTTCAGTCATGAGGTCCCATTTAATGGGAAAGGGATATAAGGAGCGCGGAGGGACCTCGGGGTCTCAGTCCGCAACTGCCCGAATACGCTGGTCGAACTCGGCAAACTCTGCAGCCAGCCCCGAGGTAAGAAGCTTCTGAGGGTTGACGACATCGATCTTAAGTGTGCCCGAAGCCCACCTAGTCAGTACGTAGCTCCAGAATTCGGGAACGGATAGGAAGAAGAATTTCTTTTGCCACCCCCGCCAGCTATCCTTATTGTCGAAGGTAAAAGTGAATTTTTTGCTCCCGGACCCTCTGGGAAGCAAGAAGTAGAAGCCACCCTTCGGGACCGGGTGGAGTTTGTAGTATTGGAGGAAGAAAAAAAAGTGGGGCTATATCTTAAAAACCCCGCACATGCAAAGAAAAGAGTTGAAGTAAGAATAAGAATTAGGAGGGAGTTGGTTCACGGCAATTCCGTGAAACCTGCAGAACTCGCATACCATCCGAGGGGGAGGGTACCGAAGACTGGCTTTCAATTGCGCCCAGTAAATAGTGATTTCACCCGAATGGGCACTATAGCCATACGAACCTGAAAGAGGTAACCTTGGAATGACGTAAGAGGGGGGATAGTATTTTTCTATCCACTTCGTCATCTTCTCCGAAGTGGTATAGTATGGATAAGACTCAAGGGGGAGAAAGCTTTCGGGGGTAGGACAGATGGTCATCAATGGAGTAGGATTTGACATTTCGCAAGAAAAGACGAAAGGCAATCTCGAGAAAATCGAAGGAAGAGAATCTAAGGACTTCGGAAAAACAAAACTCTAGAAAAAACAACCTCACGAGAAAGAAAGAACTAGGGAGGAAAGACCCACCGAAAGTTTTGCCAAAGTCTGGATTCCTAGACGCCGTCGTAGATGGTTGTCAGAAATCGCTCCGTTGCTTACACTGCCATGAAAAAGGGAGGAAGAGAAGGTCAAACTCAGAAACAGATGATAGCAAAAGAAAAATAGAAGAGAGCAAATGAGGGGAAGAAGGTTTAAATAGGCCAAACAGGGGTAGCCGAATCGTCGCCATAACTACCCTGCGAAGGCGAACCATCGCCATAATTGCCCCTCGAAGGCGAAAAGATGCGGCTGGTGTTACCGACGTGACTGCTCCTAACCATCATGTGCCACGTGTCATCCAACGCAACAAACTAGGACATGCTTTCTGACATCGCGAAAACCCAGACACGCTTATCCGTAACTGACACACCTGGTTTCGAGATGCGATGGTTCACTAACCTGTAGCAGAAAAAGTAAAAATAAAGGGAGTACGTGCCCCTAGATCACCAAAGGACTGGGTAATGTCACCTCGCCCAGGAAGGAACACCTTCAGAAGACGAAATGCCTCTTTGAGCAGTGTCCCGCTCGAAGTTCGGCAAAAGGTCCTTCAGGAGGCTAGAGCTGAAGTCTCCACTTCTACTTTTCGTGGGGGGCATGTGATAGCTGAAGTGCCTATCACCCATCAAACCAGCAGGCTCGGGTAAGGCACCGCCCTCGGAAAGGAAAGCACCGACTTTAGAAAGGAGGGTGTCCGGCCCCTCTTACATACGACCTCGGTAGTATACCATCATCCCTGGAGACGACAATACCAACCTCGGGAAGACGGTGCATCATCACCCTCGGTGAGACGACCGAACTACCTTCGCCAAAGAAGGACGTCCCCGAAGGGGACCACCCTCGGTGAGGATATTCCTGGATTACTAAAGTGATCTCGGGAATAGTTCTCCTGCTCCAAAGAGCTCTCTTCTACCTAAGGGACCTCGGGAGTACGGCAGAAGCAATAAAGGAGCCTCTCACACATCTCCGACACGCCGCCCCCAGACACGCTCTGATACGCCGCCCTCGCGCGGCCTGTGGCCGGCTAAATGTTCCCCTTCTCTCCGAAGGTACGGATCGTATCTAACCGAACACGTGTCACGATCTGGGCCGACCATGTCAAAACGAACCTCTACTGTTCACCTCCCTATAAATATTTGGTAAGCATCACAGGTAAGGAGGATGGCACTCCAAGGAGAAATCTTTCTACTTTCTACTTATCCTTCATTCCCAAAACACTAACTTGGGCGTCAGAGGCTCCTCCCCGGAAAAACATTCCAGGGATCTCTAACCCCTATTTTTCTGAGTCTTCGCAGCCCTCTTCCCTCAGGAGCTTCCTCACCTAGGCGTTCTCTCACCGGTAGTCTTTGCTCCAGGCTCACCATGTCACGCAATGATGATGCGGAAAGGCATCACAACCACTGTGAGACTAGCTCTCATAGGCTTCCTAGGCAAGGTCCAAGGATGACCGTATCAGTACAAGGCTAGATTAATACAGTTTTTTGGAGGAAAATTCAGGTGGAGACATGAATATAGTAAAATTGCAAAATGAGTGGTAGCCAAGATTAATACTTGTGCTAGTGTTTTCCTTCCTTGCCGCCATAGTGTGTATAAAATGTGAATATGTGTGTAATGGTTGGACCGATATCCATGTATTTACATAGTGCCCAAGAGGGCCACCTGGGTATGTACACTAAGGGTATTATTCTGATGGCCTATAGGACATATAAAACCTAAGGGTTTAAATGCACAATTTTGGCAGCATAACTAGACTATCCCAGAGTGGAGAATAAGGACAAACCCGATAATGATCCTTAGCCATTCCATTTGACTCCTTGGTCAAACTCTTGTGCAATCCTAATTTTTATGTGTTTGTTTTTTTTAGTTCATATCTCCTGTCTCTTTTATGGTATAGTCACTAACAACATTAGTTAGTTATTCATTTTCATGCCATTTTTATTTTATTTTAATTTAAGAAATCAATTAAGTCAAATACTAACATAAAATTTTAAATTATACATTTAATCTAGTTATTTAATTTAGGTCATATTTTTTTAGCAATGGCCATCATGAAAGGAAACATTATCACAATGTATTAATATATTCTTTCTTTAAAAGGTAAGAAAATGCTTAATTTTTTAATACTCTTTTGAAAAATTTATAATTATTTTAAAGGAAAGAAGGACATGTGGATTAATAATGGTAACTCTATTTCTACATTATTCTGTTTTAGTCCAAAAAGTTTTTATGTCCACAAAATAGGCATTTTTATTTATTTATTATTTTAGCCATTGATTAATTTAATAAAGTTGATTATATAAAGAATTATAATTTTAGGCTAGTTATCCAATTATTTAAGTAAATGAATTTACTAATAAATCTTAATAAAACACTTAATAAATCTTAAACTAAAGTGTTCTTGCTAGACTGGGTAACCTACAAAGGTAGATTTATTTCACCAAAGTCTAATCAGTCTTGTAGACTATATATGGTTTCCAAGTAGCCTAGGAAAATTGACTTCAGGTTAAATAGATTTTAGGTTTGTGATTTTGGGTTCAGTAGATTTCAGGTTTAGGTTTTTGGGTTCAAGTTCAATACAGGTTGAGTCAATTTCAATTTCGAGTAATTTTAGGTCACGTTATTCAGGTTTCACACTGAATTTAGGTAAATATTCCAGTTTACTCAGGTCTCAGGTCATTAGTGCATAAGTTAAACTAACTAGACCACTCAACTTAGTAAATATGGACTAAGTAGATTTCAATTCGGGTTACTGGGTTATAGGTTGAACTAATAGATTGATTCAATTTTTTTATTCAATTTTAGGGTAAAATCTAAACTAAATAATTAGAATTTTGGTGCAATTTAATTTAGATTAATTTTCTTTTTTAATATGTTTAATTAAAAAACTGAACCATAATCCCTGTAAACTTAAACATAACACAAAACTCCTAGATCCTAAACCCACCCAAAGCCTTAAATCCCTAAACATAACCCTAGCCCAAATCCTAATCTTAAACCCTAAACCAAAAACTAACCTTAACAATAAATTCTTAAACATAATTCTAACTCTAACCTTAACCTGAAACCTTAAACCTAAAACTAACCCTAATCCATAAGCCTAAACCCTACCCTAAACTTTAACTTAAGAGCCAATTCAAAATAAAAATTATGTATGATGCTATTAATTTTTTATGAATAGTATTAAAAAAGAAAAAATTATAAAATTTTTATAACACTAAATGATTTTACAATCAATGGATTATTATACCTAAACAATATTGGCTTTCAAATAAATTTCATTCCAACTAAGAAATGTGTAAAAATAAAAATAAGTCATTTTGTATTAAATTCACTTAATTTAAGATGAATTAGCTCTTAATCTATTTACTTAATTTAAGACATCTTTTATTACTGATGGTCATCATGAAAGAAAACAGTCATCACAACATATTTATATATTCTATTTTTAAAAGGTAAGCAAATGTCTAGTTGTTTGATATTTATAGTTATTTTTAAAAAAATTATAGTTATTTTAAAAGAAAGATAGACATGAGTATTAATAATGGTAACCCTATTTCTACGTTAGTTTTGTTTAGGTCGAAATGGCTTTTATATTTACCGAATAAGCACTAATAGTATTTGTAATTTGTGTTTTTATTTGATTTTTGTTTATTTGTTATTTTAGCAATGAATTGATTAAATAGAATTAATAATATAGAGGATTATAATTTTAGGCTAATTATCCAATTATTTACATAATTTAATTTACTTAATCTTTTTAAGAAGTAAAAAATTAATTGAATTAAGGTGCTAAAATACTTAATAAATATGAAAGTAAATTATTCTTATTCATGATGACTCCTAAAAATACATAGCTACAAAAACATAAGCAAATGTTTAATTTTTTAAATATTTTTTTAAAAAATTAGTCCTTTAAAAGGCAATATAAACATGTGGATTAGCAGAGTAAACCCTAGCATAAATCTAACATAACCCTAAAGACCTAAACGTGTGACCCTAAATGATAAACCTAAATCCAAGATGTAACTCTTAACCCTTAACGACAACCCTAAACCTAAATTCTAAATGATAACCCTAAACCCTAAAACCTAAACAATAATTCTAAACGCTAATCTCAAATCTAAACCCTAATCCCTAATCCTTAACCCTAAACCTTAAACCTAAATTCTAAACTTAAATGCTAGACATAACCTTAAATCCTAATCCCTAACCCTGATCCCTCATCCCTAACTATAAACCCTTAGCTATAAACTATGAACCTATACTCCAAACTTAAATCCTAGATATAATCTTAATCCCTAAACATAACAGCAAACCTAAACCCCAAACTTAAGACTAACCCTAACCATAAACAGTAAACTTCAATCGGTTTAACTCGTAAATGGTTACACTTAACCTAAATCTCATATTGTATACACTTGAAGCTCATACCACTTAACCTAAAGCTCATACTACTTAAACCAGTTCAACCAGTAACTGGCCACACTTAACCTAAATCTTATACCACATAACTTGATCCTTATACCACATGAACTTGATTCTCATACCACATATATACCACCTAAACCTAAATCTCATATCACATATATATCATAGAAACCCAAATCTTAAACCACATAACCTGATTCTTATACTAAATGAGCTTGAATCTCATACCATATATATACCACATGAACTTAAATCTCATAATACATATATACCATATCAACCTGAATATTATACCATATAACTTGATTCTTATACCACATGAACTAGAATCTCATACCACAAATATAACACATGAACCTGAATATCATACCATATATCTTGATTTTTATACCACATGAACTTGAATCTCATAACATATAACCTGATTTTTATACCATATAGACCTGAATCTCACACCAGATATATACCATATGAACCTAAATCTCATACCACACATATACCACATGAACATGAATCTCATACCAAAAATATACCGTATGAACCTAAATCTTATACCATATAACCAAATTCATATACTACTAGAACCTGAATCTCATACCATATATATATAACTTGAACCTAAATCTCATGCCACATATATGCCATATGAACCGAAAACTCACACCACACAAAGCTGAATCTCATGCCACATATATGATGCCCGGCGGCATCCTCGTTGTATGACATGTTGGCCTGAAGGGGAGACTTCCGTTGAGAAGATATCTGCAAGACTTTGAAGAACGTGGGTTAAGAGCTCCATGGAGTGTGTTTCCGGGGGAGGAGCTGTTACCCATTCCGGGGTAGTTCAGTTGTGGTGCCAAAACTATGCATTTAGACTCCCAGGATTGGTAATGTTCTGTAGGCCATCAGAACACTACCCTTACTGTGCATACCCAAGTGGCCCTCTTGGGCACTATGTAAATACATGCATATTGGTTCAACCATCACACACATATTCACATTTCATGGACACCATGGCAGCAAAGAAGGAAAACACTAGCACAAGTCTTAGCTTTGGCTTCCACACATTAGGCAATCTTGTTAAGTTCTAGTGGCCAGCTACTGCACCTGTAACTTCCACTAATAAACTGTATCATTCTAGCCTCATACCCCCCAGTTTTCTTTGCTTCATTACGAAGTAAAGACTTACAGAAAACCAAGGAATTTTTTTTTACATCAATAGCCCACCTATGGACCAAGTTAAGAATTTTTTAAGTTGGTTACAAAATTCTGACCAAATGAACAGTAACTCAGCCAATTTTGCAACGTCATATCTTTGGATACAAGGATCTAAATCCAGAAATTACAAATTCAAATTCAACCTCTAGATGTTCTCTAGGTGTGGTCAAAATTTCATACCAAGATTCATTCTACACAGGGAGATTAAACTTTAGGTACATGGTCGAAATTCTGACAACTTTTGGACCATTTTGCCCATACAATATTTCCAAACCATGCAACCACTTCATTCACAAGGGGAAAGCCCTCCAAGGGTATCCCATACATGTCCAATACACATATTAATTACATTATCTTGCATCTAGCAACTTTATGTGGCCAAAACAGAATTTACAAGTAAGCAGCATATCATTCACACTTAGGCAGCTTTGCACCACATCACTTACATAGCCAAAACATTACTCAAATGTTCTCATACTTGTCTCATTTTACATACACTACATGTACATGCATCCATGCACTACAATATGGTCTTAGCTTAGACAAATACGCACCCTAGGTTACAGGAGGTTATGAGACACAATGCACTCCAAAAACAGGATGCTGGACAGCTGCTGCACAACACAGTAAGTACCACCATTAAAAATAGCAAATGTGCTCCTAAAATCACCAAAATTTCCAGATCACAACTAGACATATGGAACTTCATGTACCTGAAATTTCAGATTAAAAATCAAACCAAAATGGTTAGTTTGAAGGTGATCTTTCAGCTGGACCTGAAAATGACAGAATTGAGGGGAGTAAGTTTCATTGAGAAACTTAGTATGGGTAACACTTGGTTTCTTAAGGTAATGTCATCCTCATTAAAAGCTGCATCCAAAGACACTAAAACACAAAAACCACAATGCATATATACAAGATATAGCAACCAAATGCAGCAGCCAAACACAAACAACAAACACATGAAATGTGGCAGCAACATATACCATAGGTTAGTCCATAAAACACATAATAAACATAACCAAATCACTATGGCAGCCCTCCTCAAGCTAATGCTTGGTCTTAGGAGGATTTTAACAGTAGTTAGTACTAACTTTGGGCTCTAGAAACCCTCATTTCACAGCCATCTTTGTGCACTTGACAATAGGTCACAAAACCTTCAATAAGTGCACTCCCCTCAATAAGCTTGGTTCATCAGGCTCATGGCTCCCTTCCAATCTTAGCCATAGCTCCATGGATGTTTGAAAATACAGAAAACAACCCAAGAGAGCAAGAGAACCATGACCAAATTGAGTAGGCCAAATTTGAAGCTTAATCCTTGAAGTATACAAGAAATAGCTATAGTTTGCTTCCAATTGCTTCCTTTTGCCTTCAATTTCAATCAATTGCAAGTTTGAAGGTGTGGTGGCTATGGAGGAAGTATGTCTGTGTTCTTGGGCTGGGGGAGGACGAAAATGAGAGTGGGATAAGTGATTTGGCCACTTAAATGGCCTTAAATAAGCTTAAGGGCACCAAAACACACTTAACCAACTTAACCTTGCTTTATGTGATTTTCCTTCTCACTAATTATGGTTTCTTTGTCTTAAACTCATTGGTACACATGTGCCCAAAATTTTTGACTAATTATCAAGTCATGGCTGCCTCCCTCATGGTGAGATAACCCCAAAATTTCACCTTTAGACTTAAGTCAAAAGCTTGAACACCTTAAGGTTTACACTAGGACATTTTGGTCCTTATTGCCTTTAGTGTTTCCTTTGTCCAAACTTGTCTTCAATGAGTAATTTGGTCATCCAATAGCACTTTCATACCATTTATATCCTTCCCATAACTCTCCAAGTCTATTTCTTGAGAGTTTTGCAATTGAGTGCTCGAATTTCCAAAACCTTACAAAAAAGTCCATAGGTTGCTTGACAAACAAGCAATCCTTAAGGCTTTTCTTTGGGACCAAGTTACCAACTTGGAACACTTTTAAGGAGGTGTTGATCATGCCTTTTACCCCCCATACTTCAAATACTATGGTGAGAATTACACAATATAATGGTTTTTAGCCATTATGACACACTTGTAATTCTCCTATTTTATGAGGTGGTAACAATCCTCCCCCCCTTAAAAATTTTGGTCCTCCAAAATAGCCTTTAGCTTCGGGTATTCTTCAGGATACCTTTCCATAAGGTCTTTTTTAGTTTCCCAGGTTGCTTCTCTTTCAGAGTGGTGTGACCACTGAACTTTAACCATCGAAATATGTTTGTTTCTTAACCTTCTGGTATCCTTGGCTAAGATAGCTATAGGTTTCTCTTCATATGTCAAGTTAGGTTCCAATTGTATGTCTTCCACTAAAATAGCATGCTTTGTGTCCAGTAGACACTTCTTAAGCATACTGATGTGAAAAACATTATGAACACTTGACATGCTTGGCGGTAGAGCTAACCTGTATGCTACCTTGCCAACTCTATCCAAGATCTCATAAGGACTGATGTATCTTGGAGCTAACTTGGTTCTTTTACCAAATCTAACAGTTCCTTTGGTTGGTGCAACTTTCAGCCAAACATTGTCACCAAGCTCAAATTCCAAGTCTTTCCTTCTTTTGTTGACATAGGCTATGGTCCTTTCATTGGCTGCCTTTAATCTCTCTTGAATCTTCTTGATTTTGGCAGTAGTCTCTTCAATAATTTCGGGACCTAACTCTAGCCTGTCTGAGGCTTCCACCCAACAGTGGGGTGTCATGCACCTTCTTCCATATAATGCTTCATAAGGTGCCATGCCAATGGTTCTTTGGTAACTATTGTTATAAGAGAATTCCACCAATGGAAAGTGTTGGTCCCATTCACCTTTGAAATCCAACACACAGCTCCTGAGCATGTCTTCCATTATCTATATCACCCTTTTAGATTGCCCATTTGTCTGAAGATGATAAGCAGTACTCAGGTGGATTTTGGTTCCTATTGCTTTATGAAAAGCACTCCAACACCGAGCTGTAAATCTTGGATCTCTATCAGATACAATGGTGTCTGGCACTCCATGTAGTCTCACTATTGATAGCCAAAGTGCCGATCACCCTCCGGACCCACTGGTTCGGACAAAGCTCCAACCTCAGAAGGGAAACCACCTACCATGGAAAGAACGATGCCCGACCCCTCCCCCGAAGTCCGGCCTCGGGGTTTCCCCATTCCTGGAAACAATAGCACCAACCTCGGTAGAACGAGTAAGCCATCCTCGGCAGCAGGGGTGCCTCCGAGAAAGGCCACCCTTGGGAAAAACACTCCTGCTATATTAAAGTGACCTCGGAGGACAAGTTCTCCGAAGAGGTCTCCTCTACCTAAAGGGGACCTCGGGAGTACGACATCAGCATTTAAAGAGCCTCTGACACGCCATGGCCTGACACGCCGTTTACAGGGACACCCTAGCACGTCACTCTCGGGTTGACTAGACTCTTAGCTCAGTGGCCCATGCCCCTCTAGGAGTCCCCTGTCATCCAAAAGACGTGGAACGCATCCCGCCGAACACGTGTTACAATCTGGGCTGGCCACACGGGAAGAATTATCACTATTCACCCCTTTATATGTACTCAGTAAGGATTCCAGGTAAAGGGGGACGTTACTTAAGCTAAGATACCTCCTTAGTCTAAAAATCAGGAGATTACCTAAAAAGATACTGACTTGGGCGTCGGAGGCTCCTCCCCGGAAAACCACTCCGGGGACCTCCTAACCTCTGGTTTCTGTGACTTTCAATTGACCTTCTCAGAGTACGTTCGTCCCAGATCTTTCTCCATTTCCATAAGTCCCTGACGCCTTCACTATGACACATGAAGGAGATGTCGAAGGGCATCAACTATCTCCTAGACATAGATCTAAGCTAACCTCTCCAAGGAGTCTGTGAGTTTCATAGGTAAGAAGTGGGCACATTTGGTTAGCCTATCCACAATGACCCATATTGTATCATGCCTTAATTTGGTCATAGGCAAGCCAGTCAAAAAGTCAATGGTTATGTTGCCCCACTTCCTCACTGGTATAGGTAGAGTTTGTAGGGTACCAGCTGGCTTCTGGTGCTCTACCTTTACCCTCTAGCATGTGGCACATTTGGAGACATAAGTAACTATGTCTCTCCTCATGTTTGGCCACCAAAAGTGAGTCTTGAAGTCTTTATACATTTTCTCACTTCCTGGATGGATGTTCAACTTGCTTGTGTGAGCTTCTTCAAGTATTTCATCCCTGAGCTTTGCTCCTTTAGGCATATATATTCGGTCCTTGAAGTACAATAATCCTTGCTTGTAGGCAAAGGATTGATACAAGGAACCTTTTTCCTTTCCTGAAATCTTTTTCAGATCAGGATCTGCCTCCTGTGCCTTTCTAGCTTCTTCAATCCATCCAGACTGAATTGTCAATGTGTAAATTTTGGCTTCCTCCCACTTATGCCATTTATGCCATAGTCATAGCAAACTATTTTGCTCATCATGATCAGCTATGGATCCTCCCTTCAAAAGTCCTGTGTACTTCCTGCTCAAGGCATCTGCTGCTAGATTGCCTTTGCCCTCTGTGTAATGTATACTGCAATCATAGTCCTTGATGTACTCTAACCATCTCCTTTGCCTCATGTTCAACTCTTTCTGAGTGAACAAGTACTTTAGGCTCTTATGGTCAGTGTAGATCACAAAGGAACTACCCATCAAGTAATGTCTCCATTGCTTCAGAGAAAAAATCACTGCTACCAGTTCTAGGTCATGGGTAGGAGAATTTTGCTCATGGGGTCTTAACTGCCTTGACCCATAAGCAATAACATTTCTGTCTTACATAAGCACACAACCTAACCGAGATCTAGATGGATGTGTATATATGATGTAGGGCTTACTTGGATGAGGAAGAATCAATACTGGAGCTTCAGTCAACCTCTGCTTGAGCTCCTGGAAACTATTTTCACACTTCTCAGTCCACTCAAATCTTTGACCCTTCTTGGTCAGATGAGTAAGAACTGAGGCAATCATGGAAAAGCCTGATACAAATCTCCTGTAGTATCCAGCTAATCCTAAGAAACTTTTGATTTCCTTCACAGTCTTTGGTCTTCCCCACTCTTGCACTGCCTTGACCTTTTCAGAGTTTTCCCTAAGGCCTTGTGCATCTATGATGTGTCCTAAGAAAGACACCGCCTTTATCCAAAATTCACACTTGGATAACTTAGCATAAGGCTGATGCTGCAATAGAGTCTTTAAGACAATCTTTAGATGATGTTCATGTTCATTTTCATCCTTGTAATACACTAGGATGTCATCAATGAACACAACCATAAATTTGTCCAGATGTGGTCTGAACACCCTGTTCATCAAGTCCATGAAAGCAGTTGGGGCATTAGTCAAACCAAATGGCATGACTGTGTACTCATAATGCCCATATCTGGTCCTGAATGCAGTCTTAGGAATATCTTCTTCCTTTACTCTCAATTGGAAGTATCCAGATCTCAAATCTATCTTGGAGAAGATCTTAGCTCCCTTGAGTTGATCAAATAGATCCTCAATCCTAGGGAGTGGATACTTGTTCTTGATAGTCACTGCATTAAGCTTCCTGTAGTCAATGCATAGTCTCAAAGATCCATCCTTCTTTTTCACAAAAAGAACAGGAGCTCCCCATGGTGAAACACTTGGCCTTATGAACCCTTTTTCAAGAAGTTCATCAAGTTGTTTCTTGAGCTCATTCATCTCTGTGATTGGCATTCTGTAATGAGGTATGGACATTGGACTAGCTTTTGGTTGTAGCTTGATTTCAAATTCAATCTCCCTTTGTGGAGGAATAACTGGTAGGTCTTTAGGAAAGACTTGTGGAAAGTCTCTCACTATAGGTATTCTGTCCACTTCCTTATCACAGTGCAATTCATTCAATGCATAACAGTAATCATGCTCAGAAATCACAGGTATCTCATCTAATACCTCTAGCTCTATGCCATGCATTTCATACACTAATTCCTTAGAATTCACTAACGTATGCACTTCACCGTTAGGCAATGTGATTTCCCTCTTAGCACAATCAATTCTTATGTTATGCATAGCAAGCCAATTCATACCCAGCACTAAATCATACTTAGGAATGTCCAACACTGGCAGATTAGTCATACCCTTAGTCTTTCCTACTACTAGCTCACAATCCTTAGCTAGGTCATTAGTGAAAAGACATTGACTACCTGCTGTTTTCACTAAGGATATCCTAGGCATGATTTCAGTAGGCAATTTCATGGCATTAACAAATTTCCTAGACACTATAGACATAGATGCACCAGTATCAAACAGAACACTAACAGGCATACCATTAAGGTAAATGTTACCTCTTAGTGCTCCTCCCAGCTCTGATGTCTCTGGCCTCTCCACTTGGAAGACTCTGCTAGCTCTCTGCACTGGTGGCCGAGGCACTGGAGGAACTGGCCTCTGCTGTCCCTCCCTTGGTGCTTCTTCTTTAGGTCCTGCCCCAATAGGTCATACTGGACCTTGGTCTTCTGGCCTCCTTTGAGCCTGTGGGCAGTCTTTGATCCAATGATCCATGGATCCACATCTTAGACACGCTTGGGTATCAAAGTAGCAAGGTTTCTTTCCATGAAACCTCCTACACTTAGGGCACCTTAGGCCAGGGAACTTCCCCTTAACCTTGCCCTCACCACCAAAATGGGAACTCTTGGCAATTCCCTTGCCATGTGGTGGCTTCTTCTGCTTGCCTCATGCCTGACTACTTTCCCCCGGTCCACTGGGAAAGTACTTAGTCTCATACTCCTCTTGCTCTACTAATAGAGCTTTCTGCATTGCTTCATAGTATGTAACTGCTCCAAAAGGTCTAACAACCTTTCTAATGTCTGACTTTAGGCCTCTAACAAATCTTTTGGCCTTCAATTCCTCCAATCCATGATATTGAGGAGCATACCTCACCAACTGATTGAATTTGTGCTCATACTCTAGGACACTAAGGTTGTCCTGCCTTAAAGCATCAAATTCATCTTGCTTCATATCCGTGATGGCATCACTGATGTACTGTTCCTGGAACAGCTGTGTGAACTCTGGCCAGCTCATCTCAATATCTCTTCCTGGCCTTCTGCCCTTCTGGAAAGCATACCTGTCTCTGGTGTTTCTCCACCACATCTCTGCACTGCCTACCAAGTTGTAAGTACCTAGTGACACCTTCTTGGTGGAGTTGAGTGGCATCCTCTCAAACATCTTTTCTATGAAGATTAACCATTCCTCAGCTCTCTTTGGCCCAGCTCTTCCATCAAACTGTGGAGGTCTTAGGCCTTGGAACCTCTCCAACAGTCTGACTGTTAGTGTTATGCCCAAAAGCCAATCATGAGATGATTGTATTTTTACACATTGAGTCATGATATTTTATTAAGGCATTAATCCAGCAATTATGTTTGTTGTTTTGTTTCTGCGTAACGTAATAAACATAATTGTAACCCTAGAATAATAATATTCTTAAATGTCCCTGGTCTAGTATTATTGTGGAGCGGGTTGCAATAATACATAACGACTAGCATATGTGGAGACTAATATGAGATATGTAGTCTACATATGGCTACAAGTTGGAGAACTTGTGTACTGGATCGACCCACCATGAGAACACTACATGGATCGTTATATGAGTGTCATAAGTGATTCTCATAGTGATCATGGTATATGTAGTCCTTTGACCTAAGATCATCAAGGTTCCCTACATGTGAGTCATACACTTTGATACTTTCTTTTGATGCTCGTAACTGAGTGGACTTGAAGGAGGTCATTGGGTATGTCACATATCATGCGGAGGGATTTGTATGATCAAGATGGGATTTGTCCCTCCTATGTAACGGGAATAGAGTGAGACTTAGAAAATGCATGGCCATGCTCGAATGAGTTGATATACGATATCAATGTCATCAATTTAAGTTAGTCTACTCGGTAATCAAGAAACCAAAGATTGGGCTATACGAGAGTGACACATTCCATGTCTCGTTCTTAGTCTTGATATCTTGGACAAAGGGACAATGGCATATATCGGTGATGATCATAAAGGTTTAGTCGAATCATCGACAATCTTGTCACTTGGGTAGCAATGATGTGTTGCTAGACACCGCTCATTGCTTATGATCATAAATGTTATTTATGATCATTGCCAACGTGATAAGAGCCTATTGGGTCACACACATAGAGCTATTTGGATCATTAGAGTGCATGGGCTAATTATTTGGGTTATGGTTTCACTTTAATTTCGTATTAATAATGGGCCCAAGAGTTGAGCCATTATTAAGCCCAAAATTAAATCCTAATTGGATTAGGGCTTTGAAACCCATTAGGCCTGGAAGTTGAGTTTCACTATAAATACAACTTCTAGTGAGAAATTCGCAGGTCTCCTTGCCCTAGCCTCCTAAAAGGACAACCGCACTCTTCTCTTACAATTCCTTGGAGGACGCAAGCTAGCATTGCGAGCGCAAGAGAAACGCATCTACCGGGACGTGGTGGAAGCATGGTGATCCTGAGAGGCTCGGGTGGATACCATAGAGAGCTTGAACACGTCAACTGTTCAAGTTTTGTGATTCGACTCTACAGTTGAGTGAGAGATCTCAACCGAAAATTAGGTATGAAAATTTTTGAACACCCGGTTTACCGCATTTCACTTGGATCCTGGAGGGTTTCGGTTAAATTCCGCTACGCTGTTTGGCTCCCGAAACCCAACACTGACCTCATCTAGGCCTTCTAGATCCTCTGATCTATGTCTCCTAGATCTGTGAGAGTCCTCTGTATGGTAATGCTCTCTATGATCTCTCTGCCTTCTCCTGGATCTTCTCTCATGGCCTTCCTCAATCTCATTCCTAGTGCAGGAATGGTCATAGATTGAGGGATTGGTCCTGGACACCTGACCAATCTCAGATCTTACTCTTTTGCCTCGTGGATTTCTTCTATCCTCATCTTCCACCTCAATGGTCTCATCATTTGTGTCTTCTAAGCTTCCAGAAGGAAGATATTCAGATGTGTTCCTAGTATCCTCTTCTGGTTGTAGCTGTGCATCGTGAACTGGTTCTACTGGAGCTACTTGGACACCCTGCTGTTGTCCTTGAATAAGCCTCATTAAGTTTTGATTGATTAGAGCTAAGTTCCTCTGAAGCTCTAACCAAACCTGAGACACTTCAGGGTTTGGTACCCCCTGTTGCCCCTGATTCCCTCTATTCTGTCCATTTCCTTGTTGCCTAGAATTAGTAGGAGGCCTTCGGGGTGGTTTCCCTCTCCTTGTTGCAACCATGTTTACTTCTTGCATTGATGATTCATCATAGAGCACATATAAAGATCATAGGTATTTCAATGGTACTTGACACTAGCAGCTGACCAAACTGAGTTCATATATGTAGAAGCATGCAATGCAACTATATGCTATGTACATGTATAAACCATGCTCTGATACGAACTTCTGTTACCCACTCCGGGGTAGTCCAGTTACGGTGCCAAAACTGTGCATTTAAACTCCCAGGATTGGTAATGTTCTGTAGGCCATCAGAACACTACCCTTAGTGTGCATACCCAAGTGGCCCTCTTGGGCACTATGTAAATACATGCATATTGGTCCAACCATCACACACATATTCACATTTCATGCACACCATGGCAGCAAAGAAGGAAAACACAAGCACAAGTCTTAGCTTTGGCTTCCACACATTAGGCAATCTTGTTAAGTTCTAGTGGCCAGCTACTGCACCTGTAACTTCCACTAATAAACTGTATCATTCTAGCCTCATACCCCCCTGTTTCTTTGCTCCATTATGAAGTAGAGACTTATAGAAAACGAAGGAATTTTTTTTTACATCAATAGCCCACCTATGGACCAAGTTATGGATTTTTTACGTTGGTTACAAAATTCTGAACAAATGAACAGTAACTCAGAAAATTTTTCAACATCATATCTTCGGGTACAAGGATCAAAATCCAGAAATTCGAAATTCCAGTTCAACCCCTAGATGTTCTTTAGGTGTGGTCAAAAT
This sequence comes from Aquilaria yunnanensis, assembly GCA_039654915.1. Lineage (NCBI taxonomy): Eukaryota > Viridiplantae > Streptophyta > Magnoliopsida > Malvales > Thymelaeaceae > Aquilaria > Aquilaria yunnanensis. The sequence goes on from CM077595.1 coordinate 49,940,070, forward strand.
TTCATGCCAAGATTCATTCTACACAGGGAGATATTAAACTTTAGGTACATGGTCGAAATTCTGGCAACTTTTGGACCACTTTGCCCATACAATTTTTCCAAACCATGCAAACACTTCATTCACAAGGGGAAAGCCCTCCAAGGCTATCCCATACATGTCCAATACACATATTAATTACATTATCTTGCATCTAGCAACTTTATGTGGCCAAAACAGAATTTACAAGTAAGCAGCCTATCATTCACACTTACGCAGCTTTGCACCACATCACTTACATAGCCAAAACATTACTCAAATGTTCTCATACTTGTCTCATTTTACATACACTACATGTACTTGAAAACATGCACTACAATATTTTCTTATCTCAGATAAATACGCAACCTAGGTTGACACAATGGACTCCAAAAACAGCATGCTGGACAGCTGCTGCACAACACAGTAAGTACCACCATTAAAAATACCAAATATGCTCCTAAAATCACCAAAATTTCCATATCACAACTAGACATATGGAACTTCATGTAACTTAAATTTCAGATTAAAACTCAAACCAAAAAGGTTAGTTTGAAGGTGATCTTTCAGCTGGACCTGAAAATGACAGAATTGAGGGGAGTAAGTTTCATTGAGAAACTTAGTATGGGTAAGACTTGGTTTCTTAAGGTAATGTCATCCTCATTAAAAGATGCATCCAAAGACACTAAAACACAAAAACCAAAATGCATATATACAAGATATAGCAACCAAATGCAGCAGCCAAACACAAACAACAAACACATGAAATGTGGCAGCAACATATACCATAGGTTAGTCCATAAAACACATAATAAACATAACCAAATCACTATGGAAGCCCTCCTCAAGCTAATTCTTGGTCTTAGGAGCATTTTAACAGTAGTTAGTACTAACTTTGGGCTCTAGAAACCCTCATTTCACTGCCATCTTTGTGCACTTGACAATAGGTCACAAAACCTTCAATAAGTGCACTCCCCTCAATAAGCTTGGTTCATCAAGCTCATGGCTCTCTTCCAAGCTTAGCCATAGCTCCATGGATGTTTGAAAATACAGAAAAAAACCCATGAGAGCAAGAGAACCCTTACCAAATTGAGTAGGCCGAATTTGAAGCTTAATCCTTGAAGTATACAAGAAATAGCTCTAGTTTGCTTCCAATTGTTTCCTTTTGCCTTCAATTTCAATCAATTGCAAGTTTGAAGGTGTGGTGGCTATGGAGGAAGTATGGCTTTGTTCTTGGGCTGGGGGAGGACGAAAATGAGAGTGGGATAAGTGATTTGGCCACTTAAATGGCCTTAAATGAGCTTAAGGGCACCAAAACACACTTTACAAGCTTAACCTTGCTTTATGTCATTTTCCTTCTCACTAATTATGGTTTCTTTGTCTTAAACTCATTGGTACACATGTGCCCAAAATTTTTGACTAATTATCAAGTCATGGCTGCCTCCCTCATGGTGGGATAACCCCAAAATTCCACCCTTAGACTTAAGTCAAAAGCTTGAACACCTTAAGGTTTACACTAGGACATTTAGGTCCTTATTGCCTTTAGTGTTTCCTTTGTCCAAACTTGTCTTCAATGAGAAATTTGGTCCTCCAATAGCACTTTCATACCATTTACATCCTTCCCATAACTCTCCAAGTCTCTTTCTTGAGTGTTTTGCAATTGAGTACCCGAATTTCCAAAACCTTACAAAAAAGTCCATAGGTTGCTTGACAAACAAGCAATCCTTAAGGCTTTTATTTGGGGCCAAGTTACCAACTTGGAACACTTTTAAGGAGGTGTTGATCATGCCTTTTACCCCCCATACTTCAAACACTATAGTGAGAATTACACATTATAATGGTTTTTAGACATTATGACACACTTGTAATTCTCCCATTTTATGAGGTGGTAACAGAAGCCTCCAACGCCTAAGTCAGTACATAGGGGAGAAGTTGTTTAAGAGCAAAGAGTAAGGAAGAGAGAGTCCTATTGTTCTTACCAAGGACCCTCCTAAGTATTTATAAGATGGTGAAGGGAAGAGGCCATTTTACATAGCCTATCCAGATCGTGGCACATGTTCGGCTGGAACTAGTCCATACCTTTGCAGGCAGGTATCTCCAGCTGGCCATAGGCCGTTCTAGCTAGAAGGTATGGGCATGTGCGAGGTCTATTTGTCAGAGGATCCTTAACCATTTTTTTCATTTCTTTGTAAGACCCTTCAGAGATATGAGACCTCTTCGGGTATAGATTTATCCCAGAGGGCTACTAGGGAAAGCCCTTTTGAAGAGCGGACCACCTTTAGGAGACTTTTTCCTTTGTCAGGAATGGTGGATCTACTTTTCTGAGGTTGGTGGCTTCACAAATCCGAGGGTGACGAGGAGCCTTTTTCCCGAAGTTGGTTGTGTGTATGCTACCAGGAGTGGTTGAGAGGTTCTTCCCAAAGTTGGTGTTATGAATCTACTAAGAGTGGTGTTAAGTTCTACCGAGAGAGAAGGTTTTATGGGTGATAGCCCTTTGGCTATCACATGCCGGCCCCCTATAGAGTACTGAAGCGGTGTCTTCGATACTAATAACCTGGGAGCATATTTACTAGAATCCTTCATTTCTACAGAGGTCGTCCTTTCGGGGTGGGCATCTCTTTGCTTCAAGATGCTTCTTTTTGCCCAAGTAGTATCTTTGGCATTAAATGGGGCTTCCTTAAGCATCTCTTTGGTTCAAGATGCTTTTTTTTGCCGAAGTAGTATCTTCGACATTCAATGGGGCTCCTTACTTTTGGTGAGGCCTCACCTTCAGATTACGAAGAGCTATTCTATCCTCAAGCTGAGTTCTTGATGTATTCAAAGTTGTATCTTCAGATGCGAAGAGTTATTTCCCCTCCAGAGTTTCCTGTTCCTTGTTGTCTACCAGTGAATTGTCATGTCTTATGACCAGGTAGTCATGTCACTTCGAGTTAGGCTTATATAGGCCTACTAATGTTAGGAGGCATGCCCTTGTTTCTCGCATCATGTGACACGTGTCATTAGGTTATTGGCAAACAGTCACGTCCATTACATAGGTTACGCCCTTTCGCTTGTAAAGGGTCATTATGACGACACTTGACCTACTTCCCTCGGTCTATATAAACCCTCTCACTTTCAGAGTTTCCTCACTTCTTCTACCTTCATTCTTCTTGCTCTCAAATTTCCTCTTACTTTCCAACTTTTCTTGTGGAAGCATTAGCGGTGGAGTGATTTCCGACAAGGTTTTGCAGTGTTCTCCGAAGTTCCCATTTTCTTCCCGAATTAGGTGGGTTTATTTTTGAAGTTATTCTTCTTCTTCCCAATTTTTTTCTTTTTCCTCCATTTGTCCGAGGTTACCGTCTTAGTCACCAAAGATGTTGTCCGACCAAGCCACGGCTAAATCGATTCCCAAGAGCTGGCTTCTTCCCAACTCCTATTTGAGCTGCACGACTTTGGAGAAGTTGGCGAAGTGGAGGCTCAAGTTTTTTCTTCCTTTTTACTTAAAAATTTAGCTACCTAGTCATAATGAACCAAGCTACCTTCCTCGTTTGAAGGAGATCACCGTCTTTAGAGCTCAATTGAAGGTGGGTCTTCCCTATCCACCACCAAAGGTGGTTTCAGAATTTAGTGAATTCCATGGCATAGCCATCGATCAGATGCCTCTGAACTCCTATGCCTACTTCAGTGCCTTCTTGTGCATGTGTGGAGTTTTCAAAGTTGTCCCTCATTTTGTCTTCTTTCTCCAATACTATAAACCTTACCCTATCTTGAAGGGGGGATTCTACTTCTTGCTCCCTTGAGGATGTGGGTGTAAGAAATTTACTTTCACCTTCGGCACCAAAGACAGCTGGTGACGGTGGCAGAAGAAGTACATCTTTACAGAGATTGATGAGAACTAGGTAGATCTTCCTACTCAATGGGCTTCAGGTACCTTGGCCACCGATGTAGTAAACCCAATGAAGCTTTTAACGTTAGAGTTGGAATCTCAATTTATGGAGTTTGATAGCCGTATTTGGGCTATCGTAGACTGGGATGCCGAGGTTCTTGCACACTCTCTCTACCCCTTCCCCATCAGATGGACCTTTATGACCAAGAAGGTTCTTCAGGAGCTTGGGGTAAACAAAGAATATGTCATCGATAAAGATATGCGGAAGCTCTTGGTGGATGGGAAGAAAGCGTGGCTTGTTCTACTCCTTCGGGGTAAACTCTCTTATCCTAGCCTCCTAAAAAGTAAGTTGTTCCTTAGAGCCTGGACTTAGAAATTTTGATACTTACACTAATATCTTTACTTTTTCAGAGATGGGCGACAAGTCTATAGATTTTTATAAGAGCCTGTTCCTCGGCCAGGTCGAGAAAGGGGAGTAGTAGAAGAAGAAAGCACCCAAGGGGAAGAAGGTGCCAGCTGGATCATCTTCGGCACCAAAGTCAAAGAAAAATAAAGAGGACTCCCTTCTTCCTCCGCCCAAAGATAAAGCTGAGGCGTTGGCCCAAACGGCTGTGTGTGCTAATCCACCCTTAGAGCCGGCCATCCACTCAACCCCTCTAAGTCCCAATGCTGCTATTGAGGCATTGGGGACTTTGTTGGGGGAGAATTCTATTGAATAGGGTGAAGAGAGGTGAAGAAAGAAGGGCAAGGAAATTCCCACCGAGGTGCTGGAAGTTAACGAGTCTGACGGAGAGGGCGCTGAACTTCCACAAGGTTTGTCTCTTAGCCATTCATCCATGAGTTTGGGATTTTTTGGTATTTTAGACCTTGTAGATGAATGGCTAAGACATAATGTTATAACAAAACTTCGGCATGAATTTGCAAAGGACAGGGCCCAATCGGTGTGTATGACAGACCACTTTCAGTGGAGGACCATTCAGGAATCCAAGGTCCTGAAGGACAAAGTCCTGAGGGAGCCCTTTTGGACCTTCGCCAAAGACATGGACTTGTTCTCCGTAGATAGCCAGAAGATGGCCCCTTAGATAGCGAGGGGCATTATGACCAATGCCACCTGCCAAACTTTAATGGATGAGTGCCCTAATGAGGAAGTCCTTGCCTCTCGGATGACTGAGCACACTGCCCAAGTAAACCTTAGCCCTTAGGACTTGAAAAAAAATTTAAGTCTCTATTGCTCGTGGCCTACATTCAAAGTCTTCCTTTTTTTTTTTCCAGCTTTTGGCATACAAAGGATAATTTCGGGACTAGCTAGCCAAACAATCTTCAATCCGAAGTCAGTCAAAGGAGAACTTGGCCAACGCTAAGGAACTGTTTATGAGCTCAGTTGTCAAATCTAGTGAGCTCAATAAAATTGTGAAAAAGGACTTGGCCAATCTTTGGCATGAAGTGTTGAATAGCTAGAAGGGGCTAGTCGAGGAGTACACCTCCAAAATCTCTGACCTCGGCATGAAGGTTGTGGAGCTGTCTTTAGAGGGTGAGGCCCTTCGGAAGGAAAAGGAAGATGATGTTGCCAATCTCATGAAGGCATTAGGGATCAATGTTGACTTTCTTGTCAAGATCGAGCAGCTGAAGAAGGAAAAGAAGAAGAAGAAGAAGAAATTGAAGAAGGAGGTTGAAGCATTGAAGAAGAAGTTATAGGATTTGAAGGCTTAAAAGGCAAGGTCAGATGAGGCAAGCAAGTCCTCATTCCAAGATGGCTTCTGCCTTGCCCGTCAAAAAGTCCTTTCCCAGTACCCGAACCTTGACATCTCCTTTCTAAGGGCCCTTGACATCCCTGAAACTTCTTCTTTGCCTTGGTCGAGGATTGAGTACCTTAACCTTTCAACTCCTCCACCTTTGGTTGTTGATGATGAAGATGATGATGCCGTCGAAGATGATGACGGTGAGGGTGCTGCTGCGAAGGTGCCCGATGATGAGCCCGATAAGCAATAGAGCATAACTTTTTTTTCTTGGCACTTTCTACTTCATCAGTGGAACTTAATCAAACTTTTCCTTTTTTTTGCTCAAAATTTTTGGTAACTCCATGATGGGTACGACTTCGGGCATCGTTTCAATATTTGGCACTTAACCATCTTTGGCAGACTTACTTTGTACAAAAATAGTTAAGTACCTTTGGGATCAACTATGTTCGATCGACCACCTTCGGTAAAACTTGCTTTGTGCAAATATAGTTAAGTACCTTCAGGATCAACTATGTTTGGTTGATCACCTTCGGTAAAACTTGCTTTGTGTAGATATAGTTAAGTACCTTCCGGATCAACTATGTTCAGTTGAGCACCTTCGGTAAAACTTGTACAATACTACTCATGCACTTTCTGAAGCAACCACATTCGGTTCACCTCCTTCGGTGTACTCTGCTCAATTTTTTCACATAAAATTTTTCTAAGTGTAGAATTTTTTCAAAGAGTCTGAATGCCATGTGTTTTTCAACTCTTCTCCTTCAGTGTTCCCGAGCTTATAGGCTCCTAGCCGAACTTCCTTGAGGACCAAATAAGTTCCTTCCTAATTTGCCCAAAGAATGCCATGAGATGATCTTCGAGGTTCCAGTTCAACCTTTCAGAAAACCAGGTCTCCTTTATTGATCCTTTTAAGCTTAACATGCAAGTTTGCAGTGATGGCTACCCTATTCTGAAAAGCATTTCTTCTAAGTTCGGCCATCTCTCTATGTTCATCAATCATATCTAACTTGGTTCTTAAACTGAGAATGTTCCCTTAGTTGTCGAACACCTATACTCTGATAGATGGTTGCATGACCTCTCTAGGGATAATGGCCTCTATGTCGAAGACGAGTGAGAAAGGTGTTTGTCCAGTGGCTCTTCTAGGGGTTGTTCGGGAACTCCATAGCATACTCGGGAGTTCTCCTAGCCATTTCCCTTTTGCCTATTTCAACCACTTTTTCAAACCATCTTTTACAGTCCTATTAGACACTTCAACTTGTCCATTTCTCAGAGGGTGAGCAACTAGGGCGAAGTCCAATTTTATCCTAAGGTTGCTAGTGAATTCTTGAAATCCTTTATTAGTGAATTGGGAACCATTATCTGCTACTATCACCCTTTGTCACACCTCACACAGGCCCTGGCCCATAAGTTCTAGGTTTAACTCCCATACTGAACTTAATTCTAAGTTCTTCAATTCGGCCAAACAAGCAATGGCAACATTAAGTCTTATTTTCTTAAGGTGAGAAGCCTGGGAGGTGGCCCGGGAGGCTTTTAAAACAAATCCATTAATTACTTGCAGCAGATGCAAGGCCCAATTCCACTAACTTGTAAAACAAGCAAGGTTTTAATAGATTACTTGCATAACAAGCAAGGCAACACTTAATCGAATTTTAAGTGCATATATGGTGTGCAATCAAGTGTGCTACTTATATGGCAACCAAGAAGCCCATAGTATTTACTTTGATTTTGAAATCATGAGTTGATATGCACATGTTCTTCTTGGCCAACAAAGGTACACATGGAGGTTCACATTTACATACACAAACATAAGCCCAAAGCCATTCATAAAGGTGCCAAACCTTGGCCCAAAGCATTCAACATATATATACATGTCCAAAACCAGCCATACACATACACATAACTTGGCACAAAAGTCCAACAAAACCAACACCCAAGCTAGGTATCCAGGACTACATATATGTACACAAAAAGGTAGTCTACCTAGTATCCAACATGGCTACTTGCCATGAACCCGTAAGTTTCCCATGCCAAGTTAGTACAACCCATGACCATTAATGGTCAAACAGTACCTTAAGGATCCTATACAAAAGCACACACTACAACACCAACCCAATTGCCATATTCATAGTCATAAAGGTAAACACTATGATCAAAGCCAATGTCCACATATCCATAGCTCTCCTAGATAGGTCCCTCACACTACAAGCCTGCAAACTTAGTCCATAAGTCTCGGCCAACACAATATAAGACTTGTAATGAACCAAAACCAATAAGCCAAGCATACATTGGCACATACCTTGACAATAAAGCAAGCTAGCACTAAACACAAGCACAAAGCAAGCACACACTATTCAGGCCGAATGTATTTTCCTGAAAAACAAGTAGGATGGGCAGTGAGTATAAAACTCAGTAGAGTTCACTTGATATATACAACTCAATTAAGAGTCTATTTAGTTAAGCTGAGTATACAACTCAAAGCTTAACCTCCCATAAGCTCAATATACCTGCAAAACAAACACAAAGACAAGGAAAAACCAAACATATACATATACGTGATAGATAACAGAGGCATATAATCACAATAACATAAACTGGGTTAGCAAGCACATGGAAAACACCCAAGCACACAATAACACACACACACACCACATAATGCTCTCGGCCAATATACCATACATGTGCCCATGTGCACTTTGCACACATAACATCATCAAACACACCACTTCCACTTAGAGCTCCAAAATGCCAAGCAAATAAGCCACATTTACTAGCATTTCTAGCACATGTAGAATGGTTAATTAGCTAATCAACTTGTGAACCGAATGTATTCTCAATAGTCCATCAAGCAACTAAGGTCATTTGGAAAATTTTAACCATCACTTAGCTACTCTAAACACTTGAACCATGGTAATTCACCAAGCATATCAAGTGTTAGTGAACCCTACCTCAATAGCTATCGGCCAAGATGCAAACTTTCAATGCCCAAGTGTTCTTCACTCAAATAGCCTACCATAACAACAATTAGGCATCAACAACTCTTATTCATGGACTAATTACCATGTATTCAATGAAGAACACCAAGTTACTATAATTCATGCTCTCGGCCAAATGTACATTTCCACACATTGATGTTCCTCACCAATTTAGCCCAACTTATAATCATCTAGTCATCATTAAACCTTGTTCATGGAACCATTACCATGTAATCAAGGAAAGAACAAGGAATTACCTCCAATCAAGCATTCGGCCAAGCACCAACTTTCACAATTTGATGTTCTTCACTCAATTTAGCCTACCACAAGGTTAAATAGGCATCAATAAACCTTAATCATGGATTAAATTCCATGAAAGCAAAGAAGAACACCAAGCTATCTCATCCATCACTTTCGGCCAACACTAAACTTTCAAACCCACACATTACTTGCTCAATTTGCTTAATACAACATCACTTGAGCACTTAAACTCCTTGTTCATGGAATTCAAACCATGTAATCAAGGAATATCAAGAAATACCTCAAACCCTAGCTTGATTTGGCTCGGCCTTCTTTGAAACTTCAAATCCAAAGCTTGAATTGGAATGATCTAGTGCCGAAACCAAGCTTGCATCCTTCAATTGTCTCCAAACATGCTTGAATTCAAGATCAATTTGAGAGAGAAAGCTCAAGAACTTAGACTAGCAAGCTCTCGGCCAAGAAAGGATGAACAGGCCCGAAAATGGCAAAACAAATGGCCTTGACTAAGTCCGGCCATAGGGCACTTGTGCAATAGTTGGGAAATATGCTAACTTTTGTCTTCCATTAATTTGCATGGTTCAATGTAGCTTTCAACTTCGCATGACCACAATGCCGCCACTAAAACATGTGTCTAACTTGACATTTAAGTCACTTCATGGCCTATAATGCCATGCACATGTCAAACACATGTACCAAAGTGCCATAATTCCCTTATAAAACCGGCCATAAGACTAGTGTGAACACTGGTTAGTTTAACTAGTTAAATAATGAATAGTTCCTTAGTGGTAGACAAGACATGACTAGTTATCATTGTTGTCCACTAAACTTGGTCTAGTCTTGCACTAGTCATCAAATAAACTTGCATGGCCGAAATCACTATCTTGAAGTTTGTAGTTTCAATTATACCACCAATCTAAGTGTACAATTTGGTCCCCTTTCTTGGATTTCTGTCTGTTTTTCCATAGTCCAGTCTCTATGTGCAGTTAAGTCTTGAAAGTTTCCAGCTTTGCACATACATCACTGTATTAGTTTCCATAGTCCTTCTCATTAGTCATCTTTGTTCCTTGGCCTAAGCCAAGCACTTAGGAGGTGAGCCTAACACCCTCGGCACACTGAATCTACATATAATGTTCTTCCAGACAAATCTTTGTATGTCCTTTACCGAAATTGCTACCAAAGGCTCTGCCTTGATCCACTTAGTGAAATAATCTAGTACGACTACGCAGAACTTTACTGCTCCTGGAGCTATTGGGAGAGGCCCAATGAGGTCAATAACCCAAACAGCGAATGGGCAACGGTAGTTTGCCGAGGATATCACTTCCATGGGTATTCTGTGAATGGGTGCATGTCTTTGGTAGTTGTTGCATTGCTGGAAAAACTACTGTTCATCCTTCCTTATAGTAGGCCAAAAATATCCTTGCCAAAGTAGTGCTCCAGCAAGGGTCTTAATTCCAATTTGAGAGCCACAGGCCCCCTCATGGACTTCTTTGAGGACTGTCTCAATGTCCTTTTTACTGATACACCTTTGCAGTGGGTTGGCGTACCTTTGTCAGTACAATTATTCCCAATCAGGAAGTATCTACTCAAGAACTTTCGTACCTTCGCAGCTTAAAGAGGGTCTTGAGGAAGTTTTGAAGTTATGAGATATTTCTCGATAGGATCCTTCCATGCTCTAACTGAGGTTGCTATGGACAATATAGCTATGCTCGGTTGATCCAGTACTTCGGTGGACTCCTTTAACTTGGCTAAAGTATCCACTTCCATATTATCTCATCGGGGTATGTTTTATATCTGCACCCTGTCGAACTCTTGGATAAGCCCTTTTATGAGATCATGGTACTTTGCCAAGTTCAGGTCTTTAACCCTATAGTGCCCTGCCATCTATCGAAGCACTAGCTGAGAATCATTATGGACCTTCAGATTTCTCACGCCAACTCTTTTTGCCAATTGTAAGCCTACTATGAGGGCTTCATATTCGGCCACATTATTGGTGACACTAAAACTGAAGTTGATGGACTTTGAAGCTTCCATACCTTCGGGTCCCCATATAATTACTCCGGCTTCTTGATGCTCAGAACCAAAGGCACCATCGATGAAGAGTGTCCACTTAGGTTCGTCATTTTTGGTACTTCGGTGATAAAATCCGCCAATGCTTGGGCCTTTATTGCCCTTCTTGGCTCATAGGTGATATCGTATTCACCGAGCTTGATGCACGATTTTAAGAATCTTCCAGAGTGGTCTACCTTCCTCATGACATCCCTAAGAGGTAAGTTACTTTGAACATTGATGGGATGTCCTTGGAAATAAGGCCACAACCTTTTGTTTGCGAACACTAGGGCATAGATGGCCTTTTGCAGAAGAGGGTACCTAACTTTAGCACCATGCAGGGACTTGCTCACATAGTATACTAGCCATTGCTTTCCTCCCTCTTCCCTTACAAGTACCAAAATTATTACCTTTTCTGTGACGGTGGGGTAGAGGGAGAGATGTTCTCCTTTCAGCAACTACCAAAGTGCTAGCAGACGGGTTAAGTAGCTCTTGAGTTCATCCCACGCTTTTTGGCAATCTTCATTCCAAAGGTATTCCTCAGAGCTGAAGTTCCCTTCATTTTTTTCCGCTTTGGTGAGCACTTTAATGCTCAACACAAGTCTTCGTATCTGGAGATGAATCTACTAAGGGTCATGATTGTTCCCGTAAGCCTTTGCACATCCTTGGTCATCGTGGGAGTTCAAAATCTTATTAGGGCCTTGACCTTTTTTGAGTTGGCATCGATACCTTTTTTGGATACCATGAACCCAAGGAATTTGCTAGCAATCACCCCAAACACGCATTTCTCGGGGTTAAGGATTCTGAATTCCCAAAGTTGGTGGAATGTTTCCGTCAATTCCATGATATGACTACTGTGCTACTTGCTCTTAACTATCATATCATCGACATATACTTCCATATTTCTCTCGATTTGGGAGCTGAATACCCTGTTCATTAGCCTTTGTTATTGACATGGCCATCATTGGCCCCTGCCTAGGAAGCCTGTGAGAGCTAGTCTCATGGTGGATTGCAATTGGCTAGCTGTATATGTGCACGGATTAAAATCCCATGATACTAGTTGATTAACCTAGAATATGCAAGATGCATTCTCTTATGCTTTGACTTGGTTTATTAAAACCATAAAACATTAACTTGGCCAAGTAATTTCATAAAAACTAAGTACAAATAGCCAAAGCATACAAAATCAACATTTGTGTAAATTTACTACGCATAACAACTCATGAGAACATTCATACATAAAGTAGGCTAATGCCCTCACCCAAAAGCAACCCTAGAGTTTAGGACTCCTCAAAACATAGTTTATGGAGGCAGCTAAATGTATTGTATAACTACAAGCCTCTACTAAGATCTTTTCGACTTAACTCCCACCTTGGATACACATCCCAGTGGTGAGTCTCAAAAGCGCTTGTCCAAGTGCTACTAGGTTTTGCAGCCAAAGGAAGACACTAGTTGGTACTGTTACTTAACCAAAAAGTACCCACGTAGACTAGAATCATCGAGGTTATCAAGTACCAAACCTGTACACACAAAAGAGCAATACCGTGATAATCCTCAACGATTAACCGGCCCAATAACTTCAGTCTGTGCACAACATAACTAGGGAGTGAGAATTTAACATTCTCAGTAAGGGGTCTTCTGTGTACCTAAAAGAAAATTACTAGGACTAGACATATGATAAACATATGTAAACTTGCTACGAGCTCACATAGCATGAGGGTCTGATATATGCACATATAACTAGGCCTTTGAGACATCTCCTCAAACTAGTCCTCCTCACGGGGCGTCACTTCGTGCCTAGCGAGTTCTGGCCACTAACTCACTCCTAGTAAGCCGTAGCTTACTAACGCAATCATGTAGCCTTCCTTTAGTTGTTGTGCAGGGGAATCATGATGGAACTTTTGTAAACTAGGCCATAAGACCTCCTTGTAGACAAGATTAACAAGGTTTCACCTTGCAACCTCATGGCTATGGCATGGCTAGGTTGCCAAGGGTTCTAAACCTCTCACCTGGGCTAGCAATACCATGTTGTGATCATAGCAACATAGTTTCCTTTAAAACTTGCCTTCACTTTGAGTTAATATAAATCTAAAATTGGGGCATTTTAAGTGTTTTTAAAACATGCAGGTGCTAGTACTCCCTCTTAGCTTCACGTGGAATCCTGAATCACCTCAATCGGACACCGGAGGAAAACGTTATGCCAAAAAAAAAACCAAGTGTCAAATGCTGTCTTGGCAATGCGTTGCCAACCGTGGTGACGCGTCGCCACAGTTGTCAACGTTCTGCCAATTTTATGAGGTCTTGGCGATGCATTGTGGGAACTCGTGGGGATTGGCAACGCGTCGCCAAACCTGCAAAATGCCTAGAAAAACTCCGGTTTTGCTGCTATGAACTTTGGACACTTCCTACACATATCAAACATGCTTGGAATGCCTCCAAATTTCATATACACATAGAACATGTTGCATATATCACAACCAACTATCACAAGCCAATCTATAATGTCTTATAACATTAATTCAATCCTCCCAAATCTCCTAGTCCATCATGATTCAACCAAAACCTTTAACTAATGCTATTGCTAGAATGACTCAATTCCTTCAAGCAAAGTCAAGCCAATAGCATTAATTGAATTTGAAAACATAACTCCCTTACCTCAACTCCAAGTAACAAGCAAGAATCAATCTCCCTTTCAATCAACCAAGCCCACCAAAGTTCTACACAAGTTCCAATAAAAAATAAAGGCACGAATCACCAAAACTTCACTCTCTGACCAAAACCCATGCTCCAAACCAAGTAAATAACATGAATTCAGTCTAGAACACATTACTTACCTCGGTTAAAAATAGGGGATATGGAAAAAGGCCCTTCCAAGCTTCAAAATCATGGTTTAAAGCTTGAAATGCACTCCTCCTAGCTTATATACTTTAAATTGCACCTCTTGACACCAAGAACACTTGGTTCCAACCTTAATTTGAGAGAAAAATGAGGGTGAGAAGGTTGGAAATGAGATTATGGCACCCATAGCCTCACTTTCCTTTCTGAAACCCTCACTTAACCCCAAAGCCATCAAAGTATTAAGCTTGTTACAAATAAACCCCCATCTTTGTAACTTAGTCATTCTTGATTAAATTCTTGTTTATTCTTCAAGTTTGAGTTAAGGTTGAAAGTTAAGTTTTTAAAAAAATTCATTTTAAAAGACTCGGGACTCGTCCTGGCTATTTAGGATGGCAAATTACCATTTTGCCCCCGAACTTCGTTTAGTGTCTTATTTTTCTCGGAACTTAGTGAACTTTGCTAAACTTCTCTATTCTTGCTATGTAAACTTGAATTAAGGTTCTAAACTTTTCTGTTGCAACTCTGAAAAAACACTAGGATACCTTTTCAGCATATCCTGCTCTGTCTCCCAGGTAGCCTTTTCTTCTCTATGGTTAGACCAAAGGATCTTAACCATCGAAATCCACTTAGTCCGTAATTTCTTGACTTACCTATCAAGTATCTGAACAGGTTTCTCCTCGTAGGTCAAGTATTCTTGAATTGGTATCACTGAAGGATTAACTACCTGTCCCGGCTCCATTGTGCATTTTCTAAGTAGACTTTATGCACTTGGGATAGGTTAGGTGGTAATGCCAACTAATAAGCAACTTTCCCTATCTTCTCCAAAATTTGATAGGGACCAATATACCTAGGAGCTACCTTGCCCCTTTGCCCAAAACGGCTAACTCCTTTCATGGGAGACACTTTCAGAAGTACCTTGTCCCCAACTTCAAAACTCACGTCTCTTCTCCTCAAATTTGCATACCTGGTCTGCCTGTCATTGGCTGCTTTAATTCGCTTCTAAATTAACTTGATCTTAGCTGTGGTATCAATGATAATCTCAGGACCAATAACTACTCTGTTTAAAGGATCTGCCCAACAATGAGGTGTCATACATCATCTTCCATACAGAGCCTCATATGGTGCCATACCAATAATAGTGTGATGACTGTTATTATAAGCAAACTCGATTAGTGGTAGATGCTGATCCCAATCACCTTTCAAATCAATAGCACACATCTGTAACATATCCTCCAAAGTCTGAATCACTCTCTCAGATTGCCCATCAGTCTGAGGATGAAAAGCAGTACTAAAACTAACCTTGCTCCCCAATGCTTCTTGAAAAGCATTCCAAAATCGTGATGTGAGCCAAGGATGTCTATCAGATATAATCTGATCTGGTATACCAAGAAGTCTCATAATCTCCTTGAGATACAACTGAGCCAACTTCTCTAATGTATAAATGATCTTGATAGGTATGAAGTGTGTCAACTTCGTCAGTTTATCAACCACTACCCATATAGCATCATGCTGACTCCGGGTATTCGGTAATCCCACTAGGAAATCCATAGTAATGGATCCCCATTTCCTCACTGGTAGAGGTAAACTCTGAAGTGTGCCTGTTGGTTTTTTATGTTAAGCTTTAACCATCTGACATGCCAAACACTTTGCCACATGTCCTCCTACATCCCTTTTCAATCCTAGCCACCAAAAATGTGTCTTCAGATCTTGATATATCTTACTAACACCAGGGTGAATCTTCTAAGTACTACTATGTGCCTCCTGTAGGACTTGTTGCCTAAGTCCATCCACATTTGGTACACAGAGATGATCTCCATATTGTAGTATTTCATCCTTGTATTTGAATTCCTTCCTCATAGTGCCAAATTTTACTTATCCTGAAATTTTCTTCAGCACTGGGTCTTTCATCTAAGCTTCTTTAACTCTGACTAACTAAGCTGATTACACTTCCAGAACGTAGACTAGGGATTTCTCTCAAATTTGCCATAATTCATGCAAAGCTAAGAAACAGTCCCTCAATACTCCTTTAGAGGAGTTTGTAGCCTGATCCTTAGATAGGATCACTCTCGTGTAGTTTCGGCTCAACACATCTGTTACCACATTTCCCTTACCAGCACAGTACTCAATCAAACAATCATAATCTTTTATGTATTCAATCCATCGCCGCTGCCTCATGTTTAGATCCTTCTGGGTGAACAGATACTTCAAACTCTTATGATTGGTGAAGATTCTGAATGACCTCCCCATCAAGTAATGCCTCCACAACTTGAGTGCAAAAATTACTGCTGCTAGCTCAAGATCATGAATTGGGTAGTTCAACTAATTAGGCCTCAGTTGTCTTGAACCATAAGCAATCACCTGACTATCCTGCATCAATACACATCCCAAACCAGAACCAGATGCATTAGTATACATTGTAAAAGCTCTGTTCAGATCTGGAAAAACAAGTGTAGGTGTAGTGGTCAATCTTTCCTTCAATTCCATGTAAGCTTCTTCACACTTCAGTGTCCACTCAAACTTCTAAGTCTTTTTGGTCAAGGCTATCAATGGTGTAGCTATTAGAGAGAATTTCTCTATGAAGCGCCTATAGTTACCTGCCAAGCCTAAGAAACTCCTAACCTTTGTAACTGTAGTTTGTCTTTTCCATTCAACAACCGCCTGAACTTTTTCAGGATCAACTGATAGACCTTGAGCACTGATGATGTGCCCTAAAATCTAAATCCTCTCGGACCAAAACTCACACTTAGACAACTTTGCATAGTACTGATTATCCTTCAACACTTGCAAAACTATTCTAAGGTGCTTTTCATGTTTTGATGTAGACTGTGAATATACCAAAATGTCATCAATGAAAACTTCAACAAAATGATCCAGAAATGGCTTAAAAATTCGATTCATGGCTTCCATAAATACTGCTGGAGCATTCGTCACACCAAACAGCATAACTGTATATTCATAGTGTCCATACCTTATCCTGAAAGCAGTTTTCGTGATATCCTCCTCCTTAACTCTGATCTGAAAATACCCAGACCAAAGATCAATTCTAGAAAACACTTTTGCTCCTCTGAGTCTGTCAAATAGATCATCAATTCTAGGAAGCGGATACTTATTCTTGATTCTCACTGCATTCAACTTCCTATAGTCGATGCACAATCTAAATGTTCTGTCTTTCTTCTTCAAAAATAACATTGGAGCTCCCCATGGTGATACATTAGGCCTTATAAAGCCTTTCTCTAGCAGTTCCTCTAACTGCTTCTTTAACTCATCCATCTCAGGAGCTGACATCCTATAAGGTGGTATTGAAATAGGTTCAACTTCAGGCTGGAGATGGATCGCAAACTCAGTATCCTTCTTGGGTGGTAACCCAGGTAACTCAACTGGAAATACTTCAGGAAACTGATTGGCTATTAGAATCTTTTCAAGTTATTCCTCTACGGCCACTCCATTCAATGAATAAAACTCTTCTTCATTAACTATAGGGATGGTATCCATAAGTCTAAGGTGTAAACTCTTAGCACTAGATGCCAATCCTCCCGTCTAAGTCATTCTAGCTCCTAGAGCATCAGTAATGGCGACTGAGTGATTCCCACAGTCAATTTGTGCCTTATGTTTACTTAGCCAATCCATTCCCAACACTAGGTCATAAGACTTCAACTCTATTACCCATAACTCACAACAGAAATCATTGTCGCCTAACTGCAAGGGATACCTAGCAACCACTTCATTGGTTACAATAAAACCCCTCCCAGCAGTCCTGATGAGTCTTAACTCACCCGAGATTTCTCACAGCAATTAAACTTATCTACCAAGGCAGAAGATATCACTGTAAGAGTAGCTCCTGTATCAAAAAGCACTCTAACACTACCATTCTGAAAAGTAAAATTACCTCAAACGGCGGCTGGTTCTCTAGTCACCTGACTCGCCAGGTCGAAAACCCTCGACTCAGCTGCTACTGCGGCTACACCAGGCTGATTCCCTATGGCGAGAGGTACAGGGGGTAAATTTTGGGGCAGACCTGGCAAAGGTCGAGCCCTTGGGCATTCCCTCGCCCAATGTCCTCTCTGCCACAAATATTACAAGTGTCAGTTCCCAAGGTTCATGGTCTCGTGCCATGAAACCGCCTACACCTAGGACAAGGACCAAACCTCATTCTCTTGAAAGAATTTTCATTCTCCACTACTGGTCTCTTCTCAGCACTTTTTCCTAGGTTGGCTGGTCCAACCTCCACCTTTTTGCTAGGTGCCCTTGAATCCTCAAATTCTCTTTCTAAGGCCAACGCCTTCTGAACCAATTGGCGATAGCTCCTAATATCTACTATGGCCATATACCTCCTGAGTATAGGTTTCAAACCTTGGAAAAACTTCTTAGCCTTCAACTCATCATTCCTAATCCTGTATGGAGCATACCGAATGAGTGAGTTGTAGCGTTACTCATACTCCCGCACAGACATCTCTTCCTATATCAGATTCTCAAACTGAATCCTCCTCTGGTCCTGTGCAACTTCACTGATATACTCCTGTCGAAACTTCTTTTCAAAGTCTGACCACTTGAGCACCTTTTTCTTGTGCTCTAGGTGAGTACCATTACTTTTCCTTAGTATCTCCATCACATCATCCCACCATAGACTAGCCCTTCCTCTCAGAAAGAAAGGTACTAAGGTCATCTTCTACTCTGATTCATAACCACCACAAGTGAAAAGTGATGGCCGGGGGCCTCATCGTTGTGAGTCATGATGACTGTTGAAGAGACTTCTAGGAGGAAGAACGCCTGGAAGGTGGATCGCCCCAAGGAGAGTACCTGAAAAGCTGGTAAACAGGGTTAGGAGGCCCCCGAAGTGTTTTTCCGGGGGGGGGAGCCTCCGACGCCCAAGTCAGTGGTGGCCAGAAAAAGGAGAAAGTCACTAGCTCAAAGAGAAAGGCAGAAAAGTCTCGCTTGGTATTTTCTCAGAGTGTGGGAGCTGTATCTCCGGCCAACCAACCTCCTGTCAAGTATTTATTTCCTGTATATATAGGAATACTTAGCCCGTTCAGATCATGACACGTGTGCGGTCGGATGCTCCTGAACTTCTGGGCGTAGGGGACAGATAGTTGGTAACCAAATGGCCTCGAGCCTTGTGCTGAGACGGGCCATGATGTGATTCTGATGGCGTCTGCGCGTCAGGGCGGCTTTTTACGTCTGTGGTGGGACGTGTCAGAGGCTTCCTTAAATGCTTCCTTAAATGCTCCTGCCGTACTCCCGAGGTCCCTGGGCGAGGTCGTCCTCTAGTTCGGACAGAGCCTCTTCGGGAAGCATACCCTCAGTTCGGGGGTTCCCAGTTCCAGGGGGTTCCGCCTTCGGGGATATCATGTTCGGGCAGCAATGTCTGGTGCCACTTTTCTGAAGGCGCGCTGTTCACAACCTTGGGGGGCGAATAGAGTCCTCAAGTTTTACTAGCGTGCCGAGGCTCGGAGCTCTCCGGCTATCTCCCGAGGTGCATGATTCCACCTGTTCCCGGGAAGCGCCAGTTCTTCTGGCCATTGTTGTGGCAGGGTGTTCGGCCAGATTGAGGCGATAGCCTTTGGCTATCACATGCCCCCCTCTGGAAAGCCGAAGTGAAGACTTCGGTTTGCATCTCTTTCCGAGGTTGTCGTTGGGAGTCATGTTGGGAAGCATAACCTGTTCCGAGGTCGCACCTTTTGCCCGAGGGTCTGGGCTGTTCGGCCTTGGCCTATTCTTTGGTGTCTCCGAGGCAAAGCCTGTACCGAAGATACACCTCTTGCCCAAAAGTCATGGGCTGTTCAGCCATAGCCTGTCTCTTGGTGTCCTCGAGGTGGCCTGCTTTTTATTTCTGCAGGTCTGATGGCCAAGCGTGTCAGACTGAGCGGCGCGTCTCCACTTTTCAGGGATGTCAAACGATGTGTCCCAATCAGGAGGTGTGTCCCGATTTTCCAGGGACGTTTGGGGAGGCATGTCCCCTATTTCTGCGCAGCGGTTGACACGCGGCTTCTTGCCATTGGGAGAGAGACGCGTCATTTACAGAGGGCGCACCTTTTCGGGTGCAGCGGGCAGTTACGGCGATGGTTCGCCTCCAATGGGTACTTATGATCTCTTTTCGGCTACCCACCTTTGGCCTATAAATAGCCCATTCCATCATAAGTCCCACTTACTGTTTTTCGGCTCTCTCTCTGCTTTGCCCTCTGTTCTTGCGTTTTATCTTGCTTTCTGTGGCGGAGCTTCTTTAATCAGAGCTTTTCCTACCAACTTTCACGACGGCGTCCTCAGGCAAATCTTTTGGTGGGTTTTGATTTCCAGAGTACTCTGATTCCTCTGTTTTTCTGAGTTTTTCTGGAAAACTGTTGTTTTTTTCCAAACTCGTCTTCTGAGTTTTTTCTGGAAACTATTTTCTTTTCCATCTCAAACTCTTTTCCATGTCTATGATGCCTGTTCCTGAGAGCTGGAAACCTCTTCTGGCCCATCCTTGCTGTACGACCCCCGAAAAACTAGAGAGGTGGAAGAAAAAATTCTTTCTTCCCTCTTACGCTGTGACCAGGCTGCCTCGTTCTAGCCATTTTGCTTTTTCAAACCGCGGCGATGAGGTTACCGTCTTCCGAGCCCAACTGAAGCCCGGACTTCGGTATCCTCCCCCGAAGGTGGTTTGCGAGTTCTGCCAATTCCATGGCATTGCTGTGAACCAGCTTCCCCCGAACGCGTACTGCTATTTTAACGCCTACCTCTGCATGTGTGGCATGTTCGGGATAGAGCCCCACTTCATCATTTTCATGCAGTACTACAAGCTCTACGTGGTCCCGAAGGGTGGCTTCTATTTCCTGCTGCCTCGGGGATCCGGGAGCAAAAAATTCACCTTCACCTTCGACACGAAGGATAGCTGGCGGGGGTGGCAGCCTAAGTTCTTTTTCCTGAAGGTGGATAAGAACTGGTCTGATGTCCCGACCAGATGGGCTTAGGGAGTGTTGAACGCAGACGTCGTTGATCCGAGGATGCTGCTGACCCCACCGTTGGCTTCCGTGTTCACGGATTTCGACACCCGCATTCGGGCAGTCGCTGACTGGGTTCCCGAGGTCTCTCCTCCTGCTCTTTACCCCTTTCCTATCAACTGGAGGTTGATGACCGAAGAAGTCCTTCGGGAGCTGAAAGTGGTTAAGGAGCACGAGACTGACCTCAATATGCCCGCTCCCGCCATCGCCGGGAAGAACTCCTGGCTGGTCAAGCTCCTTAAGGGGGAGACTTCTTTCGAATCTTTTGCCAAAAGTGAGTAATCTTCCACCCCTTTATATTTTTTCCTCGGACTTACGCTGATATTTCTTCTCTTTTTCAGAGATGGGCGATGGGGCTGCCGCCTATTACAAGGCCCTCTTTTCTGGCCAAGTGGAGAAGGGGGAGCAGACAAAGAAGGCGGCTTCCCGAAGAAGGAAGTCGACAGGGGCGGGGCCCTCGGCGAAGCGAGCTAGAAAGGCTGTCCAGCCTCCTCAGCCAAAGCTTTCGGAACAAGAAGCTGGCGAAGAGGCTGGTCTTGTTGAAATTTCACCGGCCGAGGTCCCCGCTACTTCCGCCGAGGTGCCTCCTCCCGACCTCGAGGCCCCCAGAAACACTGTAGTGGTAGAAGTACCTACTGCTGAGGAGCGGTATCGGCAGAAGGGTAAGGGTCTTTCTACCGAGGGGCCCGAGGATCCCGAGGACACTATCTCCGAGGTTCCTCCAGGTATGCCTTCAGGCGAAGTTCAGCTCCTTTGCTTTTCGCGAATTTTTCTTCTACTCCTAACTTCCTTCTTACTTTCAGAGGAGCCTCTTACTGCTGGCTGGAGGGCTATTCATGAGAGGAAACGGGCCCTCCGCGATGCCAAAATCCCTGAGGGGAAGATCCCCTTGGAGCCCTTTTGGACAATCACGGAGGATATGAATTTGTTCTCCGACGATTGTCCAAAAATGACAAAGGAGATTTGGAAGGGAATGACCACTGACGCCTCCTTCTGGGCCATTGCGGTGGCTCACTCGAGGGATAATACCCTCGCCACAAAATTCTAAGTGTTTAGATTTGTACTAACCTGGACTTTTGCCTTGCCGTAGCTGCTGGAGTATGCTGGTTACCTCCAAGTTCGGGTGGCCAGAGAGGCTGCCTCCAAGGATGCGACTTCGCGGGAACTCAGTGAAGCGAAGGCTTCGCTTGCGAAGGTGGTCGCCAGCAACCAGCAGCTGGCAGCGGATTGTTCTCAGCAAATCGCCGCCGTTCGGGAGGAGTTCTCGAAGAAGGGAGAAGAACTTGAAAAGGACTCCTCCCGAAAGATTGCCGACCTCGGCGACCAAGTAAAGGGGCTACTCGCCGCCAATGGAGATCTTGTCAAGGACAAGGCTGTTTCTGACAGTCTTGCGGTGAGGTTGACGGATGAGAACAATGCTCTCCGAGCCGACGTTGAGGCTCTGAAGAAGGAGTCCGGAGGGACGCTGGGGATAAGCGAGCTGGAGGAGAAGATTGCTGAGCTGAGGGACGAGCTCAACGACCTTGGCGTTCAAAAACATACTTCTGATCAAATGGCCAAGGTTGCCTTTCAGGACGGCTTCTGCCTTGCTCGGCACCAAGTCCTGCAGAGGTTCCCAGATTTGGACCTCTCTTTTCTGGAGGGCCTAAATATTCCTGAGGGACCTCGGTGGCAGTGGTCCAAGGTCGAGCATCTGAAGATTCCTGGTCTTCGTCCGCCCGGCTCTCCCTAGTTTGTTTTAGGGCTCCTCTTATTTTTCTCCTTTGTGCTCCTTCTTTGGGCACTTCTTTTGTAAGGCAGCGTTTACTCTAAATGAACAATCTTTTGGCTAAGTCCTTTCTTGCAAGTTTCTTCATTTCCACTGTCCCGAACACATTTGCTCAAGAGACTTTCGGAAAACCTGCAACCAAAGAAACTTTTTACCTTCCTTTGTCCCGAGTGTGCTCGCTCAAGAGACTTTCTGGAAAGTTTGTAAAAATTTGGCTAAGTCTTTTGCAGGCTTTTTGTTCCCTTTTATCCCGAACATGTTCGCTCAAGGGACTTCGGAAAACCTTCAGCCAAATTTTTCTGTCTTCCTATTGTCCCGAGCATATTTGCTCAAGGGACTTAGCAAAATTTTCACGAGATTGCTCATTTCCCTTTTTCCCGAGCACGTTCGCTCAAGGGTGTTCAGAAATTACCTCTGCTTTTGTTTTGGTGTGTACTTTTCCGAGATTCTTACTTTCCCTTTTTCCCGAGCATGTTCGCTCAAGGGTGTTCGGGAAATTTTCTCTGTACTGATTATGCCGAGTACCTTTGCAAGATTCTTGTTTCCCATTTTTCCCGAGCATAGTGGCTCAAGGGACTTCGGGAAGTCACATCTGCTTTTTTCGTGGCGAGCACCTTCGCGGAATTCTGTCTTGGACAATTTGGTATACTTAAAAATTTTTCTCAAGACCATTCTTCTCCAGACCATTCTGTACTTAGAATATTTCTTGTACAATATATCTCCTCCGCTCAACCTTAGGCGTAGAATTTTGTCAAGGCGTCTGAATGCCAAGTGTTTTTCAATTCTACGCCTTCAGCGTCGCCAAGCTTGTACACGCCTTTTCGTACTTCGGCGAGAACCAGATAAGGTCCTTCCCAATTTGCGCGAAGTACTCCATGAGATGGCCTTCGGGGTGCAAAGTCGGCCTTTCGGAGAACGAGGTCTCATTTTTTGATTTCTTTTGGCCTGGCTTTTAAGTTGATAGCCGCGGCCACTCTTTGCTGGAAAGCTTTTCTTCTCAGCTCGGCTATTTCTCTGTGTTCGGCCACAAGGTCAAGCTTAGTTCTCAGACCGAGGTCGTTTCCGGCCTTCATCAAATACTTGCACCCGTATTGAAGGCTGAACTATCTCTATTGGGATAATGGCCTCTGTTCCGAAGACGAGTGAGAAGGGAGTTTCCCCTGTGGCTCTTCATGGCGTCGTTCGGTAGCTCCACAATACACTTTGGAGTTCTCCTGGCCATTTCCCCTTGGCTTCCCCAAGTCTCTTTTTCAGGCCATCTTTTATGGTCCTGTTTGATACTTCCACCTGCCCATTGCTTTGGGGGTGAGCTACTGGGGCGAAGTGCATCTTTATTCCGAGGTCGCTGATGAATTCCTGGAATCCTTTGTCTATGAACGGGGATCCATTATCAGCTACTAGTACCCTTGGTATGCCAAATCTGCATATGATGTTCTTCCATACGAACTTCTGCACTTCTTTTTTCGAGATAGTTGCTAGTGGTTCTGCCTCTACCCATTTTGAGAAATAGTCCACTGCTACCACGCAGAATTTCATGCCTCCGGGCGCTGTGGGGAGTGGCCCAATAAGGTCTATACCCTAGACTGCGAAGGGCCAAGGATAGTCTGCCAACGTTACCATTTCCGAGGGTATCCTCTGGATTTTTGCATGTCTCTGGCAACTACCGCACTTCTGGACGAACTGCCTTGCGTCCTTTCTCAGGGTAGGCCAAAAGTATCCTTGGCGGAGTATCACTGCTGCAAGGGCATCAGTTCCAATGTGCGAGCCGCACATGCTTTCGTGAACTTCTTCGAGGACCATCTCAGTATACTCTTCGCCCACACATCTCTGCAGCGGATTTGCATATCCTTGCCGATATAACTCTTCACCAATCAGGAAGAATCTTTCAGCGCATCTTCGCAGTCTTGCAGCATTGCCGGCGTCTTCGGGAAGCTCATTCTCTGCGAGGTATCTCTTTATGGGGTCCTTCCACCCTGTTCCCGAGGTCGTTACGCTTAGCACGGAGATGCTTGGATGGTCTAGCACCTCGGTGTATGTTTTGGACTTCACTAAGCAATCTGCCTCAGTGTTATTCCGCCGGGGTACATTTTCGATCCGCATGGCGTCAAACTCTTGGATGAGTTTTGTTACCAGCTCGTGGTATTTTGCCGAGATTGGGTCCTTCGCCCCATAATCTCCTGCCGTCTGCCGAACTACCAGCTGGGAATCGCTGTGAGCCCTTAAGCTTCTCACGCCAATCTTTCTGGCCAAGCGTAATCCCGCTATGAGGGCTTCATACTCAGCCACATTATTGGTGACGTTGAAGCTGAACTTGATAGCCTTCATCACCTCTAGGCTTTCGGGTCCTCTGATAACTATTCCAGCTCCCTGGTGTTCGGACCCCGAGGCTCCGTCAACATGCAAGGTCCATTCTGGCTCACCTTCTTTCGGATCTGAGTGGTTCTCCTCAGTGGTGGATA
Organism: Aquilaria yunnanensis; assembly: GCA_039654915.1. Taxonomy (NCBI): domain Eukaryota; kingdom Viridiplantae; phylum Streptophyta; class Magnoliopsida; order Malvales; family Thymelaeaceae; genus Aquilaria; species Aquilaria yunnanensis. The sequence goes on from CM077595.1 coordinate 49,965,004, forward strand.
TTTCGGCGATAAAATCTGCCAATGCTTGGGCTTTTATGGCCTTCCGAGGCTCATACGTGATTTTGTGTTCGCCAAGCTCTATGCACCACTTGGAGAGCCTTCCCGAATGATCAACTCTCTTCATAACATCCCGTAGTGGTAGACTACTTCGGACGATGATGGGGTGAGCCTGGAAATATGGTCGCAGTCTTCTTCCTGCAAGCACCAAGGCGTATATAGCTTTTTGAAGCAAAGGGTACCTGACCTCGGCGCCATGCAGGGACTTGCTGACGTAGTAGACCGGCCATTGTTTCGGCCCTTCTTCTTTTATCAGGACCGAGCTCACGGCCTTTTCTGTGATGGCGAGGTACAGTACGAGGGGTTCTCCCTCCCGAGGTTGTCGCAGAGTCGGCAGGCTGGCCAGGTAGACTTTGAGTTCTTCCCAGGCCTTTTGGCAATCTTCATCCCAGGGATGATTGTTTCTTCCGAGGTCGCCTTCCATCTTTGCTGCCTTTGTGAGGACTTTGAAGAAAGGTCTACACCTATCTCCGTACCTGGAAATAAACCTGCTCAGAGAGGTTATTCTTCCGGTTAGTCTCTGCACGTCTTTGACTGTGGCAGGAGTTCGGAACTCAAGCAGAGCCTTAATCTTCTCAGGATTGGCGTCGATGCCTCTTTCGGATACCATGTACCCAAGGAATTTTCCCGACGTCACCCCGAAGATACACTTCTCGGGGTTAAGGCGAATCCCGAAGGCTCTGAGCTTTTGGAAGGTTTCCTCCAAATCTGCAACGTGGTAGCCGGGCAGCTTGCTTTTGACTATCATATCATCAACATATACTTCCATGTTTCTCCCCATTTGGTCCTTAAAGACCTTGTTCATCAGTCTCTGGTAGGTGGCTCCTGCATTTTTCAGCCCGAAGGGCATTCTGATATAGCAGTACGTTCCTCCCTCGGTGATGAAGGCAGTTTTCTCTTCATCTTCGGGGTCCATCCTTATCTGATGGTAGCCGCTGAAGGCATCTAGGAAGCTCAGGAGCCCGTATTCGGCCGTTGAATCTACCAGTTGATCTATTGGCGGGAGGGGAAATGAGTCTTTCGGGCAAGCATCGTTCAAGTTTCTGAAATCAATGCACATCCGGAGTTTGCTGCTACCTTCTTTTGTGGCAATGACCACGTTGCTTAACCATTCGGGGTATTTGACCTCCCTGATAACTTCAGCATCCAATAGGCGCTGGACTTCGGTTCTCACGAAGTTACTTTTGTGGGCTGAGATGCTTCGTTTCTTTTGCCTGATAGGTTTTGCTTCCGGGCTTACTTTGAGGCTGTGCTGTATTATGCCAGGGTTCACTCCTGGCATGTCTTTCGGCGAGTAGGGAAACAGATCTTTATTTTTCAGCAGAAAGGATACAAGAATTTCCTTCTCACCTTTGGCCAAGCTCTTCCCTATTCGGGTAGATTGTCCTGGGACAAGATCTACTGCTTCCATTTCTGCTTCTGCGGGATCTCTTTCTTTGCCTTTCTCCTGCGCCTTTGCCTCCACTATTTGTGTAGAGTTGTCTGCCGGAGCCTTTCGTGCTTTTACAAACACCTTTCTTACCTCGGCTTGGTCGATAAAGACCTCTGCATCTCCATCCTTGGTGGCGAATGTGACAGTCAAGTACTTCACATCGGGGCGAATGTGCAGGTTCCCCTGAGTCTTCCTTCCAAGGATGGCGTTGTACGAAGATGGGACCTCCATGACAATGAATCTTGCCATTGTGGACGCGTACAACTCAGCTGCTCCATCTACCGAAGTGCCTTTTATCATTAAAGGGAGGTCGATCCATCCGAGGACGGGTAGTTCCGATGGTCCAACGCCGAAGGTGGGCGTGGTGACAGGTTTAAGCTCGCTGCTGGAGATGCCCAAGGTCGGCAGTAAGTGCGAGAAAAGGACGTCAGTATTTGAGCCATCATCAAGCAACACTCTTTTGACGTCCCAGTTCCCTATTCTCGCCATTATCAGCAGCGGGTCGTCGTGGGGGAAGACGACGGTGGAGCCATCTTTGCGAGCCAATTTCTTTGATGGACTTTGATACTCCATAACCGCAATTTCTCTGGCCTTCCGCTTTCTTTCCGAGGATGGGAGCCCCGTGGTAATGGTTTGGATGACCCCTACTGGAGGTGGAAGGCGCCTTTTTGGACTTCTGTTTCTCCGCCTGTCTGAGTCATAGTCCTCGTTTTCGGCCCTCTCTTCCTCCTCTTTTCTGCCTTTTGGGGAGGGCATCCGCAGGTATTTGCGAAGCTGGCCCTGTTTGATCAGCGACTTTATGTACTTCTTCAGCTGGAAGCAGTCTTCGGTGTCATGACCGTGGTCGCGATGAAACTGGCAGAACTTCTTGGCATTCTTCTTATTATCGGCGGCCATGGCCTTTGGCCGTCGAATCTGCGTCCCTTGCCTTTCCAGCGCCATGAGAATGTTGGTCCGTGTCGTGCTCAAGGGTGTGAAACTTTGAGGTTTCTTTCCTCGCATTCGCCGTGGTCGACCTGTGTGTTCAGAAAGATGCCGAGCTTGCTGGCTGGACCCTTCGGCGCGGTGATGATCAGACTTCGGCCCCGCCATCCTCAATTCCTCGGCTGTCATGTGCTGCTCTGCCCTTCGGTAAAATTCTCCGAGGGTCTCCGGGGGGTCCTTTGAGAACTCGTAGAACAGCTGTGAGTCACGCCGAAGGCCCCGTGTCATAGCGAGGATGCGGATGTCGGGCCGGAAGTCCGGGACGCTGAGTGCTTCCCTGTTGAATCGTTCGACATAGTCTCGGATCGTCTCTCCGTTTCTCTGCTCTATGTCGAACATCTGCACAGGCATTTTGGCTGTCGGCCTGCTCCCAATGAACTGCTGGGTAAAGGCTGTGGACAACTCCTGAAACTCAGTGATAGTCCCTGGGGGCAAAGAATTGTACCATGCTGTTGCTGGGCCCGTGAGGGTGACTTCAAAGCATTTGCACATGGTAGCGTCATCAGCTCCGTGCATTATCATGCTCCGCCTGTACTTCGTCAGATGGGCCTGTGGATCAGTCCGGCCATCATAGATCTCCAGCCTAGGCACTCTGAAGTCGCCTGGCATAGCTGCCTCAACGACGGTGCGAATAAACGGGGAGCCATCTTCGCATAATGCCCCCGACAGCCTGTCCCAAACGGGTTTTCTGGTCACTTGCTTCTCCACTCTATCCAGCCGTGCCAATATCCTTTCCATAAGCGCAGTGGCGCTAGGACCATTTTTGCGGGAGGGAGATCGACGGCGCCTTTTCGGGGAGCGAGTTCGGCGCGGAGGGGTCAGGGACCTCGCCTCGGGCGACGAACTGCTTCGCTGTGAGACTCTCGGTCGCTTGGACCCGGTTTGTCCCACAGGCCGTTTCCCGAGGGCTATATCTTCTGTGGATGATTCTCCGCGAGGCTCTCCACTTCCTGAACTGCGGTGTGTAGACTTGGGGCTTCTCTCCCGAGGGCGTGCTGATGAGGAGGGTTTCTGGGCCCGTGACTGCTGTGGCCATCTTCGGTCGATCTGCTGAGTCATTTCAGCAACGACCGAGCGCTGAAAGTCCCTCAAGAAGCTCATGGTGATTACCAGAGGGCGGTCCTCCTCGGGCGTAGAAGTCTCTGGGAGTGTCTGCTCAGCAGCCGGTTGTATCTCAGGCGCGGACGAGGACCTTGGGAGTCCCTTGTCCTTAGAACGCCGAGTCTCAACGACGGCAATCTGCGAGCGGGTTCCCACAGATGGCGCCAAATGATGGCCTTGGGCCTCATCGTTGTGAGTCATGATGACTGTTGAGGAGACTTCTAGGAGGAAGAACGCCTGGAAGGTGGATCGCCCCAAGGAGAGTACCTGAAAAGCTGGTAAACAGGGTTAGGAGGCCCCCGGAGTGTTTTTCCGGGGGGGGAGCCTCCGACGCCCAAGTCAGTGATGGCCGGAAGAAGGAGAAAGTCACTAGCTCAAAGAGAAAGGCAGAAAAGTCTCGCCTGGTATTTTCTCAGGGTGTGGGAGCTGTATCTCCGGCCTGCCAACCTCCTGTCAAGTATTTATTTCCTGTATATATAGGAATACCTAGCCCGTTCAGATCATGACACGTGTGCGGTCGGATGCTCCTGAACGTCTGGGCGTAAGGGACAGATAGTTGGTAACTAGATGGCCTCGAGCCTTGTGCTGAGACGGGCCATGATATGATTCTGATGGCGTCTGCGCGTCAGGGCGACTTTTTACGTCTGTGGTGGGACGTGTCAGAGGCTTCCTTAAATGCTTCCTTAAATGCACCTGCCATACTCCCGAGGTCCCTGGGTTAGGTCGTCCTCTAGTTCGGACAGAGCCTCTTCGGGAAGCATACCCTCAGTTCGGGGGTTCCCAGTTCCAGGGGGTTCCGCCTTCGGGGATATCATATTCGGGCAGCAATGTCTGGCGCCACTTTTCCGAAGGCGCGCTGTTCACAACCTTGGGGGGCGAATGGAGTCCTCAAGTTTTACTGGCGTGCCGAGGCTCGGAGCTCTCCGGCTATCTCCCGAGGTGCATGATTCCACCTGTTCCCGGGAAGCGCCAGTTCTTCTGGCCATTGTTGTGGCAGGGTATTCGGCCAGATTGAGGCGATAGCCTTTGGCTATCACAAGCTTTTCCTTGTCACCTTCAGCCAATTTTTTCCCCACTCGGGTACTTCAGCATGGGACAAGTTCTACATCCTCTATTTCTATTTTTTCAAGGTCATTTTTCTCTCCTTCTATTGTGTCTTCATTGGCCATGCTCTTTTCTCCCGAAGTCTGTGTGAACTTTCATTGGGCTCTATCTTGTTTTCATGAAAACTTTCCTCACTTCGGCTTGATCGATGAGTATTTCTACGTTACCTTCCTTTGTGCTAAATGTGACCGTTAGGAATTTCACATTTGAGAGAATGCGAAAAGTACCCTCTGTCTGCCTTCTGAGCATGGCATTGTATAAAGAAGGGATGTCTATGATGATGAACCTCATAATGGTGGAACCAAAGAGCTCCTCTTTGGTCTAAACCAAGGTTCCTCTTAACATCAGAGGTAGATCGATCCACCCGAGTACTGGGAGTTCTGAGGGACCTATGCCAAAAGTAAGAGAGGTAATGGGTTTAAGGACATCCTTGGAGATGCCCAAGTTCAGCAACAAATGGGAGAACAAAACATTGGTATTTGACCCATCATCAATGAGCACCCTTTTGACATCCCAGCCCCCTATCCTTGCTATGATTAAGAGAGGGTCGTCATGTGGAAACTTCACGGCAAACCCATCTTTATGAACAAGCTTGTTCATCGGGTTGTCAAATTCCATCACCGAGATTTCTTGGACATTCCTTTTCCTCTTAGCTGAGGGTATTCTAGTGGAAATTGTCTGGATTACTCCCGTCGGAGGTGGTGGGTGCTTTCTGGGACTTCGGTTCTAACGTCGGTCAGAATCATAGTCATCCTCCTCTTCTTTCCTCTCATCTTCCTTTCTTTCTCGGGCTTTTGGCGATGGCTTCCATAGGTATCATTGAAGTTGCTCTTGCTTGATTAAAGATTCAATATACTTTCTTAGTTGGAAGCAATCTTTGGTATCGTGCCCGTGGTCCCGATGAAATTGACAGAATTTCTTCATGTTCTTCTTGTTGTCCGAGGTCATGGCATTCGAATGTTAGATTGCGGTTCCTTGCTTTTCCATGGCCATTACGATATTCGTTCTTTTTTATTTAGGGGAGTGAATGATACTGGCCTCTTTCCTCTTGTTTTTCAAGGTTTGCCCCTTCCCTTGGTGGAATACTGAGGTTGGTGACTTTGACTCTCGAAGTGACTATGCTCAAACTTGAGGCCACCCATTCTTCGCTATTCAGATATCATGTGCTGCTTGGCTCTTCAGTAGAATTCTCCGAAGGTGTCAGGGGGTCTTTGGAGAACTCATAAAAGAGTTGTGAGTTCTACCTAAGTCCCCTGATCATGGCGAAGATGTGGATTTCCGGGTGGAAGTCAGGCCCATTGAGGGTTTCTCGGTTGAACCTTTTGACATAGTCCCAAATGGTCTCCCCATTCTTTTGGGCTATGTCAAGCATCTGGATGGGCATCTTCGCCAATGGCCTACTTTCCATTAACTGCTGGGTGAAGGCGGTGGATAACTCCTAGAAACCCATTATGGTTCTGGGTGTTAGGGAGTTATACAACACAGTTGCTGGCCCTAACAAGGTGACTTCGAATTGCAAAGGTTGGCATCATCAACGCCATGCAACACCATGCTGTGCCTATATTTCATCAGGTGGGCTTGGGGGTTGTTGTGCCCATTATATGTCTCCAAGCATGGTACTAAAAAATCGCTGGGCATGGCTGCTTCCACTATCATACGGATGAAGGCCGCTTCTTTTCTAGTAAAGGTCTCTGACAACCTTGACTAGACAGGCTTTTGGGAAACCTATTTTTCCATCTTCTTCAACCTTTCTAGGATCTTCTCCATGAGGATAGTAGTGTCATCCTCTCCTCATTGCCTGGTAGTCATCGGCAACAAGGAGTGACATCTATCTTTGTTGACGGGGGGACTAGGACTTCCCGTCTGGGGACAGACTTTGCCGGCAGGAAGTTCTAGGCCTTTTTGACACCGTTCCTCTTGTGCGACATCCCCTGGATGGTAAATTCTTTCTTAAGGACTCATTGTGAAAACCCTCACTTCCAGAACTCTGGTGAGGTGACCTAGGGCTTTTCTCTTGACGAGCATCAGGAGAAGTTACCCTTCCCCTTAGGGGTGGTTGTGACCACCTTTGGTGGAGCTGTTGGGTCATTTTCAGCCATGATAGAGTGCCGAAAATCACATAGAAAGCCCATCATGACTATCAGGGGACTTTCATCCACAAGTAGAGAGGTCTCCGCCACAGGCTGTTCAATCGCTGCTTTAGTTTTCAGTGCGGACTAGGACCTCGGGAGTCCCTTGTCCTTCGAATGCTGGGTCTTAACAACAGTGACGTGAGAATGAGTTGCCACAGATGCTGCCAAATGATTCTCGGTGGCATCCTTGTTGTATGACATGTTGGCCTAAAAGGGAGACTTCTGTTGAGAAGATATCTACAAGACTTTGAAGAATGTGGGTGATAGCCGAAGGACTATCTCCTCTCCCAGTGCGTACTTCCTGCCGAAAGTATGATCAGGAAGCCTGGCGTCACCCGAAAGAGACACCATCACTGACCTCGGAAGGAACGAAGCCAAGCACCCCGAACTTGGAACTTCGGCAAGAACGCTAGGGATCGCAAAGATGGTGCCGGCTCCCTCGGGGACCAAACGGATCGCCTTCGGATGTAGAGAATTAGCTATCGCAAACAGAAGGGAATCTCCCCGAAGGTGGAACCTCCGAACAAGGGAACCCCCCAAAAGCACGAGCATAACTCCCGAAGAAGGGCGACCGTGTCAAAGAACGACCTCGCCCAGAGGACCTCGGGAGTACGGCATGAGCATTTAAGGAGCCTCTAACATACCGCCCACAGACGCTACATGTCACCTCAAACGGTGATTTGACACGTTGACACCATCCAGATCTTGTCACGACCTGTCTCAGTTCAAGACTCAAGGAGCCTGTCACCGGCTACTCGCCCCCTATGCCCAGAAACTCAGAGAACATCCGACCGAACACGTGTCGTCATCTGAACGGGGTGGGCTTCTCTACAAATACCAGGGAACAAACCCTGGCAAACGGTTCGACTCCTCCTCCTCGAGAAAATACAGGCAAGCCCACTAAAAACTCTAGTGCTTCCCCCTTACCTCTTCAGGAAACTGACTTGGGCGTCAGAGGCTCCTCCCCGGAAAAGCACCCTGGGGACCTCCTAACCCACTTCTCTGAGCTTTTCAGTCACATTCCCCTGGGAAACCTCAACTCTAGACGCTCTCCCTCACAGGAAGTCCTCCCGGAAGTCACCATGCCTTCCAGTGAAGATGTCTCAGGGCATCATTTGGCACCGTCTGTGGGAAACCATCCTCGGGTCGCTGTCGTTGAGACTCGGCGTTCTAAGGACAAGGGACTTCCGAGGTCCCCATCCGCGCCTGAAGTCCAACCGGCCACTGAGCAAGCCCTCCCAGGGACTTCCACGCCTGAGGAAGAGCGTCCTCTGGTCATAACCATGAGCTTTCTGTGCGACTTTCAACGTTCTGTTGTGGCTGAAATGACACAACAGATAGACCAAAGGTGGCCGCAACAAGCTCAAGCCCAAAGGCCTCCTTCGCCAGCACACCCTCGGGAAAAAAGTCCCAAACCAACCCATCGTAGTTCGGGATGCGGAGACCCACAAGAGGAGTCTTCAACGGAAAACATGCCCCTCGGGGCACTGCTCGCGGGACAAGCGGGGTCAAGACGACCCAAAATCACACACAGGAGGAGCCCGTCACCTGAGGCGAGGTCCCCATCCCCTCAGCGCCGAACTCATTCTCCGAAGAGGCACCGACAATATCCCCTCCCAGAAGAAGAACCTAGCACCACGATCCTTATGGAGAAGATATTGGCGAGGTTGGATAGAGTGGAGAAACAGGTGGCCCGCAAACTCGTCTGGGCTAGGCTGTCTGGAACCTTTTGTGGCGATGAGTCCCCATTCACCCGAGATGTAGTTGAGGCAGCCATGCCAGGTGATTTCAGAGTACCTCGGCTGGAAACTTATGATGGTCGTACTGATCCACAGGCCCATCTGACCAAGTACAGATGCAGCATGATGATGCACGGTGCCAACGACGCTACCTTGTGCAAATGTTTCGAGGTCACTCTCACTGGGCTAGCAATAGCCTGGTATAATTCATTGGCCCCAGGAACCATCACGGAGTTCCAGGAGTTATCCACAGCCTTCACGCAATAGTTTATCGGAAGTCGGCCAACGGCGAAGATGCCGGTTCAGATGTTCGACATAGCGTAAAGAATTGGAGTGACCATCCGCGACTATGTCGAGAGATTTAACAGAGAGGCCTTGAGTGTCCCAGACTTTCGGCCCGAAGTACGCATCCTCGCGATGACACGGGGCCTTCGGAGGGACTCGCAGCTCTTTTACGAATTCTCCAAGGACCCCCTGGACACGCTGGGCGAATTTTACTGAAGGGCCGAACAGCGCATGACAGCCGAAGAACTGAGAATGGGCGGACCGAAGTCCGATCACACTTGGGCCGAAGGGTCCAGCCAGCAAACCCGGTATCCCACCGAACAGGCAGGCCGACCTCGGAGAATGCGAGGAAGGAAACTCCCCATTTTCACACCCCTGAACACCACAAGGACCAACATCCTCATGACAATGGAAAGGCAGGGAACTCAGGTTCAGCGGCCACGGGCCATGACCGCCGACAATAGAAAGAATATGAAGAAGTTCTGCTAGTTTCATCGCAACCACGGCCACGACACCGAAGACTGCTTCCAATTGAAAAAGTATATAGAGTCACTGATAAAACTGGGCCAACTTCGGTGTTATTTGCGCATGCCTTCCCCGAAAGGGAGAAGAGAGGAGGAAGGAAAGGCAGAAGATGAGGACTACGACTCCGACAGGCGGAGAAACCGAAGTCCGAAAAGGCGCCCCCCACCTCCAGCGAAATCATACAAACAATTACGATGGCACTGCCATCCTCGGAAAGAAAGAGGAAGGCCAGAGAAATAGCAGTCATGGAGTATCAAAGTCCAACAAAAAAGCTGGCCCGAAAGGATGGTTCCGCCGTCATTTTTCCCCATGACGACCCATTATTGATCATGGCGAGAATAGGAAACTAGGACGTCAAGAGAGTGCTGCTTGACGACAGATCAAATGCCGACGTCCTGTTTTCACACTTGCTGCCAAGGTTGGGTGTATCTAGCAGCAACCTCAAGCCCGTCACCTCGCCTACCTTCGGGGTAGGTCCGTCCGAACTGCCCATCCTCAGATGGATCGATCTCCCTTTGATGCTGAAAGGGACTTCGGTGATTGGGACAGCAGAGTTGTACACCTCCACAATGGCAAGGTTCATCGTTATGGATGTCCCTTCATCGTACAACGCCATCCTTCGAAGACAGACACAGGGAAACCTACACATTTGCCCTGATGTCAAGTACTTAACAGTCACTTTCGCCGCCAAGGATGGAGATGCGGAAATCTTCATAGATCAAGGCGAAGTAAGGAAGGTGTTCGTCAAAACACGAAAGGCTCCAGCAAACAACTTCGCGCAAGCTGTGGAAGCGAAAGCACCAAAAAAGGGCGAGGCAGAGAATCCTACGAAGGTGGAAATGGAAGAAGTAGAACTTGTCCCAGGCCAAAATACCCAAATAGGAAAAAAATTGGCCGAAGGTGACATGGAAAAACTTGTATCTTTTCTACTGACAAATAAAGATCTGTTTGCCTACTCGCCGAAAGACATGCTAGGGGTAAACCCTGACATAATTCAACATAGCCTCAAAGTAAGTCCGGAAGCAAAGCCTGTCCAGCAAAAGAAGCGAGGCATCACAGTTCATAAAAGTAACTTTGTCAAAACCGAAGTCCAACGACTGTTAGAAGCCAATGTCATCAGGGAGGTCAAGTACCCTGAATGGTTAAGCAATGTGGTAGTTGCCACAAAAGAAGGAAGCGGCAAACTCCGGATGTGCATCGACTTCAGAAACTTGAACGATGCTTGCCCGAAAGATTCATACCCTCTCCCACCGATAGACCAATTAGTAGACTCAACTGCCAAATACGGGCTCCTAACTTTCTTAGACGCCTTCAGTGGGTATCATCAAATAAGGATGGACCTTGAAGATGAAGAAAAAACCGCCTTCATCACCGAAGGAGGAACATACTGCTACATCAGGATGCCCTTCGGGCTCAAAACGCAGGAGCCACCTACCAGAGGTTGATGAGCAAGGTCTTCAATGACCAAATAGGGAGAAACATGGAAGTATATATGGATGACATGATAGTCAAAAGCAAACTGCCTGGCAACCACGTCGGAGATCTAAAGGAAACTTTCCACCAGCTCAGAGCCTTCGGGATCCGCCTTAATCCCGAAAAGTGCATCTTCAGAGTAACCTCGTGAAAGTTCCTTGGGTACATGGTATTAGAAAGAGGCATTGATGCCAACCCAGAAAAAATTAAGGCTCTGCTCGAGTTCCGAACTCCTGCCACAATAAAAGATGTGCAGAGGCTCACCGGAAGGATAACCTCCCTCAGCAGGTTTATTTCCAGATATGGAGACCGGTGTCGACCATTCTTCAAAGTCCTCACTAAGGCAGCAAAAAAGGAGGACAACCTCGAGAGTAATGACCATCCTTGGGGTGAAGACTTCCAAAAGGCCTGGGAGGAACTCAAAATCTACTTAGCCGGTCTGCCCACTTTGCGGCAACCTCACGAGGGAGAGCCCATCGTGTTATACCTCGCCGTCACAGAAAAAGCCGTAAGCTCGGTCCTTGTGAAAGAAGAGGGGGCGAAGCAATGGCCAGTCTACTACGTAAGTAAGTCCCTGCATGGCGCCGAAGTCAGGTACCCTCTGTTGCAAAAAGCTATATATGCCTTGGTGCTAGCAGGAAGAAGGCTGCAACCATATTTTCAAGCTCACCCTATCATCATCCGAAGCAATCTACCTCTGCGCGATGTCATGAGAAAAGTTGATCATTCGGGAAGGCTTTCCAAATGGTGCGTAGAGCTTGGCGAACACGACATCACTTATGAACCTCGAAAAGCCATAAAAGCTCAAGCTCTGGCAGACTTCATTGCCAAAGTACCCACCACCAAAGATAGCCATCCAGATCCAAGCGAAGGTGAGCCAGAGTGGACTTTGTACGTCGACGGAGCCTCGGGGTCTGAACACCAGGGAGCTGGGGTAATTATTAAAGGTCCCGAAGGCCTTGAAGTAATGAAGGCTATTAAGTTCAGCTTTAACGTCACCAATAATGTGGCTAAGTATGAAGCCCTCATAGCAGGATTACGCCTAGCCAGAAGAATTGGTGTGCGAAATCTAAAAGCCCACAGTGATTCCCAGCTAGTAGTTTGGCAAACGGCAGGAGACTATGGGGCGAAGAACCCAATCTTGGCAAAATATCACGAACTGGTGACAAAGCTCATTCGAGAGTTCGACACCATACGGATCGAAAACGTACCTCGACGGGATAACGCCGAAGCAGACTGCTTGTCAAAGTAAAAAACATACACCGAGGTACTAAGCCGCCCGAGCATTGAAGTACTGAACATAGTAACTTCGGAAAAAGGCTGGAAAGACCCGATAAAAAGGTATCTTGCGAACAACGCGCTCCCCGAAGGCCCCATCGAGGCTGCAAAAGTGCGAAGATGCTCCGGGCGATTCTTCCTAATAGGCGAAGAATTGTATCGGCAGGGATATGCAAATCCTTTACGGAGGTGTGTTGGCGAAGAGGATACTGAAATGATCCTCGAAAAAGTCCACGAAGGCGCTTGTGGTTCACACATTGGAACCGATGCCCTGGCGGCAGTAATACTGCGCCAAGGATACTTTTGGCTTACCCTGAGAAAGGATGCTAGGCAGTTCGTCCGAAAATGTGGTAACTGCCAAAAACACACAAATATCTAGAGGACACCCTCAGAAATGGTGACTTCGGCTGACTATCCCTGGCCTTTCGCAGTCTGGGGCATAGACCTCATAGGACCACTCCCAACAGCGCCTGGAGGCGTGAAATTCTGCGTAGTAGCAGTAGACTATTTCTGCAAATGGGTCGAGGCGGAACCGTTGGCTACTATCTCGGCAAAAGAGGTGCTGAAGTTCATATGGAAGAACATCATATGCAGATTTGGCATACCAAGGGTACTAGTAGCTGATAATGGATCCCAGTTTATAGACAAAGGGTTCCAGGAATTTATCAGTGACCTCGGAACAAAAATGCACTTCGCCCCAGTAGCTCACCCCCAAAGCATTGGGCAGGTAGAAGTATCTAACAGGACCATAAAAGATGGTCTGAAAAATAGGCTGGGGGAAGCAAAAGGGAAATGGCCAGGAGAGCTCCAAAGGGTACTGTGGAGCTATCGAACAACACCCCGAAGAGCAACAGGGGAAATGCCTTTTTCACTCATTTTCGGTACAAAGGCCATCATCCCAATCGAGGTAGTGCAACCATCAATCCGAGTACAAGTTTTTGATGAAAGTAGAAATGACCTCGGCCTAAGAACCAAGCTCGACCTCGTCGGCGAACACAGAAAAATAGCGGAGCTGAGAAGAAAAGCTTTTCAGCAGAGAGTGGCCACAACTATAAACTTGCGTGCCAAGCCAAAATGAATAAAGAAAGGAGATCTCGTTCTCCGAAAGGCTGAATTTGCACCTCGTAGGCCACCCCACGGGGTATTTCACGCGAACTGGGAAGGTCCCTATCTGATCCTTGCCGAAGTATGAAAACGGGTGTACAAGCTCTGCGATTCCGAAGGTATAGAATTAAAAAACATGTGGCATTCGGACGCCTTGAGAAAATTCTATACTTAGGATCTCGGCGAAGAAGATTGTGCTGTACAAGTTGGGAAAAATTCTCTAAGTACGAAAGTTTCTTAGCCAAAAAGTCTTAAGCATAAGAGGTGCAAATTCCGCAAAAGTGACCGACCAGATAAGGTTTTCCGAAGTCTCTTGAGCGAACGTGTTCGGGACAATGGAGAAAACCTGGCAAAAGACTTAGCCAAAATTCTTGGGCATAAGTTGTACAAGTCAAGATTTCGCGAAGAAGGTCACCATGCTAAGCGCAGATAAGGTTTTCTGAAGTCTCTTGAGCGAATGAGTTCGGGACAAAGGGAAACTAAAAATCTCGCAAAGATACTTAGCCAAATTTTCTAAAAAAGTCTTTTCTTAAGATAAATTTGCTTACAAAGAAGGAAGATTGTCAGAAGAAGAAGTCCAAAAGGGAAGGAAAATAAGGCAAAGGGCCCCAGAACAAACTAAGGATTCTCGGCGTCTCGGGAGCCACCAGCTCCTGCGTCCTTCTCCACAACCTTCGGCGCCGAAAGCGAAGGGGGCAGGTTCAGATGCTCAATCTTGGACCAAGACCACCGAGGCCCCTCGGGAATGTTCAGAGCCTAAAAAAAAAAAAGGTCCAAGTCTAGGAACCTTTGAAGAACTTGATACCGAGCGAGGAAAAACCCGTCCTGAAAACCAACTTTGGTCATCTGGTCGGATTTGTCCTTCTCGACACCGAGGTCTTCAAGGTCCTCCTTCAGATCTGCGACCTTCTTCTTCAGCGCCTTCATCTTCTTCTTCTCCGGCTCCTTCTTTAAAGACTCGACCTCGGCTTGAAGCGTGGCCTTCTGTTCAAGCACGTTCGCCCGGAGAGCCTCAGATTCTGACTTCCCCTTTTGAACTGCCTCGTTCACCGAAATTAGCTCCGCCACCTGGGAGCTGAGGTTAGAAATCTTCTGGGAGGAGTCCTTCAAAAGTTCTTCCTTTTCCTTAAGGAACTCCTCCCGAAAGGCAGCAACCTCCTTTTCTGCAGCTTGAGCCAGCTGCGCGTTTTGTGTGGCCAGTTCCGAGCACTTGGCCTTATATTGGTCTATGGTGCCTAAGGCTGAGGCTCGGAATAGCGCCTGCCTCGCCACCCGAACTCTGAGGAAACCGGCATACCCCAGCAGCTGCAGAGAAACAAAGACAAAGTTAGTAAGGAAAAGAAGAAGAGGCAAACATTTAGAGGAAATCGGAAGGAAAAACACAAAGGCAAGACACGTACCTGGGCAGCGTGCTCAGAGACCTTCGCGGCAAGGGAGTCATCGTCAGGGTGAGCCTCCATGATGGCCTTGAAAGAGGCCTCGGTAAGCACCCCCTTTGAGATCTCCTTAGCCATTTGCTGGCAGTCTCCGGAGTACAAATTCATGTCCTCCGTAAATGTCCAGAAAGGCTCCTTCGGGACCTTCCCCTTCGGGATATGGGCATCTCAAAGGGCCCGCTTTCGGGTGTGCTCGGCCACCCAACCCGGAGATGATATCTCCCCTGCATGGCAAAAACAAAAAATTGGTCAAGGCAAGAAAATCTCAAAGCCCACAAAAAAGAAGGCACCACAGTTTGTTAGAAAAACAAACCTGCTGGCACCTCGGCGACATCGTCGTCGGAAGCCCGAGCCTCCTCGGTAGAAATCCCCTTGCCCTTGCTTTTACGTCGCTCTTCGGCAGAAGGGGACTCTACCAAAGCATCTAGAAGAGTCACCGAAGGAGTGGAACTCTAAGCAGTGAGGTCAGCAACGACCTCGGCCGGCGGGACAGCAGCAGCCTCGGGCTCTTCGCCCACCTCATCGGAAATCTCTGGGAGAGGAGGGGGCGCATCCTTCTTTGCCCATTTGGCCACAGATGGCCCAGCCCCAGACGTTTTCCGTCTTCGGGAGACAGCCTTCTTCGTCTGCTCACGTTTCTCGGATTGCCCGAGGAAAAGCGATTTGTAGAAGGCAGCAGTGTCGTCGCCCATCTCTGAAAAGGAAAGAAGACATCAGTGTTAGTCTAGGGTGAAAATATAGAAAAGGGATTTGGAGATAACTTACTTTCATAAAAACTTTCGTAAGAGTCTTCCTTCCGAAGAAGCTTCACCAGCCAGGAGTCTTTCTTGGCAATAGCAGGAGCAGGCATCTCGAGGTCTGTCTTGTGCTCCTTTACCACCTTTAGCTCCCGAAGGACCTCTTCGGTCATCAACTTCCAGTTAATGGGAAAGGGGGTAAAGAGGGCGCGAAGGGAGCTCGGAATCCCAGTCAGAGACTCCTCGGATCCGACTGTCGAAGTCCGTGAAGATAGGTTCCAACTCGGGAGTCAGCAATATCCTCGGGTCAACGACGTCCATCTCCAGCTTTCCCCGAGCCCATTTGGTCGGAACATGCGACCAGGCCTCCTCATTCTTCAGAAAAAAGAACTTTTGTTGCCACCCTCGCCAGCTGTCCTTATTGGCAAAGGTGAACTTATATTTTTTGCTCCCTGATCCCCAAGGTAGCATAAAGTAGAAGCCACCCTTCGGGACCATGAAGAGCTTACAGTACTGCAGAAAAAGAATGAAGTGGGGTTCTATTTTGAAAACGCCACACATACAAAGAAAGGCGTTGAAGTAGCAGTACGAGTTCGGTGGAAGTTGGTTTACGGCAATGCCATGGAAATCGCAAAACTCGCAAACCATCTTCAGCGGAGGGTACCAAAGTCCGGCCTTCAGCTGGGCTCGGAAAACGGTAACCTCGTCACTACGGTTTGAAAAACTGAATTGGTCAGAACGTGGCAACCTCATAGTGGCATAGGAGGGAAGGAAGAACTTCTTCTTCCATTTCTCTAGTTTTTCAGGAGTGGTGCAATAAGGGTGAGAAAGAAGAGGCTGCCAGCTCTCGGGGATAGGCATGATTGGCTGAAAAATGAGTTTGAAAAAAGGAAAAAAATGAGTTCGGAAAAGCTTGAAAAAGCAAAAATCAGAGGACTCTGGAGATCAAAAACCCACCGAATGATTTGCCAAAATCTGGATTTGAAAACGCCGTCATGAAAGGTGGTCGGAAAAAACCCAGTTAAACAGCATCACCGCGAAAAGCAAGGAAGAAGGCAGGAGCACTTGAAAGACAGAGGAGAGCAAAAGGAGAAGCAAAAGGGGTTCTGAAGGAACAAAAGTATATATAAGCCAAGGGAGGATAAGCGAAACGGCGTCATAAATGCTGCGCGAAGGCAAGGTGTAGCCATAACTGCTTATTAACCATAAAAAGGCATGCCTGCTGTAACCGATGCAACCCCGGCCAATAAAAAGCTGCCACGTGTCAGCCATCGCGCCAAAAGGGAGACACGCCTTTTGACAGACGGCACGCCGCTCCAGACTGACACGTCTGATTACGAGACGCGACGTTTCACAGACCTACAAAAGTAAAGAAGTAGGTTACCCCAGGGACACCAAAAGACGGGCTATGTTTGAACAACCCGTGCCTTCGGAGAAAAGGTGCACCTTCGGCAAGAGTGCTATACCCAAGGCCCCGAAGTACTCCCTTTGAAAGCTTCCAAACCGAAGTTCCCACTTCGGCTTTCTGGAGGGGGGCTTGTGATAGCCGAAGGACTATCTCCTCTCCCAGTGCGTACTTCCTGCCGAAAGTATGATTAGGAAGCCTGGCGTCACCCGAAAGAGACACCATCACTGACCTTGGAAGGAACGAAGCCAAGCACCCCGAACTTGGAACTTCAGCAAGAACTCTAGGGATCTCAAAGATGGTGCTGGCTCCCTCGGGGGACCGAACGGATCGCCTTTGGATGCAGAGAATTAGCTATCGCAAACATAAGGGAATCTCCCCGAAGGTGGAACCTCCGAACAAGGGAACCCCAGAAAAGCACGAGCATAACTCCCGAAGAAGGGCGACCGTCTCAAAGAACGACCTCGCCCAGAGGACCTCCGGAGTACGGCATGAGCATTTAAGGAGCCTCTAACATGCCACCCACAGACGCTACATGTCACCTCAAACGGCGATTTGACACGCCGGCGCCGTCTAGGTCTTGTCACGACCTGTCTCGGTTCAAGACTCAAGGAGCCTGTCACCGGCTACTCGCCCCCTACGCCCAGAAACTCAGAGAACATCCGACCGAACACGTGTCATCATCTGAACGGGCTGGGCTTCTCTATAAATACCAGGGAACAGACCCTGGCAAACGGTTCGACTGCTCCTCCTCGAGAAAATACAGGCAAGCCCACTAAAAACTCTAGTGCTTCCCCCTTACCTCCTCAGGAAACTAACTTGAGCGTCAGAGGCTCCTCCCCGGAAAAGCACCCCGGGGACCTCCTAGCCCTCTTCTCTGAGCTTTTCAGGCACATTCCCCTGGGAAACCTCAACTCCAGACGCTCTCCCTCACAGGAAGTCCTCCCGGAAGTCACCATGCCTTCCAGTGAAGATGTCTCAGGGCATCAGTGGGTTAGGAGTTCCCCAAAGTGTGTTTCTGGGGGAGGAGTCTTCGACGCCTAAGTTAGTACACAGGAGAAATGTTGTTTGAGAGAAAAATGTAAAGAAGAGAAAGTCCCGTTGTTCTTACCAAGGGCCCTTCTATGTAATTATAGGAGGGTGAATGAGGGAGGCCATTTTACACAGCATATCCATACGTGACACGTGTCACACCCCATACAAGCCCCAGCCTGTGCACTGTCTATGCCATTCACCAAACTACCTAGAATGTTATTAAAACACTTAAGTTTAGAGGTGTTATGAAAGACTGATTAATTCGGCCAACTTTCTTTTGGATAGTTTTAAATCTTATTTTCTTGAGCTGAGAACTTGGGAGGTGCCCCAGGAGGCTTATGAGAAATTTAAAACAATTACTTGCAGCTTAAGGCAAGGCCCAAACCACTAACTTGCAATACAAGCAAGGCTATAAATCAATAACTTGTAATACAAGCAAAGTATACACTTAATCTGTAAGTGTCTAGGATGTGTGCCCATCAAGTGTGCTAATCCAATGAATGGCAACTAAGAAGCCCACATTTTGAAGTTTTGAAAATCAAGGTTTTTACGCATATGTGTATTCAGCCAAGTAACTATCACAAGAGGTTTATCACATAGAACATAACCATGAGCTCATAAACTTAACATAACTTGGCACATAGGCATCCAACATATGTACATACAAAACCATGTACAACCGAGGGTACATATGTACACAAAATAGCCTAAGTACAAGCATCACTAGCTTGGCAAAATACCAAGGATGCTACAAGTCCAAAATCTAGCCAAGGTTAAGTTTTACAAGCCAAGTCTTCCTTACTCCCCAAGAAAGTACATAAGTGTGCAATAAAGGAGCACACACTGAAGCACAAGCCCAATGACCATATTCATCGTCATGAAAGTGAACACAACAACCGGAGCCATAGTCCACACATCCATCTCTCCTCTAAACGTGTCCCACAACTACTTAAGCCTGCAAAACTTAGGACATAAGTTTCGGCCAAGAACTATAAGACTTGTCACACACAATTTCAAGCCAAGTACAAGTTGGCACATACCTTGAGCACAATGGTACAACTAGTCTACAAGCAACCCACTCAAGCACAAATCACTCAAGCTCTATGTCCGTGCCTAAAACACAAATATTATGGGCATGAGTACTAATACTCAGTAGGGTTCACAACTTATAACGACTCATAATTGAGTCTATTTAGTTAAGTCTGAGACTTCTCCTCCTCAAAGCTTACTTGTCCTGCAAGAAAGACATGAAAACACCAAGATACAAGACATATAGTACATATACAATGCTAACCGAGACATATATAAGCATAAACATAATTCATAAGGGGTTAGCAAGCACAACAATTCAATCAAGCACACAAAACTCACACACACATCACAATGTACATTCGGCTAAAACCACTAGCATGTGTTCATGTGCATTCTTGCACACCAAAGTTCATACTTTCATTCCCATTCCAGTAGAGCTCCGAATTCCATAGCAAGTTGGCCTCACTCACTTGGAATTGTAACACAAGCCATTAACTTGACTAGCTAGCCAAAGAACAAAAGTTTGAAACTCCTCAATATGCCCATCTAGCAACTAAGATCATATAGTATATTTTAACCATCACTTAGTCACCATAACTACTTGATCATGGAAAATTTACCAAGAATCCAAGTAGAACATGAACCCCTACTTCAAAATCCAAGCTTGAGTTCTCGGTTTATGCTTGATTATCCAAGACCGAGCTTGTAACTTCAATGGTGATGTTGCCAAGTGCCGAAAATGAGGAATCCAAGCTTGATTTCTCTTCCAAGCTTCAATTCATCAACAATTTGGCAAAGATTTAGCTTGAACTCACCAAGAACACAACACACTCGGCTAACCCGAAACTAAAGCCTTCATTGATCGAAATGATGGCTTAATTGGTAATGGAAGCATGCATTATCGGTGGTAAGCCACATGGCCTTAAAAATGGTCCAATGCCCTTTCTCGGCCACATGAATTTTGCATGGTGCACATAGCCCATTAGTACTCCATAGTTTCACAATAAGCACTCGGTTAAGAGTAAAGCGAGGCCCTTAAGTTTCATTTCTCACCATTAATCACCTCACCCATTTTTATGTGCATTTGGAACCTAAAACTTTTTCGTTTTGCACTTGCATCAGTACTCATATTTCCAATCAAGTCCCTAATGGTTTGATTGCATTTTCTTTGCATTTTTTTGCCTGGGCCAAGCAGTAAGTGATGGTCCTAACAACACGTGTTCGGCTAGATCTGATCCTTACCATTAGAGGCAGGTATCACCAACTGGTCGTTGGCCATTCTGGCCAGAGGGTAGGGGCATGTGTGAGGTCTTTTTGTCAGAGCCTCCTTAACTGTTTTTGTCATTTCTCCATAAGACCCCTTCAAAGATGTAAGACCCCTTCGGGTAGAGATTTATCCCCTGGGGCTACTGGAGACTTTTTCCATTGTGGAGAATGGTGGATCTATTTTTCTGAGGTTGGTAGCTTCGCAAATTTAAGGGTGACGAGGAGCCTTTTTCGCAAAGTTGGCTTTGTGTATACTACCAAGGGTGGTGGAGAGGTTCTTCCCGAAGTTGGTGTTATGAATTCACCGAGGGTGGTGTTAAGTTCTACCGAGGGAGAAGGTTTTTACGGGTGATAGCCCATCGACTATCAATATATACTATATGAACTTGAATCTCATACCACATAATTTGATTCTTGTGCCTGATAAACCTAAATCTCATACAATAGAACTTGATTCTTATACCATCTGAACCAGAATTTCATACCACATGAACTTGAATCTCATACCACATATACACCATATGAACCTAAACCTCATGCCGCATAACCTGATTCTTATGCCACATGAACATGAATCTTGTGCCACATATAAACCACACAAACTTGAATCTCATACCATATATATACCATATGAATATGAATCTCATACCACATAACTTAATTCATATACCACATAAACCTGAATCTCATACCACATATATACCATATGAACTTGAATTTCATACCATATCACCTGATTCCTACACCATATGAACTTAAAATCTCATGCGATATATATACTACATGAACTTGAATCTCTTACCATATATATACCACATAAAGATGAATCTCATACCATATAACTTGATTCTTATACAACATGAACTTGAATCTAATACCACAAAAATACTGTATAGACCTAAATCTTCTATCATATAACTTGATTCATATAACACTTGAACCTAACTCTCATGCCACATATATGCCATATGAACCTGAATCTAATACCACATAACCTGATTGCTATACCATATAAAGCTGAATCTCATATCACATAGATGCCGTATGAACTTGAATCTTATACCACATAACTCACTTCTTATGCTAGATAAACCTAAATCTCATACCATACAATGTGATTCTTATATCATTTGAACCTGAATTTCATACCACATATATACCGCATGAACCTGAATCTCATACCACATATGTACCACATGAACTTGAATCTCATACCACATATACACCATATGAACCTAAATTTCATACCACATAACATGATTCTTATACCACATGAACATGAATCTTGTGCCATATATAAACCACATGAACCTGAATCTCATACCACATATATACCATATGAACCTAAATCTTATACCACATGACCTGATTCATATACCATATGAACCTAAATCTCATACCACATATGTACTTAATGACTTGAATTTCATACCATATCACTTGATTCTTATACCACATGAACTTAAATCTCATACCACATATATACCACATGAACCTGAATCTCATACCAAATATATACAACATGAACATGAATCTCATACCACATGACCTGAATCGTATACCATATGAACTTGAATCTCATACCATATATCATATGAACCTAAATCTCATACCATATATATACCATAGCAACCAAAATGACATACCACATGACATAATTCTTGTACCACATGATCCTCAATCTCATACCCCACTTATATATCACATGAACCTAGATCTCATACCATGTATATACCATATGAACCTGAATCATGTACCATATAGCCTGATTTTTCTACTACATAAGCCTGAATCTCATGCCATACAACCCAATTCTTAAACCACATGAACCTGAATCTCATACCATATATATACCACATGAACCTGAATCTCATGCCACATATATACCATATGGACCTAAATCATATACCGCATAACCTAATTCATATACCACATGAGCTTGAATCTCACACCATATATATACCAGACGAACCTAAATCTTATATCATATATATACCACATGAACCTAAATCTCATACCACAAAGCTTGACTCTTATGTGATATGAACCTAAATCTCATACCACATATATATCACATGAACCTAAATCTCATGTCACATATATACCATGTGAACCTAAATCTTATACCACATGACTTGAATCTTATACCATATGAACCTAAATCTCATATGACATGAATTTGAATTTCATACCACGGTTGACGACGCGTCGCCAAAACAGCATTGGAGACCCGATTTTGTTTCTAGCATAACTTTTCGCTCGGGTGTCCGATTGAGGTGATTCAAAGTTCCACACAAAGCTAAGGGGGAGTACTATCAGTTTCAAGTTTTAGAAACATCTAAAATGACCCAGATTTAAATTTTTTTTGAATCAAAGTGAGGGTACTTTTAAAGGTAGAATTTTGCACATTTTGCTAGGATGATTAAGGTGAGTCCCAAAGGGGTCCTTTAGGTACCTTGGGCCTCAAGTATGCTGGGGGTACTTCAAGACTTCCTGAAGTCCCTCGAGAAGTGGGAGTTTCCTTGAGTTTTGAAAAGTTTTGAGGTTACTTGTTGAGTAAGCAAGGAAACTAAGTTGCAAGCGAATATAACCAAGTGTCATAAGCTTGAGGTGTAAGTTTTAGAACCCTTGGCAACCTGGCAGTGTTAGAAATCACGGGGCTGTAAGGAGAGGCTTCAAATGCACTGAGGTTATGAGGTTAACAACCTAGTTACATAGTTCTCACCATAATTCCCCTGCACAACAAAGTTAAGGAGAGGTTACATAATAAGTCAGGCATAAGCTAAGGCTTACGAGGCACAAGTTGAGGGCTAGACTTGTGAGCCACGGAGTGACGGCCGTGAGAAAGTAAGAAAATTATGTGAGGAGTGTTCCTTCGGGATCCGAGCATGCATATCCATATATTTACATATATGAGAGGTCCCTCACACTGCGAGAGCCAGCAGAGAGTATGCATGAGTTATTTCATATCTGTCCACAGTTTTACTGTTGGTACATGAGGTTACCCCTTACTGAGAATCTTGGATTCTCACCCTTACTGTTTTGTTGTGCAGATATAGAAGGAGTTGGGCCGAGTGACCGTTGAGGGTTACTCTGGTAGTAGTTTTTGGTGCACAGGTAGAATACCTGAGTTTTCTTGATTCTAGTACTTATTGTTTGGATGCTTGTTGGTCTTGCACAGTACTAACTAAATTGCTCATTGGTTACAGAGCCTAGTGCACATTGGACATAGTCAGGAATAGCTAGACCTAGTTGGGTCCAGAGGAGTCTCTAAAGCTCGCCACTGGGATTCACATCCAAGGTGGGAGTTAGTATGAGAAGATCTCAGTAGAGGATTTTGTATGTGTACATAGTACTCTAGTTGCCTCCTTAGTTATGAAATGAAGAGTCATGGACTCGAGGATTGCTTTCTGGGCGGGGGCATTAGCTACTATATGTATGAATGCTCACGCATGTTGCTATGTGTAGTTAACTCATATAAAGGTTGATTTGTATGCTTTGACTGCTCTACTTATGTTATATGAAAAATTGTGGCCACATTAACATTTTATGGTTTTAAATAACCCGTCAAAGCATAAAGAGCATGCATATTGCATATTCTAGGATAATCAACTAGTGACATGGATTTAATCCTCACACATATCAATGAGTCCAACTGCAATCCGCCATGAGACCAAGTTCTCACAGGTGTCCTGGGCAGGGGCCAGGGATGGCCGTGTCAGTTTTTGGTATCAAAGCCTAAGGTTTTCATTTCATAGGTATTGGAGGCTAAGACTGAGATCTAGGTTGGATGTCCATGTGCTAGGAAAGTTAGTACTGACCAACATTTGGGGAATGTTGTCTGGCTTTGGTTGCAGGTTGCTATGGTTGACACTAGGTCTGGAGGTGTAAGGGGAACTAGAGAACCTGGAGAAGGTTCTAGTGACCCAGTAATGGCAAGGCTGGATGAGATGTCCAGAGTATTACAGGGGTTAACTGAGACCATGACTTTGATGGCACAGAATATGACTACGATCATGACTGAGATGTTCAGAGATTATGAGGACAGAGATGAGGTCTAGGAAGGAAATGATCCATATCAGGGTCAGGGGAGGCATGCTGAACAACAATAGATGCATAGAGCTCATGAACAAAGAAATCAAGTTCATGAAGAGGTAGTGGAACCAGAGGTGATGGATGGAGGCCGCAAGGAGGTGAGATACTCCACATCAGATGAAGCTATTAGAGAAGTTTAAGGCCGTTGATCCACCTAGCTTTGATGGGATAGGTGATCCTGATAGAGCAGAGGACTGGTTATCCAGGATGAACAGGTTGTTCTCCTGTGGAGGCTATGAGTCTGAGCAGAGGATGATTTTGGTGCCTTTCTTTCTGAGAGGAAGGGCTAGCTTATGGTGGGATGATTTTATGGAAATGCTTCGGGAAAGTAATGGTACCAGACCAGAGCATAAACAGAAGGTACTTAAGTGGTCTAACTTTGAGAAGAAGTTCAGACTGGAGTATGTCAGTGAAGCTGCACAAGATCAGAGAACATAGGTGCTTTGCTTTGGCAAACCCACCTAATGTTGATCAAAGTCTTGACGAGTGCCAACATTTGGAAGGCATCACATTTAACGACTTAATATTTGTTTGAGGGATTTTTTCTTTTGATCTCACCAATTTGTTATCTCCGGTTGTTTTATACATGCATCACATACAAATATAAAACATGCATCTTATGCTTACAAGAAATAAGCGTGACATGGTTATAGCCCAAACTATGCGATATTCTCAAGCCAATGAGAATATCATAAAAGCCTAAGAAAAGAAAAGAGTCTTCACAAGCTCCTTATCTTCCTTTCTTGGCTGCCCTTTTGTTGTCACCTCCTTGGACATACCACCTTGGATGAGCCCATAATGCACCATTACATCAATAATAGAAACCTCGAGTTACATTCCAGGGGAGTAAGGTGAGAAAACAATGTACAATGAGAGTGATAAGAAAAGGCACGACTCGCAGGTCGTATTTACAAGTACAACCAATCAAGGGCTATAACCATGCACCATGCTTCAAACACCAATCAGCATATCATGTCAAATCTCATTCAACAAAGATGCATGCCAATTTTTGCGCATTGATTAACCAGTTTTTATTTATGTGGCCCGCTGATTGGCTAGCGGACGGGGTCAAGGGGAGCCGCCCTTGCCGGGGGCGTGCCCCCCGGTGCAAAAATTTGTCTTACAATTGCTTAGGCCAAAATCTTCTATTTCGACCAAGTAGGCACCCGAGACTCATCCATTCGAGCCACCAAAAATATCTTACTTTCGGTGCCTAAACAGGCTGAATCCGAACAAACCTAGGGTTTTTGCAACAATTGCAAGAATCCTAATCCATATAGGTATCTCATACCTATCAATTTCGGGTTAATTTTCATTAACCAATTTGTGTCATTTCTTCATATATCTCATATGTTCATTACGAATTCTGGTATCCACACGAGCCTCTCGGGATCAACATGCTTCCACCACGTCCCGGCCGATGCGTTTCTCTTACGCTCGCAGTGCTAGCTTGCGTCCTCCAAGGAGTTGCAAGAGAAGAGTGCGGCTGTCCTTTTGGGAGGCTAGGGTAAGGAGACTTGCAAATTTCTCACTAGAAGTTGTATTTATAGTGAGACTCAACTTCCAGGCCTAATGGGTTTCAAAGCCCTAATCCAATTAGGATTTAATTTCGGGCTTAATAATGGCTCAACTCTTGGGCCCATTGTTAATACGAAATTAAAGTGAAACCATAACCCAAATAATTAGCCCATGCACTCTAATGATCCAAATAGCTTTATGTGTGTGACCCAATAGGCTTTTATCACATTGGCAATGATCATAAATCACATTTATGATCATAAGCAATGAGCGGTGTCTAGCAACACATCATTGCTACCCAAGTGACAAGATTGTCAGTGATTCGACTAAACCTTTATGATCATCACCGATATATGCCATTGTTCCTTTGTCCAAGATATCAAGACTAAGCACGAGACATCGAATGTGTCACTCTCGTATAGCCCAATCTTTGGTTTCTTGATTACCGAGTAGACTAACTTAAACTGATGACATTGATATCGTATATCAACTCATCCGAGAATGGCCATGCATTTTCTAAGTCTCACTCTATCAAGGGGCCCGAAGATATTACTCCCGTTACATAGGAGGGACAAATCCCATCTTGATCATACAAATCCCTCTGCATGATATGTGACATACCCAATGACCTCCTTCAAGTCCACTCAGTTACGAGCCACAAAGGAAAGTATCAAAGTATGTGACTCACATGTAGAGAACCTTGATGATCTTAGGTCGAAGGACTACATATACCATGATCACTATGAGAATCACTTATGACACTCATATAATGATCCATGTAGTGTTCTCATGGTGGGTCGATCCAGTACACAAGTTCTCCAACTTGTACCCATATGTAGACTACATATCTCATATTAGTCTCCACATATGCTAGTCATTATGTACTATTGCAACTCACTCCACAATAATACTAGACCAGGGATGTTTAAGAATATCATTATTCTAGGGTTACAATTATGTTTGTTAAGTTACGCAGAAACAAAACAACAAACATAATACCTGGATTAATGCCTTAATAAAATATCATGACTCAATGTGCAAAAATACAATCATCTCATGATTGGCTTTTTGGGCACAACACTAACAGTCAAAGGCTCCTTAATTGTTTCTACTGTATTCCCGAGATCCCTTCGGTATAAGAGAGCTCTTCGGAACAGGAGGACTTTCCTCTGAGATCATTTTGGTAATCCGGGAGCTCCCTTGTCACGGATGCTCCCCTTCGGGGGCGCTTTCTCCTGCCGAAGGTGGTGAGTCTTTCTCTTCCGAAGCCGGTTCTGTCACATTACCGGGTATGGCGATGCACAGTATTCCCGAGGTCAGTACTGTCGTTCCCAGGGGTGATGATGGATCACCAAGGTCGGATGCTCAAGGTGTCAGATCCCCTTTTTCCGAGGTTGGTGCTCGCATTCCTTGTAGGTGATGCTCTACTTTTCGAGGGTGATGCTTTACCCGAGCTTATAGGTTTGAAGGGTGATAGCACTTCGGCTATCAAGGTTGCAATGATTGACACTACCTCAGGAGCCTCAATGGGAGCTAGGGAACCTAGTGAAGGTTTTAGTTATCTAGTTATGGCAAGACTGGATGAGATATCTAGGGTGCTTCGAGGGATGACTCAGATTTGGTGCAGGTGGCATAAGGAATGACCATCATAATGAATGTGTTATTTCAAGACCAGGAGGATAGAGAAGTTGCTCAGCAAGAAAATGATCAAGGTAATCACCCACCCTAAGGTCAAGAGAGGCATGTGGACTACCAGCAAGTGCCTAGCACTCATGGGAGACAAGATCTTGTTTATGAGCGTGAGGAGGAGTATGAAGTTGTAGAGGCTCCAAGGGGGGAGAAACTCCACATCATGCGAGACAACTTGAGAAGTTCAAGACAATTGACCTACCAAGTTTTGATGGGTTAGGCAACCCCAATAGGGTGGAAGATTGGTTGACTAAGATGAACCAACTTTTTTACTTATGGTGGCTATGAATTAGAATAGAGAATGGCCTTAGTACCTTTGTTTTTTAGAGGGAGGGCTAGCTTATAGTGGGATGATGTCTTGGAGATGTTGAAAGAAAGCAACAGAAATCAATTAGAGCACAAGAAAAAAGTGCTGAAATGGTCAGAGTTCGAGGGGAAGTTCTGACAATAGTACATCAGTGCGATTGCCCAATATTAGAAGAGAATTCAGTTTGAGAACCTCACTCAAGGAGAGATGTCTATGAAAGAGTATGAGCAGTGCTACAGATTGCTCATTAGGTATAGTTCATATATGGCTAGTAATGATGAGTTGAAGGCCAAAAAGTTCTTTGAAGGGCTTAAGCCCATGCTTCGGATGTATATGGTGACAGTGGATATTCGAAAGTACCACCAAGTGGTTCAAAAGGTGTAGGCCCTAGAGTGGGAAATTTAGGACTCGAGTATTCAGATCAAGAAGGAGGAGGTTAGGCCACCTAACCTAGGAAAAAGCACTAGGAAGCATCCGATGGTAGGAAAGTGGCTAAAAGCCAAGGGCCATCCAAGAGGAAGAAATGAGGCTTATGCCCTACATGTAGAAGATTCCATTACATGAAGCCATGCACTTTGGGAACCAACATTTGCAATAATTGTAGTTGAGGTGTTCATTGGGCGAGTGAATGGCCACAAGATTGACCCTTGTTGGGTTTGCCTAGGAATCCATGCCCTACACACCTTTCCATAGGAAATTAACCGGTTGTAGCGCTAGCAGTAGTTTAACCGAGGTCTTCACTTTGGCTAGTCAAGTGCCTAGAGAACCAGCCACAGTTCAAGGTAATTTTACATTCCATAATGGTAATGTTAGAGTACTATTCGTTACTAGACCTACTCTTTCTATGATATCGTCTACCTTATTAGATAGACTAAATTTGTAGTGTGAAATTTTCAATGAGTTGAAACTCATC
The DNA here is from genome assembly GCA_039654915.1 of Aquilaria yunnanensis. NCBI lineage: Eukaryota > Viridiplantae > Streptophyta > Magnoliopsida > Malvales > Thymelaeaceae > Aquilaria > Aquilaria yunnanensis. Next base: position 49,993,651 of record CM077595.1, read on the forward strand.
AGAACTATAAGGAAGAGTTTTATTGTGACCAATGAGTTGGTTACTAGGTATCCCATGTAGTTAGATAACCATGACTTCTTTTGTGAGTTGTGGATTACAGACTTGAGGTCTTATGACCTAGTGTTGGGAATGGATTGGCTAAGTAAGCACAAGGTGCAAAGTGATTGTGCTAGTCACTCAGTCAAGATTACCGATGCTCAAGGAGCTAAAGTGACTTGCACAAGAAGGCTAGTGTTGAATGCTAAAAATTTGCACCTTAGACTTATGGATTCCATCCCTATAGTCGACGAAGAGGAATACTATGCTTTGAATAAGGTGGCCATAAAGGAGGACCTTAAGGAAATCACTATAGCGAATCAATTTCTTGAGGTGTTCCTAGTGAAGTTGCCTAGGCTACCAACTTATCGAATGTTAGCTCCTAAAATGGATGAGCTAAAGAAGAAGCTCGAAGAATTGTTAGAGAAAGGCTTTATAAGGCCAAGTGTGTCACCGTGGGGAGCCCCAATGTTGTTTGTGAAGAAGAAGGACAAAACTTTGAGACTATGCATCGACTATAGAATGTTGAATGCAGTAACAGCCAAGTATTAGTATCTGCTTCCTAAGATCAACAACCTGTTTGATAGGCTGAGGGGAGTGAAGGTGTTCTCTAGGATTGACCTCTGGTTTGGATATTTCCATATTAGAGTTAAGGAGGAAGATATCCTAAAGATTGCCTTTAGAACAAGATGTGGGTACTATGAGTATACAGTTATGGTGTTCGGTGTGATTAACATGCCGATAGTATTCATGGAAACAATTAATAGGATCTTTATATAGTTCTTGGATTGGTTTGTTGAAGTCTTCATCGATGAAACATAGTATACTTGCAGTCTACCCAAGAGCATGAGGGGCACCTTAGAATAGTTTTGCAAGTGTTAAGGGATAATCCATATTATGTAAAGCTATCTAAGTGTGAGTTTTGGTCTAAAAGGATATAGTTATGGGATACATGATTAGTTCTTATGGTTTATCAGTTGAACCGAGAAGGTTCAAGAAGTAGTAGAATAAAAGAGACTAACCATTGTCATAAAAGTTTAGAGCTTATTGGCCTTAGCAGTCTACTATAGGAAATTCATAGAGAAAATTATTATGATAATGGCACCATTGCCAACCTTGACTAAGAAAGCTTAGAAGTTTGATTAGACATCGAAGTGTAAGGAGGCTTACTAAGAAGATGTTATGGCCCTCCTAGTAGGAAACTCAACTGAGGGAGGTAAATTAATGTAATTCCTAGTTTAATACCTTGTATCAAGTTAACTAGGCAAGTGATGCTCGGTGGCATCTTGGCTATATGACATGTTGTGACACGACCGCCCGTGCCCCTGCCCAGGAAGCCCTGTGAGAGTTGGTCTCATGGTGGATTGCAATTGGCTAGTTGTGTATGCGTGCGGATTGAATCCCATGATACTAGTTGATTAACCTAGAATATGCAATATGCATGCTCTTATGCTTTGACTTGGTTTATTAAAACCATAAAACATTAAAACATTAACCTGGCCAAGTAATTTCTACACAAAAATAAGTACAAATAGCCAAAGCATACAAAAATCAATATTTGTGTGAGTTTACTACACATAACAACTCGTGAGAACATTTATACATAAAGTAGACTAATGCCCTCACCCAAGAGCAATCCTAGAGTCGAGGACTCCTCATAACATAGACTATGGAGGCAACTAAAATACTGTATAAATATACAAGACTATACTGAGATCTCTTTAACCTAACTCCCACCTTGGATACACGTCCCAGTGGTGAGTCTCATAAGTCCTTTGCCAAGTGCTACTAGGCTCTGCAGCCAAAGGAATATACTAGTTAGTACTGTTACTTGACCAACAAGCCAACTAAGCACTTATGTAGACTAGAATCACAAGGATTCTCAACTGTCATACCTGTACACACAAAAGAGTACTACTGAGATAATCCTCAACGATTACCTGGTCCAGCAACTTCAGTCTCTGCATAACAAAACCAGGGAGTGAGAATTTGACAATTCTCAGTAAGGGATCTTCAGTGTACATGCAAGAAAATTACTAGGACTCTTGCTGTGAGCTCACACAGCATGAGGGTCTATTATATGCATATATAACTAGGCCGTAAGACCTCTCCTCAAGTAGTCCTCCTCACGGTGCATCACTCCGTGCCTAGTGAGTTCTGATCACTAACCCGCTCCTAGCAAGCCAAAGCTTACCGGATGCAATCATGTAGCCTTCCCATAGTCGTTATGTAGGGGAATTATGGTGGAATTTGTAGACTAGGCTGCAGGGCCTCATTGTTGTAAGCTAGATGAACAAGGTTTTGCCTTACAACCTCGTGGCTACGGCACAGCTAGGCCGACAAGGGTTCTAAACCTCTAACCTGAGCTAATGGTAGCTAATTATGCTCATTTGCAACATAGTATCCTTGCTTGTTGCACAAGTAGCCTTAAAACTCTAGAAAACTCAAGGAAAATCTTATATGTTGTGGGACTTTCGGAAGTCTTGGAGTACCCCCGGAATCCTTAGACCCTTAGGCACACTAAGAACTCCCTCAGATCTCACTTGGATCAAGCTAGCAAAATGTGAAAAATTTGGCATTCACGTCTGTGGTGACGTGTCGCCACAGTTGGTAACGTTCGGTGACATTTTCCTGGATTGGCTACGCGTCGTTGGGGTCGACCTGTAATTGGCGACACGTCACCAATCAGCAGAAATGCAGAATTTGGCACATTTTGCTGCTATGAACTTTGGTCGATTCCTACACATACTAAACATGCATGGAATGCCTCCAAATTTCATACACACACAGAACATATTGCATAGAACATAACCAACTATCAGAAGCTAAGCTATGATGTCTCGTAACATCAATCCAATCCTCCCAATTCCTCCACTCCACCATAATTCAACGAAAACCTTTAACTAATGCCATAGCTAAAACCACTCGAATTCTTCAAGGAAACTCAAGCTATTGGCATTAAATGAACTTGAAAACATATCTCCCTTACCTCAACTCGAAGTAACAAGCAAGAATCAACCCCCTTTTCGTTCAACCAAGCTCACCAAAGTTCTACACAAGTTCCAATAAAAAACAATGGCACCAAACATCAAAACTACACTCTCTAACCAAAACCCAAGCTTCAAACTAACTAACAAACATGAATTCAATCAAAAACATATTCCTTACATCGTTCAAAAATAGGGGAATTAAGCTTGAAATTGCCTTCTCCTAGATTATATACTTTGATAACCTCTTGTTCGACCAAGAATTTCTTGATTCCAAGGAGAATTGGATGGAGAAATGAGAGTGGAAGGGATGAACATGAAAATGTGGCAGCCATTCCCACTTTCCCCTTCTTAAACCCTCCCTTAATACACAAGCCATCAAAGTATTAAGCTTAATACAATTAAGCCCCTATCTTTGTAACTTAGTGATTCTTGATTAAATTCTTGTCTATTCTTTCAAGTTTGAGTTAAGGTTGAAAGTTAAGTTATAGAAATTCATTTTAAAACACTCGGGACCCGTCCCAGCTATTCAAGATGCAAAATTACCATTTTTCCCCTGAACTTCGTTCAGTGCTTTATTCTTCTCGAAACTTAGTGAACTTTCCTAAACTTCTCTATTCTTGCTATGTAAACTTAAATTAAGGTTCTAAACTTAATTTAAAATGCTTTACCTTCCTCAATTTTGCCTCCCACTAGAAGGGCCATAACATGTTGGCTTGAAGGGGAGACTTCCGATGAGACGATATCTGCAAGTCTTTGAAGAATGTGGGTTAGGAGCTCCCTGGAGTGTGTTTCCCAGGGAGGAGCCTCCGACACCTAAGTCAATATATGGGAGAGCAGTTGTTTGAGAACAAAAAGTAAGGAAGAGAAAGTCCTATTGTTCTTACCAAGGACCCCTCTAAGTATTTATAGGAGGGTGGAGGGAGAAGGCCATTTTGCACAACCTACCCAGATCATGACATGTGCTCGACTAGATCTAGTCCGTACTTTTGGAGGCATGTATCTCCAGTTGGCCGTAGGGGCGTGTGTGAGGTTTCTTTATTAGAGGCTCCTTAACTATTTTTGTCGTTTCTCTGTAAGACCCCTTCAGAGATGTGAGACCCCTCCGGGTAGAGATTTATCCACGAGGGCTACCGGGGAAGGCCCTTCGGAAGAGCGGACCACCTTCAAGAGACTTTTTCTTCTATCGAGGATGGTGGATCTATTTTTCTGAGGTTGGTATCTTTGTAAATTCGAGGGTGATGAAGAGCCTTTTTCCTGAAGTTGGTGCATGTATACTACAAAGGGTGGTGGAGAGGTTCTTCTCGAAGTTGGTGTTACGAATCCGCCGAGGGTGGTGTTAAGTTCTACTGAGGGAGAAGCTTTTATGGGTAATAGGCATTCAGCTATCACATGCCGCCCCTCCAGAGTACTGAAGTGCTGTCTTCGGTACTAATAACCTGGGAGCATATTTACTAGAATCCTTCATCTCTACCGAGGTCATCCATTTGAGGTGGGCATCTTTTTGGTTCAAGATGCTTCTTTTTACCGACGTAGTATCTTTGGTATTAAATAGGGTTCCTTAAGCATCTTTTTGGTTCAAGATGCTTTTTTTTGCCAAAGTAGTATCTCCGGCATTAAATGGGCTCCTTATCTTTGGCAAGGCCTCACCCTCGAATTACAAAAAGTTGTTCTGTGCTTAAGCCATGCTCTCAATGTATCCAAAGTTGTATCTTTGGATGCAAAGAGTTATTTCCCCTTTAGAGTTTCTTGTTGCTTGTTGCTTGCCAATGAATCATCACGTCTTCTGACCAGGTTGTCATATCACCACAAGTTAGGCTTATATAAGCCTGTTAATGTCAGAAGGCATGCCCTTATTTCTCACATCATGTGACATGTGTCATCAGGTTATTGCTGAACAGTCACATCCGTTACATTGGTTACGTCCCTTCGCTTGCAAAGGGTCATTATGGCAATGCTTCACCTGCCTCGCTTGGTCTATATAAACCCTCTCACTTTCAAAGTTTCCTCACTTCTTTTACCTTTCTTCTTCTTGGTCTTAAATTTCCTCTGACATTCCAACTTTTCTTGTGGCAGCATTAGCGGCTAAGTAATTTCCGGTGAGGTTTTGCTATATTCTCCGAAGTTCCCATTTTCTTCCCGAATTAGTTGGGTTTATTTCCAAAGTTGTTCTTCTTTATCCCATTTCTTTTCTTTTTCCTCCATCTGTCCAAGGTTAGTGTCTTAGTCACTGAAGATACCATCTGAACAAGCCACAGCTAGAGCTATTCCCTAAGAGTTGGCTTCCTCTCAACTCACATTTAAGCTGCGCGACTTCGAAGAAGTTGGCGAAGTGGAGGCTCAATTTTTTTCTTCCTTCCTACTAAAAAATTAAGCTATCTAGTCATAATGAACTGAGCTACCTGTTAGTATTGTGCCCAAAAAGCCAATCATGAGATGATTGTATTTTGCACATTGAGTCATGATATTTTATTGAGGCATTAATCCAGCAATTTTGTTTGTTGTTTTGTTTCTGCGTAACGTAATAAACATCCGACCAAACACGTGTCGTCATCTTAACGGGCTGGACACTCCTATAAATACCAGTGAACAGACCCTGGCAAGGGGTTGGACTCCTCCTCCTTGAGAAAACAAAAATAGGCCAGGCACCTAAACCTCCTAGTGTTCCCCTCTTTTACCTCTCCGGACACTGACTTGGGCGTCGGAGGCTCCTCCCTAGAATGACATCCCGGGGACCTCCTAACCCTCTATTTTGAGCTTTCCAGGCATGCTCCCCTGGGCAATCTGGCATTCGGGCGTTCTCCCCCTCAGGAAGTCCCTCCGCAAGTCACAATGTCATCCGACGAAGATGCTGTTGGGCATCATTTGGCGTCCTCTGTGGGAACCCAATCTGAGGTCGCCGTTGTTGAAACTCGGTGTTCGAAGGACAAGGGACTCCCGAGGTGCCCGTCCGCGCCTGAAACTCAACCGGCTACTGTGCAAACCTTCCCAGGGACTCCCGCCCCCGAGGAGGAGCGCCCTCTAGTCATTACTATGAGCTTTCTACGTGACTTTCAGCGTTCTGTCGTGGCTGAACTGACACAGCAGATAGACCGAAGGTGGCCACAACAAGCTCAGGCCCAAAGGCCTCCCTCACCAGCACAGCCTTGGGAGAGAAGCCCCAAATCAACCCACCGTAGTTCGGGAAGCGGAGGCCCACGTGAGGAGTCTCCCATGGAAAACATACCCCTCTGGGTACGCTCTACGGGACAAACAAGGTCCAAGCGACCCAAAGTCCCACGAGGAAGGAGTTCGTCGCCTGAGGCAAGGTCCCTGTCTCCCCAACCCCGGACTCATTCCCTGAAGAGGTGCCGACAATCTCCCTTTCCAGAGGAAGAACGTAGCGCCAGGATCCTTATGGAAAGGATGCTAGCGAGACTAGACAGGGTGGAAAAACAGGTAGCCCGCAAGCCCATCTGGGCCAGACTGTCGGGAACCTTCTGTGAGGATGAGTCCCCGTTCACCCGAGCTGTAGTAGAGGCAGCCATGCCAGGTGACTTCAGGATACCACGACTGGAGGTTTATGATGGCCGCACTGATCCCCAGGCCCATCTGACCAAGTACAGACGCAGCATGATGATGCACGGTGCCGACGACGCCACCTTGTGCAAATGTTTTGAGGTCACCCTCACAGGACCAGCAACTGCGTGGTATAATTCATTGGCTCCAGGAACCATTATGGAGTTCCAGGAGTTATCCACGGCCTTCACGCAGCAATTTATTGGAAGTCGGCCAATGGCGAAGATGCCTGTCCAAATGTTCGACATAGCACAAAGAAATGGAGAAACCATCCGTGACTATGTCGAAAGGTTCAATAGAGATGCTTTGAGTGTCCCGGACTTTCGGCCTGAGATACGCATTCTAGCCATGACGCGGGGCCTTCGGAGGGACTCGCAACTGTTTTACGAGTTCTCCAAGGACCCCCCAGACACGTTTGGCGAATTTTACCGAAGAGCCGAACAGCACATGACCGCAGAAGAGCTGAGAATGGGCGGACCGAAGTCTGATCACACCCGTACCGAAGGATCCAACCAACAAATCGGATATCCAGCCGAACAGGCAGGTCGACCTCGAAGAATGAGAGGAAGGAAACCCCCAATTTTCACGCCCCTGAACACCACAAGAACCAACATCCTCATGACAATGGAAAGGCAGGGGCACAGATTCAGCGGCCGAGGGCCATGACCGCTAATAACAAGAAGAACGTAAAAAAGTTCTGCCAGTTTCACCGCGACCACGGTCACGACACCGAAGACTACTTCCAATTGAAGAAGTATATAGAGTCGCTGATAAAACTGGGCCAACTTCGACGATATCTGCGGATGCCCTCCCCAAGAGGGAGAAAATATGAGGAAGAAAAGGCAGAAGATGAGGATTACGACTCTGACAGGCAGAGGAACCGAAGTCCGAAAAGGCGCCCTCCACCTCCGGCGGGAGTAATACAGACAATCACGACGGGGCTCCCATCCTCGGGAAGAAAGAGGAAGGTCAAAGAAATAGCAGTCATGGAATATCAGACTCCGAGAAAGAAACTGGCCCGCAAGGATGGCTCCGCTGTCATCTTTCCCCATGATGATCCACTGTTGATCATGGCAAGGATAGGAAACTGGGACGTCAAGAGAGTGTTGCTCGATGATGGATCGAACGCCGACGTCCTGTCTTCGCATTTCCTGCCAAACTTGGGCATATCTAGCAGCGACCTCAAGCCCGTCACCTCGCCTACTTTCGGGGTAGGACCATACGAACTGCCCGTCCTCGGATGGATCGATCTCCCCTTAATGATGAAACGAACTTCGGCAGATGGGACTGCTGAATTATTCGCCTCCACAATGGCAAGGTTCATTGTCATGAATGTCCCTTCATCGTACAACGCCATCCTTGGAAGGCAAACACAGGGAAATCTGCACATTCGCCCTGATGTGAAATACTTAACAGTCACTTTCGCCACCAAGGATGGAGACGCGGAAATCTTCATCGATCAGAGCGAGGTAAGGAAGGTGTTCGTCAAAGCACGAAAAGCTCCAGCAAGCAACTTCGCACAAATGATTGAGGTGAATAAGGATGGACCCCGAAGATGAGGAGAAAATCGCCTTCATCACCGAGGGAGGAACATACTGTTACGTCAGAATGCCCTTCGGGCTAAAAAACGCAGGAGCCACCTACCAGAGGCTGATGAGCAAGGTCTTTAATGATCAGATAGGAAGAAACATGGAAGTATATGTTGACGATATGATAGTCAAAAGCAAGCTACCTGACGACCACATCACAGATCTAAAGAAAACTTTCCACCAGCTCAGAGCCTTCGGGATACGTCTCAATCCTGAAAAATGCACCTTCGGAGTGACCTCGGGAAAATTCCTTGGGTACATGGTATCAGAAAGAGGCATTGATGCTAACCCAGAAAAAATTAAGGCTCTGCTCGAGTTCCGAACTCTCACCACAATAAAGGATGTGTAGAAACTCACCGGAAGGATAACCTCTCTTAGCAGGTTCATTTCCAGGTATGGAGACCGGTGTCGACCATTCTTCAAAGTCCTCACCAAGGCAACAAAAGAGGAGAACAACCTCGGGAATAATGATCATCCTTGGAATGAAGACTGCCAAAAGGCCTGGGAAGAACCCAAAACCTACTTAGCCAGCCTGCCCACCCTGCGGCAACCTCGCGAGGGAGAGCCCCTCGTGTTATACCTCGCCATCACGGAAAAAGCTGTGAGCTCGGTCCTTGTGAAAGAAGAGGGGCCGAAGCAATGGCCGGTCTATTATGTAAGCAAATCCCTGCATGGCACCGAAATCAAGTATCCTTTGTTGCAAAAAGCTATATATGCCTTAGTGCTGGCAGGGAGAAGGCTACGACCATACTTTCAGGCTCACCCTATCATCGTCCGAAGTAGTCTACCACTACGGGATGTCATGAGAAAGGTTGATCATTTCGGAAGACTCTCCAAATGGTGTATAGAGCTTGGCGAACACGACAACACATATGAACCTCGGAAAGCCATAAAAGCTCAAGCACTGGCGGACTTCATCGCCGAAGTACCTACCACTGAGGATAGCCATCCAGATCCTGACGAAGGTGAGACCGAATGGACTCTGTATGTTGACGGAGCCTCGGGGTCCGAACACCAGGGAGTTGGCGTAATCATTAGGGGTCCTGAAGGCCTAGAAGTAATGAAGGCTATCAAGTTTGACTTTAACGTCACCAACAACATGGCGGAGTATGAAGCCCCCATAGCAGGATTGCGCCTGGCCAGAAAAATTGGCATAAGAAACTTGAAAGCCCACAGTGATTCCCAGCTGGTAGTACGACAAACGGCAGGAGACTATGAGGCAAAGGACCCAACCTTGGCAAAATACCATGAATTGGTGGCAAAACTCATCCGGGAGTTCGACACCGTACAAATCAAAAACATGCCTCGATGAGATAATGCCGAGGTAGATTGCTTGGCAAAATCAAAAGCATGCACCGAGGTGCTAAACCACCCGAGCATCACAGTGCTGAGCATAGCAACTTCGGGAAAAGGCTAGAAAAAGCTGATAAAAAGATATCTCGCAGACAATACGCTTCCCGAGGACCCCAGCGAAGTTGCCAAAGTGCGGAGACGCTCATGCCGATTCTTCCTAATTGGCGAGGAATTATATCGGCAGGGATATGCAAATCGACTGCAAAGGTGTGTTGACGAAGAGGACACTGAAATGATCCTCGAAGAAGTACACGCAGGCACTTGTGGTTCACACATGGGAACCGACGCCCTTGCAGCAGTAATACTTCACCAAGGATACTTTTGGCCTACCCTGAGAAGCGACGCTAGGCAATTCGTCCGGAAATGCGGTAATTGCCAAAGACACGCGAATATCCAGAGGACACCCTCAGAATTGGTAACTTCGGCTGACTATCCTTGGCCCTTCGCAGTCTGGGGAATAGACCTCATTGGACCGCTCCCAACAGCTCCTGGAGGCGTAAAATTCTGCGTGGTAGCAGTAGACTATTTCTCCAAATGGGTCGAGGCAGAACCACTGGCAACGATCTCGGCAAAAGAGGTACAGAAGTTCATTTGGAAAAACATTGTATGCAGATTTGGCATACCAAGGGTACTGGTAGCTGATAATGGGTCCCAGTTCATAGACAAAGGGTTCCAGGAATTTATCAGTAACCTCGGAACAAAAATGCACTTCGCCCTAGTAGCTCACCCCTAAAGCAATGGGCAAGTAGAAGTGTCTAACAGGACCATAAAAGATGGTTTGAAAAAGAGACTGGGGGAAGCAAAAGGGAAATGGCCAGGAGAGCTCCAAAGCGTATTATGGAGTTACTGAACGACACCCCGAAGAGCCACGGGGGAGACCCCCTTTTCACTTGTCTTCAGTACAGAGGCCATCATCCCAGTCGAAGTCGTGCGACCATCAGTACGAGTACAAGTATTCGATGAAAGTGGAAATGACCTCGGCCTAAGAACCAAGCTTGACCTCATCGGCGAACATAGAGAAATAGCTGAGCTGAGAAGAAAAGCTTTTCAGCAGAGAGTGGCCGTGGCCATAAACTTACGGGCCAGGCCAAAGGGAATAAAAAAAGGAGACCTCGTTCTCCGAAATGCTGACTTTGCACCCCGAAGGCCATCCCACGGAGTACTTCACGCAAATTGGGAAGGACCTTACCTGGTACTTGCTGAAGTGCGAAAAGGGGTATACAAGCTTGGCGATCCCGAAGGCGTAGAATTAAAAAACACTTGGCACTCAGATGCCTTGAAAAAGTTCTATGCTTAAGATTTCGCGGAAGAATTGTGTTGTGCAAATTAGAAAAATACTCTAAGTACACAAGTTTCTTAGAAAAATTCTTAAGTACAAGCCAAAATGCCGCGAAGGTGATCGCTGCAATAAGCGCAGATATGGTTTCCTGAAGTCTCTTGAGCAAACGTGTTCAGGACAATGGGAAATGAAAGATCTTGTAAAAAGACTTAGTCAAATTTTCGAAAAAGAGTCTTCATTAATATGAATTTGTTTACAGAGAAGAAGAAGTGCCCAAAGAAGAAGTACAAAAAAGAAGAAGAAAAGGCAAAGAACCCTAAAGAACAAACTAAGAAATCTCGAAGTCCCGAGAGCCACCAGCTCCCGCGTCTTTTTCCACCACGTTTGGCGTCGGGAAAGAAGAAGGCAGGTTCAGGTGCTCGATCTTGGACCAAGACCACCGAGGCCCCTCGGGAATTTTTAGGGCCTCCAAGAAAGAAAGGTCCAGATCTGGAAACCTCTGAAGAACTTGGTGACGAGTAAGGCAAAACCTGTCCTGAAAAGCGACCTTCGTCATCTGGTCGGATTTATCCTTCTCGACCTCAAGCTCCTCAAGGTCATTCTTCAGATCCGCGACCTCCTTCTTCAGTGCCTTCATCTTCTTCTTCTTCGGCTCCTTCTTCAAAGAATCAACCTCGGCTTGGAGTGCAGCCTTCTCAGTAAGCGCCTTCGCCAGGAGAGCCTCAGCCTCTGACTTCTCCTTTTGATGCGCCTCGTTCGCCGAGATCAGCTCCGCCACCTGGGAGCCGAGGTCAGAAATCTTCTGGGACGAATCCTTCAAAAGTTCTTCTTTTTCTTTCAGGAATTCATCCCGAAGGGCAGCTACCTCCTTCTTCGCAGCATCAGCCAGCTGCGTGTTTCGAACAGCCAACTCCGAGCACATGGCCTTAGTTTTTTCTATAACTTCTAAGGCCGAGGCTCGGAACGCCGTCTGCCTCACCACCCGAACTCTGAGGAAGCCAGCGTACCCCAGCAGCTGCAGAAAAATAAAGGCAACATCAGCAAGGCAAAAAAGAGGGTCAAATACTTAGCAGAAATCAAAAGGAAAAAGAAAGGCATGAGGCATACCTGGGCAGCGTGCTCGGAAACTTTCGCCACGAGGGAATCGTCGCCCGGGTGAGCTTCCGCAATGGCCCTCAAGGAGGCCTCGGTAAGAATCCTTTTCGAGATTTCTTTAGCCATTTGCTGGCAGTCTTCACAGTACAAATTCATGTCCTCCGTAAACGACCAGAAAGGCTTCTTCGGGATCTTCCCCTTCGGGATACGGGCATCCCGAAGGGCACACCTCCGGGCATGCTCGGCTGCCCAACCCGGAGTAAGTAACTCCCCTGCGAGGCAAAACAAAAAGATTGTTAAGGCAAGTCAATCTCAAAGATTCAAGAAAGGTGAAGACATCACAGTTCGCTAGAAAATGAACCTGGTGGCACTTCCGCCATGTCATTGTCCGAACCCAAAACCTCCTTGGCAGAAATCCCCTTGCCTTTGCTCTTGCACCGCTCCTCGGCAGAAGGGGCCTCTACTGAGGCATCCAGAAGGGCTTGCGATGAAGTGGGGCTCCGAGGAGGGACGCCCGTCGGAAGGACGTCGACAGCGACCTCGGTCGGGAGAACGGCAGCAGCTTCGGGCTCTCCGCTTATCTCCTCAACAACTTCCGGCTGAGGGGCCGGAATGGTCTTCTTCGCCCGTGTGGAAGAAGGCCCAGCCCCAGTCGTTTTCCGCCTTCGGGAGATGGCCTTTTTTGTCTGCTCCCCCTTCTCAACTTGACCGGTGAAAAGGGATTTGTAGAAGGCAGCAGTGTCGTCCCCCATCTCTGGAAAAGAAAGAAGATATCAGTGAGAGTCCAAGATGAAAACCATATCAAAGGGAGCCAGAGATAACTTACTCTCGAAGAAAGTTTCGAAAGTAACTTCCTCCCGAAAGAGTTTCACCAACCAAGAATCCTTCCCGGCGATGGCAGGAGCTTGCATTTCGAGGTCAGTCTTGTGCTCCTTCACTACCCCTAACTCCCGAAGAACCTCCTCGGTCATTAACCTCCAATTAATGGGGAAGGGGTAGAGAGAGCGCGAGGGGACCTCGGGACCCCAGTCCGAGACAACGCGGATACGTCCGTCGAAGTCCGCGAAGACAGGAGCCAACTCCGGAGTTAGCATTATCTTCGGATCGACGACGTCCATCTCCAGATTTCCCCGAGCCCACTTGGTCAGAACATGCGACCAGGCCTCCTCCATCTTCAGAAAGAACAATTTTTGTTGCCACCCTCGCCAACTGTCCTTAGTGGCAAAGGTGAACATATATTTTTTGCTCCCGGATCCCCGGGGTAGCATAAAATAAAAGCCACCCTTCGGGACCACGAAGAGCTTCTAGTACAGCATGAAAATAACAAAGTGGGGTTCTATCCCTAACACTCCACACATGCAGAGGAAGGCGTTAAAATAGCAGTACGAGTTCGGCGGAAGTTGATTTAACGCAATGCCATGAAATTGGCAAAAGTCGCAAATCATCTTCGGAGGAGGGTACCGAAGTTCGACCTTCAGTTGGGCTCGGAAAACGGTAACCTCGTTACTACGGTTCGAAAAGCTAAATTTCTTCTTCCATTTTTCTAGTTTTGCAGGGGTGGTGCAGCAAGGGTGAGACAGAAGAGGTTCCAGCTCTCGGGAAAAGGCATGATTAGCTGAAAAATGACTTCAGGAAAAAGAGCTTGAAAAACAGAAAAACTCGGAAGGTTAAAACCCACCAAATGCTTTGCCAAAATCTGGGTTTGAGGACACCGTCGTGAAACGTGGCCGGAAAAACCTCTGTCAAACAACACCGCCGCGAAGAGCAGGAAAAAACACAAAAATGGCTGAAAAACAAAAGAGAGCAAAAGCAGAAGCAAAAGGGGGGTTATGAGGGAACAAGAGTATATATAGGCCGAGCGGGGGTAGGCGAACCGGCGTCATAAATACCCCACGAACGCGAACAGTCACCGTAACTGATTACCGCACACGAAAAGGCACTCTTGTTGTAACCGATGCAGCCCTCACCAATGGCAAACCCGCCACGTGTCAGTAATCGCGCCAGAAGGAGGACACACTTTCTGAAACCCTTAAATCCTGGGCACGCCGCTCTAAACTGACACGTCTGGTTAGGGGACGCGACGTTTCGCAGACCTCCAGAAGGAAAGCAATAGGTTACCTCGAAGACACCAAAAGACAGGCTATAGTTGAACAGCCTATGTCTTCGGACAAAAGGTGCATCTTCGGCACAGGTATTACACCCAAGACCCCGAAGGACGCCCCCAGAAGGCCTACAAACCGAAGTCTCCACTTCGGCCTTCTGAAGGGGGGGCATGTGATAGTCGAAGGGCTATCGCCTCTCAGTACGAGCTTCCTGCCGAAGGTGTGTTAGGGAAGCTCGGCATAGCCCGAAAAGAAGCACCATCATTGACCTTGGCAGGTGCGAAGTCGAGTACCACAAAGTCACGACTTCGGCTAAAATGCCAAGAAATCTAAAGGTATTGCCGGCTTCCTCGGGGGACCAAATGGATTGTCTTCGGGACAAAGGCCTAGTCCCTACAAGCAGGAGAGAATCCTCCAAAGGTAGAATCACCGAAATAAAGGACTCCCCGAACTATGAGCATAACTCCCGAAGAAGGGCATCCAGACCACGGGGCGACCTCGCCCGAAGGACTCCGGGAGTACGGCATGAGCATTTAAGGAACCTCTGACATGTCGCCCACAGACGTTACAGGCCGCCCCAAATGGCGGTCTGACATGCTGACGCCGTCCAGGTCCCATCACGACCTGTCTCGGTTCAAGGCTCAAGGAGCCTGCCACCGACTACTTGTCCCCAACGCCCAGAAATTCAGAAAACATTCGACCGAACACGTGTCGTCATCTGAACGGGCTGGACACTCCTATAAATACTAGTGAACAGACCCTGGCAAGGGGTTGGACTCCTCCTCCTTGAGAAAACAAAAACAGGCCAGGCACCTAAACCTCTTAGTGTTCCCCTCTTTTACCTCTCCGGACACTGACTTAGGCGTCGGAGGCTCCTCCCCGGAACGACATCCAGGGGACCTCCTAACCCTCTCTTTTGAGCTTTTCAGGGACGCTCCCCTGGGCAATCTGGCATTCGGGCGTTCTCCCCCTCAAGAAGTCCCTCCGCTAGTCACAATGTCATCCGACGAAGATGCTGTTGGGCATCAGTTGGTAGGCTCAATATATGAGGGTGGTTGTGTTAGTGTTGTGCCCAAAAAGCCAATCATGAGATGATTGTATTTTTGCACATTGAGTCATGATATTTTATTGAGGCATTAATCCAGCAATTTTGTTTGTTGTTTTGTTTCTGCGTAACGTAATAAACATAATTGTAACCCTAGAATAATGATATTCTTAAACGTCCCTAGTCTAGTATTATTGTGGAGCGGGTTGCAATAATACATAATGACTAGCATATGTGGAGACTAATATGAGATATGTAGTCTACATATGGGTACAAGTTGGAGAACTTGTGTACTGGACCGACCCACCATGAGAACACTTCATGGATCGTTATATGAGTGTCATAAGTGATTCTCATAGTGATCATGGTATATGTAGTCCTTCGACCTAAGATCATCAAGGTTCCCTACATGTGAGTCACATACTTTGATACTTTCCTTTGTTGCTCATAACTGAGTGAACTTGAAGGAGGTCATTGGGTATGTCACATATCATGCGGAGGGATTTGTATGATCAAGATGGGATTTGTCCCTCCTATGTAACGGGAGTGATATCTTTGGGCCCCTTGATAGAGTGAGACTTAGAAAATGCATGGCCATGCTCCGATGAGTTGATATATGATATCAATGTCGTCAGTTTAATTTGGTCTACTCGGTAATCAAGAAACCAAAGATTGGGCTATACGAGAGTGACACATTCCATGTCTCGTGCTTAGTCTTGATATCTTGGACAAAGGGACAATGGCATATATCGGTGATGATCATAAAGGTTTAGTCGATTCACCGACAATCTTGTCACTTGGGTAGCAATGATGTGTTGCTAGACACCGCTCATTGCTTATGATCATAAATGTGATTTATGATCATTGCCAACATGGCAAGAGCCTATTGGGTCGCACACATAGAGCGATTTGGATCATTAGAGTGCATGGGCTAATTATTTGGGTTATGGTTTCACTTTAATTTCGTATTAATAATGGGCCAAGGAGTTGAGCCATTATTAAGCCCGAAATTAAATCCTAATTGGATTAGGGCTTTGAAACCCATTAGGCCTGGAAGTTGAGTCTCACTATAAATACAACTTTTAAGTGAGAAATTCGCAGGTCTCCTTGCCCTAGCCTCCCAAAAGGACAGCCGCACTCTTCTCTTGCAATTCCTTGGAGGACGCAAGCTAGCACTGCGAGCGCAAGAGAAACGCATCTGCCGGGACGTGGTGGAAGCGTGGTGATCCCGAGAGGCTCGTGTGGATACCATAGAGAGCCTGAACACGTCAATTGTTCAGGTTTTGTGATTCGACTCTACAGTTGAGTGAGAGATCTCAACCAAAAATTAGGTATGAAATTTTCGAACACCCGGTTTACCCCGTTTCACTTGGATCCTGGAGGGTTTCGGTTAAATTCCGCTGCGCTGTTTGGCTCCCGAAACCCAACAAACACAAGGTCAGGACCTTACTCAACTGAGTCCCTTTTGCATTTTTATAGTATGTTTCCCATTTTTCTTGGCCTTAGCCAAGCTCAGAAGGGTGGTCCTAACATCTCTGGCCAGAACGGCCTGTAGCCGGCTAGAGGCCCCCATGCCCAAATGTATGGATTATATCTGACCGAACACGTGTCATAATCTAAGTAGATCACATCAAGCAGGCATCTCCATTACACCCTCCTATATATATTAAGGAAATGGCCTCTGTAGCGGGGATCTCTGGAGAAAAGATACATTTCATATTCTTACTACTTCCCGTCTCTCAAAATACTGACTTGGCCGTCGGAGGCTCCTTCCCGGAAAAATACTTTAGGGACCTCCTAACCTTTATTCTTTGAGTGTTTCAGGCAATCTCTCTTGGGAAGTCTCTCCTTCAAGCGTTCCTCCCTCACCGGAAGTCCCTCCCAATCTCACCATGTCAAACAGCAAAGATGCCGGTGGGCATCATCTGACACCGTCTGTGGGAACCTACTCTAAGATAGCCATTGTTGAGACCAGGCATTCTAGGGGCAAGGGACTTCCGAAGTCTCCATCCGTGCCGGAAACTCAACCGACAACCGAACATCCCACCGCAGGGACTTCCCTGCCTGAGGACGAGCGTCCTCTAACAATCACGATGAGTTTCCTGCATAATTTTCAGCGCACGGTGGTGGCCGAAATGACGCAGCAACTGGACCGAAGATGGCCACAGTGGCCTCCGGACCGAAGGCCCAATTCACCAGCACCTTGTCGGGAGAAAAGCCCGAAGTCAACTCACCAGCGTTCGGGAAGCGGGGACCAATGTGATGAGTCCTCGACAGAAAACATACCCCCCAGGGTTTGACCTATGGGAGAAACGGGGTCCAAATGGCCCAAGACTCCCCACCGAAGGAGTTCTTCACCTGAAGAGAAATCACAATCCCTTCGGCGCCGAAGTTACTCTCCAAAAAAGAGGCGTTGCTCTCCGTTACCGAAGGCCTCCAGGCAGCAAGAAGAAGAGCCCAGCACCACACTCCTCATGGAAAAAATCCTAAAGAGATTAGAGAGGGTGGAAAGATAGGTAGCTCGGAAGCCCGTTTGGTCTATGTTGTTAGAAACCTTCAACGGAGATGAATCACCATTTATCCAAGCAGTAGTCGAATCACCTATGCCGAGTGGCATTCGGGTTCCTCGTTTGGAAACCTACGATGGCCGAGGTGACCCCCAGGCTCACCTAACCAAATACAGGCGCAGCATGGTGTTACACGGTGCTGATGACGCCACCTTGTGCAAATGCTTCGAGGTCACCCTATCCGGACCGGCAACGACATGGTACAACTCGTTAGGCCCCGGAACCATGATGGGATTCAAAGAGTTGTCTACCGCTTTCACGCAGCAATTCATCGGAAGTAGGCCGACGGCGAAGATGCCAGTTCAAATGTTCGACATAGCGCAGAAGAATGGAGAAACTATTCGCGACTATGTAAAAAGTTTCAATTGAGAAGCCCTAAATGTGCTGGACTTTAGGCCAGAGATAAGTATCCTCATCATGATACGGGGACTTCGGAGAGACTCACAGTTGTTCTATGAATTCTCGAAGAACCCCCTAAACCCCCTCGGTGAATTTTACCGCTGGGCGGATAGCATATGACTGCTGAAGAGCGAGGATGGGGGCCCTAAAGCTCAACCACATCTGTACCGAGGGGTCGAGCCAACAAACTCGCTACCCAACTAAATTAGGGGGTTGACCTCGAAAGCTGAGAGGGAAGAAGCCATTGACTTTTACTCCCTTAAACACCACAAGGATGAACATTCTCATGCCCATGGAAAGGCAGGGAACTCAAATTCAATGACCGACGGCCATGACCTCGGACAACAAAAAGAACATGAAAAGTTTTGCCAGTTCCATCGAGATCATGGGCATGATACCGAGGATTGCTTCCAGCTGAGGAAGTACATAGAGTCCCTGATAACGCAGAGCCAACTTCGACGTTACCTACAGATGCCCTCCCCAAAAGGGAGGAGGGAAAAGGAAAGGAAAGGAGATGACAAGGAATATGACTCCGATAGATGCTGGAACCAAACTCCCAGAAGACATCCGCCACCTCTGGCAGGAATAATACAGACGATCACCACAGGACTACCATCGGCAGAAATGAAAAGAAAAGCCAAGGAGATCTTGATGATGGAATACGGTAACCCATCAAAAAAGCTTATTCAGAAATATGGGTCTACCATAATATTCCCTCATGACAACCCACTTCTGGTCATGGCAAGGATAGGGAGTTGGGATGTCAAGAGAGTACTCCTTGACGATGGTTCTAATGCTGACGTCTTGTTCTCTCATCTGCTACCGAGTTTAGGTAACCCAAGGGGCGATCTCAAGCCTGTAACCTCTCCTACTTTCGGAGTGGGTCCATCCGGACTCCCCGTCCACGGATGGATTGACGTTCCTGTGATGTTAAGAGGAATTTCACTACGGAACAAGGATGAGCTTTTTGCCTCCACAATGACAAGGTTCATCATCATAGATGTCCCTTCATCGTATAATTCCATTCTTGGAAGACAGACGCAAGGAAACCTCCACATTCGCCCGTGCCACGCCCCGAACTGCCCCTGGCCCACCTGGGCCCGATTATCAGAGTAATGCAACGGAAGTTACTTAAACGAAAGGGCTTTATTAAATAATATGAGCACCTACGGCGTGACTCCAGGATCTATTCTGGTACTAGCTTGTTACTTAATTACTTTCAATGCGTTGTCAGGGTGCTCTTCAAGAACGAGCTAATACCTATGTGGAATTCTAGTGTTCCATCAAGTGTACTAATCCAATGCATGGCAACAAATAAGCCCATCTCATTTTCAATTTTGAAAGCCACATTTATATGTCCATGAGCATTTAGCCAAGTCTAGTACACATACATAATCATCCAACATGGCATTCCATCAAAAATCATCTAGAGCTAATCATGATCACAGTGTGCATCAAACAAGCATCATCTACTTAGAAAACATACCAAGGATGCTATATGTCCATAATTAGTTAAGTTCAGGTTTTACAGACCAAATCCTTATTTCTACCCAAACTTCAACTCATAAAAACCTGGAAAACATTCCACCTTAATAGACCTTGTTCCCACAGCTTCTAGACTCCATAAGCCTGTACAAGGGAGTCCAAACCATTAGCTTGATTCCCAAGCAATCTATACCACATAAGTCACTTAGAGTCAAATGAATATAATGAGCAATACTAAACATATACCCAACCCTCTAGCAATTTAAAACGAGTACTCTGGTACTCCTAGCTTAACCTTCAAGCAATCCATTTCCTACAAAATATAAATCAGGGCGGGTGAGTTATAAAACTCAGTAAGGATCCCGACAGCATCCAATGCCTAGCATAGTGAGGTAATTATCTCATGACTATCAAAGTTATCATATGGCTTCCAAAGCCTAAACTTGTGCCAAGAATGTAATGGCAATTAATCCATGTTCCTGCAAAGGAAAACACTAAAACAAAGAAGATACAGATATAACATGATAGCAATAATAAATATAATAGGGTCAACATGCACAAACAATTTTAGAGAAGCACACAACACAACACACACACCACAACTGTCCTCGTAACATCATGTTCCATGTCACCGTGGGCATCGCAAGCATTAGCATAATCCATACCACTAATCCCGACATGCCATTTATTTTTATGACTTATTGAGCGCTTCTTAGCTTGGGAATTAAGTTGGCCAAACTCAATTCCTAGCCCTAAATGCTTGCTAATTACTCATGAGTAAACCACAACCATAGTTGCCGAAGCAACACTACCTCGCCCACTATGCACTTATGTGCCCAATTATTCAACTAAGAAAGTATCATGAGTCCTCACAAAAATAACAACCACTTAGCCCTGTCATGCACACCTATTATCACTTGGTTCATTGACCATCACATAGGGGCATTAATACTCACTATGAAATGTATGGAAATGTACCATGTAATAAGTGAGTATAGGAATCCTTACTTAAACTTTGCAACCTTTGCTCAATATCCATGCCTTGCTTTGCTTTGTTGTTGTTGGAACTCATCTTTTCCTTAACGGACTCAACCTCAACTAAGGCCCAATTAGCCTTTCTTTGAACTGGAGGCCCACTTCTTGAAACTTAGGCCTAATTGGCCTTTTCTTTAATCCTAGGCCTAACTTGGCCTTTCCCTTAATCCTAGGCCCAACTTGGCCTTTTATTTCTTTTCTGGACTTGGCCCAACTTCTCTGTCCAAGTTCCAATTTAATGAAGCCATTTAGGCAATTTAGCCCATTTTGCCAATTTCACCAATATGGCCCAAAATAGCCCATTTAGGAGTTTCTGGACCATTTACCACCAAGAACACTTGGTTTTCAATTTGGGCCTTCCAAATTTAACTCTTGGCCAAATTTGCCCCATTATTCTTTTCTTTTGCTCAATTTAGTCCCTCAAGTTTTCTAAAGACCATTTATGCCAAGAACACTTGGCTAACACCAATTTTTCACAAACTTGTCATCATGGCCAAATTCATAATTCACCTTTTCTTTACCATTTTGGCTTCACTTTTTACTAGGAACACCTAGATACCATGAACACATGGTTTACACACATCCACACAAAAATGGCACTAAGGCCGAAACTTCTCTTTATTCCTTCTTTGATATTTTGGTCCATGTACATCAAAGAACTCTAAAATGCCAAGAATGTAATGGCTAACATGCCAAGTCACACTAAACAAGACATGGCCGAAACTCTACTAGCCTGTTTAGCTTAGAAAATCTCTTCTTTTTACCTCCATTTCTTGGCTAACATCTTGCATGTTTATAAGAACACATGTACTACCATGAATACATGGTTTAAACCCTTGCATGCCAAGATTTCCACTTGGCCGAATCTCACCATGCATGTGACCTTCATGGTCTTTGCTTGCATGGCCTCCAGGACTTCATAACTTGCCAAGAACACTTGGCTTTCTTCCATAAACCTCCATGGACGAATCCTCAAGGGTCTTTTCTATCAAAAATCCCAAAAATGGCCGAATATATTAGTAAGTAAAATCTTACTTTCCTAAGCTCAAAAATCACAAACTACCAAGAAAATCTTGGTTCTACTTACAACCCTTCTTTGGCCGAATTTGAGCTTTACCTTTCCCTAAAATTTTTCTTCATTTTCTTGCTTCTCATGGCTTAGAAATGCTGTGCATGTGAGGAGCTCTTGAGGTAAGCTTAAGAACACCAAAAATCTCTTCATGGCCGAATCTCCAACTCCATGTTTCTTGATGTTCTTCTTCATTTTCTTACTCTAGATGGGTTTAGGAGTTTAAAATCACTACGGTAGCATGTTTGCATGTGTGAGAATATGTATTTTTAGCTAAGGCCGAGAGGTACATGAAGAAAAAGAAGATGAGAGCTTGGAGAGAAACCATGGCTGAATGTTCAAAATTCTAGAGAGAATGGAGAGCATTCTTGGCTAGAGAGAGAGAAAGAAATGTTTAATGGGATTGAAATGAGGGGCATGGCCGGTTATGCTTCAAATGTAGGACAAATGGGACACAAATGCAAGCCAAATGTGGCTAAATGCATCATGGCCGAATATAATCTTGAAATGGATTCCAAATGTGGTCCAAATGCCCTCAATTTCATGTCATGGCTGGCCAACAATTCAAACCCCTTAAATTAATATTATCTTCCCACAAGAAACCCAATAAACAAATCCTTCCCCTTAAACAATTGTTTCCTTCCTCCAAGGCACCATTAAACAATTCCTCCACTCAAAAACCCTTCAATTAAATATTGTTTCACTTCCACCCACTAAGAAAACCCATTTGTTTAATTTATATGGCATGGCCGGCCATCACATGTATTTATGGAAATCGGCTTATTCTCCTTTTGTCCTACAACTTTCTCAATTTGTTCAATTGAGTCCTCCCACAAACTTTTCCTTTGAGCAATTGAGTCTCTCAACTTTATTTTCTACCATTTACATCACCAATTATCTTGGCCTTAGCCAAGTTTATTCCAAGACTGTCCAACACTCATTTATGCCCATTCTTTAAATAATTCCATGTCTCCTCAATTTAATTGCTAAGTTTCCAAATTAGGAAACTTTTTATGCCACTAATCCACTTAACCCGGGACTTTATCATTTAACAAATCTCTAGGTGTAACAGCCCGGATGTGAAATACTTAACTGTCACCTTCGCCACAAAGGATGGAGATGCTGAGATCTTTATTGACCAAGGGGAAGTGAGAAAGGTGTTTGTCAAGGCAAGAAAGGCCCCAGCGAAGAGCTGCGCATGGACTACGGGAGCAAAGGCCGTACTAACAGGAGAGGCAAAGAGAGAATAAACAGAAGACCCTGAGAAAATAGAAACAGAAGATATAGAACTTGTCCAAGGCCGAATTACCCGAATAGGGAAAAAAGTGGCCAAAGGTGATAAGGAAAAACTTGTATCTTTTCTATTAATGAACAAAGCCGAAGGACATGCCTAAGGTAGACCCTCACATAATTCAGCATAATCTTAAGATACGCCCCAACGCGAAGTCCGTGCGCCAAAATAAAAGAAGCTTTTCGGTACATAAGAACAACTTTGTAAAATCCGAAGTCCAACGGTTAATGGAGGCTGGCATAATAAGGGAAGTCAAATACCCCGAATTGCTTAGTAACGTGGTCATCGCCACAAAGGAAGGGAGTTACAAACTCTGAATATGCATCAACTTCTGAAACGTGAACGATGCTTGTCCTAAAGATTCATATCCACTACCGCCAATAGACCAGTTGGTGGACTCAACTGCCAAGTATGGCCTCCTAAGTTTCCTCAACGCCTTCAATGGGTATCACCAAATCAAGATGGACCCCGAAGACGAGGAAAAAACCACCTTCATCACCGAAGTTGGTACATACTCCTACATCAAAATGTCCTTTGAGCTTAAGAATGCAAGAGCCACCTACCAGAGGTTAATGAACAGGGTCTTCAACTCTCAAATAGGGAGGAACATGGAAGTCTATGTCGATGATATGATAGTTAAGAGCAAACTGCCTTGTAGTCATATCACGAACTTGGAGGAAACATTCCGCCAGCTAAGGATCTTCAGAATCCATCTCAACCCCAAAAAATGCGTGTTTGGGGTGAACGCGGGTAAGTTCCTTGGATTTATGGTGTCAAAAAGAGGTATAGACGCCAGTCCAAAAAAGGTCAAGGCCCTACTAAGATTCTGAACTCTCATGATGACAAAGGACGTGCAAAGACTCACAGGGAGAATCACGTCCCTTAGCAGATTCATCTCCAGATATGGGGATCGCTGCTGACCATTCTTCAAGGTCCTTACTAAAGCGGTGAAAAATGGTGGTGACCTCGAGAGCGAGGTACATCCTTGGAACGAAGACTTCCAAAAGGCCTGGGAAGAGCTTAAGGTCTACCTGACTCGCCTGCCAACACTCCGGCAGCCACGGAAAGGGGAACCCCTCATACTGTACCTCACCGTCACCGAAAAAGCACTAAGTTTGGTCCATGTGAAGGAAGAGAGGGTGGAGCAATGGCCAGTATATTATGTGAGCAAGTCTCTAAATGGTGCCAAAGTCAGGTACCCCTTACTACAAAAGGCTATTTATGCCCTGATACTTGCAAGCAGAAGGCTCATTCGTATTTCCAAGTCCACCGTATTATTGTCCGAAGTAACCTGCCTCTTCGAGACACCATGAAGAAGGTAGACCACTCAGGAAGGCTTTCCAAGTGGTGCATAGAGCTCGACGAGTATGATATCACCTATGGGCCGAAGAAGGCAATAAAAGCTCAAGCTTTGGCAGATTTCATTGCCGAAGTACCCATTGCCAAAAAAAGTCAACCAGACCTCGGGAAAAATGAACCAGAGTAGACTCTGTTTGTCGATGGGGCCTCCGGCACCGAGCACCAGGGAGCTAGAGTAATTCTTCGTGGTCCTGAGGGTATGGAAGTCATGAAAGCCATCAAGTTCGGGTTTAACGTCACCAACAATATGGCAGAATATGAGGCCCTTATAGCAGGGTTATGCCTTGCTAAAAGAAGTGGCGTGAGAAACCTAAAGGCCCATAGCTATTCTCAGCTAGTGGTCCGATATGCGAAAGATAGAACTTTGGTGAAGTATCATGAGCTCGTATCAAAGCTCATTCAAGAGTTCGACGCGATGCACATCGAGAACGTGCCTTGCCGAGACAATGCTGAAGCAGATAACCTGGCCAAATCAAGAAATTCCACCAAAATACTGAGCCACCCAAGCATAACAGTAATGAGCATAGCACCCTCGGAAAGAGGATGGAAAAGTCCCATAAAAAAGTATCTCACAACCTCGGAGCTTCCCGAAGATCCTCACAAAGCAGTAAAAGTGCGAAGACGCTCTGGCAATATTTCCTGATCGGGGAAGAGTTATACCGACAGGGGTATGTGAGCCCGCTATAAAGGTGTGTCAGCGAAAAGTACATAGAGGTAGTCCTCAATGAAGTCCACGAAGGGGCCTGTGGTTCCCACATAGGAACTGACACCTTGGCAGGAGTAATACTCCGCCAGGGGTACTTTTGGCCCAACCTAAGAAAGGACGTGAGGCAGTTTGTCCAGAAATGTGATAATTGCCAAAAACACACCAAAATCCGGAGGTTACCCTTGGGGCCAATAACCTCGGCTCACTACCCCTGTCCCTTTGCAGTATGGGGCATTGGCCTCATCGGGCCATTCCCAACTGCACCCGGAGGAGTAAAGTTTTGCGTGGTCGTACTAGATTAATTCACTAAATGGGTCGAGGCAGAGCCCCTGGCAACCATTTCGGCAAAAGACATACAAAAATTCATATGGAAGAGCATTGTATGCAGATTCAGAATACTGAGGGTGATAGTGGCTGACAATGGTTCCCAATTTGTTGAAAAAGGATTCCAAGAATTCATCACCGACCTCGAGATAAAAATTCACTTCACCCCGGTAGCTCATCCCCAGAGCAACGGACAGGTAGAGGTATCTAACAGAACCATAAAAGATGGTCTGAAAAAGAGATTGAAAGATGCAAAGGGAAAATGGCCAAGAGAACTTCCTAGTGTGCTATGGAGCTATCAAACGATGCCCTGAAGGGCCACAGGTGAGACACCTTTCTCACTCATCTTTGGCACAGAGGCCATTATTCCAATCGAGGTGATTCGGCCATCGGTCAGGATATAAGTGTCTGACAAAGAGGAAAATGACCTCAGGCTGAGAATTAAGCTTGACCTGATTGATGAGCACAGATAAGTGGCTAAACTTAGAAGAAAAGATTTTTAGCAAAGGGTGGCTATAGCTGTGAACCTACGCGTCGGGCGAAAAGGAATCAGGAAGGGAGACCTCGTTCTCTGAAAGGCTGAGTTTGAAGCCCTAAGAACTGAAAAATACATGGCATTTGAATGCCTTGAATAAATTGTACGCTTAGAATCGTGTCAGGAAATTGTACAGTTAGAAAATTTTCTAAGTACAGAAAAATTTCTAGAAAACTAACTCCACCTAGGAAATCTCACCGAACAAGGTACAAGTAAGTACTTGTGAAAATTACAAGTTTCCCCCGAAGAAGCATCAACCGAACACGGCAAGTAAAAACAGGCAAAGGTTTGCCAAAAGACAATCATCAAAATTAATGTTACACCGAACACGGTTGATAGAAAGCGTGAAAATACGTCCTCCCGAGGGTCCCCAACCGAAAGTGGTCAAACTAACCCTCGGAGCCGGAAATTACTTGAGGAAAAACTCGCCTTGAGACTTAGCCAAATTTTGGAGGAAAGATAAAATTTTATTAACAAGGAGCCTTATTACAAGGAGGACGCTACAAAGAGAAGGCTACAAAGAAAAAAGAAGAAGTAAAGCCCTGAACGCCTAACAGACCCCGCCATCGCGAGAAGCTCCATCACCAACATCCTTTGCCGCGACCTTCGGCGCTGGAGGAGGGGAAATGGCAGGTTGAGGAGCTCAATCTTTGACCAAGTCCAGCGAGGCCCTTCAGGGATGTTCAGGGGAGCCAAGAAGGAGAGGATGAGGTCTGGATATTTCGCCAAAACTTGGTGTCGAGCCAGACAGAAGCCATCTTAGAAGGCCACTTTAGTCGCCTAATTAGCCTTGTCTTTCTCAACAGACAAGTCTTCCACCTCATTCTTCAAATCGGCGACCTCCATCTCCAGCTTCTTCGTCTTCTTCTTCTTCTTTGACTTCTTCTTCAGGGCCTCAACCTCGGCTTGAAGATCGGCATTGTCAGCGAGGGCCTTCGTCAGGAGAGCAAAATCTTCTTCCTTATCCTTCCGATAAGCCTCGTTGGTAGAAGTAAGCTCGATGACCTTCACGCCGAGGTCAGATATCTTCTAGGAGAAGTCCTTCAAGAGCTCCTCCTGACCCTTCAAGAGCTCCTCTCGAAGTTTGGCAGTCTCCTCCTGATGCGAACCCCGATGGTATAAAGACCATGAAACGCGCCCAAGATGTTTTTCAAGCTCCACAAGACATCAAAGAGACTGGGTTTGAAGACCCCCACCCCTAATCAACCTGTGATTAGAAACGAGAAGTATAGAACTCCAAGAACACAAGCACACTTGTGCACCAAGGTAGTCCACAAAGAACCAAAGAGAAAACCTCTCCAAAGAGCAATATTATTTCGAAATTTTTCTGTATGTTTACATCCAGAATATGTGCCTTTATATAGGCCTAAACTAGGGTTAAAAGCTGGGCAAAATTCGCAGCCCAAGTCACCTAGGAAACCTAGTTACAAAGGACTCAAGAAAACCTAGTCAAACTAGGACTCTAACACACTTTTAACACATGTTTAAGGTGTGCAGCGAATTCCTTTTATCCTAAATGACCTGAATCAATTCCATTGCCTAATTAACATCCTAAATAATGTAAATAAATACAAAAATAAAATAAAATAAGTTACAAAACAAGATTGGCCATAAAAACTCCAAAATAGCCTTCTTGGGTGATTCTGGCTTGTGTCTCCAACTTCAAGCTGAAATTCAACCTTGATGCAGCAATGATTTCTCAAAATTCAAAGCATGAAAGTTGTAGATCTCTTTCTTAGCTTCGAAACCACACTTGAATCACACAAAATGGACTTCTAAATCGAAAGATATTCCCAAAATACTACAACTACTTCTGAACCTGCGATAACTCGTAAATCGCGACTTTGAAGCTAAATTGGACCTCGTTAACGTGAAAACTGGGTTTGATGGTCTTCATATGACTTGTAGCTTCAGATGTTATCTTTCCAATGAATCAAGAATTACTCAATTCCGATCTGTTTATCTGAAGATATGATTTTCCCACCAGAACATCGCCAATCGCTCAACATCCAAGCTTGAAGTGCACTAGTGAGCTCCTTAGCCTTTTTCCTTGTCAATGGTCCACTAGAAACCTTCAGTGGGTCCTTCCCTTCCTTGGTTGTGCCTTCTTTGATCGTATCAGCTCCCCCCTCCTTAGAAGGATTCGTCCTCGAATCAAAACCTACACTAGAAAAGGGAATTGAATCAATAACAATGAAATGATCAGCACATAAGCACCAATAACATTGAATGCTTGTGTATGGAGCTTTGATCTTGTGAAAAACCTGAACCAATATCCAAATGCAATGATACCTCCAGGGTAAAAAACAAAGTTAGAAGCAATTAGCACAAAAAATCTGAATGTTTGCACAATTTCATCTTAACTCTAGGCATCACTTTCATTGCCTTTACCATCTCGAAAATATTACTCTCACAACAAGGAAAAGTATAGGAAGAATTTACCTTAGGGATGTTGTATGCACTCAAAAGAAATGGACCTAAACTCACATAAGAGTTATGGTTATGGAAAACACAAGTTATGCATGTCAAGACAATAGTTTGCATAGGTCATTAAAACAAAAAAGAATTGAACACCATGTGGCCTAAACTAATAACAAAACTAGGATGCATGAATTTCACAAAAATCCTAAGCATTTTAAATGAAACAAGATCAAACTTATTTTTGTATGTATATGCACCACAATGCATAAAAATTGTGAATATGCATGAAATGTGACACAAAACAAAGGACTCAACATACCTCCTTAAAAGGCTGAATTTAAAACCAGAATTTTCACTCAAAATAAAAACTTTCAGGTTTGGACATAAAGCAAAAAGATCAATGCTAAAAAGTTTGTGTAATGCATGTGTCATGACAAAAAGGTACTTGCTGGAAATTAAAGATTGACACACAAAAATGGGCTAAATATAAATGGCAATCAAAGAAGTATGTAATGCATGTGTAAGAACAAATTTATGCATGAAAAATTCCAAAGAAGTAGATTTACCTTGAGGCAAAACAAAATAATGTGAGATGGGTGCAAAACAAACAAATTCAAAAACAAAAGACACCAAAACAGATTTTTCCCCAGATAAACTCATGAAATTCAAAAGATCATTTGACAAAACCAAAAAATTAGAAGCTTTAAAATCATATTTTGTCAAAGTTTCATGCTTACTTCCTTCTCTTAATCTAGTTTCATGAAAACCATTCTTCAAAATAACATTACTAGCAAACACACATTGTTTGAGATTTTCATGCAAAACCACATCATATCTAGGTGTAAGGAAGAAATACATTACAATTGTTGGACTTAGTCTCCAAGTATCTTCCTTCGGTGTAGAAACCACAAAATTTTCACCTTTGCCCTCAATGACTTCGGTTGGAGTTGCATTAATTTCATCCCTTGATTCTTGTAGTTCATCTCCACTCAATTCCTGAAAAGAAGACAACACAACACTAGAAGAAGACTCCATTATGTTAGATGACAGTATGGCTTCTCTGTAGGTCTTTCTCTCTTCACTCGGCTTGGGTTCATTGCACTCTTGTCTTCTCTCAACTTCGCACTCAATTTCTTCTCTCGGGAACTCTCCACTCTTCTTCCCCTCATGTTCACTCTTCTCACTTAATCTCTCGGTTGTTCTCTCAACTTTCCCCTCATCACTCTTGCCCTCAACTTTCCCCTCATTTACTTTTCTCTCAACCTTACTTTGAAATTTTCTTTGATCCTCAAAGACTTGTTGTAGTGAAAGTGGTACAACCATGATTGACTTTTCTTGTTGAGATTGAGACAAGTCTCCTTTTGTGATCTCCATGTTTGGCTTGGGTACTTCTCTTACATCTTTGCTCCATGATCCTCTCCATGTGGAAATTCCTCCTTGACACATCTTGGATGCCTTGGACCTTTTGATGATTTTCTCGGCCTTGGTGGCATAATAAAGCAAATCCTCCATGTTCAAACAAGGTGCCATTTCCACTTTGTTGGCAATCTCAGGATTGAGACCATTAATGAATCTAGCAATGGTGGTCTCCTCATCCTCCATGATGTTGGCTCGGGTCAAGGTTATCTCCAAGTCTTTATGGTAGTCCTCCACACTCCTTTGGCCTTGCACTAGCTTTTGAAGCTTGAGGCGTTGATCTTTAGTGTAGTAGCTAGGCACAAATCTCCTCCTCATCAAGGCTTTAAGGGCTCTCCATGTGTGTATGGGCTCCTCCTCATTCTTTCTCCTAGAAGTAACATCCTGATTCCACCATACAAGAGCATAATTAGTGAACTTCATGGTAGCCAATTTAACCTTCTCTTTCTCGGAGTAATGATGGCAATCAAACACCATCTCAATCTTTTGTTCCCACTCCCAATATGCATCGGGATCACTCCTCCCTTGGAAGGATGGAATGGTAAAGTTGATGGAGTTAAGGTTATGATCTTCTCTTGGCTCCCCCCTCCTTGGAAGCCCATGGTCATGCCAATGCCCTTCTTCCTTCTCGCGTTCTTCTCTCCTTAGGCCTCTCCTTGGTTGCAAGATGGGATTTGGTCTCCTTGGCAACCTCAAATCAATGTCCTCAATCCTCCCCACAAGTCTATTGAGAGTTTCTTGAAATTCTCCCATGGTTGGCTCCTCATTGTGTCTTACTTTCATCCTCCTATCCTCCTGGCCCTCCATACTCCTGAAAATAACAAAGATCCTCACAAACACTCACCTCACGTGTTTCACTCAAAATATGAACACTCAAAACACTCAATTTGTTAGTGAGATATTGCTTATTCAAAGAGTTCTCCAAAGTTCTAAGAAAACTATCCTCAAAGCACACAAGAAAACTTGAATTTTTGAAGAACTATTTTGACTCCAAAAGAGGTGGGCTAAACAAGCTTTAAAAGACTCTAGGAAGCTCTTGCAATTGATGATCACAAGAACCACACAGAAAGCTTTTTGGCTTAAAAACAATGGGATAGGTTTTGGGGCGCAAAACTTTCAACACTTTGAGAAAACTTCTTTTTTTGCAAGCTCTTTTCTTTTCTTTTCTTTGATCTTTATTTTTCTTTTCTTTTCCTTCCTTTTTTTTTCCTCCTTTTTTTTTTTTTTTTTGCTTGCTGTTTTGATGCTAACCAAACGTTCTCCTTGAAACTTCTTGCTGCCAAAGACAAAAAGTTAGAATTATTTTCGGCTGAGACAAGAAAACTAGTGAAATTGGCACAATTTGAAGCAACTTTTTGATACCGAAAATTCCTGAACTTGGATCCTTATTTTTTTGAAGTTTTCTGGACTCTAAGATGCTGGAAACAATCAAAACAAAAGAGATTAATATGGCTGGACACGACACAGAAAGATAAGAATTAGACAAGAACAAACGAATTGAAACCGAGAATACTAGGTGACACGGATTGACTTCTTTTTGTTGTTTTTGTGATTTTTGGACATGAACAAGGATGGAACAAAAAGGACAGACCTGAAACAAGAAGAAAATAGATTAAAACAGAGAATTAAAGCATGAAATTACTGGACAAAATTGAAGGAAAAACAAAGAGAAACAAGAACACAAAGATATGTCCTTCAATGGAACTTGTGGCTCTGATACCAACTGATGCGAACCCCGATGGTATAAAGACCATGAAACGCGCCCAAGATGTTTTTCAAGCTCCACAGGACATCAAAGAGACTGGGTTTGAAGACCCCCACCCCTAATCAACCTGTGATTAGAAACGAGAAGTATAGAACTCCAAGAACACAAGCACACTTGTGCACCAAGGTAGTCCACAAAGAACCAAAGAGAAAACCTCTCCAAAGAGCAATATTATTTCGAAATTTTTCTGTATGTTTACATCCAAAATATGTGCCTTTATATAGGCCTAAACTAGGGTTAAAAGCTGGGCAAAATTCGCAGTCCAAGTCACCTAGGAAACCTAGTTACAAAGGACTCAAGAAAACCTAGTCAAACTAGGACTCTAACACACTTTTAACACATGTTTAAGGTGTGCAGCGAATTCCTTTTATCCTAAATGACCTGAATCAATTCCATGGCCTAATTAACATCCTAAATAATGTAAATAAATACAAAAATAAAATAAAATACGTTACAAAACAAGATTGGCCATAAAAACTCCAAGATAGCCTTCTTGGGTGATTCTGGCTTGTGTCTCCAACTTCAAGCTGAAATTCGAACTTGATGCAGCAATGATTTCTCAAAATTCAAAGCATGAAAGTTGTAGATCTCTTTCTTAGCTTCGAAACCACACTTGAATCACACAAAATGGACTTCTAAATCGAAAGATATTCCCAAAATACTGCAACTACGTCTGAACCAGCGATAACTCGTAAATCGCGACTTTGAAGCTAAATTGGACCTCGTTAACGTGCAAACTGGGTTTGATGGTCTTCATATGACTTGTAGATTCAGATGTTATCTTTCCAATGAATCAAGAATTACTCAATTCCGATCTGTTTATCTGAAGATATGATTTTCCCACCAGAACATCGCCAATCTGTCAACATCCAAGCTTGAAGTGCACTAGTGAGCTCCTTAGCCTTTTTCCTTGTCAATGGTCCACTAGAAACCTTCAGTGGGTCCTTGCCTTCCTTGGTTGTGCCTTCTTTGATCGTATCACCTCCTTGGCTATTCTGCTCAACTCGGCATTCTTGACGATCGAGTTAGCGTAGAACACCTTGGCCTTCTATAGACGCTCTTCGGTCCAAGTTCGAACCGAAGACTGTTTTGCTACCCAAGCTTTGAAGTATCTGCTATACGCCAAGAGCTGCAAAGAAAAGGGGGGGGGGAGGAAGGACATTTGGTAAAGTTGCACAAGGAAAGCGAAACAATTGGAAAAATAAATAAAGGGTCTAAAGAGTACCTGGGCAACGTTCTCGGACATCCTCACGGCGAAGATCTCCTCGTTCGGGCACTCGTCGGACACGAATTTGAAGGTAGCCTAGGTGAGCATGCCCATTGCCATTTGGGGAGCCATTTGCTGGCTGTCTACGAAGAATAAATTCATCTCCTGCATGAAATATGAGAAAGCCTCCCATGGAACCTTATCCTAAAGGAAATGAGAGTCCCGAAGGGCCCACCTCTGAGTGTGCTCCACCATCCATGCCGAGGGCGCCAATTCTTCTGCAAAGTCAAGACACAGTTCCATCAGTATCTTGTGCCTTAGCCATATTTCCATAAGATTGAGAGTGCTGAAAATGTCTAAGTTTATAAAGACATGGCTAAGAGTCAAACCTGGCGGCACCTCGATGACGTCATCGTCGGAATCATGGACCTCCTCCACTTCGGCAGGGACATTTTTGCCCTTGCTTCTTTTGCGCTCCTCGAGCTCTTTAGTAGATGGGCCTTCTGCCGAAGAACCTAAGAGGTCCGCTGAAGAGGTAGGACTCCGAGGAGTGGAGCTGACGGTTAGCTCCGGCGGCAAATCGGCCTGGACTTCGAGCTGGCCCCCGACCTCCACAGCGTCCTCCGGAGGTGGGGGAAGGTGGTCCTTCTTCGCCTTCTTAGTCGAACATGGCTCGCCTCCAGACGTTTTTCGCCTCTTCGAATCCCCCTTCTTCGTCTGTTCCCCCTTCTCGGCTTGACCAAGGAAGAGGGATTTGTAGAAAGTGGCTAACTGATCTCCCATCTCTGAAAAAGAAGGAAAATATCAGTGTAAGTCCAAAGGGATGCTTATACCAAAAATTTGGAAAGTAACTTACTCTCAAAAAGGGCTTCGTAAGTGAGCTCCCCCCGAAGAAGCATCACCAGCCATGACTTCTTCCTGTCAATGGCAGGAGCTAGCATGTCGAGGTCCATCTTATGCTCCTTGAGCACCCCTAGCTCCCGAAGAACCTCCTCAATCATAAGGTTCCACTTAATCGGGATGGGATACAAGGAGCGTGATGGGACCACGACATCCTAGTCGGTGACAGCTAGGATACGGCTGTTGAAATCCTCAAACCTTGCTGCCCACTCAGGAGTTAGTAACTTCTTGGTATCAACGACATCCGTCTCCAGCTTCCCCCGGGCCCACCTAGTTGGCATGTGTGACCATGCCTCTGCCACCTTCAGGAAGAAGAACTTCCTTTGTCACCCTCGCCAACTATCTCTAGTGTCAAAGGTGAACATGTATTTTTTGCTCCCAGATCCCCAAGGTAGCAAGAAATAGAAGCCACCCTTTGGGACTGAATAGAGCTTGTAGTACTACATGAAAATGATGAAGTGGGGTTCTATTTTGAAAACCCCACACATGCAGAGAAAAGCATTGAAGTAACAGTAAGAGTTGGGAGGAAGCTGATTCACGGTTATGCCATGGAATTGGCAAAAGTCATAAATCATCTTCGGCGGAGGAAACAGAAGTCCGGCCTTCAGTTGGGCCTGAAAAATGGTAACCTCGTTATCTTTGTTCATGAAACTGAAATGGCCGGGATGGGGTAGTCTGGTGGTGGCATAAAAAGGAAGAAAAAACTTAGTTGTCCACTTCGTTAATTTTTTCGAAGTGGAACAACATGGGTGAGACAAGAGAGGTTGCCAGCTCTCGGGAATAGTTTGGATAGACATGAGGGGAATAGGGGAAGACATGTTCAGCAAAAGAAGACGACTTTAGAAAAATGGGTCAGGGACTTCGGGAAAAAAGAAAAGAGCTTCGGGGACTAGAAAAAAAGGGAACCGAAGAGATCGAGGAACCTCTGGAAGGGAAACCCACCAAAACGTTTGCCGAAGTCGGGATTAGAAGACGCCGTCATAAATGGTGGCCAGAAAATCGCTCCACCACTTGCACCGCCGCAAAAGAGAAAGAAGAGCTCGAAGACAAACGAGAACAGGACATAGGCAAAGGAGAGCAAATGATGGCCATGAGGGGGAGGAAGGTTTATATAGACTGATGAAGGGTAGCCAAATCGTCATCATAACTACTCTGTGAAGGGGAATCGTCGCCATAATTGCCCCTCAAAGGCGAAAAGACGCGGCTGGTGTAACCGACGCGACTACCCCCAATCACCACATGCCACGCGTCATCCAACATGTGAAACGAGGACACACTTTCTGACACTAAGAAAACCTAGGCACGCCTTTCAAAACTGACACTCCTGGTTACGAGACGTGATGGTCCACTGACCTGTAGCAGAAAAAGTAAAAAAAAAAACAAGAGAGCGCGCGCACCTCGAGAACGCCAAGGGACTAACCAGGGGGCAAGTAGTGACACTTCGGATGGGAAGGCATACCTTCGGGTGGCGAGGTGTCTTCATACACGGTGTCCTACTCTGAGTCTTACAAGGTGCCCTCAAAGATTCTAGAAGCCGAAGTCTCCGTTTCGACTTTCCGAAGGGGGGGCATGTGATAGCCGAAGCGCTATCTTCCTTTAAACCCATGAGCTTGAGGAAAACACTACTCTCAGAAAAGGCAAACATCACCCATAAGGAATGCGAGCACCAACCTCGGAAAGAAGGGTCTAACACCTTCAACATCCGACCTCAGTGATCTATCTTCACCCCTGGTAAGTTGACAGTACCGACCTCGGGAATACGGTGCACCACCATCCTCGATGAGGTGACCTAACCGGCTTCGAAGGAGGGAGATGCACCGCCTTTGGCAGCGGAGAACACCCTCGAAGGGGGGGCATCCATGCCAAGGGGACTCACGAAATACTGAGACGACCTCGGAAAGAAGCCCTCCTATTTCGAATGGGGCTCCTCTACTGAAGGTATCTCAAGAGTACAGCAAAGACAATTAACAAGCCTCTGACGTGCCGCCTTCGTAAACAACACGCTGCCACGCCGCCACCGCACACATCCTATCGCGCAGACCTACCACGGCCTAGATCTCTGGCCAGAACGGCCTGTAGCCGGCTAGAGGCCCCCACGCCCAAAGGTACAGATTATATCCGACCGAACACGTGTCATAATCTGAGCGGGTCACGTCAAGCAGGCTTCTCCATTACACCCTCCTATATATACTAAGCAAATGGCCTCGGTAGGGGGCATCTCTGGAGAAAAGGTACATTTCATATTCTTACTACTTCCCGTCTCTCAAAATACTGACTTGGGCGTCGGAGGCTTCTCACCAGAAAAATACTCCAGGGACCTCCTAACCTTTATTCTTTGAGTGTTTCAGGCAATCTCTCCTTGGAAGTCTATTCTTCAGGCGTTTCTCCCCCACTGGAAGTCCCTCCCAGCCTCACCATGTCAAACAGCGAAGAAGCCGATGGGCATCAGAGAGTAAGTCATCTTCCAGATTTTGTTATATGTACTCCTTTAGACTTACACTGTTGTCTTTCCGTTTTAAGAGATGGGCAATTAATCTGCTGCATTTTACAAGTCCCTCTTCCTCGGTCAAGCCGAGAAAGGGGAGCAGCAAAGGAAGAAAGCTGCCCCGAAGAGGAAGAAGACGTCGGGGGGAGGGCCATCTTCGGCGAGGTAGTCAAAGAAGGCCAAGGAGGACCCTCTTCCGCCTCCTCCAGAAGGCAACATAGAGGTGCAGGACCAGTCCTCGGTTCGCGCCGACCCTCCCTTAGAGCCAGCCATCAGCTCGACTCCTTGAAGCCCCATCACTGTGGTGGATACCTTGGGGACTTTGGCAGGGGGCATTTCCGCCGAAGAGCTCGAAGAGCACCGAAGAAGGAAAGGAAAGTAGGTCCCAGCCGATGTACAAGAGGTCAGTGACTCCGAGGAGGATGTCGCCGAGGTTCCACCAGGTTTGCCCTTTAGCCATTTTTCTGTGAGTTTGGGAATTTTCGGCATTTTAGATCTTATAGATGAATGGCTAAGGGATAATGTGCTAATGGAACTTCAGAGTGATTTTGTAGAGGAGCAGGCGCCCGCTGCATGGATGGTAGAGCACGCTCGGAAGTGGGCCTTTCGGGACTCCCATATTCTAAAGGACAAGGTGCCAAAAGAGCGTTTCTGGATCTTCACAGAGGACATGAACTTGTTTTTTTAGGACAGCCAAAAAATGGCTCCTCAGATGGTGAAGGGCGTCCTCACCAACGCCACCTTCAAGTCCCTTTGTGAGGAGTGCCCAAATAAAGACTTCCTCACCACGAGGATGTTCGAACATGCTGCCCAAGTATCCTGCAAACCTTTTATCCTTTCACCAAAATTTTTCTAAGTGTTTGCTTTGCTTTGCAAAAGTCACCGAGTGTCCTTCCCTTTACAGCTTTTGGCGTACAGTGGATAGTTCAAAGCTTGGGCAGCGAAACAGTCTTCGGTGTGATCTCAGACTGAAGAGTCCTTGGCAAGAGCCAAGTCATTTTGTGCCACCTCGGTCCTTAAGTATGGCGAGCTTAACAAGATAACCAAGGACAAGGTGGCTAAACTTCAGGAGGAGTTCTTGAAGAGTCAGGAGGAGCTCTATCAGAATTTCTCCAAGAAGGTGTCTAACCTCGACATGAAGGTTGTCACGCTAACTTCGGCTAACGAGGCCTACCGAAAGAAGAATGAGAAGGACTCTGCACTCTTCACAAAGGCCCTTGCAACAATGCCAAAACTTCAAGCTGAGGTCGATGTCTTGAAGAAGGAGAAGAAGAAGAAGAAGACGAAGAAGCTGGGAGGGAGGCCGCCAAGCTGAGGAATGAGCTGGATGACTTGGGTGTCGAGAAGGACAAGGCCGATCAAGCAACGAAGGTTGCATTCCAAGACGGCTTCTGCTTGGCTCGGCACCAAGCTCTGACCAAGTACCCCGACCTCGACCTCTCCTTCTTGGCGGGCCTAGATATCCCCGAAGGACCTCACTGGACATGGTCAAAGATAGAGCACCTCACTCTTCCCTTTGTTCTTCCTTCGGCACCGAAGGTTGTGACAGAGGAGGTTGGTGGTGAAGTAGCTCAAGATGATGAGGTCCCCTAGGCGTCCAGACTCAGAATAGTCTTTCTATTTCATTCTTCTTTTTCTTTGTAAACTTCTCCTTGTTGTACCAAGGCATAAATGAAATTTCTTTTTTTCTCCAAAATTTGGCTAAGTCTTAGGACATATTTCTCCTATACTATCTTCAATACCGAGGGTTAGTTCTGTTAGTGTTGTGCCCAAAAAGCCAATCATGAGATGATTGTATTTTTTGGACAATGAGTCATGATATTTTATTGAGGCATTAATCCAGCAATTATGTTTGTTGTTTTGTTTCTGTGTGACTGATGCGGTCCGGGGATGCGGAGCCAGCATCTGATGCGGTCCGGTTAGGCGGAGCCAGCATCTCCACAGTGTGCAGCGGTGTGGGCAGTAGGGGGTCCTGGAGGTACAAGAAGGTACCCTGAGAGGGTCACCTTAAGTGATGGCCGGCAGCTTCCTGGTACTGTGGCTAATGAGGATGGGAAAGACTTCCAGCACAGGAGAGATCTCGGAGTGAAGATCCTTCAGGGAGACCTGGCTGAAAAACTCAGAAAACAGGGGTTAGGAGGCCCCCGGGGTGGCTTTCTGGGGGGAACCTCCGACGCCAAAGTCAGTGCTTCTAGACAGAAGGAGACATAGTAATAAGCATAATAGACTCTTGCCTTGCGTGTCTTTCTGAGGGCTGAAGGGAGAGTATTCAGGCGGAGGGAGGAGAGCGTCCTCTGTTTTTCGGCCTCTCTGTCCTCTTTTTCTCTCTGGGGAAGTGACACGATCCCCCGTGCCCCTGCCCGGGATACCCTGTGAGCATTTGTCTCACGGTGGATTGTAATTGGCTAGCTGAGTATGTGTGCGGATTAAATCCGATGCTACTAGTTGATTAACCTAGAAATGCAACATGCATGCTCTTATGCTTTGACTTGGTTTATTAAAACCAAAAAACATTAAACAAGAACTCGGCCGAGAAATTTCTGCACAAATATATACAAACTGCCAAAGCATATCAAAATCAACATTTGTGTGAGTTTAACAACACATAAACAACTCGTGAAAGCATTCATACAATGAAGCAACTAATGCTCTCACCCAAGAACAATCCTGGAGTCAAGGACTCTTTATAACATAGACTATGGAGGCAAACTAAAGTACTGTATCAAAATACAAGACTTTACTGAGATCTCTTTACCCTAGCTCCCACTTCGGACACCCGTCCCAGTGGCGAGTCTCACAAGTCCTCTGCCAAGTGCTACTAGGCTCTGCAGCCAAAGGAAGAAACTAGTTAGTACTGCAACCTGACCAACAACCCAACTGAGCACTTAGGTAAATTAGAAACTCAAGGTTTCTCAACTACCATACCTTTACACACCAAAAGCTCACTACCGCGATAATCCTCAACGATTACCCGGTCCAGCAACTTCAGGCTCTGCATAACAATTAGGGAGTGAGAATTCAACAATTCTCAGTAAGGGGTCTTCAATGTACCTGCAATAAAAAGCTAGGACTCTGGCTGTGAGCTCACACAGCATGAGGGTACTAGTATATATGCATATAACCAGGTCATAGACCTCTCCTCAAGTAGTCCTCCTCACGGAGTAATACTCCGGACCTAGCGAGTTTAAACCCGCTCTAGCAAGCCGAAGCTTACTACAAACGATCATGTAGCCTCTTCGTAGTTGTTATGCAGGGGAATTATGGTGGGACTTTGTAGACTAGGCCACAGGGCCTCGTTGATGTAGACTAGATGAACAAGGTTTTGCCTCGTGGCCTCGTGGCTACGGCACGGCTAGGCCGACGAGGGTTCTAAAGCTCTCACCTGAACTAATGATAGCTAATTATGTTCATTTGCAACATAGTTTCCTTAAAAACTTGGCTTCACTTTGAGTTAATATAAATCTAAAACTGAGACATTTTAAGTGTTTTTAAAACATTTAGGTGATAGTACTCCCTCTTAGCTTCGTATGGAATCTTGAATCACCTCAATCGGACACCCGAGCGAAAAGTTATGCTGAAAACAAAATTGGGTGTCGGATGCTGTCTCGACGACGCGTCGCCACAGTTGTCGACGTTCTGAGACAGTTTTACTGGATTGGCGACGCGTCGCTGGTTTTGACCTGAAATTGGAGACGCGTCGCCAATCTGCAGAAATGCAAAATTGGCGCGTTTTACTGCTATGAACTTTGGCAATCAATTACACATATCAAAATGCATAGAAAGCTACCAAATTTCATACACACAAAGTACATGTTGCAAGGAACATAACCAACCATCAAAAGCTAAGCTATGATGTATCGTAACATCAAACAATTCCTCTCAATCCCGCTAGTCCACCATAATTCACCAAAACGTTTCCTTAATGCCTTAGCTAAAACCACTCGAATTTTTCAAGCAAATCCAAGCTAAGGGCATTCCATGAACTTAAAAACACAACTCCCTTACCTTAACTCCAAGAACCAAGCAAGAATCAAGCTCCTTTTCGTTCAACCAAGCTTACCCAAGTTCTACCTAAGTTCCAAACCAAAACAATAGCACTAAACATCAAAATCACCATCTCTAACCAAAACCCAAGCTTCAAAACAACCAGATAGCTTTGAATTCAATCAAGAACACAACTCTTACCTCGTTCAAAAACAGGGGATGGAGAAAAACACTCTTCCAAGCTTCAAAAACATGATTTCAAGCCTGAAAATGCTTCCTCCTAGCTTATACTTTGAATCACACCTTTTGGCACCAAAATCACTTGTTTCCAAGCTCAATTTGGGAGTCAAATGGGGTTGAGAAGGTGGAAAACGGGTTTTGGAAGCCCAAAGCCCTCTTTCCCCTTCTTAAACCCTCACTTAACCCTTAAACCATCAAAGTATTAAGCTTGTTACAATTAGGTCCCCCATCTTTGTAACCTAGTAGTTCTTGATTAAATTCTTGTCTATTTGTCAAGTTTGAGTTAAAGTTAAGAGTTAAGTTATAAAAATTCATTTTAAAACATTCGGGACTCGTCCCGGTTATTCAGGATGCAAAATTACCATTTTACCCCTGAACTTAGTTCAGTGCCTTATTCTTTTCGGAACTTAGTGAACTTTGGTAAACTTCTCTCTTGCTATGTAAACTTAACTTAAGCTTCTAAACTTAATTTAAAACACTTTACCTTCCTCAACTGCCTCTCCCACTAGAAGGGCCATAACAGGAAGCCCCCCTTGTTTGTGACCATTTCCCTGGTATATAAGGGAGGGGGTGATCCCCTCATGTGTATGGGCAGATGGTGTTCATTTTTTTGGGCGTGGGGGCCCCAGCCACCTGCTGGCTCTTCGGTCCGTGAGCCATTGTAGGTGTAGCCCTGTGCGACAGGACGAATGCTGCGATGGCGTGTTAGAGCGTGTCTGTGGGTGGCTTGTCGGAGACGTATATGAGCGGAGTGTCAGAGACTCCTTGATGGCTCTTGCTGTACAACCGAAGTCCCTTTGGTTGATGTCTCACTTCGGGGTGAGGTGCCCTTTCCCGGAGTCGGGCTGGAACTTTGGTGTCTACGTCTTCGGGGGGCTTTCTCCTGCAGGGGGTGGTTGGTCTTTCTCCCCCGAAGATGGCTCGGTCGCCTTCCCGAAGGAGGCGCTACGCTGGCTCCTGAAGTTGGAATTTGGTGAGCTACCAAGGTCGTGTGCCTCAGGTGTATGACTTCCTTCACTCCAGAGTCCTTTCCGAGGTCGTATGCCTCAGGTGTCTGGCTCC
The DNA here is from genome assembly GCA_039654915.1 of Aquilaria yunnanensis. Lineage (NCBI taxonomy): Eukaryota > Viridiplantae > Streptophyta > Magnoliopsida > Malvales > Thymelaeaceae > Aquilaria > Aquilaria yunnanensis. The sequence continues at coordinate 50,034,945 of CM077595.1, forward strand.
CTCTTTCCCATGGTCGGTTGGTGGTCAGGGCGATAGCACTTTGGCTATCACATGCCCCCCTTGGAAAGGCCAAAGTGGAGACTTCGGCAAGTAGTCCTTTTGGTGTCCATCTATCGCCCAATTGGCAGTTTTGACAAGACGACCTCGTGGACTCCCGGAGGCCCACGTGGTAGTATGTCCATTTCGGTCGAACAAGGCGGCACGGAGCCTTGAACCCCGGACCTTATGGATTTACACTCGGAGTATGACGTCGGTTGGGGAGGCACTTCGCCTCCGAGGTGATAAGCCTTGTTCGGACAGATGTCATCTATACATCCTTCGGTGTTCTTGAGATACCCAACTTTTTTATTTTTCCCGCCATAGGCTAGTGAACTGTCGGGCCAGTCTCAAACAGTTGCCCGGGTTTTCTGGATGTCAGAAAATGCATCCTAGTTTCTCGTGACGGATGACATGTGGCAGGCATCAGCTGGGATGGGCATGCCTTTTCACGCTCGAGGGGCCATTATGGCAACGTTTCACCTTCGTGCAGCATTTATGACGCCCTTTTGGCTGCCCTTCCTCGATCTATATAAGCCTTCCTCCTGTCATACTCTTCATTTGTGTTTTTTTTGCTCTCACTTTTTTCTGTGCCTTTTTCTCCTCTTTTGTGGTGGTTTTAGCGATGAAGCAATTTCCGGTGATCTTTCACAGTGGTGTCCTCAAACCCAGACTTCGGCAAGACTTTTGGTGGGTTCTGATTTCTAGAGTTCCTTCGGTTTCTGCTTTTCTTTTCGCTTCCCGAAGTCATTTTTTCTCTTTCCGAAATCATTTTTCCCCCTTTTTCTGAAGTCATTTTTCGGTCAACCATGCATATTCTCGAGAGCTGGCAACCTCTTATGTCTCACCCTTGTTGCACCACTCCTAAAAAATTAGGAAAGTGGAAGACCAAATTTTTCCTTCCCTCATATGCCATCACAAGGTTACCTCACCTTGGCCAGTTTAGCTTTATGAATCGAGGTGACGAGGTTACCGTTTTCCAAGCCCAACTGAAGGCCAGACTTCGGTTTCCTCCTATGAAGATGATTTGTGACTTTTGCCAATTTCATGCCATAGTCGTGAATCAGCTTCCTCCCAACTCATACTGCTATTTTAACGCCTTTCTCTGCATGTGTGGGATCTTCGGGGTAGAACCCCATTTCATCCTGTTCATGCAGTATTATAAGCTCTATCCGGTTCTGAAGGGTGGCCTTTATTTCATGCTTCCTCGGGGATCTGGGAGCAAGAAATTTATGTTCACCTTCGCTACCAAGGATAGCTGGCGAGGGTGGCAAAGGAAGTTTTTCTTCCTGAAGGTGGCGAAGGCCTGGTCGCACGTCCCGACTAAGTGGGCTCGGGGAAAGCTGGAGGCGGATGTCATGGATCCCAGAAAGTTGCTAACACCCGAGTTGGCAGCTAGGTTTGGGGACTTTGACAGATGAATCCGTACTGTCGCCGACTGGGATGCCGAGGTCCCTCCACGCTCTCTCTACCCTTTCCCGATCATGTGGAAACTCATGACCGAGGATGTCCTTCGGGAGTTGGGGGTGGTTACGGAGCACAAGACGGATATCGGCATACCAGCTCCTACTACCGAGAGGGAGAACTCTTGGCTGGTGAAGCTCCTTCGGAGCGAGCTTACTTACGAAGCCTTTTTTGAAAGTAAGTTTCTTTCAAAAAATTTCAGCATAAGTGCCTGTGGACTCACACTGATGTTTTCCTTCTTTTTCAGAGATGGGCGATGAATCTGCCGCCTACTACAGGTTTCTCTTCCTTGGTCAGACTGAGAAAGGAGAACAAAGAAAGAGGAGGCGCAAGACTCCTGCGAGTGGACCATCTTCGGCCAAGAAGGCCAAGAAGAACACCCCTCTTCCCTCCTTGGAGGACGTTTCGGAGGTCGGCGATGTTATTGCTACTTCCACTAAGGCTAGCGATGTCATTGCGACTTCGACCGAGGTTGCAACTTTTTCCCAACCTGAAACGCCCGGCGATGTTCTTGCCGCGGTGGTCGCCATTCCTGCCGCTTCGAGTCCCGCCACATCGGTGGATTTGTTAGGCTCTTTGGCGGATCTTTCTGCCGAAGATTTAGAAAAGCGCCAAAGGGCCAAGGGCAAACATATTCCTGCCGACGTGGAGGAAGTCCGGGACTCTGATAACGATGTTGCTGAGGTCGCGCCAGGTTTGTCCCTTTTCTCCTGCAATCTTACATGTTTCATAATCAAGGAATTTTTACCTGATGAGATGTATGTTTCTTTTTCCAGAGAATCTGGCACCCTCAGCTTGGATGGTTGAGCACGCCCGACGGCGTGATCTTCGGGATTCTCATGTCCCGAAGGACAAAGTTCCGAGGGAGCCGTTCTGGTCTTTCACGGAGGACATGAACCTGTTCTCCGAGGACTGCCGGGAGATGGCTCCCCAAATGGCGAAGGGCGTGCTTACTCAGGCATCCTTCAAGGCAGTCACCACGGAGTTTGCCACCGAGGATGCCCTTGCTGTAAAAGTTTCCAAGCGTGCTACTCAGGTAATTCTTCAGGCTCTTCACTTTTCCTCCCCACTTTTTGTCTAAGTATTTTGGCTTTTCTTATGCAAATTTCACTAAGTACCTTTCTTTTTTGCAGCTTTTGGGGTACAGTGGATACCTCCGAGCTTGGGCAGCAAAGCAGTCTTCGGCTCGAGCCTGGGCCGAAGACAAATTGGAGAAGACCAAAGTTTTTTGTGCCAACTCGGTGCTGACAAACACCAAGTTGAGCCAAATATGCAAGGAAAAGATTGCCAGTCTTTGGGAGGAGTTCTTGAAGGGCCAAGAGGGGCTCTTGAAGGATTTTTTCAAGAAGATGTCTGACCTTGGTGACAAACTAATCAGCCTGACTTCGGCCAATGAGACCCTTCAAAAGGAAAAGGAAGGGGAGTCTGCCCTCCTGGCGAAGGCAATGGCTGAAAATGTTGAACTCAAGGCCAAGGTCGACTTGCTGAAGGAGGGTTCGAAGAAGAAGAAGAAAATCGAGGAGCTGGAGAAGGAGATTTCCGACCTTCAACAGGAGGTTTCAGATCTTCAACATTAGGCGGACGAGTTGGACGTTGAAAGAGGCAAAGCCATCCAGACGTCCAAGGTTGCTTTTCAGGACGGCTTCTGCCTAGCTCATCATTAGTTTCTGAAGAAGTATCCGGACCTCAATCCTTCCTTTCTGGCTGCCCTAGATATTCCCGGGGGGCCTCGGTGGATCTGGTTAAAAGTCGAGTTCCATAACCTACCGTTTCCTCCTCCTGCACCGAAGGTGGTGGCGAAAGATTCAGGAGCCGAAGCTTCCCATGACGCTGGGGTCCCTTAGATATTCTAGGACCTTTGCCTTATTCTTTTTCTTTGTACTCTTCTTCTTGTAATCTTCTCCTTGTATCAAGACCTTCTTCAATGAATTTTCCTTCATTATTTTGGCTAAGTCTTTTGAGCAATTTTTGTTTCCCAATTGTCCCGACCACTTTCGGTCAAGGGACTTCGGTACTTTCTTTGCTCGTTTTGTCGGCCATTCTTCGGGCGGTCTTTTGCGGTTGGCAAAGTTCCTTTTCAGGCAAATTTTAGGCTGCCCTTTGTCTGCCGTGTTCGGTAGACTTGCCCTCTTTTGGGCATATAACCCAACTAACTTCGGAAGGAACAGGAGACTTTCGGGAGTCCATGCTTCAGCTTTGTTTGGTGAACATTCTCATACAAGGGAAAACTTTCTGCGCTTAGACAAATTTCTAGCTTGCACCATTTATTGTCTAAAAATTCTAAGTATAGAATTTCTTTAAGGCGCCCGAGTGCCTTGTACCTTTCAGTTTTCCTTCATCGCTGTTGCCAAGCTTGTATGCTCCCCTTCGGACATCGTTTTGGACCAAATAAGGCCTTTTCCCGCTTGGCCGAAGTACCCCATAGGATAGTTTTCGGGGTTCTAATTCGGCCTTTCAGGGCCGAAGTCTCCTTTTCCTTATTCTTTTTGGCCTATCATGCAAGTTTTGCACTTATCGCGACCTTTTGCCGAAAAGGCCTTCTTTCGAGCTCGGTCGTTTCTCAAATTTTGACAACTAAGTCGAGGCTAGTTCTCAACCCGAGGTTATGTCCTCTTTCGTCAAACATCTGTATGCTGGCCGAACTACTTCAAATGGATAATGGCTTTCTGTACTGAGGATAAGTGAGGAAGGTGTCTCTTCCTTGGTCCCTCGGGGAGTTGCCTGATAACTCCTTGGTACAGTAGGAAGTTCGCCTGGCCACTTTCCCTTTGCATCTCTTATAGTCCCTCTTTTATAGCTCTTTTGGCAACTCTTCTTGTCTGTTGCTCGGGGGCTGAGCTAGTGGGCTGAAGTGCCTTTTATTCCGAGGTCGATGACGGATTCTTGAAATCCTCTGTCCATAGACTGGAAATCATTACTGGCCAGTGTCACCGTCGGTATGCCAAATCAGTATACTATGTTCTTCTAGACGAACTTTTTGTGCACCTTTTGCCGGCATGGTTGCTAGGAGTTCTGCCTTACCCCGCTCAGTGAAGTAGTCCTCTGCTATCACACAGAACTTCACATCTTCGGGTGCTATCTGGAGTGGCTCGGTATAATCTTTCCGAGGTTATCTGCTCCGAAGGCAGTCTTCGGGTGCTGGTGTGTCTCTGGCCATTTTCACACCTCTTGGACGAATTGTCCTACACCCTTTTTACCGATATATATACTTTTATAATGAAGTTGCGTACCTTTGCCTGCATAGTTTTTCCTTAATCAAGAAATATCGTCCGAAACGTCTTTGCACTTTCTGCCTTTTCATGAGGATTTTTGGGACTCTTTGGTTGCAAGATTCCTCTTTGTAGGATCTTTCCGCCTTTTGTGCGAGGTTATTATACCTAGCGTTGCCATGCTCGGATGGCCCAACACTTTTTGGTAATCAAATTTGATCGCTTTGGTGACCTCCTTGCCTTCGGGCCCCCGGGGGGGTATCCTAGCGGCCTGAAGTTCTGCGCCTGGGGTTCCACTGACAAGGAGTTTCCACTCTGGATCTACCTTCGCTCTGTCTCCTTTGTTGGTTTCAACCTTCCCTTCTTCTGGGACTTCGGCAATGCAGTCTGCCAGTACCTGGGCGTTCATTGCCCTTTTAGGCTTATACGTGATGTAGTACTCTCTGAGTTCGATGCACCATTTCGATAGTCTTTTCCGAATGCTCTACTCTTTTTTCGTGACGTTGCGCAGAAGCGGGTCACTTTGTACAGTGATAGCGTGTCTAGGGAAATAGAGTCGGTGCCTTCTGCCTGCACGTCAAGTCGTAGATGACCTTTCGGGGCAATGGGTTTTGACTTCGTTGCCGAGGAGATGGCGATTTCTTCCTCAGGTGCAGCACTCTTTCGGCTGGGAGGTTTGGGCCATCCCGACCCTGCTTTTCCCGTAGGTCGCACTCCGGGGAGCATGGTTCCCGCTGAGGACTCATCCCGTTGATCTCCGTTTTCCCAATTCCTGTGAATTGGCATGGGACTCTCCACCCCACGAGGTACTGATTAGGGGGCCTTCGGCCCGAATTTTACTGCGGCCATCTTCGGCTTAACTGCCGTGTCATTTCGACCACGACAGGGTGTGGGAATTCACGCAGACTAGCCTATCGTAATAGTCAGAGGGCGATCGCCCTCGGTCAAGGAAGTCCCTGCTGCCATTATTCAGTTGCCCATTGAATCTTTGGCGCGGACGGGCACCTTAGGAGTCCCTTCTCCTTAGAACGCCGAGCTTCAACTCTGACAACCTGGGAGTAGGTTTCCCACAGACTGCGCCAGATGATGCGGTTCGGGGGTGCAAAGCCAGCATCTGATGCGGTCCGGTTAGGCGGAGCCAGCATCTCCACTGTGTACAGCGGTGTGGGCAATAGGGGGTCCTGGACGTACAAGAAGGTACCCTGAGAGGGTCACCTTCAGTGATGGCCGGCAGCTTCCTAGTACTGTGGCTGGTGAGGACGAGAAAGACTTCCGGCGCGGGAAATAGCTCGGAGCGAAGATCCTTCAGGGAGACCTGGCTGAAACACTCAGAAAACAGGGGTTAGGAGGCCCCCGAGGTGGTTTTCTGGGAGGGAACCTCCGACGCCCAAGTCAGTGTGTCACACCTCACACAGGCCCTGGCCGAAAATTCTAAGTTTAACTCCCAAACCCATAATTTAATTTCAAGTTCTTCAATTCGGCCAAACAAGCAGAGACACCATTAAGTCTTATTTTCTTAAGGTGGAAAGCCTGGGAGGTGGCCCAGGAGGCTTTAAAACAATCCATAGTTTACTTGCAGCAGATGTAAGGCCCAACACCACTAACTTGCAAAACAAGCAAGGCTATAGTAGTTTACTTGCATGACAAGCAAGGCAACACTTAATGAAAGTTAAGTGCTTATATGGTGTGCAATCAAGTGTGCTACTTAAATGGCAACCAAGAAGCCCACAGTACCTACTTTGGTTTTGAAAACACATGTTGATATGCATATGATCTTCTCGGCCAACAAAAGTACACAAGGTGGTTCACAACATTTCATGCTTCACATTTACATAAACAAACATAAGTCCATAACTATTCACATAGGTGCCAAACCTTGGCCCAAAGCATCCAACATATATATATATGTCCAAAACCATCCATAAGGTCATACACATAGCTTGGCACATAAGTCCAACAAAACCAACACAAAGCTAGGTATCCAAGACTACATATATAAACACAAAATGGTAGTCTACCTAGTATCCAACATGGCTACATGCCATGAACCCAAAAGTCTACCAAAGCCAAGTTATAGTACAACCCATGACCACTAATGGTCAAATAGTACCTTAAGGATCCCATACAAAAGCGCACACTGCAACACCAACCCAATAGCCATGGTCATTGTCATAAAGGTGAACACTATGATCAGAGCCAAAGTCCAAGTATCCATACTGCACTCCTAGACAGGTCCCAGCACTACAAGCCTGCAAACTTAGCACATAAGTCTCAGCCAACTTGTAAAATAAGACATGTAATGCACAAAACCCATAAGCCAAGCACACATTGGCACATACCTTGACAACTAAGCAAGCTAGCACAAAACACAAGCACCAAACAAGTAAGCACTATTCAGGCTGAATGTCTTTTCCTGAAAAACAAGTAGGATGGGCAGTGAGTATAAAACTCAGTAGAGTTCACTTGATATACAACTCAACTACGAGTTTATTTAGTTAAGCTGAGTAAACAACTCAAGCTTAACCTCCCATTAGCTTAACATAACCTGCAAAACAAACACAAAGACAAGGAAAACCAAATATATACTGATAGCCAAAGGCTATCGCCTCTATCTGGCCGAACTCCCTGCCACAAGAATGGCCAGAAGAGACTGGTGATACCCGAGTGAAAATGAGATCATACACCTCGGGAGATAGCCGAAGAGCTCCGAGCCCGGCATGCCAGGAAACTTGAGGATACTACTAGCCCCCCGAGGTTGCAAACAGATCGCCTTCGGAAAAGAGGCACCAGCTATTGCGGGCCGAACATGATCTCCCCGAAGGCGGAACTCCCTGAAGCTGGGAACCCCCGAACTGGGTGCGTGTTTCCCGAAGAGGCATTGTCCGTACCAAAGGATGACCTCGCCCAGGGACCTCGGGAGTATGGCAGGAGCATTTAAGGAAGCATTTAAGGAAGCCTCTGACACGTCCTTTCACAGACGTCATAAAGCCGCCTCAATAGGAGCTCTGGCACGCTGACGCCATCAAAATCACATCATGGCCCATCTCAACACAAGGCTCAAGGCAACCTGCTACCAGCTATCTGTCCCCTACGCCCAGAAACTCAGGGAACATCCGACTGAACACGTGTCGCGATCTGAACGGGCTAGGCACTCCTATAAATACCAGGAAATAAATACTTGGCAGGAGGTTGGTTGGCAAGAGGTCTGACTTCCAGACTCTGAGAAAATCACAGGCAAGACTCTTCAGCCCTTTGTGCTACTTCCTCTGCCTTTTCTCAGCCACCACTGACTTGGGCGTCGGAGGGTCCCCCCCCGGAAAAACACTCCGGGGGCCTCCTAACCCCACTTTTTCTGAGCATCTCAGGTACTCTCCCTTGGGCGCACCATCCTCCAGGCGTTCTTCCTCCTAGAAGTCTCTCCAACAGTCACCATGACTCTAAACAATGAGGCCCATGGCCATCATTTCGCGCCGTCTGTGGGAACCCGCTCTGAGATCGCCGTCGTTGAAACTCAGCGTTCTAAGGACAAGGGACTCCCAAGGTCCCCGTCCGCGCCTGAGACACAACCGGCTGCTGAGCAAACACTCCCAGGGACTTCTGCGTCCGAGGAAGATCGCCCTCTAGTAATCACTATGAGCTTTATGAGGGAGTTTCAGCGTCCGGTCGTGGCCGAAATGACACAGCAGATCGACCGAAGGTGGTCACAACAGACACAGGCCCAAAGACCTCCCTCACCTGCACGCCCTCGGGAGAAAAGTCAGAGGTCGACCCATCGCAGTTCGGGAAGTGTAGACCTGCGCGAAGAGTCGTCCACGGAGAGTATACCCCTCGGGAAATAGCCTGTAGGACAAACTGGGTCCAAACGACCGAAAGTCTCATAGCGAAGGAGTTCGTCTCCTGAGGTGAGGTCCGTATCCCCTCAGCGCCGAACTCGCTCCCCAAAGAGGCGCCGACGATCTCCTTTCCTTGAAGAAGGGCCTAGTGCCACCGTGCTTATGAAGAGGATATTAGCACGGCTAGATAGGGTGGAGATACAAATGGCCAGAAAACCCGTTTGGGACATGCTCACGGGAGCCTTCTGTGAAGATGGGTCCCCCGTTCACCCGGACCGTGGCCGAGGTAGCCATGCCAGGTGACTTCAGAGTACCTCGGTTGGAGATTTATGATGGCCGTACTGATCCACAGGCCCATCTGACGAAGTATAGACGCAGCATGATAATGCACGGTGCTGACGACGCTACCATGTGCAAGTGCTTCGAAGTCACCCTCACAGGGCCAGCAACTGAATGGTACAATTCATTGCCTTCAGGGACCATCACTGAGTTCCAAGAGTTGTCCACGGCCTTCACACAGCAATTCATTGGGAGCAGGCCAACGGCGAAGATGCCTGTTCAGATGTTCGACATAGAGCAGAGAAACGGAGAGACCATCCGGGACTATGTCGAAAGGTTCAACAGGGAAGCATTGAGCGTCCCAGACTTCCGGCCCGAAATCCGTATTCTCGCTATGACACAGGGCCTTCGGCGAGACTCACAGCTATTCTACGAGTTCTCAAAGGACCCTCCGGAGACCCTCGGAGAATTTTACCGAAGGGAAGAACAGCACATGACCGCCGAGGAACTAAGAATGGCTGGGCCGAAGTCCGATCACCACCGCGCCAAAGGGTCCAATCAACAAGCTCAGCATCCAACCGAACAGGCAGGACGACCTCGGAGGATGCGTGGAAGGAAACCTCAAAGTTTCACGCCAACTGAGCACCACACGGACCAACATCCTCATGGCGCTGGAAAGGCAAGGGACGCAGATTCAGCGACCAAGGGCCATGACCGCCGATAATAAGAAGAATGCCAAGAAGTTCTGCCAGTTTCATCTCGACCACGGTCATGACACCGAAGACTGCTTCCAGCTGAAGAAGTACATAGAGTCGCTGATAAAGCAGGGCCAACTTCAGAAATACTTGCGGATGCCATCCCCGAAAGGCAGAAAAATGGAGGAAGAAAGGGCCGAAGATGAGGACTATGACTCCGACAGGCGGAGAAACCGAAGTCCAAAAAAGCGCCCTCCACCTCTGACAGGGGTTATCCAAACAATCACCACGGGGCTCCCATCCTCGGAAAGAAAGCGGAAGGCCAGAGAAATTGCAGTCATGGAATATCAAAATCCAGCAAAGAAGCTGGCCCGCAAAGACGGATCCACCATCGTCTTTCCCCACGACGATCCGCTGCTGATCATGGCGAGGATAGGGAACTGGGACGTCAAAAGGGTGCTGCTTGATGACGGATCAAATGCGGACGTCCTATTCTCGCACTTACTGCCAAGCTTGGGCATTTCCAGCAGCGAGCTTAAGCCAGTCACCTCACCAACCTTCGGGGTGGGACCATCCGAACTGCCCGTTCTCGGATGGATCGACCTCCCACTGATGATGAGAGGGACTTCGGTAGACGGAGCAGCTGAGTTGTACGCTTCCACAATGGCAAGGTTCATCGTCATGGACGTCCCATCCTTGTACAACGCCATCCTTGGAAGGCAGACACAGGGAAACCTGCACATTCGCCCTGATGTGAAATACTTGACTGTCACATTCACCACCAAGGATGGAGATGCTGAGATCTTCATAGACCAGGCCGAGGTAAGAAAGGTGTTTGTGAAAGCACGAAAGGCCCCGGCGAGCAACTTCGCACAAACAATGGAGGCAAAGGCGCCAGAAAAAGGCAAAGAAGAAGATCTCGCAAAAGCAGAAATGGAAACAGTACAACTTATCCCAGGACAATCTACCCGAATAGGGAAGAGCTTGGCCGAAGGTGAGAAAGAAAACCTTGTATCTTTTCTGCTGAAAAATAAAGATCTGTTTGCCTACTCGCCGAAAGATATGCCAGGGGTAAACTCTGGCATAATACAGCATAGCCTCAAAGTAAGCCTGAAAGCAAAACCCGTCCGGCAAAAGAAACGAAGCATCTCAGCCCACAAGAGCAACTTTGTCAAAACCGAGGTCCAGCGTCTGTTAGACGCCAAAGTCATCAGGGAGGTGAAGTACCCCGAATGGTTAAGCAACGTGGTCATTGCCACAAAAGAAGGCAGCAGCAAACTCCGGATGTGCATCGACTTCAGAAACTTGAATGATGCTTGCCCGAAAGACTCATACCCTCTACAGCCAATAGATCAACTGGTAGATTCAACTGCCGAATATGGGCTCCTAAGTTTCCTAGACGCCTTCAGTGGCTACCATCAAATAAGGATGGACCCCGAAGATGAAGAAAAAACCGCCTTCATCACCGAGGGAGGAACATACTGCTATGTTAGGATGCCCTTCGGGCTCAAAAATGCAGGAGCCACCTACCAAAGGTTGATGAACAAGGTCTTTAAAGACCAAATGGGGAGAAACATGGAGGTGTATGTCGATGATATGATAATCAAGAGCAAGCTGCCTAGCTATCACGTTGCAGATCTAGAGGAAACCTTCCAAAAGCTCAGAGCCTTCAGCATTCGGCTCAATCCTGAAAAGTGCATCTTCGGGGTAACCTCGAGAAAATTCCTTGGGTACATGGTATCCGAAAGAGGCATTGACGCTAACCCCGAGAAGATCAAGGCACTGCTTGAGTTCCGAACTCCTGCCACAGTCAAAGATGTGCAGAGGCTCACCGAAAGAATAACCTCCCTGAGCAGATTCATTTCCAGGTACGGAGATAGGTGCCGACCTTTCTTCAAAGTCCTCACAAAGGCAGCAAAAATGGAAGGCGACCTCGGAAGGAATAATCACCCTTGGGGTGAAGATTGCCAAAAGGCCTGGGAAGAACTCAAAGTCTACTTGGCTAGCCTGCCGACTCTGCGACAACCTCGGGAGGGAGAACCCCTCCTTTTGTACCTCGCCGTCACGGAGAAAGCTGTAAGCTCGGTCCTCGTGAAAGAAGAAGGGCCAAAGCAATGGCCAGTCTATTACGTCAGCAAATCCCTGCATGGCGTCGAAGTCAGGTACCCTCTGCTTCAAAAAGCTATATACGCCTTGGTGCTTGCAGGGAGAAGGCTGCGGCCATACTTTCAGGCTCACCCCATCATCGTCCGAAGTAGTCTACCGCTACGGGATGTTATGAAGAAAGTTGATCATTCGGGAAGGCTCTCCAAATGGTGCATAGAGCTTGGCGAACACGAAATCATATATGAACCTCGGAAGGCCATAAAAGCTCAAGCACTGGCATACTTTATCGCCGAAGTACCCACCACCAAGGAAAGCCACATGGATCCGAAAGGAGGTGAGCCAGAGTAGTTATCAGAGGACCCGAAGGCCTAGAAGTACCTTACATGTTGACAAAGCCTCGGGAACCGAACACCAGGGAGCTGGAGTAGTTATCAGAGGACCCGAAGGCCTAGAGGTAAAGAAGGCTATTAAGTTCAGCTTCAGCGTCACTAACAATGTGGCAGAGTATGAAGCCCTCATAGCGAGATTACGCTTGGCCAGAAGGATTGGCGTGAGAAACTTAAAGGCTCACAGCGATTCCCAGCTGGTAGTTCGGCAGACGGCAGGAGATTATGGGGCGAAGGACCCAATCTTGGCAAAATACCACGAGCTGGTAGCAAAGCTCATCCAAGAGTTTGACGCCGTACGGATCGAAAATGTACCTCGACGGAATAACACAAAGGCAGATTGCTTGGCGAAGTCAAAAACATACACCGAGGTGCTAGATCATCCGAGCATCTCAATGCTGAGCATAGCGACCTCGGGAAAGGGATGGAAAGATCCCATAAAAAGATACCTCGCAGAAAATGTGCTCCCCGAAGAGCGCGGCGACGCTGCAAAACTACGAAGATGCTCAGGCCGATTCTTCCTGATTGGTGAAGAATTATACCGACAGGGATATGCAAACCCGCTGCAAAGATGCATGGATGAAGAGGATACTGAAATGGTCCTTGAAGAGGTCCACGAAGGCATGTGTGGTTCACATATTGGAACTGATGCCCTTGCGGCGGTGATACTTCGCCAAGGATACTTCTGGCCTACCATGAGAAAGGATGCAAGGCAGTTTGTCTGAAAATGTGGTAGTTGCCAGAAACACGCGAACATCCAGAGGGCACCCTCGGAAATGGTATCCTCGGCTGACTATCCTTGGCCCTTCGCAGTCTGGGGCATAGACCTTATTGGGCCACTCCCCTCAGCGCCCGGAGGCGTGAAATTCTGCATGGTAGCAGTAGACTATTTCTCCAAATGGGTCGAGGCAGAGCCATTAGCAACTATCTCGGCAAAAGAAGTGCAAAAGTTTGTATGGAAGAACATTGTATGCAGATTCGGCATACCGAGGGTACTAGTTGCTGATAATGGATCCCAATTCATAGACAAAGGATTCCAGGAATTTATCAGCGACCTCGGAGTAAAAATGCACTTTGCCCCAGTAGCTCACCCCCAAAGCAACGGGCAGGTGGAAGTATCTAACAGGACCATAAAAGATCGCCTGAAGAAAAGACTGGGGGAAGCAAAAGGGAAATGGCCAGGAGAACTCCAAAGCGTATTATGGAGTTACCGAACGATGCCCCGAAGAGCCACAGGGGAGACTCCCTTCTCACTCGTCTTCGGTACAGAGGCTATTATCCCAATAGAGATAGTTCAACCTTCAGTACGGGTACAAATATTTGATGAAGGTGGAAATGACCTCGGCCTAAGAACGAAGCTCGACCTCGTTGGCGAACACAGAGAAATAGCCGAGCTGAGGAGAAAAGCTTTTCAGCAAAGAGTGGCCGCGGCTATAAACTTACGGGCCAGGCCAAAAGAAATCAAGAAAGGAGACCTCGTTCTCAGAAAGGCTGACTTCGCACCCCGAAGGCCGTCCCACGGAGTACTTCGCGCGAACTGGGAAGGACCATATGTGGTTCTTGCCGAAGTACGAAAAGGCGTGTACAAGCTTGGCAACGCCGAAGGTGTAGAATTGAAAAACACTTGGCACTCAGACGCCTTGAAAAAATTCTACGCCTAAGGTTGAGCGGAGGAATCGCGTTGTACGAAAAATATTCTAAGTACAGAAGTGTCTTGAGAAAATTTCTTAAGTGCAGAATTGTACAGAATTCCGTGAAGATGCTCATCACAAGCGCAGATATGACTTTCCGAGGTCCCTTGAGCCATCACGCTCGGGAAAGATGGAAAAATCTCCCAGCAGTACTCGCCGAAATAAGCATAGAGACAGTTTTCCGAACTCCCTTGAGCCATCACGCTCGGAAAAATGGAAAACAGAAAACTCTCGAAAGATTTCCTAAGTCTCTTGAGCAAACATGCTCGGGACAGGAGGAAAAGAAAGAAAATTTTGACTAAGTGTTTTCCGAAGTCCCTCGAGCAAACGTGTTCGGGACAAAATGGAAATGCAAAACCTGCAAAAAGACTTAGTCAGATTTTACAAAACCTTCCAAAAAGCCTCCAGAGCGAATAGGCTCATCCAAGAGAAGGTAATAAAGTTTCTTTAATTGCAGGTTTTTTGAAGTCTCTTGAGCAAAATGCGTTCGGGGCAATGAAAATAAAGAAACTTGAAGAAACACTTAGCCAAAAAAAGTGTTCATTAAGGAGTAAGCTGCTTTACAATAAAGAAGTGCTCGAAGAAGGAATACAAAATAGAAGGGAAGGAAAAGGGGCCTTAAAATACCCTAAGGGTTCGCGGCATCCCGAGAGCCGCTTGCTTGCCCACCCTTTTCCGCCACCTTCGGCGCTGGAATTGAAAGAGGAAGCTTCAAGTGTTCGACCTTGGACCATTCCCACCGAGGTCCCTCAGGAATGTTTAGAGCCTCTAGAAAAGAGAGGTCCAGATCTGGGAACCTCTGGAGGACCTGGTGCCGAGCAAGGCAGAAGCCGTCCTGAAAAGTGACCTTGGCCATTTGATCAGACTTGCTCTTGTCAAGATCAAGGTCGTCAAGCTCGTCCTTCAGATCCGCGATCTCCTCCTCCAGCGCCTTTATCTGCTTCTTCCCCTTCGGATCCTTCTTCAAGGACTTGACCTCGGCTGCAAGGATGTTTTTCTCAACTGTCAGTGCCAGTATGAGCTTGTCAGAATCTTACTTGTCCTTTAGGAGCTCCTCGTTGGCGGCCAGCATTCCATTTATCTGCTCGCCGAGGTCAGCAATCTTCCGGGAGGAATCCTTCTCAAGTTCTTCTTTCTCCTTCCGGAACTCCTCCCGAAGGGTGGCAACTTCTTCCTTCGCAGCATGTGATAGCTGCTGGTTCTCGGTAATCAATGCCAAGCGAGTGGCCTTCGCCTTCTCTAAGGCCTCTAAGGCCGAAGCTCGAAACTTCGCGTGCCTGGCCACCCGAACTCGGAGAAAGCCAGCTATCCCAGCAGCTGCAGAAAGATGAACGCAAGGTCAGTAAGAGCCAGGCACTTAGGAAAAATTGAAGGGAAAAAGGTGTGAAGAACATACCTGAGCAGCATGCTCGGTGACTTTCGCGGCAAGGGTGTCATCATCCGGATGGCCCGCCGCAATAGCCTTAAAGGAGGCCTCTGTAAGCACCCCCTTTGAAATTTGGTTCGCCATTTCAGGACAGTCCTCGGAGTACAAGTTCATGTCCTCCGTGAATGTCCAGAAAGGCTCTTTGGGAACCTTCCCTTGCGGGACTTTGGCGTCGCGAAGGGCCCGTGCCTTCGCGTGTTCGGTCGCCCATCCAGGGGTAAGCAACTCCCCTGCGTGGCAAAAATGAGAAGGAAGTTAAACACAAAGAAGAAAATCCAGAAAAGCAAAGGAACTGTACCGTACTTTATCTGAAGACTAACCTGGAGGGACCTCGACAACAACGTCCTCGGAGTCCTCAGCCTCCTCGGTCGAAATGCCCTTACCCTTCTGCCTGCGCCGCTCCACAGCAGAAGGTGCCTCTACCACGGCGTTCAGGAGGACTTGCGACGGGGTAGGACTTTGGGGAGGGGCGTCGGTGTGAGGGACGTCGGTGGCGGCAGGAACGTCGGCCGAAAGATCGGGCAGCGAAGCGACAGCGGCCTCAGCGTCCTCGCTTTCCTCCCCAATACTTTCCAAAGGGGAGGAAAGAACAGTCTTCTTCGCCCATTTAGCCGAAGGACCAGCACCGACAGACTTCTGCCTTCGGGAAGTTGCCTTCTTTGTCTGCTCCCCCTTCTCCACTTGGCCGGAGAAAAGGGACTTGTAATAGGCGGCATTCCCGTCGCCCATCTCTCAAAAAGAAGAGAAATATCAGCATAAGTCCGAGGAAAAAAACAGCAAGGGAGTAGAAGACAACTCACTTTCGACAAGCGTTTCGAAAGAAATTTCCTCCTTAAGAAGCTTGACCAACCAGGAATCCTTCCCGGTGATGGCAGGAGCTGGCATCTTGAGGTCAGTCTCGTGCTCCTTCACCACCTTTAGCTCCTGAAGGACCTCTTCAGTCATCAACTTCCAGTTGATAGGAAAAGGGTAAAGGGCACGCGGAGCGACCTTGGGAGTCCAGTCAGAGACAGCCCGAATGCGGGCGTCGAAATCCGCGAACACGGGAGCCAACTCTGGAGTCAGCAGCATCCTCGGATCAACGAGGTCCACATTCAGTATTCCCTGAGCCCATTTGGTCGGGACGTACGACCAGGCCTCAACCATCTTCAGGAAGAAGAACTTCTGTTGCCACCCCCGCCAGCTGTCCTTAGTGGCGAAGGTGAACATGAATTTTTTGCTCCCGGATCCCCGAGGTAGCATGAAATAGAAGCCACCCTTCGGGACCACAGAGAGCTTGTAGTACTGCATGAAGATTATAAAATGGGGTTCTATCCCGAACACGCCACACATGCAGAGGAACGCGTTAAAATAACAGAACGAGTTCGGGGGAAGCTGGTTCACAACAATGCCATGAAATTGGCAGAACTCGCAAACCATCTTCGGGGGAGGATACCGAAGACCGGCCTTCAGCTGGGCTCGAAAAATGGTAACCTCGTTTTTGTGGTTTGAAAAAGCATAATGGCTAGAACGAGGCAGCCTAGTAATGGCGTAAGAGGGAAGAAAGAATTTTTTCTTCCGCCTCTCTAACTTTGCAGGGGTGGTGCAACAAGGATGGGCTAAAAGAGGCTGCCAGCTCTCAGGGATAGGCATTGTAAACATGAAAGCTAGTTTGGAAAAGACAAAAAAACAGTTTCCAGAAAAAACTCCAAAGAACAGAGAGATCAAAACACTCTGGAAAACAAAAACCCACCAAAAGATTTGCCAAAGTCTGAGGACGCCGTCGTAAAAGTTGGCTGGAAAAAGCTCTGATTAAGGCAGCTCCGCCACAGAAAGCAAGAAAGTGCAAGAACAGGGGCAAAGCACAGAGAAGAGCAGAAGAAAAAGAAAAAGGAACTTATGATGGAACGAGCCATTTAGAGGCCAGAGGTGAGTAACCGAAACGTCGTCATAAGTACCCTTTGGAGGTGAACCGTCGTCGTAACTGCCCTCTGCACCTGAAAAGGCGCGCCCTCTGTAACCGACGCAACTCTCCTCCAATGGCAAAGCGCCACGTGTCAGCCGCCGCGCCAAAACGGGGACACGTCTCCTGACATCCCTAGGAAAAAGGGAGCACGTCTTCTGACATCCCTAAAAAGCTGGGACGCGTCGCTCAGATTGACACGCTTGGCCAACAGACCTGTAGAAACAAAGAGCAGGCCACCTCGAGGACACCAAGAGACAGGATATGGCCAAACAGCCCATGACCTTCGGGCAAGAGGTGTATCTTTGGCACAAGCTCTGCCTCGAAGACAGCAAAGAACAGGCCAAGGCCGAACAGCCCTTTGGGCAGAAGGTGCATCCTCGGAACAGATTGAGCTTCCTAAGAGACTCCCAAGAACAACCTCGGAAAGAGATGCAAAACCGAAGTCTTCACTTCGGCTTTCCAAAGGGGGGCATGTGATAGCCAAAGGCTATCGCCTCTATCTGGCCGAACTCCCTGCCACAAGAATGGCCAGAAGAGACTGGCGATACCCGAGTGAAAATGAGATCATACACCTCGGGAGATAGCCGAAGAGCTCCGAGCCCGGCACGCCAGGAAACTTGAGGATACTACTAGCCCCCCGAGGTTGCAAACAGATCGCCTTCAGAAAAGAGGCACCAGCTATTGCGGGCCGAACATGATCTCCCCGAAGGCGGAACTCCTTGAAGCTGGGAACCCCCGAACTGGGTGCGTGTTTCCCGAAGAGGCATTGTCCGTACCAAAGGATGACCTCCCCAGGGACCTCGGGAGTACGGCAGGAGCATTTAAGGAAGCATTTAAGGAAGCCTCTGACACGTCCTTTCACAGACGTCATAAAGCCGCCTCAATAGGCGCTCTGGCATGCTGACGCCATCAAAATCACATCATGGCCCATCTCAGCACAACTTTATGTGGCCAAAATAGAATTTACAAGTAAGAAGCCCGTCATTCACACTTAGGCAGCTTTGTACCACATCACTTACATAGCCAGAACATGACTCAAATGTTCACATACTTGTCTCATTTTACATACACTACATATACATGCATACATGGACTAAAATATGGTCTTAACTCAGCAAAATACATACCCTAGGTTACAGCAGGTGCTGAGACACAATGGACTCCAAAAACAAGATGCCGGACAGCTGCTGCGCAACACAATAAGTACCACCACTAAAAATACCAAATGTGCTCCTAAAATCACCAAACGTTCTAGATCATAACTAGGCATATGGAATTTCTTGTACTTGAAATTTTAGATTAAAATTTAAACCAAAAAGGTTAGTTTGACAGCGATCTTTCAGCTGACCTGAAATGACAGAATTGAGGGGAGTAAGGTTCATTGAGAAACTTAGTAAGGGTAGCACTTGGATTCAATAGGCAATGTAACCATCATTAAAACTTGCATCCAAAGACACTAAAACACAAAAACCACAATGCATATATACAAGATATAGCAACCAAATGCAGCAGCCAAACATAAACAACAAACACATGAAGTGTGGCAGTGACATATACCATAGGTTAGTCCATAAAACACATAATAAACATAACCAAATCACTATGGAAGCCCTCCTTAAGCTAATGCTTGGTCTTAGGAGGATTTTAAATCTAGTTAGTACTAACTGTAGGCTCTAGAAACCATCATTTTACTACCATGTTTGTGCACTTCACACTAGGTCACAAAACCTTCAAGAAATGCACTCTCCTCACTAAGCTTGGTTCATCAAGCTCATGGCTCTCTTCCAAGCTTAGCCTTAGCACCATGGTTATTTGAAAATATAGAAAACAACCCATGAGAGCAAGAGAACCCTTACCAAAGTGGGTAGGCCAAAAATCAAGCTTGATCCTTGAAGTATCCAAGAAATAGCTCTAGTTTGCTTCCAAATGCTTCCTTTTGCCTTCAATTTCAATCAATTGCAAGTATGAAGGTGTGGTGGCTATGGACGAAGTATGACTGTGTTCTTGGGTTGGGGGAGGATGAAAATGAGAGAGGGATAAGTGATTTGGGTACTTAAATGGCCTTAAATGAGCTTAAGGGGACAAAACACACTTAACAAGCTTAACCTTGCTTTATGTCATTTTCTTTCTCACTAATTATGGTTTCTTTGTACACATGTGCCCAACATTTTTGACTAATTATCAAGTCTTGGCTGCCTCCCCCATTGTGGGATAACCCCATAATTCCACCCTTAGACTTAAGTCACAAGCTTGAACACCTTAAGGTTTACACTAGGAGATTTAGGTCCTTATTGCATTTAGTGTTTTCTTTGTCCAAACTTGTCTTCCATGAGTAATTTGGTCCTCCAATAGCACTTTCATACCATTTATATCCTTCCCATAACTCTCCAAGTCTTTTTCTTGAGATTTTGCAATTGAGTACCCGAATTTCCAAAACCTCACAAAAAAAGTCCATAGGTTGCTTGACAAACAAGCAATCCTTTAGGCTTTTCTTGGGGGTCAAGTTACCAACTTGGAACACTTTTAAGAAGGTGTTGATCATGCCTTTTACCCCCCACACTTCAATCACTATGGTGAGAATTACAAAATATAATGGTTTTTATCCATTATGACACATTTGTAATTCTCCCATTTTATGAGCTGATAACAGGGGTAGTCCAGTTATGGTGCCAAAACTGTGCATTTAAACTCCCAGGTTTGGTGTGTCCTATGGGTCATTAGAAAAATAACCCTAGTGTACATACTCAAATGACCCTCTTGAGCACCATGTAAATACATGCATATTGGTCTAACCATAACACACATATTTACGTTTATGCACACTATGGCAGCTAAGAAGGAAAACACTAGCACAAGTCGTAGTTTTGGCTTCCACACATTAGGCAATCTTGTTAAGTTCCAGTGACCAGCTACTGCACCTATAACTTCCACTAATAAACTGTATCATTCTAGCCACATACCCCCCCTTGTTTTCTTTGCTCCATTATCAAGTAGAGACATAGAGCAAAGCAAGAAATTTTGTTTTACATCAATAGCCAACCTGTGGACCAAGTCATGGACTTTTTAATTTGGTTACAAAATTCTGACCAAATGAACAGTAACTCAGCCAAATTTGCAACATCATATCTTTGGTTACAGGGCTCTAAATCTGGAAACTGCAAAGCCCAGTTAAACCTCTAGATGTTCTCTAGGTTTGGTCAAAATTTCATACCAAGATTCATTCTACATAGGGAGATATTAAACTTTAGGTCCAGAGTCAAAATTTTGGCAACTTTTGCACCATTTTGCCCATACAGTTTTTCCAAACCATGCAAACACTTCATTCACAATGGGAAAACCCTCCAAGGCTATCCCATATATGTCCATTACACATAGGAATTACATTCCCTTGCTTTTAACATCTTTATGTGGCAAAAACAGAATTTACAAGTAAGCAGCCCATCATTCACACTTAGGCAGCTTTGCACCACATCACATACATAGCCAAAACATTACTCAAATGTTCACATACTTGTCTCATTTTATATACACTACATGTACATGAAAAATGCACTACAATATGGTCTTAACTCACCTAAAGATAAACCCTAATTTACAGGAGGTCCCGAGACACAATGGACTCCAAAAACAGGATGCTGGACAGCTGCTGCACAACACAATAAGTACCACCATTAAAAATACCAAATGTGCTCCTAAAATCACCAAAATTTCCAGATCATAACTAGACATATGTAAGTTCATGGACCTAAAATTTCAGATTAAAAATCAAACCACAAAGGTTAGTTTGAAGGTGATCTTTCAGCTGGACCTGAAATGACAGAATTGAGGGGAGTAAGTTTCATTGAGAAACTTAGTAAGGGTAGCACTTCAATTCAATAGACAATGTAACCATCATTAAAACCTGCATCCAAAGACACTAAAACAAAAAAACCACAATGCATATATACAAGATATAGCAACCAAATGCAGCAGCCAAACACAAACAACAAACACATGAAATGTGGCAACAACATATACCATAGGTTAGTCGAGAAAACACATAATAAAGATAACCAAATCACTATAGCAGCCCTCCTCAAGCTAATGATTGGTCTTAGGAGGATTTTAACACTAGTTAGTATGAACTTTGGGCTCTAGAAAGCCTCATTTTACTGCCATCTTTCTGCACTTCACACTAGGTCACAAAACCTTCAATCAGTGCACTCCCCTCACTAAGCCTGGTTCATCAAGCTCATGGCTCTCTTCCATGCTTAGCCCTAGCTCTATGGTTGCTTGAAAATATAGAAAACAACCCATGAGAGCAATATAACCCTTACTAAAGTGGGTAGGCCGAAAATCAAGCTTGATCCTTGAAGCATCCAAGCAATAGCTCTAGTTTGCTTCCAATTGCTTCCTTTTGCCTTCAATTTCAATCAATTGCAAGTTTGAAGGTGTGGTGGCTATGGAGGAAGTGTGGCTGTGTTCTTGGGCTGGAGGAGGATGAAAATGAGAGAGGGATAAGTGATTTGGCCACTTAAATGGCGTTAAATGAGCTTAACGGAACAAAACATACTTAACAAGCTTAACCTTGCTTTATATCATTTTCCTTCTCATTAATTATGGTTTCTTTGCCTTCAAATAATTGGTACACAT
Organism: Aquilaria yunnanensis; assembly: GCA_039654915.1. Taxonomy (NCBI): domain Eukaryota; kingdom Viridiplantae; phylum Streptophyta; class Magnoliopsida; order Malvales; family Thymelaeaceae; genus Aquilaria; species Aquilaria yunnanensis. The sequence goes on from CM077595.1 coordinate 50,056,647, forward strand.
GTGCCCAACATTTTTGACTAATTATCAACTCTTGGCTGCCTCCCCCATGGTGGGATAACCCAACAATTCCACCCTTAGACTTAAGCCAAAAGCTTGAACACCTTAAGATTTACACTAGGACAATGAGGACCTTATTGCCTTTAGTGTGTCCTTTGTCCAAACTTGTCTTCCGTGAGCAATTTGATCCTCCAATAGCACTTTCATACCATTCATATACTTCTCATAACTCTCCAAGTCTCTTTCTTGAGAGTTTTGCAATTGAGTACTCGAATTTCTAAAACCTTACAAAAAAGTCCATAGGTTGCTTGACAAACAAGCAATCCATAAGGCTTTTCTTGGGGCCAAGTTACCAACTTGGAACACTTTTAAGGTGGTGTTGATTATACCTTTTACGCCCCACACTTCAATCACTATAAGAAGAATTACACAATATAATGGTTTTTAGCCATTATGACGCACTTGTAATTCTCCCATTTTTGTGAAGTGGTAACACCTAGGAAATATCAGTCCTACCGTAGTGCCCTTGTACAACATAAGAAAGGTTCAACTAGTGATGAACTTCACTAGTTAGGCTAGTAAGCAATGTTTGCTAGTAAACAAGGCTTTGCCTTGTAGTTCCAGGACTAGGTAGAGGACAAGTCCTAAGGGACTGAAATGTATGCGCATAGGTTTAGCCTCACATTGTATGAGCTCACAGCAGATTACATATGATGATATATGTGTTGTCCTTAGCATTTTTCTTGTAGGTGAAGATCCCTTACTAAGAATTACAAATTCTCACTCCCTTATCTTATGTTGTGCAGATTCTGACCGTGTTAAGCCCAATAACTATTGAGGGTTTTTGTGGTAGTCTTTTGTTGCAGGTATATTGTTATGGGAATTGTTATGATTCTAGTTTCCTTAGTTACTTTTCGGTGAAGTAAGAGTACTAACTATAGTTATTTCTTGGTTGCAGTGGCTAGCAGCATATGGATAGGCTTTTCTGACTCACCACTGGGACTTATCTCCAAGGTAGGAGTTAGTTAGGAGGATCTTAGTAGATGCTGGTATATGTTTATGCGTGGTTGCCTCTTATATCTATGTTTGGAGCTTTAGACTCTAGGGTTGGTCTTGGGTGAGGGACATTAGACTACTTTTTTTGAATGCCATCACACGGTAAATATGTGTAGTAATGTCAATACAAATGTTGATTTTGCATGCTTTGACTATTTGAGCTTCATTTCTACGAAAATACTTGGCCAAGTGAATGTTCTTGTGATTTCTTTTAGCTTAAGTCAAAGCACAAAGAGCATGCATCCTACATATTCTAGGTTAATCAACTAGTATCATGAAGTTTTAATCTGCACACATATATAACTAGCCAATTACAACCACTGTGAGACTCATTCTCACAAGCTTCCTGGGCAGGGCTGAGGGCGGCCATGTCAAAAAAGGTTGGCGAGTGTGCCGATACTCATCTTGTTAGGCCTGAATAAGGCCTTTATAGCATATATAGATGCATCGAGTTCTAGTTCGGGATGTGTGTTGATGCAGGAAAAACCAGGTGATCACCTATGGCTTAAGGCAATTAAGGCCTAGTGAGTTAAACTACCCAATTCATGACGTTGAGCTAACGGTAGTAGTCTTCGCTCTTAAGCTTTAGAGGCATTACTTGATGGGGAGGTCATTCAGGATTTTCACCTACCATAAGAGTGTGAAATACTTGTTCACTTAGAAGGATTTGAACATAAGGCAATGATGGTGGCTTAAATACATAAAAGATTATGATTGCTTGATTGAATACTCTGCAGGGAAAGGAAATGTGGTAGCATATGCTATTAGTTGGAAATACGCAATGTCATGCCTGTGACTTTTACAGGCCATGGGCTGTGTTGATGATATGCGTGAGATGCACATAAATTGTGTATATGAATGTTCCAAGTTATGGACATGGAGAAGGAAACAAGAAGAAGAATAAACACTCATTGGAAGTCCTAAGGGATACAGAGGGCATTCTAATGGAACATGTGAGGACAATGCTGCATTCTTGAGCCAAGAAAGGCTCAAGACATGTCCTAAAATACACTGGGATATGAGGACTCAAAATTTGGGGAAATTGAGCCTAAAAATTTAAGAGCAGTAGGGGAGCACCAAGGACAGGCACTAAGTGACTCTTGGGCACACCCTTGAATGCACCTATGTACATTTTGAGGCCTTAAAGCCAAAGGCATTGAGAGGACTTGTATAAGGCTAATACATGACATTAAATTATGAATAAAGGCTACAAGGTAAGCCGAGGAAAATGTTCAAAACACATGGAAGCCATGGATAGCATTTAAGGGTACGCTAAAGAGCTCTAGAATGCACTTAAAGTGCACCTATATTGAAATTAAAGCTAAAGGGCCTAAATGGTTGAACTAATGCGCAAAATGATTTGAACAACTTGGAGGAATTTAAGCCAAGGACTAGTCAAAGTCCTTGGCCAACAAGGCAATTCGGTCAAATTGTTGAACCAGTTGACTAAGCTTTGAGTTAAGATAGCTTCTTGGCTATTTCTTGTTGTAATTCTGACCACTACAACCTTGCCAAATCTCTAGCAAAGCATACCAACACAACTGAGAAGAAACTTGAGCTAAACATGGAAGAGGCCAAGCATGAAGGCTTTCGAGTGAACTCATGGTGGCACCCATGATACATGTGTTAGTATTGTGCCCAAAAAGCCAATCATGAGATGATTGTATTTTGCACATTGAGTCATGATATTTTATTGAGGCATTAATCCAGCAATTTTGTTTGTTGTTTTGTTTCTGCGTAACGTAATAAACATAATTGTAACCCTAGAATAATGATATTCTTAAATGTCCCTAGTCTAGTATTATTGTGGAGCGGGTTGCAATAATACATAATGACTAGCATATGTGGAGACTAATATGAGATATGTAGTCTACATATGGGTACAAGTTGGAGAACTTGTGTACTGGACCGACCCACCATGAGAACACTTCATGGATCGTTATATGAGTGTCATAAGTGATTCTCATAGTGATCATGGTATATGTAGTCCTTCGACCTAAGATCATCAAGGTTCCCTACATGTGAGTCACATACTTTGATACTTTCCTTTGTTGCTCGTAACTGAGTGAACTTGAAGGAGGTCATTGGGTATGTCACATATCATGCGGAGGGATTTGTATGATCAAGATGGGATTTGTCCCTCCTATGTAACGGGAGTGATATCTTTGGGCCCCTTGATAGAGTAAGACTTAGAAAATGCATGGCCATGCTCCGATGAGTTGATATATGATATCAATGTCGTCAGTTTAATTTGGTCTACTCGGTAATCAAGAAACCGAAGATTGGGCTATACGAGAGTGACACATTCCATGTCTTGTGCTTAGTCTTGATATCTTGGACAAAGGGACAATGGCATATATCGGTGATGATCATAAAGGTTTAGTCGATTCACCGACAATCTTGTCACTTGGGTAGCAATGATGTGTTGCTAGACACCGCTCATTGCTTATGATCATAAATGTGATTTATGATCATTGCCAACATGGCAAGAGCCTATTGGGTCGCACACGTAGAGCTATTTGGATCATTAGAGTGCATGGGCTAATTATTTGGGTTATGGTTTCACTTTAATTTCGTATTAATAATGGGCCAAGGAGTTGAGCCATTATTAAGCCCGAAATTAAATCCTAATTGGATTAGGGCTTTGAAACCCATTAGGCCTGGAAGTTGAGTCTCACTATAAATACAACTTTTAAGTGAGAAATTCGTAGGTCTCCTTGCCCTAGCCTCCCAAAAGGACAGCCACACTCTTCTCTTGCAATTCCTTGGAGGACGCAAGCTAGCACTGCGAGCGCAAGAGAAACGCATCTGCCGGGACGTGGTGGAAGCGTGGTGATCCCGAGAAGCTCGTGTGGATACCATAGAGAGCCTGAACACGTCAACTGTTCAGGTTTTGTGATTCGACTCTACAGTTGAGTGAGAGATCTCAACCGAAAATTAGGTATGAAATTTTCGAACACCCGGTTTACCCCGTTTCACTTGGATCCTGGAGGGTTTCGGTTAAATTCCGCTGCGCTGTTTGGCTCCCGAAACCCAACAGTGGTATCAGAGCTACTGGTGAAACCCTAAATCGGGATTGAGTGTTGAATCGCATGATGCTATGTCTTCGATTGGTTTTCGGCCATGATTAATTAGATTGATTCATGATGCATGAAACCGGAATTCGTAATGAACATATGAGATATATGAAGAAACAACACAAATTGGTTAATGAGATTAACCCGAAATTGATAGGTATGAGATACCTATATGGATTAGGATTCTTGCAATAGTTGCAAAAACCCTAGGTTTGTTCGGATTCGGCCTGTTCGGGCACCGAAAGTAAGGTATTTTTGGTGGCTCGAATGGAGGAGTCTCGGGTGCCTACTTTCTTGAAATAGAAGATTTCGGGCTAAGCAATTGTAAGACAATTTTTTGCGCCGGGGGGCGCTGCCCCCCACGCCCCCCGTAAGGGCGGCTCCCCTTGACCCCGTCCGCTGACCGGTCAGCGGAACCACCGCCCGCTGACCGGCCAGCGGGACCGCCGTATGCGAAGCGCCACATAAATAAAAACTGGTTAATCAACACGCGAAAATTGGCATGCATCTTTGTTGAATGAGATTTGACATGATATGCTGATTAGTGTTTGAAGCATGGTGCATGGTTATAGCCCTTGATTGGTTGTACTTGTAAATACGGCCTGCGAGTCGTGCCTTTTCTTATCACTCTCATTGTACATTCTCTTCTCACCTTACTCCCCTCGAATGTAACTCGAGGTTTCTATTATTGATGTAATGGTGCATTATGGGATCGTCCAAGGTGGTATGTCCAAGGAGGTGACAACAAAAGGGCAGCCAAGAAAGGAAGAGAAGGAGCTTGTGAAGACTCTTTTCTTTTCTTAGGCTTTTATGATATTCTCATTGGCTTGAGAATATCGCATAGTTTGGGCTATAACCATGTCACGTTTATTTCTTGTAAGCATGAGATGCATGTTTTATATTTGTATGTGATGCATGTATAAAACAACCGGAGATAACAAATTGGTGAGATCAAAAGAAAAATCCCTCAAACAAATATTAAGTCATTAAATGTGATGCCTTCCAAATGTTGGCACTCGTCAAGACTTTGATCAACATTAGGTGGGTTTGCCAAAGCAAAGCACCTATGTTCATCTTGGTAAGGCGCGATGGGATAATAGTGATATCCAAACTGCTAACTTTGGGTTCGACTTAACTAAGTCATCCTAATAGGATTAGGGACTTAGAGGCATAGAGTTGGGCTTAAGTTCATGAGATGAGCTTGGACAAGTGTTGTTCACCCAACTATCCAAGAGTTGCATAAGATGCAATTGGCAATGAGTTGCCTACCTAAATAGCTGTAACTTGAGAGAAAAGCCAAAGCTGACTCAGGTTGTGGTCAAATATGGATCTTGGCCCGCTAGAATACCTTAGCGCCGAGGTGTTCCGAAATAATATCGAGGGTTATTATTTTGAGGAAAATAGTGGGAGTATCATTTAATAAAAGTCCTTATTAAATGAATTAAAATACATGACTCTTACACTGCATATTTACTGTTGTAGATAACCATGGCACAAAACACATCGACACTTTCATTGCGATCGATCCTTGAGAAGGAAAAACTGAATGGGACCAACTTTCTCAAATGGTACCGAAACTTGAGGATAGTCCTCAAACAAGAGAGAAAGGGATATGTCCTAGAGCAGCCCATTCCGAATGAGCCTGCTGCCACTGCTCCAAGAGCTGAAAGGGATGCTCACAAGAGGCATTCTGATGATGCTTTGGATGTTGCATGCCTCATGCTTATTACCATGGAATCTGAGCTTCAGAAGCAACATGAGAACATGGGGGCGTTCGATATGATCGAACATCTCAAAATGCTTTTCCAAGAGCAAGCTAGGCATGAGAGGTTTGAGACCTCTAAGGCATTGTTTCAGTGCAAGATGTCTGAGGGAAGTCCCGTGGGTCCTCATGTGCTCAAGATGATTGGGTACATTGAGAATCTTGAGAATTTGGGATTTGCTCTTCAGAAAGAGTTGGCTATCGATGTAGTCTTGCAATCGTTGCCTGAAAGCTACAGTCAGTTCGTCATGAACTATAACATGAATGACCTAGACAAGTCCCTTCCTGAATTGCTCAACATGTTGAGAACTGCTGAGCAAAACCTTAAGAAGGCTAAGCCCATTTTGATGGTTCAAAAGGGCAAGGAAAAGGGAAAAGCCAACAAGAAGAAGGATAAAGCTAATGGAAAGTCCAATGCTAGTTCTTCTTCAGCTGCACTGAAACCAAAGGGTGGTGTGGCAAAGGAAGGGGAGTGCTTCCATTGTAAGCAACCTGGACACTGGAAGCGCAACTGCAAGCTCTATCTTGAAGAACTTGCTAAGGAAAAGGGAAGTAAGACTTCCACTTCAGGTATTTTTGTTATAGAGGCTAACTTTTCTACTTCCTCATCTTGGGTATTGGATACTGGATGTGGATCTCACATTTGTGCAAATGTGCAGGATCTAAGTAGAAGTAGAAGATTGGCCCGAGGTGAAGTGGACCTACGTGTTGGAAATGGAGCAAGGGTTGCTGCCTTAGCCGTAGGGACTTATGTTCTCACTTTACCTAGTGGATTAGTTTTAGAATTAGACAACTGCTACTTTGTGCCTACTATTAGTAGAAATTTGATTTCTGTTTCTTGTTTGGACAAGAAAGGTTTTTCATTTATAATAAAGGACAAATGTTGTTCTATTTATTTGAATGAAATCTTTTATGGTAGTGCTCAACTTAGCAATGGGTTGTATGTTCTAGACCTTGAAGATCCAATCTATAATGTGAATACCAAGAAGGTCAGATTAAATGATTCAAACTTGACCTATCTCTGGCACTGTCGCTTGGGCCATATAAATGAGACCCGCATATCCAAGCTCCATAAGGATGGACTCTTGGACTCATTTGATTTTGAATCATATGAGACATGTGAGTCATGTTTGTTGGGCAAGATGACCAAAGCCCCATTCACAGGGCAAAGTGAAAGGGCTAATGGCTTACTAGGACTCATACATAGTGATGTATGTGGCCCTATGTCTACACAAGCTAGAGGAGGTTCCCAATACTTCATTACTTTCACTGATGACTTCAGCAGATATGGCTATGTATATCTTATGAGACATAAGTCAGAATCCTTTGAAAAGTTCAAAGAATTCAAGAATGAAGTAGAGAATCAACTCGGGAAGAGTATCAAAGTGCTTCGATCAGATTGAGGTGGAGAGTACTTGGATCGAGAATTCCTTGACTATCTGAAGGAGTGTGGTATAGTATCACAACTCACTCCACCAGGTACACCTCAATGGAATGGTGTTTCTGAAAGGAGAAATCGAACTCTGTTAGACATGGTTCGCTCCATGATGAGTCAAGCTGACCTTCCAAACTCCTTTTGGGGACATGCTCTAGAAACAGCCGCTTTTACACTAAACCGAGTTCCATCTAAATCGGTTCAAAAGACACCATATGAGATATGGAGTGGGAGGCGTCCCAATTTGTCTTTTATGAAGATTTGGGGCTGTGACGCTTATGTAAAACGTCAATCCTCTAACAAACTAGGGCCCAAATCTCAAAAATGTCTTTTTGTTGGGTATCCCAAAGAAACAAAGGGTTACTATTTCTACAATCCCTCTGAGCAAAAAGTGTTTGTTGCTCGAACTGGTGTCTTTTTGGAGAAAGAGTTTATCTCTAAAGGAACTAGTGGGAGGAAAGTAGAACTTGAAGAAATTCAAGAACAACAAGAAGACATCGAACCTGAAATGGAACCTGAACAGACACCACAAGATGTTGTGGTTCAAGAGTCTGTTCCTGTAGCACAAAGCCCACGTAGGACTGGTAGGATTCGGCGTGAGCCCGAGAGATATGGATTTCTCGTGACTCACACCGGTGATGTGATGCTCATGGATCAAGATGAGCCCACAACCTACCAACAAGCTATGTCGGGGCCTGACTCTGAGAAGTGGCTAATGGCCATGAAATCCGAGATGGAATCCATGTATGAAAACCAAGTATGGACTTTGGTTGACCCACCTGAAGGGGTAAAACCCATAGGGTGCAAATGGGTTTTCAAGAAGAAAACTGACATGGATGGTAATGTGATTACCTTTAAGGGACGATTGGTCGCAAAAGGTTTCAAGCAAATTCATGGTATTGACTATGATGAAACTTTTTCACCAGTTGCTATGCTTAAATCCATCCGAATTTTGTTTGCTATTGCTGCATACTATGATTATGAGATATGGCAAATGGATGTCAAAACTGCATTCCTAAATGGAAAGCTACTTGAGGATATGTACATGACACAACCTGAGGGTTTTGTCACTCCTGGGAATGCCAATAAAGTGTGCAAATTGCAAAGGTCCATTTATGGACTGAAGCAAGCTTCTCGAAGTTGGAATCTTCGTTTTGATGATGCAATCAAAGAGTTTGGTTTTATCAAAAATGAAGATGAACCTTGTGTCTACAAGAAGGTTAGTGGGAACGCTATTGTCTTCTTGGTGTTGTATGTAGATGACATACTACTCATCGGGAATGACATTCCTGAGCTACAGTCTGTGAAGACTTGGCTAAGGAAATGTTTCTCTATGAAGGACTTGGGTGAAGCAGCCTATGTGTTAGGCATCAGGATCTATAGAGATAGATCTAGAAAGCTTCTTGGCCTAAGTCAAAGTACATATATTGACAAGGTGCTAAAGAGGTTTAGCATGCAAGATTCCAAGAAAGGATTCTTGCCCATGTCACATGGTATCACTCTTTCTAGATCTCAGTGTCCGAGTACAACCGAGGAGAGAGAGCGCATGAGTAAGATTCCATATGCCTCAGCAATTGGATCTATCATGTATGCCATGATATGTACTCGTCCCGATGTCTCATATGCTTTGAGCATGACGAGTAGGTACCAATCGAACCCCGGTGAAAGTCACTGGACAGCTGTTAAGAACATCCTTAAGTACTTACGAAGGACTAAGGATGCATTCTTGGTCTTTGGAGGTGAAGATGAGCTCGTTGTAAGGGGTTACACCGATGCAAGCTTCCAATCCGATAAGGATGATTTTAGATCGCAATCTGGTTATGTGTTTTGTATTGGTGGTGGTGCTGTAAGCTGGAAGAGTTCAAAGCAAGAGACAGTAGCTGACTCTACAACAGAATCTGAGTACATTGCCGCCTCTGATGCTGCGAAGGAGGCAGTTTGGATCAAGAAGTTCATCACTGAACTTGGAGTGGTTCCAAGCATTGTTGACCCGATAGAGCTCTATTGTGACAACAATGGAGCAATCGCACAGGCTAAGGAACCTCGATCTCACCAGCGATCCAAACACATACTCCGACGCTATCATCTCATCAGGGAGATCATCGAGAGGGGTGATGTAAGGATATGCAGGACTTCGACAGACAGCAACATTGCTGATCCACTGACAAAGCCCCTTACGCAGCAGAAGCATGATAGCCATTCTAGGTCCATCGGTATTAGATACATGGATGATTGGCTTTTAGTGCAAGTGGGAGATTGTTAGTATTGTGCCCAAAAAGCCAATCATGAGATGATTGTATTTTGCACATTGAGTCATGATATTTTATTGAGGCATTAATCCAGCAATTTTGTTTGTTGTTTTGTTTCTGCGTAACGTAATAAACATAATTGTAACCCTAGAATAATGATATTCTTAAATGTCCCTAGTCTAGTATTATTGTGGAGCGGGTTGCAATAATACATAATGACTAGCATATGTGGAGACTAATATGAGATATGTAGTCTACATATGGGTACAAGTTGGAGAACTTGTGTACTGGACCGACCCACCATGAGAACACTTCATGGATCGTTATATGAGTGTCATAAGTGATTCTCATAGTGATCATGGTATATGTAGTCCTTCGACCTAAGATCATCAAGGTTCCCTACATGTGAGTCACATACTTTGATACTTTCCTTTGTTGCTCGTAACTGAGTGAACTTGAAGGAGGTCATTGGGTATGTCACATATCATGCGGAGGGATTTGTATGATCAAGATGGGATTTGTCCCTCCTATGTAACGGGAGTGATATCTTTGGGCCCCTTGATAGAGTAAGACTTAGAAAATGCATGGCCATGCTCCGATGAGTTGATATATGATATCAATGTCGTCAGTTTAATTTGGTCTACTCGGTAATCAAGAAACCGAAGATTGGGCTATACGAGAGTGACACATTCCATGTCTTGTGCTTAGTCTTGATATCTTGGACAAAGGGACAATGGCATATATCGGTGATGATCATAAAGGTTTAGTCGATTCACCGACAATCTTGTCACTTGGGTAGCAATGATGTGTTGCTAGACACCGCTCATTGCTTATGATCATAAATGTGATTTATGATCATTGCCAACATGGCAAGAGCCTATTGGGTCGCACACGTAGAGCTATTTGGATCATTAGAGTGCATGGGCTAATTATTTGGGTTATGGTTTCACTTTAATTTCGTATTAATAATGGGCCAAGGAGTTGAGCCATTATTAAGCCCGAAATTAAATCCTAATTGGATTAGGGCTTTGAAACCCATTAGGCCTGGAAGTTGAGTCTCACTATAAATACAACTTTTAAGTGAGAAATTCGTAGGTCTCCTTGCCCTAGCCTCCCAAAAGGACAGCCACACTCTTCTCTTGCAATTCCTTGGAGGACGCAAGCTAGCACTGCGAGCGCAAGAGAAACGCATCTGCCGGGACGTGGTGGAAGCGTGGTGATCCCGAGAGGCTCGTGTGGATACCATAGAGAGCCTGAACACGTCAACTGTTCAGGTTTTGTGATTCGACTCTACAGTTGAGTGAGAGATCTCAACCGAAAATTAGGTATGAAATTTTCGAACACCCGGTTTACCCCGTTTCACTTGGATCCTGGAGGGTTTCGGTTAAATTCCGCTGCGCTGTTTGGCTCCCGAAACCCAACAACATGACGGATTTTTGGCTATTTTTCCATTAAGTCCCAGCTAGGTAAAGACCCATATGAAGATTCTTCTCTTATATTCTATAGGGGAAAGGGCTACCATAGGGGATGTGTTATCACCTCACAAAAATGGGAGAATTACAAAGTGTGGCATAATGGTTAAAAATGTTGGGTTTCGGGAGCCAAACAAGCACAGCGGAATTTAATCGAAACCCTCCTAGATCCAAGTGAAATGGGGTAAACCGGGTGTTGAAAAATTTTCATACCTAATTTTCGGTTGAGATCTCTCACCCAACTGTAGAGTCAAATCACAAAACCTGAATAGTTGACGTGTTCAAGCTCCCTATGGTAACCACACGAGCCTCTCGGATCACCACGCTTCCACTGCGTCCCGGTAAATGCGTTTCTCTTGCTCTCGTAGTGCTAGCTCGCGTCCTCCAAGGAATTGCAAGAGAATAGTGCAACAGTCCTTTTAGGAGGCTAGGCAAGAAGCTACGAATTTTTCACTAAAAGTTGTATTTATAGTGAGACTCAACTTCCAGTCTAATGGGTTTCAAAGCCTTAATCCAATTAGGTTTTAATTTTGGGCTTAATAATGGCTCAACTTTTGGGCCCATTATTAATACGAAATTATTATTAAACCATAACCCAAATAATTAGCCCATGCACTCTAATGATCCAAATAGCTCTATATGTGTGACCCAATAGGCTCTTACCACTTTGGCAATGATCATAAATCACATTTATGATCATAAGCAATGAGTGGTGTCTAGCAACACATCATTGCTACCCAAGTGACAAGAATGTCGGTGATTCGATTAAACCTTTATGATCATTACCGATATATGCCATTGTCCCTTTGTCCAAGATATCAAGACTAAGCATAAGACATGGAATGTGTCACTCTCCTTGTTACTACTCTAAGTATTTAAATACAGTGATCAATTTTAGTGAGCTCAAGCCCTAGGCAATCCATGTCCTGTAGGCCAAGCAGAACATGTGCACTATGTTTACCCAAGTGGCCCTCTTGGTCATTATGCAAAGATGTGTATATTGGTCCAACCATCACACACATATTCACATACAATTTCATCTAGAAGTGATGATGACAATGAAATTCTTTATTCCTGGCCAATATGAAATTTGAGTAAAATCCCCAAGTGCATGTACAATCATATGCACACATGAATGCTATTGGTGCGGATCTTTTTTTTCCAAACTTTCACACCATGTCCTACTCAAATTCTACCCATATTCTCCTATGCCCTAAAGGTTTTAAACCCTTTAATACCCTTAAAACTTCATAGGGAAATAGATTTGAGACATTAAATCCATCTAAGTTTACAATTATGGATCTTACACTTAATCGGGTAAAAATGACCATATGAACAGTGCTCAGCAAAATCAGCTAACTTTGACAGCCCATAACTCTGGCTACAGGGCACCAAATCTAGTGATTCAAAAGCCAAGTTATTCCTCTTGAAGTTTTCTAAGTGTGGTTAAAATTTCATAGCCAGATTATTTATGTACAGAAAGTTATGGCAGCTGGAGTACAGGATACCAAATTTTAGCCACTATTGACCATTATGCCCATACAAAATTTCATAATATTCATACACTTCATTTCCAGGTGCAAAACCCACTTTGTAGTGTCCATATATGTTTTAAACACATGGAAAAACCATTCCCATGAATTTAGAGTCCTTCTAACAATCATTCATGAAAATTCCATCAAAACAACCCATAAACACCATATGGACAGCATTGTATACACACTTCAAACAACACTCCATTGATCCATATATCCTTCTCACATTACACATACAACTTATCCAGATCATTTACATGCATTGATGCACTACATACATGAAAATAACTTAGTTAATACGTACACTAAGCTTCTTGGAGAACTTCAAAAGCACTAAGCACTCTAGAAACTTGTAGGGACCAGCTGCTGCGTAAGGCAGAAAGTACCATTACTAAAAATATCTAATGTGCTCCAAAAATCATGAAACTTTCCAGTTTACAACTAAACATATGGGAGTTAATATATGTGAAAGTTCACATAAAAATTCACACGACAGCTATTATTTTTAATGCTCTCTTTCAGGTGCTCCTGAAATGGACAGAAAGGGGGTAAGTCTCTTTGAAGAAACTTAGTAAGGGCTTATCATTAGAAACTTGAATTCCCATCAACATACCTGAAATCCAAAGACATAAAGACACAAAAAAAATAGCACATATACAAAAATATGTCCATCCAAATGCACAAACAAACAGAACACAACCAAATGCAATGCTGGCAGCAATACATAATTAGGGTTAGTCCTTAAACAATCAAATAAACAATATGTAATCACTATGGCAGACCTCCTCAAGCTAATGCTTGGTCTTAGGAGGTTAATTGGTCTTAGTTAGTACAAACTTGGGCTCTAGAAACCCCTGTAAACACTGCCATCTTAGTGCATGAAAAACAGTAAGGCTGGAACCTTGTTCATGCACTCCCCCTTAACCCATACTTGGTTCCTTGAGCTTTTTGCTCTCTTCCACGCATGGTCATAGCTTCATGGATGCTTGATCATCATCCTAAGACAGTAAACAACCATGAAACATGAAGATAAAACCCTTACCTATGCTGTGAAGGCTGAAATCTTCAAGAGATACACAATAAACCTGAAAACTAGGGTTTTTCTCTTTCTTGTTGCATCTGATTGCCTTCCTTTGTGATTTCTTGCGAGATTGAGCTATGGTGGCTATGGAAGCTTATGGAGGAGCTAAGGAACAGGTTGTGCCTGGTGGGGGATGAAAATGGGCAGGAAATGGCAAGAAATCATGATATTTTACTTGACTTGATTAGTTTAGCCTTAACTCTCATTTAGGTCACTATAAGTATATCTTAAACAAAGACTTTACCTTATAACCTGGAAATAAAATGATGGGATAATGCTAGAAATGGCCACCTTTGACTCTTGTGAAAAATCATCCCATCCTTAAGTTATTTATGTGAACAATTGTACACCTAGTTCTCCTAGGGTCTTGAATAATGGCTTTTCTTTCCTTTATGCAATTCAACCTCCAAAAATTACTTCCATACGATTCAAATCCTTCCAAATCTATCTTTTAGAGTTGTACAATTGAGTACCCAAGTCTTGAAATCTTGCAATAAGGCCCATAGATCACTTATAAAACAAGCAATCCTGTAGGGCTTCCTTTAGTACCAAGTAACCATTGTAATCTTTTAGGGAGGTGTAGATTATTCACTTTACCCCTCACATTTCATTCACTATGGTGAAAATTATGCTATATAATGGTTTATAATCATTATGCCTTTATACTGTAATTTTCCCATTTGTTGAGGTGGTAACACTCCTATAGCCCAATCTTTGGTTTCTTGATTACCGAGTAGACTAACCTAAACTAATGACATTGATATTGTATATCAACTCATCCGAGCATGGCCATGCATTTTCTAAGTCTCACTCTACCAAGGGGCCCGAAGATATCACTCCTATTACATAGGAGGGACAAATCCCATCTTCATCATACAAATCCCTCCGCATGATATGTGACGTACCCAATGACCTCCTTCAAGTTCACTCAGTCACGAGCAACAAAAGGAAGTATCAAAGTATGTGACTCACATGTAGGGAACTTTGATGATCTTACGTCAAAGGACTACATATACCATGATCACTATGAGAATCACTTATAACACTCATATAACAATCCATGAAGTAGTCTCATGGTGGGTCGGTCCAGTAACAAGTTCTCCAACTTGTACCCATATATAGACTACGTATCTCATATTAGTCTCCACATATGCTAGTCGTTATGTATCATTGAAACCCGCTCCACAATAATACTAGACTGGGGACATTTAAGAATATCATTATTCTAGGGTTACAATTATGTTTATTACATTACACAGAAACAAAACAACAAGCATAATTGCTGGATTAATGTCTTAATAAAATATCATGACTCAATGTGCAAAAAATACAATCATCTCATGATTGCCTTTTGGGCACAACACTAACAAAAAAACTATTATATTGTATAATTCTCACCATAGTGATTGAAGTGTGAGGGTAAAGGGCATGATCAACACATCCTTAAAAGTGTTCTAAGTTCGTAACTTGGTCCCCAAGAAAAGCCTTAAGAATTGCTTGTTTTTCAAGCAACTTATGGACTTTTCTATAAGGTTTTGGAAATTCGGGTACTCAATTACAAAACTCCCAAGAAAGAGCTTTGGTGAGTTACGAGAAGGATATGAAAGGTATCAAAGTGCTATTGGAGGGACCAAAATGCTTATGGAAGAAAATTGTGGACAATGAAAAGCATAAATGGCTTTAAGGACTTAAGTGTCATAGAGTAGGCCTTTGGATGTCTATGTCTTTGACTTAAGTCAAATGGACACATTTTGGAGTTATCCTACTCAACAAAAGGCAGCCTAAGCAAGATAAGGATTGTCAAATGTGGGCCAAGAGATTAAGACTAAGAAACCATAGTCTTGTAGCAAGAAAAATGACATAAAGCATGGTTAAGGCTAGTTAAGTGTGTTTTGTGCACAAAGTCTTTATAAGTGGTTGTCTTTGTCTTTCTCTCCCACATTTGGTCTCTTCCAGCAGTAAAAATGTAGCCCTTCCCCCTCCATACTTCGTCCATAGCCACCATACCTCCAAGCTTGAAGCTAGAAGCAATTGAAAGCAAGAAAGGGCAATTGGAAGCTATTTGGTGCTAAGACTAGAGTGCACCTAGGATCAAGCTCCAATTTTGGCATACACTCAAGGTAAGGAGTTCTATTCCACTCATGGAATGTTTACTATATTTTCAATCATCCATGGAGCTAGGGCCGGGCTTGGAAGAGAGCTATGAGCTTGATGGACCAAGCTCAATGAGGGGAATGTACTTAGTGAAGGTTTTTTGACCTAGTGTGAAGTGCACAGTGATGGCAGCAAATTTAAGAGTTTCTAAAGCTCAAAGTTAGTACTAATTAGTGTTAAAACTCTCCTAAGACCAAGCTTATGCTTGAGGAGGGCTGCCATAGTGATTTGCTTATGTTTATTGCATGTCCAATGGACTAACCAATGGATATTATTGCTCCTGCATGCATATGGTTGTTCTTTGTGTTTAGTTGCTGCATTTGGATGCTCTATATTTCATATTTGCATTGTGTTTTCTTGTGTTTTAGTGTGTTTTAGTGTCTTTGGAAGCAGGTGATACTAAGGGTTACATTACCTTAAGAGTATAAGTGTTCTCCTTACTAAGTTTCACGATGAAACCTACTCCCCTCAAATCTGCCCATTTCAGGCCCAGCAGAAAGATCACATTCAAATTAAACATTTTGGTTTGAGTTTTGATCTGAAATTTCAAATATTTTAACTCCCATGTATCTAGTTGTGATCTGGAAATTTTGGTGATTTTAGGAGAACATTTGGTATTTTTAGTAATGGTGCTTAAGGTACTATGCAAAAGCTGTCCAGCATCCTGTTTCTAGAGTGCATTGTGTCTAAAGCTCTCCCGTAACTTGGGTTCATGTTTTAGCTTAGTTCATACCATTATGTAGTGCATGGATGCATGTACATTTAAGACATGTAAAGTTGAAACAAGTATGTGATTTGAGGACTGCTTTGCTATATATGTGCATAAGTTGTCTAAGTCTGAATGATAGGCTGCTTGTTTGTAAATTCTGTTTTGGCCACATAAAGCTACTAGACACAATAGTACATAATTACTATATGTATTGGAAATGTATGAGATAGCCTTGGAGGGCTTACCCCTTGTGAATGAAGTCTTTGCATACTTATGAAATTTTGTATGAGCAAAATGGTCATAAAGTGACCAAAATTTTTACTCTGCACTCAAAGTTCTATATCTCCTTATGTAGAATGAATATTCTTATGAAACTTTAACCATATTTAGAGGGAATCAATATGTTTAACTGGGCTTCAAAATTTCTACATTTGGAGCCCTGTAGCCAAAGTTATGATGTTCCAAAATTAGCTGAGTTATTGTTCATTTGGTTAGAATTTTGTAACCAACTTAAAAAATCTATAAGTTGGCCCATGGATGGGCTATTGATGTAAAAGAAAATTTCTTGGTTTGGTTTAAGTCTCTACTTAATAATGAAGCAGAGAAAATAAAGGGTACATGGCTAGATTAATACAGTTTTTTGGATGGAATTTATGGGTGTAATGGCTGGTTACTTAAACTTAACAAGATTGCCTAATGTGTGGTAGCCAAGATTAAGACTTGTGCTAGTGTTTTCCTTCCTTGCTGCCAAGGTGTGCATAAAATGTGAATATGTGTGTCACGGTTGGACAAATATGCATGCATTTAGATTGTGCCCAAGAGGGCCACTTGGGTATGCACATTAAGGGTATTATTCTGATGGCCTGTAGAACATACCAAACCTAGGAGTTTCAAATTCACAATTTTGGCACCATAATTAGACTACCCTGGGATGGTTAACAGGATGACCAAGGCTAAAAGAACCTAGAGGCTATGTAATGGGCTATGTGTGCATTAAGCATTGTGGTGAGCTAGCTAGTTCACTTTCAGCAAGCATGAGGGTTTTTGACAAGCATGGCCAAACTTGCTCAACTACCTAGAGCTCTATGTTAAATTGAACTTAAATGAAGTGATCACTCACAAAATTGAAAGAAAATGCATGCCTGCTATGTTAAGTGAAACTGTGTGTGTGGTGTGTGCGTTTGCATGCTTATTTGAATGTGTGCATGTGCTAACCCTTAATTTGTATATATAATTATCTTGTATTATGTTGTATATACTACCTTTTTTGTCTTTTTTGTCTTTAATTGTAAGTTATTGAGCAAACATTGGAGGTTTACTTGTATAAGATTGTTATGAACATTATGATGGCACTAGGTGCCGAATTGGGTTCTTACTAAGTACCTATGTACTCATGCATTATTTTGCCTATTTTAGGTAAAGAACTATAAGAGTGAAGGCCTAAGGAGCCTCCTAGAGAGGTCTATGTACAAAGAGGTATGCTTTGGACTCATGGCTTATGAAAAGGTACAAAGAGGTCTATGAAAAGTTCAGGAGATTAAACTAATGGTTGTGTTATGTGTGTTGGTTTGCAGGCCCTAATGGCCGCAGTGGGACTTGCTATGTTTGGATCCATCTTGGTATGGGTTAGAACTAGAAGAATAATAAGGTAACTATGGCCTATGTGTCAAGTGAAGGTGGAGGTTTAAGTGACAGTGGGCTTAGAGATAGCTATGCCATGTACCATGTAGACATCTAGTGACCCAAACTTTTGTTGTGTGTAATCTTCGGCCATGTAGTCCCTATTTGCCCAATTTTGATCCGTATATATCTATATGTAATTAATGGCAAGGGGACTTTGACCAGAATATGGCTTGTACTTTGTATGTACATAATGGGCTTAAGTAAGCCTTAAGGCACTAAGTATGGTAGGATAGGAAAAATGCATGCATGGTTTGTAACCAAGTAAATTGGTGTGTATGCACATATGTTTGCGTGGATGTGTGTATGTGCTTATATGGCAAGTGCACCAAGTAGGCTTCAAGTAAGCCTCCTAAAGACACCAAGACACACACACCCACAATTCAAATACACACACATGCCCCAAATGCCCTAGTAAACCTCCTAGGTGCCCTGGTGCCTAAGGCATGAACATGCCCTCCCTACACACTCAGCATTCCAAGGTAAGTCCACAACGCATACATTTACAAACCCACCTATGCTCATGCACCCCATATGCATTAAAAGAATGGTAATAAGAATGGCTAAGTAAGTGCACTCATTGGAATGACATATTAAATTGATAAGCTAATCTGTTAAGGTAGCAACTTAACATATCAAATTGATAACCTAATTTGTTAAGGTAGCAACTTAACATATCAAGCTGACAACCTAATATGTTAAGGTGGTAACTTAACCTATTAATCAGTCAATCCCACCTAAGTTGCACCTAAGTTGGGGTTAAGAATCCTGGGATTCATGACCTAATCCACCATTTGATAGTTAAGCAACTAAACCTCCAAGAAAGTTTCAGGGTAAGGGTGAATTAGGTCCTAACAGTGTTGGTATCAAAGCTTAAGGTTGTATAGGGCCTTAAAGGTTTGTTAGGCTAATTTCCACTATGATACATAACCATTCTTATGTTTTGCAGGAATAAATGGCTAGAGGCAGAAATAGAGAAATATGAAACCAAATTAGTTATAGGGTTGATCAGTTACTCAGTCAACAGCTTGAAAATAGGGAGGTGGCTAAAAGGAGAACAAGACTACCTAATATGGCGATAAAGCCTGAACCCAGTGTGCAGGGTCAGCACAAAATGGAATATATGATGGAAATGTTGCAAGCTACCATTGCTCAACTCGTAGTAGGCATGCAAGCTCTTACTTGGGGTTAGGCCCAAGCACCTAGAGACATTTACTATTGATGAAGAACAAGAAGATGAAGAAATAATAGAAAGAAGTCCAGGAAAAGAACCAACAAGAGAAAATCATGCCAGCAAACTTGGAGATGAAGAACAAGAACAAGATGATCAAAGGAGAAACCCAAGGGGAAGAAAACTAAGATTAGAAATCAGAAGAAGTAATGAAGGAGGACAACTATGCACTAATGCTGGGAAAATGGAGCTAGTCTTAAAAAGCTCAAAAGAGGTAACTTCTCAAAGAAAGATAAAAACTCTTGAAAGAAAAAGAGAGACCAATAAAGAAAGGTTTAAGGGAAGGCCAGCTAGAAGGCTTTCTAGTACTTAATCCCTTAGTGTTTAAGGGTAGTGGTGATCCAGAAGAGGCTAAGTTTTGGATTTACTAGATAGAGAAAGTATTTGAAACAATGGAAGTTACATCCACCCAAAAGGTGTTGCTAGCCACCTTTAAGTTGGAAGGCAATGTAAAGCTTTGGTGAAGAATAGTACAAAGGGCATATATGAGCAAGAACGAAAGAAAACCTACAAGAAAGAAAAAACCTATAAGGTGGGCTGAGTTCCACCAAGTATTCCAACAACAGTATGTTAGTGAAGCTTTCAAAGATCAAAAACAAGTAGAGTTCGATTTACTGGAATATGGGAACATGTTAGTTAGGGAATATGAACACAAGTTCAGTAGTCTCTTCAGATATGCTCCTCACTATGATGGATAAGAAGAACTAAGCACCAAGAGGTTCATCAAAGGACTGAGGCTTGAATTGTGACAGATATTAAGGGCTACTGGCATCAAAACTTATTATGAGGTTGTTGAAAGGGCTTTGACATTAAAGTAGGAATTTCAGCATCCTACACCAGGAAACATCAATGGGGCTCCTATGGGACATCAAAGTGGAAGGAAAATAGTCAGGGATAGGTTGGGAAAGGCTGAAATGGCTAGAGTGTTAGTGTTGTGCCCAAAAGCCGATCAAGAGATGATTGTATTTTTCCACATTGAGTTATGATATTTTATTAAGGCATTAATCCAGCAATTATGGTTTGTTGTTTTGTTTCTGCGTAACGTAACAAACATAACTGTAACCCTAAAATAATGATATTCTTAAACGTCCCTAGTTTAGTATTATTGTGGAGCGGGTTGCAATAATACATAACGACTAGCATATGTGGAGACTAATATGAGATACGTAGTCTACATATGGGTACAAGTTGGAGAACTTCTGTACTGGACCGACCCACCATGGGAACACTATAGGGATCGTTATATGAATGTCATAAGTGATTCTCATAGTGATTCTCATAGTGATCATGGTATATGTAGACCTTCAACCTAAGATCATCAAGGTTCCCTACATGTGAGTTACATACTTTGATACTTTCCTTTGTTGCTCATAACTGAGTGAACTTGAAGGAGGTCATTGGGTATGTCACATATCATGTGGAGGGATTTGTATGATCAAGATCGGATTTGTCCCTCCTATGTAACGGGAGTGATATCTTCGGGCCCCTTGATACAATTAGACTTAGAAAAACGCATGGCCAAGCTCGGATGAGTTGATATACGATATCAATGTCATCAGTTTAAGTTGGTCTACTTGGTAATCAAGAAACCAAATATTGGGTTATACGAGAGTGACACATTCCATGTCTCGTGCTTAGTCTTGATATCTTGGAGAAAGGGACAATGGCATATATCGGTGATGATCATAAAGGTTTAGTCGAATACCGACAATCTTGTCACTTGGGTAGCAATAATGTGTTGCTAGACACCGCTCATTGCTTATGATCATAAATGTGATCTATGATCATTGCCAACATGGTAAGAGCTTATTGGGTCGTACACATAGAGCTATTCGGATCATTAGAGTGCATGGGCTAATTATTTGGGTTATGGTTCCACTTTAATTTTGTATTAATAATGGGCCCAAGAGTTGAGCCATTATTAAGCCCAAAATTAAAGCCTTGGAGGACGCAAGCTAGCATTGCGAGCGCAAGAAAAATGCATCTGTCGGGATGTGGTGGAAGTGTGGTGATCCCGAGAGGCTCGTATGGATACCATAGAGAGCTTGAACACGTCAACTGTTCAGGTTTTGTGATTCGACTCTACAGCTGAGTGAGAGATCTCAACCGAAAATTAGGCATAAAAATTTTCGAACACACGGTTTACCCTGTTTCACTTGGATCCTAGAGGGTTTCGGTTAAATTCCGCTGTGCTGGTTGGCTCCCGAAACCCAACAAACCCGAACTCGGAGAAAGCTGGCGTATCCCAGCAGCTGCAGAAAGATGAACGCAAGGTCAGTAAAAGCCAGACACTTAGGAAAAATTGAAGGGAAAAAGGTGTGAAGAACATACCTGAGCAGCATGCTCGGTGACTTTCGCGGCAAGGGTGTCATCATCCGGATGGGCCGCCGCAATAGCCTTGAAGGAGGCCTCTGTAAACACCCCTTTCGAAATTTGCTTCGCCATTTCAGGACAGTCCTCGGAGTACAAGTTCATGTCTTCCGTGAATGTCCAGAAAGGCTCTTTGGGAACCTTCCCTTGCGGGACTTTGGCGTCGCGAAGGGCCGACGCCTTCGCGTGTTCGGTCGCCCATCCAGGGGTAAGCAACTCCCCTGCGTGGCAAAAATGAGAAGGAAGTTAAAGACAAAGAAGAAAATCCAGAAAAGCAAAGGAACTGTACCGTACTTTATCTGAAGACTAACCTGGAGGGACTTCGAGAACGACGTCCTCGGAGTCCTCAGCCTCCTCGGTCGAAATGCCCTTACCCTTCTGCTTGCGCCGCTCCACGGCAGAAGGTGCCTCTACCACAGTGTCCAGGAGGACTTGCGACGGGGTAGGACTTTGGGGAGGGGCGTCGGTGTGAGGGACGTCGGTGGCGGCAGGAACCTCGGCCGAAGGATCGGGCAGCGAAGCGACAGCGGCCTCAGCGTCCTCGCTTTCCTCCCCAATACTTTCCAAGGGGGAGGAAAGAACAGTCTTCTTCGCCCGTTTAGCCGAAGGACCAGCACCGACAGACTTCCGCCTTCGGGAAGTTGCCTTCTTTGTCTGCTCCCCCTTCTCCACTTAGCCGGAGAAAAGGGACTTGTAATAGGCGGCAGTCCCGTCGCCCATCTCTGAAAAAGAAGAGAAATATCAGCGTAAGTCCGAGGAAAAAAACGGCAAGGGAGTAGAAGACAACTCACTTTCGACAAGCGTTTCGAAAGAAATTTCCTCCTTAAGAAGATTAACCAACCAGGAATCCTTCCCGGCGATGGCAGGAGATGCCATCTTGAGGTCAGTCTCGTACTCCTTCACCACCTTTAGCTCCCGAAGGACCTCTTCGGTCATCAACTTCCAGTTGATAGGAAAAGGGTAAAGGGCACGCGGAGCGACCTCGGGAGTCCAGTCAGAGACAGCCCGAATGCGGGCGTCGAAATCCGCGAACACGGGAGCCAACTCTGGAGTCAGCAGCATCCTCGGATCAACGAGGTCCACATTCAGTATTCCCTAAGCCCATTTGGTCGGGACGTACGACCAGGCCTCAACCATCTTCAGGAAGAAGAACTTCTGTTGCCACCCCCGCCAGTTGTCCTTAGTGGCGAAGGTGAACATGAATTTTTTGCTCCCGGATCCCCGAGGTAGCATGAAATAGAAGCCACCCTTCGGGACCACAGAGAGCTTGTAGTACTGCATGAAGATTATAAAATGGGGTTCTATCCCGAACACGCCGCACATGCAGAGGAACGCGTTAAAATAGCAGAACGAGTTCGGGGGAAGCTAGTTCACAGCAATGCCATGAAATTGGCAGAACTCGCAAACCATCTTCGGGGGAGGATACCGAAGACCGGCCTTCAGCTGGGCTCGGAAAACGGTAACCTCATTTCTGTGGTTTGAAAAAGCATAATGGCTAGAACAAGGCAGCCTAGTAATGGCGTAAGAGGGAAGAAAGAACTTTTTCTTCCACCTCTCTAACTTTGCAGGGGTGGTGCAACAAGGATGGGCTAAAAGAGGCTGCCAGCTCTCAGGGATAGGCATTGTAGACATGAAAGCGAGTTTGGAAAAGACAAAAAAATAGTTTCCAGAAAAAACCCCAAAGAACAGAGAGATCAAAACACTCTGGAAAACAAAAACCCACCAAAAGATTTGCCAAAGTCTGAGGACGCCGTCGTGAAAGTTGGCTGGAAAAAGCTCTGATTAAGGCAGCTCCGCCACAGAAAGCAAGAAAGTGCAAGAACAGGGGCAAAGCACAGAGAAGAGCAGAAGAAAAAGAAAAAGGAACTTATGATGGAACGAGCCATTTATAGGCCAGAGGTGAGTAACCGAAACGTCGTCATAAGTACCCTTTGGAGGCGAACCGTCGCCGTAACTGCCCTCTGCACCTGAAAAGGCGCGCCCTCTGTAACCGACACAACTCTCCTCCAATGGCAAAGCACCACATGTCAGCCGCCGCGCCAAAACGGGGACACGTCTCCTGACATCCCTAGGAAAAAGGGAGCACGTTTTCTGACATCCCTAAAAAGCTGGGACGCGTCGCTCAGACTGACACGCTTGGCCATCAGACCTGCAGAAACAAAGAGCAGGCCACCTCGAGGACACCAAGAGACAGGCTATGGCCAAACAGCCCATGACCTTCGGGCAAGAGGTGTATCTTCGGCACAGGCTCCGCCTTGAAGACACCAAAGAACAAGCCAAGGCCGAACAACCCTTTGGGCAGAAGGTGCATCCTCGGAACAGGTTGAGCTTCCTAAGAGACTCCCAACAACAAGCTCGGAAAGAGATGCAAAACCGAAGTCTTCACTTCGGCTTTGCAAAGGGGGGCATGTGATAGCGAAAGGCTATCGCCTCTATCTGGCCGAACTCCCTGCCACAAGAATGGCCAGAAGAGACTGGCGATACCCGAGTGAAAATGAGATCATACACCTCGGGAGATAGCCGAAGAGCTCCGAGCCCGGCACGCCAGGAAACTTGAGGATACTACTAGCCCCCCGAGGTTGCAAACAGATCGCCTTCGGAAAAGAGGCGCCTGCTATTGCAGGCCGAACATGATCTCCCCGAAGGCGGAACTCCCTGAAGCTGGGAACCCCCGAACTGGGTGCGTGTTTCCCGAAGAGGCATTGTTCGTACCAAAGGACGACCTCGCCCAGGGACCTCGGGAGTACGGCAGAAGCATTTAAGGAAGCATTTAAGGAAGCCTCTGACACGTCCTTTCACAGACATCATAAAGCCGCCTCAATAGGCGCTCTGGCACGCTGACGCCATCAAAATCACATCATGGCCCATCTCAGCACAAGGCTCAAGGCAACCTGCTACCAGCTATCTGTCCCCTACGCCCAGAAACTCAGGGAACATCCGACCGAACACGTGTCGCGATCTGAACGGGCTAAGCACTCCTATAAATACCAGGAAATAAATACTTGGCAGGAAGTTGGTTGGCAAGAGGTCTGACTCCCAGACTCTGAGAAAATCACAGGCAAGACTCTTCAGGCCTTTGTGCTACTTCCTCTGCCTTTTCTCAACCACCACTGACTTGGGCGTCGGAGGCTCCCCCCCCGGAAAAACACTCCGGGGGCCTCCTAACCCCATTTTTTCTGAGCATCTCAGGTACTCTCCCTTGGGCACACCATCCTCCAGGCGTTCTTCCTCCTAGAAGTCTCTCCAACAGTCACCATGACTCTAAACGATGAGGCCCATGGCCATCAACTGTTCTTATGATTTTTTTTAGCTTAATTCAAGGCACAAAGAGCATGCATCCTTCATATTCTAGGTCAATCAACTAGTATCATGAAGTTTTAATCCACACACATATATAACTAGCCAATTGCAACCACCGTGATACTCATTCTCACAGGCTTCTTGGGTAGGGGCCGAGGTTGGCCATGTTAGTTTGGTATCAAAGCACAATTCATAAACATTGGAGGCTAGGACTGAGATCTAGTTTAAAGTCCATGTGCTAGTTAATAAGTGCTAGCCAAGACTTGTGGAATGTTGTCTAGCTTTGGTTTTAGGTTGCTATGGTTAACACTGTTAGTGTTGTGCCCAAAAAGCCAATCATGAGATGATTGTATTTTTGCACATTGAGTCATGATATTTTATTGAGGCATTAATCCAGCAATTTTGTTTGTTGTTTTGTTTCTGCGTAACGTAATAAACATAATTGTAACCCTAGAATAATGATATTCTTAAACGTCCCTAGTCTAGTATTATTGTGGAGCGGGTTGCAATAATACATAATGACTAGCATATGTGGAGACTAATATGAGATATGTAGTCTACATATGGGTACAAGTTGGAGAACTTGTGTACTGGACGACCCACCATGAGAACACTTCATGGATCGTTATATGAGTGTCATAAGTGATTCTCATAGTGATCATGGTATATGTAGTCCTTCGACCTAAGATCATCAAGGTTCCCTACATGTGAGTCACATACTTTGATACTTTCCTTTGTTGCTCGTAACTGAGTGAACTTGAAGGAGGTCATTGGGTATGTCACATATCATGCGAAGGGATTTGTATGATCAAGATGGGATTTGTCCCTCCTATGTAACGGGAGTGATATCTTTGGGCCCCTTGATAGAGTGAGCCTTAGAAAATGCATGGCCATGCTCCGATGAGTTGATATATGATATCAATGTCGTCAGTTTAATTTGGTATACTCGGTAATCAAGAAACCAAAGATTGGGCTATACGAGAGTGACACATTCCATGTCTCGTGCTTAGTCTTGATATCTTGGACAAAGGGACAATGGCATATATCGGTGATGATCATAAAGGTTTAGTCGATTCACCGACAATCTTGTCACTTGGGTAGCAATGATGTGTTGCTAGACACCGCTCATTGCTTATGATCATAAATGTGATTTATGATCATTGCCAACATGGCAAGAGCCTATTGGGTCGCACACATAGAGCGATTTGGATCATTAGAGTGCATGGGCTAATTATTTGGGTTATGGTTTCACTTTAATTTCGTATTAATAATGGGCCAAGGAGTTGAGCCATTATTAAGCCCGAAATTAAATCCTAATTGGATTAGGGCTTTGAAACCCATTAGGCCTGGAAGTTGAGTCTCACTATAAATACAACTTTTAAGTGAGAAATTCGCAGGTCTCCTTGCCCTAGCCTCCCAAAAGGACAGCCGCACTCTTCTCTTGCAATTCCTTGGAGGACGCAAGCTAGCACTGCGAGCGCAAGAGAAACGCATCTGCCGGGACGTGGTGGAAGCGTGGTGATCCCGAGAGGCTCGTGTGGATACCATAGAGAGCCTGAACACGTCAATTGTTCAGGTTTTGTGATTCGACTCTACAGTTGAGTGAGAGATCTCAACCGAAAATTAGGTATGAAATTTTCGAACACCCGGTTTACCCCGTTTCACTTGGATCCTGGAGGGTTTCGGTTAAATTCCGCTGCACTGTTTGGCTCCCGAAACCCAACAAACACAAGGTCAGGACCTTACTCAACTGAGTCCCTTTTGCATTTTTATAGTATGTTTCCCATTTTTCTTGGCCTTAGCCAAGCTCAGAAGGGTGGTCCTAACATCTCTGGCCAGAACGGCCTGTAGCCGGCTAGAGGCCCCCATGCCCAAATGTATGGATTATATCTGACCGAACACGTGTCATAATCTAAGCAGATCACATCAAGCAGGCATCTCCATTACACCCTCCTATATATATTAAGGAAATGGCCTCTGTAGCGGGGATCTCTGGAGAAAAGATACATTTCATATTTTTACTACTTCCCGTCTCTCAAAATACTGACTTGGCCGTCGGAGGCTCCTTCCTGGAAAAATACTCTAGGGACCTCCTAACCTTTATTCTTTGAGTGTTTCAGGCAATCTCTCTTGGGAAGTCTCTCCTTCAGGCGTTCCTCCCTCACCGGAAGTCCCTCCCAATCTCACCATGTCAAACAGCAAAGATGCAGGTGGGCATCATCTGACACCATCTGTGGGAACCTACTCTAAGATAGCCATTGTTGAGACCAGGCATTCTAAGGGCAAGGGACTTCCGAAGTCTCCATCCGTGCCGGAAACTCAACCGACAACCGAACATCCCACCGCAGGGACTTCCCTGCCTGAGGACGAGCGTCCTCTAACAATCACGATGAGTTTCCTGCATAATTTTCAGCGCACGGTGGTGGCCGAAATGACGCAGCAACTGGACCGAAGATGGCCACAGTGGCCTTCGGACCGAAGGCCCAATTCACCAGCACCTTGTTGGGAGAAAAGCCCGAAGTCAACTCACCAGAGTTTGGGAAGCGGGGACCAATGTGATGAGTCCTCGACAGAAAACATACCCCCCAAGGTTCGACCTATGGGAGAAACGGGGTCCAAATGGCCCAAGACTCCCCACCGAAGGAGTTCTTCACCTGAAGAGAAATCACAATCCCCTCGGCGCCGAAGTTACTCTCCAAAAAGGAGGCGTTGCTCTCCGTTACCGAAGGCCTCCAGGCAGCAAGAAGAAGAGCCCAGCGCCACACTCCTCATGGAAAAAATCCTAAAGAGATTAGAGAGGGTGGAAAGATAGGTAGCTCGGAAGCCCGTTTGGTCTATGTTGTTAGAAACCTTCAACGGAGATGAATCACCATTTATCCAAGCAGTAGTCGAATCACCTATGCCGAGTGACATTCGGGTTCCTCGTTTGGAAACCTACGATGGCCGAGGTGACCCCCAGGCTCACCTAACCAAATACAGGCACAGCATGGTGTTGCACGGTGCTGATGACGCCACCTTGTGCAAATGCTTCGAGGTCACCCTATCCAGACCGGCAACGGCATGGTACAACTCGTTAGGCCCCGGAACCATGATGGGATTCAAAGAGTTGTCTACCGCTTTCACGCAGCAATTCATCGGAAGTAGGCCGACGGCGAAGATGCCAGTTCAAATGTTCGACATAGCGCAGAAGAATGGAGAAACTATTCGCGACTATGTAAAAAGTTTCAATTGAGAAGCCCTAAACGTGCTGGACTTTAGGCCAGAGATAAGTATCCTCATCATGATACGGGGACTTCGGAGAGACTCACAGTTGTTCTATGAATTCTCGAAGAACCCCCTAAACCCCCTCGGTGAATTTTACCGCTGGGCGGACAGCATATGACTGCTGAAGAGCGAGGATGGGGGCCCTAAAGCTCAACCACATCTGTACCGAGGGGTCGAGCCAACAAACTCGCTACCCAACTAAATTAGGGGGTTGACCTCGAAAGCTGAGAGGGAAGAAGCCATTGACTTTTACTCCCTTAAACACCACAAGGATGAACATTCTCACGCCCATGGAAAGGCAGGGAACTCAAATTCAATTACCAACGGCCATGACCTCGGACAACAAAAAGAACATGAAAAGTTTTGCCAGTTCCATCGAGATCATGGGCATGATACCGAGGATTGCTTCCAGCTGAGGAAGTACATAGAGTCCCTGATAACGCAGAGCCAACTTCGACGTTACCTACAGATGCCCTCCCCAAAAGGGAGGAGGGAAGAGGAAAGGAAAGGAGATGACAAGGAATATGACTCCGACAGATGCTGGAACCAAACTCCCAGAAGACATCCACCACCTCTGGCAGGAATAATACAGACGATCACCACAGGACTACCATCGGCAGAAATGAAAAGAAAAGCCAAGGAGATCTTGATGATGGAATACGGTAACCCATCAAAAAAGCTTATTCAGAAATATGGGTCTACCATAATATTCCCTCATGACAACCCACTTCTGGTCATGGCAAGGATAGGGAGTTGGGATGTCAAGAGAGTACTCCTTGACAATGGTTCTAATGCTGACGTCTTGTTCTCTCATCTGCTACCGAGTTTAGGTAACCCAAGGGGCGATCTCAAGCCTGTAACCTCTCCTACTTTCGGAGTGGGTCCATCCGGACTCCCCGTCCACGGATGGATTGACGTTCCTGTGATGTTAAGAGGAATTTCACTACGGAACAAGGATGAGCTTTTTGCCTCCACAATGACAAGGTTCATCATCATAGATGTCCCTTCATCGTATAATTCCATCCTTGGAAGACAGACGCAAGGAAACCTCCACATTCGCCCGTGCCACGCCCCGAACTGCCCCTGGCCCACCTGGGCCCGATTATCAGAGTAATGCAACGGAAGTTACTTAAACGAAAGGGCTTTATTAAATAATATGAGCACCTACGGCGTGACTCCAGGATCTATTCTGGTACTAGCTTGTTACTTAATTACTTTCAATGCGTTGTCAGGGTGCTCTTCAAGAACGAGCTAATACCTATGTGGAATTCTAGTGTTCCATCAAGTGTACTAATCCAATGCATGGCAACAAAGAAGCCCATCTCATTTTCAATTTTGAAAGCCACATTTATATGTCCATGAGCATTTAGCCAAGTCTAGTACACATACATAATCATCCAACATGGCATTCCATCAAAAATCATCTAGAGCTAATCATGATCACAGTGTGCATCAAACAAGCATCATCTACTTAGAAAACATACCAAGGATGCTATATGTCCATAATTAGTTAAGTTCAGGTTTTACAGACCAAATCCTTATTTCTACCCAAACTTCAACTCATAAAAACCTAGAAAACATTCCACCTTAATAGACCTTGTTCCCACAACTTCTAGACTCCATAAGCCTGTACAAGGGAGTCCAAACCATTAGCTTGATTCCCAAGCAATCTATACCACATAAGTCACTTAGAGTCAAATGAATATAATGAGCAATACTAAACATATACCCAACCCTTTAGCAATTTAAAACGAGTACTCTGGTACTCCTAGCTTAACCTTCAAGCAATCCATTTCCTACAAAATATAAATCAGGGCGGGTGAGTTATAAAACTCAGTAAGGATCCCGACAGCATCCAATGCCTAGCATAGTGAGGTAATTATCTCATGACTATCAAAGTCATCATATGGCTTCCAAAGCCTAAACTTGTGCCAAGAATGTAATGGCAATTAATCCATGTTCCTGCAAAGGAAAACACTAAAACAAAGAAGATACAGATATAGCATGATAGCAATAATAAATATAATAGGGTCAACATGCACAAACAATTTCAGAGAAGCACACAACACAACACACACACCACAACTGTCCTCGTAACATCATGTTCCATGTCACCGTGGGCATCGCAAGCATTAGCATAATCCATACCACTAATCCCGACATGCCATTTATTTTTATGACTTATTGAGCGCTTCTTAGCTTGGGAATTAAGTTGGCCAAACTCAATTCCTAGCCCTAAATGCTTGCTAATTACTCATGAGTAAACCACAACCATAGTTGCCGAAGCAACACTACCTCGCCCACTATGCACTTATGTGCCCAATTATTCAACTAAGAAAGTATCATGAGTCCTCACAAAAATAACAACCACTTAGCCCTGTCATGCACACCTATTATCACTTGGTTCATTGACCATCACATAGGGGCATTAATACTCACTATGAAATGTATGGAAATGTACCATGTAATAAGTGAGTATAGGAATCCTTACTTAAACTTTGCAACCTTTCCTCAATATCCATGCCTTGCTTTGCTTTGTTGTTGTTGGAACTCATCTTTTCCTTAACGGACTCAACCTCAACTAAGGCCCAATTAGCCTTTCTTTGAACTGGAGGCCCACTTCTTGAAACTTAGGCCTAATTGGCCTTTTCTTCAATCCTTGGCCTAACTTGGCCTTTCCCTTAATCCTAGGCCCAACTTGGCCTTTTATTTCTTTTCTGGACTTGGCCCAACTTCTCTGTCCAAGTTCCAATTTAATGAAGCCCATTTAGGCAATTTAGCCCATTTTGCCAATTTCACCAATATGGCCCAAAATAGCCCATTTAGGAGTTTCTGGACCATTTACCACCAAGAACACTTGGTTTTCAATTTGGGCCTTCCAAATTTAACTCTTGGCCAAATTTGCCCCATTATTCTTTTCTTTTGCTCAATTTAGTCCCTCAAGTTTTCTAAAGACCATTTATGCCAAGAACACTTGGCTAACACCAATTTTTCACAAACTTGTCATCATGGCCAAATTCATAATTCACCTTTTCTTTACCATTTTGGCTTCACTTTTTACTAGGAACACCTAGATACCATGAACACATGGTTTACACACATCCACACAAAAATGGCACTAAGGCCGAAACTTCTCTTTATTCCTTCTTTGATATTTTGGTCCATGTACATCAAAGAACTCTAAAATGCCAAGAATGTAATGGCTAACATGCCAAGTCACACTAAACAAGACATGGCCGAAACTCTACTAGCCTGTTTAGCTTACAAAATCTCTTCTTTTTACCTCCATTTCTTGGCTAACATCTTGCATGTTCATAAGAACACATGTACTACCATGAATACATGGTTTAAACCCTTGCATGCCAAGATTTCCACTTGGCCGAATCTCACCATGCATGTGACCTTCATGGTCTTTGCTTGCATGGCCTCCAGGACTTCATAACTTGCCAAGAACACTTGGCTTTCTTCCATAAACCTCCATGGACGAATCCTCAAGGGTCTTTTCTATCAAAAATCCCAAAAATGGCCGAATATATTAGTAAGTAAAATCTTACTTTCCTAAGCTCAAAAATCACAAACTACCAAGAAAATCTTGGTTCTACTGACAACCCTTCTTTGGCCGAATTTGAGCTTTACCTTTCCCTGAAATTTTTCTTCATTTTCTTGCTTCTCATGGCTTAGAAATGCTGTGCATGTGAGGAGCTCTTGAGGTAAGCTTAAGAACACCAAAAATCTCTTCATGGCCGAATCTCCAACTCCATGTTTCTTGATGTTCTTCTTCATTTTCTTACTCTAGATGGGTTTAGGAGTTTAAAATCACTACGGTAGCATGTTTGCATGTGTGAGAATATGTATTTTTAGCTAAGGCCGAGAGGTACATGAAGAAAAAGAAGATGAGAGCTTGGAGAGAAACCATGGCCGAATGTTCAAAATTCTAGAGAGAATGGAGAGCATTCTTGGCTAGAGAGAGAGAAAGAAATGTTTAATGGGATTGAAATGAGGGGCATGGCCGGTTATGCTTCAAATGTAGGACAAATGGGACACAAATGCAAGCCAAATGTGGCTAAATGCATCATGGCCGAATATAATCTTGAAATGGATTCCAAATGTGGTCCAAATGCCCTCAATTTCATGTCATGGCTGGCCAACAATTCAAACCCCTTAAATTAATATTATCTTCCCACAAGAAACCCAATAAACAAATCCTTCCCCTTAAACAATTGTTTCCTTCCTCCAAGGCACCATTAAACAATTCCTCCACTCAAAAACCCTTCAATTAAATATTGTTTCACTTCCACCCACCAAGAAAACCCATTTGTTTAATTTATATGGCATGGCCGGCCATCACATGTATTTATGGAAATCGGCTTATTCTCCTTTTGTCCTACAACTTTCTCAATTTGTTCAATTGAGTCCTCCCACAAACTTTTCCTTTGAGCAATTGAGTCTCTCAACTTTATTTTCTACCATTTACATCACCAATTATCTTGGCCTTAGCCAAGTTTATTCCAAGACTGTCCAACACTCATTTATGCCCATTCTTTAAATAATTCCATGTCTCCTCAATTTAATTGCTAAGTTTCCAAATTAGGAAACTTTTTATGCCACTAATCCACTTAACCCGGGACTTTATCATTTAACAAATCTCTAGGTGTAACAGCCCGGATGTGAAATACTTAACTGTCACCTTCGCCACAAAGGATGGAGATGCTGAGATCTTTATTGACCAAGGGGAAGTGAGAAAGGTGTTTGTCAAGGCAAAAAAGGCCCCAGCGAAGAGCTGCGCATGGACTACGGGAGCAAAGGTCGTACTAACAGGAGAGGCAAAGAGAGAATAAACAGAAGACCCTGAGAAAATAGAAACAGAAGATATAGAACTTGTCCAAGGCCGAAATACCCGAATAGGGAAAAAAGTGGCCAAAGGTGATAAGGAAAAACTTGTATCTTTTCTATTAATGAACAAAGCCGAAGGACATGCCTAAGGTAGACCCTCACATAATTCAGCATAATCTTAAGATACGCCCCAACGCGAAGTCCGTGTGCCAAAATAAAAGAAGCTTTTCGGTACATAAGAACAACTTTGTAAAATCCAAAGTCCAACGGTTAATGGAGGCTGGCATAATAAGGGAAGTCAAATACCCCGAATTGCTTAGTAACGTGGTCATCGCCACAAAGGAAGGGAGTTACAAACTCTGAATATGCATCGACTTCTGAAACGTGAACGATGCTTGTCCTAAAGATTCATATCCACTACCGCCAATAGACCAGTTGGTGGACTCAACTGCCAAGTATGGCCTCCTAAGTTTCCTCAACGCCTTCAATGGGTATCACCAAATCAAGATGGACCCCGAAGACGAGGAAAAAACCACCTTCATCACCGAAGTTGGTACATACTCCTACATCAAAATGTCCTTCGAGCTTAAGAATGCAAGAGCCACCTACCAGAGGTTAATGAATAGGGTCTTCAACTCTCAAATAGGGAGGAACATGGAAGTCTATGTCGATGATATGATAGTTAAGAGCAAACTGCCTTGTAGTCATATCACGAACTTGGAGGAAACATTCCGCCAGCTAAGGATCTTCAGAATCCATCTCAACCCCAAAAAATGCGTGTTTGGGGTGAACGCGGGTAAGTTCCTTGGATTTATGGTGTCAGAAAGAGGTATAGACGCCAGTCCAGAAAAGGTCAAGGCCCTACTAAGATTCTGAACTCTCATGATGACAAAGGACGTGCAAAGACTCACAGGGAGAATCACGTCCCTCAGCAGATTCATCTCCAGATATGGGGATCGCTGCTGACCATTCTTCAAGGTCCTTACTAAAGCGGTGAAAAATGGTGGTGACCTCGAGAGTGAGGTACATCCTTGGAACGAAGACTTCCAAAAGGCCTGGGAAGAGCTTAAGGTCTACCTGACTCGCCTGCCAACACTCCGGCAGCCACGGAAAGGGGAACCCCTCATACTGTACCTCACCGTCACCGAAAAAGCACTAAGTTTGGTCCATGTGAAGGAAGAGAGGGTGGAGCAATGGCCAGTATATTATGTGAGCAAGTCTCTAAATGGTGCCAAAGTCAGGTACCCCTTACTACAAAAGGCTATTTATGCCCTGATACTTGCAAGCAGAAGGCTCATTCGTATTTCCAAGTCCACCGTATTATTGTCCGAAGTAACCTGCCTCTTCGAGACACCATGAAGAAGGTAGACCACTCAGGAAGGCTTTCCAAGTGGTGCATAGAGCTCGACGAGTATGATATCACCTATGGGCCGAAGAAGGCAATAAAAGCTCAAGCTTTGGCAGATTTCATTGCCGAAGTACCCATTGCCAAAAAAAGTCAACCAGACCTCGGGAAAAATGAACCAGAGTAGACTCTGTTTGTCGATGGGGCCTCCGGCACCGAGCACCAGGGAGCTAGAGTAATTCTTCGTGGTCCTGAGGGTATGGAAGTCATGAAAGCCATCAAGTTCGGGTTTAACGCCACCAACAATATGGCAGAATATGAGGCCCTTATAGCAGGGTTATGCCTTGCTAAAAGAAGTGGCGTGAGAAACCTAAAGGCCCATAGCTATTCTCAGCTAGTGGTCCGATATGCGAAAGATAGAACTTTGGTGAAGTATCACGAGCTCGTATCAAAGCTCATTCAAGAGTTCGACGCGATGCACATCGAGAACGTGCCTTGCCGAGACAATGCTGAAGCAGATAACCTGGCCAAATCAAGAAATTCCACCAAAATACTGAGCCACCCAAGCATAACAGTAATGAGCATAGCACCCTCGGAAAGAGGATGGAAAAGTCCCATAAAAAAGTATCTCACAACCTCGGAGCTTCCCGAAGATCCTCACAAAGCAGTAAAAGTGCGAAGACACTCTGGCAATATTTCCTGATCGGGGAAGAGTTATACCGACAGGGGTATGTGAGCCCGCTATAAAGGTGTGTCAGCGAAAAGTACATAGAGGTAGTCCTCAATGAAGTCCACGAAGGGGCCTGTGGTTCCCACATAGGAACTGACACCTTGGCAGGAGTAATACTCCGCCAGGGGTACTTTTGGCCCAACCTAAGAAAGGACGTGAGGCAGTTTGTCCAGAAATGTGATAATTGCCAAAAACACACCAAAATCCAGAGGTTACCCTTGGGGCCAATAACCTCGGCTCACTACCCCTGTCCCTTTGCAGTATGGGGCATTGGCCTCATCGGGCCATTCCCAACTGCACCCGGAGGAGTAAAGTTTTGCGTGGTCGTACTAGATTAATTCACTAAATGGGTCGAGGCAGAGCCCCTGGCAACCATTTCGGCAAAAGACATACAAAAATTCATATGGAAGAGCATTGTATGCAGATTCAGAATACTGAGGGTGATAGTGGCTGACAATGGTTCCCAATTTGTTGAAAAATGATTCCAAGAATTCATCACCGACCTCGAGATAAAAATTCACTTCACCCCGGTAGCTCATCCCCAGAGCAACGGACAGGTAGAGGTATCTAACAGAACCATAAAAGATGGTCTGAAAAAGAGATTGAAAGATGCAAAGGGAAAATGGCCAAGAGAACTTCCTAGTGTGCTATGGAGCTATCAAACGATGCCCTGAAGGGCCACAGGTGAGACACCTTTCTCACTCATCTTTGGCACAGAGGCCATTATTCCAATCGAGGTGATTCGGCCATCGGTCAGGATATAAGTGTCTGACAAAGAGGAAAATGACCTCAGGCTGAGAATTAAGCTTGACCTGATTGATGAGCACAGAGAAGTGGCTAAACTTAGAAGAAAAGATTTTTAGCAAAGGGTGGCTATAGCTGTGAACCTACGCGTCGGGCGAAAAGGAATCAGGAAGGAAGACCTCGTTCTCTGAAAGGCTGAGTTTGAAGCCCTAAGAACTGAAAAATACATGGCATTTGAATGCCTTGAATAAATTGTACGCTTAGAATCGTGTCAGGAAATTGTACAGTTAGAAAATTTTCTAAGTACAGAAAAATTTCTAGAAAACTAACTCCACCTAGGAAATCTCACCGAACAAGGTACAAGTAAGTACTTGTGAAAATTACAAGTTTCCCCCGAAGAAGCATCAACCGAACACGGCAAGTAAAAACAGGCAAAGGTTTGCCAAAAGACAATCATCAAAATTAATGTTACACCGAACACGGTTGATAGAAAGCGTGAAAATACGTCCTCCCGAGGGTCCCCAACCGAAAGTGGTCAAACTAACCCTCGGAGCCGGAAATTACTTGAGGAAAAACTCGCCTTGAGACTTAGCCAAATTTTGGAGGAAAGATAAAATTTTATTAACAAGGAGCCTTATTACAAGGAGGACGCTACAAAGAGAAGGCTACAAAGAAAAAAGAAGAAGTAAAGCCCTGAACGCCTAACAGACCCCGCCATCGCGAGAAGCTCCATCACCAACATCCTTTGCCGCGACCTTCGGCGCTGGAGGAGGGGAAATGGCAGGTTGAGGAGCTCAATCTTTGACCAAGTCCAGCGAGGCCCTTCAGGGATGTTCAGGGGAGCCAAGAAGGAGAGGATGAGGTCTGGATATTTAGCCAAAACTTGGTGTCGAGCCAGACAGAAGCCATCTTAGAAGGCCACTTTAGTCGCCTAATTAGCCTTGTCTTTCTCAACAGACAAGTCTTCCACCTCATTCTTCAAATCGGCGACCTCCATCTCCAGCTTCTTCATCTTCTTCTTCTTCTTTGACTTCTTCTTCAGGGCCTCAACCTCGGCTTGAAGATCGGCATTGTCAGCGAGGGCCTTCGTCAGGAGAGAAAAATCTTCTTCCTTATCCTTCCGATAAGCCTCATTGGTAGAAGTAAGCTCGATGACCTTCACGCCGAGGTCAGATATCTTCTAGGAGAAGTCCTTCAAGAGCTCCTCCTGACCCTTCAAGAGCTCCTCTCGAAGTTTGGCAGTCTCCTCCTGATGCGAACCCCGATGGTATAAAGACCATGAAACGCGCCCAAGATGTTTTTCAAGCTCCACAAGACATCAAAGAGACTGGGTTTGAAGACCCCCACCCCTAATCAACCTGTGATTAGAAACGAGAAGTATAGAACTCCAAGAACACAAGCACACTTGTGCACCAAGGTAGTCCACAAAGAACCAAAGAGAAAACCTCTCCAAAGAGCAATATTATTTCGAAATTTTTCTGTATGTTTACATCCAGAATATGTGCCTTTATATAGGCCTAAACTAGGGTTAAAAGCTGGGCAAAATTCGCAGCCCAAGTCACCTAGGAAACCTAGTTACAAAGGACTCAAGAAAACCTAGTCAAACTAGGACTCTAACACACTTTTAACACATGTTTAAGGTGTGCAGCGAATTCCTTTTATCCTAAATGACCTGAATCAATTCCATGGCCTAATTAACATCCTAAATAATGTAAATAAATACAAAAATAAAATAAAATACGTTACAAAACAAGATTGGCCATAAAAACTCCAAAATAGCCTTCTTGGGTGATTCTGGCTTGTGTCTCCAACTTCAAGCTGAAATTCGACCTTGATGCAGCAATGATTTCTCAAAATTCAAAGCATGAAAGTTGTAGATCTCTTTCTTAGCTTCGAAACCACACTTGAATCACACAAAATGGACTTCTAAATCGAAAGATATTCCCAAAATACTACAACTACTTCTGAACCAGCGATAACTCATAAATCGCGACTTTGAAGCTAAATTGGACCTCGTTAACGTGCAAACTGGGTTTGATGGTCTTCATATGACTTGTAGCTTCAGATGTTATCTTTCCAATGAATCAAGAATTACTCAATTCCGATCTGTTTATCTGAAGATATGATTTTCCCACCAGAACATCGCCAATCGGTCAACATCCAAGCTTGAAGTGCACTAGTGAGCTCCTTAGCCTTTTTCCTTGTCAATGGTCCACTAGAAACCTTCAGTGGGTCCTTCCCTTCCTTGGTTGTGCCTTCTTTGATCGTATCTGCTCCCCCCTCCTTAGAAGGATTCGTCCTCGAATCAAAACCTACACTAGAAAAGGGAATTGAATCAATAACAATGAAATGATCAGCACATAAGCACCAATAACATTGAATGCTTGTGTATGGAGCTTTGATCTTGTGAAAAACCTGAACCAATATCCAAATGCAATGATACCTCCAGGGTCAAAAACAAAGTTAGAAGCAATTAGCACAAAAAATCTGAATGTTTGCACAATTTTCATCTTAACTCTAGGCATCACTTTCATTGCCTTTACCATCTCGAAAATATTACTCTCACAACAAGGAAAAGTATAGGAAGAATTTACCTTAGGGATGTTGTATGCACTCAAAAGAAATGGACCTAAACTCACATAAGAGTTATGGTTATGGAAAACACAAGTTATGCATGTCAAGACAATAGTTTGCATAGGTCATTAAAACAAAAAAGAATTGAACACCATGTGGCCTAAACTAATAACAAAACTAGGATGCATGAATTTCACAAAAATCCTAAGCATTTTAAATGAAACAAGATCAAACTTATTTTTGTATGTATATGCACCACAATGCATAAAAATTGTGAATATGCATGAAATGTGACACAAAACAAAGGACTCAACATACCTCCTTAAAAGGCTGAATTTAAAACCAGAATTTTCACTCAAAATAAAAACTTTCAGGTTTGGACATAAAGCAAAAAGATCAATGCTAAAAAGTTTGTGTAATGCATGTGTCATGACAAAAAGGTACTTGCTGGAAATTAAAGATTGACACACAAAAATGGGCTAAATATAAATGGCAATCAAAGAAGTATGTAATGCATGTGTAAGAACAAATTTATGCATGAAAAATTCCAAAGAAGTAGATTTACCTTGAGGCAAAACAAAATAATGTGAGATGGGTGCAAAACAAACAAATTCAAAAACAAAAGACACCAAAACAGATTTTTCCCCAGATAAACTCATGAAATTCAAAAGATCATTTGACAAAACCAAAAAATTAGAAGCTTTAAAATCATATTTTGTCAAAGTTTCATGCTTACTTCCTTCTCTTAATCTAGTTTCATGAAAACCATTCTTCAAAATAACATTACTAGCAAACACACATTGTTTGAGATTTTCATGCAAAACCACATCATATCTAGGTGTAAGGAAGAAATACATTACAATTGTTGGACTTAGTCTCCAAGTATCTTCCTTCGGTGTAGAAACCACAAAATTTTCACCTTTGCCCTCAATGACTTCGGTTGGAGTTGCATTAATTTCATCCCTTGATTCTTGTAGTTCATCTCCACTCAATTCCTGAAAAGAAGACAACACAACACTAGAAGAAGACTCCATTATGTTAGATGAAAGTATGGCTTCTCTGTAGGTCTTTCTCTCTTCACTCGGCTTGGGTTCATTGCACTCTTGTCTTCTCTCAACTTCGCACTCAATTTCTTCTCTCGGGAACTCTCCACTCTTCTTCCCCTCATGTTCACTCTTCTCACTTAATCTCTCGGTTGTTCTCTCAACTTTCCCCTCATCACTCTTGCCCTCAACTTTCCCCTCATTTACTTTTCTCTCAACCTTACTTTGAAATTTTCTTTGATCCTCAAAGACTTGTTGTGGTGAAAGTGGTACAACCATGATTGACTTTTCTTGTTGAGATTGAGACAAGTCTCCTTTTGTGATCTCCATGTTTGGCTTGGGTACTTCTCTTACATCTTTGCTCCATGATCCTCTCCATGTGGAAATTCCTCCTTGACACATCTTGGATGCCTTGGACCTTTTGATGATTTTCTCGGCCTTGGTGGCATAATAAAGCAAATCCTCCATGTTCAAACAAGGTGCCATTTCCACTTTGTTGGCAATCTCAGGATTGAGACCATTAATGAATCTAGCAATGGTGGTCTCCTCATCCTCCATGATGTTGGCTCGGGTCAAGGTTATCTCCAAGTCTTTATGGTAGTCCTCCACACTCCTTTGGCCTTGCACTAGCTTTTGAAGCTTGAGGCGTTGATCTTTAGTGTAGTAGCTAGGCACAAATCTCCTCCTCATCAAGGCTTTAAGGGCTCTCCATGTGTGTATGGGCTCCTCCTCATTCTTTCTCCTAGAAGTAACATCCTGATTCCACCATACAAGAGCATAATTAGTGAACTTCATGGTAGCCAATTTAACCTTCTCTTTCTCGGAGTAATGATGGCAATCAAACACCATCTCAATCTTTTGTTCCCACTCCCAATATGCATCGGGATCACTCCTCCCTTGGAAGGATGGAATGGTAAAGTTGATGGAGTTAAGGTTATGATCTTCTCTTGGCTCCCCCCTCCTTGGAAGCCCATGGTCATGCCAATGCCCTTCTTCCTTCTCGCGTTCTTCTCTCCTTAGGCCTCTCCTTGGTTGCAAGATGGGATTTGGTCTCCTTGGCAACCTCAAATCAATGTCCTCAATCCTCCCCACAAGTCTATTGAGAGTTTCTTGAAATTCTCCCATGGTTGGCTCCTCATTGTGTCTCACTTTCATCCTCCTATCCTCCTGGCCCTCCATACTCCTGAAAATAACAAAGATCCTCACAAACACTCACCTCACGTGTTTCACTCAAAATATGAACACTCAAAACACTCAATTTGTTAGTGAGATATTGCTTATTCAAAGAGTTCTCCAAAGTTCTAAGAAAACTATCCTCAAAGCACACAAGAAAACTTGAATTTTTGAAGAACTATTTTGACTCCAAAAGAGGTGGGCTAAACAAGCTTTAAAAGACTCTAGGAAGCTCTTGCAATTGATGATCACAAGAACCACACAGAAAGCTTTTTGGCTTAAAAACAATGGGATAGGTTTTGGGGCGCAAAACTTTCAACACTTTGAGAAAACTTCTTTTTTTGCAAGCTCTTTTCTTTTCTTTTCTTTGATCTTTATTTTTCTTTTCTTTTCCTTCCTTTTTTTTTCCTCCTTTTTTTTTTTTCTTTTGCTTGCTGTTTTGATGCTAACCAAACGTTCTCCTTGAAACTTCTTGCTGCCAAAGACAAAAAGTTAGAATTATTTTTGGCCAAGACAAGAAAACTAGTGAAATTGGCACAATTTGAAGCAACTTTTTGATACTGAAAATTCCTGAACTTGGATCCTTATTTTTTTGAAGTTTTCTGGACTCTAAGATGCTGGAAATAATCAAAACAAAAGAGATTAATATGGCTGGACACGACACAGAAAGATAAGAATTAGACAAGAACAAACGAATTGAAACCGAGAATACTAGGTGACACGGATTGACTTCTTTTTGTTGTTTTTGTGATTTTTGGACATGAACAAGGATGGAACAAAAAGGACAGACCTGAAACAAGAAGAAAATAGATTAAAACAGAGAATTAAAGCACGAAATTACTGGACAAAATTGAAGGAAAAACAAAGAGAAACAAGAACACAAAGATATGTCCTTCAATGGAACTTGTGGCTCTGATACCAACTGATGCGAACCCCGATGGTATAAAGACCATGAAACGCGCCCAAGATGTTTTTCAAGCTCCACAGGACATCAAAGAGACTGGGTTTGAAGACCCCCACCCCTAATCAACCTGTGATTAGAAACGAGAAGTATAGAACTCCAAGAACACAAGCACACTTGTGCACCAAGGTAGTCCACAAAGAACCAAAGAGAAAACCTCTCCAAAGAGCAATATTATTTCGAAATTTTTCTGTATGTTTACATCCAGAATATGTGCCTTTATATAGGCCTAAACTAGGGTTAAAAGCTGGGCAAAATTCGCAGTCCAAGTCACCTAGGAAACCTAGTTACAAAGGACTCAAGAAAACCTAGTCAAACTAGGACTCTAACACACTTTTAACACATGTTTAAGGTGTGCAGCGAATTCCTTTTATCCTAAATGACCTGAATCAATTCCATGGCCTAATTAACATCTTAAATAATGTAAATAAATACAAAAATAAAATAAAATACGTTACAAAACAAGATTGGCCATAAAAACTCCAAGATAGCCTTCTTGGGTGATTCTGGCTTGTGTCTCCAACTTCAAGCTGAAATTCGAACTTGATGCAGCAATGATTTCTCAAAATTCAAAGCATGAAAGTTGTAGATCTCTTTCTTAGCTTCGAAACCACACTTGAATCACACAAAATGGACTTCTAAATCGAAAGATATTCCCAAAATACTGCAACTACTTCTGAACCAGCGATAACTCGTAAATCATGATTTTGAAGCTAAATTGGACCTCGTTAACGTGCAAACTGGGTTTGATGGTCTTCATATGACTTGTAGATTCAGATGTTATCTTTCCAATGAATCAAGAATTACTCAATTCTGATCTGTTTATCTGAAGATATGATTTTCCCACCAGAACATCGCCAATCTGTCAACATCCAAGCTTGAAGTGCACTAGTGAGCTCCTTAGCCTTTTTCCTTGTCAATGGTCCACTAGAAACCTTCAGTGGGTCCTTGCCTTCCTTGGTTTTGCCTTCTTTGATCGTATCACCTCCTTGGCTATTCTGCTCAACTCGGCATTCTTGACGATCGAGTTAGCGTAGAACACCTTGGCCTTCTATAGACGCTCTTCGGTCCAAGTTCGAACCGAAGACTGTTTTGCTACCCAAGCTTTGAAGTATCTGCTATACGCCAAGAGCTGCAAAGAAAAGGGGGGGGGGGGGAGGAAGGACATTTGGTAAAGTTGCACAAGGAAAGCGAAACAATTGGAAAAATAAATAAAGGGTCTAAAGAGTACCTGGGCAACATTCTCGGACATCCTCACGGCGAAGATCTCCTCGTTCGGGCACTCGTCGGACACGAATTTGAAGGTAGCCTAGGTGAGCATGCCCCTTGCCATTTGGGGAGCCATTTGCTGGTTGTCTACGAAGAACAAATTCATCTCCTGCATGAAATATGAGAAAGCCTCCCATGGAACCTTTTCCTAAAGGAAATGAGAGTCCCGAAGGGCCCACCTCTGAGTGTGCTCCACCATCCATGCCGAGGGCGCCAATTCTTCTGCAAAGTCAAGACACAGTTCCATCAGTATCTTGTGCCTTAGCCATATTTCCATAAGATTGAGAGTGCTGAAAATGTCTAAGTTTATAAAGACATGGCTAAGAGACAAACCTGGCGGCACCTCGATGACGTCATCGTCGGAATCATGGACCTCCTCCACTTCGGCAGGGACATTTTTGCCCTTGCTTCTTCTGCGCTCCTCGAGCTCTTTAGTAGATGGGCCTTCTGCCGAAGAACCTAAGAGGTCCGCCGAAGAGGTAGGACTCCGAGGAGTGGAGCTGACGGTTAGCTCCGGCGGCAAATCGGCCTGGACTTCGAGCTGGCCCCCGACCTCCACAGCGTCCTCCGGAGGTGGGGGAAGGTGGTCCTTCTTCGCCTTCTTAGTCGAACATGGCTCGCCTCCAGACGTTTTTCGCCTCTTCGAAGCCCCCTTCTTCGTCTGTTCCCCCTTCTCGGCTTGACCAAGGAAGAGGGATTTGTAGAAAGTGGCTAACTGATCTCCCATCTCTGAAAAAGAAGGAAAATATCAGTGTAAGTCCAAAGGGATGCTTATACCAAAAATTTGGAAAGTAACTTACTCTCAAAAAGGGCTTCATAAGTGAGCTCCCCCCGAAGAAGCATCACCAGCCATGACTTCTTCCTGTCAATGGCAGGAGCTAGCATGCCGAGGTCCATCTTATGCTCCTTGAGCACCCCTAGCTCCCGAAGAACCTCCTCAATCATAAGGTTCCACTTAATCGGGATGGGATACAAGGAGCGTGATGGGACCACGACATCCTAGTCGATGACAGCTAGGATACGGCTGTTGAAATCCTCAAACCTTGCTGCCCACTCAGGAGTTAGTAACTTCTTGGTATCAACGACATCCGTCTCCAGCTTCCCCCGGGCCCACCTAGTTGGCATGTGTGACCATGCCTCTGCCACCTTCAGGAAGAAGAACTTCCTTTGTCACCCTCGCCAACTATCTCTAGTGTC
This sequence comes from Aquilaria yunnanensis, assembly GCA_039654915.1. Lineage (NCBI taxonomy): Eukaryota > Viridiplantae > Streptophyta > Magnoliopsida > Malvales > Thymelaeaceae > Aquilaria > Aquilaria yunnanensis. Next base: position 50,100,888 of record CM077595.1, read on the forward strand.
AAAGGTGAACATGTATTTTTTGCTCCCAGATCCCCAAGGTAGCAAGAAATAGAAGCCACCCTTTGGGACTGAATAGAGCTTGTAGTACTACATGAAAATGATGAAGTGGGGTTCTATTTTGAAAACCCCACACATGCAGAGAAAAACATTGAAGTAACAGTAAGAGTTGGGAGGAAGTTGATTCACGGTTATGCCATGGAATTGGCAAAAGTCATAAATCATCTTCGGCGGAGGAAACAGAAGTCCGGCCTTCAGTTGGGCCTGAAAAATGGTAACCTCGTTATCTTTTTTCATGAAACTGAAATGGCCGGGATGGGGTAGTCTGGTGGTGGCATAAGAAGGAAGAAAAAACTTAGTTGTCCACTTCGTTAATTTTTTCGAAGTGGAACAACATGGGTGAGACATGAGAGGTTGCCAGCTCTCGGGAATAGTTTGGATAGACATGAGGGGAATAGGGGAAGACATGTTCAGCAAAAGAAGACGACTTTAGAAAAATGGGTCAGGGACTTCGGGAAAAAAGAAAAGAGCTTCGGGGACTAGAAAAAAAGGGAACCGAAGAGATCGAGGAACCTCTGGAAGGGAAACCCACCAAAACGTTTGCCGAAGTCGGGATTAGAAGACGCCGTCATAAATGGTGGCCAGAAAATCGCTCCACCACTTGCACCGCCGCAAAAGAGAAAGAAGAGCTCGAAGACAAACGAGAACAGGACATAGGCAAAGGAGAGCAAATGATGGCCATGAGGGGGAGGAAGGTTTATATAGACCGATGAAGGGTAGCCAAATCGTCATCATAACTACTCTGTGAAGGGGAATCATCGCCATAATTGCCCCTCAAAGGCGAAAAGACGCGGCTGGTGTAACCGACGCGACTACCCCCAATCACCACATGCCACGCGTCATCCAACATGTGAAACGAGGACACACTTTCTGACACCAAGAAAACCTAGGCACGCCTTTCAAAACTGACACTCCTGGTTACGAGACGTGATGGTCCACTGACATGTAGCAGAAAAAGTAAAAAAAAAACAAGAGAGCGCGCGCACCTCGAGAACGCCAAGGGACTAACCAGGGGGCAAGTAGTGACACTTCGGATGGGAAGGCATACCTTCGGGTGGCGAGGTGTCTTCATACACGGTGTCCTACTCTGAGTCTTACAAGGCGCCCTCAAAGATTCTAGAAGCCGAAGTCTCCGCTTCGACTTTCCGAAGGGGGGGGCATGTGATAGCCGAAGCGCTATCTTCCTTTAAACCCATGAGCTTGAGGAAAACACTACTCTCAAAAAAGGCAAACATCACCCATAAGGAATGCGAGCACCAACCTCGGAAAGAAGGGTCTAACACCTTCATCATCCGACCTCAGTGATCTATCTTCACCCCTGGAAAGTTGACAGTACCGACCTCGGGAATACGGTGCACCACCATCCTCGATGAGGTGACCTAACCGGCTTCGAAGGAGGGAGATGCACCGCCTTTGGCAGGGGAGAACACCCTCGAAGGGGGGGCATCCATGCCAAGGGGACTCACGAAATACTGAAACGACCTCGGAAAGAAGCCCTCCTATTTCGAACGGGGCTCCTCTACTGAAGGTATCTCAAGAGTACAGCAAAGACAATTAACAAGCCTCTGACGTGCCGCCTTCGTAAACAACACGCTGCCACGCCGCCGCCGCACACATCCTATCGCGCAGACCTACCACGGCCTAGATCTCTGGCCAGAACGGCCTGTAGCCGGCTAGAGGCCCCCACGCCCAAAGGTACAGATTATATCCGACCGAACACGTGTCATAATCTGAGCGGGTCACGTCAAGCAGGCTTCTCCATTACACCCTCCTATATATACTAAGCAAATGGCCTCGGTAGGGGGCATCTCTGGAGAAAAGGTACATTTCATATTCTTACTACTTCCCGTCTCTCAAAATACTGACTTGGGCGTCAGAGGCTTCTCACCAGAAAAATACTCCAGGGACCTCCTAACCTTTATTCTTTGAGTGTTTCAGGCAATCTCTCCTTGGAAGTCTATTCTTCAGGCGTTTCTCCCCCACTGGAAGTCCCTCCCAGCCTCACCATGTCAAACAGCGAAGAAGCCGATGGGCATCAGAGAGTAAGTCATCTTCCAGATTTTGTTATATGTACTCCTTTAGACTTACACTGTTGTCTTTCCTTTTTAAGAGATGGGCAATTAATCTGCTGCATTTTACAAGTCCCTCTTCCTCGGTCAAGCCGAGAAAGGGGAGCAGCAAAGGAAGAAAGCTGCCCCGAAGAGGAAGAAGACGTCGGGGGGAGGGCCATCTTCGGCGAGGTAGTCAAAGAAGGCCAAGGAGGACCCTCTTCCGCCTCCTCCAGAAGGCAACATAGAGGTGCAGGACCAGTCCTCGGTTCGCGCCGACCCTCCCTTGGAGCCAGCCATCAGCTCGACTCCTTGAAGCCCCATCACTGTGGTGGATACCTTGGGGACTTTGGCAGGGGGTTATTTCTGCCGAAGAGCTCGAAGAGCACCGAAGAAGGAAAGGAAAGTAGGTCCTAGCTGATGTACAAGAGGTCAGTGACTCCGAGGAGGATGTCGCCGAGGTTCCACCAGGTTTGCCCTTTAGCCATTTTTCTGTGAGTTTGGGAATTTTCGGCATTTTAGATCTTATAGATGAATGGCTAAGGGATAATGTGCTAATAGAACTTCAGAGTGATTTTGTAGAGGAGCAGGCGCCCGCTGCATGGATGGTAGAGCACGCTCGGAAGTGGGCCTTTCGGGACTCCCATATTCTAAAGGACAAGGTGCCAAAAGAGCGTTTCTGGATCTTCACAGAGGACATGAACTTGTTTTTTTAGGACAGCCAAAAAATGGCTCCTCAGATGGTGAAGGGCGTCCTCACCAACGCCACCTTCAAGTCCCTTTGTGAGGAGTGCCCAAATAAAGACTTCCTCACCACGAGGATGTTCGAACATGCTGCCCAAGTATCCTGCAAACCTTTTATCCTTTCACCAAAATTTTTCTAAGTGTTTGCTTTGCTTTGCAAAAGTCACCGAGTGTCCTTCCCTTTACAGCTTTTGGCGTACAGTGGATAGTTCAAAGCTTGGGCAGCGAAACAGTCTTCGGTGTGATCTCAGACCGAAGAGTCCTTGGCAAGAGCCAAGTCATTTTGTGCCACCTCGGTCCTTAAGTATGGCGAGCTTAACAAGATAACCAGGGACAAGGTGGCTAAACTTCAGGAGGAGTTCTTGAAGAGTCAGGAGGAGCTCTCTCAGAATTTCTCCAAGAAGGTGTCTAACCTCGACATGAAGGTTGTCGCGCTAACTTCAGCTAACGAGGCCTACCGAAAGAAGAATGAGAAGGACTCTGCACTCTTCACAAAGGCCCTTGCAACAATGCCAAAACTTCAAGCTGAGGTCGATGTCTTGAAGAAGGAGAAGAAGAAGAAGAAGACGAAGAAGCTGGGAGGGAGGCCGCCAAGCTGAGGAATGAGCTGGATGACTTGGGTGTCGAGAAGGACAAGGCCGATCAAGCAACGAAGGTTGCATTCCAAGACGGCTTCTGCTTGGCTCGGCACCAAGCTCTGACCAAGTACCCCGACCTCGACCTCTCCTTCTTGGCGGGCCTAGATATCCCCGAAGGACTTCACTGGACATGGTCAAAGATAGAGCACCTCACTCTTCCCTTTGTTCTTCCTTCGGCACCTAAGGTTGTGACAGAGGAGGTTGGTGGTGAAGTAGCTCAAGATGATGAGGTCCCCTAGGCGTCCAGGACTCGGAATAGTCTTTCTATTTCATTCTTCTTTTTCTTTGTAAACTTCTCCTTGTTGTACCAAGGCATAAATGAAATTTCTTTTTTTCTCCAAAATTTGGCTAAGTCTTAGGACATATTTCTCCTATACTATCTTCAATACCGAGGGTTAGTTCTGTTAGTGTTGTGCCCAAAAAGCTAATCATGAGATGATTGTATTTTTTGGACATTGAGTCATGATATTTTATTGAGGCATTAATCCAGCAATTATGTTTGTTGTTTTGTTTCTGTGTGACTGATGCTGTCCGGGGATGCGGAGCCAGCATCTGATGCGGTCCGGTTAGGCGGAGCCAGCATCTCCACAGTGTGCAGCGGTGTGGGCAGTAGGGGGTCCTGGAGGTACAAGAAGGTACCCTGAGAGGGTCACCTTAAGTGATGGCCGGCAGCTTCCTGGTACTGTGGCTAGTGAGGACGGGAAAGACTTCCAGCACAGGAGAGATCTCGGAGTGAAGATCCTTCAGGGAGACCTGGCTGAAAAACTCAGAAAACAGGGGTTAGGAGGCCCCGGGGTGGCTTTCTGGGGGGAACCTCCGACGCCAAAGTCAGTGCTTCTAGACAGAAGGAGACATAGTAATAAGCATAATAGACTCTTGCCTTGCGTGTCTTTCTGAGGGCTGAAGGGAGAGTATTCAGGCGGAGGGAGGAGAGCGTCCTCTGTTTTTCGGCCTCTCTGTCCTCTTTTTCTCTCTGGGGAAGTGACACGATCCCCCGTGCCCCTTCCCGGGATACCCTGTGAGCATTTGTCTCACGGTGGATTGTAATTGGCTAGCTGAGTATGTGTGCGGATTAAATCCGATGCTACTAGTTGATTAACCTAGAAATGCAACATGCATGCTCTTATGCTTTGACTTGGTTTATTAAAACCAAAAAACATTAAACAAGAACTCGGCCGAGAAATTTCTGCACAAATATATACAAACTGCCAAAGCATATCAAAATCAACATTTGTGTGAGTTTAACAACACATAAACAACTCGTGAAAGCATTCATACAATGAAGCAACTAATGCTCTCACCCAAGAACAATCCTGGAGTCAAGGACTCTTTATAACATAGACTATGGAGGCAAACTAAAGTACTGTATCAAAATACAAGACTTTACTGAGATCTCTTTACCCTAGCTCCCACTTCGGACACCCGTCCCAGTGGCGAGTCTCACAAGTCCTCTGCCAAGTGCTACTAGGCTCTGCAGCCAAAGGAAGAAACTAGTTAGTACTGCAACCTGACCAACAACCCAACTGAGCACTTAGGTAAATTAGAAACTCAAGGTTTCTCAACTACCATACCTTTACACACCAAAAGCTCACTACCGCGATAATCCTCAACGATTACCCGGTCCAGCAACTTCAGGCTCTGCATAACAAATAGGGAGTGAGAATTCAACAATTCTCAGTAAGGGGTCTTCAATGTACCTGCAATAAAAAGCTAGGACTCTGGCTGTGAGCTCACACAGCATGAGGGTACTAGTATATATGCATATAACCAGGTCATAGACCTCTCCTCAAGTAGTCCTCCTCACGGAGTAATACTCCGGACCTAGCGAGTTTAAACCCGCTCTAGCAAGCCGAAGCTTACTACAAACGATCATGTAGCCTCTTCGTAGTTGTTATGCAGGGGAATTATGGTGGGACTTTGTAGACTAGGCCGCAGGGCCTCGTTGATGTAGACTAGATGAACAAGGTTTTGCCTCGTGGCCTCGTGGCTACGGCACGGCTAGGCCGACGAGGGTTCTAAACCTCTCACCTGAACTAATGATAGCTAATTATGTTCATTTGCAACATAGTTTCCTTAAAAACTTGGCTTCACTTTGAGTTAATATAAATCTAAAACTGAGACATTTTAAGTGTTTTTAAAACATTTAGGTGATAGTACTCCCTCTTAGCTTCGCATGGAATCTTGAATCACCTCAATCGGACACCCGAGCGAAAAGTTATGCTGAAAACAAAATTGGGTGTCGGATGCTGTCTCGACGACGCGTCGCCACAGTTGTCGACGTTCTGAGACAGTTTTACTGGATTGGTGACGCGTCGCTGGTTTTGACCTGAAATTCGAGACGCGTCGCCAATCTGCAGAAATGCAAAATTGGCGCGTTTTACTGCTATGAACTTTGGCAATCAATTACACATATCAAAATGCATAGAAAGCTACCAAATTTCATACACACAAAGTACATGTTGCAAGGAACATAACCAACCATCAAAAGCTAAGCTATGATGTATTGTAACATCAAACAATTCCTCTCAATCCCGCTAGTCCACCATAATTCACCAAAACGTTTCCTTAATGCCTTAGCTAAAACCACTCGAATTTCTCAAGCAAATCCAAGCTAAGGGCATTCCATGAACTTAAAAACACAACTCCCTTACCTTAACTCCAAGAACCAAGCAAGAATCAAGCTCCTTTTCGTTCAACCAAGCTTACCCAAGTTCTACCTAAGTTCCAAACCAAAACAATAGCACTAAACATCAAAATCACCATCTCTAACCAAAACCCAAGCTTCAAAACAACCAAATAGCTTTGAATTCAATCAAGAACACAACTCTTACCTCGTTCAAAAACAGGGGATGGAGAAAAACACCCTTCCAAGCTTCAAAAACATGATTTCAAGCCTGAAAATGCTTCCTCATAGCTTATACTTTGAATCACACCTTTTGGCACCAAAATCACTTGTTTCCAAGCTCAATTTGGGAGTCAAATGGGGTTGAGAAGGTGGAAAACGGGTTTTGGAAGCCCAAAGCCCTCTTTCCCCTTCTTAAACCCTCACTTAACCCTTAAACCATCAAAGTATTAAGCTTGTTACAATTAGGTCCCCCATCTTTGTAACCTAGTAGTTCTTGATTAAATTCTTGTCTATTTGTCAAGTTTGAGTTAAAGTTAAGAGTTAAGTTATAAAAATTCATTTTAAAACATTCGGGACTCGTCCCGGTTATTCAGGATGCAAAATTACCATTTTACCCCTGAACTTAGTTCAGTGCCTTATTCTTTTCGGAACTTAGTGAACTTTGGTAAACTTCTCTCTTGCTATGTAAACTTAACTTAAGCTTCTAAACTTAATTTAAAACACTTTACCTTCCTCAACTGCCTCTCCCACTAGAAGGGCCATAACAGGAAGCCCCCCTTGTTTGTGACCATTTCCCTGGTATATAAGGGAGGGGGTGATCCCCTCATGTGTATGGGCAGATGGTGTTCATTTTTTTGGGCGTGGGGGCCCCAGCCACCTGCTGGCTCTTCGGTCCGTGAGCCGTTGTAGGTGTAGCCCTGTGCGACAGGACGAATGCTGCAATGGCGTGTTAGAGCGTGTCTGTGGGTGGCTTGTCGGAGACGTATATGAGCGGAGTGTCAGAGACTCCTTGATGGCTCTTGCTGTACAACCGAGGTCCCTTTGGTTGATGTCTCACTTCGGGGTGAGGTGCCCTTTCCCGGAGTCGGGCTGGAACTTCGGTGTCTACATCTTCGGGGGGCTTTCTCCTGCAGGGGGTGGTTGGTCTTTCTCCCCCGAAGATGGCTCGGTCGCCTTCCCGAAGGAGGCGCTACGCTGGCTCCTGAAGTTGGAATTTGGTGAGCTACCAAGGTCGTGCGCCTCAGGTGTATGACTTCCTTCACTCCAGAGTCCTTTCCGAGGTCGTATGCCTCAGGTGTCTGGCTCCCTCTTTCCCATGGTCGGTTGGTGGTCAGGGCGATAGCACTTCGGCTATCACATGCCCCCATTGGAAAGGCCAAAGTGGAGACTTTGGCAAGTAGTCCTTTTGGTGTCCATCTATCGCCCAATTGGCAGTTTTGACAAGACGACCTCGTGGACTCCCGGAGGCCCACGTGGTAGTATGTCCATTTCGGTCGAACAAGGCGGCACGGAGCCTTGAACCCCGGACCTTATGGATTTACACTCGGAGTATGACGTCGGTTGGGGAGGCACTTCGCCTCCGAGGTGATAAGCCTTGTTCGGACAGATGTCATCTATACATCCTTCGGTGTTCTTGAGATACCCAACTTTTTTATTTTTCCCGCCACAGGCTAGTGAACTGTCGGGCCAGTCTCAAGCAGTTGCCCGGGTTTTCTGGATGTCAAAAAATGCATCCTAGTTTCTCGTGACGGATGACATGTGGCAGGCATCAGCTGGGATGGGCATGCCTTTTCACGCTCGAGGGGCCATTATGCCGACGTTTCGCCTTCGTGCAGCATTTATGACGCCCTTTTGGCTGCCCTTCCTCGATCTATATAAGCCTTCCTCCTGTCATACTCTTCATTTGTGTTTTTTTTGCTCTCACTTTTTTCTGTGCCTTTTTCTCCTCTTTTGTGGTGGTTTTAGCGATGAAGCAATTTCCGGTGATCTTTCACAATGGTGTCCTCAAACCCAGACTTCGGCAAGACTTTTGGTGGGTTCTGATTTCTAGAGTTCCTTCGGTTTCTGCTTTTCTTTTCGCTTCCCGAAGTCATTTTTTCTCTTTCCGAAATCATTTTTCCCCCTTTTTCTGAAGTCATTTTTCGGTCAACCATGCCTATTCTCGAGAGCTGGCAACCTCTTATGTCTCACCCTTGTTGCACCACTCCTAAAAAATTAGGAAAGTGGAAGACCAAATTTTTCCTTCCCTCATATGCCATCACAAGGTTACCTCACCTTGGCCAGTTTAGCTTTATGAATCGAGGCGACGAGGTTACCGTTTTCCAAGCCCAACTGAAGGCCAGACTTCGGTTTCCTCCTACGAAGATGATTTGTGACTTTTGCCAATTTCATGCCATAGTCGTGAATCAGCTTCCTCCCAACTCATACTGCTATTTTAACGCCTTTCTCTGCATGTGTGGGATCTTCGGGGTAGAACCCCATTTCATCCTGTTCATGCAGTATTATAAGCTCTATCCGGTTCCGAAGGGTGGCCTTTATTTCATGCTTCCTCGGGGATCTGGGAGCAAGAAATTTATGTTCACCTTCGCTACCAAGGATAGCTGGCGAGGGTGGCAAAGGAAGTTTTTCTTCCTGAAGATGGCGAAGGCCTGGTCGCACGTCCCGACTAAGTGGGCTCGGGGAAAGCTGGAGGCGGATGTCATGGATCCCAGAAAGTTGCTAACTCCCGAGTTGGCAGCTAGGTTTGGGGACTTTGACAGATGAATCCGTACTGTCGCCGACTGGGATGCCGAGGTCCCTCCACGCTCTCTCTACCCTTTCCCGATCATGTGGAAACTCATGACCGAGGATGTCCTTCGGGAGTTGGGGGTGGTTACGGAGCACAAGACGGATATCGGCATAACAGCTCCTACTACCGAGAGGGAGAACTCTTGGCTGGTGAAGCTCCTTCGGAGCGAGCTTACTTACGAAGCCTTTTTTGAAAGTAAGTTTCTTTCAAAAAATTTCAGCATAAGTGCCTGTGGACTCACACTGATGTTTTCCTTCTTTTTCAGAGATGGGCGATGAATCTGCCGCCTACTACAGGTTTCTCTTCCTTGGTCAGACTGAGAAAGGAGAACAAAGAAAGAGGAGGCGCAAGACTCCTGCGAGTGGACCATCTTCGGCCAAGAAGGCCAAGAAGGACACCCCTCTTCCCTCCTTGGAGGACGTTTCGGAGGTCGGCGATGTTATTGCTACTTCCACTAAGGCTAGCGATGTCATTGCGACTTCGACCGAGGTTGCAACTTTTTCCCAACCTGAAACGCCCGGCGATGTTCTTGCCGCGGTGGTCGCCATTCCTGCCGCTCCGAGTCCCGCCACATCGGTGGATTTGTTGGGCTCTTTGGCGGATCTTTCTGCCGAAGATTTAGAAAAGCGCCAAAGGGCCAAGGGCAAACATATTCCTGCCGACGTGGAGGAAGTCCGGGACTCTGATAACGATGTTGCTGAGGTCACGCCAGGTTTGTCCCTTTTCTCCTGCAATCTTACATGTTTCATAATCAAGGAATTTTTACCTGATGAGATGTATGTTTCTTTTTCCAGAGAATCTGGCACCCTCAGCTTGGATGGTTGAGCACGCCCGATGGCGTGCTCTTCGGGATTCTCATGTCCCGAAGGACAAAGTTCCGAGGGAGCCGTTCTGGTCTTTCACGGAGGACATGAACCTGTTCTCCGAGGACTGCCGGGAGATGGCTCCCGAAATGGCGAAGGGCGTGCTTACTCAGGCATCCTTCAAGGCAGTCACCACGGAGTTTGCCACCGAGGATGCCCTTGCTGTAAAAGTTTCCGAGCATGCTACTCAGGTAATTCTTCAGGCTCTTCACTTTTCCTCCCCACTTTTTGTCTAAGTATTTTGGCTTTTCTTATGCAAATTTCACTAAGTACCTTTCTTTTTTGCAGCTTTTGGGGTACAGTGGATACCTCCGAGCTTGGGCAGCAAAGCAGTCTTCGGCTCGAGCCTGGGCCGAAGACAAATTGGAGAAGACCAAAGTTTTTTGTGCCAACTCGGTGCTGACAAACACCAAGTTGAGCCAAATATGCAAGGAAAAGATTGCCAGTCTTTGGGAGGAGTTCTTGAAGGGCCAAGAGGGGCTCTTGAAGGATTTTTTCAAGAAGATGTCTGACCTTGGTGACAAACTAATCAGCCTGACTTCGGCCAATGAGACCCTTCAAAAGGAAAAGGAAGGGGAGTCTGCCCTCCTGGCGAAGGCAATGGCTGAAAATGTTGAACTCAAGGCCAAGGTCGACTTGCTGAATGAGGGTTCGAAGAAGAAGAAGAAAACCGAGGAGCTGGAGAAGGAGATTTCCGACCTTCAACAGGAGGTTTCAGATCTTCAACATTAGGCGGACGAGTTGGACGTTGAAAGAGGCAAAGCCATCCAGACGTCCAAGGTTGCTTTTCAGGACGGCTTCTGCCTAGCTCATCATCAGTTTCTGAAGAAGTATCCGGACCTCAATCCTTCCTTTCTGGCTGCCCTAGATATTCCCGGGGGGCCTCGGTGGATCTGGTTAAAAGTCGAGTTCCATAACCTACCGTTTCCTCCTCCTGCACCGAAGGTTGTGGCGAAAGATTCAGGAGCCGAAGCTTCCCATGACGCTGGGGTCCCTTAGATATTCTAGGACCTTTGCCTTATTCTTTTTCTTTGTACTCTTCTTCTTGTAATCTTCTCCTTGTATCAAGACCTTCTTCAATGAATTTTCCTTCATTATTTTGGCTAAGTCTTTTGAGCAATTTTTGTTTCCCAATTGTCCCGACCACTTTCGGTCAAGGGACTTCGGTACTTTCTTTGCTCGTTTTGTCGGCCATTCTTCGGGCGGTCTTTTGCGGTTGGCAAAGTTCCTTTTCAGGCAAATTTTAGGCTGCCCTTTGTCTGCCGTGTTCGGTAGACTTGCCCTCTTTTGGGCATATAACCCAACTAACTTCGGAAGGAACAGGAGACTTTCGGGAGTCCATGCTTCAGCTTTGTTTGGTGAACATTCTCATACAGGGGAAAACTTTCTGCGCTTAGACAAATTTCTAGCTTACACCATTTATTGTCTAAAAATTCTAAGTATAGAATTTCTTTAAGGCGCCCGAGTGCCTTGTACCTTTCAGTTTTCCTTCATCGCTGTTGCCAAGCTTGTATGCTCCCCTTCGGACATCATTTTGGACCAAATAAGGCCTTTTCCCGCTTGGCCGAAGTACCCCATAGGATAGTTTTCGGGGTTCTAATTCGGCCTTTCAGGGCCGAAGTCTCCTTTTCCTTATTCCTTTTGGCCTATCATGCAAGTTTTGCACTTATGGCGACCTTTTGCCGAAAAGGCCTTCTTTCGAGCTCGGTCGTTTCTCAATTTTTGACAACTAAGTCGAGGCTAGTTCTCAACCCGAGGTTATGTCCTCTTTCGTCAAACATCTGTATGCTGGCCGAACTACTTCAAATGGATAATGGCTTTCTGTACTGAGGATAAGTGAGGAAGGTGTCTCTTCCTTGGTCCCTCGGGGAGTTGCCTGATAACTCCTTGGTACAGTAGGAAGTTCGCCTGGCCACTTTCCCTTTGCATCTCTTATAGTCCCTCTTTTATAGCTCTTTTGGCAACTCTTCTTGTCTGTTGCTCGGGGGCTGAGCTAGTGGGCTGAAGTGCCTTTTATTCCGAGGTCGATGATGGATTCTTGAAATCCTCTGTCCATAGACTGGAAATCATTACTGGCCAGTGTCACCGTCGGTATGCCAAATCAGTATACTATGTTCTTCTAGACGAACTTTTTGTGCACCTTTTGCCGGCATGGTTGCTAGGAGTTCTGCCTTACCCCGCTCAGTGAAGTAGTCCTTTGCTATCACACAGAACTTCACATCTTCGGGTGCTATCTGGAGTGGCTAGGTATAATCTTTCCGAGGTTATCTGCTCCGAAGGCAGTCTTCGGGTGCTGGTGTGTCTCTGGCCATTTTCACACCTCTTGGACGAATTGTCCTACACCCTTTTTACCGATATATATACTTTTATAATGAAGTTGCGTACCTTTGCCTGCATAGTTTTTCCTTAATCAAGAAATATCGTCCGAAACGTCTTTGCACTTTCTGCCTTTTCATGAGGATTTTTGGGACTCTTTGGTTGCAAGATTCCTCTTTGTAGGATCTTTCCGCCTTTTGTGCGAGGTTATTATACCTAGCATTGCCATGCTCGGATGGCCCAACACTTTTTGGTAATCAAATTTGATCGCTTTGGTGACCTCCTTGCCTTCGGGCCCCCGGGGGGGTATCCTAGCGGCCTGAAGTTCTGCGCCTGGGGTTCCACTGACAAGGAGTTTCCACTCTGGATCTACCTTCGCTCTGTCTCCTTTGTTGGTTTCAACCTTCCCTTCTTCTGGGACTTCGGCAATGCAGTCTGCCAGTACCTGGGCGTTCATTGCCCTTTTAGGCTTATACGTGATGTAGTACTCTCTGAGTTCGATGCACCATTTCGATAGTCTTTTCCGAATGCTCTACTCTTTTTTCGCGACGTTGCGCAGAAGCGGGTCACTTTGTACAGCGATAGCGTGTCTAGGGAAATAGAGTCGGTGCCTTCTGCCTGCACGTCAAGTCGTAGATGACCTTTCGGGGCAATGGGTTTTGACTTCGTTGCCGAGGAGATGGCGATTTCTTCCTCAGGTGCAGCACTCTTTCGGCTGGGAGGTTTGGGCCATCCCGACCCTGCTTTTCCCGTAGGTCGCACTCCGGGGAGCATGGTTCCCGCTGAGGACTCATCCCGTTGATCTCCGTTTTCCCAATTCCTGTGAATTGGCATGGGACTCTCCACCCCACGAGGTACTGAGTAGGGGGCCTTCGGCCCGAATTTTACTGCGGCCATCTTCGGCTTAACTGCCGTGTCATTTCGACCACGACAGGGTGTGGGAATTCACGCAGACTAGCCTATCGTAATAGTCAGAGGGCGATCGCCCTCGGTCAAGGAAGTCCCTGCTGCCATTATTCAGTTGCCCATTGAATCTTTGGCGCGGACGGGCACCTTAGGAGTCCTTTCTCCTTAGAACGCCGAGCTTCAACTCTGACAACCTGGGAGTAGGTTTCCCACAGACTGCGCCAGATGATGCGGTTCGGGGGTGCAAAGCCAGCATCTGATGCGGTCCGGTTAGGCGGAGCCAGCATCTCCACTGTGTACAGCGGTGTGGGCAATAGGGGGTCCTGGACGTACAAGAAGGTACCCTGAGAGGGTTACCTTCAGTGATGGCCGGCAGCTTCCTAGTACTGTGGCTGGTGAGGACGAGAAAGACTTCCGGCGCGGGAAATAGCTCGGAGCGAAGATCCTTCAGGGAGACCTGGCTGAAACACTCAGAAAACAGGGGTTAGGAGGCCCCCGAGGTGGTTTTCTGGGAGGGAACCTCCGACGCCCAAGTCAGTGTGTCACACCTCACACAGGCCCTGGCCGAAAATTCTAAGTTTAACTCCCAAACCCATAATTTAATTTCAAGTTCTTCAATTCGGCCAAACAAGAAGAGACACGATTAAGTCTTATTTTCTTAAGGTGGAAAGCCTGGGAGGTGGCCCAGGAGGCTTTAAAACAATCCATAGTTTACTTGCAGCAGATGTAAGGCCCAACACCACTAACTTGCAAAACAAGCAAGGCTTTAGTAGTTTACTTGCATGACAAGCAAGGCAACACTTAATGAAAGTTAAGTGCTTATATGGTGTGCAATCAAGTGTGCTACTTAAATGGCAACCAAGAAGCCCACAGTACCTACTTTGGTTTTGAAAACACATGTTGATATGCATATGATCTTCTCGGCCAACAAAAGTACACAAGGTGGTTCACAACATTTCATGCTTCACATTTACATAAACAAACATAAGTCCATAACTATTCACATAGGTGCCAAACCTTGGCCCAAAGCATCCAACATATATATATATGTCCAAAACCATCCATAAGGTCATACACATAGCTTGGCACATAAGTCCAACAAAACCAACACAAAGCTAGGTATCCAAGACTACATATATAAACACAAAATGGTAGTCTACCTAGTATCCAACATGGCTACATGCCATGAACCCAAAAGTCTACCAAAGCCAAGTTATAGTACAACCCATGATCACTAATGGTCAAATAGTACCTTAAGGATCCCATACAAAAGCGCACACTGCAACACCAACCCAATAGCCATGGTCATTGTCATAAAGGTGAACACTATGATCAGAGCCAAAGTCCAAGTATCCATACTGCACTCCTAGACAGGTCCCAGCACTACAAGCCTGCAAACTTAGCACATAAGTCTCAGCCAACTTGTAAAATAAGACATGTAATGCACAAAACCCATAAGCCAAGCACACATTGGCACATACCTTGACAACTAAGCAAGCTAGCACAAAACACAAGCACCAAACAAGTAAGCACTATTCAGGCCGAATGTCTTTTCCTGAAAAACAAGTAGGATGGGCAGTGAGTATAAAACTCAGTAGAGTTCACTTGATATACAACTCAACTACGAGTTTATTTAGTTAAGCTGAGTAAACAACTCAAGCTTAACCTCCCATTAGCTTAACATAACCTGCAAAACAAACACAAAGACAAGGAAAACCAAATATATACTGATAGCCAAAGGCTATCGCCTCTATCTGGCCGAACTCCCTGCCACAAGAATGGCCAGAAGAGACTGGCGATACCCGAGTGAAAATGAGATCATACACCTCGGGAGATAGCCGAAGAGCTCCGAGCCCGGCACGCCAGGAAACTTGAGGATACTACTAGCCCCCCGAGGTTGCAAACAGATCACCTTCGGAAAAGAGGCACCAGCTATTGCGGGCCGAACATGATCTCCCAGAAGGCGGAACTCCCTGAAGCTGGGAACCCCCGAACTGGGTGCGTGTTTCCCGAAGAGGCATTGTCCGTACCAAAGGACGACCTCGCCCAGGGACCTCGGGAGTATGGCAGGAGCATTTAAGGAAGCATTTAAGGAAGCCTCTGACACGTCCTTTCACAGACGTCATAAAGCCGCCTCAATAGGAGCTCTGGCACGCTGACGCCATCAAAATCACATCATGGCCCATCTCAACACAAGGCTCAAGGCAACCTGCTACCAGCTATCTGTCCCCTACGCCCAGAAACTCAGGGAACATCCGATTGAACACGTGTCGCGATCTGAACGGGCTAGGCACTCCTATAAATACCAGGAAATAAATACTTGGCAGGAGGTTGGTTGGCAAGAGGTCTGACTTCCAGACTCTGAGAAAATCACAGGCAAGACTCTTCAGCCCTTTGTGCTACTTCCTCTGCCTTTTCTCAGCCACCACTGACTTGGGCGTCGGAGGGTCCCCCCCCGGAAAAACACTCCGGGGGCCTCCTAACCCCACTTTTTCTGAGCATCTCAGGTACTCTCCCTTGGGCGCACCATCCTCCAGGCGTTCTTCCTCCTACAAGTCTCTCCAACAGTCACCATGACTCTAAACAATGAGGCCCATGGCCATCATTTCGCGCCGTCTGTGGGAACCCGCTCTGAGATCGCCGTCGTTGAAACTCAGCGTTCTAAGGACAAGGGACTCCCAAGGTCCCCGTCCGCGCCTGAGACACAACCGGCTGCTGAGCAAACACTCCCAGGGACTTCTGCGTCCGAGGAAGATCGCCCTCTAGTAATCACTATGAGCTTTATGAGGGAGTTTCAGCGTCCGGTCGTGGCCGAAATGACACAGCAGATCGACCGAAGGTGGTCACAACAGACACAGGCCCAAAGACCTCCCTCACCTGCACGCCCTCAGGAGAAAAGTCAGAGGTCGACCCATCGCAGTTCGGGAAGTGTAGACCCGCGCGAAGAGTCGTCCACGGAGAGTATACCCCTCGGGAAACGGCCTGTAGGACAAACTGGGTCCAAACGACCGAAAGTCTCATAGCGAAGGAGTTCGTCTCCTGAGGTGAGGTCCGTATCCCCTCAGCGCCGAACTCGCTCCCCAAAGAGGCGCCGACGATCTCCCTTCCTTGAAGAAGGGCCTAGTGCCACCGTGCTTATGAAGAGGATATTAGCACGGCTAGATAGGGTGGAGATACAAATGGCCAGAAAACCCGTTTGGGACATGCTCACGGGAGCCTTCTGTGAAGATGGGTCCCCGTTCACCCGGACCGTGGCCGAGGCAGCCATGCCAGGTGACTTCAGAGTACCTCGGTTGGAGATTTATGATGGCCGTACTGATCCACAGGCCCATCTGACGAAGTATAGACGCAGCATGATAATGCACGGTGCTGACGACGCTACCATGTGCAAGTGCTTCGAAGTCACCCTCACAGGGCCAGCAACTGAATGGTACAATTCATTGCCTTCAGGGACCATCACTGAGTTCCAGGAGTTGTCCACGGCCTTCACACAGCAATTCATTGGGAGCAGGCCAACGGCGAAGATGCCTGTTCAGATGTTCGACATAGAGCAGAGAAACGGAGAGACCATCCGGGACTATGTCGAAAGGTTCAACAGGGAAGCATTGAGCATCCCAGACTTCCGGCCCGAAATCCGTATTCTCGCTATGACACGGGGCCTTCGGCGAGACTCACAGCTGTTCTACGAGTTCTCAAAGGACCCTCCGAAGACCCTCGGAGAATTTTACCGAAGGGAAGAACAGCATGTTAGTATTGTGCCCAAAAAGCCAATCATGAGATGATTGTATTTTTGCACATTGAGTCATGATATTTTATTGAGGCATTAATCCAGCAATTTTGTTTGTTGTTTTGTTTCTGCGTAACGTAATAAACATAATTGTAACCCTAGAATAATGATATTCTTAAACGTCCCTAGTATAGTATTATTGTGGAGCGGGTTGCAATAATACATAATGACTAGCATATGTGGAGACTAATATGAGATATGTAGTCTACATATGGGTACAAGTTGGAGAACTTGTGTACTGGACCGACCCACCATGAGAACACTTCATGGATCGTTATATGAGTGTCATAAGTGATTCTCATAGTGATCATGGTATATGTAGTCCTTCGACCTAAGATCATCAAGGTTCCCTACATGTGAGTCACATACTTTGATACTTTCCTTTGTTGCTCGTAACTGAGTGAACTTGAAGGAGGTCATTGGGTATGTCACATATCATGCGGAGGGATTTGTATGATCAAGATGGGATTTGTCCCTCCTATGTAACGGGAGTGATATCTTTGGGCCCCTTGATAGAGTAAGACTTAGAAAATGCATGGCCATGCTCCGATGAGTTGATATATGATATCAATGTCGTCAGTTTAATTTGGTCTACTCGGTAATCAAGAAACCGAAGATTGGGCTATACGAGAGTGACACATTCCATGTCTTGTGCTTAGTCTTGATATCTTGGACAAAGGGACAATGGCATATATCGGTGATGATCATAAAGGTTTAGTCGATTCACCGACAATCTTGTCACTTGGGTAGCAATGATGTGTTGCTAGACACCGCTCATTGCTTATGATCATAAATGTGATTTATGATCGTTGCCAATATGGCAAGAGCCTATTGGGTCGCACACATAGAGCTATTTGGATCATTAGAGTGCATGGGCTAATTATTTGGGTTATGGTTTCACTTTGATTTCGTATTAATAATGGGCCAAGGAGTTGAGCCATTATTAAGCCCGAAATTAATTCCTAATTGGATTAGGGCTTTGAAACCCATTAGGCCTGGAAGTTGAGTCTCACTATAAATACAACTTTTAAGTGAGAAATTCGTAGGTCTCCTTGCCCTAGCCTCCCAAAAGGACAGCCGCACTCTTCTCTTGCAATTCCTTGGAGGACGCAAGCTAGCACTGCGAGCGCAAGAGAAACGCATCTGCCGGGACGTGGTGGAAGCGTGGTGATCCCGAGAGGCTCGTGTGGATACCATAGAGAGCCTGAACACGTCAACTGTTCAGGTTTTGTGATTCGACTCTACAGTTGAGTGAGAGATCTCAACCGAAAATTAGGTATGAAATTTTTGAACACTCGGTTTACCCCGTTTCACTTGGATCCTGGAGGGTTTCGGTTAAATTCCGCTGCGCTGTTTGGCTCCCGAAACCCAACAGTGGTATCAGAGCTACTGGTGAAACCCTAAATCGGGATTGAGTGTTGAATCGCATGATGCTATGTCTTCGATTGGTTTTCGGCCATGATTAATTAGATTGATTCATGATGCATGAAACCGGAATTCGTAATGAACATATGAGATATATGAAGAAACAACACAAATTGGTTAATGAGATTAACCCGAAATTGATAGGTATGAGATACCTATATGGATTAGGATTCTTGCAATAGTTGCAAAAACCCTAGGTTTGTTCGGATTCGGCCTGTTCGGGCACCGAAAGTAAGGTATTTTTGGTGGCTCGAATGGAGGAGTCTCGGGTGCCTACTTTCTCGAAATAGAAGATTTCGGGCTAAGCAATTGTAAGACAATTTTTTGCGCCGGGGGGCGCTGCCCCCCACGCCCCCCGCAAGGGCGGCTCCCCTTGACCCCGTCCGCTGACCGGTCAGCGGAACCACCGCCCGCTGACCGGCCAGCGGGACCGCCGTATGCGAAGCGCCACATAAATAAAAACTGGTTAATCAACACACGAAAATTGGCATGCATCTTTGTTGAATGAGATTTGACATGATATGCTGATTGGTGTTTGAAGCATGGTGCATGGTTATAGCCCTTTATTGGTTGTACTTGTAAATACGGCCTGTGAGTCGTGCCTTTTCTTATCACTCTCATTGTACATTCTCTTCTCACCTTACTCCCCTCGAACGTAACTCGAGGTTTCTATTATTGATGTAATGGTGCATTATGGGTTCGTCCAAGGTGGTATGTCCAAGGAGGTGACAACAAAAAGGCAGCCAAGAAAGGAAGAGAAGGAGCTTGTGAAGACTCTTTTCTTTTCTTAGGCTTTTATGATATTCTCATTGGCTTGAGAATATCGCATAGTTTGGGCTATAACCGTGTCACGTTTATTTCTTGTAAGCATGAGATGCATGTTTTATATTTGTATGTGATGCATGTATAAAACAACCGGAGATAACAAATTGGTGAGATCAAAAGATAAAATCCCTCAAACAAATATTAAGTCATTAAATGTGATGCCTTCCAAATGTTGGCACTCGTCAAGACTTTGATCAACATTAGGTGGGTTTGCCAAAGCAAAGTACCTATGTTCATCTTGGTAAGGCGCGATGGGATAATAGTGATATCCAAACTGCTAACTTTGGGTTCGACTTAACTAAGTCATCCTAATAGGATTAGGGACTTAGAGGCATAGAGTTGGGCTTAAGTTCATGAGATGAGCTTGGACAAGTGTTGTTCACCCAACTATCCAAGAGTTGCATAAGATGCAATTGGCAATGAGTTGCCTACCTAAATAGCTGTAACTTGAGAGAAAAGCCAAAGCTGACTCAGGTTGTGGTCAAATATGGATCTTGGCCCACTAGAATACCTTAGCGCCGAGGTGTTCCGAAATAATATCGAGGGTTATTATTTTGAGGAAAATAGTGGGAGTATCATTTAATAAAAGTCCTTATTAAATGAATTAAAATACATGACTCTTACACTGCATATTTACTGTTGTAGATAACCATGGCACAAAACACATCGACACTTTCATTGCGATCGATCCTTGAGAAGGAAAAACTGAATGGGACCAACTTTCTCAAATGGTACCGAAACTTGAGGATAGTCCTCAAACAAGAGAGAAAGGCATATGTCCTAGAGCAGCCCATTCCGAATGAGCCTGCTGCCACTGCTCCAAGAGCTGAAAGGGATGCTCACAAGAGGCATTCTGATGATGCTTTGGATGTTGCATGCCTCATGCTTATTACCATGGAATCTGAGCTTCAGAAGCAACATGAGAACATGGGGGCGTTCGATATGATCGAACATCTCAAAATGCTTTTCCAAGAGCAAGCTAGGCATGAGAGGTTTGAGACCTCTAAGGCATTGTTTCAGTGCAAGATGTCTAAGGGAAGTCCCGTGGGTCCTCATGTGCTCAAGATGATTGGGTACATTGAGAATCTTGAGAATTTGGGATTTGCTCTTCAGAAAGAGTTGGCTATCGATGTAGTCTTGCAATCGTTGCCTGAAAGCTACAGTCAGTTCGTCATGAACTATAACATGAACGACCTAGACAAGTCCCTTCCTGAATTGCTCAACATGTTGAGAACTGCTGAGCAAAACCTTAAGAAGGCTAAGCCCATTTTGATGGTTCAAAAGGGCAAGGGAAAGGGAAAAGCCAACAAGAAGAAGGATAAAGCTAATGGAAAGTCCAATGCTAGTTCTTCTTCAGCTGCACTGAAACCAAAGGGTGGTGTGGCAAAGGAAGGGGAGTGCTTCCATTGTAAGCAACCTGGACACTGGAAGTGCAACTGCAAGCTCTATCTTGAAGAACTTGCTAAGGAAAAGGGAAGTAAGACTTCCACTTCAGGTATTTTTGTTATAGAGGCTAACTTTTCTACTTCCTCATCTTGGGTATTGGATACTGGATGTGGATCTCACATTTGTGCAAATGTGCAGGATCTAAGTAGAAGTAGAAGATTGGCCCGAGGTGAAGTGGACCTACGTGTTGGAAATGGAGCAAGGGTTGCTGCCTTAGCCGTAGGGACTTATGTTCTCACTTTACCTAGTGGATTAGTTTTAGAATTAGACAACTGCTACTTTGTGCCTACTATTAGTAGAAATTTGATTTCTGTTTCTTGTTTGGACAAGAAAGGTTTTTCATTTATAATAAAGGACAAATGTTGTTCTATTTATTTGAATGAAATCTTTTATGGTAGTGCTCAACTTAGCAATGGGTTGTATGTTCTAGACCTTGAAGATCCAATCTATAATGTGAATACCAAGAAGGTCAGATTAAATGATTCAAACTTGACCTATCTCTGGCACTGTCGCTTGGGCCATATAAATGAGACCCGCATATCCAAGCTCCATAAGGATGGACTCTTGGACTCATTTGATTTTGAATCATATGAGACATGTGAGTCATGTTTGTTGGGCAAGATGACCAAAGCCCCATTCACAGGGCAAAGTGAAAGGGCTAATGACTTACTAGGACTCATACATAGTGATGTATGTGGCCCTATGTCTACACAAGCTAGAGGAGGTTTCCAATACTTCATTACTTTCACTGATGACTTCAGCAGATATGGCTATGTGTATCTTATGAGACACAAGTCAGAATCCTTTGAAAAGTTCAAAGAATTCAAGAATGAAGTAGAGAATCAACTCGGGAAGAGTATCAAAGTGCTTCGATCAGATCGAGGTGGAGAGTACTTGGATCGAGAATTCCTTGACTATCTGAAGGAGTGTGGTATAATATCACAACTCACTCCACCAGGTACACCTCAATGGAATGGTGTTTCTGAAAGGAGAAATCGAACTCTGTTAGACATGGTTCGCTCCATGATGAGTCAAGCTGACCTTCCAAACTCCTTTTGGGGACATGCTCTAGAGACAGCCGCTTTTACACTAAACCGAGTTCCATCTAAATCGGTTCAAAAGACACCATATGAGATATGGAGTGAGAGGCGTCCCAATTTGTCTTTTATGAAGATTTGGGGCTGTGATGTTTATGTAAAACGTCAATCCTCTAACAAACTAGGGCCCAAATCTCAAAAATGTCTTTTTGTTGGGTATCCCAAAGAAACAAAGGGTTACTATTTCTACAATCCCTCTGAGCAAAAAGTGTTTGTTGCTCGAACTGGTGTCTTTTTGGAGAAAGAGTTTATCTCTAAAGGAACTAGTGGGAGGAAAGTAGAACTTGAAGAAATTCAAGAACAACAAGAAGACATCAAACCTGAAATGGAACCTGAACAGACACCACAAGATGTTGTGGTTCAAGAGTCTGTTCCTGTAGCACAAAGCCCACGTAGGACTGGTAGGATTCGGCGTGAGCCCGAGAGATATGGATTTCTCGTGACTCACACCGGTGATGTGATGCTCATGGATCAAGATGAGCCCACAACCTACCAACAAGCTATGTCGGGGCCTGACTCTGAGAAGTGGCTAATGGCCATGAAATCCGAGATGGAATCCATGTATGAAAACCAAGTATGGACTTTGGTTGACCCACCTGAAGGGGTAAAACCTATAGGGTGCAAATGGGTTTTCAAGAAGAAAACTGACATGGATGGTAATGTGATTACCTTTAAGGGAAGATTGGTTGCAAAAGGTTTCAAGCAAATTCATGGTATTGACTATGATGAAACTTTTTCACCAGTTGCTATGCTTAAATCCATCCGAATTTTGTTTGCTATTGCTGCACACTATGATTATGAGATATGGCAAATGGATGTCAAAACTGCATTCCTAAATGGAAAGCTACTTGAGGATGTGTACATGACACAGCCTGAGGGTTTTGTCACTCCTGGGAATGCCAATAAAGTGTGCAAATTGCAAAGGTCCATTTATGGACTGAAGCAAGCTTCTCGAAGTTGGAATCTTCGTTTTGATGATGCAATCAAAGAGTTTGGTTTTATCAAAAATGAAGATGAACCTTGTGTCTACAAGAAGGTTAGTGGGAGCGCTATTGTCTGCTTGGTGTTGTATGTAGATGACATACTACTCATCGGGAATGACATTCCTGAGCTACAGTCTGTGAAGACTTGGCTAAGGAAATGTTTCTCTATGAAGGACTTGGGTGAAGCAGCCTATGTGTTAGGCATCAGGATCTATAGAGATAGATCTAGAAAGCTTCTTGGCCTAAGTCAAAGTACATATATTGACAAGGTGCTAAAGAGGTTTAGCATGCAAGATTCCAAGAAAGGATTCTTGCCCATGTCACATGGTATCACTCTTTCTAGATCTCAGTGTCCGAGTACAACCGAGGAGAGAGAGCGCATGAGTAAGATTCCATATGCCTCAGCAATTGGATCTATCATGTATGCCATGATATGTACTCGTCCCGATGTCTCATATGCTTTGAGCATGACGAGTAGGTACCAATCGAACCCCGGTGAAAGTCACTGGACAGCTGTTAAGAACATCCTTAAGTACTTACGAAGGACTAAGGATGCATTCTTGGTCTTTGGAGGTGAAGATGAGCTCGTTGTAAGGGGTTACACCGATGCAAGCTTCCAATCCGATAAGGATGATTTTAGATCGCAATCTGGTTATGTGTTTTGTATTGGTGGTGGTGCTGTAAGCTGGAAGAGTTCAAAGCAAGAGACAGTAGCTGACTCTACAACAGAATCTGAGTACATTGCCGCCTCTGATGCTGCGAAGGAGGCAGTTTGGATCAAGAAGTTCATCACTGAACTTGGAGTGGTTCCAAGCATTGTTGACCCGATAGAGCTCTATTGTGACAACAATGGAGCAATCGCACAGGCTAAGGAACCTCGATCTCACCAGCGATCCAAACACATACTCCGACGCTATCATCTCATCAGGGAGATCATCGAGAGGGGTGATGTAAGGATATGCAGGACTTCGACAGACAGCAACATTGCTGATCCACTGACAAAGCCCCTTACGCAGCAAAAGCATGATAGCCATTCTAGGTCCATCGGTATTAGATACATGGATGATTGGCTTTTAGTGCAAGTGGGAGATTGTTAGTATTGTGCCCAAAAAGCCAATCATGAGATGATTGTATTTTTGCACATTGAGTCATGATATTTTATTGAGGCATTAATCCAGCAATTTTGTTTGTTGTTTTGTTTCTGCGTAACGTAATAAACATAATTGTAACCCTAGAATAATGATATTCTTAAACGTCCCTAGTATAGTATTATTGTGGAGCGGGTTGCAATAATACATAATGACTAGCATATGTGGAGACTAATATGAGATATGTAGTCTACATATGGGTACAAGTTGGAGAACTTGTGTACTGGACCGACCCACCATGAGAACACTTCATGGATCGTTATATGAGTGTCATAAGTGATTCTCATAGTGATCATGGTATATGTAGTCCTTCGACCTAAGATCATCAAGGTTCCCTACATGTGAGTCACATACTTTGATACTTTCCTTTGTTGCTCGTAACTGAGTGAACTTGAAGGAGGTCATTGGGTATGTCACATATCATGCGGAGGGATTTGTATGATCAAGATGGGATTTGTCCCTCCTATGTAACGGGAGTGATATCTTTGGGCCCCTTGATAGAGTAAGACTTAGAAAATGCATGGCCATGCTCCGATGAGTTGATATATGATATCAATGTCGTCAGTTTAATTTGGTCTACTCGGTAATCAAGAAACCGAAGATTGGGCTATACGAGAGTGACACATTCCATGTCTTGTGCTTAGTCTTGATATCTTGGACAAAGGGACAATGGCATATATCGGTGATGATCATAAAGGTTTAGTCGATTCACCGACAATCTTGTCACTTGGGTAGCAATGATGTGTTGCTAGACACCGCTCATTGCTTATGATCATAAATGTGATTTATGATCGTTGCCAATATGGCAAGAGCCTATTGGGTCGCACACATAGAGCTATTTGGATCATTAGAGTGCATGGGCTAATTATTTGGGTTATGGTTTCACTTTGATTTCGTATTAATAATGGGCCAAGGAGTTGAGCCATTATTAAGCCCGAAATTAATTCCTAATTGGATTAGGGCTTTGAAACCCATTAGGCCTGGAAGTTGAGTCTCACTATAAATACAACTTTTAAGTGAGAAATTCGTAGGTCTCCTTGCCCTAGCCTCCCAAAAGGACAGCCGCACTCTTCTCTTGCAATTCCTTGGAGGACGCAAGCTAGCACTGCGAGCGCAAGAGAAACGCATCTGCCGGGACGTGGTGGAAGCGTGGTGATCCCGAGAGGCTCGTGTGGATACCATAGAGAGCCTGAACACGTCAACTGTTCAGGTTTTGTGATTCGACTCTACAGTTGAGTGAGAGATCTCAACCGAAAATTAGGTATGAAATTTTCGAACACTCGGTTTACCCCGTTTCACTTGGATCCTGGAGGGTTTCGGTTAAATTCCGCTGCGCTGTTTGGCTCCCGAAACCCAACACAGCACATGACCGCCGAGGAACTAAGAATGGCTGGGCCGAAGTCCGATCACCACCGCGCCAAAGGGTCCAATCAACAAGCTCAGCATCCAACCGAACAGGCAGGACGACCTCGGAGGATGCGTGGAAGGAAACCTCAAAGTTTCACGCCACTGAGCACCACACGGACCAACATCCTCATGGCGCTGGAAAGGCAAGGGATGCAGATTCGGCGACCAAGGGCCATGACCGCCGATAATAAGAAGAATGCCAAGAAGTTCTGCCAGTTTCATCTCGACCACGGTCATGACACCGAAGACTGCTTCCAGCTGAAGAAGTACATAGAGTCGCTGATAAAGCAGGGCCAACTTCGGAAATACTTGCGGATGCCATCCCCGAAAGGCAGAAAAATGGAGGAAGAAAGGGCCGAAGATGAGGACTATGACTCCGACAGGCGGAGAAACCGAAGTCCAAAAAAGCGCCCTCCACCTCCGACAGGGGTTATCCAAACAATCACCACGGGGCTCCCAACCTCGGAAAGAAAGCGAAGGGCCAGAGAAATTGCAGTCATGGAATATCAAAATCCAGCAAAGAAGCTGGCCCGCAAAGACGGATCCACCATCGTCTTTCCCCACGACGATCCGCTGCTGATCATGGCGAGGATAGGAAACTGGGACGTCAAAAGGGTGCTGCTTGATGACGGATCAAATGCGGACGTCCTATTCTCACACTTACTGCCAAGCTTGGGCATTTCCAGCAGCGAGCTTAAGCCAGTCACCTCACCAACCTTCGGGGTGGGACCATCCGAACTGCCCGTTCTCGGATGGATCGACCTCCCACTGATGATGAGAGGGACTTCGGTAGATGGAGCAGCTGAGTTGTACGCTTCCACAATGGCAAGGTTCATCGTCATGGACGTCCCGTCCTTGTACAACGCCATCCTTGGAAGGCAGACACAGGGAAACCTGCACAT
Organism: Aquilaria yunnanensis; assembly: GCA_039654915.1. Taxonomy (NCBI): domain Eukaryota; kingdom Viridiplantae; phylum Streptophyta; class Magnoliopsida; order Malvales; family Thymelaeaceae; genus Aquilaria; species Aquilaria yunnanensis. The sequence continues at coordinate 50,126,894 of CM077595.1, forward strand.
TCGCCCTGATGTGAAATACTTGACTGTCACATTCGCCACCAAGGATGGAGATGCTGAGATCTTCATAGACCAGGCCGAGGTAAGAAAGGTGTTTGTGAAAGCACGAAAGGCCCCGGCGAGCAACTTCGCACAAACAATGGAGGCAAAGGCGCCAGAAAAAGGCAAAGAAGAAGATCTCGCAAAAGCAGAAATGGAAACAGTACAACTTATCCCAGGACAATCTACCCGAATAGGGAAGAGCTTGGCCGAAGGTGAGAAAGAAAACCTTGTATCTTTTCTGCTGAAAAATAAAGATCTGTTTGCCTACTCGCCGAAAGATATGCCAGGGGTAAACTCTGGCATAATACAGCATAGCCTCAAAGTAAGCCTGAAAGCAAAACCCGTCCGGCAAAAGAAACGAAGCATCTCAGCCCACAAGAGCAACTTTGTCAAAACTGAGGTCCAGCGTCTGTTAGACGCCAAAGTCATCAGGGAGGTGAAGTACCCCGAATGGTTAAGCAACGTGGTCATTGCCACAAAAGAAGGCAGCAGCAAACTCCGGATGTGCATCGACTTCAGAAACTTGAACGATGCTTGCCCGAAAGACTCATACCCTCTGCAGCCAATAGATCAACTGGTAGATTCAACTGCCGAATATGGGCTCCTAAGTTTCCTAGACGCCTTCAGTGGCTACCATCAAATAAGGATGGACCCCGAAGATGAGGAAAAAACCGCCTTCATCACCGAGGGAGGAACATACTGCTATGTTAGGATGCCCTTCGGGCTCAAAAATGCAGGAGCCACCTACCAAAGGTTGATGAACAAGGTCTTTAAAGACCAAATGGGGAGAAACATGGAGGTGTATGTCGATGATATGATAGTCAAGAGCAAGCTGCCTAGCTATCACGTTGCAGATCTAGAGGAAACCTTCCAAAAGCTCAGAGCCTTCAGCATTCGGCTCAATCCTGAAAAGTGCATCTTCGGGGTAACCTCGAGAAAATTCCTTGGGTACATGGTATCCGAAAGAGGCATTGACGCTAACCCCGAGAAGATCAAGGCGCTGCTTGAGTTTTGAACTCCTGCCACAGTCAAAGATGTGCAGAGGCTCACCGGAAGAATAACCTCCCTGAGCAGATTCATTTCCAGGTACGGAGATAGGTGCCGACCTTTCTTCAAAGTCCTCACAAAGGCAGCAAAAATGGAAGGCGACCTCGGAAGGAATGATCACCCTTGGGGTGAAGATTGCCAAAAGGCCTGGGAAGAACTCAAAGTCTACTTGGCTAGCCTGCCGACTCTGCGACAACCTCGGGAGGGAAAACCCCTCCTTTTGTACCTCGCCGTCACGGAGAAAGCTGTAAGCTCGGTCCTCGTGAAAGAAGAAGGGCCAAAGCAATGGCCAGTCTATTACGTCAGCAAATCCCTGCATGGCGCCGAAGTCAGGTACCCTCTGCTTCAAAAAGCTATATACGCCTTGGTGCTTGCAGGGAGAAGGCTGTGGCCATACTTTCAGGCTCACCCCATCATCGTCCGAAGTAGTCTACCGCTACGGGATGTTATGAAGAAAGTTGATCATTCGGGAAGGCTCTCCAAATGGTGCATAGAGCTTGGCGAACACGAAATCATATATGAACCTCGGAAGGCCATAAAAGCTCAAGCACTGGCATACTTTATCGCCGAAGTACCCACCACCAAGGAAAGCCACATGGATCCGAAAGGAGGTGAGCCAGAGTAGTTATCAGAGGACCTGAAGGCCTAGAGGTACCTTACATGTTGACAGAGCCTCGGGAACCGAACACTAGGGAGCTGGAGTAGTTATCAGAGGGCCCGAAGGCCTAGAGGTAAAGAAGGCTATTAAGTTCAGCTTCAGCGTCACTAACAATGTGGCAGAGTATGAAGCCCTCATAGCGAGATTACGCTTGGCCAGAAGGATTGGCGTGAGAAACTTAAAGGCTCACAGCAATTCCCAGCTGGTAGTTTGGCAGACGGCAGGAGATTATGGGGCGAAGGACCCAATCTTGGCAAAATACCACGAGCTAGTAGCAAAGCTCATCCAAGAGTTTGACGCCGTACGGATCGAAAATGTACCTCGGCGGAATAACATAGAGGCAGATTGCTTGGCGAAGTCAAAAACATACACCGAGGTGCTAGATCATCCGAGCATCTCAGTGCTGAGCATAGCGTCCTCGGGAAAGGGATGGAAAGATCCCATAAAAAGATACCTCACAGAAAATGTGCTCCCCGAAGAGCGCGGCGACGCTGCAAAACTACGAAGACGCTCAGGCCGATTCTTCCTGATTGGTGAAGAATTATACCGACAGGGATATGCAAACCCGCTGCAAAGATGCTTGGATGAAGAGGATACTGAAATAGTCCTTGAAGAGGTCCACGAAGGCATGTGTGGTTCACATATTGGAACTGATGCCCTTGCGGCGGTGATACTTCGCCAAGGATACTTCTGGCCTACCATGAGAAAGGATGCAAGGCAGTTTGTCTGAAAATGTGGTAGTTGCCAGAAACACGCGAACATCCAGAGGGCACCCTCGGAAATGGTATCCTCGGCTGACTATCCTTGGCCCTTCGCAGTCTGGGGCATAGACCTTATTGGGCCACTCCCCTCAGCGCCCGGAGGCGTGAAATTCTGCGTGGTAGCAGTAGACTATTTCTCCAAATGGGTCGAGGCAGAGCCATTAGCAACTATCTCGGCAAAAGAAGTGCAAAAGTTTGTATGGAAGAACATTGTATGCAGATTCGGCATACCGAGGGTACTAGTTGCTGATAATGGATCCCAATTCATAGACAAAGGATTCCAGGAATTTATCAGCGACCTCGGAGTAAAAATGCACTTCGCCCCAGTAGCTCACCCCCAAAGCAACGGGCAGGTGGAAGTATCTAACAGGACCATAAAAGATGGCCTAAAGAAAAGACTGGTGGAAGAAAAAGGGAAATGGCCAGGAGAACTCCAAAGCGTATTATGGAGTTACCGAACGACGCCCCGAAGAGCCACAGGGGAGACTCCCTTCTCACTCGTCTTCGGTACAGAGGCTATTATCCCAATAGAGATAGTTCAACCTTCAGTACGGGTACAAATATTTGATGAAGGTGGAAATGACCTCGGCCTAAGAACGAAGCTCGACCTCGTTGGCGAACACAGAGAAATAGCCGAGCTGAGGAGAAAATCTTTTCAGCAAAGAGTGGCCGCGGCTATAAACTTACGGGCCAGGCCGAAAGAAATCAAGAAAGGAGACCTCGTTCTCAGAAAGGCTGACTTCACACCCCGAAGGCCGTCCCACGGAGTACTTCGTGCGAACTGGGAAGGACCATATGTGGTTCTTGCCGAAGTACGAAAAGGCGTGTACAAGCTTGGCAACGCCGAAGGTGTAGAATTGAAAAACACTTGGCACTCAGACGCCTTGAAAAAATTCTACGCCTAAGGTTGAGCGGAGGAATCGCGTTGTATGAAAAATATTCTAAGTACAGAAGTGTCTTGAGAAAATTTCTTAAGTGCAGAATTGTACAGAATTCCGTGAAGATGCTCATCACAAGCGCAGATATGACTTTCCGAGGTCCCTTGAGCCATCACGCTCGGGAAAGATGGAAAAATCTCCCAGCAGTACTCGCCGAAATAAGCATAGAGACAGTTTTCCGAACTCCCTTGAGCCATCACGCTCGGAAAAATGGAAAACAGAAAACTCTCGAAAGATTTCCTAAGTCTCTTGAGCAAACATGCTCGGGACAGGAGGAAAAGAAAGAAAATTTTGACTAAGTGTTTTCCGAAGCCCCTCGAGCAAACGTGTTCGGGACAAAATGGAAATGCAAAACCTGCAAAAAGACTTAGTCAGATTTTACAAAACCTTCCAAAAAGCCTCCAGAGCGAATAGGCTCATCCAAGAGAAGGTAATAAAGTTTCTTTAATTGCAGGTTTTCCGAAGTCTCTTGAGCAAAATGCGTTCGGGGCAATGAAAATAAAGAAACTTGAAGAAACACTTAGCCAAAAAAAGTGTTCATTAAGGAGTAAGCTGCTTTACAATAAAGAAGTGCTCGAAGAAGGAATACAAAATAGAAGGGAAGGAAAAGGGGCCTTAAAATACCCTAAGGGTTCGCGGCGTCCCGAGAGCCGCTTGCTTGCCCACCCTTTTCCGCCACCTTCGGCGCTGGAATTGAAGGAGGAAGCTTCAAGTGTTCGACCTTGGACCATTCCCACCGAGGTCCCTCAGGAATGTTTAGAGCCTCTAGAAAAGAGAGGTCCAGATCTGGGAACCTCTGGAGGACCTGGTGCCGAGCAAGGCAGAAGCCGTCCTGAAAAGCGACCTTGGCCATTTCATCAGACTTGCTCTTGTCAAGATCAAGGTCGTCAAGCTCGTCCTTCAGATCCGCGATCTCCTCCTCCAGCGCCTTTATCTGCTTCTTCCCCTTCGGATCCTTCTTCAAGGACTTGACCTCGGCTGCAAGGATGTTTCTCTCAACTGTCAGTGCCAATATGAGCTTGTCAGAATCTTACTTGTCCTTTAGGAGCTCCTCGTTGGCGGCCAGCATTCCATTTATCTGCTCGCCGAGGTCAGCAATCTTCCGGGAGGAATCCTTCTCAAGTTCTTCTTTCTCCTTCCGGAACTCCTCCTGAAGGGCGGCAACTTCTTCCTTCGCAGCATGTGATAGCTGCTGGTTCTCGGTAATCAATGCCAAGCGAGTGGCCTTCGCCTTCTCTAAGGCCTCTAAGGCCGAAGCTCGAAACTTCGCGTGCCTGGCCACCCGAACTCGGAGAAAGCCGGCGTATCCCAGCAGCTGCAGAAAGATGAACGCAAGGTCAGTAAGAGCCAGGCACTTAGGAAAAATTGAAGGGAAAAAGGTGTGAAGAACATACCTGAGCAGCATGCTCGGTGACTTTCGCGGCAAGGGTGTCATCATCCGGATGGCCCGCCGCAATAGCCTTAAAGGAGGCCTCTGTAAGCACCCCCTTCGAAATTTGGTTCGCCATTTCAGGACAGTCCTCGGAGTACAAGTTCATGTCCTCCGTGAATGTCCAGAAAGGCTCTTTGGGAACCTTCCCTTGCGGGACTTTGGCGTCGCGAAGGGCCCGCGCCTTCGCGTGTTCGGTCGCCCATCCAGGGGTAAGCAACTCCCCTGCGTGGCAAAAATGAGAAGGAAGTTAAACACAAAGAAGAAAATCCAGAAAAGCAAAGGAACTGTACCGTACTTTATCTGAAGACTAACCTGGAGGGACCTCGACAACAACGTCCTCGGAGTCCTCAGCCTCCTCGGTCGAAATGCCCTTACCCTTCTGCCTGCGCCGCTCCACAGCAGAAGGTGCCTCTACCACAGCGTTCAGGAGGACTTGCGACGGGGTAGGACTTTGGGGAGGGGCGTCGGTGTGAGGGACGTCGGTGGCGGCAGGAACGTCGGCCGAAAGATCGGGCAGCGAAGCGACAGCGGCCTCAGCGTCCTCGCTTTCCTCCCCAATACTTTCCAAAGGGGAGGAAAGAACAGTCTTCTTTGCCCATTTAGCCGAAGGACCAGCACCGACAGACTTCTGCCTTCGGGAAGTTGCCTTCTTTGTCTGCTCCCCCTTCTCCACTTAGCCGGAGAAAAGGGACTTGTAATAAGCGGCAGTCCCGTCGCCCATCTCTCAAAAAGAAGAGAAATATCAGCATAAGTCCGAGGAAAAAAACAGCAAGGGAGTAGAAGACAACTCACTTTCGACAAGCGTTTCGAAAGAAATTTCCTCCTTAAGAAGCTTGACCAACCAGGAATCCTTCCCGGCGATGGCAGGAGCTGGCATCTTGAGGTCAGTCTCGTGCTCCTTCACCACCTTTAGCTCCTGAAGGACCTCTTCAGTCATCAACTTCCAGTTGATAGGAAAAGGGTAAAGGGCACGCGGAGCGACCTCGGGAGTCCAGTCAGAGACAGCCCGAATGCGGGCGTCGAAATCCGTGAACACGGGAGCCAACTCTGGAGTCAGCAGCATCCTCGGATCAACGAGGTCCACATTCAGTATTCCCTGAGCCCATTTGGTCGGGACGTACGACCAGGCCTCAACCATCTTCAGGAAGAAGAACTTCTGTTGCCACCCCCGCCAGCTGTCCTTAGTGGCGAAGGTGAACATGAATTTTTTGCTCCCGGATCCCCGAGGTAGCATGAAATAGAAGCCACCCTTCGGGACCACAGAGAGCTTGTAGTACTGCATGAAGATTATAAAATGGGGTTCTATCCTGAACACGCCACACATGCAGAGGAACGCGTTAAAATAACAGAACGAGTTCGGGGGAAGCTGGTTCACACCAATGCCATGAAATTGGCAGAACTCGCAAACCATCTTCGGGGGAGGATACCGAAGACCGGCCTTCAGCTGGGCTCGAAAAATGGTAACCTCGTTTTTGTGGTTTGAAAAAGCATAATGGCTAGAACGAGGCAGCCTAGTAATGGCGTAAGAGGGAAGAAAGAACTTTTTCTTCCGCCTCTCTAACTTTGCAGGGGTGGTGCAACAAGGATGGGCTAAAAGAGGCTGCCAGCTCTCAGGGATAGGCATTGTAAACATGAAAGCAAGTTGGGAAAAGACAAAAAAACAGTTTCCAGAAAAAACTCCAAAGAACAGAGAGATCAAAACACTCTGGAAAACAAAAACCCACCAAAAGATTTGCCAAAGTCTGAGGACGCCGTCGTGAAAGTTGGCTGGAAAAAGCTCTGATTAAGGCAGCTCCGCCACAGAAAGCAAGAAAGTGCAAGAACAGGGGCAAAGCACAGAGAAGAGCAGAAGAAAAAGAAAAAGGAACTTATGATGGAACGAGCCATTTAGAGGCCAGAGGTGAGTAACCGAAACGTCGTCATAAGTACCCTTTGGAGGTGAACCGTCGTCGTAACTGCCCTCTGCACCTGAAAAGGCGCGCCCTCTGTAACCAACGCAACTCTCCTCCAATGGCAAAGCGCCACGTGTCTGCCACCGCGCCAAAACGGGGACACGTCTCCTGACATCCCTAGGAAAAAGGGAGCACGTCTTCTGACATCCCTAAAAAGCTGGGACGCGTCGCTCAGACTGACACGCTTGGCCAACAGACCTGCAGAAACAAAGAGCAGGCCACCTCGAGGACACCAAGAGACAGGATATGGCCAAACAGCCCATGACCTTCGGGCAAGAGGTGTATCTTCGGCACAAGCTCTGCCTCGAAGACACCAAAGAACAGGCCAAGGCCGAACAGCCCTTTGGGCAGAAGGTGCATCCTCAGAACAGGTTGAGCTTCCTAAGAGACTCCCAAGAACAACCTCGGAAAGAGATGCAAAATCGAAGTCTTCACTTCGGCTTTCCAAAGGGGGGCATGTGATAGCCAAAGGCTATCGCCTCTATCTGGCCGAACTCCCTGCCACAAGAATGGCCAGAAGAGACTGGCGATACCCGAGTGAAAATGAGATCATACACCTCGGGAGATAGCCGAAGAGCTCCGAGCCCGGCACGCCAGGAAACTTGAGGATACTACCAGCCCCCCGAGGTTGCAAACAGATCGCCTTCAGAAAAGAGGCACCAGCTATTGCGGGCCGAACATGATCTCCCCGAAGGCGGAACTCCTTGAAGCTGGGAACCCCCGAACTGGGTGCGTGTTTCCCGAAGAGGCATTGTCCGTACCAAAGGACGACCTCCCCAGGGACCTCGGGAGTACGGCAGGAGCATTTAAGGAAGCATTTAAGGAAGCCTCTGACACGTCCTTTCACAGACGTCATAAAGCCGCCTCAATAGGCGCTCTGGCACGCTGACACCATCAAAATCACATCATGGCCCATCTCAGCACAAGGCTCAAGGCAACCTGCTACCAGCTATCTGTCCCCTACGCCCAGAAACTCAGGGAACATCCGACCGAACACGTGTCACGATCTGAATGGGCTAGGCACTCCTATAAATACCAGGAAATAAATACTTGGCAGGAAGTTGGTTGGCAAGAGGTCTGACTCCCAGACTCTGAGAAAATCACAGGCAAGACTCTTCAGCCCTTTGTGCTACTTCCTCTGCCTTTTCTCAGCCACCACTGACTTGGGCGTCGGAGGGTCCCCCCCCCGGAAAAACACTCCGGGGGCCTCCTAACCCTATTTTTTCTGAGCATCTCAGGTACTCTCCCTTGGGCGCACCATCCTCCAGGCGTTCTTCCTCCTAGAAGTCTCTCCAACAGTCACCATGACTCTAAACGATGAGGCCCATGGCCATCATATACATATACATATACATGATAGATAACCGAGGCATATAATCAACAATAACATAAATTGGGTTAGCCAGCACATAAAATTCACCAAACACCCACACACATTACAAAGTGCTCTCGGCCAATATTCCATAACATGTGCCCATGTGCATTTTGCACACATAACTTCATCAAATACTCCACTTCCACTCAGAGCTCCAAAATGCCTAGCAAATAGGCCACATTTACTAGCATTTCTAGCACATGTACAATAGTTAATTAGCTAATCAACACATAACCGAATCCATTCTCAATAGCCCATCAAGCAACTAAGGTCATTTGGCAATTTTATCCATCACTTAGCTACTCTAAACACTTGAACCATGGTAATTCACCAAGCAAAGTCAAGTGTTAAGTGAACCCTACCTCAATATTGCTTTCGGCCACAATCCAACTTTCAATGCCCAAGTGTTCTTCACTCAAAATAGCCTACCATAACAACAATTAGGCATCAACAACTCTTATTCATGGATTAATTACCATGTATTCAAACAAGAACACCAATTTACTTTAATTCGCACTCTCGGCCAAATACACATTTCCAAGTCGAAACTACATTTACACACTTAGCCCATCAATATACCAATTTAGCATTACCATCTCTTGTTCATGGAACTAATACCATGTAATCAAGAGAAGAGCATGAGATTACCTCAAGTTAAGTTTTCGGCCAAACACCAAACTTCCAAGCCAAAGTGTTCTTCACCAATTTGGCCTAATATACCATCAATTCAACACTTTAACTCCTTGTTCATGGAATTCAAACCATGTAATCATGGAAATATCAAGTTTACCTCAAAACCCTAGCTTGGTTGGCTCGGCCCTTCCTTGTTCTTCAAGAACCAAAGCTTGAATCCAAGTGGTCTAGTGCCGAAACAAGCCTTGCTAGCTTGTCTCCTCCAATTGTCTCCAAATTTGCTTGAATTCAAGAGCAATTCCGGATGAACACTCAAGAACAAGCTCTCGGCCAAGAAATGAATGAACAATCCCGAAATGGAGACAAGGAGAGGTTTAGTGGCTTTGACCAAGTCCGGCCATAGGACATATGTGCATAAGTTGGCAACTATGCTAATTCTTGGCCTCAACTTAACTGCATGCATCAATTAACCCTCTAGATGTAATATAGGTGTGGTCAAAATTTCATACAAATATTCATTCTACACAGGGAGATATTATACTTTACGTCCAGAGTCAAAATTCTGGCAACTTTCGGACCAGTTTGTCCATACAATTTTTCCAAACCATGCAAACACTTCATTCACAAGGGGAAAGCCCTTCAAGGCTATCCCATATATGTCCATTACACATAGGAATTACATTCCCTTTCTTTTAACAACTTTATGTGGCCAAAATAGAATTTACAAGTAAGAAGCCCGTCATTCACACTTAGGCAGCTTTGTACCACATCACTTACATAGCCAGAATATGACTCAAATGTTCACATACTTGTCTCATTTTACATACACTACATATACATGCATACATGGACTAAAATATGGTCTTAACTCAGCAAAATACATACCCTAGGTTACAGCAGGTGCTGAGACACAATGGACTCCAAAAACAAGATGCCGGACAGCTGCTGCGCAACACAATAAGTACCACCACTAAAAATACCAAATGTGCTCCTAAAATCACCAAATGTTCTAGATCATAACTAGGCATATGAAATTTCTTGTACTTGAAATTTTAGATTAAAATTTAAACCAAAAAGGTTAGTTTGACAGCGATCTTTCAGCTGACCTGAAATGACAGAATTGAGGGGAGTATGGTTCATTGAGAAACTTAGTAAGGGTAGCACTTGGATTCAATAGGCAATGTAACCATCATTAAAACTTGCATCCAAAGACACTAAAACACAAAAACCACAATGCATATATACAAGATATAGCAACCAAATGCAGCAGCCAAACATAAACAACAAACACATGAAGTGTGGCAGTGACATATACCATAGGTTAGTCCATAAAACACATAATAAACATAACCAAATCACTATGGAAGCCCTCCTTAAGCTAATGCTTGGTCTTAGGAGGATTTTAAATCTATTTAGTACTAACTGTAGGCTCTAGAAATCATCATTTTACTACCATCTTTGTGCACTTCACACTAGGTCACAAAACCTTCAAGAAATGCACTCTCCTCACTAAGCTTGGTTCATCAAGCTCATGGCTCTCTTCCAAGCTTAGCCTTAGCACCATGGTTATTTGAAAATATAGAAAACAACCCATGAGAGCAAGAGAACCCTTACCAAAGTGGGTAGGCCAAAAATCAAGCTTGATCCTTGAAGTATCCAAGAAATAGCTCTAGTTTGCTTCCAAATGCTTCCTTTTGCCTTCAATTTCAATCAATTGCAAGTATGAAGGTGTGGTGGCTATGGACGAAGTATGACTGTGTTCTTGGGTTGGGGGAGGATGAAAATGAGAGAGGGATAAGTGATTTGGGTACTTAAATGGCCTTAAATGAGCTTAAGGGGACAAAACACACTTAACAAGCTTAACCTTGCTTTATGTCATTTTCTTTCTCACTAATTATGGTTTCTTTGTACACATGTGCCCAACATTTTTGACTAATTATCAAGTCTTGGCTGCCTCCCCCATTGTGGGATAACCCCATAATTCCACCCTTAGACTTAAGTCACAAGCTTGAACACCTTAAGGTTTACACTAGGAGATTTAGGTCCTTATTGCATTTAGTGTTTTCTTTGTCCAAACTTGTCTTCCATGAGTAATTTGGTCCTCCAATAGCACTTTCATACCATTTATATCCTTCCCATAACTCTCCAAGTCTTTTTCTTGAGATTTTGCAATTGAGTACCCGAATTTCCAAAACCTCACAAAAAAAGTCCATAGGTTGCTTGACAAACAAGCAATCCTTTAGGCTTTTCTTGGGGGTCAAGTTACCAACTTGGAACACTTTTAAGAAGGTGTTGATCATGCCTTTTACCCCCCACACTTCAATCACTATGGTGAGAATTACAAAATATAATGGTTTTTATCCATTATGACACATTTGTAATTCTCCCATTTTATGAGCTGATAACAGGGGTAGTCCAGTTATGGTGCCAAAACTGTGCATTTAAACTCCCAGGTTTGGTGTGTCCTATGGGTCATTAGAAAAATAACCCTAGTGTACATACTCAAATGACCCTCTTGAGCACCATGTAAATACATGCATATTGGTCTAACCATAACACACATATTTACGTTTATGCACACTATGGCAGCTAAGAAGGAAAACACTTGCACAAGTCTTAGTTTTGGCTTCCACACATTAGGCAATCTTGTTAAGTTCCAGTGACCAGCTACTGCACCTATAACTTCCACTAATAAACTGTATCATTCTAGCCACATACCCCCCCTTGTTTTCTTTGCTCCATTATCAAGTAGAGACATAGAGCAAAGCAAGAAATTTTGTTTTACATCAATAGCCAACCTGTGGACCAAGTCATGGACTTTTTAATTTGGTTACAAAATTCTGACCAAATGAACAGTAACTCAGCCAAATTTGCAACATCATATCTTTGGTTACAGGGCTCTAAATCTGGAAACTGCAAAGCCCAGTTAAACCTCTAGATGTTCTCTAGGTTTGGTCAAAATTTCATACCAAGATTCATTCTACATAGGGAGATATTAAACTTTAGGTCCAGAGTCAAAATTTTGGCAACTTTTGCACCATTTTGCCCATACAGTTTTTCCAAACCATGCAAACACTTCATTCACAATGGGAAAACCCTCCAAGGCTATCCCATATATGTCCATTACACATAGGAATTACATTCCCTTGCTTTTAACATCTTTATGTGGCAAAAACAGAATTTACAAGTAAGCAGCCCATCATTCACACTTAGGCAGCTTTGCACCACATCACATACATAGCCAAAACATTACTCAAATGTTCACATACTTGTCTCATTTTATATACACTACATGTACATGAAAAATGCACTACAATATGGTCTTAACTCAGCTAAAGATAAACCCTAATTTACAGGAGGTCCCGAGACACAATGGACTCCAAAAACAGGATGCTGGACAGCTGCTGCACAACACAATAAGTACCACCATTAAAAATACCAAATGTGCTCCTAAAATCACCAAAATTTCCAGATCATAACTAGACATATGTAAGTTCATGTACCTAAAATTTCAGATTAAAAATCAAACCACAAAGGTTAGTTTGAAGGTGATCTTTCAGCTGGACCTGAAATGACAGAATTGAGGGGAGTAAGTTTCATTGAGAAACTTAGTAAGGGTAGCACTTCAATTCAATAGACAATGTAACCATCATTAAAACCTGCATCCAAAGACACTAAAACAAAAAAACCACAATGCATATATACAAGATATAGCAACCAAATGCAGCAGCCAAACACAAACAACAAACACATGAAATGTGGCAACAACATATACCATAGGTTAGTCGAGAAAACACATAATAAAGATAACCAAATCACTATAGCAGCCCTCCTCAAGCTAATGATTGGTCTTAGGAGGATTTTAACACTAGTTAGTATGAACTTTGGGCTCTAGAAAGCCTCATTTTACTGCCATCTTTCTGCACTTCACACTAGGTCACAAAACCTTCAATCAGTGCACTCCCCTCACTAAGCCTGGTTCATCAAGCTCATGGCTCTCTTCCATGCTTAGCCCTAGCTCTATGGTTGCTTGAAAATATAGAAAACAACCCATGAGAGCAATATAACCCTTACTAAAGTGGGTAGGCCGAAAATCAAGCTTGATCCTTGAAGCATCCAAGCAATAGCTCTAGTTTGCTTCCAATTGCTTCCTTTTGCCTTCAATTTCAATCAATTGCAAGTTTGAAGGTGTGGTGGCTATGGAGGAAGTGTGGCTATGTTCTTGGGCTGGAGGAGGATGAAAATGAGAGAGGGATAAGTGATTTGGCCACTTAAATGGCGTTAAATGAGCTTAACGGAACAAAACATACTTAACAAGCTTAACCTTGCTTTATATCATTTTCCTTCTCATTAATTATGGTTTCTTTGTCTTCAAATAATTGGTACACATGTGCCCAACATTTTTGACTAATTATCAACTCTTGGCTGCCTCCCCCATGGTGGGATAACCCAACAATTCCACCCTTAGACTTAAGCCAAAAGCTTGAACACCTTAAGATTTACACTAGGACAATGAGGACCTTATTGCCTTTAGTGTGTCCTTTGTCCAAACTTGTCTTCCGTGAGCAATTTGATCCTCCAATAGCACTTTCATACCATTCATATACTTCTCATAACTCTCCAAGTCTCTTTCTTGAGGGTTTTGCAATTGAGTACTCGAATTTCTAAAACCTTACAAAAAAGTCCATAGGTTGCTTGACAAACAAGCAATCCATAAGGCTTTTCTTGGGGCCAAGTTACCAACTTGGAACACTTTTAAGGTGGTGTTGATTATACCTTTTACGCCCCACACTTCAATCACTATAAGAAGAATTACACAATATAATGGTTTTTAGCCATTATGACGCACTTGTAATTCTCCCATTTTTGTGAAGTGGTAACACCTAGGAAATATCAGTCCTACCGTAGTGCCCTTGTACAACATAAGAAAGGTTCAACTAGTGATGAACTTCACTAGTTAGGCTAGTAAGCAATGTTTGCTAGTAAACAAGGCTTTGCCTTGTAGTTCCAGGACTAGGTAGAGGACAAGTCCTAAGGGACTGAAATGTATGCGCATAGGTTTAGCCTCACATTGTATGAGCTCACAGCAGATTACATATGATGATATATGTGTTGTCCTTAGCATTTTTCTTGTAGGTGAAGATCCTTTACTAAGAATTACAAATTCTCACTCCCTTATCTTATGTTGTGCAGATTCTGACCGTGTTAAGCCCAATAACTATTGAGGATTTTTGTGGTAGTCTTTTGTTGCAGGTATATTGTTATGGGAATTGTTATGATTCTAGTTTCCTTAGTTACTTTTCGGTGAAGTAAGAGTACTAACTATAGTTATTTCTTGGTTGCAGTGGCTAGCAGCATATGGATAGGCTTTTCTGACTCACCACTGGGACTTATCTCCAAGGTAGGAGTTAGTTAGGAGGATCTTAGTAGATGCTGGTATATGTTTATGCGTGGTTGCCTCTTATATCTATGTTTGGAGCTTTAGACTCTAGGGTTGGTCTTGGGTGAGGGACATTAGACTACTTTTTTTGAATGCCATCACACGGTAAATATGTGTAGTAATGTCAATACAAATGTTGATTTTGCATGCTTTGACTATTTGAGCTTCATTTCTACGAAAATACTTGGCCAAGTGAATGTTCTTGTGATTTCTTTTAGCTTAAGTCAAAGCACAAAGATCATGCATCCTACATATTCTAGGTTAATCAACTAGTATCATGAAGTTTTAATCTGCACACATATATAACTAGCCAATTACAACCACTGTGAGACTCATTCTCACAAGCTTCCTGGGCAGGGCTGAGGGCGGCCATGTCAAAAAAGGTTGGCGAGTGTGCCGATACTCATCTTGTCAGGCCTGAATAAGGCCTTTATAGCATATATAGATGCATCGAGTTCTAGTTCGGGATGTGTGTTGATGCAGGAAAAACCAGGTGATCACCTATGGCTTAAGGCAATTAAGGCCTAGTGAGTTAAACTACCCAATTCATGACGTTGAGCTAACGGTAGTAGTCTTCGCTCTTAAGCTTTAGAGGCATTACTTGATGGGGAGGTCATTCAGGATTTTCACCTACCATAAGAGTGTGAAACACTTGTTCACTTAGAAGGATTTGAACATAAGGCAATGATGGTGGCTTAAATACATAAAAGATTATGATTGCTTGATTGAATACTCTGCAGGGAAAGGAAATGTGGTAGCATATGCTATTAGTTGGAAATACGCAATGTCATGCCTGTGACTTTTACAGGCCATGGGCTGTGTTGATGATATGCGTGAGATGCACATAAATTGTGTATATGAATGTTCCAAGTTATGGACATGGAGAAGGAAACAAGAAGAAGAATAAACACTCATTGGAAGTCCTAAGGGATACAGAGGGCATTCTAATGGAACATGTGAGGACAATGCTGCATTATTGAGCCAAGAAAGGCTCAAGACATGTCCTAAAATACACTGGGATATGAGGACTCAAAATTTGGGGAAATTGAGCCTAAAAATTTAAGAGCAGTAGGGGAGCACCAAGGACAGGCACTAAGTGACTCTTGGGCACACCCTTGAATGCACCTATGTACATTTTGAGGCCTTAAAGCCAAAGGCATTGAGAGGACTTGTATAAGGCTAATACATGACATTAAATTACGAATAAAGGCTACAAGGTAAGCCGAGGAAAATGTTCAAAACACATGGAAGCCATGGATAGCACTTAAGGGTACGCTAAAGAGCTCTAGAATGCACTTAAAGTGCACCTATATTGAAATTAAAGCTAAAGGGCCTAAATGGTTGAACTAATGCACAAAATGATTTGAACAACTTGGAGGAATTTAAGCCAAGGACTAGTCAAAGTCCTTGGCCAACAAGGCAATTCGGTCAAATTGTTGAACCAGTTGACTAAGCTTTGAGTTAAGATAGCTTCTTGGCTATTTCTTGTTGTAATCCTGACCACTACAACCTTGCCAAATCTCTAGCAAAGCATACCAACACAACTGAGAAGAAACTTGAGCTAAACATGGAAGAGGCCAAGCATGAAGGCTTTCGAGTGAACTCATGGTGGCACCCATGAAACATGACGGATTTTTGGCTATTTTTCCATTAAGTCCCAGCTAGGTAAAGACCCATATGAAGATTCTTCTTTTATATTCTATAGGGGAAAGGGCTACCATAGGGGATGTGTTATCACCTCACAAAAATGGGAGAATTACAAAGTGTGGCATAATGGTTAAAAATGTTGGGTTTCGGGAGCCAAACAAGCACAGCGGAATTTAATCGAAACCCTCCTAGATCCAAGTGAAATGGGGTAAACCGGGTGTTGAAAAATTTTCATACCTAATTTTCGGTTGAGATCTCTCACCCAACTGTAGAGTCAAATCACAAAACCTGAATAGTTGACGTGTTCAAGCTCCCTATGGTAACCACACGAGCCTCTCGGATCACCACGCTTCCACTGCGTCCCGGTAAATGCGTTTCTCTTGCTCTCGTAGTGCTAGCTCGCGTCGTCCAAGGAATTGCAAGAGAATAGTGCAACAGTCCTTTTAGGAGGCTAGGCAAGAAGCTACGAATTTTTCACTAAAAGTTGTATTTATAGTGAGACTCAACTTCCAGGTCTAATGGGTTTCAAAGCCTTAATCCAATTAGGTTTTAATTTTGGGCTTAATAATGGCTCAACTTTTGGGCCCATTATTAATACGAAATTATTATTAAACCATAACCCAAATAATTAGCCCATGCACTCTAATGATCCAAATAGCTCTATATGTGTGACCCAATAGGCTCTTACCACTTTGGCAATGATCATAAATCACATTTATGATCATAAGCAATGAGTGGTGTCTAGCAACACATCATTGCTACCCAAGTGACAAGAATGTCAGTGATTCGATTAAACCTTTATGATCATTACCGATATATGCCATTGTCCCTTTGTCCAAGATATCAAGACTAAGCATAAGACATGGAATGTGTCACTCTCCTTGTTACTACTCTAAGTATTTAAATACAGTGATCAATTTTAGTGAGCTCAAGCCCTAGGCAATCCATGTCCTGTAGGCCAAGCAGAACATGTGCACTATGTTTACCCAAGTGGCCCTCTTGGTCATTATGCAAAGATGTGTATATTGGTCCAACCATCACACACATATTCACATACAATTTCATCTAGAAGTGATGATGACAATGAAATTCTTTATTCCTGGCCAATATGAAATTTGAGTAAAATCCCCAAGTGCATGTACAATCATATGCACACATGAATGCTATTGGTGCGGATCTTTTTTTTCCAAACTTTCACACCATGTCCTACTCAAATTCTACCCATATTCTCCTATGCCCTAAAGGTTTTAAACCATTTAATACCCTTAAAACTTCATAGGGAAATAGATTTGAGACATTAAATCCATCTAAGTTTACAATTATGGATCTTACACTTAATCGGGTAAAAATGACCATATGAACAGTGCTCAGCAAAATCAGCTAACTTTGACAGCCCATAACTCTGGCTACAGGGCACCAAATCTAGTGATTCAAAAGCCAAGTTATTCCTCTTGAAGTTTTCTAAGTGTGGTTAAAATTTCATAGCCAGATTATTTATGTACAGAAAGTTATGGCAGCTGGAGTACAGGATACCAAATTTTAGCCACTATTGACCATTATGCCCATACAAAATTTCATAATATTCATACACTTCATTTCCAGGTGCAAAACCCACTTTGTAGTGTCCATATATGTTTTAAACACATGGAAAAACCATTCCCATGAATTTAGAGTCCTTCTAACCATCATTCATGAAAATTCCATCAAAACAACCCATAAACACCATATGGACAGCATTGTATACACACTTCAAACAACACTCCATTGATCCATATATCCTTCTCACATTACACATACAACTTATCCAGATCATTTACATGCATTGATGCACTACATACATGAAAATAACTTAGTTAATACGTACACTAAGCTTCTTGGAGAACTTCAAAAGCACTAAGCACTCTAGAAACTTGTAGGGACCAGCTGCTGCGTAAGGCAGAAAGTACCATTACTAAAAATATCTAATGTGCTCCAAAAATCATGAAACTTTCCAGTTTACAACTAAACATATGGGAGTTAATATATGTGAAATTTCACATAAAACTTCACACGACAGCTATTATTTTTAATGCTCTCTTTCAGGTGCTCCTGAAATGGACAGAAAGGGGGTAAGTCTCTTTGAAGAAACTTAGTAAGGGCTTATCATTAGAAACTTGAATTCCCATCAACATACCTGAAATCCAAAGACATAAAGACACAAAAAAAATAGCACATATACAAAAATATGTCCATCCAAATGCACAAACAAACAGAACACAACCAAATGCAATGCTGGCAGCAATACATAATTAGGGTTAGTCCTTAAACAATCAAATAAACAATATGTAATCACTATGGCAGCCCTCCTCAAGCTAATGCTTGGTCTTAGGAGGTTAATTGGTCTTAGTTAGTACAAACTTGGGCTCTAGAAACCCCTGTAAACACTGCCATCTTAGTGCATGAAAAACAGTAAGGCTGGAACCTTGTTCATGCACTCCCCCTTAACCCATACTTGGTTCCTTGAGCTTTTTGCTCTCTTCCACGCATGGTCATAGCTTCATGGATGCTTGATCATCATCCTAAGACAGTAAACAACCATGAAACATGAAGATAAAACCCTTACCTATGCTGTGAAGGCTGAAATCTTCAAGAGATACACAATAAACCTGAAAACTAGGGTTTTTCTCTTTCTTGTTGCATCTGATTGCCTTCCTTTGTGATTTCTTGAGAGATTGAGCTATGGTGGCTATGGAAGCTTATGGAGGAGCTAAGGAACAGGTTGTGCCTGGTGGGGGATGAAAATGGGCAGGAAATGGCAAGAAATCATGATATTTTACTTGACTTGATTAGTTTAGCCTTAACTCTCATTTAGGTCACTATAAGTATATCTTAAACAAAGACTTTACCTTATAACCTGGAAATAAAATGATGGGATAATGCTAGAAATGGCCACCTTTGACTCTTGTGAAAAATCATCCCATCCTTAAGTTATTTTTGTGAACAATTGTACACCTAGTTCTCTTAGGGTCTTGAATAATGGCTTTTCTTTCCTTTATGCAATTCAACCTCCAAAAATTACTTCCATACGATTCAAATCCTTCCAAATCTATCTTTTAGAGTTGTACAATTGAGTACCCAAGTCTTGAAATCTTGCAATAAGGCCCATAGATCACTTATAAAACAAGCAATCCTGTAGGGCTTCCTTTAGTACCAAGTAACCATTGTAATCTTTTAGGGAGGTGTAGATTATTCACTTTACCCCTCACATTTCATTCACTATGGTGAAAATTATGCTATATAATGGTTTATAATCATTATGCCTTTATACTGTAATTTTCCCATTTGTTGAGGTGGTAACACTCCTATAGCCCAATCTTTGGTTTCTTGATTACCGAGTAGACTAACCTAAACTAATGACATTGATATTGTATATCAACTCATCCGAGCATGGCCATGCATTTTCTAAGTCTCACTCTACCAAGGGGCCCGAAGATATCACTCCTATTACATAGGAGGGACAAATCCCATCTTGATCATACAAATCCCTCCGCATGATATGTGACGTACCCAATGACCTCCTTCAAGTTCACTTAGTCACGAGCAACAAAAGCAAGTATCAAAGTATGTGACTCACATGTAGGGAACCTTGATGATCTTACGTCAAAGGACTACATATACCATGATCACTATGAGAATCACTTATAACACTCATATAACAATCCATGAAGTAGTCTCATGGAGGGTCGGTCCAGTAACAAGTTCTCCAACTTGTACCCATATATAGACTACATATCTCATATTAGTCTCCACATATGCTAGTCGTTATGTATCATTGAAACCCGCTCCACAATAATACTAGACTGGGGACATTTAAGAATATCATTATTCTAGGGTTACAATTATGTTTATTACATTACACAGAAACAAAACAACAAGCATAATTGCTGGATTAATGTCTTAATAAAATATCATGACTCAATGTGCAAAAAATACAATCATCTCATGATTGGCTTTTGGGCACAACACTAACAAAAAAACTATTATATTGTATAATTCTCACCATAGTGATTGAAGTGTGAGGGTAAAGGGCATGATCAACACATCCTTAAAAGTGTTCTAAGTTCGTAACTTGGTCCCCAAGAAAAGCCTTAAGAATTGCTTGTTTTTCAAGCAACTTATGGACTTTTCTATAAGGTTTTGGAAATTCGGGTACTCAATTACAAAACTCCCAATAAAGAGCTTTGGTGAGTTACGGGAAGGATATGAAAGGTATCAAAGTGCTATTGGAGGGACCAAAATGCTTATGGAAGAAAATTGTGGACAATGAAAAGCATAAATGGCTTTAAGGACTTAAGTGTCATAGAGTAGGCCTTTGGATGTCTATGTCTTTGACTTAAGTCAAATGGACACATTTTGGAGTTATCCTACTCAACAAAAGGCAGCCTAAGCAAGACAAGGATTGTCAAATGTGGGCCAAGAGATTAAGACTAAGAAACCATAGTCTTGTAGCAAGAAAAATGACATAAAGCATGGTTAAGGCTAGTTAAGTGTGTTTTGTGCACAAAGTCTTTATAAGTGATTGTCTTTGTCTTTCTCTCCCACATTTGGTCTCTTCCAGCAGTAAAAATGTAGCCCTTCCCCCTCCATACTTCGTCCATAGCCACCATACCTCCAAGCTTGAAGCTAGAAGCAATTGAAAGCAAGAAAGGGCAATTGGAAGCTATTTGGTGCTAAGACTAGAGTGCACCTAGGATCAAGCTCCAATTTTGGCATACACTCAAGGTAAGGAGTTCTATTCCACTCATGGAATGTTTACTATATTTTCAATCATCCATGGAGCTAGGGCCGGGCTTGGAAGAGAGCTATGAGCTTGATGGACCAAGCTCAATGAGGGGAATGTACTTAGTGAAGGTTTTTGACCTAGTGTGAAGTGCACAGTGATGGCAGCAAATTTAAGAGTTTCTAAAGCTCAAAGTTAGTACTAATTAGTGTTAAAACTCTCCTAAGACCAAGCTTATGCTTGAGGAGGGCTGCCATAGTGATTTGCTTATGTTTATTGCATGTCCAATGGACTAACCAATGGATATTATTGCTCCTGCATGCATATGGTTGTTCTTTGTGTTTGTTGCTGCATTTGGATGCTCTATATTTGATATTTGCATTGTGTTTTCTTGTGTTTTAGTGTGTTTTAGTGTCTTTGGAAGCAGGTGATACTAAGGGTTACATTACCTTAAGAGTATAAGTGTTCTCCTTACTAAGTTTCACGATGAAACCTACTCCCCTCAAATCTGCCCATTTCAGGCCCAGCAGAAAGATCACATTCAAATTAAACATTTTGGTTTGAGTTTTGATCTGAAATTTCAAATATTTTAACTCCCATGTATCTAGTTGTGATCTGGAAATTTTGGTGATTTTAGGAGAACATTTGGTATTTTTAGTAATGGTGCTTAAGGTACTATGCAAAAGCTGTCCAGCATCCTGTTTCTAGAGTGCATTGTGTCTAAAGCTCTCCTGTAACTTGGGTTCATGTTTTAGCTTAGTTCATACCATTATGTAGTGCATGGATGCATGTACATTTAAGACATGTAAAGTTGAAACAAGTATGTGATTTGAGGACTGCTTTGCTATATATGTGCATAAGTTGTCTAAGTCTGAATGATAGGCTGCTTGTTTGTAAATTCTGTTTTGGCCACATAAAGCTACTAGACACAATAGTACATAATTACTATATGTATTGGAAATGTATGAGATAGCCTTGGAGGGCTTACCCCTTGTGAATGAAGTCTTTGCATACTTATGAAATTTTGTATGAGCAAAATGGTCATAAAGTGACCAAAATTTTTACTCTGCACTCAAAGTTCTATATCTCCTTATGTAGAATGAATATTCTTATGAAACTTTAACCATATTTAGAGGGAATCAATATGTTTAACTGGGCTTCAAAATTTCTACATTTGGAGCCCTGTAGCCAAAGTTATGATGTTCCAAAATTAGCTGAGTTATTGTTCATTTGGTTAGAATTTTGTAACCAACTTAAAAAATCTATAAGTTGGCCCATGGGTGGGCTATTGATGTAAAAGAAAATTTCTTGGTTTGGTTTAAGTCTCTACTTAATAATGAAGCAGAGAAAACAAAGGGTACATGGCTAGATTAATACAGTTTTTTGGATGGAATTTATGGGTGTAATGGCTGGTTACTTAAACTTAACAAGATTGCCTAATGTGTGGTAGCCAAGATTAAGACTTGTGCTAGTGTTTTCCTTCCTTGCTACCAAGGTGTGCATAAAATGTGAATATGTGTGTCACGGTTGGACAAATATGCATGCATTTAGATTGTGCCCAAGAGGGCCACTTGGGTATGCACATTAAGGGTATTATTCTGATGGCCTATAGAACATACCAAACCTAGGAGTTTCAAATTCACAATTTTGGCACCATAATTAGACTACCCTGGGGTGGTTAACAGGATGACCAAGGCTAAAAGAACCTAGAGGCTATGTAATGGGCTATGTGTGCATTAAGCATTGTGGTGAGCTAGCTAGTTCACTTTCAGCAAGCATGAGGGTTTTTGACAAGCATGGCCAAACTTGCTCAACTACCTAGAGCTCTATGTTAAATTGAACTTAAATGAAGTGATCACTCACAAAATTGAAAGAAAATGCATGCCTGCTATGTTAAGTGAAACTGTGTGTGTGGTGTGTGCGTTTGCATGCTTATTTGAATGTGTGCATGTGCTAACCCTTAATTTGTATATATAATTATCTTGTATTATGTTGTATATACTACCTTTTTTGTCTTTTTTGTCTTTAATTGTAAGTTATTGAGCAAACATTGGAGGTTTACTTGTATAAGATTGTTATGAACATTATGATGGCACTAGGTGCCGAATTGGGTTCTTACTAAGTACCTATGTACTCATGCATTATTTTGCCTATTTTAGGTAAAGAACTATAAGAGTGAAGGCCTAAGGAGCCTCCTAGAGAGGTCTATGTACAAAGAGGTATGCTTTGGACTCATGGCTTATGAAAAGGTACAAAGAGGTCTATGAAAAGTTCAGGAGATTGAACTAATGGTTGTGTTATGTGTGTTGGTTTGCAGGCCCTAATGGCCGCAGTGGGACTTGCTATGTTTGGATCCATCTTGGTATGGGTTAGAACTAGAAGAATAATAAGGTAACTATGGCCTATGTGTCAAGTGAAGGTGGAGGTTTAAGTGACAGTGGGCTTAGAGATAGCTATGCCATGTACCATGTAGACATCTAGTGACCCAAACTTTTGTTGTGTGTAATCTTCGGCCATGTAGTCCCTATTTGCCCAATTTTGATCCGTATATATCTATATGTAATTAATGGCAAGGGGACTTTGACCAGAATATGGCTTGTACTTTGTATGTACATAATGGGCTTAAGTAAGCCTTAAGGCACTAAGTATGGTAGGATAGGAAAAATGCATGCATGGTTTGTAACCAAGTAAATTGGTGTGTATGCACATATGTTTGCGTGGATGTGTGTATGTGCTTATATGGCAAGTGCACCAAGTAGGCTTCAAGTAAGCCTCCTAAAGACACCAAGACACACACACCCACAATTCAAATACACACACATGCCCCAAATGCCCTAGTAAACCTCCTAGGTGCCCTGGTGCCTAAGGCATGAACATGCCCTCCCTACACACTCAGCATTCCAAGGTAAGTCCACAATGCATACATTTACAAACCCACCTATGCTCATGCACCCCATATGCATTAAAAGAATGGTAATAAGAATGGCTAAGTAAGTGCACTCATTGGAATGACATATTAAATTGATAAGCTAATCTGTTAAGGTAGCAACTTAACATATCAAATTGATAACCTAATGTGTTAAGGTAGCAACTTAACATATCAAGCTGACAACCTAATATGTTAAGGTGGTAACTTAACCTATTAATCAGTCAATCCCACCTAAGTTGCACCTAAGTTGGGGTTAAGAATCCTGGGATTCATGACCTAATCCACCATTTGATAGTTAAGCAACTAAACCTCCAAGAAAGTTTCAGGGTAAGGGTGAATTAGGTCCTAACAGTGTTGGTATCAAAGCTTAAGGTTGTATAGGGCCTTAAAGGTTTGTTAGGCTAATTTCCACTATGATACATAACCATTCTTATGTTTTGCAGGAATAAATGGCTAGAGGCAGAAATAGAGAAATATGAAACCAAATTAGTTATAGGGTTGATCAGTTACTCAGTCAACAGCTTGAAAATAGGGAGGTGGCTAAAAGGAGAACAAGACTACCTAATATGGCGATAAAGCCTAAACCCAGTGTGCAGGGTCAGCACAAAATGGAACATATGATGGAAATGTTGCAAGCTACCATTGCTCAACTCGTAGTAGGCATGCAAGCTCTTACTTGGGGTTAGGCCCAAGCACCTAGAGACATTTACTATTGATGAAGAACAAGAAGATGAAGAAATAATAGAAAGAAGTCCAGGAAAAGAACCAACAAGAGAAAATCATGCCAGCAAACTTGCAGATGAAGAACAAGAACAAGATGATCAAAGGAGAAACCCAAGGGGAAGAAAACTAAGATTAGAAATCAGAAGAAGTAATGAAGG
The DNA here is from genome assembly GCA_039654915.1 of Aquilaria yunnanensis. Classification (NCBI taxonomy): domain Eukaryota; kingdom Viridiplantae; phylum Streptophyta; class Magnoliopsida; order Malvales; family Thymelaeaceae; genus Aquilaria; species Aquilaria yunnanensis. The sequence continues at coordinate 50,151,385 of CM077595.1, forward strand.
AGGACAACTATGCACTAATGCTGGGAAAATGGAGCTAGTCTTAAAAAGCTCAAAAGAGGTAACTTCTCAAAGAAAGATAAAAACTCTTGAAAGAAAAAGAGAGACCAATAAAGAAAGGTTTAAGGGAAGGCCAGCTAGAAGGCTTTCTAGTACTTAATCCCTTAGTGTTTAAGGGTAGTGGTGATCTAGAAGAGGCTAAGTTTTGGATTTACTAGATAGAGAAAGTATTTGAAACAATGGAAGTTACATCCACCCAAAAGGTGTTGCTAGCCACCTTTAAGTTGGAAGGCAATGTAAAGCTTTGGTGAAGAATAGTACAAAGGGCATATATGAGCAAGAACGAAAGAAAACCTACAAGAAAGAAAAAACCTATAAGGTGGGCTGAGTTCCACCAAGTATTCCAACAACAGTATGTTAGTGAAGCTTTCAAAGATCAAAAACAAGTAGAGTTCGATTTACTGGAATATGGGAACATGTTAGTTAGGGAATATGAACACAAGTTCAGTAGTCTCTTCAGATATGCTCCTCACTATGATGGATAAGAAGAACTAAGCACCAAGAGGTTCATCAAAGGACTGAGGCTTGAATTGTGACAGATATTAAGGGCTACTGGCATCAAAACTTATTATGAGGTTGTTGAAAGGGCTTTGACATTAAAGTAGGAATTTCAGCATCCTACACCAGGAAACATCAATGGGGCTCCTATGGGACATCAAAGTGGAAGGAAAATAGTCAGGGATAGGTTGGGAAAGGCTGAAATGGCTAGAGTGTTAGTGTTGTGCCCAAAAGCCGATCAAGAGATGATTGTATTTTTCCACATTGAGTTATGATATTTTATTAAGGCATTAATCCAGCAATTATGGTTTGTTGTTTTGTTTCTGCGTAACGTAACAAACATAACTGTAACCCTAAAATAATGATATTCTTAAACGTCCCTAGTTTAGTATTATTGTGGAGCGGGTTGCAATAATACATAACGACTAGCATATGTGGAGACTAATATGAGATACGTAGTCTACATATGGGTACAAGTTGGAGAACTTGTGTACTGGACCGACCCACCATGGGAACACTATAGGGATCGTTATATGAATGTCATAAGTGATTCTCATAGTGATTCTCATAGTGATCATGGTATATGTAGACCTTCAACCTAAGATCATCAAGGTTCCCTACATGTGAGTTACATACTTTGATACTTTTCTTTGTTGCTCATAACTGAGTGAACTTGAAGGAGGTCATTGGGTATGTCACATATCATGTGGAGGGATTTGTATGATCAAGATCGGATTTGTCCCTCCTATGTAACGGGAGTGATATCTTCGGGCCCCTTGATACAATTAGACTTAGAAAAACGCATGGCCAAGCTCGGATGAGTTGATATACGATATCAATGTCATCAGTTTAAGTTGGTCTACTTGGTAATCAAGAAACCAAATATTGGGTTATACGAGAGTGACACATTCCATGTCTCGTGCTTAGTCTTGATATCTTGGAGAAAGGGACAATGGCATATATCGGTGATGATCATAAAGGTTTAGTCGAATACCGACAATCTTGTCACTTGGGTAGCAATAATGTGTTGCTAGACACCGCTCATTGCTTATGATCATAAATGTGATCTATGATCATTGCCAACATGGTAAGAGCTTATTGGGTCGCACACATAGAGCTATTCGGATCATTAGAGTGCATGGGCTAATTATTTGGGTTATGGTTTCACTTTAATTTTGTATTAATAATGGGCCCAAGAGTTGAGCCATTATTAAGCCCAAAATTAAAGCCTAATTGGATTAGGGCTTTGAAACCCATTAGGCCTAAAAGTCGAGTCTCATTATAAATAAAACTTTTAGTGAGAAATTCGCAGGTCTCCTTGGCCTAGCCTCCCAAAAGGACAGCCGCACTTTCCTCTTGCAATTCCTTGGAGGACGCAAGCTAGCACTGCGAGCGCAAGAAAAACGCATCTGCCGGGATGTGGTGGAAGTGTGGTGATCCCGAGAGGCTCATATGGATACCATAGAGAGCTTGAACACGTCAACTGTTCAGGTTTTGTGATTCGACTCTACAGCTGAGTGAGAGATCTCAACCGAAAATTAGGCATAAAAATTTTCGAACACACGGTTTACCCTGTTTCACTTGGATCCTAGAGGGTTTCGGTTAAATTCCGCTGTGCTGGTTGGCTCCCGAAACCCAACAAACCCGAACTCGGAGAAAGCTGGCGTATCCCAGCAGCTGCAGAAAGATGAACGCAAGGTCAGTAAGAGCCAGACACTTAGGAAAAATTGAAGGGAAAAAGGTGTGAAGAACATACCTGAGCAGCATGCTCGGTGACTTTCGCGGCAAGGGTGTCATCATCCAGATGGGCCGCCGCAATAGCCTTGAAGGAGGCCTCTGTAAACACCCCTTTCGAAATTTGCTTCGCCATTTCAGGACAGTCCTCGGAGTACAAGTTCATGTCTTTCGTGAATGTCCAGAAAGGCTCTTTGGGAACCTTCCCTTGCGGGACTTTGGCGTCGCGAATATGGATGTCCAAATGTGGCTAAATGCATCATGGCCGAATATAATCTTGAAATGGATTCCAAATGTGGTCCAAATGCCCTCAATTTCATGTCATGGCTGGCCAACAATTCAAACCCCTTAAATTAATATTATCTTCCCACAAGAAACCCAATAAACAAATCCTTCCCCTTAAACAATTGTTTCCTTCCTCCAAGGCACCATTAAACAATTCCTCCACTCAAAAACCCTTCAATTAAATATTGTTTCACTTCCACCCACCAAGAAAACCCATTTGTTTAATTTATATGGCATGGCCGGCCATCACATGTATTTATGGAAATCGGCTTATTCTCCTTTTGTCCTACAACTTTCTCAATTTGTTCAATTGAGTCCTCCCACAAACTTTTCCTTTGAGCAATTGAGTCTCTCAACTTTATTTTCTACCATTTACATCACCAATTATCTTGGCCTTAGCCAAGTTTATTCCAAGACTGTCCAACACTCATTTATGCCCATTCTTTAAATAATTCCATGTCTCCTCAATTTAATTGCTAAGTTTCCAAATTAGGAAACTTTTTATGCCACTAATCCACTTAACCCGGGACTTTATCATTTAACAAATCTCTAGGTGTAACAGCCCGGATGTGAAATACTTAACTGTCACCTTCGCCACAAAGGATGGAGATGCTGAGATCTTTATTGACCAAGGGGAAGTGAGAAAGGTGTTTGTCAAGGCAAGAAAGGCCCCAGCGAAGAGCTGCGCATGGACTATGGGAGCAAAGGCCGTACTAACAGGAGAGGCAAAGAGAGAATAAACAGAAGACCCTGAGAAAATAGAAACAGAAGATATAGAACTTGTCCAAGGCCGAAATACCCGAATAGGGAAAAAAGTGGCCAAAGGTGATAAGGAAAAACTTGTATCTTTTCTATTAATGAACAAAGATCTGTTTGCCTACTCACCGAAGGACATGCCTAAGGTAGACCCTCACATAATTCAGCATAATCTTAAGATACGCCCCAACGCGAAGTCCGTGCGCCAAAATAAAAGAAGCTTTTCGGTACATAAGAACAGCTTTGTAAAATCCGAAGTCCAACGGTTAATGGAGGCTGGCATAATAAGGGAAGTCAAATACCCCGAATTGCTTAGTAACGTGGTCATCGCCACAAAGAAAGGGAGTTACAAACTCTGAATATGCATCGACTTCTGAAACGTGAACGATGCTTGTCCTAAAGATTCATATCCACTACCGCCAATAGACCAGTTGGTGGACTCAACTGCCAAGTATGGCCTCCTAAGTTTCCTCAACGCCTTCAATGGGTATCACCAAATCAAGATGGACCCCGAAGACGAGGAAAAAACCACCTTCATCACCAAAGTTGGTACATACTCTTACATCAAAATGTCCTTCGAGCTTAAGAATGCAAGAGCCATCTACCAGAGGTTAATGAACAGGGTCTTCAACTCTCAAATAGGGAGGAACATGGAAGTCTATGTCGATGATATGATAGTTAAGAGCAAACTACCTTGTAGTCATATCACGAACTTGGAGGAAACATTCCGCCAGCTAAGGATCTTCAGAATCCATCTCAACCCCAAAAAATGCGTGTTTGGGGTGAACGCGGGTAAGTTCCTTGGATTTATGGTGTCAGAAAGAGGTATAGACGCCAGTCCAGAAAAGGTCAAGGCCCTACTAAGATTCTGAACTCTCATGATGACAAAGGACGTGCAAAGACTCACAGGGAGAATCACATCCCTCAGCAGATTCATCTCCAGATATGGGGATCGCTGCTGACCATTCTTCAAGGTCCTTACTAAAGCGGTGAAAAATGGTGGTGACCTCAAGAGCGAGGTACATCCTTGGAACGAAGACTTCCAAAAGGCCTGGGAAGAGTTTAAGGTCTACCTGACTCGCCTGCCAACACTCCGGCAGCCACGGAAAGGGGAACCCCTCATACTGTACCTCACCGTCACCGAAAAGCACTAAGTTTGGTACATGTGAAGGAAGAGAGGGTGGAGCAATGGCCAGTATATTATGTGAGCAAGTCTCTAAATGGTGCCAAAGTCAGGTACCCCTTACTACAAAAGGCTATTTATGCCCTGATACTTGCAAGCAGAAGGCTCATTCATATTTCCAAGTCCACCGTATTATTGTCCGAAGTAACCTGCCTCTTCGAGACACCATGAAGAAGGTAGACCACTCAGGAAGGCTTTCCAAGTGGTGCATAGAGCTCGACGAGTATGATATCACCTATGGGCCGAAGAAGGCAATAAAAGCTCAAGCTTTGGCAGATTTCATTGCCGAAGTACCCATTGCCAAAAAAAGTCAACCAGACCTCGGGAAAAATGAACCAGAGTAGACTCTGTTTGTCGATGGGGCCTCCGGCACCGAGCACCAGGGAGCTAGAGTAATTCTTTGTGGTCCTGAGGGTATGGAAGTCATGAAAGCCATCAAGTTCGGGTTTAACGTCACCAATAATATGGCAGAATATGAGGCCCTTATAGCAGGGTTATGCCTTGCTAAAAGAAGTGGCGTGAGAAACCTAAAGGCCCATAGCTATTCTCAGCTACTGGTCCGATATGCGAAAGATAGAACTTTGGTGAAGTATCACGAGCTCGTATCAAAGCTCATTCAAGAGTTCGACGCGATGCACATCGAGAACGTGCCTTGCCGAGACAATGCTGAAGCAGATAACCTGGCCAAATCAAGAAATTCCACCAAAATACTGAGCCACCCAAGCATAACAGTAATGAGCATAGCACCCTCGGAAAGAGGATGGAAAAATCCCATAAAAAAGTATCTCACAACCTCGGAGCTTCCCGAAGATCCTCACAAAGCAGTAAAAGTGCGAAGACGCTCTGGCAATATTTCCTGATCGGGGAAGAGTTATACCGACAGGGGTATGTGAGCCCGCTATAAAGGTGTGTTAGCGAAAAGTACATAGAGGTAGTCCTCAATGAAGTCCACGAAGGGGCCTGTGGTTCCCACATAGGAACTGACACCTTGGCAGGAGTAATACTCCGCCAGGGGTACTTTTGGCCCAACCTAAGAAAGGACGTGAGGCAGTTTGTCCAGAAATGTGATAATTGCCAAAAACACACCAAAATCCAGAGGTTACCCTTGGGGCCAATAACCTCGGCTCACTACCCCTGTCCCTTTGCAGTATGGGGCATTGGCCTCATCGGGCCATTCCCAACTGCACCCGGAGGAGTAAAGTTTTGCGTGGTCGTACTAGATTAATTCACTAAATGGGTCGAGGCAGAGCCCCTGGCAACCATTTCAGCAAAAGACATACAAAAATTCATATGGAAGAGCATTGTATGCAGATTCAGAATACTGAGGGTGATAGTGGCTGATAATGGTTCCCAATTTGTTGAAAAAGGATTCCAAGAATTCATCACCGACCTTGAGATAAAAATTCACTTCACCCCGGTAGCTCATCCCCAGAGCAACGGACAGGTAGAGGTATCTAACAGAACCATAAAAGATGGTCTGAAAAAGAGATTGAAAGATGCAAAGGGAAAATGGCCAAGAGAACTTCCTAGTGTGCTATGGAGCTATCAAACGATGCCCTGAAGGGCCACAGGTGAGACACCTTTCTCACTCATCTTTGGCACAGAGGCCATTATTCCAATCGAGGTGATTCGGCCATCGGTCAGGATATAAGTGTCTGACAAAGAGGAAAATGACCTCAGGCTGAGAATTAAGCTTGACCTGATTGATGAGCACAGAGAAGTGGCTAAACTTAGAAGAAAAGATTTTTAGCAAAGGGTGGCTATAGCTGTGAACCTACGCGTCGGGCGAAAAGGAATCAGGAAGGGAGACCTCGTTCTCTGAAAGGCTGAGTTTGAAGCCCTAAGAACTGAAAAATACATGGCATTTGAATGCCTTGAATAAATTGTACGCTTAGAATCGTGTCAGGAAATTGTACAGTTAGAAAATTTTCTAAGTACAGAAAAATTTCTAGAAAACTAACTCCACCTAGGAAATCTCACCGAACAAGGTACAAGTAAGTACTTGTGAAAATTACAAGTTTCCCCCGAAGAAGCATCAACCGAACACGGCAAGTAAAAATAGGCAAAGGTTTGCCAAAAGACAATCATCAAAATTAATGTTACACCGAACACGGTTGATAGAAAGCGTGAAAATACGTCCTCCCGAGGGTCCCCAACCGAAAGTGGTCAAACTAACCCTCGGAGCCGGAAATTACTTTAGGAAAAACTCGCCTTGAGACTTAGCCAAATTTTGGAGGAAAGATAAAATTTTATTAACAAGGAGCCTTATTACAAGGAGGACGCTACAAAGAGAAGGCTACAAAGAAAAAAGAAGAAGTAAAGCCCTGAACGCCTAACAGACCCCGCCATCGCGAGAAGCTCCATCACCAACATCCTTTGCCGCGACCTTCGGCGCAGGAGGAGGGGAAATGGCAGGTTGAGGAGCTCAATCTTTGACCAAGTCCAGCGAGGCCCTTCAGGGATGTTCAGGGGAGCCAAGAAGGAGAGGATGAGGTCTGGATATTTCGCCAAAACTTGGTGTCGAGCCAGACAGAAGCCATCTTAGAAGGCCACTTTAGTCGCCTAATTAGCCTTGTCTTTCTCAACAGACAAGTCTTCCACCTCATTCTTCAAATCGGCGACCTCCATCTCCAGCTTCTTCATCTTCTTCTTCTTCTTTGACTTCTTCTTCAGGGCCTCAACCTCGGCTTGAAGATCGGCATTGTCAGCGAGGGCCTTCGTCAAGAGAGCAAAATCTTCTTCCTTAACCTTCCGATAAGCCTCGTTGGTAGAAGTAAGCTCGATGACCTTCACGCCGAGGTCAGATATCTTCTAGGAGAAGTCCTTCAAGAGCTCCTCCTGACCCTTCAAGAGCTCCTCTCGAAGTTTGGCAGTCTCCTCCTGATGCGAACCCCGATGGTATAAAGACCATGAAACGCGCCCAAGATGTTTTTCAAGCTCCACAAGACATCAAAGAGACTGGGTTTGAAGACCCCCACCCCTAATCAACCTATGATTAGAAACGAGAAGTATAGAACTCCAAGAACACAAGCACACTTGTGCACCAAGGTAGTCCACAAAGAACCAAAGAGAAAACCTCTCCAAAGAGCAATATTATTTCGAAATTTTTCTGTATGTTTACATCCAGAATATGTGCCTTTATATAGGCCTAAACTAGGGTTAAAAGCTGGGCAAAATTCGCAGCCCAAGTCACCTAGGAAACCTAGTTACAAAGGACTCAAGAAAACCTAGTCAAACTAGGACTCTAACACACTTTTAACACATGTTTAAGGTGTGCAGCGAATTCCTTTTATCCTAAATGACCTGAATCAATTCCATGGCCTAATTAACATCCTAAATAATGTAAATAAATACAAAAATAAAATAAAATACTTTACAAAACAAGATTGGCCATAAAAACTCCAAAATAGCCTTCTTGGGTGATTCTGGCTTGTGTCTCCAACTTCAAGCTGAAATTCGACCTTGATGCAGCAATGATTTCTCAAAATTCAAAGCATGAAAGTTGTAGATCTCTTTCTTAGCTTCGAAACCACACTTGAATCACACAAAATGGACTTCTAAATCGAAAGATATTCCCAAAATACTACAACTACTTCTGAACCAGCGATAACTCGTAAATCGTGACTTTGAAGCTAAATTGGACCTCGTTAACGTGCAAACTGGGTTTGATGGTCTTCATATGACTTGTAGCTTCAGATGTTATCTTTCCAATGAATCAAGAATTACTCAATTCTGATCTGTTTATCTGAAGATATGATTTTCCCACCAGAACATCGCCAATCGGTCAACATCCAAGCTTGAAGTGCACTAGTGAGCTCCTTAGCCTTTTTCCTTGCCAATGGTCCACTAGAAACCTTCAGTGGGTCCTTCCCTTCCTTGGTTGTGCCTTCTTTGATCATATCAGCTCCCCCCTCCTTAGAAGGATTCGTCCTCGAATCAAAACCTACACTAGAAAAGGGAATTGAATCAATAACAATGAAATGATCAGCACATAAGCACCAATAACATTGAATGCTTGTGTATGGAGCTTTGATCTTGTGAAAAACCTGAACCAATATCCAAATGCAATGATACCTCCAGGGTCAAAAACAAAGTTAGAAGCAATTAGCACAAAAAATCTGAATGTTTGCACAATTTTCATCTTAACTCTAGGCATCACTTTCATTGCCTTTACCATCTCGAAAATATTACTCTCACAACAAGGAAAAGTATAGGAAGAATTTACCTTAGGGATGTTGTATGCACTCAAAAGAAATGGACCTAAACTCACATAAGAGTTATGGTTATGGAAAACACAAGTTATGCATGTCAAGACAATAGTTTGCATAGGTCATTAAAACAAAAAAGAATTGAACACCATGTGGCCTAAACTAATAACAAAACTAGGATGCATGAATTTCACAAAAATCCTAAGCATTTTAAATGAAACAAGATCAAACTTATTTTTGTATGTATATGCACCACAATGCATAAAAATTGTGAATATGCATGAAATGTGACACAAAACAAAGGACTCAACATACCTCCTTAAAAGGCTGAATTTAAAACCAGAATTTTCACTCAAAATAAAAACTTTCAGGTTTGGACATAAAGCAAAAAGATCAATGCTAAAAAGTTTGTGTAATGCATGTGTCATGACAAAAAGGTACTTGCTGGAAATTAAAGATTGACACACAAAAATGGGCTAAATATAAATGGCAATCAAAGAAGTATGTAATGCATGTGTAAGAACAAATTTATGCATGAAAAATTCCAAAGAAATAGATTTACCTTGAGGCAAAACAAAATAATGTGAGATGGGTGCAAAACAAACAAATTCAAAAACAAAAGACACCAAAACAGATTTTTCCCCAGATAAACTCATGAAATTCAAAAGATCATTTGACAAAACCAAAAAATTAGAAGCTTTAAAATCATATTTTGTCAAAGTTTCATGCTTACTTCCTTCTCTTAATCTAGTTTCATGAAAACCATTCTTCAAAATAACATTACTAGCAAACACACATTGTTTGAGATTTTCATGCAAAACCACATCATATCTAGGTGTAAGGAAGAAATACATTACAATTGTTGGACTTAGTCTCCAAGTATCTTCCTTCGGTGTAGAAACCACAAAATTTTCACCTTTGCCCTCAATGACTTCGGTTGGAGTTGCATTAATTTCATCCCTTGATTCTTGTAGTTCATCTCCACTCAATTCCTGAAAAGAAGACAACACAACACTAGAAGAAGACTCCATTATGTTAGATGAAAGTATGGCTTCTCTGTAGGTCTTTCTCTCTTCACTCGGCTTGGGTTCATTGCACTCTTGTCTTCTCTCAACTTCGCACTCAATTTCTTCTCTCGGGAACTCTCCACTCTTCTTCCCCTCATGTTCACTCTTCTCACTTAATCTCTCGGTTGTTCTCTCAACTTTCCCCTCATCACTCTTGCCCTCAACTTTCCCCTCATTTACTTTTCTCTCAACCTTACTTTGAAATTTTCTTTGATCCTCAAAGACTTGTTGTGGTGAAAGTGGTACAACCATGATTGACTTTTCTTGTTGAGATTGAGACAAGTCTCCTTTTGTGATCTCCATGTTTGGCTTGGGTACTTCTCTTACATCTTTGCTCCATGATCCTCTCCATGTGGAAATTCCTCCTTGACACATCTTGGATGGCTTGGACCTTTTGATGATTTTCTCGGCCTTGGTGGCATAATAAAGCAAATCCTCCATGTTCAAACAAGGTGCCATTTCCACTTTGTTGGCAATCTCAGGATTGAGACCATTAATGAATCGAGCAATGGTGGTCTCCTCATCCTCCATGATGTTGGCTCGGGTCAAGGTTATCTCCAAGTCTTTATGGTAGTCCTCCACACTCCTTTGGCCTTGCACTAGCTTTTGAAGCTTGAGGCGTTGATCTTTAGTGTAGTAGCTAGGCACAAATCTCCTCCTCATCAAGGCTTTAAGGGCTCTCCATGTGTGTATGGGCTCCTCCTCATTCTTTCTCCTAGAAGTAACATCCTGATTCCACCATACAAGAGCATAATTAGTGAACTTCATGGTAGCCAATTTAACCTTCTCTTTCTCGGAGTAATGATGGCAATCAAACACCATCTCAATCTTTTGTTCCCATTCCCAATATGCATCGGGATCACTCCTCCCTTGGAAGGATGGAATGGTAAAGTTGATGGAGTTAAGGTTATGATCTTCTTTTGGCTCCCCCCTCCTTGGAAGCCCATGGTCATGCCAATGCCCTTCTTCCTTCTCGCGTTCTTCTCTCCTTAGGGCTCTCCTTGGTTGCAAGATGGGATTTGGTCTCCTTGGCAACCTCAAATCAATGTCCTCAATCCTCCCCACAAGTCTATTGAGAGTTTCTTGAAATTCTCCCATGGTTGGCTCATCATTGTGTCTCACTTTCATCCTCCTATCCTCCTGGCCCTCCATACTCCTGAAAATAACAAAGATCCTCACAAACACTCACCTCACGTGTTTCACTCAAAATATGAACACTCAAAACACTCAATTTGTTAGTGAGATATTGCTTATTCAAAGAGTTCTCCAAAGTTCTAAGAAAACTATCTTCAAAGCACACAAGAAAACTTGAATTTTTGAAGAACTATTTTGACTCCAAAAGAGGTGGGCTAAACAAGCTTTAAAAGACTCTAGGAAGCTCTTGCAATTGATGATCACAAGAACCACACAGAAAGCTTTTTGGCTTAAAAACAATGGGATAGGTTTTGCGGCGCAAAACTTTCAACACTTTGAGAAAACTTCTTTTTTTGCAAGCTCTTTTCTTTTCTTTTCTTTGATCTTTATTTTTCTTTTGTTTTCCTTCCTTTTTTTTTCCTCCTTTTTTTTTTTTTTTGCTTGCTGTTTTGATGCTAACCAAACGTTCTCCTTGAAACTTCTTGCTACCAAAGACAAAAAGTTAGAATTATTTTCGGCCAAGACAAGAAAACTAGTGAAATTGGCACAATTTGAAGCAACTTTTTGATACCGAAAATTCCTGAACTTGGATCCTTATTTTTTTGAAGTTTTCTGGACTCTAAGATGCTGGAAACAATCAAAACAAAAGAGATTAATATGGCTGGACACGACACAGAAAGATAAGAATTAGACAAGAACAAACGAATTGAAACCGAGAATACTAGGTGACACGGATTGACTTCTTTTTGTTGTTTTTGTGATTTTTGGACATGAACAAGGATGGAACAAAAAGGACAGACCTGAAACAAGAAGAAAATAGATTAAAACAGAGAATTAAAGCACGAAATTACTGGACAAAATTGAAGGAAAAACAAAGAGAAACAAGAACACAAAGATATGTCCTTCAATGGAACTTGTGGCTCTGATACCAACTGATGCGAACCCCGATGGTATAAAGACCATGAAACGCGCCCAAGATGTTTTTCAAGCTCCACAGGACATCAAAGAGACTGGGTTTGAAGACCCCCACCCCTAATCAACCTGTGATTAGAAACGAGAAGTATAGAACTCCAAGAACACAAGCACACTTGTGCACCAAGGTAGTCCACAAAGAACCAAAGAGAAAACCTCTCCAAAGAGCAATATTATTTCGAAATTTTTCTGTATGTTTACATCCAGAATATGTGCCTTTATATAGGCCTAAACTAGGGTTAAAAGCTGGGCAAAATTCGCAGTCCAAGTCACCTAGGAAACCTAGTTACAAAGGACTCAAGAAAACCTAGTCAAACTAGGACTCTAACACACTTTTAACACATGTTTAAGGTGTGCAGCGAATTCCTTTTATCCTAAATGACCTGAATCAATTCCATGGCCTAATTAACATCCTAAATAATGTAAATAAATACAAAAATAAAATAAAATACGTTACAAAACAAGATTGGCCATAAAAACTCCAAGATAGCCTTCTTGGGTGATTCTGGCTTGTGTCTCCAACTTCAAGCTGAAATTCGAACTTGATGCAGCAATGATTTCTCAAAATTCAAAGCATGAAAGTTGTAGATGTCTTTCTTAGATTCGAAACCACACTTGAATCACACAAAATGGACTTCTAAATCGAAAGATATTCCCAAAATACTGCAACTACTTCTGAACCAGCGATAACTCGTAAATCGCGGCTTTGAAGCTAAATTGGACCTCGTTAACGTGCAAACTGGGTTTGATGGTCTTCATATGACTTGTAGATTCAGATGTTATCTTTCCAATGAATCAAGAATTACTCAATTCTGATCTGTTTATCTGAAGATATGATTTTTCCACCAGAACATCGCCAATCTGTCAACATCCAAGCTTGAAGTGCACTAGTGAGCTCCTTAGCCTTTTTCCTTGTCAATGGTCCACTAGAAAGCTTCAGTGGGTCCTTGCCTTCCTTGGTTGTGCCTTCTTTGATCGTATCACCTCCTTGGCTATTCTGCTCAACTCGGCATTCTTGACGATCGAGTTAGCTTAGAACACCTTGGCCTTCTATAGACGCTCTTCGGTCCAAGTTCGAACCGAAGACTGTTTTGCTACCCAAGCTTTGAAGTATCTGCTATACGCCAAGAGCTACAAAGAAAAGGGGGGGGGGGAGGAAGGACATTTGGTAAAGTTGCACAAGGAAAGCGAAACAATTGGAAAAATAAATAAAGGGTCTAAAGAGTACCTGGGCAACGTTCTCGGACATCCTCACGGCGAAGATCTCCTCGTTCGGGCACTCGTCGGACACGGATTTGAAGGTAGCCTAGGTGAGCATGCCCCTTGCCATTTGGGGAGCCATTTGCTGGCTGTCTACGAAGAACAAATTCATCTCCTGCATGAAATATGAGAAAGCCTCCCATGGAACCTTATCCTAAAGGAAATGAGAGTCCCGAAGGGCCCACCTCTGAGTGTGCTCCACCATCCATGCCGAGGGCGCCAATTCTTCTGCAAAGTCAAGACACAGTTCCATCAGTATCATGTGCCTTAGCCATATTTCCATAAGATTGAGAGTGCTGAAAATGTCTAAGTTTATAAAGACATGGCTAAGAGACAAACCTGGCGGCACCTCGATGATGTCATCGTCGGAATCATGGACCTCCTCCACTTCGGCAGGGACATTTTTGCCCTTGCTTCTTCTGCGCTCCTCGAGCTCTTTAGTAGATGGGCCTTCTGCCGAAGAACCTAAGAGGTCCGTCGAAGAGGTAGGACTCCGAGGAGTGGAGCTGACGGTTAGCTCCGGCGGCAAATCGGCCTGGACTTCGAGCTGGCCCCCGACCTCCACAGCGTCCTCCGGAGGTGGGGGAAGGTGGTCCTTCTTCGCCTTCTTAGTCGAACATGGCTCGCCTCCAGACGTTTTTCGCCTCTTCGAAGCCCCCTTCTTCGTCTGTTCCCCCTTCTCGGCTTGACCAAGGAAGAGGGATTTGTAGAAAGTGGCTAACTGATCTCCCATCTCTGAAAAAGAAGGAAAATATCAGTGTAAGTCCAAAGGGATGCTTATACCAAAAATTTGGAAAGTAACTTACTCTCAAAAAGGGCTTCGTAAGTGAGCTCCCCCCGAAGAAGCATCACCAGCCATGACTTCTTCCTGTCAATGGCAGGAGCTAGCATGCCGAGGTCCATCTTATGCTCCTTGAGCACCCCTAGCTCCCGAAGAACCTCCTCAATCATAAGGTTCCACTTAATCGGGATGGGATACAAGGAGCGTGATGGGACCACGGCATCCTAGTCGGTGACAGCTAGGATACGGCTGTTGAAATCCTCAAACCTTGCTGCCCACTCAGGAGTTAGTAACTTCTTGGTATCAACGACATCCGTCTCCAGCTTCCCCCGGGCCCACCTAGTTGGCATGTGTGACCATGCCTCTGCCACCTTCAGGAAGAAGAACTTCCTTTGTCACCCTCGCCAACTATCTCTAGTGTCAAAGGTGAACATGTATTTTTTGCTCCCAGATCCCCAAGGTAGCAAGAAATAGAAGCCACCCTTTGGGACTGAATAGAGCTTGTAGTACTACATGAAAATGATGAAGTGGGATTCTATTTTGAAAACCCCACACATGCAGAGAAAAGCATTGAAGTAACAGTAAGAGTTGGGAGGAAGCTGATTCACGGTTATGCCATGGAATTGGCAAAAGTCATAAATCATCTTCGGCGGAGGAAACAGAAGTCCGGCCTTCAGTTGGGCCTGAAAAATGGTAACCTCATTATCTTTGTTCATGAAACTGAAATGGCCGGGATGGGGTAGTCTGGTGGTGGCATAAGAAGGAAGAAAAAACTTAGTTGTCCACTTCGTTAATTTTTTTGAAGTGGAACAACATGGGTGAGACATGAGAGGTTGCCAGCTCTCGGGAATAGTTTGGATAGACATGAGGGGAATAGGGGAAGACATGTTCAGCAAAAGAAGACGACTTTAGAAAAATGGGTCAGGGACTTCGGGAAAAAAGAAAAGAGCTTCGGGGACTAGAAAAAAAGGGAACCGAAGAGATCGAGGAACCTCTGGAAGGGAAACCCACCAAAACGTTTGCCGAAGTCGGGATTAGAAGACGCCGTCATAAATGGTGGCCAGAAAATCGCTCCACCACTTGCACCGCCGCAAAAGAGAAAGAAGAGCTCGAAGACAAACGAGAACAGGACATAGGCAAAGGAGAGCAAATGATGGCCATGAGGGGGAGGAAGGTTTATATAGACCGATGAAGGGTAGCCAAATCGTCATCATAACTACTCTGTGAAGGGGAATCGTCGCCATAATTGCCCCTCAAAGGCGAAAAGACGCGGCTGGTGTAACCGACGCGACTACCCCCAATCACCACATGCCACGCGTCATCCAACATGTGAAACGAGGACACACTTTCTGACACCAAGAAAACCTAGGCACGCCTTTCAAAACTGACACTCCTGGTTACGAGACGTGATGGTCCACTGACCTGTAGCAGAAAAAGTAAAAAAAAAACAAGAGAGCGCGCGCACCTCGAGAACGCCAAGGGACTAACCAGGGGGCAAGTAGTGACACTTCGGATGGGAAGGCATACCTTCGGGTGGCGAGGTGTCTTCATACACGGTGTCCTACTCTGAGTCTTACAAGGCGCCCTCAAAGATTCTAGAAGCCGAAGTCTCCGCTTCGACTTTCCGAAGGGGGGGCATGTGATAGCCGAAGCGCTATCTTCCTTTAAACCCATGAGCTTGAGGAAAACACTACTCTCAGAAAAGGCAAACATCACCCACAAGGAATGCGAGCACCAACCTCGGAAAGAAGGGTCTAACACCTTCAACATCCGACCTCAGTGATCTATCTTCACCCCTGGAAAGTTGACAGTACCGACCTCGGGAATACGGTGCACCACCATCCTCGATGAGGTGACCTAACCGGCTTCGAAGGAGGGAGATGCACCGCCTTTGGCAGGGGAGAACACCCTCGAAGGGGGGGCATCCATGCCAAGGGGACTCACGAAATACTGAAACGACCTCGGAAAGAAGCCCTCCTATTTCGAACGGGGCTCCTCTACTGAAGGTATCTCAAGAGTACAGCAAAGGCAATTAACAAGCCTCTGACGTGCCGCCTTCGTAAACAACACGCTGCCACGCCGCCGCCGCACACATCCTATCGCGCAGACCTACCACGGCCTAGATCTCTGGCCAGAACGGCCTGTAGCCGGCTAGAGGCCCCCACGCCCAAAGGTATAGATTATATCCGACCGAACACGTGTCATAATCTGAGCGGGTCACGTCAAGCAGGCTTCTCCATTACACCCTCCTATATATACTAAGCAAATGGCCTCGGTAGGGGGCATCTCTGGAGAAAAGGTACATTTCATATTCTTACTACTTCCCGTCTCTCAAAATACTGACTTGGGCGTCGGAGGCTTCTCACCGGAAAAATACTCCAGGGACCTCCTAACCTTTATTCTTTGAGTGTTTCAGGCAATCTCTCCTTGGAAGTCTATTCTTCAGGCGTTTCTCCCCCACTGGAAGTCCCTCCCAGCCTCACCATGTCAAACAGCGAAGAAGCCGATGGGCATCAGAGAGTAAGTCATCTTCCAGATTTTGTTATATGTACTCCTTTAGACTTACACTATTGTCTTTCCTTTTTAAGAGATGGGCAATTAATCTGCTGCATTTTACAATTCCCTCTTCCTCGGTCAAGCCGAGAAAGGGGAGCAGCAAAGGAAGAAAGCTGCCCCGAAGAGGAAGAAGACGTCGGGGGGAGGGCCATCTTCGGCGAGGTAGTCAAAGAAGGCCAAGGAGGACCCTCTTCCGCCTCCTCCAGAAGGCAACATAGAGGTGCAGGACCAGTCCTCGGTTCGCGCCGACCCTCCCTTGGAGCCAGCCATCAGCTCGACTCCTTGAAGCCCCATCACTGTGGTGGATACCTTGGGGACTTTGGCAGGGGGCATTTCCGTCGAAGAGCTCGAAGAGCACCAAAGAAGGAAAGGAAAGTAGGTCCCAGCCGATGTACAAGAGGTCAGTGACTCCGAGGAGGATGTCGCCGAGGTTCCACCAGGTTTGCCCTTTAGCCATTTTTCTGTGAGTTTGGGAATTTTCGGCATTTTAGATCTTATAGATGAATGGCTAAGGGATAATGTGCTAATGGAACTTCATAGTGATTTTGTAGAGGAGCAGGCGCCCGCTGCATGGATGGTAGAGCACGCTCGGAAGTGGGCCTTTCGGGACTCCCATATTCTAAAGGACAAGGTGCCAAAAGAGCGTTTCTGGATCTTTACAGAGGACATGAACTTGTTTTTTTAGGACAGCCAAAAAATGGCTCCTCAGATGGTGAAGGGCGTCCTCACCAACGCCACCTTCAAGTCCCTTTGTGAGGAGTGCCCAAATAAAGACTTCCTCACCACGAGGATGTTCGAACATGCTGCCCAAGTATCCTGCAAACCTTTTATCCTTTCACCAAAATTTTTCTAAGTGTTTGCTTTGCTTTGCAAAAGTCACCGAGTGTCCTTCCCTTTACAGCTTTTGGCGTACAGTGGATAGTTCAAAGCTTGGGCAGCGAAACAGTCTTCGGTGTGATCTCAGACCGAAGAGTCCTTGGCAAGAGCCAAGTCATTTTGTGCCACCTCGGTCCTTAAGTATAGCGAGCTTAACAAGATAACCAAGGACAAGGTGGCTAAACTTCAGGAGGAGTTCTTGAAGAGTCAGGAGGAGCTCTCTCAGAATTTCTCCAAGAAGGTGTCTAACCTCGACATGAAGGTTGTCGCGCTAACTTCGGCTAACGAGGCCTACCGAAAGAAGAATGAGAAGGACTCTGCACTCTTCACAAAGGCCCTTGCAACAATGCCAAAACTTCAAGCTGAGGTCGATGTCTTGAAGAAGGAGAAGAAGAAGAAGAAGACGAAGAAGCTGGGAGGGAGGCCGCCAAGCTGAGGAATGAGCTGGATGACTTGGGTGTCGAGAAGGACAAGGCCGATCAAGCAACGAAGGTTGCATTCCAAGACGGCTTCTGCTTGGCTCGGCACCAAGCTCTGACCAAGTACCCCGACCTCGACCTCTCCTTCTTGGCGGGCCTAGATATCCCCGAAGGACCTCACTGGACATGGTCAAAGATAGAGCACCTCACTCTTCCCTTTGTTCTTCCTTCGGCACCGAAGGTTATGACAGAGGAGGTTGGTGGTGAAGTAGCTCAAGATGATGAGGTCCCCTAGGCGTCCAGGACTCGGAATAGTCTTTCTATTTCATTCTTCTTTTTCTTTGTAAACTTCTCCTTGTTGTACCAAGGCATAAATGAAATTTCTTTTTTTCTCCAAAATTTGGCTAAGTCTTAGGACATATTTCTCCTATACTATCTTCAATACCGAGGGTTAGTTCTGTTAGTGTTGTGCCCAAAAAGCCAATCATGAGATGATTGTATTTTTTGGACATTGAGTCATGATATTTTATTGAGGCATTAATCCAGCAATTATGTTTGTTATTTTGTTTCTGTGTGACTGATGCGGTCCGGGGATGCGGAGCCAGCATCTGATGCGGTCCGGTTAGGCGGAGCCAGCATCTCCACAGTGTGCAGCGGTGTGGGCAGTAGGGGGTCCTGGAGGTACAAGAAGGTACCCTGAGAGGGTCACCTTAAGTGATGGCCGGCAGCTTCCTGGTACTGTGGCTAGTGAGGACGGGAAAGACTTCCAGCACAGGAGAGATCTCGGAGTGAAGATCCTTCAGGGAGACCTGGCTGAAAAACTCAGAAAACAGGGGTTAGGAGGCCCCCGGGGTGGCTTTCTGGGGGGAACCTCCGACGCCAAAGTCAGTGTTTCTAGACAGAAGGAGACATAGTAATAAGCATAATAGACTCTTGCCTTGCGTGTCTTTCTGAGGGCTGAAGGGAGAGTATTCAGGCGGAGGGAGGAGAGCGTCCTCTGTTTTTCGGCCTCTCTGTCCTCTTTTTCTCTCTGGGGAAGTGACACGATCCCCCGTGCCCCTGCCCGGGATACCCTGTGAGCATTTGTCTCACGGTGGATTGTAATTGGCTAGCTGAGTATGTGTGCGGATTAAATCCGATGCTACTAGTTGATTAACCTAGAAATGCAACATGCATGCTCTTATGCTTTGACTTGGTTTATTAAAACCAAAAAACATTAAACAAGAACTCGGCCGAGAAATTTCTGCACAAATATATACAAACTGCCAAAGCATATCAAAATCAACATTTGTGTGAGTTTAACAACACATAAACAACTCGTGAAAGCATTCATACAATGAAGCAACTAATGCTCTCACCCAAGAACAATCCTGGAGTCAAGGACTCTTTATAACATAGACTATGGAGGCAAACTAAAGTACTGTATCAAAATACAAGACTTTACTGAGATCTCTTTACCCTAGCTCCCACTTCGGACACCCGTCCCAGTGGCGAGTCTCACAAGTCCTCTGCCAAGTGCTACTAGGCTCTGCAGCCAAAGGAAGAAACTAGTTAGTACTGCAACCTGACCAACAACCCAACTGAGCACTTAGGTAAATTAGAAACTCAAGGTTTCTCAACTACCATACCTTTACACACCAAAAGCTCACTACCGCGATAATCCTCAACGATTACCCGGTCTAGCAACTTCAGGCTCTGCATAACAAATAGGGAGTGAGAATTCAACAATTCTCAGTAAGGGGTCTTCAATGTACCTGCAATAAAAAGCTAGGACTCTGGCTGTGAGCTCACACAGCATGAGGTACTAGTATATATGCATATAACCAGGTCATAGACCTCTCCTCAAGTAGTCCTCCTCACGGAGTAATACTCCGGACCTAGCGAGTTTAAACCCGCTCTAGCAAGCCGAAGCTTACTACAAACGATCATGTAGCCTCTTCGTAGTTGTTATGCAGGGGAATTATGGTGGGACTTTGTAGACTAGGCCGCAGGGCCTCGTTGATGTAGACTAGATGAACAAGGTTTTGCCTCGTGGCCTCGTGGCTACGGCACGGCTAGGCCGACGAGGGTTCTAAACCTCTCACCTGAACTAATGATAGCTAATTATGTTCATTTGCAACATAGTTTCCTTAAAAACTTGGCTTCACTTTGAGTTAATATAAATCTAAAACTGAGAGATTTTAAGTGTTTTTAAAACATTTAGGTGATAGTACTCCCTCTTAGCTTCGCATGGAATCTTGAATCACCTCAATCGGACACCCGAGCGAAAAGTTATGCTGAAAACAAAATTGGGTGTCGGATGCTGTCTCGACGACGCGTCGCCACAGTTGTCGACGTTCTGAGACAGTTTTACTGGATTGGCGACACGTCGCTGGTTTTGACCTGAAATTGGAGACGCGTCGCCAATCTGCAGAAATGCAAAATTGGCGCGTTTTACTGCTATGAACTTTGGCAATCAATTACACATATCAAAATGCATAGAAAGCTACCAAATTTCATACACACAAAGTACATGTTGCAAGGAACATAACCAACCATCAAAAGCTAAGCTATGATGTATCGTAACATCAAACAATTCCTCTCAATCCCGCTAGTCCACCATAATTCACCAAAACGTTTCCTTAATGCCTTAGCTAAAACCACTCGAATTTCTCAAGCAAATCCAAGCTAAGGGCATTCCATGAACTTAAAAACACAACTCCCTTACCTTAACTCCAAGAACCAAGCAAGAATCAAGCTCCTTTTCGTTCAACCAAGCTTACCCAAGTTCTACCTAAGTTCCAAACCAAAACAATAGCAATAAACATCAAAATCACCATCTCTAACCAAAACCCAAGCTTCAAAACAACCAAATAGCTTTGAATTCAATCAAGAACACAACTCTTACCTCGTTCAAAAACAGGGGATGGAGAAAAACACCCTTCCAAGCTTCAAAAACATGATTTCAAGCCTGAAAATGCTTCCTCCTATCTTATACTTTGAATCACACCTTTTGGCACTAAAATCACTTGTTTCCAAGCTCAATTTGGGAGTCAAATGGGGTTGAGAAGGTGGAAAACGGGTTTTGGAAGCCCAAAGCCCTCTTTCCCCTTCTTAAACCCTCACTTAACCCTTAAACCATCAAAGTATTAAGCTTGTTACAATTAGGTCCCCCATCTTTGTAACCTAGTAGTTCTTGATTAAATTCTTGTCTATTTGTCAAGTTTGAGTTAAAGTTAAGAGTTAAGTTATAAAAATTCATTTTAAAACATTCGGGACTCGTCCCGGTTATTCAGGATGCAAAATTACCATTTTACCCCTGAACTTAGTTCAGTGCCTTATTCTTTTCGGAACTTAGTGAACTTTGGTAAACTTCTCTCTTGCTATGTAAACTTAACTTAAGCTTCTAAACTTAATTTAAAACACTTTACCTTCCTCAACTGCCTCTCCCACTAGAAGGGCCATAACAGGAAGCCCCCCTTGTTTGTGACCATTTCCCTGGTATATAAGGGAGGGGGTGATCCCCTCATGTATATGGGCAGATGGTGTTCATTTTTTTTGGCGTGGGGGCCCCAGCCACCTGCTGGCTCTTCGGTCCGTGAGCCGTTGTAGGTGTAGCCCTGTGCGACAGGACGAATGCTGCGATGGCGTGTTAGAGCGTGTCTGTGGGTGGCTTGTCGGAGACGTATATGAGCGGAGTGTCAGAGACTCCTTGATGGCTTTTGCTGTACAACCGAGGTCCCTTTGGTTGATGTCTCACTTCGGGGTGAGGTGCCCTTTCCCGGAGTCGGGCTGGAACTTCGGTGTCTACGTCTTCGGGGGGCTTTCTCCTGCAGGGGGTGGCTGGTCTTTCTCCCCCGAAGATGGCTCGGTCGCCTTCCCGAAGGAGGCGCTACGCTGGCTCCTGAAGTTGGAATTTGGTGAGCTACCAAGGTCGTGCGCCTCAGGTGTATGACTTCCTTCACTCCAGAGTCCCTTCCGAGGTCGTATGCCTCAGGTGTCTGGCTCCCTCTTTCCCATGGTCGGTTGGTGGTCAGGGCGATAGCACTTCGGCTATCACATGCCCCCCTTGGAAAGGCCAAAGTGGAGACTTCGGCAAGTAGTCCTTTTGGTCTCCATCTATCGCCCAATTGGCAGTTTTGACAAGATGACCTCGTGGACTCCCGGAGGCCCACGTGGTAGTATGTCCATTTCGGTCGAACAAGGCGGCACGGAGCCTTGAACCCCGGACCTTATGGATTTACACTCGGAGTATGACGTCGGTTGGGGAGGCACTTCGCCTCCGAGGTGATAAGCCTTGTTCGGACAGATGTCATCTATACATCCTTCGGTGTTCTTGAGATACCCAACTTTTTTATTTTTCCCGCCATAGGCTAGTGAACTGTCGGGCCAGTCTCAAGCAGTTGCCCGGGTTTTCTGGATGTCAGAAAATGCATCCTAGTTTCTCGTGACGGATGACATGTGGCAGGCATCAGCTGGGATGGGCATGCCTTTTCACGCTCGAGGGGCCATTATGGCGACGTTTCGCCTTCGTGCAGCATTTATGACGCCCTTTTGGCTGCCCTTCCTCGATCTATATAAGCCTTCCTCCTGTCATACTCTTCATTTGTGTTTTTTTTGCTCTCACTTTTTTCTGTGCCTTTTTCTCCTCTTTTGTGGTGGTTTTAGCGATGAAGCAATTTCCGGTGATCTTTCACAGTGGTGTCCTCAAACCCAGACTTCGGCAAGACTTTTGGTGGGTTCTGATTTCTAGAGTTCCTTCGGTTTCTGCTTTTCTTTTCGCTTCCCGAAGTCATTTTTTCTCTTTCCGAAATCATTTTTCCCCCTTTTTCTGAAGTCATTTTTCGGTCAACCATGCATATTCTCGAGAGCTGGCAACCTCTTATGTCTCACCCTTGTTGCACCACTCCTAAAAAATTAGGAAAGTGGAAGACCAAATTTTTCCTTCCCTCATATGCCATCACAAGGTTACCTCACCTTGGCCAGTTTAGCTTTATGAATCGAGGTGACGAGGTTACCGTTTTCCAAGCCCAACTGAAGGCCAGACTTCGGTTTCCTCCTACGAAGATGATTTGTGACTTTTGCCAATTTCATGCCATAGTCGTGAATCAGCTTCCTCCCAACTCATACTGCTATTTTAACGCCTTTCTCTGCATGTGTGGGATCTTCGGGGTAGAACCCCATTTCATCCTGTCCATGCAGTATTATAAGCTCTTTCCGGTTCCGAAGGGTGGCCTTTATTTCATGCTTCCTCAGGGATCTGGGAGCAAGAAATTTATGTTCACCTTCGCTACCAAGGATAGCTGGCGAGGGTGGCAAAGGAAGTTTTTCTTCCTGAAGGTGGCGGAGGCCTGGTCGCACGTCCCGACTAAGTGGGCTCGGGGAAAGCTGGAGGCGGATGTCATGGATCCCAGAAAGTTGCTAACTCCCGAGTTGGCAGCTAGGTTTGGGGACTTTGACAGATGAATCCGTACTGTCGCCGACTGGGATGCCGAGGTCCCTCCACGCTCTCTCTACCCTTTCCCGATCATGTGGAAACTCATGACCGAGGATGTCCTTCGGGAGTTGGGGGTGGTTACGGAGCACAAGACGGATATCGGCATACCAGCTCCTACTACCGAGAGGGAGAACTCTTGGCTGGTGAAGCTCCTTCGGAGCGAGCTTACTTACGAAGCCTTTTTTGAAAGTAAGTTTCTTTCAAAAAATTTCAGCATAAGTGCCTGTGGACTCACACTGATGTTTTCCTTCTTTTTCAGAGATGGGCGATGAATCTGCCGCCTACTACAGGTTTCTCTTCCTTGGTCAGACTGAGAAAGGAGAACAAAGAAAGAGGAGGCGCAAGACTCCTGCGAGTGGACCATCTTCGGCCAAGAAGGCCAAGAAGGACACCCCTCTTCCCTCCTTGGAGGACGTTTCGGAGGTCGGCGATGTTATTGCTACTTCCACTAAGGCTAGCGATGTCATTGCGACTTCGACCGAGGTTGCAACTTTTTCCCAACCTGAAACGCCCGGCGATGTTCTTGCCGCGGTGGTCGCCATTCCTGCCGCTCCGAGTCCCGCCACATCGGTGGATTTGTTGGGCTCTTTGGCGGATCTTTCTGCCGAAGATTTAGAAAAGCGCCGATGGGCCAAGGGCAAACATATTCCTGCCGACGTGGAGGAAGTCCGGGACTCTGATAACGATGTTGCTGAGGTCGCGCCAGGTTTGTCCCTTTTCTCCTGCAATCTTACATGTTTCATAATCAAGGAATTTTTACCTGATGAGATGTATGTTTCTTTTTCCAGAGAATCTGGCACCCTCAGCTTGGATGGTTGAGCACGCCCGACGGCGTGCTCTTCGGGATTCTCATGTCCCGAAGGACAAAGTTCCGAGGGAGCCGTTCTGGTCTTTCACGGAGGACATGAACCTGTTCTCCGAGGACTGCCGGGAGATGGCTCCCCAAATGGCGAAGCGCGTGCTTACTCAGGCATCCTTCAAGGCAGTCACCACGGAGTTTGCCACCGAGGATGCCCTTGCTGTAAAAGTTTCCGAGCATGCTACTCAGGTAATTCTTCAGGCTCTTCACTTTTCCTCCCCACTTTTTGTCTAAGTATTTTGGCTTTTCTTATGCAAATTTCACTAAGTACCTTTCTTTTTTGCAGCTTTTGGGGTACAGTGGATACCTCCGAGCTTGGGCAGCAAAGCAGTCTTCGGCTCGAGCCTAGGCCGAAGACAAATTGGAGAAGACCAAAGTTTTTTGTGCCAACTCGGTGCTGACAAACACCAAGTTGAGCCAAATATGCAAGGAAAAGATTGTCAGTCTTTGGGAGGAGTTCTTGAAGGGCCAAGAGGGGCTCTTGAAGGATTTTTTCAAGAAGATGTCTGACCTTGGTGACAAACTAATCAGCCTGACTTCGGCCAATGAGACCCTTCAAAAGGAAAAGGAAGGGGAGTCTGCCCTCCTGGCGAAGGCAATGGCTGAAAATGTTGAACTCAAGGCCAAGGTCGACTTGCTGAAGGAGGGTTCGAAGAAGAAGAAGAAAATCGAGGAGCTGGAGAAGGAGATTTCCGACCTTCAACAGGAGGTTTCAGATCTTCAACATTAGGCGGACGAGTTGGACGTTGAAAGAGGCAAAGCCATCCAGACGTCCAAGGTTGCTTTTCAGGACGGCTTCTGCCTAGCTCATCATCAGTTTCTGAAGAAGTATCCGGACCTCAATCCATCCTTTCTGGCTGCCCTAGATATTCCCGGGGGGCCTCGGTGGATCTGGTTAAAAGTCGAGTTCCATAACCTACCGTTTCCTCCTCCTGCACCGAAGGTGGTGGCGAAAGATTCAGGAGCCGAAGCTTCCCATGACGCTGGGGTCCCTTAGATATTCTAGGACCTTTGCCTTATTCTTTTTCTTTGTACTCTTCTTCTTGTAATCTTCTCCTTGTATCAAGACCTTCTTCAATGAATTTTCCTTCATTATTTTGGCTAAGTCTTTTGAGCAATTTTTGTTTCCCAATTGTCCTGACCACTTTCGGTCAAGGGACTTCGGTACTTTCTTTGCTCGTTTTGTCGGCCATTCTTCGGGCGGTCTTTCGCGGTTGGCAAAGTTCCTTTTCAGGCAAATTTTAGGCTGCCCTTTGTCTTCCGTGTTCGGTAGACTTGCCGTCTTTTGGGCATATAACCCAACTAACTTCGGAAGGAACAGGAGACTTTCGGGAGTCCATGCTTCAGCTTTGTTTGGTGAACATTCTCATACAGGGGAAAACTTTCTGCGCTTAGACAAATTTCTAGCTTGCACCATTTATTGTCTAAAAATTCTAAGTATAGAATTTCTTTAAGGCGCCCGAGTGCCTTGTACCTTTCAGTTTTCCTTCATCGCTGTTGCCAAGCTTGTATGCTCCCCTTCGGACATCGTTTTGGACCAAATAAGGCCTTTTCCCGCTTGGCCGAAGTACCCCATAGGATAGTTTTCGGGGTTCTAATTCGGCCTTTCAGGGCCGAAGTCTCCTTTTCCTTATTCCTTTTGGCCTATCATGCAAGTTTTGCACTTATGGCGACCTTTTGCCGAAAAGGCCTTCTTTCGAGCTCGGTCGTTTCTCAATTTTTGACAACTAAGTCGAGGCTAGTTCTCAACCCGAGGTTATGTCCTCTTTTGTCAAACATCTGTATGCTGGCCGAACTACTTCAAATGGATAATGGCTTTCTGTACTGAGGATAAGTGAGGAAGGTGTCTCTTCCTTGGTCCCTCGGGGAGTTGCCTTATAACTCCTTGGTACAGTAGGAAGTTCGCCTGGCCACTTTCCCTTTGCATCTCTTATAGTCCCTCTTTTATAGCTCTTTTGGCAACTCTTCTTGTCTGTTGCTCGGGGGCTGAGCTAGTGGGCTGAAGTGCCTTTTATTCCGAGGTCGATGACGGATTCTTGAAATCCTCTGTCCATAGACTGGAAATCATTACTGGCCAGTGTCACCGTCGGTATGCCAAATCAGTATACTATGTTCTTCTAGACGAACTTTTTGTGCACCTTTTGCCGGCATGGTTGCTAGGAGTTCTGCCTTACCCCGCTCAGTGAAGTAGTCCTCTGCTATCACACAGAACTTCACATCTTCGGGTGCTATCTGGAGTGGCTCGGTATAATCTTTCCGAGGTTATCTGCTCCGAAGGCAGTCTTCGGGTGCTGGTGTGTCTCTGGCCATTTTCACACCTCTTGGATGAATTGTCCTACACCCTTTTTACCGATATATATACTTTTATAATGAAGTTGCGTACCTTTGCCTGCATAGTTTTTCCTTAATCAAGAAATATCGTCCAAAACGTCTTTGCACTTTCTACCTTTTCATGAGGATTTTTGGGACTCTTTGGTTGCAAGATTCCTCTTTGTAGGATCTTTCCGCCTTTTGTGCGAGGTTATTATACCTAGCGTTGCCATGCTCGGATGGCCCAACACTTTTTGGTAATCAAATTTGATCACTTTGGTGACCTCCTTGCCTTCGGGCCCCCGGGGGGGTATCCTAGCGGCCTGAAGTTCTGTGCCTGGGGTTCCACTGACAAGGAGTTTCCACTCTGGATCTACCTTCGCTCTGTCTCCTTTGTTGGTTTCAACCTTCCCTTCTTCTGGGACTTCGGTAATGCAGTCTGCCAGTACCTGGGCGTTCATTGCCCTTTTAGGCTTCTACGTGATGTAGTACTCTCTAAGTTCGATGCACCATTTCGATAGTCTTTTCCGAATGCTCTACTCTTTTTTCGCGACGTTGCACAGAAGCGGATCACTTTGTACAGCGATAGCGTGTCTAGGGAAATAGAGTCGGTGCCTTCTGCCTGCACGTCAAGTCGTAGATGACCTTTCGGGGCAATGGGTTTTGACTTCGTTGCCGAGGAGATGGCGATTTCTTCCTCAGGTGCAGCACTCTTTCGGCTGGGAGGTTTGGGCCATCCCGACCCTGCTTTTCCCGTAGGTCACACTCCGGGGAGCATGGTTCCCGCTGAGGACTCATCCCGTTGATCTCCGTTTTCCCAATTCCTGTGAATTGGCATGGGACTCTCCACCCCACGAGGTACTGATTAGGGGGCCTTCGGCCCGAATTTTACTGCGGCCATCTTCGGCTTAACTGCCGTGTCATTTCGACCACGACAGGGTGTGGGAATTCACGCAGACTAGCCTATCGTAATAGTCAGAGGGCGATCGCCCTCGGTCAAGGAAGTCCCTGCTGCCATTATTCAGTTGCCCATTGAATCTTTGGCGCGGACGGGCACCTCAGGAGTCCCTTCTCCTTAGAACGCCGAGCTTCAACTCTGACAACCTGGGAGTAGGTTTCCCACAGACTGCACCAGATGATGCGGTTCGGGGGTGCAGAGCCAGCATCTGATGCGGTCCGGTTAGGCGGAGCCAGCATCTCCACTGTGTACAGCGGTGTGGGCAATAGGGGGTCCTGGACGTACAAGAAGGTACCCTAAGAGGGTCACCTTCAGTGATGGCCGGCAGCTTCCTAGTACTGTGGCTGGTGAGGACGAGAAAGACTTCCGGCGCGGGAAATAGCTCGGAGCGAAGATCCTTCAGGGAGACCTGGCTGAAACACTCAGAAAACAGGGGTTAGGAGGCCCCCGAGGTGGTTTTCTGGGAGGGAACCTCCGACGCCCAAGTCAGTGTGTCACACCTCACACAGGCCCTGGCCGAAAATTCTAAGTTTAACTCCCAAACCCATAATTTAATTTCAAGTTCTTCAATTCGGCCAAACAAGCAGAGACACCATTAAGTCTTATTTTCTTAAGGTGGAAAGCCTGGGAGGTGGCCCAGGAGGCTTTAAAACAATCCATAGTTTACTTGCAGCAGATGTAAGGCCCAACACCACTAACTTGCAAAACAAGCAAGGCTTTAGTAGTTTACTTGCATGACAAGCAAGGCAACACTTAATGAAAGTTAAGTGCTTATATGGTGTGCAATCAAGTGTGCTACTTAAATGGCAACCAAGAAGCCCACAGTACCTACTTTGGTTTTGAAAACACATGTTGATATGCATATGATCTTCTCGGCCAACAAAAGTACACAAGGTGGTTCACAACATTTCATGCTTCACATTTACATAAACAAACATAAGTCCATAACTATTCACATAGGTGCCAAACCTTGGCCCAAAGCATCCAACATATATATATATGTCCAAAACCATCCATAAGGTCATACACATAGCTTGGCACATAAGTCCAACAAAACCAACACAAAGCTAGGTATCCAAGACTACATATATAAACACAAAATGGTAGTCTACCTAGTATCCAACATGGCTACATGCCATGAACCCAAAAGTCTACCAAAGCCAAGTTATAGTACAACCCATGACCACTAATGGTCAAATAGTACCTTAAGGATCCCATACAAAAGCGCACACTGCAACACCAACCCAATAGCCATGGTCATTGTCATAAAGGTGAACACTATGATCAGAGCCAAAGTACAAGTATCCATACTGCACTCCTAGACAGGTCCCAGCACTACAAGCCTGCAAACTTAGCACATAAGTCTCAGCCAACTTGTAAAATAAGACATGTAATGCACAAAACCCATAAGCCAAGCACACATTGGCACATACCTTGACAACTAAGCAAGCTAGCACAAAACACAAGCACCAAACAAGTAAGCACTATTCAGGCCGAATGTCTTTTCCTGAAAAACAAGTAGGATGGGCAGTGAGTATAAAACTCAGTAGAGTTCACTTGATATACAACTCAACTACGAGTTTATTTAGTTAAGCTGAGTAAACAACTCAAGCTTAACCTCCCATTAGCTTAACATAACCTGCAAAACAAACACAAAGACAAGGAAAACCAAATATATACTGATAGCCAAAGGCTATCGCCTCTATCTGGCCGAACTCCCTGCCACAAGAATGGCCAGAAGAGACTGGCGATACCCGAGTGAAAATGAGATCATACACCTCGGGAGATAGCCGAAGAGCTCCGAGCCCGGCACGCCAGGAAACTTGAGGATACTACTAGCCCCCCGAGGTTGCAAACAGATCACCTTCGGAAAAGAGGCACCAGCTATTACGGGCCGAACATGATCTCCCAGAAGGCGGAACTCCCTGAAGCTGGGAACCCCCGAACTGGGTGCGTGTTTCCCGAAGAGGCATTGTCCGTACCAAAGGACGACCTCGCCCAGGGACCTCGGGAGTATGGCAGGAGCATTTAAGGAAGCATTTAAGGAAGCCTCTGACACGTCCTTTCACAGACGTCATAAAGCCGCCTCAATAGGAGCTCTGGCACGCTGACGCCATCAAAATCACATCATGGCCCATCTCAACACAAGGCTCAAGGCAACCTGCTACCAGCTATCTGTCCCCTACGCCCAGAAACTCAGGGAACATCCGACCAAACACGTGTCGCGATCTGAACGGGCTAGGCACTCCTATAAATACCAGGAAATAAATACTTGGCAGGAGGTTGGTTGGCAAGAGGTCTGACTTCCAGACTCTGAGAAAATCACAGGCAAGACTCTTCAGCCCTTTGTGCTACTTTCTCTGCCTTTTCTCAGCCACCACTGACTTGGGCATCGGAGGGTCCCCCCCCGGAAAAACACTCCGGGGGCCTCCTAACCCCACTTTTTCTGAGCATCTCAGGTACTCTCCCTTGGGCGCACCATCCTCCAGGCGTTCTTCCTCCTACAAGTCTCTCCAACAGTCACCATGACTCTAAACAATGAGGCCCATGGCCATCATTTCGCGCTGTCTGTGGGAACCCGCTCTGAGATCGCCGTCGTTGAAACTCAGCGTTCTAAGGACAAGGGACTCCCAAGGTCCCCGTCCGCGCCTGAGACACAACCGGCTGCTGAGCAAACACTCCCAGGGACTTCTGCGTCCGAGGAAGATCGCCCTCTAGTAATCACTATGAGCTTTATGAGGGAGTTTTAGCGTCCGGTCGTGGCCGAAATGACACAGCAGATCGACCGAAGGTGGTCACAACAGACACAGGCCCAAAGACCTCCCTCACCTGCACGCCCTCGGGAGAAAAGTCAGAGGTCGACCCATCGCAGTTCGGGAAGTGTAGACCCGCGCGAAGAGTCGTCCACGTAGAGTATACCCCTTGGGAAACGGCCTGTAGGACAAACTGGGTCCAAACGACCGAAAGTCTCACAGCGAAGGAGTTCGTCTCCTGAGGTGAGGTCCGTATCCCCTCAGCGCCGAACTCGCTCCCCAAAGAGGCGCCGACGATCTCCCTTCCTTAAAGAAGGGCCTAGTGCCACCGTGCTTATGAAGAGGATATTAGCACGGCTAGATAGGGTGGAGATACAAATGGCCAGAAAACCCGTTTGGGACATGCTCACGGGAGCCTTCTGTGAAGATGGGTCCCCGTTCACCCGGACCGTGGCCGAGGCAGCCATGCCAGGTGACTTCAGAGTACCTCGGTTGGAGATTTATGATGGCCGTACTGATCCACAGGCCCATCTGACGAAGTATAGACGCAGCATGATAATGCACGGTGCTGACGACGCTACCATGTGCAAGTGCTTCGAAGTCACCCTCACAGGGCCAGCAACTGAATGGTACAATTCATTGCCTTCAGGGACCATCACTGAGTTCCAGGAGTTGTCCACGGCCTTCACACAGCAATTCATTGGGAGCAGGCCAACGGCGAAGATGCCTGTTCAGATGTTCAACATAGAGCAGAGAAACGGAGAGACCATCCGGGACTATGTCGAAAGGTTCAACAGGGAAGCATTGAGCGTCCCAGACTTCCGGCCCGAAATCCGTATTCTCGCTATGACACGGGGCCTTCGGCAAGACTCACAGCTGTTCTACGAGTTCTCAAAGGACCCTCCGGAGACCCTCGGAGAATTTTACCGAAGGGAAGAACAGCACATGACCGCCGAGGAACTAAGAATGGCTGGGCCGAAGTCCGATCACCACCGCGCCAAAGGGTCCAATCAACAAGCTCAGCATCCAACCGAACAGGCAGGACGACCTCGGAGGATGCGTGGAAGGAAACCTCAAAGTTTCACGCCACTGAGCACCACACGGACCAAAATCCTCATGGCGCTGGAAAGGCAAGGGACGCAGATTCGGCGACCAAGGGCCATGACCGCCGATAATAAGAAGAATGCCAAGAAGTTCTGCCAGTTTCATCTCGACCACGGTCATGACACCGAAGACTGCTTCCAGCTGAAGAAGTACATAGAGTCGCTGATAAAGCAGGGCCA
This sequence comes from Aquilaria yunnanensis, assembly GCA_039654915.1. Classification (NCBI taxonomy): domain Eukaryota; kingdom Viridiplantae; phylum Streptophyta; class Magnoliopsida; order Malvales; family Thymelaeaceae; genus Aquilaria; species Aquilaria yunnanensis. The sequence continues at coordinate 50,182,810 of CM077595.1, forward strand.
ACTTCGGAAATACTTGCTGATGCCATCCCCGAAAGGCAGAAAAATGGAGGAAGAAAGGGCCGAAGATGAGGACTATGACTCCGACAGGCGGAGAAACCGAAGTCCAAAAAAGCGCCCTCCACCTCCGACAGGGGTTATCCAAACAATCACCACGGGGCTCCCATCCTCGGAAAGAAAGCGGAAGGCCAGAGAAATTGCAGTCATGGAATATCAAAATCCAGCAAAGAAGCTGGCCCGCAAAGACGGATCCACCATCGTCTTTCCCCACGACGATCCGCTGCTGATCATGGCGAGGATAGGGAACTGGGACGTCAAAAGGGTGCTGCTTGATGACGGATCAAATGCGGACGTCCTATTCTCGCACTTACTGCCAAGCTTGGGCATTTCCAGTAGCGAGCTTAAGCCAGTCACCTCACCAACCTTCGGGGTGGGACCATCCGAACTGCCCGTTCTCGGATGGATCGACCTCCCACTGATGATGAGAGGGACTTCGGTAGACGGAGCAGCTGAGTTGTACGCTTCCACAATGGCAAGGTTCATCATCATGGACGTCCCGTCCTTGTACAACGCCATCCTTGGAAGGCAGACACAGGGAAACCTGCACATTCGCCCTGATGTGAAATACTTGACTGTCACATTCGCCACCAAGGATGGAGATGCTGAGATCTTCATAGACCAGGCCGAGGTAAGAAAGGTGTTTGTGAAAGCACGAAAGGCCCCGGCGAGCAACTTCGCACAAACAATGGAGGCAAAGGCGCCAGAAAAAGGCAAAGAAGAAGATCTCGCAAAAGCAGAAATGGAAACAGTACAACTTATCCCAGGACAATCTACCCGAATAGTGAAGAGCTTGGCCGAAGGTGAGAAAGAAAACCTTGTATCTTTTCTGCTGAAAAATAAAGATCTGTTTGCCTACTCGCCGAAAGATATGCCAGGGGTAAACTCTGGCATAATACAGCATAGCCTCAAAGTAAGCCTGAAAGCAAAACCCGTCCGGCAAAAGAAACGAAGCATCTCAGCCCACAAGAGCAACTTTGTCAAAACCGAGGTCCAGCGTCTGTTAGACGCCAAAGTCATCAGGGAGGTGAAGTACCCCGAATGGTTAAGCAACGTGGTCATTGCCACAAAAGAAGGCAGCAGCAAACTCCGGATGTGCATCGACTTCAGAAACTTGAACGATGCTTGCCCGAAAAACTCATACCCTCTGCCGCCAATAGATCAACTGGTAGATTCAACTGCCGAATATGGGCTCCTAAGTTTCCTAGACGCCTTCAGTGGCTACCATCAAATAAGGATGGACCCCGAAGATGAAGAAAAAACCTTCTTCATCACCGAGGGAGGAACATACTGCTATGTTAGGATGCCCTTCGGGCTCAAAAATGCAAGAGCCACCTACCAAAGGTTGATGAACAAGGTCTTTAAAGACCAAATGGGGAGAAACATGGAGGTGTATGTCGATGATATGATAGTCAAGAGCAAGCTGCCTAGCTATCACGTTGCAGATCTAGAGGAAATCTTCCAAAAGCTCAGAGCCTTCAGCATTCGGCTCAATCCTGAAAAGTGCATCTTCGGGGTAACCTCGAGAAAATTCCTTGGGTACATGGTATCTGAAAGAGGCATTGACGCTAACCCCGAGAAGATCAAGGCGCTGCTTGAGTTCCGAACTCCTGCCACAGTCAAAGATGTGCAGAGGCTCACCGGAAGAATAACCTCCCTGAGCAGATTCATTTCCAGGTACGGAGATAGGTGCCGACCTTTCTTCAAAGTCCTCACAAAGGCAGCAAAAATGGAAGGCGACCTCGGAAGGAATGATCACCCTTGGGGTGAAGATTGCCAAAAGGCCTGGGAAGAACTCAAAGTCTACTGGGCTAGCCTGCCGACTCTGCGACAACCTCGGGAGGGAGAACCCCTCCTTTTGTACCTCGCCGTCACGGAGAAAGCTGTAAGCTCGGTCCTCGTGAAAGAAGAAGGGCCAAAGCAATGGCCAGTCTATTACGTCAGCAAATCCCTGCATGGCGCCGAAGTCAGGTACCCTCTGCTTCAAAAAGCTATATACGCCTTGGTGCTTGCAGGGAGAAGGCTGCGGCCATACTTTCAGGCTCACCCCATCATCGTCCGAAGTAGTCTACCGCTACGGGATGTTATGAAGAAAGTTGATCATTCGGGAAGGCTCTCCAAATGGTGCATAGAGCTTGGCGAACACGAAATCATATATGAACCTCGGAAGGCCATAAAAGCTCAAGCACTGGCATACTTTATCACCGAAGTACCCACCACCAAGGAAAGCCACATGGATCCTGTTAGTATTGTGCCCAAAAAGCCAATCATGAGATGATTGTATTTTGCACATTGAGTCATGATATTTTATTGAGGGATTAATCCAGCAATTTTGTTTGTTGTTTTGTTTCTGCGTAACGTAATAAACATAATTGTAACCCTAGAATAATGATATTCTTAAATGTCCCTAGTATAGTATTATTGTGGAGCGGGTTGCAATAATACATAATGACTAGCATATGTGGAGACTAATATGAGATATGTAGTCTACATATGGGTACAAGTTGGAGAACTTGTGTACTGGACCGACCCACCATGAGAACACTTCATGGATCGTTATATGAGTGTCATAAGTGATTCTCATAGTGATCATGGTATATGTAGTCCTTCGACCTAAGATCATCAAGGTTCCCTACATGTGAGTCACATACTTTGATACTTTCCTTTGTTGCTCGTAACTGAGTGAACTTGAAGGAGGTCATTGGGTATGTCACATATCATGCGGAGGGATTTGTATGATCAAGATGGGATTTGTCCCTCCTATGTAACGGGAGTGATATCTTTGGGCCCCTTGATAGAGTGAGACTTAGAAAATGCATGGCCATGCTCCGATGAGTTGATATATGATATCAATGTCATCAGTTTAAGTTAGTCTACTCGGTAATCAAGAAACCAAAGATTGGGCTATACGAGAGTGACACATTCCATGTCTCGTGCTTAGTCTTGATATCTTGGACAAAGGGACAATGGCATATATCGGTGATGATCATAAAGGTTTAGTCGATTCACCGACAATCTTGTCACTTGGGTAGCAATGATGTGTTGCTAGACACCGCTCATTGCTTATGATCATAAATGTGATTTATGATCATTGCCAACATGGCAAGAGCCTATTGGGTCGCACACATAGAGCTATTTGGATCATTAGAGTGCATGGGCTAATTATTTGGGTTATGGTTTCACTTTAATTTCGTATTAATAATGGGCCAAGGAGTTGAGCCATTATTAAGCCCGAAATTAATTCCTAATTGGATTAGGGCTTTGAAACCCATTAGGCCTGGAAGTTGAGTCTCACTATAAATACAACTTTTAAGTGAGAAATTCGTAGGTCTCCTTGCCCTAGCCTCCCAAAAGGACAGCCGCACTCTTCTCTTGCAATTCCTTGGAGGACGCAAGCTAGCACTGCGAGCGCAAGAGAAACGCATCTGCCGGGACGTGGTGGAAGCGTGGTGATCCTGAGAGGCTCGTGTGGATACCATAGAGAGCCTGAACACGTCAACTGTTCAGGTTTTGTGATTCGACTCTACAGTTGAGTGAGAGATCTCAACCGAAAATTAGGTATGAAATTTTCGAACACCCGGTTTACCCCGTTTCACTTGGATCCTGGAGGGTTTCGGTTAAATTCCGCTGCGCTGTTTGGCTCCCGAAACACAACAGTGGTATCAGAGCTACTGGTGAAACCCTAAATCGGGATTGAGTGTTGAATCGCATGATGCTATGTCTTCGATTGGTTTTCGGCCATGGTTAATTAGATTGATTCATGATGCATGAAACCGGAATTCGTAATGAACATATGAGATATATGAAGAAACAACACAAATTGGTTAATGAGATTAACCCGAAATTGATAGGTATGAGATACCTATATGGATTAGGATTCTTGCAATAGTTGCAAAAACCCTAGGTTTGTTCGGATTCGGCTTGTTCGGGCACCGAAAGTAAGGTATTTTTGGTGGCTCGAATGGAGGAGTCTCGGGTGCCTACTTTCTCGAAATAGAAGATTTCGGGCTAAGCAATTGTAAGACAATTTTTTGCGCCGGGGGGCGCTGCCCCCCACGCCCCCCGCAAGGGCGGCTCCCCTTGACCCCGTCCGCTGACCGGTCAGCGGAACCACCGCCCGCTGACCGGCCAGCGGGACCGCCGTATGCGAAGCGCCACATAAATAAAAACTGGTTAATCAACACGTGAAAATTGGCATGCATCTTTGTTGAATGAGATTTGACATGATATGCTGATTGGTGTTTGAAGCATGGTGCATGGTTATAGCCCTTGATTGGTTGTACTTGTAAATACGGCCTGCGAGTCGTGCCTTTTCTTATCACTGTCATTGTACATTCTCTTCTCACCTTACTCCCCTCGAATGTAACTCGAGGTTTCTATTATTGATGTAATGGTGCATTATGGGATCGTCCAAGGTGGTATGTCCAAGGAGGTGACAACAAAAGGCAGCCAAGAAAGGAAGAGAAGGAGCTTGTGAAGACTCTTTTCTTTTCTTAGGCTTTTATGATATTCTCATTGGCTTGAGAATATCGCATAGTTTGGGCTATAACCATGTCACGTTTATTTCTTGTAAGCATGAGATGCATGTTTTATATTTGTATGTGATGCATGTATAAAACAACCGGAGATAACAAATT